>CM031241.1:621992047-623242527 GCA_018340775.1 Taxus wallichiana var. yunnanensis | reverse complement strand
TTCATGGTGTATGGTCGGGTTATCTAAGATGAGCTTTGTAACTTTGTTTGACCCGAGGAGTGCGGTGGAAAAGTTTAAACAAAAAAAGATCTTAAGAAAGCGATGGAACCAAGGGGAAATTAATTGATGTTCCCAAACTTGATGCGAAATCAAGCGGAGGAGGGAAGAATTACGATCAATGTACTTTAATATTAACGGAGGTGACTCGGCCAAGGCTCTTGTGGTTTGAATCGGGAAATGTGAATATTGAATTTGGTAGTATTGTGACATGTTTAGACATCACTTTCCAATTTAATTTTTGTTATTTTAGGTATCCTTATCCTATCAAAGTGGCGGGAATATCTATTTTTGGGAAGCTACCACTCACCAACAAATGGAGAATAAAGAGATAGTAAATAGAAAAAAATCCTTGGTCTACGGGAAGATAAAATATATTAAAAATAAATAAAATATAATTCTAAGAAATCAAGAAAGAATCATCTTGGTAAGAAATTAAACATAATTGCAAATATGCTAGGATTTAGCTTACCTCTTGCGTATTAGATTCTTTGTGAAATCATCAAGGAGTAACGTACTAGATCTTTGTTTCACATGACATTGTAGATGGAGGGGTGAGTTCTTGACATTGTCGTCCCTGAGAAGTGCCATGCAACATCTTTAAATATATAGACCAACAATATCTTTAAAGGTCAAGTAAATATAAATATTATGTTGAAGAAGATACCTATTTAAAATTGAAATCATCAACGGTAATGTGCTAGATCTTTGTCTTAAAAAATTCAACACAAAAAATTGATTAGTAGATAGATGGGTGAGTTGCACGAGCGTTTGTCGGTCCGAGAAGTAAAAACTTCCTGACGGATGCCAACCCACGTTTTCAAAAAATAAAAATTTTGTATTTAACTAAATGTAAATACATACACTGTAACATTTTTAATTATAACTTGAGTTGAAAAAATGAATAAGTAATAAACAATAAGATTAAGGGGGAAAAGATACCGCTTAAAGTTGAAATCATCACCGCCAGTAAGCAATATAGATCTTTGTTTTAAAAAAATCCAACACGAGAAATGGATTAGTAGATAGATGGGTGAATTGCCTGACATTTTTAGTATATAGACCTGTAACATCTTTAATGATAAAGATAAAAGATAGATAAAGAAGATACCTACTTAAAGTTGAAACAATCCATTATCGTAGCTTCATCAAAGTCGATGTTGTCTTACGTAGAATGTGACGAAGAGGCCAACTACACTCTCAAGGTTAAGGGGAAAAAGATACTTGCTTAAAGTTGAAATCATCACCCATTGGTAATGAGCTAGATCTGTGATTTAAAAGAATCCAACACGTGAAATGGATTAGTAGATAGATGGGTGAATCGCACGATATTTTTAGTATATAGACTCGTAACATCTTAAATGATAAAGATAAAAGATAGATAAAGAAGATACCTACTTAAAGTTGAAACAATCCATTATCAATAAGCCGTCAAAGTCGATGTTGTCTTACGTAGAATGTGACGAAGAGCCGATTACACTCTCAAGGTTGGGTATATTTGTACTTGTATTGTATTATTTACACCTCTTCTTTCTGCAAAGGAATTCCGGTCTTGTGATTGCTCTGTCGAAAGCGGAAAGGTTTCGAGGGGAGTATCGTGGAAACGTAACACCTCATGCTGACTTTCCGATTTTTATCAACTTTGTTTCTCGGTTTTGATTTTATAAATGACAATGCCTTTGAAAACTCTTTCATCCTCCACAGACCCCAAAATCATTACCCGGCATAATTCATATAGTCTGAAATACTCACCGATATCTTCTTGTAAGATAGAACTTTGATAGATTCCTCTCCACTGACCTTGTAATAGCACCACTTTGGAGAAGGTTGATCTAAATTCTTATATTGGTTCCTCATTGTTGTTGCAAAATTGGTTGGTGAAACTTTAATAAATCGGCATTCAAAAGTATACCTTTGATTTCCGTACCCTTGAGCTCGCGTCTTAGTAAATTGTTCCATTATTGTACCCATTGATTTATGGAAATGCTTCTCGACAAAGTCACCATGGCCACCTTACGTATTCCAAAATTGGATTCATCACACCCATGGCTTCGAGAATTTTATCTTTACTACAAACGTTCCTAATTTCTGACGACAAGGTTTACGAAATTTTTTAAGCTTTATTCTGGTTTCAACTATCACTGAGGACTCAAACAAATTACGTGTTACAGAGGAACATCTTCTCGCTCCGAACTTTGTAATATCTTGACGTCTTTGCAAAATGTGCATAGGTATTTCCTTCCCATTAACTTGAGAGATGCATAGGTGATCGTGAATATTAAATCTCAAATAGGTGTTAGGATTTTTAAGATCTAATAAATCTCTCCAATTTTAAAAACAGTGCATCAAAACTATCCTGCGAACAATACTGATATATCAAGACTTTGACATACCATTTTCCTCATCCTTATAAAATCCACAATATAGATCAATCGCCTTTTGTGCATGCTTCATCGAGTGTATTGATCTCCTTTAACATTGGAAGAATACCAAGCAATGTAAGCAAAGTCTCCGAATCGGTTAAGCGGCAACAACGGGTCCCTTGCCCTATCAACTTCGCAGAGCGGTATTTGTGCATGAAACCAACCAATGAAGGATACTCCTCACGAACTCTGCATCTTTGGTTCATACAAAGAGATCCATCTAGTCTCCACATCCTTGAAGTTTTTTTGCCGTCTGTAATTCCAATTGCAAATTTTTGGAACTCAGGAAAAGCGTTTTGGGCTGCTTGACATATAGGCATGGAGTTCTCTTATTATGTCTTCTAATTTAGCAACATTTTCATGGTTGCTTTACCATTTATACGCTAAATTCATTCTGTGAGCCATGCAGTGAATTGGTAGCATATATGGGGCCACTGTTGTTTGTAATCTAACACAGAGCCCTGTTCGGTGACCCTGCATGACAGATGCACCATCTGCTCCAACGCATACCAACTTCGTAGCAATTTCATAATCAGTCATACCAGCAACATCTTTCAAATGAGAAACAACTATTTTGTATAGGTTTTCAGCATTGCAGTTTTCAACCATTTTCATAACACCCAACAGATGAGGTGTCCTTATATGATTTTCTAATGTATAGATGTGGATACATACCCATGCGGTGTTGTCATTCATTGTCACTTCATCAATTGAAACAGAGATAAAGTTTGCTTTTTTACATTCTCTTTCAAATCTTCCTTCTCTATCATCGAGAGGCATTTTGCCATTTCCCATCCACTACTCTCGGACCAATGAGACCGAGGTACATTGACATTCCGTTAAATTGATACAAAACTTTGAAATCAAGGAAATCGACATCGCCCTTCCTTTTTTAAGTATTTGAAAAAGAGTAGAGAATTGTATGAATTTTGCATGTAGATTTGTTTCTTTCATCTTACCAATATGTGATGTGATTGTTCCTCCCTTTTCCAACAGATGTCGTGTTTTTCCGCTCTCGCCTCATATTCCGCTGCGTATCGACATGCATGCACTCCTTTCGATTTTCCACCTATGTGTTTTGATTTTCGGCCATCCGCCCCACACATTCTGATTAAATATTGTTTTCCACAATGTTTTTCTATCAGTGTCGGCTTGATTTGCATTTTTGTTGCTTTCCCAATTTCCACGTACATATTGTACATGTACATTCACATGGGATTTCTTCAGAATTTGATGATTGTACGGAGTTCAATAAATGGAAATTTATTGCCCAATCAAACTTGTATGTCCTGCCAATGGTCCACATATTCTTGTTTGTTTTCAATGCTTTACTTTTTTGAGTCGAATTTTGAGCAATATCGCAATCACCTGGTTTCCTCTTTCTTGGACCAGAGTTTGATATTGATTTCTGTCTTCCATTTTGCTCAGTGTTTGTATCTGTGATATCTAGCTGCACTTCTGGTTGCACCCCAACAGGAACAATATCTTCAAGATCTGGCATATTATCGTAGGTTTCATTTGTTTGATCGCGTGATCTTTTGTGCGGGAATGCATGTCCACCTCAATAATGCCTTCCACACAGTCAGGATTCTGATTCTTTTGGTGGCATCTATATGATTGGTATTTACATTATCTGTATCCGCAGAGTTTCCAAAATACTTGAAGAGTGATTTCTGAGATTTCTTACTTACTTTTAGGTTATTCGTATTCTTTGAGGTGGCACCTTCCATTATTCTGAAAAGAGTCGTGCGTCAGCAAAGAAAAGAACCAAGCGACTGTCGATCTCGAGGTCTTGTCGCGCGTGAAGCGCCGGATGTCGCGTCCAATCTGCCCGGTGTCGCGCGTCAAGCCTTCATCTGTCGCGCGTCAAGCCTTCCTCTGTCAAGCGTCAGGCCTTCCTCTGTCGCGCGTCAAGCCTTCCTCTGTCGCGCGTCAAGCCTTCCTCTGTCGCGCGTCAAGCCTTCCTCTGTCGCGCGTCAAGCCTTCCTCTGTCGCGCGTCAAGCCTTAGCCCAAGTCGCGCGTCAGTATTTCTCTTGTCGCGCGTCAATAATGCATTTGTCGCGCGTCAACAATCACAGGATAACAGTAATACGAATCTCTGGTGCAAAGGGTATGCGAGTTCAAATTTCACAGTATTGGTAATTTGGTAAGCTACTTGAGGTATACTACCCGGCGAATCAAATAGGTTTTTATAGGAGATGTTTTCAAATGAAGGCGGTTTAAACCCCAAAAAAATATACTTTATATTTTAGGCGAAACAGACACCGACCCACTCCGAATAATTCGCCTTTTCAAATTTTCCTAAAATGAAATTTTCGCCATATTACGAATATTCGCCGCTAAAATTATCAACAGGAAAAAATCTTGGCATGTACCAATCATCATCAAGGGAATTCCTAAAATGCCTAAGCCAATCATCATGTATAGAATTATATGCCTTTTTCAATGTTATAGGGCCTATATATTATTATGTTCGGTGGGTGAATCTTACTTAACTAGGTACTTATATGCTTAGTGGGTGACTCTTACTTAACCGAGTACTTCCATGTAGGTGTGCCACTTTCTATTAGAACACCGATTTTGGTAAATACCAAAAGAATAAGGATGACACCCTAAATATTTTTGGCCTATAACATGAGCTAACTCAATATCCTACTCAATGCTCTTTACAATGAATTTTTTGATGTTATATTGGGCTCCATGGGATATCTTGTGCACATAAAAACATTTTTTTCACTTCGATCCAAGTTGATTCTTGAAATATTCAAACTTATTAGGTGTCCCATGATCATAGTAGCTAGGTATGTAATGAAATCTATTGAGAAATATTTCCCTCCATGCTTACAGATTCATGAGATCCCCTATTCTTTCAATTTCCTTTTCATCTTACAAGTCCATGTGAAGATCATATCTTGTACATAACATCATAGTCACCTCACGTATGCATGTCATGTGTATTCTCATTCTACACCTAGAAAAGTAGTAGCCCTTATGTATGTACAATAGTAAAAATTGTAGCAACTCTTTTGGCTTACCAAATTATTGTAGTTTATATATTTGTATGACCCCATTTTTTCCAAAGCGGTTTATGCTATCATAAAAATAATGCCTCCTTTAGTATTCTTATATTTTATTTTTCACATATAGTTTGCTGCTAGGGTAACCTCTAGCCTGACACATGATGGCTATTTTTTGTGTTTTTTCACTTGACACCATGGTATTCCATTCTTTTCTACAAATAAATGAGTCTAAACATTGCATCTATAGGATCATTGGAGACTTTGGTGCATGAGTATTTTATTTAGTTTTCTCTTTCCTACCGAGTCCGCCAAAAGGTATTTAATTTGGATTTGGATACAACTTCCTCTAGTTCTTCTACCATTAATCATTCTTTTTCTTCCTTCTTAATCTCTTTAATTATGGTACTATACAAATATTCTTTTCCTAACAATTATTCCTCGAATTACTTGAAATAATCCTCTTAGAATAACTATATTGTTATTGACCTTATTCTCGTGTGACTCCTCATGTCTAGTCCTTACACGCTTGATTCAAAATCCTTATTGATTCACTCTATGGTGGTTTAAATACGCAAAGTTCCTTATTTCGTGAGAAGAGATTGACCTCCGTGTTAATGGTCGTTGAGGTGGATAATAGAGTCTAGAAAACAATTCCTTTTTCATGTTTCCTTCTTTGTAATATGTAATCCACACCTTTTTCCTATTTATCTCACTACTTTATAATATTTTTTGTTTTCTTTAAAGATCTTGACCCCTTTACTTTATAGATACCATCTTCATGTTAATGGAAGTCAAGACGTATAATAAGAACTTACAACCTATTTTTCCCGTGCTTTTTATTTCTCTGGTCTCATTTTGGGATTTTTGTGCATTTTTGAATGCTTTGAATCTCCTCAAATGACATAAATTGATTAGTTTTACGTGTTTTGATGCATTTTTCATAGCTTGAAAATTATTTTTCTTTATAGTTCCATTTTCACTTGAGAGTAAGGTAACTAAAATGTATTCTCTTGATTCCTTTATACCCCTCTTACATGGGCATAATTAATTGTATTTATTTCTCCCACAATTGAACTCGACTTCACCACCTTATGAATTTAGTTATAATTTTATAGCTACATCCCGGTTCCTCTTTTGGAGCTTATTTGAGTTCTAACTTGGCTTAACTAAATTATGAATCCCTATTTTTATTTGTATGCACACAAAATTAGTGAGCTTGTGTTGTTTTTTCCTTACACCTCTAGCTGCATAGGTAGATTACATTCCTAGTCCAAGCCACATTTCCTATGCACATTCCTTTTCTTGCACACTTCCTTGCCCCATATATTTACCAAAATCACTTTACCCTATCAATTTCCATCTCCTCGCCTACTCCACCTTGCATGTGCTTTTTTTCACTTCTCTTTGTCAAGTTTATCAATTCCTAATTTTTCCATGCATAACTATATGATTTCAAGCCTCATCTTAGCACATTACCTTTATTTCCCCCAAAATTTTGCGAGTTCCAAACACTTGCCAATTTGTAGTACGTACTTCTTGCCATTTTCTTGTGCACCCCACACTAAAGTGATACTCCATTTTTCCAATATGTGATCATTATGAGGCATGTATTATGACCCTTATTCATATTTCTTGTGCATGTAAATATGCCAATTATTAAACCTTTTTTTCCTTCCCTTTGTTGATTTGTGACACGTGGAGAACATCGGTTTCACCACTCCCCACAATCTTTTATTTTACAAGTTTAGTCTTTATTTGTTGAAAGATGATGATTAATGACACATGGAGAATATTTTTCCTTCCATTCTCTAGAAGCTCTTTATTTTTGGGATGCCTTGATGGGAAACACATGGAATTCATCGATGCCACCATTTCCCTTACATCTTTGAAGTTTGGATTCGACCTTCAATTTTTCCACTTCACCGATTTATTCCACATGGCATGCATTAGTGTACTCTTCTTCCGCAAGATATTAAAGATTATTAAGTAGGTATATTTAATCCCCCTAATTAAATTACATGCACAATCCTCTGCATGATTTTTTAAAATAAAACTTATAGAAAGATAAATTTTTTTCTAGAACTCTACACTTCATATTTGGGTACAATATTTTTGAATACATCATAAGGATTTGATTCTTGGGTAAAACATGTAACCCGATTATTGATGAGACCAACCTAAGTCTTATCTAATATATAAATAACACAATTCCTTCTCTTATAAAGTGGATTTAGATGTAGTTTCAAATAACTGGATAGCTTATTTAAAGATAGAATATATAATATATTTGATCTATTTCTAACAATTCCATTACAATATGAATGTTGTCATTTCCTAATATTTCTTGTAAGTTAGAGTGCAATATTGTGTATGAGTAGGTCATTTGAAGATATTTGAAATCTAAATAACTTTAGATAACTTTGGAGTATTCTTTAGAATGTATTCTAGCCTATGTAAGACTTAGCCAATGGATGATGCATCCAATGCAAGACTCACTCAGCCAGCAGTGTAGGACTCAACTAGTATAGAACTTAGCCAACACATGATTCACTCAGCCACCACAAGACTCATCCAAAAAAGACTCACATAGTCAAGCACAAGACTCACACAATCAACACATGACTCTCTCTAACTGAAGCTACATACCTCTAAATGAGAATATGAGAAATGTTTTTGTTCCTCTTATTTCTAGGAGGAAAAACCTCTCTCTATTTTTACATAGCAATAATGGTTACAAATATATCCACATTTGAAGTTTTCAACAGAAGAATGTTGTCAAATGCAGGACTCACACAATCAACACACGAGTCTTTCTAACTGAAGTTAAAAACCTCCAAATGAGAAATTGAGAGAAGTTTTTGTTCCTCTTCGCTAGGAGGAAAAAACTCTCTCTATTTTTAGAAATTTTTTTGAAGTTTTATCCGTAAGAAGGTTATATACAAAAACACACAAGTTAAGTAAAATTGTGATATATCCTTCATTTATCAATGAAAACCATAATTTCAAAATGCTCTAGAAATATTACAGTAAGGAGAACCAAACCCAGAAAGTAATTAAAAGTGTTCTTCAAATTGAACACACAATTGTGATAAGAAAATAAAGGATGAGAATATGGCAGGAAAACTGTCATGTTGAAAGATTCAATCATGCAAGAGTGGACTTGGAAAGTGGAAGAAGTAGTTCAATATAGAGTTGTAGTGTTTTAATAAATCCCTTCGACATTTATATCCTTGGAAAATGGAAGAAGTAGTTAAATATAGATTTGTAGTGTTTGAATAAATCTCTTCCACATTTGTCTCCTTGGAAAGTGGAAGAAGTAGTTAAATTTAGAGTTGTAGTGATTGAATAAATATCTTCCACATTTATCTCATTGGAAAATGGAAGAAGTAATTGAATGCAAGTGGAAGAAGTAGTTAAATCTAAAGTTGTAGTGTTTGAATAAATTCCTTCGACATTTGTCTCCTTAGTAAGTGGAAGATGTAGTCAAGTCTTGCCCAATATTATAGGTACGTAGTTATATATTCTTGGAGTATTAACCAAGGGATTAGTTATAAATATATCTCCAAAGCACTCAATGTAACAATAGTAAAATATGGATGATTTTTGTAACATCATTTTTATTAATAAAATCTATAGTTTTAAGTATCTTGGTAAAGAACTTGTGTTTAGTTTCTAACCCAAATATGAGGGAATAGCAAGGGCCCCACTCTTACCTAAGGAGGATGATGCTTTATTATTATTATTTATAATAGAATTATTATTGTTTACTTGGATTGTTTAAATCAATATCATGTGTTTTATTTAACAAATTTATGTGAAGTTTTACTTTCATTTGTTTAATGTTATTTCTTTATTTTTAGTTTGTTTGATTATATTTACTTTTAGTTATTTATTTTAGTGTTTTATATTATATTTACTTTCAGTTATTGAATTTAGTTTCAAGAAATTTCAATTCTAGTTAGAAAAGAACTACAAAATCACTGTTTCCTTCAGCCCCTTTTATAGATAGCCTTGAACACCGCTTTTTTTTATATTCTTTAAGATTAAATGATGAGGAATACAATGACCCGTGTCATTTTTGGCGCCATTGTTAGGGATAGGTGTCATTAGGGGTAAGTTACTAAGCTAATATGATGTAGATATAAATAATTTTTTCATACATTCAACTAGTTAAGAATTATAAAAAAAAAAACTTATATCCATTGCCCTGTAGTGAGGATCTTCCCAAGTAGCCAAAAATGGCTTAAACATGC
The DNA here is from genome assembly GCA_018340775.1 of Taxus wallichiana var. yunnanensis. NCBI lineage: Eukaryota > Viridiplantae > Streptophyta > Pinopsida > Cupressales > Taxaceae > Taxus > Taxus wallichiana. The sequence continues at coordinate 623,232,773 of CM031241.1, read as the reverse complement.
AATAGCTGATCTATTTTAGTTTAGATGTATTCTCAAAGCACTTACCCTATATCAATACTTCATTCAATGCTAATTCATCCTGTAAGAAGAATAAGTTTCATGATAATATCGTATTCTCTTACCTTCCTTTAATCCCCTTCACTAGCTCTCACATTCCCTTGCTCAAAATAGTCAACTTTTGGCCTTTTAGCCTTCAATGTATTATTTTAACTATGTACCATGTTTCACCACTTCAAATCAATGTTAAATAAACCAATAAGTTGATTTCAAAAGATAAAAACATAACTTTTCACCTATCTTGCCAATATTGCCCTCTAGTGTTCTTGAGAACAATCACTCCGCATGGTTCATGTTTGGGGACTTCTAGGCCTACCCATAACAACGTGAAAACATCCTCAATTACCCTTTTCCTTAAATATGGTGTGAATTCAATTGTATAACCCAAATCACTATCCTCATCTCACAATCTCTCTTATTCTCTCCTAGCTTCCAAACTTCATACTAGCCCTACTTTTAGGCCCTTTTAAACATAACTTCTAATGTTTTGAGTTTCAACACTAAATAATAGGTGTTCTAGATACCCATTTTGGACTTTCCCCTTAGTGTAAAGTTTGAGTATGAATTTATTAATAAATTATGCTCTAAATCCTAATAACTAGTTGAATGTATGAAATTGTGATATAGCTCGCACCATAAGATTAATAATAATACTCTCGTAAGTTTCCATTTAGAATTTTTTTTTTTCCTTACTTCATAAAATATATAAAAGATTTTTTTGTAACAAAAATTACTTTTCGTGCCATTGGAGTAAGTGAAACAGGAATTTCTTACAAAATCTTAACTTAGGGTAGATTTTGGTTTATCATTACTTTTAACAATAGTTTAAATTTTTACAATTTTTAGTTAAATGTTTGGGCTTAGTGAGAGAAATTATGGAATTTTTCATTCCTTCAGATGATATAAAAAGTATTTGTAGTGACAACATGTAACTTTCGAGCTATTTGGGTGAGTGGAACATAAAACTATCACAAATCCTTAGTTTAGATTAGAAGTTTATTTAAATTCTTAGGATTAGAGATTCACAAAATATTTACCAAAAATAAACCCCAAAAACTTTGTGCGGGAAAAAAAAACATTACAAGGGAATATTTTCTCATGAATGCAATTTTAGGGTTGAAAAATCATATAGATCTAACTCGTATACCTAGAGATGACAAACCTCATATCTAGAATTGAAGAGCTATAAAGAGGGAAAATGATGCATACAATTATTTCTATTACAAATATGGAAAAATAAGACATCGTGTTGAATGTTTCTACTAAAGGAAAAGAGATGGACATGACTCGCATAAAACATCACAAGTCCTATGCCATTTCTTAGCCGTGAATCTACAAATGTTGAATATGTTAAAGAGAAGTAAGAAGGTACAAAAATGCCTACACATTGTGGTGGGGGTACATGCACTCATTTCTCCTATAACAACTCGACTAGTTTTTGGAGGAAATTAACATGCAAAAATCACCCCATTTTAAACTCCAATTATTTTAGAAATCCAATATACACATATTTTAGGGATTGCATGCATTGATTTTACCATAGTAACTCATGCCATTTTTTGGTCAACATGCAACTAACATTTTTATTTATACTCCTTCATTTATTACCAAGAAAAATTAGTGGCACCATTTCCACATTTGTTGATACAATGTGGTAGTTGGAAACAACTACTTCAAGGCCTAGTAATAATGGAAAATGATTGTTTCAATTAATTATGTTCCTAAAGCGAAGCAATCTATAACATATATTTCTGAAAATGCTAATGTTTTTCCTTACCTTTGTTTATTTATAATAAATGTAGGTATGGTATCATTTCTCTATTGGAAACAAAACAAATAACAAAGCTACCAAAGAAAGAAAATATTTTCATAAGTAACTAAAAGTTTTGTAGAGAACAAAGAGATCTCAACCACAAGTTTTAACCATCATACAAGCAACAAAGAATGCATATACAAACAACTACATGGTTGATTTTGAGGAGTGCAAAAAGGTTGAAAACTAGTAAATCAATACACTTTTAAAAAAAAAAGAAAAAAGGAAAGATTCGAAAACTAGTAAATGATGGCTCTTTTTTTTTTTTAAAAAGGAAAGAGTTGAAAACTAGTAAATGATGACACTTTTCCAAAAAAGGGCAGATGGTAGAAAACCAACAAATGGATACTTTTCTCAACTATAATAAAATATCTTAGATATAATGTGATATTTTCTTTAGATCTACAAGTTCAAAGTCCTTTGAAACTAAAAATATTAGTTTTGCAAGTAAAATATTTGATTTTCTTTACTATTTTTGCTAGTATTACATAAATCAAGGTTGTGCAACAATAAAAAAGTATAAATAACTTCAAAATATGGTACATATCTATAGTGTTGGATTCCTTTGAAGTTGAAAAAATTGGTGATGTGACTAGAAGATTTGAATTTCTTTTTGTTTCTCTAGCATTACAGAAATCAAGGTTGTACAACAATAAGAAAACATGGATAACTTTGAAATATGGTCCAAGTATATTATATCATTTTATTGTTAAATAAATTTATTAATTATTTTTATTACAAATAAGTCCACTTCTAAGAACCTATCCAAAATGGAAAAATTATATATATTTTTCTACATGATGTTTCAATAAGGCTTGTAGCAACAAATGAGAGAGATTAGATGTTGAAGAAGGAAAAGTAGAAAACTAGCAAATAAATTCTTTTGCAAAAAAACAATTTCTACAAAAAACAGCCATGCACGAATCCAAGTTTGGGGAGAAGAAAAAAGCCTACAAATATATTTGAAAGATAGAGAAAATAATGATTCATATATATAAAACATGTGTTGATTTTGAAAAGAAACATATTAATTTTGTAAGGAACAAATGAACAATCTTCTAAAAAAGAGAAGAAGAAAAAGAAGAATGCAATAAAAAAATCATAATCTATATAGAAATCAAGAACATGCATAAAGACATGCACAAATTTAAGTGTGGGGGAGTGATGAGAGAAAGCTAAGTCTCATCTAATAATCAAATACCGCTACTCTTTCTCTTATAAAGTGGATTTAGATGTAGTTTCAAATAACTGGATAACTTACTTAAAGGTAAAATAAAAAATATATTTGATATATTTCTAACAAGTCCATTACAATTTCAATGTTTTCATTTCTTGATATTTCTTGTAAGTTCGAGTGCAATATTATGTATGAGCGGGTCATTTGAGATATTTGAAAGTGAATCACTTTAGATTACTTTGGGCTATTCTCTAAACTATATTGTAACTAGTGCGCAGACTCAACCAACACAAAACTCATCCAACATAGGACTCACTCAACCAAAGTGCATGACTTAGCCAATGTATGACTCACTTAGCCATTGCATGTCTCGGCCCAACACAAGACTCAGTCAACACACAACTTAGTCGGTGCAGAATCACACGGTCAAGTGTAGGGCTCACACATTCAGCACATGACTCTCTCTAACTGAAGTTACAAACCTCTAAATGAGAAACTAAGAGAGGTTTTTGTTCCTCTTATTGCTAGGAGAAAAAACCTCTCTCCATTTTTACACAAAAATAATGGTTACGAAGATATCCATATTTTAATGTTTCAACAGAAGAAGGTTATCAAGTGCAAGACTCACACAATTAACACATGAATCTCTCTAACTGAAGTTATAAACCTCTAAATGAGAAATTGAGAGAGGTTTTTGTTCCTCTTTTTTAGGAGGAAAACCTCTCTCTATTTTTATAAATCAATATGGTTAAGGAGATATGTACATTTGAATTTTTTCAGCAGAAGAAGGTTGTATATAAAAACATAGGTTAGGTAAAATTACAATATCCTCCTCATTTCTCAATGAAAACTATAATTTATAAATGTTCTATAAATCTTACAGCAATGAACACCAAACCCATAAAGCATTTGAAAGTATTCTTCAAATTGAATGAACATTTGCGATAAAAATCAGGGATGAGAATATGGCGGAACAATGATCATGTTGAAAGATTCAATCATGCAAAAGTGGACTTGGAAAGTGGAAGAAGTAGTTCAATTTATAGTTTTAGTATTTGAATAAATCCTTTACAAATTTATCTCCTTGACAAGTGTAAGAAGTAATTAAATATATAGTTTTAGTGTTTGAATTAATCCCTTCCACATTTTTCTTCTTGGAAAGTGGAAGAAGTACTTAAAAATATAGTTTTAGTGATTGAATAAATATCTTCCACATTTTTCTCCTTGGAAAGTAGTAGTTAAATTCAAGTGAAAGAAGTAGTTAAATCTAGAGTTATAGTGTTTCAATAAATTCCTTCCACATTTGTCTCATTGGCAAGTGGAAGATGTAGTCAAGTCTTGCCCAAGATTATAGGTAGGTAGTTCTATATTCTTGGAGTATTGGCCAAGGGATGAGTTATAAATATCTCTCCAAAGAACTCAATGCAACAATAGTAGAAGATGGAGATTTATATAACATCATTTCGAGTGATAAAATCTACAGTTTTAGTATCTTTGCAACAACTTGCGTTTAGTTTTTACCCTAACTCTAAGGGAAGAACAAGGGCCCACTCTTACCCAAGGAGAATGATGTTTTTTTGTTTTTAGAATAGAATCATTATTGTTTACTTATATTGTTTAAATCAACATTGTGTGTTTTATTTAGCATTTTTATGTGAAGCTTCACTTTCATCTATTTACTTTTATTTCTTTATTTTTAGTTTGTTATATTTTATATTTACTTTCAATTATTTATTTCAGTTTGTTAGATTAGATTTACTTTCAGTTATTGAATTTCCTTTCAAGAATTTTCAATTCTAGAGAAAAGAACTGACAAATCATTGTTTCCTTCAACCCCTTTTGCAGATAGCCTTGGACACCGCCTAGTTTTGACATTATTTAAGATTAAATGATGAGGACTACAATGAGCCTTGTCAATTACAACATAAAAAATTACTTTAAAGTAAAATATTCTAAGAGCATGAATGAAACTATCCCTGGAGATCAAAATAACACCTAACCTAATGACATACACATTATTTTACTATAATAAGCACCCTCATTGGAAGTAGGGTTTAATCCTACTCCTATTGAATTGATGTGGTAGAAAATTTCCATTAAGGTCCTCTGTAAGCAAGATATCATGTGTCTCATATGGCCATAGATAATGTGCTTGAAGTTTTCAAGGGTGTCATGTGAGTTTTGAGTCATATAACAATAATTTTGCACCTATATTTAAGGCTCCATTCCTTATGTGTCTAGCATGTCATGGTTTTTGGTGCACTTTCTCTACTTGCTTGGCTCCATTGTGCATGTGCTCTTCTCTCATCCAACTATAATACTTTAGTAAGGCATTATGTCTCTAATGCATCATCATCCAAGTTTGTAGCACATGATATCCTTAGTAATGAGACCATGAATTCAATAAGAAATAATGATTTTTTGCTAAAAAAACCTGAAAAGGAGTTACTTTACTTAGTGTTTTGTATGTGGTTTTTATTCCCACGTAACTATTGATACCGTATCATCCCAGTCTTTTCTTCCCATGCCATATATATTTTTAAACATGTTACTTAATATCTTATTGAATGTTTCTACTGTCCCATTCACCAAATATAGGGTGGTTTTATGGTATGCGACCAAAACTTCTATCAACAATATGCACACTATTTCATTTAAAATTTAGTGCCTCTATCACTTATTAAGCTCAACATATACCAATACCTACTTATAATGTTTTCCCAAATGAATCTTGTAGTTGTGGTTGCTATGCAATCCTTTATGGGCATGACTTATACCCACATGATGTAGAAAAATATCAACACCGCCAATAAATGAGGTTAGAGCATTAAAAATCTAGAAACTCTCCTTATACAAGCAAAATACTTACTTTGTCAAGCCTAGAATTCTTCTTTCTTTAGTCAAATTTGACCTTAAATCCCTCTTTGGGCTTGGAATTTTCTTATACCATGTTCTAGGGTCTATTCCATGTTAAATTAACATTCAAATTGAAGCAATGCAAAAGAAAATACACAATCACCCACATTTACTCAAAACCGACTTCTCAATGCTTTTTAAGAATTTACCTTTGGTGAGTTGGTGGCTAAAACAAACTACAAACTTCTGGAACAAACCAAGACTAGATTTGGGCACCCATTTACTTCTTTAAGGTGTGTGGCAAATTTTATATTCCTTCCTAGGTATCCTTTCCACCTTCACTCCTTTGTCCAAGTTCCTCAGAATCGTATCCAAGGTCTTTTTCGACATAATTATTTATTGAATGACTTTATAAACAAACTATTTACCTTTCAAAGTACCCATTTGGGTCTTTCATTAATGTACAAAATTTCAAAGTACCTTTACAATTTTTTTCCAAATCCACGATTACAAGCTTCTAATTAGGTCTTCCATTACTAACTCTAGATTTGCTAGTAGGTTGTCACATTTTCCTATCAATCTGTGACTTCTTTAGGCAATAATTCTTGTATAATCCAAATGTGTTCTTGATGTAGATGATTTTTTTCAAATTTAGGATCTTCATAATGGGTATAATGTCCACAAAATTAAATTCTTCTCAAGCCCTACATCTCCAACTCTTCCCTTACAAGTCTACAGACAACTATTATCAATTTTAAGCTTATAGATTGATTATTAACCATTAAAACCTCCACAATACAAAAGGATTCATAACCCTATCTACTATGTTCTCCAAACATGGTATCTATCTTTTCTACCATCTAAGAATCCAACCTACAACTTTAAATCACACCATAATGCACAAACAAGCCAAAAAGGCCTTCAAAATTCAAATTTGCACTTTTAGAGGGAAAATACACAGTTTAAATTTTTGAAGAACTAGATCAAGACTAACAACACTAGATGAATCATAATGAACCCCTAAACCTATAAACACATTTTCAAACTAAAATTTGATATTACAAGCCAAAATTGCATGCTGGGACTAGATGCTCCTGCATCATACTCCCAAGGGAATGATAAATATTCCCTATAACTTGTGTTTTGTAAGCTTGTCTTCTTCTTCTTTCTTTGTTTCCGGTTGTAGATGATCCTTTTAAAGTGGTACTTTATTGAATACCATCCATACTTTGTATTCATCAATTATTCCTTGTCTTCTATAAGCTTGTTTATCTTTGAAATATTCATGTTCTTAAATAAGATGATGCTTCTTCAACTGTGTGTTGTCTTTTCCAACTTGTACTTAAGAATATACATATGATCCAAGTTCATATGAGATGAAATTTCCTCATTCATGATTGTAAAATTTTCCCTTTCATCCCTTTTTGGTCTTTCTTGAGTCTTCATGTTCTTGAAATCTAAGTCTAGACTCTTTTTCTTGAAACAATCATCTTATTTTAACTATTCCTCCACTATATTAATCATCAATCCTTCATACACAACACTCATAGAGAAATTATATTGAGAAAAATTGATCTCCATCACCCTTCTTTATCAACATTATGGGGAATCAGGTTGGTCAAGGAATGTAACATCTCTAACATCATCATAGAAGGAGACTCCATGAATATCATTAATCACTTGAATAAGTTGAACCCACCCAGTTGGACAATAAAATACTTTATTCTTGAGGCCATTAACATTTGCAATTCCTTTAATAATTGCAAAATTTCACATTCCTATAGGGAGGGGAATAAGGTAGCGGACACTCTAGCTAATTATGGTGTACTCAATCAACAATTACAATTTTGGTACAATCATGAGGAGTTACCTAATAATGTACAGAGTGCTATTTACAATGATCAACATAGCAATAAAAAAAAAGCATAAAGGTGAGGTGTCCTTCACACATGTGAAAGAAAGGATAATTATAACAATGGTTTGTTAGCGTACTATCAACTTTAAGTGCCCTTACCCTTTCATTAAGCCACACACTTTTTGGGTGGGTGATAAGGCTGATAAGAAGTGGTTTAGAGGCACTTTTATCACCATTGTTAAGTAGAATAGAAAGATAGGTAGTTTCAGAGACAAAATGGGAGGTGCGCCATGTCAAGTAGAGCCAACATGCGACCCATCATGGAAGGATAAGGAGGAACCATGGGGATATATGTAGATAGGAGGGGTTGTTAATTTGATTGAGTGGATTAACATGTATGACCAACATATTTCCTTGTAGTTTGTTAAGGGATTGATGGAAAAGACTGTGGCATATGAGGGAATATTGGTCACAATCCACGAAGAGTTGATCGCTGAGGTAACCGGGATGGATATGGAGGGGAATCGTTTCTTTAGCAGAAGGATTGATAAAGCTACAGAAACTAAGAAGTTTCTTGAGGAAGATGAAGAACTCAAATTTTTCACTGTTAGAGTTAAAGTGGCTTCTATTCCAAAGCTCCTTTTGATGAAATTGCCAAAATGATGGTGAGATACGTCACCTTGGAAGGTAGATATATCATTGTTCCTTTAAAGCACCTTGTTTTTCTCAACCATTTCAGGAGAAATTTCAAAGTTTTCTTTCCACATTTCATTTTAAACTCCTTGGAACAATCCATTTTGGAGGTGCAGAAACACTCAAGGGCCCTTCCCCTGCATCAGGGGATCATCTTTTTACTTCATCAACATTGTCTCCTCCAAACCCCTCATGTTTCTTATAACCCTAGCCCTAGCCCTACCCCTCTCCCTCAATCTTCTATGCTTATACCTACCAACCCAATGGGGAAGAGGAAATTTCAGTCAAAAACCCCTTTTACTCCCCCAATCCCCCTTCCCCACCAAAGAGAGTTCTTTGCAGTAGCAAAAATAAAGAGCTTGAAGTTTTCCAAGGCTTGCTGTCTATGAGGGAGCCAAAGAAAGGATATTTGGAGAAGAGAATTGAGAATTTGGAGAAGGAAATTGGTGCTCTAAAGGGAGAGGTGAGACAACTGTCCAAGAAGGAGGGGAAAAGGAAATTAGATGAGAGACTCGGCCTAGAAGACAATCAGATTATAGAGATCTACAAGAAGCTTCATTCCCTAGACACCAAAGCTACATGGAGTTAGATACATACAAGATGATACTCTCTCAGCTTTTAAAGTAGTTATAAATTTTCTAGAAACCCAAGTTAATAATGTTTGTATGCTGAGCAACATTTCAAGATATTTGGAGGGATGGGCTAGTTTGAGACAAGTCTTTATTCAAGTAGACAAGACTGATCCTTCACAGGTTACAACATTAGTGTTATTCACTGCCCTTTAGGAGATGAAGCAAACAATTGAAAAGGCATTCAAGTGAAGAGGATCCCACTATCTCAAACTTTGGCATCTATCTTTCTCCTAAGTTGTTGCATTATTGCTACTTTTTGCCATTTTTACATGGTTGGTGTAGACTTTGGTAGGCTATATTTCTAATATTGGGATTTTTTTGTAAAATCCTGATTTTGATCACTTTTTGATCTGGTACAATTGTAGAATCTGGCTACTGAGCCTTTTTGTACAAGGGTATAGTCCTTTCAAAAAACTATTTACCAATAATAAAAAAATCATCATTTCCATCCCATAATTGTTTCCTTCTTGATTTTGTAATCTCTTGTCCTCTTTAATTGTTTTTAAACTTTTCAAGATTGTTTCCTTCATTTCGAATGTTTGATTGCTTCATAATTGCTTCATACTTAGAGTTTTACTTTTCTTTACTTATCTCTTGTGTTCCTAAGAGCTCATGTTGGTCTTCTTCTCTTTTGAGATCTCTAGATCCTTATTTTTCACCTTATTTACAAATATCCTTCTGGTTTTCCTTCCCATTCGATCTTCTTCATAAATCTTATAAAATATTCATACCTTCATTCAAATCACTTATACCTACACAATCAAATCTCAAAGCAATGTTAGTTTGAAAAATAGGAGGATTGAATGCCTCTTCCACCTTTTTCATGACCTTCTCCTTCTCATCTTCACTCATGGCTTATTCATACAACATTTTTACTATATCTTCCTCTATGTTATGACCTCCATCAACTACATTAGCTGATTCATCATCCAATAGACCTTCCTTTGGGTCCATAAGAATTTATCATGTGCTTCTTCACTCTTTCTTTCATCTCTTTCTTGTTGCACTATACCAACTTCTTCTCTCTTGACCTCCTCTTGTCTTGAGGCCTTCTCAATCTCTTCACATACCTGATTTTCATCTTCTTCTGTTGCTACATGTTTCTTCTCTCTCTCTTCTTCCTTGGGATTCTCTTGACCTTCCTTCTTAAGTTCCTTTTTGTGCACCACACCATCCTTATTATCATAAAGATGTAGAAACATGTTTAAGGCCTCTTCCAAGACCTCTTCCTTTCCTTGTTCACTTTCTCTATGCATATGACTTGGTATTTTCTTCCTGATTATCCTCTTTTCTCCCAAGAATATCAAATGATTCTATCTTCTCAAGCGTTATTGGGTTTCACACACAATGAAAATATTCCTTTATATTCATACCTACACCACAATCATTAAAATCAATTGTTAAATCAGACATATAGGGCTTAACAACCCTTAAGATCATCTCTTTACACGATTCTTTAGTTTCCATTAGGAATTTCTTAGCTGACATCATCATAACCAACCCTTCTTGTGGCTCTTGTTCACTGTTATAGGCAAAAGAGTACGTTTCTCTCCATTTTCATAATAGTATAAGTATTTTTATTACCATCATGTAATGCTTGTCTATCATACTGCCATGGCCTACCCAATAACACATGACATACATCCATAGGTACCAAATCACACAATAATTTTTCTTTATATCTCCCAATCTGAAATTCTACTTGACATTGTTCCCTAACCAAGACATGATGACCTTTCGCATCTAAGACACTTGATAAGGATTATGGTACATTGTTGTTTTCAGACCCAAATTCTCTACCATCTCATAGAAAACTAAATTTTCAGTGCTTCCACTATCTATAATCACATCACAACATTTATACTTAGTTTTACACCTAGTTCTGAACAATTTTCTTCTTTGAATTACAATAGGAATTACTTTGTTTGATTTTAACAAAATTATTCTCATCAAAAGAGACTCACTTGATGTAGGAGCATCAATTCTCAAGAGGAATAAACCAAGGTTTTGGTTTGATGTAGGTGATAGAGAGTTTCAGTTTGTCTTGAGTCCTTGAGGACCTCATTTGCAATGTAAATGTGAAGTTATAGCCTTTCCCTCCAAAAGTTGTATTTTAAAATTTGAAATCACTAAACTTGATATGAATGTAAAGAAAATGGATTACTAAAGTTTGTAAAGGTCATTTGAGACCTCAAAGGGGGTATTAAAAGTGTCTTAAACCTTAGGTCTTAAGTTGACATGACTATGGTTATCGAGAAACCTAGTTGGGTAGTTAGAAGCTAAATTCTTGTGTTTAAATGGGGATAATTCAAATTAAAAGGGGGATATTGAGATTTTTAGATGAATGGAAAAAGAGGAGAGATTATTTATATTAGAGGCATGAGGCTTAAGAAGCAATGTTGAAACTTTTTATATCAATAAAGAAGATTCTTTGTAGTGAAAACTTTGTGTTTATGATTATTGTCATTTTGATGAAGTTATCATAAAATTGTTAATGATCTTCCTTGGAAAGTGTTAGTAGAAAATTTATTGCATGCGTGTAATGTTGAATTTCTCCAAGAAAGGCGTTGATCCCATAAAGAGACTAGGAACCTAAGGCATGGAAGGTTTTGTCGTGTGCTAGCAAGGTGAAAAGGCTCGAATAAAGTAACTCTGGGTGCAGAGGTTTGCACCCAAGAAGAACAAGATTAGGACCTAACCGTATTTTGGACCATGGTCGAGTTTGATAAAGGGGCATGTGGAGATGTGGGCAGATTTGATTATGGATAAGGCTAGAACATGGAGAATTATAGCCCAAGGAAAGAATATTCTAGAATATGGTTATCATGAAAGGATTAAGAGTTGTAAAGTGGAGTTAGTTATGGTTTAGCTAGCACTTGCATGCTAAGGATACTTGAGTATGGAAAGACATGATGAAATTTGGCAGGCGGTTCACTCTGAGTGATGAGTAGGTGGTAAAGAGAAGATTCCCAAGAACCCCTTGATATGTATTGATTTTCATGGAAATAGGGAGAGATGGATGAAAAATGAGAGGTGTGTGTAATGTGTGATGTATGTGTGCAAGAAAGTAGAGAGAGCAAGGAGAGATATGTATGATCACTGTTGTAACTTTTGTAATGGAGCCATATAGGAAAATATTGAAACTATGTTGATGTATTTGGTCCCTTTATGGATCTCTTGATGTATTTGGCTACTGTAATAATGGTGAAATAATATAATGGGGTTGTTCTAAATATCAATGTTCAATGGATCTAAGTGTTTGTGTTCTTTATTGTGTTCATGGTTTAGATTTGGTTCATGTATGTTCTTTTTAATATTCAAAATCATAATATGGATCATTTAAGCTCAGATCTAGTCTCATTATCTCTATCATAAGATGTATGTGTTTATGTCTATATGTTGTTATGCTATAATGATGAATATTATTGTAAGGCTCACATAAAAGAGGGCTCGATTCCTTCGCGTGCCTCAAATGAGTGCCCAGCTTAGGTTAGGTGATATACGATGCTCCCGAGGTTTAAAAGGAGTAGGTAAAAGTGACTACATTTTGGTTCCATTTTTGGGACCTATTTTGAAGTTGTTGTAAGAATGGTGTGTGATGGCAGAACGCTTGAATTTGGCCAACATGGAGATTTGGATTAAGAACACGGGATGAGTTTGCATAGAGATTAAACACTAGACCTGAGTTTGATGCACGTACATGGGTAGAGGAACATCTATATCATGAGCTCTATGAAACGTTCTTTTGCTATTTTCCAATAGAACTGTATGAATGGTTGTTGGCGTATGCATCGAGGAGGAGTTGGTACTATCAACCTCATGTGTGGACCCAAGAATATTATCAATGGCTTCATGATGCTGATATGATTGGACTCGTGTTGTTGATCGTTGGTGGAGTGGTGTGTTGACTAGCTACATGTTGGAGTATGTGGTTTCTACATATTATTTCCCAGAATTTTCTGAGTTCAAGTTCTTATGAGAACCGAGAGGATCCTTCCTGCATGCTATACCATTAGTCATTACAATCCCAATCATCACTCTGAGCTTAGAAGCATTTCCTATGGCTAGCTAAACTCCCATTAGGCATGGGGCACAAAAGTGGGTGTGGTGAGAAATGGTGGATCCTACGACAAAAGTGGAAAGAGAAGAGAGGTGGCTCAAGTATAATGAAGCTCGGGAGAGGGAATTAGCAAGACAACATGAGATTGCAGGAATAATGGATGTTTGGAGGTAGATGTTGCGGGAAGGATTTGAGGTTCATGCGGAGGACGTGGAACTTGAGCAAGTTTGTGCTACCCCATCTTGGAAAATGTGGAAGGATAACCCCCTTGGATTTTCATTAGAGTTTTTCAAATGGAGAAAGGAGATGGACCATAGGTGTGCATTTGAACCCACCTGACAACCAAGCCCTTGTGCTTAGTTTTCCAATTTCGAGAAAAGTATTGCTAGTACGGTTGGCATTGGTAAGCAAACAACATCAGGTAGATATAATTTTACATTACATCCATCTATGGCCACACATACATTTCTTGTGTTTGGTGGTATCCTATTAGGCATGTCATTTGGACAAGGTGTGGGCTTGTAGAATGTGGGTATCATGTCTAGAAGTAGTTCAACTTTGTAGACTGTTGGAGCTCAATTTAGTAACATGATGGGAATCAGAGTAGCACTACTTTAGGCCCTATATCTACTATAGGAGGAGGATCCAAAGGATCTGGTGGATATGGAGGGTCATGAGTTAGTGGAACAAGTGGATCTATTAGTGGAGGAAACAAAGGAGGAAATCGGGGTTCGGATCCGGTGGACAAGGATCACAACCCCATCAATCGGTATTTTATGAGATGTCTCTTCATTTACCTAATTATAAAGGTATCGAGGATGCCGCAGAGCATGTACACAAGTGTTGTTATGGTGAACTAAGGGGATCCTACCCCAAAGTGGAAGGAAAGCTAGTTCATAACTACATTACGAGAGATGTGTGCATAACTGGTACATAAAATATGACCCACATCAGACGGTGGTGGATTATACTACACTCGCGTGATGCCCTTGGTAAAATTTTGTATTCCTGAATTTGAGAAAAAGAGCATCAACGTGCTTAAGGAGATTCAACAAGGTATGGTAGAAAGTGTGCAAGAGTATGATATGCATTTTAAGACTCTCTTGTCAAAATTATCTTATGATATCCATCTTTCTTAGCATGCTCAGTGGTTCATTGGAGGCCTGATAACACCTTTAAGACAAACACTCTCACATAAGACTTTCATGGATCCATGTAAGGCCTTGGAGGATAATTTACATGTTGAGGCCATGGGGAGAATTGATATTGGGTTAAGTTCCTTTTTGGAGGCACAAATTACTTCCATGGTGAAGCAACTTGAAAAATTGTCTACGAATTCAACACATGAGACTTGCAATAGACTTTGGTGTATGAATTGTGAGGTAAAAGGACACACCAAGGATATTTTCCCTCGAAAGTTAGTATGTGCCATGTTAGTAGACTATGAAATCTATCACAAGGATCATGATCCAAGTAGATTCCCTTTATTACAATGTGTGCTCTATAAGAATGTGTCTTACTATTGTAAGATTTGTACATCTACCACTCATGGCATGAAGGATTACCGGTTGATCAACCAGATTCATGATGCTATTGATCTTGGTGTGCACCAAATTAGCATTGCAAATAGTTCTAAAACCGAGAGGCGTCAACATAAAGGGCATGAAGATGGAGGAGGAAGGGGAAGAAGCGTTTGCGGAGGATTCAGAGGCCGTGGTGGTTGCGGTGGAGGAAGGAGTGAATTCCTCTCTGGAACTTATTTCAATTGTGGATCTATGGATCACTATAAGAACAAGTGCCTGGATTTATTGCAATGCTAATGATGTGGAAAGAAAAACAAGTATGAGGAGTTACCTGACTTGTATAATCACATGATCCAGAACCAGAAGAAGGACAAGGGCATGGGAATGGTTAGTGTGAAGCACGTTGAACTTGCTAGAAAAATACCAAAGTAGAGGCCCCTTGTTAAAAGAGAAGAGGTATTACATGTGAAGTGCCCTAATCTGACTTATCAAAAGGAGGTTTACCAGGAAACTATGGAGGTGATTAGGCACTTGAAGGGGAGATCCAATGCTAGAAAGAGTAGTGCGCAGAAGTTGGAACCAAAGAAGAATGATGGGATCCTCTGAAGGACGTAGATGATATTAAAGAGGTGTGTAAGATGCTGCACTAAGAGAATATCATTCCCCTATTAGGAGAATGGTTGAGAGGAAAGGTACCGCATGCTGGGAATGAGCGCAAGAGGAAAATCTTGCATGCTAATTTACCTCCTCATAGTCTTGATTATGAAAAGGAGATCACATTGAATGTGGTAGTTGATGGATGGATTTTGAGTAACATACTAATTAACACAAGTGTAGAGGTTAATGTTCTTACTTTGGATGCGTGGAATCAAATGAGAGACCACCATTGTAGCCATCTTCAAATGTGTTGTACATGGTGAATAGGACTAAATCTACACCTATCGGAGTCTTGAAGGATTCTTCCATAACCATTTAAGGGGCCAAGTTCACTGGGGAATTTGAAGTCTTAGCAATTGATGAGGTAGATAATTTCCCATCTTTACTTGGACATCCTTGGTGTTATGTGAATAATGCTAATTTGCACTTTAACAAGGGATACATCAGCTTTGAGAACAAGAAGGAGCACATTATTATTCCAATAATAGATGGTAGGTCTCGCACCCTATGTCAAGACTTTGGGGAAGAAGACATCAATAAAATTTATGTGCACACCATCGATACCTAGAGGTTATCGAGCCATCCAGGAGAAGGAGTCATTCAGTAGGATGATGCTTAGTCTGTGAGTGATATGACTAGCATTTCATGTGATAATTGGGTACATGGAACTTACGAGTTGGTTGGAAGAGAATTGAAGGGAACTGTGAGTTGTGTTGTGAAGGTGTGTTTGGTTAGGTGTTTGTGAGGAAGACAGTTACCAAGTTACATTGGTGAAGGTCATTGTGATGTCTTCTTACACACTATGGAAATCCAATGGACATGTGAAATAGAACAAAGGAATATGCTTGTTTATACCTCACGTGGGATAGTTGTGTGTTGGTGGATGACTCATCGAAATAATCTTATAGAGTTGCATGAGGTAAGAATCACGCTCTCTGTTATATTTCTCTAGACAATGCACCTTCAAAGATATGCAAATATCATGGGAGGGAATCAACTTTGTACCACATTCAAGAATGTGAGAAGGCATATAAACTTTACCTCCTTCACTCTGGGTGAATAAGTTCTATTTCACTTTGCAAGGTTATGTGCATCCTTGGTATGTCCATTCAGATTTACATCGTTAGGACGAGAAATTGGTAGGAGTTGACAACATGTATTATTAAGACTATTGAGTATCTATCTTCTAAACCATTAGTGAATGAGTTTGTGCAAGTGGTCAAGAACCTTACTCTAGGAGATAACAACAAAGTTGAGGAACTCATCCTATATTTTCTAGGGGATCATGATTTGGAGGCACGCTTCGAGGAAGGACAATAAACAGATGAAGTATAGTTTGAGCGGGCCTACCAAGAAAATGAGAAAGGAAAAATGGTGCACCTGATCGAAGATGAAGAAATAGAGAACTTAAATGTTAATCATATAGAGAGTACATGTGACATCTTGGATAGTGCAGATGAGAAGGTGTGTGCCTACCATGAGCCATTGAAAACAAAAAAGATCAACATTGGCATTAAAGCAGAACCAAAAGAAGCAATCATTGGTGATTACTGGACAAAACAAGACGTCTCAAAGATAATTAAGCTACTTTGCGTGACTTCCGGATTTGTTCTTACGTGGATGCCATGAGTTGAAAGGAGTTCATCACTCATTGGGAGAGATGCAAATTAAGTTAAAGGAGGAACGTGCCCGATTAGGAAGAGGCCTTATAGGATGAATCCTAATCTACACGTAAAGGTGAAAGAAGAAATTGACAAGATGTTGGAATCTAGGATCATTAAAGCTATTGAAGAATCTGAATGGGTTAGCCCAATGGTGATTAGTATCAAGAAGGATGGAAGGATATGAATCTGTGTAGACTATATAGACTTGAATACTGCATGTGTTATAGATCCTTTTCTAATGCCTTTTATTGAAGAAATATTGGAAGGTGTAGCAGGGCGTGAGATCTACTCTTTTACAGATGGATTCTTAGGGTATCACCAGGTAAGGATTGCAAAATAAGACTAGGAGAAGACTACTTTCACCACTGAATGGGGAATTTTTATTATACGGTTATGCCCTTTGGAATTAAGAATGCACCTCTTTGTATTTTCACGCATTGTGGTACAAACATTCTAAGAATTTATTCATAAGTTTCTACAAGTCTACCTGGATGATTGGACAATGTATGGATTAGTAAAAGATCATTGTGACAACTTGAGATTGATGTTTGAAAGATGCAGGTAGTTAAGTATCTCTCTAAACATTAAGAAATGTATCTTTGTTACTCCTTTTGGCACATTGCTAGGTCATATTATTTGTAAGGAAGGATTATTGGTAGACCCTGCCAAAGTTGTTATTTTGGGTTTAGAGGAGCCTCGCCGATCAAAGCGCATCACGTGGAATTCTGGGGCATACATGTTACTATAGAAAATTCATCAAAGGTTATTCCGGGATCATTACACCTTTAGAAGAGCTATTGATGCACAAAGGAAGATTCCACTGGGATAAGGCACAACAATTGGCTTTTATACATTGAAGGAGAAGCTTACTATTGTGCCCATTTTGCACTTTCCCACCCTTTCATGTTTATGTGGATGCATTAGGTAAGGCAATTGGATTGGTCTTAACATATCCTCGAAGAAGGGATCATCGATCACCATTTATGTTTTGTAAGCAAAAAGTTAACTCCAGCTAATAATAATTACACAAAAATGGAGCTCGAAGTGTATTCTATGATTTATGCAATACATAAGTTTATACAAGACTTGTTGGCTACTCCATTTATCTTTTACATAGATCACATGGAACTTAAGTATCTAGTAAGAAAGCCTATTTTGTAAGGGTGCATATGCGGTGGATATTGTTATTTCAGGAATTCAACTTTTCGGTGGTAGTTAAACTAGGAAAGTGCAATTCAGGACCTGACCATATTTCTAGAATTAATTCAAGCGAGGATGCTGAGCATTTAAAACACAATGTTGGATGCATAGTTCTTCAGATTACAAAGCGCACTCACCGATTTGGAGGATATTATTGTTTTCTTTTTTACAAACGGGGGTGGAACTTGATGGAATGAAGAGTATAGTAAAGGAAACAACTTGACATTAGAGCATGAACACGTGGGTATTATGAAGGAAACTCATGGAGGGATTACTAGTGGGAACTATACAAAGTGGAGCCACCGTGCATAAGATTTTGATGGTTAGTTTATGGTGGGAGACATTGTACAAGGATTTTCACGAATATTCCGGGGTTGTGATCATTTCCAACACCTTGGGAAGCCCGGGCATAGAGATGAAATTCCATTGACTAGGCACCTAAGGCACAGAAGGTTTTGTCACATGCCGGCCGAGGTGAAAAGGCTCACATAGAAGTAACTTTAGGGAATGCACGTAGGTTCATGCACGTGAAGAGAACAGCTCAGGACTTAACCATATTTTGGACCATGGTCGAAGTTGTAATAAGGGACACATGGAGATGCAACCAGATCTGATTGTGGATAAGGCTAGAACATGGAGACTTGCAACCTAAGGAAATAATATTCTAGGATATGGTTATCATGACAGGATTAGGAGTTGTAAAGTGGAGTTAGTTATGGTTTAGCTGGCACTTACATGCTAAGGATACTTGAGTATGGAAAGACATGATGAAATTTGGCAGGCGGTTCACTCTGAGTGATGAGTAGGTAGTAAAGAGAATATTCCCAAGAACCCCTTGATATGTATTGATTTGCATGATAACAGGAGAGATGGATGAAAAATTAGAGGTGCATGTAATGTGTGATATATGTGTGCAAGAATTTAGAGAGAGAAAGGAGAGATATGTATGATCACTATTGTAAATTTTGTAATGGATCCATCATAGGAAAATACTGAAACTCTGTTGATGTATCTGGTCCCTTTATGGATCTCTTGATGTATTTAGCTACTGTGATAATGGTGAAATAATATAATGAGGTTGTTCAAAATATCAGTGTTCAATGGATCTAAGTGTTTGTGTTCTTTATTGTGTTCATGGTTCAAATCTGGTTCATGTATGTTCCTTTTAATATTTAGAATCATAATATGGATCATTTAAGCTCAGATCTAGTCTCATTATCTCTGTCATAAGATGTATGTGTTTATGTCTATATGTTGTTCTGCTATAATGATGAATATTCTTGCAAAACTCAAATAAATTAGGAGCTCAAGTGCCTTCGCGTGCCTTATCATAGTAGGTGATATGTTAATGCATGTGGGGTTTTAAAGTAGTAGGTAAAAGTGACTACAAAAGGCAAAATGATTCTCGGTAGGATTCAAGATGAGTGGAGCAGCAGAGAAGGATGGTTTTTATGAAAATAAGTGATATGAGAAGGTAAAGAACTATGTTAGTATAAAGTAATCAAGAGGATTGTTTTATAATGCACTATATTTGTATGTTGAAATAATGTTGAGATATTTAATGATGAAAACACTTGGTGCTATTTGAATTCATGTCAAGTACTTAAGAGGATGGGTGATTGTTTCTAAAATTCTATGTGCTGTTGTCATTCCTTGATCTAAGAGGTTTCTACGGTGTCAATGTGATCTGAGCATGGTTCCTAGTAATATGAAATGTTTATATGGTGTTTTTATTATGTTCTAACTTGATGAGGATATGGCCATCAAAATAATTGCATTTGAGTTGATAAAGAGAAGAATGGTTGTAAACTTGCATGGTGTGGATACTAACATGCGAGTAAAGAGAATAAATGCATGAATGGAGGGTTTACCATGTTTCATAAGGAGTAATGGTAATAAATTATTGTTAAGGACCTCAAAATATTCCTTGAGACAAAATTTTGGGGTTTGAATCAAAGTTTTGTGAAAGTTATAGCTAAATAAAGCTTACCGGATTCTAAGAAGCTTAGTTCAGGGGGCTTGCTAGGGCATGAAAGTTGAAGCATCAAACCAAAGTGTTTTTCTTAAAATTTGGAATAAATAATGTTATGTGATTCCTATAGGAGATTAAAAAATAATTTTTAATACAATTGAGGAAGGTGATATTTCATTTTGGGTCACTCTAGAACCTCATAACCCTAGTGCTAGCAAACTACTTGTTCTCAAGAGCAAGAAATGCAAAAAGTGGGATATAAGGAGTTGGAGTCTAAAATTTTGTGAGCATATTAGGGTTGGAAAAAGTGAGCTAATGGAGTTTGTAAGACCTTATAGGTGTCTTTAAATCCTTCTATCCACTATTGTTGCAAGTATGTTGTCTTAAGGGGCATTTAGAGAACAAGTTGGTCAAGAAGAGTAACATGGTGTTTTTGGTCATTTTGAACCTTGGTAGTGATTGAGCTAAGCTTGTTTGGAGTTGTGAATAGGTACAGCTCCTAAGGATCACTAGTGAGACAAAAAGGGCATAAGGTGCATGTTAAGCCAAGACTAGTGAAGCAAGAACAAGAACAAGTAAAGTGATGGCAAGTGTAAGTGAAATTGTTTGAGATGGAAACTATCTAAGGACTCCTATGACATTAAAGAATTGTTTAGAGATTGATTGGAATGCCAAGAAGAAAATTTAAAGGTGATAATGTGTTAATTTAGTCAATGGTTGAACACATATAGCAGGATTTTATCCTTTCGGGCTTATAAATGATCCTCTTTTGCAAAGCTAATGAAGTTGGTTGTTTGCATCTTGTTGGTTAAAGTACATATATGGTTGAATTTTATTTTTCTCTACATCATCACCTCTATTTTGAAGAATAGGATTAAAATATTCTTCAACCTTTTTCATCCTTTCATCAATCTCGGGAATTCATATGCTTTGTGTCCTACAAATCTTTGACATTTGTAACATCTTCCTACAAATTGTACTTTACTATTTATCCCATTTATTTTCATGAGACTCATATTTGTTCTAATTATTTTCTAAGTTTCCTCTATACCTACCAATCTACTCATCAAGACCTCCATCACCCTATCCATATCATCTTCCAAAGATGTCCTCTCTTCTCAAACTTGTACCATCTTATCTCCTATTTCCTCTTTCTTGTCAACTTAGTAAACTTCTTGGCTATCAACCCGTAATCGCTTATCAAAATAATTGATTCTTATTTTTAAGAACCTACAACAAACTTTGATACCAAAATTATGTAGAGAAAATATAAACACCACCAATCAATGAGGTTAGAGCATTTAAAAGTCCAAAAAATCTTCTTTTACAAACAAAATACTTACTTTTTCAAGCCTAGAATTCTTCTTTCATGAGCCAAATTTGACCTTAAATCCCTATTTGGGCTTGGAATGTTCTTGTACCTTATTCCTATGTGATTTAATTTAACCTAAATTTAATCTAATTGTAGAATAAATGATATGATAAAATACAGTAAACATACAAACGCTAAGCACTCAAGCAATGCAAAGCTATAAGTAAATAGGAGAGACAAAAGACTTAGCTAAATCTTGCATAATCTAGAACTGATCCGGGAATTGTAAAGTGTTGGATAGGATGAAAATAGTGTGGCAATTGATTAAATTCTGGGACCCATGAATGATTTTGGACACGGGTGCCCGGTGTCGAACAAGGGCTCTAAAGCCTGGTGACTATTCTTGGGTGCTTAGTGATTGTGCAAAAATCGAGAATCTATTTTCTATTGTGGTCATAAGGGTTTTATGCCACTTCTTGGAAGTCACCCGATATTCTCTCATTAATCTCGAGGGTATCTCAGTAACCTACAAACCACACCCTAACTACCTACACAAGCTCACAAACACATCAAATAAGAATGAAATATGTAATATATGAAGCTAGATTGACCCCCCGACGGTCATTCGATGAGTGAAATTATGACCGAGTGTTGCACTACATTCCAGTAATCCACGTATCTCTTTGTGCTTGTGTTTGAAATAATGTCCTTAGGTTTCCCTCACACCAATGATGCCAAGATAGCGGGTTATAGCTAAATAAGATGTAAATATGTGATATGGAATTTAGAACTTTCCCTTCCTATGCAGCCCAAAAATGTAGTCCCTTTTGATGGTAGTGATAATATATAGATGTTATTACCCTTTAGAATTGCCAACTAGAATAATAGAGTGTATGTTGTGTATATATATGGATCTCTTGTTTGAATTTTGACACTAGTGACACAAAAGGCCAACTATGAACTCAGGATAAGGATAAGAAAACTAAAAAGGCCAACCAAAAATGTCAAAATAAGTAAAAAGAACAAATATTACATAAGCACCCATAATGGACATGAGTTCTTGGACACTAGTGTCTAGAGTGGGCACTAGTGTCTTAGGATAAATGACGATAGATATGAATAAAAAAACATATAGGGATCCCTATGACCTAACCAGAACTAGGTATAGAAATGACAGATGTGAGAGAGAAAGATAATAGAAACAATCAAAACAAGTGGATGGACAAAGGATTATGTCACCAATGAATAATTTTCTTACTTAAGATCCATACATATAACAACATACTTGATGACATAGTAAAATAGTAGTATGTGCATGATTTTGTGTCTACATTTCCCCCTTTATGCTATTTGAATGAAATTCAAGTAGTGTAAAGGAAGTAAGGAACATACATGTATAGAGTCCGGAGAAGCCATGCTACAAAGTACATAAAGAAGATAGAAAATTGTAGCATGGCGAACCATGGATCAACATTTTGACCCATGTGGCATAAGTGGAGATAACAAATCATCATAAGGAGCACTTAGAGAAATAATTGAAATGATTTGGAGACTTTGGATATTTTGAATTGTTTCCAAGGAAATTTGAAGAGGTAGGAGTGATCAATTCCCGACGTGATTTTTTTTTTGTAAATGTGAGGATTTGGGCATCCTTTCATTGGAGGAAGAGTGTTGGGGAGAGAGGTCTAGTTTTACTCTCCATCTATGACTACATCCTCAAAAGGTCCAACCACTATAGATGGATAGAGACCAAATTTAGTTCCAATTAGTTCCATTTGAAAAAGTGTTTTTTATTGAAGAACCCATATAGGAGTAGTATAGGAAAGGCAATGACATCTCATTTCCCCCACTCCTACAAGTAATGGGTGTTCCAATTTGAATAATGCTAGATGGATTCCAAGTTAGGTCATTTGGAAGTGATAGTAATGTAATGCAGCTCCCAAGTTAGGTCATTTGGGAGAGATAATAAAGTATGCTTATTGAACCGATTGATTGATTTTATTTGAATGATAGAAGATTACTTTGAGATTGTGTACTTATTAAATTACTCACAGAGATATTTTTCTTTTCCCTAGATTAGGTCATTTGGGGGAATAGATTTGAAATAGTAGAAAGTATTGATTGTAGTATATAATGATTGTACCTTTGTTTGAATGATATCAGAGAAAGTTGTAATAGTAACATACTAGGAATATATATTAAATTTATTTTAACCCGAGTGGGATTATGGAATGATCTCGATTCTATGCCCCACTTTTGACAAAAGGGTGAAGGGAGGAGAAGTAAACATTGAGCCGAAACCAAGATGTATAAAATGTTACAATAGTAAATGAGAAAGAGTATGGGGTAATATTTCCAAAGTATGAGTAGATGTGGATTAGTACATTTGCTATATGTTAATATGAGATGTTTAAATTCATATGGTATGGTGGTAGAGGAGATTATGATTTGTATGGTGTAAACAATAAGACAAATGGAGTTACGAGGCTTGAGATATGAGTGAAGTTGTGCATGTGCAACGTGTATTAAATTTGGAAAAGTGGTTGAAATAGTTACTATAGTATGTGATAAATAGGAATTACTATATATAGTAATAGTCAAAAGGTGCATTGTAATTTCATTTGTCTTAAGAAGAGTTGAAAGTTGGATCTTTGAGCTATGAGGATGCCACATGTTAGAGTAGCAAGTTTGACTAGATTTGAGAGGGTAGCGAAGGTCGTGGCTTCGGCAGAGATGACGATGAGTTGGTAAGTGTGATTATTTTTGGAATTTTTTTTCAAATATGTCCGTATTTGTAAATTTAAGGAAAATGTTCTTTTTTGTGTTTCTCGGTGTTGTTGACATGGGCGGAAGCAACCAAAGCATTTCTTTTTCTTGGGACACTAGCACCCAATTGCAGGTGCTAGTGACTTGATTCTAGGTGCCTATGACCTATTCTTAGGTGTTGGCGTCCTAGAGTAGGGTTTGGGCACTGTGTAGAAAAATGCGTAAATTTTTATTAATTTTGGGCTATGATGAGATGATATAAGGTTTTCTTTGTTGTGTTGTGTTTTTGTAGAGGGGTATACACTTCAAATAGTTCCATGCGGGTTGCGAATTGAGTTCATTGCTTACTTTGGGCTTGTCAGGCACTAAGTGGGATATATTGGACCGTGTTAGGCTGTGGCACATTGCTATATTGGGGAAGTACCACATAATATTCCTATGTTGACTAATTTGTGTGATAGATGGTGCATAAATACATGTACATTCTAGTTTCTGACATGCGATATGAAATGACAATAAAGGATGTATACCAAATATTGTGGTTGCCCCTTATAGGAGAGAGAGTAAAGGTGATGAATATAGTGGATGATCAGAGGAAAATGAGGGTAGCGAGGTATTTCACAGGAACATGAGTATAGGTAGAGACTCATATTAGTTTATATGCTATAGTGAGATCCAGTGTTATGCGGTTGCGCAATTTTATTACGTGTGATTCTAACGTCGTTAGTGGTAGTGGAGGGTGGTGGAGTTGGGATATTGTACAAGATGCATGATATTTGTCACAAGATAGAGGAACATGGGACTAGGTATGCATGGGCATGGTGTGTATTGGCCCACTTGTATAGAGATTTGTATATATTTACTTAGGAGGATCATGGGGTGGACTAGGAGCCACAACTTTTTTACACATATGGGCATATGAGCATATAACGATATTGAGGCCACTTAATGGGCCATGATAAAATTGGGATTGATCGAAGATATTTATAACGAGGTGGGTAGGCACCCATAGTAAGAGGATGGATACAACCACCTATAGGTTGATGATAGATTAGATGGGCCCTGAGGCCATTATATGGAGACCATATAAAGACTATGGTGGATGGGTAGAGGATGATATGGAGTTGTGGTGCACCATGTGGTTAGAGGATAATTTCCTAGGGGTGAATGATTATCTAGATAGTTTGGTATGGCCTAATATGTGCTCTAGGAGCCATATATATGGTTGAGATCTACTAGAGTGGTGAGATGACTAGGAGAGAGACTAGGACCGATTGGAGTAGAACTAGTGCATCCTGGTCTAGATGAGGCAGATGTGGCTATAGAGCCTATATAGGTTGATGACCGGGGGATGCACCTAGGCCTATAGTGAGTGGTGGGAGACACATTAATGGGTGTTGTTATTTCCAAAAGTGGTGGATGCGTCTAGTGAACCAAAGAATTGGCGGAAGCGAGAGAGTGCAATAGCTACCCCGATGTAGATAGTGTAACAACAACACGAGCCGAGAAGGAAGTATTGTTCATTTATATTTATTAGTTGTTATTTTATTATATATTGTGAAGGTGTGTTGCAAATAATGGAGTTTTTTGTGATTGCAGGCGATGCTTATTGGTCATTGATTTTAGATTCATTGATACACACATTGACTCCAAAATTTCCCTTGGATGTGCTTATGGGAGGTGGTATGCTAGAGCGGGTTGATGCTATTGTAGAAGAAATGCACATTTATTTGAGCCAATGGTTATAATGGTAGCCATGTGTACTATGTTATTGGGTGAGCGTGATAAGGCTTGTACAGAGACCGAGCAAACTAGACAGCCATAGGAGGAGGATCTCTAACACATGATGTTTTGTTATATATTTTGAGCTACGGGGCCTATTTCAGAGAGCAGATGGCTGATATTTCTATATTATAGACTCATTTCAAGAGACATAGAGGCCAAGATCAATGACGTAGAGTGAGTGGAAAAGACTCTAGTTCTAGAACTCCCACAATTGTATATAGTGATAGCGAGGATGATATAAGATGTAGTAATGCATGGGAGATTGCCCCTAGCGATCTCATTTTGAAACTTATGATTTTGGATGATATATGAGTAAATGGATGTTAGTGTTGCATTTGTTGTTGATATGCGTTATATACTATGCTAGGATTATAATTTGTGCATTGTGTAATTTGATAGATTGTATATGTATTGTTGAAATGATTGTTTTGATTGATGAATGTTGGAATGTAGTATGATGTGAAAAGAATAGATAAGTAATAAAATAGATAAATAATGTATGTGAAAAAATGAGATGAAGAACATATGATAAATAAAAGTGTATGTATGTGATGTAACATGGTAGATAAGTAAAAGTAGCAATGTGAGGTAGATAAGATAAGAGACTAAAATAATGATGTGTTGATAATTATATAATGAGGTGATATAAAATGATGTTCGTAAGCACGTGCGATTAAATTGAAGTGGGGAAGATGAGAGATTTCCCCAACTATGAGAATGAGGTACATTTATAAATGCCCCTCAGCAATGATCAAGAATGAACAATAGAACAATAGTGCGTCATCGGGAAATGGGTCTGTCACATGCAAGGAGTGGCTAGAATAGATATGACATTAAGCATAGAGAATAAGGTGTGAAAGGAGAGGCTCCTTTATGTAGTATTCCCTCAACATTAAAGTGTGAAGCATAGCACAAAAGTGTGTCATAGGGTAATAAAATGGAAATTGGATGTCATCTACTAGAGATTAAGGGGCCTGCAATGCATGGATGGAGCATGTGAAGTAGTAATGGTGTAAGAGTAAGTTCTAAATTCAATGCCGGATGGAATGTATCCAAGAATAGAAGGTATGGTGGGTCGAAGCGCAAAAGTGAGGGGCTTAGGAATCCAATGAGGTACTGTAGCAATGTGTGAGGAATGAGAGGATGTGACCATAGGTGGATTAGATGGAGGACACAAATGGATAATGACCTTAGGATGTGGGCGAGATGACTACTTTAGATGGAGGACAAGGAGATAAGTAATCATAAGTGGAAGTTGACTAATGAGGACTAGGAGAGAGATAGAGAGAACTCACAAGAATGAGAGTGAAAATTAGTGACACCTTTGTCTTTTAATTATCGTAAGCGATCATGGAGAGCATAACAATCATTATCATGATGGCCATTGATGTGGTGGAAATTATAGAAAGGAACGTCATGCTGGCACTGTAAGTGGTGAGGTGGATAATGCTAAGTATAAGGTAAATAAAGATCCACTTATCAATTAGGGTTCGTAGAACATCATGTGGTTTTGCATTATGTGAGAATTGTAATGGTTCACGAGTGGGAGATGAAGAAGACTTAGGTGAATGCTGACATGGTGGAGGGGAAGGAAGACACTTATGTAGAGGTGGAGATGGGGACCGTGGAGGGAGATTAATAGATGGAAGAGGAGAAGAAGTAGTAGAAGAAGTAGAAGGGGGTGGTATAATATGTTCAACAATTAAATCTTGTTCTAAATCAATGAATTTGTATCATAAGAGAGTAAAAGATTCACATGTATCATATAATAGTTTTTCTTTCAATGCAAGAATTAAACCACGAAAAAAAATAAATTAATTTTCTAAATTAATGGGCTGAAATAACAATTAATGCATGCAAGAATTGAAGTTTAATATGTAATATAAAATTGGTTCATTCTTTCCTTGATGTAAAGAAGGAAATCACTCATATGTGAGTTTAGGACCATTGTTAGAAATAAACTGTCTAAGAAAGACATCCTCCATATTATAATAAGTACTAATGGATCCATAAGGAAAATGAGTATACCATTGGAAAGCATGATCAACAAGGCCATGATGAAATGATTTGAGTAATAAGTGATCATTAGAATAAGTAGACATGGTGAATGATAATGCTTGAGATGTAAATAAGGATGGCTAGTGTCATAAAAAAGAAGAAGTCAGGCATGATGAAGTCCTTTGGAAAAGTGGAATTGTGAATATTTTTAGGAATAGGATTTCCATGCAAAGAATTATTGTCAATGGAAGCATAATAGGCTTTACTTTCGAGGGTGAGTGTATGAAATTGAGATTGCAAAGTGCCAACAACATACATGAGGGATATAATATTGTGTGAAGGAATGATTGGTGAAGTGAGAGGCATATTTAGAGGTTGGATCTTGCCATTGTGAGTGATCATGGGAACTTGAGGAGGAGTGGATGTGGAAGGAGGAGAAGGAGGTGGAAGAGGAGGATAAGAACATGGAGGCTCAATTGGAATGCTATATGTAGACTCGAGAGATACAATAAGAGGTGTACTAGTGGTAGGAGTAGAATCATCATGAGCAAAAATTTTAGAAGTAGAAGAAAGAGGAGTAGTAAATTCACATTCAACAATCTTAAGAGAAGTAACATCATCACTAACATGTTCATGATCAGAAGCATAATTGACATCACTATCAGTCATATTTTCACAAGAAATTATTTCATCAAGACTATCATCAACATATAAATAAGTGGTAGGAGTACTAATATTAGATTTATCATTGCATTCATTGGAAATATTTTTAGAAGTAGGAAGAGTAGGAGATATAAATTTACATTCATCTTGACTATTAGTAGATTTTAACATTAGAAGTAGAACTATTGTATCTCGTATTTTCACAAGAAAGAACATGATCAAGAAAATAATCTATAGTAGTATTATCATGTGCTATAAGAGGAGGAGAAGAAGGTGCAACAACATGGGTGACTACGAAAGATGAGGGAGAACATGAAGTAAATTTTTTGTTAGGGAGACTATGTAAATGTTAGGGGTGTCAAGGCCAATAGGAAGGGTGTTTTGGAAAGCAAGAAGTTTTTGAAGAATGGAAGAATCACATTTAGGATTGTGATAAAGGTCACAAAATTCAAATTCTATAGAAGTATTTTCAAAAAAGGGTTACAGAATGCATCAAAAATATTATGCTTGGGAGATGGGGACCTCTTTTTAGCCATGAGGGTTTTTAGGATCCTAGGGAAAGAAGTTTGAAGAAGAGTGGGTTCACCAAATGATTTAATTAAATCTAAATTAAATCTAATTGTAGAGTAATTGATATGATAAAATATAGTAAACATCTAAATTCTAAGCACTCAAGCAATGCAAAGCTATAAATAAATAGGAGATACCAAAGACTTAGCCAAATCCTACGCAATATGGAACTAATATAGGTAGTAAAAAGTGTTGGACATGATGAAAAAAATGTCACAACTTATCCCTATAAATTATGAGACCCACGAATGATGTCAAACACAGCGCTTGGTGTTGAACAAGGGTTCCCGGGTGCTATTGACTCATTCCTCGAGAACTCGGTGATTATGCAGAAGCTTAGAATCTACTTTCTTCTATGACACTAGGGTTTCATTGCCACTTCCTATCAGTCACATGATATTCTCTCTTTGATCACCAATGCTACTTGTAACTGTAAAAAAACCTTAGATACCTATACAAGCTCAAAAACACATCAAATAAGAATGAAATGTGTAATATGTGAAGTCGACCGACTTGGCAACACCGATGAGATAACTTATGACCAAACATTGCACTACATTCCATAATCCATGTAGTTCTTTGTGCTTATGTGTGAAATAGTTTATTTAGGTTTCCTCTTGTGCAATGATGCCAAGATAGCAGGTTGTAGCTAGATAGGATGCAAGTGTGTGATGTGGAATTCAACATTTCCCTTCCTATGCTATGTATGTAGCCCAAAAATGCGTCTCTTTTGATGATAATTATATTATGTAGATGTGATTACCCTTTAAAATTTCTAGCGATAATAATAGAGTGTATGTTGTGTATATATAAAGATCCCTTATTTGTATTTTAAAACTAGTCACATTAAAGGACAACTATGAGCTCGAGATAAGGGAAAAAAACTAAAAAGGATGAAAAAAGTCAAAAGAAGTAGGAAGAAAAAAGAGGAGAGAAGTTCCCAGAATGGACAAGAGCGCCTGGCACTAAAGTCTCAGAGCGGTCGTGGGTGTGTCTTGGGATAAATGAAAACAGATGTGAACAGATAGACAAACACGGATCATTAATGCCCCCACATTTTCCTCGGGTCATTTTCAATAATGGTTAATATATTTAAAAAATTAAATTAAGATAATTAAAATTTTAGAAATAGTAAAAAAATTATATATAAAGAAATAAATAAATAAAAGGAAGTTGGAAATGAATGTGATAGATTGAGTTCGGTGGTGGCAGATGGAGTGGTTGGATGAAGAAATTGTGAAAAGATGATGGGTAGATAAGGAGGAACAATGGATGCATGGCATGTTGGAGGAGGGGCAGACTTATCGGGCTTTCAAAGTGTCCAACAAGGCATGTGAGCCCTGAAAAATCCCAAGTAGCCTTCAGACCTATAATTTTCCTTGCATAATAATACAAGGACTTTATTCAAGATCCAAATCCATTAACCACGTGGAAACCCAAGTTAACATTGTAAATTTAGTAGTATTTGGTTAGTTTCGTGAGATCGAAGTCATATATCTGATTTACTAACAATGGTAAAGTAGGGTTCTGTAATCTCATAAATTAAATAAACAAAACGTTGTAGGAACTCGTGCTAAACAAATCTCTCGGCTAATAGCCATCCTAAAATCGAAAGTACCATTGTGGGTTAGATCAACCCTATGCACGGAAATAAAATTTTAAACCAAATATCTCCTCAATTCACCATATAAAAATTTATTGATTTAGATCTCTATCTGTAATTGAAGAAATTCAATATCTCCGAGAGGAAAGGAAACTAATGCATGTGCCATTTTGTTTGTCATATGCGTAAGAAGAAGATTAAGGATTAGGATGAACTCTATTCGCATGTAACGTCTAGCTATATTGATTTTGCTTCTTCTTCATTAGAACACTTGTGCTACGTGCACTATATCCTTTTTGTAACACCATTCTCTGGGGGTAGACGATGGCTACCACTTAAGTTTCCTTCTCCTTATCTTTTATTTTGCGTAGTTGTATTGATTAAGACATTGAAAGTGCCATGGTATGAAAGTATACAAAATATGGGCACATTTAAAAGGTACATGGATCGGCCGACAAAAATCCTAAAGGAAATATGGTTTTGATAATGCCATGATTACATGATATACTCAAATATTTGTTGATGCGGAACCTGGGACAAGACACAAACATCCATTGAAGCATATTGGAAAATTGATTTTTTTCTACTTTTCTTCTAGCTTATACAAAATGGGAAATCTAGAAAATTAAAGTGAATTGTTTGGAAAAATACTTTAAAAAATGTGTGTGGTCTCATGGAGTGCCACAAGAATTAGTTTTGCACAAAGGCTTTATTGGGATGACCTTGTGGTGGTCAACTCATCTTGTTGGGCGGCTGAACTGAATTGTTGCTATTTTCCACTATGTTGTGTATTTTATCCAGTCTTTTTATTATATATTTACCTACAGATTTTGGGGTATTCACCGAATTGAGTTTGCTAGCTTACTTAAATAAAACTAGATCCATATCTACTTTTATGATTTTACATGGGACTAATTATTTTCGAGTAGAAGCTATTCAAGTACTGAAGTGGCTCGACATGTTTTGAACAAAACAAACAAGATGCAGAAACCCCTACATATATTCCTCTCTTATAGGCCCGTATCCGAATAAATCCTTTTCTTTTTGGCAAACAAATCTATGCCTATATGAGCTAGATAGGTTAGGAAACATAATTTTTGCATAATAAAGTCATTAACATGTATTCCAAGTTTCAAACCGGGAAGATGGTCAAAAAGTGTTTGGTAAAATACCCGATGCATATGAGGTATCAATGCAATGTAGATTGGTTTTATTTCATAGTTTGCCACCAGCTTGGTCATGGTAGTTAATAAGTAATGAGTTGTATTTATTGTATATGGAGATTTGAATGTGTGTGCTAAATGTATTCCTAACAAGACAAGTGTTGTATAAAGTGTCTAAGAGAAATGTAACTCGGGAAAATGATGCTACTTTGAAAGATGCAAATGGAGGATTTTTATAAATGCATGCTAAACCTTTGACGAAATGCCTATTTGAGATGAGGAACCGAGCTTCGAAATTTTGAAAATATTTTTTTCCTCCGAGGCATGGTCTCTCTTACCTTCATCTTTCATAATTCTTGTATTTTTAGTTCTTCATTTGTAATGAAATAAAAAATATAAACCCATGGATTATTATAAATATGGTTTTATTTAAAAAACTTGTCTTGCAAAACAATATAACTTCACCTCGTGTCATACGTAACCTAAATGATACTTGACCTTCAACCATGCTTGAAACCACAACCCTTTTACACTTTGTTAAACCAAATTATCAAGCAGAGTGTTTGTACCCACTTAAAGTGGCGAGAGTAGGCAGTCGTTAGCTAAAACAACCCGTTTGTTTACCTTAGAAAGTCGTCGAAACCGTTACGTCATGACCCACGAAACCCAAATCAATTTTGGATGTCAACCATACTCTTAAACCCATCTTGGGATGTTTGGGAAATTTAATTAACCAAACTGGATAGCTACAACCACTCTATTTGAGGATTTTAGGTGATTCCCCTTTTAAATATCTCAATCGTTCTTTTGTAAAAGTTAGTAAATCACGATTTTCATCAACATGTGAAATACCTCTATGAAACCCCAATCCTAACGGTCAAGGTTTGATATTGTTCCTTTACAATGTGTGATGCCTCAATAACTATTACAAGCACCCGAAATCGATCGTTTGATCATTTTGCATAGTGCGTTAGGAGCCTAACTGACCCTATTTGCAGTGTCAGGTAGTTAATTAAAGTTAAAAGTTGGCTTTCATTTTGGCTTGGCTTTTTGACCTTGAGCGAAGAAATGCTTATCCGCCTTCGTAAACTTCTAATATTTTTACTTGACAATTTCCTATAACCATTAGTTCAAGGAAAAAAACATCGCTAGCTAGTTTTCCAAAGGAGTTTTGTAGGCTCACAGTCACCTTTGTTTGACCATGTCAATACCGATCCAATTACGACCGGTGGCCTAAACAAAGCTGGATGCCGATTGTAAATGATTTACCGACTTTCTAAACTCCGTCGGCTCATTTGAATTCTTGGTATATAGAAGAGTGTGTAGGAATTTCCTTGTTGTGCATTTGCCATTAGAAGTTAGTTTTTGAATGTAATTTCTTAGCCTTCGATCTAAAATTGGACATTTTCGCAACTAGTAGGAAAATGTAAAAGAAGGTCGTAGGACCCTAGTCAAGTCAATAAACCATCATGAAAACTTATTGACACTTATAAATAACTGTATAAAACTCTATTTTGTGGCTTGTTGTGAGAAATTTGACTTTTGGAAAAATAGTGTTTCTCTCTCCTCTCTCTTCTCTATCTCTTCTCTCTCTCTTCCCTTAGTTAAGAAATGAAGTGCAATGAAATGATTATATATCTCTAATCCTCTCCGGTTGTGTGTAAAGTATTATGATTATGTAAATGAAAAACTAAAAATGTTAATTATGCTAGATTTAGGTGGATGTCATGCTAGCATTTGTGTTGACCATGTGGTGGTTGTAGGTAATCGAGACATGGAGGAAGTGAAGTGTTACTGATAATCTCATATTAGCATGTTATTTGGAACAATGAAATTGTAGAGGCTAAATCAACATTCTGTGATATATTGAAATGTTAATTATTGAATTTTGTAATAAGTATGAGCTATTGTTGTTTTGGGTGTTTGGGAAATGTGTATTTAATCATGGGTGTTATTTTGATTTAGAATTATGTATTGTAAAAAGGTTGGATATTTATGTTAACTGAAATTGAATTTGACATCTTATAGTGCATTTTCAATGTGAAATTAATGATTAAATATCTGGTGTGTTGTGCTATTTACCTTGAAAATGTAGAAAGGAAATCTAAATAAAACAATCAACCTTAGTATAAAACCCTTGTATGACTACCCTTCTCATGTGATCCTTCATAACGTAGAAAACTAAAACCTTAGGGTGAACCTAAATCATTATACTCAATGGCACCCCTAGCTTAGGAAAATAAGAACCCAAATCCAAGTTATCTTTATACCATGCACGCTTAGCGAAATTGTTGCAATCCCATCCGATAGGAACGGTAAGGGTTAAACATTATCTTAAGTTTTGGCCTTCCCCTTAGGATTGGTTTCCATGCATGTAACAAGGTGTTTAGATCCCCTAAGTTGGTACCTCTTGAGGATTTGATTTAAAATCCAATGTAAAACCCTCTTGGACCGGAACATGTGTAGAACGAAGGGATTTAGGTGGAAAATATTCATCAACTACCCTTTGAAATTCATCTTGAGGAGTTGGGGTTATGAATGAATTCCATACCCAAATTTCAATTATTGTTTTGGTTGCTATAATACAATACTAAGAGTTAATTGTGGAACATATCAAATTTTAATTTATGATTAGTTTGTGAAAATGTAACCATGAGATGATGTGCTAGGAGAAAAGTGAAATTTATATCTTTCTTGTAACGTGTTTAAACCATCTTGTTGTGAGAAATGGAATCCATGATGTGTAAAATTTAATGTGAACCTTAATCTTTTAAACGAAGGAATATTCCCTCTTGTTCTCCCACTTGTCCTATTGTGTAATGAATGTATGATGTGAAACCATGTAATCATGTTCTTAGAGACGATTCCCTAGGACAAGAACTAGTAGTCTCATGAGCATACAAATGTCCCTATTAACAAATGGGTTACACAATTAATTGTAATAAGGTATATGAACCAAATTAAGTGAAACCATTTTAAGATGAATGTAAATGACTTGAGTGGATCCTATGTTTTTAGTTACCTACACATGATAATATTGAGTTTTAACCCCTTAAACCCCTCTCAAACAAGAGTGTTAGCTTGGAAAGAAGTATCGAAGTTACCTTGAGTTGCATGAAGATTGTGGGAGATAAGGGTGTTTGATTACTCTAGTTGTGACCTTAGTAGGGTGTAGAGTATGGAGAGAAAATGATTTAATTAATTGTAGTATCTCCTTGAGATTATCAGTATATGAAACCTTGAAAATATGTTACCCAATATTCATTTTAGTGTCTTAGAAGGCCTTTGGAAGTGTAGGTGAGTTGGAGTCCTCTCGTGTAATATGTGCTTAATGTTTGTGTGGTTAATGATAGTGAAATGAAATGTTTGGCATGAAATCACTCCCCGCAATTTTGAGACCCAAAATTTTGCATAAGTGATGTGATATGATAATTAATTTCATAACAACTCATCTTTTGTATTTTTATAAGACCATTGTAGCCATGTCTATGTATTTCCTAAGTACATTGTTGAACATCACTATTACAACCATGAACTTTTGGCATAATGACTAATTAATATAGTTATATCTAATTGTCTTTATTTTGTGATATTATGTGTGCATTTATTATTGTTATTCCAATAAATTGTTTAGATGATTATATGTGTTTATGCCACTCTTAGTTGTAATAAAATTTTCATATGCAAAGCAAAGGAACATGTCTCGCAACAACTCGTCCGTAGCCAAAGAACCTCCCCCGCAATATAAAAAAGCATTCACAACAAGTTAAAACACATTTATGAAGATATTTTGAAACATGAAGTGATGACACTTAATTCCTTACATGCCATTAGAGAAGTAGTTACAACAGAAATGTGGAAAATTGAGAAACAAATCAATATTTGATTTGGTCATTGATTAAGAACTAGCGACTTAACTAATTGTTAGTTAAACACGAACCCGATTGTTAGTTGAAAACTTGTGTGTTTCAAACACATGTTGAATCTCTCACTTGTTTTCTGTTGAAGACTCCTTATTGTATTCTTCTTCTTCTCACGTGATGTAAATGATAATATATAAAGGAAAGGGTTGGTGCCTTGTAAAAAAAGGTAAGAAGTAAGTCGATTTGGAATCAAAGAAAAATATTACTCGATATTTTGTTCCTAGATGTAATGTTTTATGCAAATCAATAAATAAATATAAGTTCTATCATTTAGTTTTTAGTTATAAAGTTAG
Organism: Taxus wallichiana var. yunnanensis; assembly: GCA_018340775.1. Classification (NCBI taxonomy): domain Eukaryota; kingdom Viridiplantae; phylum Streptophyta; class Pinopsida; order Cupressales; family Taxaceae; genus Taxus; species Taxus wallichiana. The sequence goes on along the minus strand of CM031241.1, from coordinate 623,196,538 downwards.
GAAGGGATTAACACCCAAGTTAGGGCCCACTTGAGGTCTGTTAAATCCCCTCCATTATTTCATTTCATGCATATTTCCTTAGAAACAATCTTCTCTCTGAATCAGAATTTTTTTCAGTAATAAAATTTAGCAATAGTCTATTTTCAAGTCCAAGTTTTATTTTACTTTTAACATTTTTATGTGACAGTTATTTCCTTTCTAACCTCTTAGATCAACTATAGCGTATATAACAAACGTAATATTTCAAGTCTACGCTCCCTAGTCTGATAACTAAATGAATGTAACTCAATGTACAACATATTAATTGTTGTAAGTTGATTTACACCACCATTTTTGGTGCCGTTGCCAAGGATATTGCCAAAGTTATAGGATTTTGTGAGGTTTTGCATTTTTAATTTCTTAGAACAAATTAGGTTGTAGAAATTCCACCTTCAAAACCCCCACTAATGAATGTTGATTGAGTTGAGTTAGTTTATGTATGCACCGTCATAGAGATTCCTATGGTAGATTCCTACCCAATCCTCAAATAGCATAAATTAATTCTAATTTTGAAGAAGAAACATCCTCTTCTGTATAGGGTTTCTTTGATAGAACACTCCCTCCCAAGTGATATTTTTGAGGCTATTCTTGAACATTCTAACATGGAAGAAGAGGCAAGGGAACCAAGAACATTTGAGTTTCCTATCTCCAATAACAATCAACCTACTCAAATGAAGAACATATCTCCATCAACCTCGATCTAAGACTGAAGACCCAAAAATTTCTTGTTTGAGTTTGATGTCTTATGCAATAGTTATGACTACACAACTGTTGCACACAAGCTGAAGTTATTCCCTGCTACACTCAAATATGCAACCTTGATATGGTTTATAGGCCTAGTAAGATATGCTGTTACTAATTGGCAGGGGATAAAAGCCAAGTTTTTGACCAAGTACCAAGACTATTGCAGGCCAAGTAGCAGAGGAGGAGATGAACTCTTCAAGATGACATAGAAGGAAGATGAGCCACTAGAAGATTACCTAGAGAGATTCCTATTTTGTGTTCAAAATTTAAGACATACAAGGTTTCCTCCTAAGTCTCTCAAGTTAATTTTCTTAAAAGGACTTAGTGAGGAAGATATGGATGCTTTAGAATTAATAGGAGTTGGAGACATCTCCAAAGCCACTTTTGAGGAAATTTTTCAAGCCTGCAGGAACTATTCTAGAGAAACCATGAAAAGAATAAGAAGTGCTAGATCAAAGGGTGGAGCAACTGCCAAAGGAATTGGGGAAATATCTAAGTCATAAATTGCAAACATGTTTAAGAACATGAAATAAGAAATAATTAACGATATGACCACCCAAATTGATGCTCTACATGAAAATAAAAGAGAGAGGACTGAAAGGAAACACTTGTAGAGTTCTTCCATTCTTGCAAAATAAAGTAAGTTGATTGCACATGTAGGGGACTGGCCAACATTACAGAAGGAAAGGAGGCTGCACTAGAGTTCAAAATGATAGAAATTGAGGATGGGAAAATTTTCTACGTTTTCCAAAGGAAGCCATGGCTACCAAGACAAGGAGATATGTTACAAGATCCCATGAAATCTTTTCAAAATTGGGCTAGTAGTTCATATAACAATATGCAAACCCCACCTTGGGATAATACTCAGCAAGGATGGGATCCTTACCCTAATCAATACCAATAGCCATGATACCCTTAGTTCTCGGCCAACAGTGGTAACACCCCCTTATTTATGGAAGAAACCTTGGAGAAGAGGGAAACAATGGAGAAATCAACCTCCTAACTACCAAAAACCTACCAAAGAACCTCCCTACCACAACAACAAGCTTTTATTCCAAACCCCAATATAGATCTCAACCAAAAACTACTCAATTTCTAGCTCAACCAATAGCTAACCCAATAATAAATTTTCTCAACCAACCTATAACACTTAATCAACCCAATACTCTATTTATTCAGTTGATGTTAATAATATCCATCTCCGTTCAGGAAGAACACTTGTGCCACCAAGTAAACCTACAATCACAGAGATACCAAATGAACCACAATTGTTGCAAGTTGATCCACAACAAAGCCAAAAGATGTTGCAAGTTGATCCACAACAACATGAATAGAATTCCAAAGTAAGATGTAAGTCAATGGACCCCCATTTCCGAAAGATTGTAAGAGAGAAAATATGACCCTAAATTAGATTTAGATTCTAATTTTGTCAATCAATTGAAGGACATTTGTGTAAAAATTCCACTCATTCAAGCCATCAAGGATGTTCCTATTTATAACAAGATGATCAAGGATCTATGTATAAAGAAGCTAGATAGAAAAATAAAAGATCCATCCACTATACAAGTCATTGGACAGTTGGATGACATCATGCTTGGAAAATCTATGCTACCTAAGTACATAGATCTAGGAAGTCCTTTGGTGAATGTTACTATCAATGGAACTACAATAAAAAATACCTTGATTGACTTAGGGGAAACAATCAATGTCATGACCAAGAAAATCATGGATGACCTAAAGTTGGAAGGACTGAGGCCAACAAATACAATATTATAACTAGTAGATAGATCAACAATAAGGCTTAAGGAGTCCTTGAGGACATTTTTGTGGTGGTAGACTCTTGGGAATACCCTTGATTTCATTATCCTACAACCAAAGGAAAGTCTAGGAGGTTACCCTCTTATACTAAGAAGGCCATGACTTGGCCACTGTTGATGCATTTATAGGGTGCAGGTTTGGAAACATGATCATCTCAAATGGAAATGGTACCAAGAAACTTATACTCTATCCTCCTACCCAACCATTGAATGATGAGGATCAAATAGTTTGGGTTGAAGAACCAGAAATTGATCAATGCTCTATCCAACAACTGATGATGTTGGAAAAGTCTTTCACTATTGAAGATTAGGAGGAATATGTTGTTCTCTCTAATATTATGTAGAACAAATATGGAAGAAATGAAGAAATTGATTACATTGAGGTGCTTGAGCTATCCTTTGAACCAATTCTTACCACAATAGAGCACCATGAGTATTCCAAGTAAAAATTGTATTTTTCACCAACTTCTTCCTCATGATTTCATATTAATTTTTTTAGTAACAACATGTGTTCAATGTTAGACCTCTCCAAGCAAGTAGAAATAACAATAGGGAGACCACTAAATGTAAGCAAGATGTTGAATATACAATAGGAGAAATTATTGATTGCTCTTCTTCAAGAACATAATACAACATTTGCTTGGGATTATAGTGATATGTGTGGGATTCATCCTAGGCTTTGTACTCATAGAATTTATATTAAAGAAGAATGTAAACTAATCAGATAGCCACAAAGGCACATGAACCCAACAATAAGAGAAATTGTGAAGGGTGAACTACAGAGAAGTTACTAGATGTTGGATTCATATACCCCATATCAGACAATCAATGGGTATCACCTCTAGTAATTGTACCAAAGAAGAATGGGAAATGGAGAATCTGTGTGGATTACAGAGAACTAAATTCAGCCACAAAGAAAGACCACTTCCCATTGCCCTTCATTGATCAAGTGTTTGATACCCTAGCTGGTAAAAAGTAATTCTCCTTTCTTGATGGATACAGTGGTTACAATCAGATCCATATTGCACAGAGGACCAAGATAAGACTACATTCACATGTCCATGGGGGAAATTTTCCTATTCAGTTCTCCCATTTGGCTTGTGTAATGCACTTGCCACATTCTAGAGGGCAGTCCTAAGTATCTTCTCTGATTTGAAAAATGACTGCATGGAAGTCTATATGGATGACTTCACTATTCATGGCAAGTACTTTTGAGGAGGCTATGAAAAATCTAGATAAGGTCTTAAGAAGATGTAAGGATCACAATTTGTCCCCTGAGCAATGAGAAGTGCTATATGATGATGTCAGAGGGTATAGTGTTGGGGCACTACCTTTCCTCAATAGGAATTCAAGTAGATCTAGAAAAAGTGTCTGTCATAGTCAACCTTCCCACACCAAGAAAACAAAAATATGTTAGAATATTTTTAGGCCATGCTGGATATTACAAAAGGTTTATACAAGACTTCAGAAAAATTACAGCCACTTTTTGCATTGTTAGGAAAGGATGCTGATTTTGTATGGATTGAACGTTGTGAAAGTGATTTTCAAACTTTAAAAGAGATGCTAACTACTTCTCTTGTGTTGAGAGGACTTGACTAGAACCTACCTTTTCACATCCACATAGATGCATCAAATCATTCTATTGGATGATAGTCTGAATTATGTAATATACTATGTCAAGAAGAATTTGCAACATGCAAAACTAAACTATAAAATAATATAAAAAGAGTTCCTGGCAGTAGTATCTTCCATAAATTAATTCAAACATTATATCACAAGATACCAAATGTTTATTCACACCGATCATGCTATAAGTAAGTATCGATAAACAAACTAATAGTAAACAACATAATCATAAGGTGTTTTTACTCTTGTAAGAATTTGATGTCACCATAGTGGACAAGCCTGGAAAAGATAATGTGGTGGCATATTTCCTCTCAAGAATGAAGACCAACAGTGAAGATAAATTAGTTGATGATTCATTTCTATATGAGCACTTGTTTTCTATTTCTAAAAGAATACCTTAGTATGCAGACATAGCCAACTACTTAGTCTCAGGTAAAACACCTCCACATTTTTCATCCTATGAGAAAAGGTATTTAGTTGAAAAGAGTTTACCTTTTTCTTGAATAACTAGACTTCTCTTTTATACATGTCAAGATCAAGTAATGAGAAGGTGTATAGATGATGAGGAGATATTTGATGTCCTCAGAGCCTGCCACAATGAACCTTGTGGAGGGAATTTTGTTATAAAGAGAACAACACAAAAGGTGTTGACTATTGCTACTATTGGCCAACTTTACATAAGGATGCAACACTATACACTAAGAGATGTGAAAATTCCAGATAATGGGAAAGCCCACTAAGTCTAATGAGATTCCATTGCAACCTTAATTGGTTATGCAAACTTTTGATAAGTAGGGATTATATTTTTTCGGCCCTATAAACGCTCCATCTTAGCAGATGAAGTATATCCTATTTTGTATAGATTACCTAACCAAGTGGATAGAGGTAAAATAAGTTCCCAACCAAACCAGTGAAAAGGTGGCTAAATTCCTATATGAGAAAATCTTTACTAGATATGGAGTCCCAAGGGAGATTGTGACATACTAGGGTACACATTTTTTTGCTGACGTGATTGCTGATTTGGTCAATGAATATGAAATTAGGAATATAAAGTATACACCATACCATCCCTAGTCTAATGGCCACAATTGGCTTCACACCATTTGAATTATTATATGGAAAGATTGTTGTTTTGCCAATATAATTTGAGCATAAAAAGTCAATAATTATACTTGATATGGGAATAAAATTATCGATTCTCAAAGACAAATAATTCTCTAACTCAATGAGTTGGATGAATTGAGAAAGAAAGTAGTTCATAACATAGAGGTAGTGAAAAAATAAAGAATCAAATGGCATGACCAGTATATTAAAACAAGACAGTTCCAGGAAGGTGACTAGGAACTTTTGTTTGACTCAAAATACAAGGATCACATAGGGAAGCTCATAAAAAGGTGGCTAGGCCCCTATGAAATTGAGAATATATTCCCTAATGGAGTTTTGAAGCTTACTACTATTGATCCTATGAGATTCAAGTTGTTGGTGAATGGCCATAAGTTAAGATTGTATAAAAATCCAGTTGATAAAGGCTCATTTATGGAATTGTTCAGAGGAGATCAAAGAAGAATGGAGAAAGAAACATCATAATTAACCTCAGAGGTTGAGCTTGTTGGCTCACCTTTTGGGATTGCAGAGAATTGATGAGATTTCAGTAGCCTTGGAGCATTCAGCTTGCTGAATACTTCAAGGCTAAATAAAAGTGTTGAGATCTACCTTTCTGGGTGATCATCAACATTCTACTAACCCATTTTTTAATATAATTTTTTGTTTTATAGGTCTTATTGACAAGTGATTACAAAAGAGCATGATCTCCATCATAGGAGAGAGTGCAATGACCAAGAGTTCAACTTGTAGCCATAAGAAATAAGATCCTATTTGTTTGAAGCATCTGGAAAAACTCATGGTTACATAACAGACATCAAGGAAGCATGCACAAGTGGATGATATACAAAGAATGATTGATACCCCAACCAATTGGAGTTCCCTCTCTAGGAAGCATCTATTTTCAGTAAGGAGTAGTCAACACAAGTTAAACCCACATCCGTAGCATCGTAGGGCACTTACATGCAACCAAGACGCTAATTCAATAAAGCATGCACATCAATCATTGTAATCCACAACGAGATAAGTGCATACATTTATTACTTTAATAAATCATGATTAGATTAATTGTATTTAATTATGAGTTATGCCAAGTCATGAAGCATGTGTCACATTAAAATACCACCTCCTTTCAGTTATGATGTGTCCACTTAAGCCCTCCACATAAGCCAACATGTCACATCATTTTTCTTCATGTAATCAATGTTGTCACATCCACTTAATGATTAATCACCCCTAAATGTATTGCTTGTCCCCTTGGTAATAAAGTTCAAAGCAATGAAAATCCATCAACATAATTCATTTTTGCAAAGTACTTTCAAGGAAAAATTTTCTGGTTGTGTATTGCACCTGGGAGAAGTTGTGTATCCACCATGGGAGGTGACCTAATCAGATATGAACCTTCGTGCATTTGTAACTTCTGAATCATCTTGAGGTTGTGTAATACTTTGAGAATCATGGTTGGATGCAATACATTAAAAATTTCAAGGCTTTGATGAGGCAATTGTGAGAGTTTGAAAATACCTTGAACAATGGAGAGGAAAAGGTAAAAGGGTTAACAATTAGGGTAAGTGATGATATTTTAGTAGAGGTCACTGGTTTACCAGCTCAAGGGAGAGTCATTTCCACACAAAGTTGACCTAGAAGTAGAAAGAAGAGAATTTGTAGACAATGATGAGGAGTTCATCTCAGACCGCCAAGGTACTTTTAGAACATCTCTCAAACCTTTATGGGCACAAGATACCAATTTTTTCATTCAATATTTTACTTGTGAAGGGAGATATTCAAGGTTAAATATAATGCATTTCAAATTGTTAAATCATTTGAAAAACAATCATCAAGTGAATGTTCCAAATTTCTTTCATGAGATGCTTAAGAAAATGAGCAAAGAGGTTCAGAGGGGTAGGGCAACTCCTGTCACATCATTATCTAATAACCCTAGTGGTCAAGCACACTTTGTAGAGGGAACACCCTCAGATATCATGGGATGACTTTGTGAGAGTGAACAATATTGAAACCTTTTTGGGAAAGAGGAGAAAAAGGAGAAACAACACTAAAAGTTATACTTCACATATGCTGAAGCTACACCACCCTCTTCCCCACCTCAAGAACCAATAAATTATGAAAGTATTCCTTCCATAGAAGAAACCCCTACACCTATTTCACTAGAGAGAATATTTATTGCTGAAAATTTATTGGAATTTTCCTCCCTAAAACCTCCACTTCCAAAACCAAAAGGAAATCTACTCATCTCGATACACAACAAACTAGGCCCTCTACTTCCAAAACCAAAAGAAATCTACTCATTCTTCTCCAAAACAAACTAGGTGCTCCTATAGGCTTAGGAAAAAGAGGACAAAAACCTCCAGTTCAAGAAAATCTCAACCCATCTCAGTAGATAGTGATTTGGAATCCATAGAAGAAAATTTTGAGCCTGAACCATTGGAAAATAGTATAGAGATACTACTCCCACAAAGTAACTCAAGATCCATAATACCTGAAAAACCAATGGAAGGACAAGAAGAACTAAATCAAAATGAGGGAACAGTTCATGAAGTAGAGAGTCATGAAGTGAGACAAGTAGAAGAGGCAGTGGAAGGAGGAAATGAACAAGAGAAAATGACTACAGATGATGTCAATGAACAAGTCATTGAGAAAGTTGTTGAACAATCAAAAATGATAGTTTGTAAGAAGAAAATGTAGAACCAATGAAGCCCCAAATATTATTCATGAAATCATAAAGGAACTGAAAAACCATCTTGTAGTGAGATGGGAACACAAAATATGGGGCCCAATATTGAAAATTTATTACTACAAAGGGACACTTACATTAACAGGCTCAAGAAGAAATGGGAAAAGGATAAGGAAGACCTTATCTCTAAACATAAGAAGGAAATTAAAGACAAAGACAAAGAGATTATAAGGCTGAAACAAAAACAAGAGGAAACAATGAAGGCATTTTATATGTTGAGCTACAGAACCCCATGAAAATGTATATACTATATACCTAAAAGAAAAGATGTTGTACCACAAGTTTACTTGCATAAATTCTGATATGATATATGAAATTAGATCAATCAGAAATTATTTACTCTATATCAACATAGTACACATGAACTGTAAAATTTATTATGTGAGCTATATTTGCATAATTATGCCCTTCCATATGATAGAGATTGGATCCCAATTTTGTATATTAGGGATGTATAGGTTAAGGCATTATGTTCTTATCTTTCAAATGAAATGGAAAGAGCTAAGAAAATGGAGGCATATAGACATTTGGAGAAGGTTACACCACTATATATCAGAGCTGAGGCAAAAACAACAGATGAAATTGTAGAAGAATATGAAAACTATATGGAAGTGGATGCAATCAAAAACAAAGTGTTGAGAATGAGGATGGAAGCCCACACAGAAGTTAGGAACATGATCAAATAACATGCAGTTTAGGTTATGACGACATGTAGAGCTAGATGGATAGAGTTATCACCTGCACTCCAAAGGAAAGAAATGCACTCATATCCAAATATACTTCCAACATTACACAGGGTGAACAAGTATATTGAAATAAAGAAATGAATGTGGGGATGATTGGTTTCTTATAGCTTATCATCCTCCAATATTTCATTTCCCAATTACACCTTGGATAGGAAATTTACCAATCAATCAGAGGGTGTAAGAAAGATTCTGGGATAAATTGAGGAGGAGTTATGGATATTTCTATTCAAAAGAGGAAGGAACAAGAACACCCATAGATTTCAGGCAAGAATGTAGTTTCCAACAAAAAAGATATGAAGCTCTTGAATGAGGAAATTCAAGTGTTTAAGCCTGGGGGTGTGATGAGCTGTATTAATTTATTTCATAAAAACTCATATTTTTTATTTTGATAAGACCATTGTAGCCATGTCTATTTGTTAAGTACATTGTTAAACATCACTATTACAACCATGAACTTTTGGCATAATGACTAATTGATATAGTTATATCTAATTGTCTTTATTTTGTGATATTATGTGTGCATTTATTATTGTTATTCCAATAAATTATTTGGATGATTATATGTGTTGATGCCACTCTTGGTTGTAAGCAATTTTTCATATGCAGTAAAGGAACCTATCTGCAGAAAAAAACCTATCCGCAAAGATAAGAAAATCATTCACAACAAGTTACAACGCATTTATGAAGATATTTTGAAACATGAAGTGATGGAAAGTCCTTATGTGCCATTAGAGAAGTAGTTACAACAAAAACGTGGAAAATTGAGAAACAAATCAATATTTGATTTGGTCATTGATTAAGAACTAGTGAAGAACTAATTGTTAGTTAAACACGAACTGATTGTTAGTTGAACACTTGTTGTGTGTTTCAAACATGTGTTGAATCTCTCACTTGTTTTATTGAAGACTCCTTATTGTATTATTCTTCTTCTCATGTGATGTAAATGATAAGATATAAAGGAAAGGGATGGTATCTTGTAAAAAAAGGTAAGAAGTAAGTCAGAGGAGAAAGTCAAATTTGAAATCCGAGAAAAGAGATTACTCGATATTTTGTTCCTAGATGTAATGTTTTATGAAAATCAATAAATAAATATGAGTTTTTTCATTTAGTTTTTAGTTACAAAGTTAGGAAGGGATTAGCACCCAATTCAGGGCCCACTTGAGGTTTGCTAAATCCCCTCCATTGTTTCATTTCATGCATATTTCCTTAGGAACAATCTTCTCTCTGAATCTGCAACTTTTTTTTCAAGTAATAACATTTAGCAATAGTCCATTTTCAAGTCTGAGTTTTATTTTACTTTCAACATTGTTATGTGACAGTTATTTCCTTTCCAACCTCTTAGATCAACTATAACTATGTATACAACATAGACAATATTTCAAGTCTACACTCCTTGGTTTGATAACTAAATGAATGTAACTCAATGTACAACATATTAATTGCTGCAAGTTGATTTACACCACAAACAATTTTTGTATATCTTGATATTTTTTAGAAGAACACTAACAAAAGACCAAAGTAATAACATAAGTGTAATAAGATCACGAGTAAGTGAGGTGTCAGTTAGGGGAAAAGGGACACTTAGAGTTCTCCTCATAACATAATTAGACCTTGTTTTATGTTATTGAAAGGAGGGGTAGATTTCTCCTAGTGAGATTAAAATTTTGTGAGAACATGAATTCATATGGAAAACAAAACTTATGATGCATAAATATTAACAAAGACTCAAACCAAGCATTGAATGATAACAACTTCATAAAAAGAATTAGACATGCCTAATGGATGGAAGATTATATGGAAAGGGAACTTGGACCCTAATCTCCTTTAAATATTAAGAATACTTTCCCAACTTCATGTCAGTTTTGCTTGTGTAATGAAGGTAAAACTAAACTTCAAGTAAACTTATTTTGGGAACAAACCCTTGGCATAAGATCCAACATCAGGGTATTTGTACGTGTTTAAAATGCATAGAACTAACAATTGAGTTATGGAAATTATTATAATGGAGAATGAACCAAATTTAAGTGTACTTATTAAAAGTTAGATTTTAAATGGAACCATCATAGGTAAAACGTTAAATGCAATAAAGAAAAATGCAACCTATTTTTAAGAGGAAGGAAGGTATACATGTTAAGTGTTCTACAAATAATTAAAGTCAAATGATGAAAATAGAATTGTAATAAATATATAACCATGAAAATGATGTGTCATGGAAGGTGCCTAACTTGTAAATGTATATTATTGTTGGATTGTTGTATGTACTTTTTCATTTGGGAAAAGTGGCATTGATGTGCACTGTGTTTTTTCACGTTATCTATGTGTGTTCATGGTTGTGAAAAAGTCTCATGTGTTGTGTGTTATCCTAAGTGATTTCATGTGGGTGTTATAGATCCTTGTGACCCGACTAGAACCGGGTATAGAAATGACAAATATGAGAAAAGATAATAAAAACAATAAAATGAAGTGGATGGACAAAGGATTGTGTAACAAGTGGATACTTTTCTTACTTAAGATCCATATATAAAAAAACATACTTGTCGGCATAGAAAAATAGTAGTATGTGTATGATGTTGTGTCTATACTAGGGTTATTCCATGTTAACACAACCTTCAAATTAAAGCAATGCAAAATAAAATTACACAATCACCCACCTTTACTCATATCTTCCTTCTCAATGCTTCTTAAGAATTTCACTCTAGTGAGTTGTTGATTAGAACAACTAAAAACTTCTGGAAAAAACCAAGACTATATTTAAGCACCTAGTTACCTCATTAAGGTGTGTTGTAAATTTGGTATTCCAAATCCCTTCCTAGGTATCCTTTCCACCTTCACTCCTTCTTCCTTTGTCTAAGTTTTTATAGCCATGTCCAAGTTTTTTTTTGACATAAATCTTATAGAATGAATTTATAAACAAACTATTTACCTTTCATAGTACCCATTTGGGTCTTTCATTAGAGTAAAAATTCCAAAGTACCTTCCTTTACAAAAATTATTCAAAATCCATACTTACAGTCTTCTAATTAGGTCTTCCATGACTAAATATAGATTTGCTTTAGTAGACCTGTCACCTTTTCCCATCGATTGTGGATTCTTTAGGAAATAATTCTTGTAGAATCATAATGTGTGCTTGATGTAGATGATTTGTTTCAAATTTGGGATCTTGATAATGGGTTTAGTGTCCACAAAATCAAATTATTCTCAAGCCCTACATCTCCAACTCTTCCATTACACATCTACTGAGAAAAATATTATCAATTATAACTTATAGATTAATGATCAACCATTAAAACTTCCACAATTTCTATGTAATAATGCCTAAAAACCTTACCATGAAATTGTTCCCCTTAATATTAAATTTTAAGCCTCCAAAATTATATTCTTATGTAAAACCTATGAGGGTTTCCTGGAGCCCAAGAGGAGATATTTACTCACCAAATTGTTTAAACTTGTCTAAATTGCCTTAAACCACCTCCTACATGTATACTGTGCCAATGTTTTTAAGATTTTCACCATAACAAGAAGGCTCGTTACACCCACCAACTACAAAAAGGATTCATAACCCTACCGCTTTATATTAGTCGAACATGGTAGGTTGATTTTCTAAGAATTTCTAGAAAACTACAATCAAATCTACCTTTTCCAAGGTCTCGAGGACTTTGGAAGCCTTACGAATTACACAACCTTCTCAACCACAATCTCTATCAATTTTGATCAATTTTCTCATCGCATTAATGATTCTTGGATCAACTAACATCTCAAAACAATTTACTACAAGATCACGAGTTTTCTTACACCTATTATCACATAAATAAAAATGATGAAATCACTCAAGAATTCAATATAATAAGTACTGAAATGTTTCTTACCATCAATAGGATCCTTGTGAAGAATATTTACACTATTCTCCTTAAACATTAATTACTTCATACAAAGAATTTTACTTCAACACATGAAAAATAGAGTTCTTCATTCACTCCCAACCTAACATCAATAAATTCCTCTTCTATCAATATCTTTTCATGAGTATACAATCCATACATTAACAACTAATTTCTCTTTTGTGAGTTTTCTACTTCCTTTCACCAATACCCACCAAAACCTAACTAACATTTCGATGCACGGGGCATCACTACCGGGATTAGTCTAGGCATGTTGTGATACATTTTATTTTGATTTCTAGGTTCATTAGGTTGTTTTACGAGTCATCTAGGTGATCATTTGAGTCCAAGTGGTCAAGAAATTAAATAAGGAGGTTTCCCTCCATTTTAACATAGTTTAAAATTTTGAATTTTTGTAAAGCCATTCTTTGCTTCCTTGGCATGTGTAGGTGCATTTAGAGGTATGGATAGGTTCTTTAGGATTTATAATGTCTAAATGATTGTTTTGAGGATTCATCATGGTTTATGGGAAGAAATTGTAACTCCTTGATCCGAGTGTAATCATAGTCAACAATGATGCACTTTTTGAATGTAATTCCTTTGTATTTTCTCAACCTTCTTGGTTATTGATGTCAATTATGGAAGGCATTTTTGGGCCTTGAAAAATGAATAAGTATTGGAGTGTGCATATGCATAACTAATATGAGAAACATGTGCAAGTGATAAAATGGTGAACACACACTGGGTTATCAGTGTTCACGTGTGGATGATAGAAAAGGGCACTCAAGGGTTGATTTCAAAATGAAATATTACTTAGTCAATTTTGGGGTATGATGCTAAGTATAGAGATGCCATAGGAAACATGCAAGAGAAGAATCCATGCAAGAAAGGTCTATTTTTGAGAAGGAAACTAATAGTTTGAACTGAAGTATGAAGACTTGGAGGCTACACAAGGATATTTTGAGAAAATGGAAAGGAAAGTGACATGAAGTGTTTTGGGCTAAAAATAGGGTTGGAACTGGAGTTATCTATAGATGAACTATTGTTAGAAGATCTCACATGCTCCCTTGTATATTTTGTAAGCGACACATGGCTATTCTTAGCATGTATCCTATTTTTAGGATGCATAGGCGGTGAAGGCAAAGTCCCCACCTCTATATATATGTATTGATTTACATGGGTTAGAGGATCTTAATCCACATTTTGTTAGTATTATGCTGCTGGTTTATATGCACACATGACTCGTGGTGACATTATTTTGTATGTATTTAGATTCTTTTACAATAATTAATACATTGGATCTATGTTGTTGACATATCCGAGACTAGTTCTTATTTGGTAACCTAATCTTTATTATTGTATAAGTTAATCTTGCATATGGTTAGGATCTAGATCTGTTTATGGTTTATCCTTGTATTGTTATTATGGATCTATAATATGTCTATATATGTGTTTCTCATGCCCACTCCTTGAAAAATCTAACATAAAAGAGGGACTTAGTACCGTAGCGTGCTTCGGGTGAGCACTTAGTTCTGGTTGAGTGATGTGCCAATGCGCCTTGGGCTGTTTAGTAAAATAAAAGACTACATTTTGATTCCATTGTCAAGACCTCTTTTCAATATATTTGCAAGGATGTTGCATGATGAAGACTTACTAGTTGACTTTGGCTGAATTGAAGATTGGGTAGAGAATTTAGAGGAAGAGTTTTCTCACAGATTTAACACTAGATCTGAATTTGATGCACACACGTGGATTGAACATAATTTGTATCATGAGCTTTATGAAACATTATTTTCCTATTTACATATAGAACTGTATGAGTGGTGGTAGCATATGCATCAAAGATAAATTGGAGGTATAGAGCACTTGTTTGGACCGTGAAGATTACCAAAATTTACATGATGTCGATCTGACTTGGACACATGCAGTAGATCATTGGTAAAGTGGTGTTTTATAGAGTTACACTTTTGAGTATGTTGTTTCCACTTATTTCTATCTAGAGCTTGCTGAGTTCTAGTTCTTTTGTGAGCCTAGAGGATCTTATTTGTGCATTATCCCTTTAGTGATTAAAATCTTAATTGTGAATTTGGACCGGAAGAGCGTCTTAAGGCTAGATAAACTCCACCATGCACGGGGTAGGAGTAGGTGTGGTGAAAGATGGTGGACATGGTGGAATATAAATAGAGAGAAGAAAGGCATATTAAGTTTAATGAGGCATGCAAGAAGGATTCGGTGAAGTAATATGATGTTGCAGAGAGATATGGCTCACGAAGGATTTGGAGCTCACGTAGGAGACGTGGAGTTGGAGCATCTAGAATTCCCCCATTTTTTAAGCATGAAAGAGAACCCTCTTTGACCTCATATGAGAGCACACTAGTTGAAGCTACAAGGACCATGGGCATGCATTTGATCCCTCCTAGCGACCTAGCCCTGCGCTTGGTTTTCCAGTTTCTACGATAGTTATTGATAAGCAAGCTCATGTGGGTGGTAGAGTAAAGGATATATTTCAATTTCCATTAAGTTCAAGATTTAATCAGATAACACATTCATCTATGGTAGTACAGATGTTGTCTTTGTTATTTAGTGGTCTTGTTAGAGGTATATTTTATGGTGCATCATCATCACAAAACATGGGTGCATGAAATGTTGGTATTACTTCGGAAGTAACACAACTTTGTAGATCGTGGGGTTCAATTTAGTACAACTGTTGGAACACAAGGTAGTACATCATCTGTTTGGTGCCCTCTATGAGAGGGGATCAAGAGGATCAGGTGGTTTAGGATCTAGTGTATCCGGTAGTTCTAAATGAGGGAATACAAGAGGTAACACAAGTTCGGATAAGGTGGGTATGGTCCGCACCAATCCCAAAAAGTTTATTTAAAGATGTATCTTTGCCTACTAGAGTACAAAGGAATTGAAGATGTAGCTGAGAATGTGCATATGTGTGAGATACTATGGTGCACTAAGGGGATTACAGCTCCTGAGTGTAAGGCAAGTCAATTTTCTACTAATTTGCAAGGGCACACACATAGTTGGTACATAAAGTATGACCTAAACCCGACTTGTGTAGACTACATTGCAATGCATGATGATTTCTTAGCAGAGTTTCATATACCTAAGTTTGAGTAGAGAAGCATCAACGTACTGAAGGACATCAAGCAAGGCATGTCTGAGAGTGTTAGAGAGTATGATGTCTAATTTAATTTTTTTTTAAAGTTGTCTAATGATATTCACCCTAGTCAACATGCTCAATGGTTTTTTAGGGGTTTGATCACACCTTTCAGGAGGGTGCTCTCACACAAGACCTTTATAGATCCGCATGAGGTGCTTGAGGTAGATTTGTGTGTTGAGGTAGTTGGGAGTGTACACACTGGAGTTAGCCCCTTTTTGGAAGCTTATATTGCATCTATGACAAAAAAAAATCAGAAAAATTGTCAGCTAATTAATCTCATGAGATGTGTAGTGGTATTTGGTGCACAGATTGTGAAGTAGAAGGACATACTAAGGATATTTTCCCTTGTAAATTGGTGCACACCATGTTTTTGGATTATGAGATCTATCACTTAGATCATGATTCAAGTAGGTGCCCCTTGTTGCAGAAAGCACGATAAGAAAGAATGTGTCTTATTATTGTAAGATTTGTAAGTCTACCACTCATGATACAAAAATTGTAGATTGATTGATCAGATTCATGATTCCATTGAGATTGGTGTATGCCATACCAGTGTTACAAACACTTTTGAGGAACAAGGTGAGAAAAATAATCATAATCAAAAAGGACGTCCTAATAGAGGTGGTAGAGGTAGAGGTTCTGTGGAGGAAGGTTGAGATCACGGTGGTGTAAGAGGTGAATTACCATGAGGAAATTGTTATAAATGTGGATCCCCTAATCATTATAAGTGTGAATGCCATCAGAATATTATTTTCTCCTAGTGTGATGTTGGGTTTTAAAATGGTACTTTGATCAAAACCATAGTTAAGGGACAACAAGTCCCTCCTCTTTATGGGAGAGGTTCCCTTATTGAAAGCAAGCAACAAAGCTTATATACAAATGTACAACTTTCATCTTAAGGCTGGACCTTTGACATCTTGAAATGATTTTATACCAAAATAGATTATCAATACAAACGAATGGAAGAACTAAAGAAAGGAAAGAGTAGAGAATAACAATACTTTCAGGAAATATAGATAGCAGAGTATAACCCTATATGTACTGAGAAAGAGTGATACATAATATAATCATTCACATTCAAAGCATAGGATATCATTCCACATACACAAAGTTTCTTATTACGTAAAATGAATGATTCATGAGTTTAGGGTAAGCAAGAAGGGACAATGGAGGAAGATAGAAAAAAGGGGAAAATCATACGTATTGATTTACTTTCGATTATAATTACACTTCAAAAGTATCAGGGTCCAAAATTTTGCAATGAGCTAAGCTCTTAAATTTATAGATGAAGTGAAAAGAGGAGAAGAAGAGAAGGAGGAAAATCTGAATTGGAAGCTCAACCACCAACCATCAATGCCCCACAAATCCACATACAATATGTCAAATCTAGTTCTGCATGTCTTTGGCGTGCTGAAGAAGGAAGGATGGAAGATCAGATCAAATCTGATCTAGTTGAAGCTGATTCGATCACATATTAATGGCATGAAAGATGTTTTCCATATTTTCACCCAAATCAAGATATCTAGTTAGTTCTCCATGTCTATTTGGCGTGTTGGAGAAGGAAGGATGGAAGATCGAATCAAATTTGGGTAGTTGAAGTAATCACATCACATATTAATGGCATGAAAGACATTTTCTAGATTTCCAAACATCAAATCCTACTAAAAAAATATTTTATGCATTCATGGCATATAGGAGACCAAGACCTCTCTGACAAGATAAGATTTTTCAAATTTCGAAAGCACTGGAGTGAAAGTTATGCCCATTTGAATATTTGAATCGAATATGTACAAAAATGGCAAAAATGCAAAAATGGATCCACGGGCCCGAAATTGAAATTGTGCCTTTAACACAAAAGATGAAAAAGTGCAAAATTTCCCCGCATCCCCACAAGCCTGCAACTTAACATTTTACATTTGGGTTTGACACGTGGCATTACTCGAGTGGTAACGAAGTCGTGACTAACTTTATCATTTTACGACTTTTATGGGAACAAGGCTCAATATCTCAAAGTTCTCCAACAACTCGCCTTCCCGCTTTAACTTCCAACGTAGGCTTAGCATTTGGATTTTTTCCTAGGTATGAGCGGGGTCGTGGCTCATTTTATCACTTTACTTCTTTTGGAAATAGGGCTCAAAATCTCAAATTGCTCCAATGGCTCGCCTCTTTGCTTTGAATTTCGATGCGGGCTCAACATTTGAATTTATCCCTTTTGGAAACAAGGGTCAAAGTTTCAAAGGCTCTAATGGCCCACCTCCCCATTTTGACTCTTCATGCGGGCTTAACTTTTGACTTTTTCCTTCATTTGGCGAAAGCTTTATGTTTGACCCGGGACACGTGGAGGCTTCCCACTCATTTGGAAACTCACTTGGTATTTTCCTCTTGAAAGAGCACCGAAGAGACATGTGGCTCCTTCCACTACCTCACCTTGTTTCTTTGTGTTTTGGCTAAGTCCCTTTGTTTGGTGGGGCCATATGTCTGACCCTGGACACGTGGAGTCTCAGCGCATATTTGGGACTTGCCTCTAGATTTTGCCTTTGAAGTTGCATCGAGTTGACATGTGGAGGCTTCGCAACCCTTCATGCTTAGATGATTCAATGGCCAACTCTATTCCCTTTTCGCACTGGGACATGTGGAAAGATGATGCTCGTTAGGGGGACTGACTTTGGCTTGACCCTTGAAGGTGTGCTGCGTTGAGGCACGTGGCACCATCCGCCGGCCTTCTTATACTTAGTCAATTAAACGACCGACTTTTTCCCTTTCCGGACCTTGGACATGTGAAGGACCGGCACAAGTTTGGGGTCTCTCCTTGGGTTACACCTTTGAATTTTCACCGATGAGGCATGTGGAGAGTCTCTGCGCTCACTTAGGATCCTACTTTGAACTTGGCCTTTAGGGGTGCGTTATTGAGACATGTGGCGGCTTCCACGGCTCTTTATACTTAGCCAATTTATCAAATGGCTTTATATTTTTAGACTCTAAACACGTGGAGGGCCTGCGGACATTTGGGGTCTCCACTTTGGTGTGCCATACCAAAAGTGCACCGCAGAGACATGTGGCACCTTTCGTGGTCCCTCTATACTTAGCTGATTTAGGTCTCGATTGAACACCGCCTTTATTCATACAAAACCAAGTTTCCAAAAGTGACTTGATGACCCACCTTCCCACATCTAATAAGATATTTCCACGTACTCATGGATGCTGGGGCCAAAAATTGATAGGGAAGATACACTTATCACTCATGACTGTGGAAAAATACAAAGAGGGAAAACTCTGCCATTTATGCCTGAATAACACATTGCTCCTCATGGAAAGGGGAACTGTAAACAACTCTAGGCTTGATGTGATCCATGGTCATAGAGAAGGATTTGAAAATTTCATTCAAATGGAGAAAAAAGCTTCAAGCATCCAAACAGGAACCATGCAGACTGCAAGATTCTAAATTAACAGGGCGAGTTTGTAAATGAGCATCCACTTGTTCAAAGAACAAATTTTATTCTATCTCTCTAGACTTCTCAATCTTCTCAAACATCTCTCAAAGGCACCAACTCAAAATTTTCAAAAGCTTGACTTGAAAAAATGAGGGGGATTTTGAAGGTGACAACAACTGGCTCTCTCTAGGGATGACTTGGCTGCGACAGAGGAACGAGGCAAGATTAAGAACCATGAAAAACTCTGGGAAAGTAGACAAGTGCCTTATCCATTGGGAAAATAGAGTCAAAGGTAAAACCAATACAGAGGAAAACACACATGGAAGGGAAATAAACCTAAAAGGAAAGGAAAGGAAACAAACCAAAACAGTGGGAAAGTATATACAAAGAAAGAAAAGGATATTTATAGGGGAAAGAAGAAGGACTGCATGAAACTTACACAACTCTAGAGATATGCTGAGAAAAATAAGTACCTTTGTGGAACAACATGGTGAAAGTATGAGGCACTTGTGAATTGAAGATGAGCGGTTAAGGCGTATCAAAATATCATGGGGACATTATGTGGCTTGAAAAGAAAAATTGAGGAAAGAAGACCATCTAGATAGTGATACTCCATACTAAAAACATTCAGTCCTTGTGAAGAACTGAATATCTTCTTGAGGCTCCTCTTATGTGGATGAATAGTGCCATACAAAGACTTGTACGACCCTCGACTGCCTTCATACTGATTTCTACACATCACTAAACTCGACAACTGGATCCATGAGAAAATCCCAATAGTGTCAACTCCTTGTTTTGATGGAATGATGCTAGCATATGAATGAAGATTACAATTATCACCATGGCACATCTCATGAGAAACATAAACTTCCATTGAATTTTCCTTGTAACCATCTTTAAGAGGAATTTGGAAACAGGTACTAGATGGTTTTCCATTAGGTGTAATCTTGACCGTGTTTCTGGAAAACATACCTGCTATTTTTGAAAAATCCGCACCTGATTCTAGAAGATCATGAGTCTTAGGTACAAGCTACATTGCTGATATGTCTTCATGATTAGCAGGGAATTGAAATGTTGTTGAACTAAGTAAAGATTCATCAACAACATAATCCTCTTCCTTTTTTTTGCATTCTGAAGGGTGAGATGAGATAGGATTGTCATAGTTGTGAAGAAAATATTCCAGGCATGGCTCTCCATCTTCTATTTGTTTCGAAGGACTGTAAAAAGGCTCGTGTGTGCTCATCTCATCCATATATATAATAAGGGAACTAGTGATCTCATTAATTTCTTTTTCTTTGGGTACAAGAACTTGCTTATCTTTAAGAGAACTTAAAACAAGAGAATGGTCCACCATGATCTTCATCTTAGTGCATTGAAATTCTTTAATCATAGGAGAGAGAGGGATCTTGTCCATTTTGCTATGATGAACATCCACTTCCACCAGCATAGGGGCACTTCTTTCAAAACAAGAAAATTCAACCTTGGTACATGACATATCTTCTACAGACTCTATTTCAGGTTGAAAGAAAGCCTCAAGTTGTTTGTCTTCTTCATTATTTGAAGGAATATTAAATTGACATGCATCAGGTGGAGCAATAAGAAGACATTCATTGGTGGAATTGAGATAATGTTGAGGAATGAATACTGATCATGAGCAACTTCTATAACTTGAATGTTCTCCTCTTTGTTACAAGGTGTCTCAAATTTATTGACTGAGTGTTCTTCAGCTTGTTTGAGAAGTTGTTGCAATGTTTGTGGAAATAATCTTGGATTTACACCTCTGTAGAAGTTCTGAAAAACCGAGACATTCGGATGACCTGGAGCTTGAAAACTATTAATAGGGAGATCTCCATCATCATCCCCATCACATTACTATCACTTTTTGATGATGTGGGCCAGCAAGTGTTGTTCATTTTACCTTTGTTCTTGGGAATGTTCCTAGATCAAGAGAATGAACATGATGAAGTTTGATCCCAGTTTATACCGTAGAGTCACCAGATCGAAAAAATGATCTTGAAGTTGTTTTAGAAAGGGATACATTGAAACAAAATCCCCAGTAGAGTCACCAAAAAATATTGGGTTTTAAAATGGTAATTTGATCAAAACCACAGATCAAGGGACAAAATTCCCTCCTCTTTATGGGAAAGGTTCCCTTATTGAAATCAAGAAGCAAAGCTTATATATAAATGTACAACTTTCATCTTAAATTTGGACCTTTGACATCTTGAAATGATTTTATACCAACATAGATTATCAATACAAATGGATAGAAGAACTAAAGAAAGGGAAGAGCAGAGAATAATAGTACTTTCAGAAATATAGATAGCATAACATAACCCTATACGTACTTGAGAAAGAGTGATACAGACAAAATCATTCACATTCAAAGCATAGGATATCATTCCACAGACACAAAGTTCCAAAAATCATATCAATAAGAACACAAAGTTTCTTATTATAGAAGATGAATGATTCATGAGTTTCAGGTAAGCAAGAAGGGATAATGGAGGAAGATAGAGAAAAGGGAAAATCCTTCTGTATTGATTTACTTTCGATTATAATTACACTTCAAAAGTATCAGAGTCCAACCTTTTGCAATGAGCCAAGATCTTACATTTATAAATGAAGAGAAAAGAGGAGAAGAAGAGAAGGATGAAAATCTAATTTGGAAGCTCAACCACTAACCATCAATGCCCCTGCAAATCTGCCTACAATCTATCAAATCTGGTTCTGCATGTCTTTGGCATACTAAAGAAGGAAGGATAGAAGACAGATCAAATCTAATCTAGTTGAACTAGTTTGATCACATAATAATGGCATGAAAGATTTTTTTCCATATTTTCACCCAAATCAAGATATCCAGTCGGCTCTCCATGTCTGTTTGGCATGTTGGAGAAGGAAGGATGGAAGATCAGATCAAATCTGGGTAGTTGAAGTAATCAGATCACGTATTAATGGCGTGAAAGATGTTTTCCATATTTCTAGCCATCAACTCTGTTGAAACAATATTTTATGCATCCATGGCGTAGAGGAGACAAATACCTTTCGATTGTATAAAATTTGTCAAATTTTGAGAAATGGAGTGAAAGTTATGCCCATTTGAATATTTGAATCAAATCCGTACAAAAATGGTGAAAATGAAAAAATGGATCCAAGGACTGAAATCAAAATTGTGCCTATAAAGCGCAAAAGATGTAAAAGTACAAAAGTTAAAAATTTCCCCCACGCCGCAATCCCACAACTTCACATTTTACATTTGGGTCGACATGTGGCATTACCTATGTGGTAATGGAATCGCATGACTCATTTTATCATTTTACGCCTTTTATGGGAACAAGGCTCAACATCTTAAAGTTCTCTGCCGACCCACCTTCCCACTTTGACTTCCAATGTGGGCTTAACATTTGAATTTTTTCCTAGGCATGAGTGGGGTCATGGGTCATTTTATCACTTTACTTCTTTTGGAAACAGGGCTCAAAATCTCAAATTGCTCGACGGCCCGCCTCTCGCTTTGATTTTCAATGCGGGCTTGACATTTGACTTTATCCATTTTGGAAACAAGGCTCAAAGTCTCAAAAGGCTCCGACGGCCCGCCTCCCCACTTTGACTCTTCATGTGGGCTTAAGTTTTGACTTTTTCCTTCATTTGGTGAAAGCTTTATGTTTGACCCGGGACACGTGGAGGCTTCTGCTCATTTAGAAACTCGCTTGGTATTTACTTGTTGAAAAGAGCGCAAAGAGACACATGGCTCTTTCGCTTCCTCACCTTGTTTCATTATGTTTTGGCTAAGTCCCTTTTGTTTAGCGGGGCCATATGTCTAACCCTGGACACATGGAGTCTCAGCGCACATTTGGGACCGCCTCCAGATTTTTCCTTTGAAGTTGCACCGAGCTGACACGTGGAGGCTTCCACAAACCCTTCTATACTTAACCGATTCAACAACTGGCTCTATTCCCTTTTCAAACCTGGGACACATGGAAAGTTGGCGCTCGTTGGGGGACCGCCTTTGGCTTTGACCTTGAAGGTGTGCCATTGAGGCACGTGGCGCGGTGCGAGACCTTGGAAACGTGGAGGACTAGCACAAGTTTGGGGTCTCTCCTGGGCCGCTTCTTTGAAGTTGTGTTGATGAGGCACATGGAGAGTCTGCGCTCACTTAGGATCCTGATTTGAACTTAGCTTTTGGGGGTGTGTCATTGAGACAAGTGGCAACTTCCACCAACTCTTTATACTTAGCCAATTTATCAAATGGCTTTATATTTTTGGACTCTAAACACATGGAGGGCCTGCACATGTTTGGGGTCTCCACTTTTGTGCGTCATACCAAAAGTGCATTGTAGAGACACGTGGCACCTTCCACGGTCCCTCTATACTTAGCTGATTTGGGTCTCGATTGAACACCGCCTTTCTTCATACAAAACCAAGTTTCCAAAAGTGACTCGATGACCCACCTTCTCACATCCAATCAGAGATGTCCACGTACTCGTGGATGCTGGGGCCAAAAATTGACAAGGAAGATACGCCCGTCACTCACGACTGTGGAAAAATACAGAGAGGGAAAACTCTACCATTTATGCCTGAATAACACATTGCTCCTCATGGAAAGGGGAACTGTAAACAACACCAAGCTCAACATGATCCATGGTCATAGAGAAGGATTTGAAAATTTCATTCGAATGGAGGAAACAATTTTCAAGCATCCAAATGGGAACCATGTGACTGCAAGATTCTAAATTAACAGGGTGAGATTGCAAATGAGCACCCACTTGTTCAAAGCACGAATTTTCTTGTATCTCTCTTGACTTCTCAATCTGCTCAAACATCTCTCAAAGGAACCAACTCAAATTTTTTGAAAGCTTGACTTGAAATAACCAGGGGGATTTTGAGGGTGATAACATGTGAGAAGAATCAAAATTATGAAGAATGCCCAGATTTGTATGAACACCTGAGAAAGCGGCACAAGAAGGATAAGGTCATGGGAGTGGTTAGAGTTCAATGGGTTGTGGAAGATCAGTGGATGCCAAAGTTAGCACCTAACCTTAAGATAATCCCAGTACTGGCTACAACACGTTCTGAGGTGGCGCACATGTGAGAGAATATGATGCGAAACATGTCATTATAAAATAGGAAGTATTGCATGCAAAGTATCCAAATCTTTCCCATCAGAAGGAAGTTTATCAAGAGACCATGGAGGTTATTAGAAGCTTATAGGGTGAGATACAATGCTTAAAGGAGCAATCACGGAAGTTGGAGTAGGAAAAATTAGTTGAGATCCCTCAGAAAGATGTTGATGATTTGAAGGAGGTTTGTAAGTTGTTTGCATCAGGAAAAAATCATTCCATTGTTAGGATAATGGTTAAGGAAAAATATACCGCAAGTTGGTGTTGAGCATGAGGGAAAAATATTACATGCGAAATTACCTCCTCACAGTCTTGGTTATGACAAAGAGATCACCTTGAATGTAGTTTTTGATGGATGGATGCTGAGTAACCTTTTGATTAATATAGGTGTAGAAGTGAATGTTCTCACATTGGATGTGTGGAATTAGATGGGGAGGCTACTATTACAGCCATCTTCAAATGTGTTGTACATGGAAATTAGAGCCAAATCCATGCCCATTGGAATTTTGAAGGATGTCACTATTACTATACAAGGGGCCAAGTTTACTGGGGACTTTGAAGTCTTGGCACTTGCCAAAGAAAATAGTTTTCCAACCTTTCTTGGGAACCCTTGGTGTTATGTGAATAATGTTGATATATGCTTTAATAAGGGTTATATCAGTTTTGAGAACAAGGAGGAGTGCATGATCACCCCTTTTGACAAGTGGAAAATCTGCATCTTATGTAGAACCCTTGAGTGAAGAGGATATGGACATAATTTGTTTGTGCACCATTAGAGATCTTGAAGTGATTGAGCCATCAAAGGAAGGAGTTATTCAATGGGATGATGCATAGTTTATGAGTGATACAACAAGCATTGCTTGTGATAACTAGGTGCATGGGAATTATGAAATGGTTGGGCAAGAAATGAAGAGTGCAGTTACTCGGGTAAGAAAGCCACATCATCATAGGCATTTAGGCAAAGTAACAGTGCTAAGGTACACTAGTGAAGGAATTTTTGATGTATTTCTATGCGTTATGGAAGTCCAATGGATAGATCAAGTGGAAAGGAGGAATATGTTGGTATATACCTTATGTGGGATAGTTGCGCGCTAGTGGATGGTACACAAATATGGTCTTTTAGAGTGGCAAGAAGTGAGAATCACCTTCTCTACTAGATTTATTAGGAGTAATGCACCTACCAAGACATGTGAATTTCATGGGAAGGATTCTACTTCACATCATGTTCAAAAGTGTGAGAGACTTTGGACAGAGGGATAGGAGGCCTTACCACCTTCACTGTGGGTGAAAAATTTCTACTTCACCTATGAGGTTGTGTGTACGCATGGTATGTTTATGCAAAGTGTTGAATAGAGAAATAAGGAATTGGCAAGAATTGATTGTAGGTATGATTTAGACCTTTGACTATTTTTCTACTAAACCTCCAAAGTGAATGAGGAATTATAGGTTATGAAGTGCTTGACTATGGGAGATAGTGTAAAGGCTGAGGAACTTATTTAGGAGTTACTAGGTGAGTCAGATCTAGAGGCACACTTTAAAGAAGAAGAGATAGATGAAGAGAAGCTTGATCACACCTACCTAGAAAAGGAAAAAGGTAAGATGGTCTACATGATTGATGATGAAGAAGTGGAGAATCTAGATGTTGATCATATTATGGGTACGCGTAAGGTCTTAGACAGTGTAGATGAGAAGGCGTGCATGTATCATGAGCCTATGAAAATGAAGAAGGTCAACATTGGGACATATGTAGAACCAAAGGAGGCCATCATTGGTGATTACTAGTCTAACTCAGAGGTTGCAAAGATAATTCATTACATTGCGTGACTTCTAAGACTTATTTCCTATAGGTTATCATGAGTTGAAAGGGGTGCATCACTCTTTGGGCGAGATGAGGATAAAATTAAAGGAAGGTGCGTGCCTAGTTAGGAAGAGGCCTTACATGATGAATCCTAATATGTGCATCAAGGTAAAGGAAGAGATTGATAAAATGTTAAATTTTGGGATCATTGAGCCCATTGAGGAGTCAGAACGGGTTAGCCCTATGGTGATAATCATAAAGAAAGATTGCATGATAATGATTTATGTGGATTATAGGGAGTTTAATGTTGTATGTGTAATAGATCATTTTCCCACACCATTTACAGAGGAGATTCTAGAAGGCATTGCAGGCGCGAGATCTACTCCACCGATGGATTTTCTAGATATTATCGGTGTGGATTGCTAAAAAGGTCGGGAAAAGAAAACTTTCACCACTGAGTGGGGAATTTTTGCATAGACAGCTTACACCTTTTGGATTGAATAATACACATGCGGTCTTTTCATGCATTATTGTGTAGGCATTCTAGGACTTCAATCATAAGTTTTGCGGAGTTTACTTGGAGGTTTGGATAGTTTATGGGATGGTAAAAGATCATTGTGATAATTTAAAACTTATGTTTGAGAGGTGTCGGCAGTTGAGCATCTCCTTAAACATTAAGAAGTACATTTTTTCTACACCTTTTGGGACTCTGCTGGGACATATTATATATAAATAAGGCTTATTGGTAGATCCTACTAAGGTTATTGTTATTTTGTGCTTAGAGGAACCTACTAACCAGAGTGAGTGTGTAGATTTTTGGGGAACATAGGTTATTATAGGAAATTTATCAAAGGTTATGCTAGGATTGCCACACCCTTAGAGGAGTTTTGAAGAGTAAGGGAAATTTCCATTGGGGCGAAGCGTAACAACATGTGTTTGAGACATTAAAGGAAATGATTACTTCGTGCTCATTCTATGTTTTCCTTCATGGACCAAACCATTTCATGTGCATGTGGACACCTCTGGCATGGCCATTGGCACACTATTAGCCTAGCCTAGAGAAGGTATTGTTGATAATCCTATTTTCTTTGCAAGCAAGAAGTTGACACCAATTGAGTAGAATTATACAAATACAAAGCACAAAGCGTTGTCCATGATTTATGCATTGCATAAGTTTTGACAATACTTGTTGGAAACTCCTTTTATTTTCTATATAGATCACATGGCACTTAAGTACTTGGTGAACAAGCCTGTTTTACAAGGGCACATATGTCGTTGGATTATGTTGTTCTAGGAATTTGACTTTATAGTTGTGGTGAAGCAAGGAAGAGTAACTTAGGACCAAATCATTTTTCAAGGATTAATTCAGGTGAGGATGCACAAAACATTAAGGACACAATACTAGATGCATAGTTTTTCATATTGAAGCTGTGTGCCATTTGACTTAGAATATATTGTTGTATTCTTGCATATAGGTGTGGTACTTGAAGGGATGAAAGATTTGGAGAAGAAAACACTTGATATACATGTTATGCCTTACATGTTAATCAATGGAGATTTATACAAGTTAGGTTGAGATGAGGTTTTGCACCGATGTGTACTTGAGCATGAACGTACTGCCATTATGGAGGAATCTCATGGTGGAATTACAAGTGGACATTATGTAGGAAATGCTACCGCGTGCAAGATTTTATTGGTAGGCCTATGGTGGGAAACAATTTACAAGGATTGCATTGAATATTGTAAGGCTTGTGACCATTGTTAGTGCCTTGGAAAGCCTGGGCATAGAGATGAAATGCCTTTAAGGCCTATTTCTAGTGCAAAAACTTTTAAGAAGTGGGAAATTGACTCTAGGGACCCATTTACCCACCCACACATATGACATGATCGCGCTACATTATAACTTGTAAAAATTATCTTACAAGGTGGGAAGAAGCAACTCCTATAAAGGATTACACTGCAACTACGAAAACATGGTTTTTGTGGGAAAACATAATCAACAAGTATGGATGTACACTAAGTTTTACAAGTGATTAGGGCACTCATTTTATTAATGAGACCATTAGGATATTATTGGCAGAATTTATGGTGGTGCACCATAAAATAACACCATATCACCCATAGGACGATGACACTTTGTTGAGGCATTTAACAAGATATTGGGACATACATTGACAAAGATTTGTGACGTTCGAAGGAAGGAATGGGATGATAAAGTCTCTGCTTTGTACTTTGGGCATACGGGAAAATATACAAGAGTTGAACCCTTTTCACTTGGTGTTGGCATAGAGGTTGTTTTACCAATGGAATTCATGTTACCTTCTTTGTGTATTATTCGCATAGGATGTATGGATGGTGAGCAAGCATTAGAATAATGCATTGATAAAATGATGTAGTTAGATGAAACGCGTGTCATTGCTCATTGGATTCAAAAGATAGAAAATGCTAGGCAGAAGGCATGACATGATAGGCATATTAAAAATAAGCAACTTGAAGTTGGACATATGATTCTTCTTTATGATTCCAAGTATTTGCACTACCCCTGAAAGTTCCAAGTACATTGGTTGGGACCATATGTTATGGCCTACATACTTGATTGAGGATCTTTCCAATTATGGGTGCTAGATGGGACATAGTTTCTGGTTATTTCAATGGGAGTAGGTTGAATCCACCTTATAAATAAGTCTTCTTGGTGTTTTTAATAAGGCAGTATTACCATTAGATTAGATTTATTTTTAATGCATTCCCTTATATGTGTTTCATTTCAAGATTTCTATGCTATGTCAAATTAGTTCAGTGTTTTGTTGTAATAAGTGCACTTGCTCGTTAGATACTTTTGATTAATGTCCATTGCATTTATGCATAGAGGACCGTGCATATCATTAGTGTGGGGTAGAAGGAAAACAAGAGCGCATGTAAGGAGTCCTAAGTACCAGAAGGGCATGCGTAGAAAAGGTGATGCTGGTTGTTGAAAAATGGTGACAAGGTGCCATAAGGAATGTGCTAATAATAAGGATACTTCCATATGAAAATCCACGTACAAAGAATGAACACATAGGGCAACGTGAGCTAGGTAGTGGCATGGAGATATACTTGGAATAGGACACAAAGGTCGAGGTACTTTGACATTGGGAGAACACGTAAAGAGGTTTTTGGTTAGCATATATTGTGCCCCATAAGGTTTTAGAGGTTACTCAAGTTGGACGCATGTGGGGAAGCACATTTTGGACAACAAAAATGCAGAAAAGTGGTAGTAAATTTAGTCATACGGTGATGGGTTGTAAGAATTAAATGTGGGTAAAAATTAAAACACTATAAAAGGAATGTCGGGGTAAATAATTTTTACCTTACCTTGAGTGAATTTTGAAGAGCGATTGTGTGAACTAGGGCACACTTTGACGTTCAAGTGAGAAATCAATTGCAAAGTTGAAAAATCATGCACTAAAGGGAAAAATAGAACACGACCGAGTAAGGAGAGTTCATTTGGGAGGAATCTTGCAGATTGGACAGTGTGGTGTGGAGTTTGAGTTTCTCTGGTTGGGTTTTTACAAACTAGAGCATGAAATTTAGGATTTAAACAAAGAACAATGGTGTTGTACCTAGGGTTTGTCTTAGGAGGTTTAACGAGTTAGGAAAACAAGGTACGGGATAGATTTGGTTTTTTACGTGTACAATGGCACCAAGGAAACCTGTGATCATGCCACCAAAGAAAGAAGACAAGCCCAAAGAAAAACCTACCCCTATAGTTGATGTTCAGGAGGAATGGTACTCAGAAATGTAGTACCCTGATGGCATGCTAATGGGAAAAGAGTGGGAATCCCATGTAAGGATCATGGTGGTTAGTGATTACAATCATCGCACAGACCTAACCGTGTGTGACATGGTGACCAAGCTTGTTCAACCAACTGATGAGAGAACCATAGATGATAAACTAGTTTATGATGATAGGGTAAAGAGGGTATTAAAGAGTGCTAGATTATTACAATTGTATGAGATTCCATTTTTGGGAAGCCTAAAAGATTATATCAAGTGGTTAGTGTCACGCGTACATGAAGATTACTTCTATTTTTCAAGAAGAAGGATGCGCATCACCGTGTAGTTAAATGAGAAGTACATTGGGCTCATCAACACTGGTATCTCATTTGATGATGACTTGGGAAATGATGAAGAGGTGAAGAAAATTTCCAAGGAGTTTGAATACAAGAAGGGTGGGTGTGCTTTTGATATTGTAAAGTTAAGTGACCCTGTTATGAACATGGATGCACATTTACTCACAAAGCTAAGCGGGCAGGAGAGATGGGCATAGGTGAATAAGATATGGTTGTATGTATACAAGAAAATATCAGAAGGAACCATATACAATATCGCCTCCTTCATAACAAAAGATATTATTGATGCTACGCATGATGGTGAGAATATTATTTTGAGAACATCTTACTACTAATATTTTTCTCAGAGGTTGGGGTACCTGATGGGCCTAGAGACAAGATATGGGAGTATCTTGCAAAGAATCCCTCCCTTGCAAAATGATTTGCTAGTATACCTGCAGCATGATGACAATGGTTTACAAGGTGCGTATAGATAAATGGTACAAACGAATGCATGATGTATTCAGACCGAGTGGAGAATTCCAAAATAGCTGCCCACACTTGTGGATGGAATTGAATATTTTTCTATGTATCAAAAAATTTTCATTAGGAGGTTTATGTTGACCGATGACACTAAGAGCCCATGGTGTAAACTTTTATTTGCCTTTTTAGGAGAGTAATTTCAAGCTGTAGTGAATAGGTTCAAGGAAGCACAAAAATTGAGGTATGATCTAAGTGAAGTAGATAAGGAACACCATGAGATGCTTCAAACACTTGTCTACCCCAAAAATAATGATTATGAGGAGAAGAATCTCTCTCTCGAGATCATAAATTTGATGAAGCCAATAACATATCCCATAGCTTCAGTGGATGCAACAAAGATACATGTTTATCTAAGGCCTCAATTTGTGGACAAGGAATTTATAGAAGATGATGTAAGAATTCTGAGGAGCCTTCCGCACGAAGAAGGTCGAATCAAAGAAGTGCAAGCATTAAGAGACACTGACTATTAGTAGGACCAAAGGAATGGTTAAGGATAAAACCCCAACTTCTAGCACTTCTGCAAGACAAGCCTTAGAAAGGAAGGAGGTAGGGACCAATAATTATGTCAAGAGGAATCCTTCTAGAAGACGATCTCTAGTGTTGAATAGACAAAGGATAGTCCATCACTTGGATTCCGAGAATACCGAGATCTAGGAAGAAGAAGGTGTTGAAAGTGAAGAAGATCCGATTAAGAATTCAATCCCACAAGTGCATATAGTAGAAGAATCATATGAAGAATACCAGGACAAGCACTATGAAGATGCTCATACTATGGATGTGGAAGAAGATGGTGTCGGGGCAGCCAACATGCAAGCGATTAAGGAGAACCCAAACCCTACAGAGGATCTTAAGGATAAGCACACTTACGACCTAGAGCTTGAACATAGAATGGAGAAATATTTCATGAAGATTATTGAGCATTTGGTGGAACATGAGGTTGTGTAGAGCGAGGAGGAAGAAATATAAGAAAGAAATGAAGAAGAGAAGATCACCAAACTAGAAGAGAACATGGGTGGAGAGTTGCACCTTATTATGGGTTTTCCCAAGGGTGCTCAAGGAAAAATATGACAATATATTCCCCAAGGGCCCATAATGCAATATGTTGAGGATCTCGAGAAGGTTTTACATGTGAGATACAAAAATACAATACTTGCAAATCAACTCTTTTGTTTGTCTTCATTTGATAAGAAGAGTGTGCTCCCATGCACAAGAAAGATAATATCTTGAGCTTTTGAGCCCCACATTGAGGATCTAAAATTTGAAGTAACTACATGTTTTCTATTTTTGCACCCATTGCAAAATAGAGCAACTTTTTTTCCGTGGACTCGGAATAATTGGCCACGGTAGTGTTTGGGGCTGCTACAAATTGAAAAGTAATGTTGTGACTAAGGAGTAAATACCATGAAGTGAGGGACAAGAATTGAAAGGCCATGGAGGTATAAAACCATGAAACAAAGAAAATATAAAATCCATGGGGTAAACAATAGCTAGTCCGTGGAAGTCAACATGAGGCTGCACCACATAAATATGCCGCAGAATAAGTAGGAAAGGTAGAAAAGTCACAGAATGAAAATTACAATTCCGCGGCACAAAGAAGAACCATGGAAGCTAAAATCCACACATGAATGAAACAAGAAATTCACATACTTGAAGGAGAATAATAGTTTTCCATTATTTTCTAAATGAACATGAATTTGATTTGATCATTACAAATCTCATATTATTTGAAGGAATCTTAGCCTTCTCTATCCGAAGGGAATCAAATTTCATGGATTAAGTGTTGGTAGGTGATGGAAGTGAAGAAAAACATCCCCAACATGCAAAGAGGCTCTTTTTAGATGACTCAACCACGAATTAAATACAAGATGGGCACCATTCCTTCTTTAATAAGAAAAGAGGCATGGGGAGGTGGAGTTTTTAAGAAATAATCAGATATTTTTAGAGATTTGAATGGAAGTGGTCGGTTGGTGTAATAAGGAATTCGAATTTCCCTCTCTTATTTCCTTCTTTCTCTTCTTCAAATTCATATATATTGTAAAATGATGCCCAATATTAATGTTGGATACTTTGGGAATGCAAGGGCATCATTCTATGTTGCACAAGTGTTCTAAGAGTTACATGCCTTTGGCTATGTCTTTGTAAATGTTTTGCATCTTCCTCCTATATCGTGATGATCTGTGCATGATCTTTTAATAATAAAATATTTGGTTTTTTGGCTTGCTTCAGCCTTAGCTATTGTTTTATTGCACTCTCTGTCATCTCCTTTATTTATAGTGTGTTGTTAGTATTGTTTTAGAGATCTGTGTCTAGTGTGCATTTTGAAGGTGGAACTTAGGACACAATTCTGATATGTGGATATCATTTCAGCCCTCCTCATCGTCATTTTCTTCCATTTTCTCTCTTTCCTGAGTATTCATCCCCTTTCTTTTGGTGTTATTACCTCTTTTAGTTTAGGTTTATGTTTTATGCATCTCATTCTCATCTTGGTCCCTTGGAAATTAGAGTAGAGTTAGATAGTTACATTTCAATTCCTAGGAGTAGTTTAGCATTAGAGGTAAATAGAGGAAGCTGACCTTCTCCAAAGGTTTTTAAGTTTGAGTCCCACGACTTGGAGACAATCTCATGTTAAATCAAATCCTGGATTGTCTATGATTCGGGAACCGTGCACATCCAAGCTCCAATAGTTTTGGCATGCCCGATGGGAGTGAAATTAATATTTCCAATTTTATAAAGCTTTGATATGTATCTTAGTGAAACTCTATCCTTTAGAGGCTCTGCAATAACACATCTGGCGACTCCATTCATAATATCAACTATTTTCAATAGTATTGGTGCTTTTAATGTCCCTGATTTATGAGAAAGATCCAAACACGGTCGAGAACAAGAGAAGAAGGCATATTTAAATACTTACAGTTATCCCCAGTTAGAGGAAGAAGAGGAAGACAAAGTCAATGATATCCATCTCCTCCAAACCAAAATCTCTCAACACCTCCACCTGGTAAGCCCATCATACATTCAATAAGAGTACTCATACCTATCAAAATGGCTCATTAGCAATAACTGCCACAATAAAACCCATTTGTAAATTTCACAGGCAGCAGTCCACTTGCCTTGAATGCTTAGAATCCTATTCCAGTAGCTACTTGAAAAATATCCCATATTTTATTGGAGAAAATCACACTACTCCAGTTGACCACATTTAGGACATTGTAAATGTCTGTGCTATCCATGAAATTGTTGAGATGGATGTAGCAGTAAAAATTTTGGCTTCATCACTCAAAGGGAAGGCTCTACAATGGTTCAGAAGTTTGGGAGTAGGAACAATTAAAATGGGATCAATTGTGCATGACCATTTGTGACCGATTTGGAGAGAAGGCGAAAACTCATCTCTTTTAGAGCAACTAAATATAATCAAGAGAGCACCTAATGATCAAATGGCAGATTTTAACTTCAGATTCCAGAGGACCTGGGACAAAATTTCAACTCTGTGAGACTTGCAACAAAAGATGCATTTCTTTACTTTTTAATAGCTCTGAACTTTGATATATCTATTATGATACAATATATGGGAGGAACAACTCTACCAACTACTTATGCAATTACAATCAGAGCTGAAAATAGTTTAATACAAGCTAGGAAATTAGCTCCTAGACCACCTATGCCATTGCATCCAGAACTACCTAAAGTGGTCAACCTTCTATTGCTCCTATACTTGAGCCAAATCCATAACTTGTTGCTTCCACCTCACAAACTCCTACCCAACAAAAGGAGGATGAAGAAATGAAGGATTTGATTAGAAATTGTAAAAACAAATTTATGTTCTTAGAGAAACAACAATCCCAATCTTATAATAGTTATAAAAATCAAGGGAATCTTCTAATCGGGGTATCACCCATGGAAAAATTAGTATCCTAATCAAATATACACACAAAACCATCTAAGTAATAGATGGAAAGGTCAAACGGCCCCTCTTCCACTAGAAACAATCCCTCCACCATTTCAATTCAGGCTTTAGTTCCTATGCAAAACAACATGGCACAAGAGATAAAATGGTGTTTTCCATGTAATCTGCCACATAACCAACTGGGTTGTGAGAGGGAAATGAATCTTCAAGCATACATGGTCTAAGGCTATTTCAATCAACAAGAACCCACTACGGAGGCACCAAATCAAACCACGAAGCAAGTCAAGAGACCAATAATGATACCAACCTCATGTTATTTGGAGCTAAGGGTTTTTACACGATTAACCAAATGGAAAGAAATTCTAATAGGCCATTAATCAACATGGTTGATAATACACAAAACAAGAAAAGGATGTTGGAGCCTCATCCGTCACCTTTAGTAGATCAAGCCAAAGTCATGGCCAACAAAAAAGAAGTTGCGATGATCAAGAGCAAGCCACCTAAGCTCCCCGATAAATCCGTGAACAAGGAGGTTACTAATCAACCAAAGCCACCAAATAATATGATGCCATAACAAAGGAATGAAGACCGTGGAAGGAGTTCAAGTATGCCACATATGCATAAATTCACGGTCCTCTCATTTAACATTGTTGAGAAATTGAAGAAGACAAATGTGAATGTTTCTATGTGGGATGCGCTTGTTATTCCATCATAGTGTGATCTCCTATATGAATCCATCAAGTAATTTCCTCCTACGGATCCTATAATGCAGAAGGCTCATGTCGTAGTTCATGTATGTCAGGAAAAGAATGATCAAGTAAGTAAAACTATCAAAACCCCACCCTTTTACATACCAATAATTGTGGGTAAGTACCTAGTTCATAGCTATATGATTGATTCGAGAGGCTAGTACCTTTGTAATGCGAAAGAAAATTATCGATATCCTAGGTCTCAAATACAATCCTATGTCTAGGGGTGTTTTACAACTTGATGGGTCAATTGTAAATGTCCTGGGTGTAATAAAAGAACTTGAGTTGACACTTCATGCTTGTCCAAGCCTCACCATAACCCATGATATTTCAGTCATTGACCTCCCTCCCATGTTTGTTATCTATTTGTCTAGAGACTTCATTGCTAAAGTAGGTGGCTATCTATCATCAGATTGGACTCATATGCTTCTAAAAACTAGATATGGCACTAGATTCACAATACAAGTGAGCCCATATTTTCCTACCATATTGAGCCATATGATCCAACTCCCATCCAATCAAATTGCCTAATACAAGAAGAGCATGAGAAAAATTCAATTCCAGATGAACAGATCATTCCTCTTTCCATGCCTAATTTGTTATTAGATGAATGGGCTGAGAGATCATAAGTTTGATCCTTATGATGAAGAGCTCAAAAATTTTGAGATTGGTTTGGGAACTTATTGCATTCTCCAGGAAAAATTTGTGATACCCGCAACATTCAAACAAGAAAAATAAGATGCTTCTAGATTATGGCGGATGTTCTTTGGTGGTTATAAAAGTAGAAATGGAGCCAAGGTAGGTGTTGTGTTCATTTCCCAAAAGGTGAAAAGTTCTTCTTTGCTCATAGACTATAGTTTACATGCTCCAATAATGTAGTAGATTATGAAGCATTATTCCATGGTCTATTGATTGCGAAAAGAGGAAAATAAAGAAGTTGCAAGTCTTTGGAGACACTAAATTGGTCATTCACCAAGTCCGTGGTAGGTGTGCAAAAAGAACAAGCTATTGAAAGCTTACAAATACAAAGTCTAGGATTTATTAGAGATATTTGACTCTATTAACCTACAGGTTGTGCCCAAGAACCTAAACAAAGATGCATACCAAATGGTGGCCCTTGGCTTTCAATACTCACATGATAAGGATTTGATTAGAGGGAATGCTAAACATATAAAAATGGTGGTTAGGCCATCTATTCTAGACAATTACGCTTGTTGGAAGGTATTTGATAGCAATGAAAAAATGTGCAGTTCATTCAAAATGAGGTAGGATTCTCCTAAAAAATGCATGCTGATTTGCAAGAGGTCTATGGGGGCCAAATTATTCAATTAAAATCAAACAAGTTGCCTAAGGGATTGGTCACTCTGGAGCAAATTTTCAGTCTAGATCATGAATTCAAATGAATGGAAAATAACATGGTGGAAAACCAAGATGATTTTTAACAGCCAATGGCTCCAGAAATGAAATTTTACTTGGAAAGATATGTGATGAAATCGAAAAACAAGGTTTTGTTTCCATGTGCCGAAATTCGGTGATGTGTTCTCATGGGTCTATAAAGATCTAAAGGAATTCAATCCTCATATAGTCCAGAATTCCATTGATCTTGACCCCAACACTAAGCCAATTAGACAAAAATAGAGTCTAATCAGCCCTAATATTGAGCCCCTTATGAGAAAGGAACTCTCCAAACTTATTGAGGCCAAAATAATTTTTCCAATCAAGTATATTCTACTTGGGTGGCAAATCTGGTTCTAGTCAGGAAGAAGAATGGTGAAATATGGCTTTGTGTGGACTTTAAGGATTTGAATAAGGCTTATCTCAAGGATCATTACCCCTTTCCCTCCATGGAACAAATTTTGTAGACAATGGCAGGAGAAAAGAGGTTCTCAATGTTTGATGGTTATTCTGGTTTTAACCAAATTAAAGTGAAGGAAGGGGATCAATATAAAACCACATTCACTACTAAATGGGGAACATTTGCTTATCAAAAATGCCTTTTGGCTTATCAAATGTAGGTGCAACCTTCTAAAGAGAAATGAATATTTCTTTCAAGGGATTCATCAATCAGTTCATCTTGGTTTACCTGGATGATATCATAGTTTTCTCCAAGCAGAGCTCATATAACATGAAGCACTTGGAGTAAGTGTTTAAGTAGGGAGTTTGGTGTACCCCTTAATCCTAAGAAATGAAAATTTTCAGTCCCTAGAGGAAAGATCTTGGGGCATATTGTATCAAAATAAGGCATTGCCATTGATCCAGAGAGAATTGTAGCTATCGCGGCTCTTTCCTTGCTAGCTCATAAGAAGGCTCTGCAGTCATTCCTTGGAAAGATAAAATTTGTTAGGTGTTTCATCCCTAACTTCACAGGTTTGGTAAGACCTATTACTCTCATGATAAATAAGGATGTAACATTCAAATGGACTCTGCAAAGGGAAGGACAACTTTGAAAAGATAAAACAAGATATTTCTCAAGCCCCAACATTGATTAATCTAGATTACACCAAATATTTCATTCTTTATGCTCATGGGGCAAAATCCAACATAGCCGTGGTTTTGACACAACTAAATGATCAAGCAATGGAGCATCCTTTGGCATTTTTAGTAAAAAACTTAAAAATATGAGCTCAAGTACAGATTACATTGAAAAAAAGGAGGTTTCCATCATGAGAGCCTTGAAGAAATTCAAAAGCATGAATGCTTCTACATGTGTAAAGGTTTTTGTATCACATTCCAACATTAGAGACTTCATTATGGGAGCAGAGACTAGCGAGAAATGAGCTAGATGGGTCACTAACATCATGGAGTATGATGTGACCATTAAAGCTACAAAATTGGTAAGAGGAAGATAACTGTGTGAGAAGCTGGCTCTGGATGCTACAAAACCTCAAGAGACTACCCTCATAAATGAAGTGCCTTCAAATGATGAGCTACCATGTGATGTTGAGTGGCAG
Organism: Taxus wallichiana var. yunnanensis; assembly: GCA_018340775.1. NCBI lineage: Eukaryota > Viridiplantae > Streptophyta > Pinopsida > Cupressales > Taxaceae > Taxus > Taxus wallichiana. The sequence continues at coordinate 623,158,082 of CM031241.1, read as the reverse complement.
CAGGATAAAAGAAATGTGTTTAACGAGTGTAGTTGGATTTCGATATGAATAATTTTTTATCTACTGGTGTATATCCCCTTGGTTTGAATAAATCAAAGAGAATACATCTAAGATTACAATCCATTCCTTATGCACTTGTTGGTGGCATATTGTTTAAAAGAAATATTGATGGAGTACTACTCAGTTGCCTTGAAGGTGGGAAATTTGACAGGGCTCTAACTAAATTCCATGATGGATTTTCAGGTGGACATTTATCTGCTAAATCTACAACCATGAAGATTATAAAAGTAGGTTATTTCTGGCCTACATTGTTCACGGATGCTCACAGGTGGGTGAGGAAGTGCAAAGAATGTGCACTCTTCACCGAAAAGAAAGGATTAATGAGAAACGAAATGGATGGGTGACTAAGATCATGGAGTATGATGTGACCATTAAAGCTACAAAATTGGTAAGAGTAAGATCACTTTGTGAGAAGCTAGCTCTATACGCTACATATCCTTAGGAGACCACCCTCATGAATGAAGTGCCTTCAAATGATGAGCTTTTGTGTGATGTTGAGTGGCAGTAGGATGAAATAAATGTGTTTAACAAGCATAGTTGGATTGCTGATATGAATAAGTTTCTATCTATTGGTGTATATCCCCTTGGTTTGAATAAAGAAAAGAGAAGACATCTAATAATGCAATCCATTATTTATGCACTTTTTGGTGGCATATTATTTTAAAGAAATATTGATGGAGTGTTGCTCAAGTGCCTTGAAGGTGGGAAATTTGACAGGGTTTTGATTGAATTCCATGATGGCTTCTCAGGAAGAAATTTCTATGCTAAAGCTATAACCATGAAGATTATAAAAACAGGTTATTTCTGGGCTACATTTTGCATGGATTCTCATAGGTGGGTGAGGAAGTGCAAATAATGTGCACTCTTCACTAGAAATAAAATATTGACAACCCTGCCACTTCATCTAATTAAAGTAGAGAAACCGTTTGCACAATGGGGTCTCAACTTCATTGGAATGATCAACCCACCATATAGTGATAGTCACAAATGGATCCTCATAGCCACAAATTATTTCACCAAGTGGATTGAAGCTGCACCATTGAAGGAAGCCACTGAATCAATCATCCTGGAATTTCTTGAGGAAATTGTTACAAGGTTTGGCATTCCTCAAACAATCATTTCTAATAATACTAAAGCTTTCTTAGGATCAAATATTTCTATCTAGGCTCTAGCAACTTGGGATTTATCTTAAGACTTCCTCCAATTATTACCCCCAAGGTAATGTATTGGTAGAATCCGCTAACAAAAATTTGATCAGAATCATGAAAAGGACAATAGGCATTAATCAAATGCAGTGGCACACAAAGGTAAAAAATGCTCTTTGATGGCAGACATGGTAACAAATAAGAAGGCTATGGGAACTTCTCCCTACAAATTGGTGCATGGTAAGGAAGCAATATTGCCATTTTCACGTGAGATGCCTTCATTGGAATTATCTCAACAACTTGAATTTGAATGCCTAGATCAAAGAGAAATTAGAATGGTGGAATTGGTGCAACTAGAGGAAAACAAGAATGTTGCCATGGTCAGGATGGAACAACATCAAACATCAACCAAAAAATGGTTTGACAGAAAATCTTGAGATCAAACCTTCAAAGTTGGGGATCTCATTTTGAAATGGGATGCGGATCGAGCTAAACTAGGGAGACACTCCAAATTTGATGTTATTTGGAGTGGACCATACATCATCACCACTTACAAGGAGGCTAAATCATTTGAGTTATCTGATCTTGATGGGAACATGTTTCAAATCCCAGTCAATGGGATTCATCTCAAGCCTTCTCATTAAGATTTTTCATGCATCTTGTATATAGTAGAGTAGAATTTCAATTCCTCCAAGTGCTTTCAGCACATTGCATTGTTGGTAGTATAGGTTTCTTTCCTTAGTGCTTTACATTGTCTTGTTTCTTGGAGATGTCCTTGTGCATAGTTTCATAATGTTCTCAAGATGTAGGGGAGGGAGGTTTAAAATATCAAGAAGTAGTTGTAGATTGTCTTAGAAAATCAAATGTAGAGCAACTAAATCAAATTCAAGGATTTTAGGCTAACTTCATGGCCAATGGATGTTAAGGCTACCGATCATCTCATATAGGAGGCAAATTGACCCTTTGAGTCACCAAAATGTTGTTTATTTTTGCACCCCTTGAAAAATATAGCAACTTGGTTTGTCGTGGACTCAAAATAATTGGCCGCAGTAGTGTTTAGGGATGCCACAAATTGAAAAGTAATGTTACGACTAAGGAGTAAATCTTTGCGGAGTGAGGGACAAGAATTGAAAATCATGCAAAGTTTTAAAACCGTAAAATAAAGAAAATACAAAAGCCATGGGGTAAACAATAGCTAGTCCATGAAAGTCAACATGAGGTCGTGCCACATAAATAGGTCGTGGAATAAGTAGTAAAGGTAGAAAAGCCTTGAATGAAATTTGCAATGCCACGAAACAAAGGAGAACCATGGAAGACAAAATCCACGCAAGAGTGAAACAAGAAATTTTCATACGAAGGAGAATAATAGTTTTCCATGAATTTCTAAATGAACATGAATATGATTTGATCATTGCAAATCTAATATTATTTGAAGGAATCTTATCCTTCTCCATGCGAAGGGAATCAAATTTCATGGATTAAATGTTGGTAGGTGGCAAAAGTGAAGAAAAATGTCTCCAACATGCAAAGAGGCTATTTTAGATGACTCAACCACTAGAATTAAATATAGTATGGGCATCGTTCCTTCTTCAACAAGAAAAGTGGTGTGGGGAGGTGGATTTTGTAGAAATAATCAGATCTTTTAGAGAATTGAATGGAAGTGGTCGGTTGGTGTAATAGGGAATTCGAATTTCCCTCTCTTCTTTCCTTCTTTCTCTTCTTCAAATTTCTATATATTGTAAAGTGATGCCCAATTTTAATGTTGGATACTTTGGGAATGCAAAGGAATCATTCTATGTTGCACAAGTTAAAAGTTGTATTCCTTTGGCTATATCTCTGTAAATGTTTTGCATCTTCCTCATGTATCGTGATGATCTGTGCATGATACTTTAGCAATAAAATCTTTTGTTTTGTGGCTTGCTTCAGCATTAGCTATTTTTTTATTGCACTCTCTTGCCTCTCATTCATTCACAAGCATGTTTTATGCATTATTTTAGAGATCTATTTCTAGTGTGCATCGTGAAGGTGGAACTTGGGACGTGATTTTGATATCTGGTTATCGTTTCATCCCTCCTCATCGTCATTTTCTTCCATTTTCTCTCTTTCCTAAGTATTCATCCCCTTTCTTTTGGTGTTATCAACTCTTTTAGTTTAGGTTTATGTTTTATGAATCTCCTTCTCACCCTGATCCCTTGGACAATTAGAGTAGAGATAGATAGTTGCATTTCAATTCCTAGGAGTAGTTTAGCAGTAGAGGTAAGTAGAGGAAGCTGACCTTCTCCGGAGCTCTATCTTAGTTTGAGTCCCACAACTTGGAGACAATCCCATGTTCACTCAAATCCCAAATTGTCTATGATTTGGGAACGAGTGCATATTTGTGATCTAACAGTACCTATTCATTGTTGGATACCTGATAATCATCGAGTCTTAAAGGACATGTACCCGTTAGTTGAATCTCAACATTTGGGTGATGAACAAGCGTGCAATGTGCTTAACAAGTTATCAATGGAGGTCAGATCCAAATTTTTGATAAAAATAATAGTATAAGGTACATGTAGAGTGAGTTGACAGAGAAGAATAAGGAAATCATTGAGAGGGATAAGGAGATTAAAGAGAAGGAAGAGATTATTGCACAACTAAGGAAGGAGTTAAGAGATGAAAAGGGGAAGATGCATGTAATGTACAAGAAGTCTAAGTGTATAGCAGATGTAATTTTTATTACACACCCGGACTTGGTTCCCCGGAAAAGACAACATATGAGTCTAAATTTCATTGTCTTGAAGATATCATGTGCATAATCACTTCCCAACCGACTACCCTTGCCCTTGAGTCTACTAGAAAGAAGTTATGGTGTGGCGGAAGAGGCAAGAAAGATATCAGATTTAGGCCATCATAACATAATACAATGAATTTTTGGGGATAGTCAAGGTAGCCGCACACATGGTGGAGGTTGTGTATGATAATTGTGAAGATAAAGACCATGTGGTGGGCCCTCAAGTTACAAAAGATGAGGCAAAACTCAAGGAATTCTAGGCCAAGAATAAGGGAACATGGTGGAATTGGAAAAGATATTGGTAGAAGTTGAAAAAAATGCACGAGGCAATTGATGCATTAAGAGCCTCAATTAAAAATAAATTGAAGGAACTCTACTGCATATCACACACAAGATGGATGCGCTTACAGATATGGGAAAGCAATTGGAGACTTTGGTGGACACACTAAAGGCTAAGGAGAGGACCTAACTTTGGAGGAGGTCACTGCCATGATAGGAGAAGCTTTTACTCAAGCGCATAGTGAACTAGAAGGGTGGAAAATGTTGGAAGCCCTAGTAAATAAGGATTTTCCCCTCCTTTTCATACAAAGTAGTAGTATATTATTTCATTCTTTGGCAAAACATACATAGTGTGGGGTAATGTTGGGCCCTGAAAAAATGACTAAGTATTGGAGCACGTGCATGCATGATTAACGGGAGAAAAGCATGCGGGTGATAAAATTGTGAACACACACATGGTTATTAGTGTTCATGTGTGAACGATAGAAAAGGGCGCTCAAGGGTTGATTCTAGAAGGAAAGAGGACTTAGTTGATTTTGGGGCATGATGCTAAGTATAGAGATGGTGTAGGAAACACACAAGAGAAGAATCCATGCAGGAGGTGTCTATTTTTGGAGCAGGAAACTAGCAGTTCAAACTGGAGTATGAAGACTTGGAGGCTACACAAGGCTATTTTGGGACAAATTGAAAGGCAAGTGACTAGAAGTGTTTTAAGCTAAAAATAGGGTTGGAATTGGAGTTATCCATAGATGAACTATTGTTAGAAGAGCTTGCATGCTCCATTGTATATTTTGTAAGTGGTGTATGGATATTCTTAGCATGCAACCTATTTTGAGGATGCATAGGTGGTGAAGGGCAAGTCCCCACCCCTATATATATGTATAGATTTACGGGTTAGAGGATCTTGATCCAAATTTTTTTAGTGTTATGTTGTTGGTTTATGTGTGAGCATGAGTCATGGTGATATTTTTTTGTATGTATTCAGCTTCTATGTTTTACAATAATTAATACAATGGATATATGTGGTTGGATATTGGTTGTTGACATATCTAGGATTGGTTCTTGCATGGTAAACCTAATCTTGATTCTTGTATAAGTTATTCTTGCATATGGTTATGATCTAGATCTGTTTATGGTTTATCCTTGCATTGTTATTATGGATCTGGAATATGTCTCTCTCTCTCTCTCTATATATATATATATATATATATATATATATGTTTATCATGCCCACTCCTTGAAAAATCTACCATAAAAGAGGGACCTGGTACACTAGTGTGCTTCGGTGAGTGCTAAATTCTAGCTGAGTGATGTGCCAACGTGCCTTGGGTTGTTTGGTAAAATAAAAGACTACAAAATTTGATCAAGGATGTATATATTACATTTTTTACTGTTTGGAAGCTAATGATCAATCAAATAATTTGAAAATTGGAGCTCAAGATAGGTTTTATGTTAGTTGAATGCATGCGAGACAATATTAGATTAGTGTGTGTAACTACGTGAGGGGTTGCACTATTCAATTTCTTCTTAATGGAAGCAAGATTTTTTAGTTGTGGTTAGCATAATCCTCTTGGTGCAACTATTAATGAGTATGTGTTGTATCTTGCTTTATTAGAAAAAGCTAAACAGAGCACAATGGAAGTTGTAGAGAAACTTGAGTTACAGAGCAGTTTTAAGAGTTGTTCAAAGAAATTTGAAGGGTTAGGAGCTTCCCAAAGATGTGAGCACTGTTATAGAACATTTAGATTTGAATGAGACTTCTAAACGGGTAAGAAATCAATTAAAATCCTCTCTCGGGATGTTACAAGTCATGCATACCCTAAAAGCTGGGTTTCACGAATAAAAATCCCTCTAACTCGATTTTTAACTAATGAAAAATTCTAATATTTTGAATTAGTCATCATTGGTTGTTCATGAAGCTATTACAAAAATAATGAAGTTGATTCATTCTCATTTGAGAAATATCTTCATGACAATAGTGTGTCACTGTCATGCAAAGAAAAAAGAACATTGTTTCTTGAAAATTAAATCCATTACTTGAAATTAGGGAGCTCTACAACCATTAGTATAGCTTAAGGAAGAAAAGGGAGAGTTAGAAGACTCTTATTTAGCCTTGAAAGTATTTGGAGGTTAATATAACCTTGATAGTGTACCGTTTTAGGACTAAACTATGCCAAATGTGCTTGTAACCATTAGGATGATCTTGTAAGGTCACTTTTTTGAATTGAATCTCACTTCACAAGATGAAAATGTACCAGAAGGGGATTGTTGAAGTATTCTCAAACTAGGGAGTGTCTTACATAGTTTCAAAGATCATTTAATACTTTAAATTGTACTTAGGTGAGTTGTAAGCATGGGGGCTAAGGGTGAGTAAGCTAACCAATCCTTAGGATTTCATTGACCTAGATTTTTGCCATGAGTTAGGTAAGGGATAACAACTATGAATGAAGCATTAAAAGAACTATTCTAAGCTCTTAGGGAATATTTGCATGACCTTATTATTCCCTATCATTAAGACAAGAGTTAAATTTTATAAGATATATATTGAATTGAAGTAGTTTATCTAACCCATCTTGTTGAGAGTGTGTGAAGGTGCTAGATGCTCTACATCATTTTCTTACATAACAAGATTTCAAAATCATGGGAAAAGCATATTTACATTTTAGCAATTCCTTAAGCTCATATAATCCATATAATTCATCCATAACATGACTAAACATTTAAAATTGACCCTCTACCATCTAATACTCCAACCTACTACTATAAATCACACCATAATGCACAAACAAGCCAAAAATGCCTTCAAAATTCAAATTTTCACTTTTGGAATGAAAATGCACAATTCAAATTTGTTAAGAACTAGACCAAGACTAACAACACTAAATGAACCCCTAAACCTACAAACAAATTGTAAAACCAAAAATTAGATATTTCGATCCAAAATTACATGTTGGGACTAGATGTTCTTGCATCACCACCTTATCAAATAATCTATTGTTATTACTTAACACATGTCAATTTTATGCGTGATAAGATTTGTTGGTCCCCAAAAGCAATGGCCCATTTTTTGAATGGATCCTATCCAAAAACTAGCCACAAAGGAATCACATTTATTTTTTAGGTTTTCCAATTCCTTAAAAAATGTCACATATAGACACGTATTTCTTCCTGTCATGAAATATGTTTTATCACCATAACCTTCATACTAAAATATAGCATTTTACATCACCTACATAGTGTCCATTTACTACTCCCTCATGCACTTCTTGCAAGATGTTATTGTTTTCATGTTTTAGTACACAATGCCTTAATACGTCATATTTCCCCATTTTCTAAAACACTCCACTAATAATTTGATATGGTGTAATTTGTGATTGCAAGTTTTTCCTTTTGTTAGGTGTGATTTAATATAAATTGTATTAAATATTAATTTCAGATTAATTACTATAGTGATATTTGATATACAAGTGATAATTACGAGTGAATGGAAAAGAGAGAGAGAGCATGAAATAATATGAAAGAGAGAGAGAGAGAGAGAGAGAGAGAGAGAGAGAGAGAGAGAGAGAGAGAGAGAGAGAGAGAGAGAGAGAGAGAGAGAGAGAGAGAGAGAGAGAGAGAGAGAGAGAGAGGGTTATTTAGCTAATTTTTGCAACCTAGGGATGATATGGGCAAGTGAATAACTAAAAAAATACTGGAAGCAATGTTGTCAAGGCTCACTAGAGGTTCGAAACCCATAAGAGTACAAAACAGAAACACCCATGAAAGCACGGGTGTGCCAGACGCTAGTGACTGATCTAGGTGGTAGTGTCTAGTTTTATTCCTAGGTTCTATGATTTTATGTGCAAGAGGAGCTTCAATATTAGTTTCCTCTTATTACTCGATCTTTCTCCAATGTCATTGATTGCACTTATAACCTGTAAAAAAAATTCTACCTGCACATGTTCACAAACCACATCAAATATAATAAAACAGATGCAAAATGTGGAGTTAGATTGACCCGATAGTCACCGAAGAGTGATCTTACGACCGAATGCTGCACTACATCTCATAATACATGTAGTTATGTGTGAATGTGTGTGTAATGATGCCCTAGGATGCCTTTATGTAAGTTTCAAAATGATAGCAGGATAAATCTAGAATGCTCCAAGTATGCAAAAGTATGAGATGAAATAGAATAGACTTCCCCCTATGCTATGTATGTAGAGTGATGCAAACCTTGTCCCTTGTATGGATGTGCTATATGGATGCTTTGTAATGCTCTTGTTACTTTAGATGCAAGATTAAGTGATACTAGATAATGTTATTGCTTGGCCCCTTATTTGAGAGCTATAACTATGTATATATGATTCGCTTGTTTGAATTTCATAATTGACAATTGAAAGGCTAACCCAAAAGTGTAAAAGATGCCCAAGAAATAAAAGAGACCCAAAAGAGTGAGAAAGGGCTAGTGAGGGTCGAAGTGTCCAGACGGGACATGAGTGCTTCTATCCTAAATGGGTGTTAGTATCTAAGGCCATAAAAGATAAATTAATCAAATACCAACAGATCTATAGGGTGTGTAAGGTCAATAAAAGTATAAGAGACAAAGCAAAATTCCCAAAATACATTTTCAATTACTATTTTTCTTTCTTAGGAATCATGTATACATTAGTATGCTCTAGGACCTATAAATGTACCTAAGTGCATATATTTTTGTCTACATTTTGCCCCCACTTTAGGTTGTTGAGTGAATAATTGATATCATAAAGTAGATAGAAGATGTGTACCTAGTGATCTTGTAGAGAGAAGAGTGTTTCAAATAGCATGCTTTGAGTGGACAAGTGTAGCGTGAAGTGATCATAATGTGAAGCGTGGAGACTAGGAAAGGGAAGTGGACCCTAGGGTTGAAGTGCATGCATAATAGTGTGTTGTTGGAGCTTGTGTTTGTTGATGTGAGGTTTTTCTTGTTGTGTATTAAGGATATACTTGCAAAAGATGACTAAGAAAGTAGGCAAAGTTTCGTATATGAAAAATGAGAGTAATACATGTATAAGTATGTAAAGAGTGTGTAAAAGTAAAAGGAAAGTGTGAACTGATGTATAATAGAGTAAAGGGTAGAAATTTGTCCTATTTTCTTGGAGTTTCTAGATTTGAATGCCGATGGGTGATGTTTTTAGGAGATCTCATGTGAAGAACGAGTTTTTTTGGTGATCTCACGTTGAGAACAATTTTTTTGGGCGATCTCATGCTAAGAGAAGAGTTTTGGGGAAATAGGTCTAGCTTTTCTCTCCTTCCATGAAGTTTCCCAAATAAGAACCACTACAAATGGTATGTCCCTGATTTGTTCATGTTATTCTTGTTGTTCCGATTGTAACTAATATAATGCATTCTATAAATAGAGGCAAGTTAAGCTCTTTGGAGAATTGTCCTATAAATTTCTAGAGATTGTGTTAAACTGAGAAATTGACTGTTTTTTCCCCCAGGACATAAGCACCTGACACAAACACCCACTGCTACTATCTAGGACTAGGCACTAGTATTTTCTCTATGTTTTGGACCCAATTTTGGTTCTAGGCCAATTCAGTAATAGCTGTGTTCTGTATTGATTTTGTAATATGTTGTGTTGTACTAAAGCTCGAGCTATTGTAAGGGTGATTTGTTCACATAATAGATGAACCCCTCATTTGGGGTGCATTTGACAACTATAGGAGAATGTAGTTCAAAGGAAAGGACCAGAAGCTGATATGCATATCTAAAAGTGGATACCTGTAGGGGTAGGGGATACACATGGTAAAAACTAAGGCACATGCAAATAAGATAGGCTAGTAACAAATGTTAGTTGTAAAACCGAGCTAGCATGCAATAAAATACAATGTAACAAGCACCTAGGAAGACAATATGGACCATAAAAATTGGGTTTCATTCATGGGACATCACTCACAATGTGACAAGACAAGTACGACTAAAGCGACCATGAGCAAACAATGGAAGACAATAACAAGTAAAAAGTGACATATAACTATGGCTAGATAGATTGTGCAAGGAAAATACTACACATGAACCACCAATTAGCATGTTAGAAAGGTAAGTAGTATGTTAAAACATGTATATATCAGTGAAAAGTAAGTGATAGTAAATTAAATGATCTAACAATAGAACCTGTGATGTGTAGAGTATTAGAGTAGCAAAGGTAAAGGGCATTTTCAAGCATCATGCATCATCTATGGATATGTGAGAGGTATTGCTTTCACCTCAAGATACCAAGTGAACACACATGGGTGTATAGAAAAGGATAATGACATAATAATAATTCATCTAGCATATGAAACAAAGTGTAACATGTAAGTAGAATAAGCTAAAAAGAGTAAATGCAACCAAGATATGCAAAATTTTTTACGAGTGTGATGATGTGTTTTGATGTGTTCGATGTGAAGAGACAAGGAGCCATGTTTCCCCAACATATGTGTATGAGATGAGGTTCATTTAGAAATTCTCCTCAATAGTCAAGAATGAACTATAGAACAAGAGTGCGTCATCAAGAAAGCGAGTGTTGTATGAGATTGAGAATAGACGATAAGAAAGATGTATCATGAAGTACAAAGTGTGAAATGTAGATGATGTGAGGTTCATTTAAGAATGGGTCCCTAAACATTCAAGTGTGAACTATAGCACTAGAGTGTGTCATCAAGTAATAAAAATAAAGTATGTGAACCAAGGATGTGGTGATGTTAGGAAATATAGTCATGAAGCACAAATCAAGAGAGAGTAGTAGATCTTTATGAAAGATGGATTGTGAAGTATTGAGATCAAAGTGTAGTAAAAGTAGATAATGTGAGGTTCATTGATGAAGTGTGCCCTCAATATTCAAGCGTGAATCGTAATACTAGAGTGTGTTCTTGGGTAGTGACAGTGTAATGTGTGTACCAAAGATGTGGGAATTCTTAGAAAGGTAAAAACGAAACACAAAGTGTGAAGCATAGTAAAGAATCTAAGAGAAGAAAATAGATAGAGCTGATAGTGATGGAGAGGGGGAGAAAGTGTTATGCCCCCAAATGTGTATATCAGGATCTTCTAGCAAGTAGATGTGATCATTGTAAGTAAGAATAGCGAGTATGTATAGTGCATGAAAGGATATATATTGTATATGTGAAGGAATATGTGTACCATGAATAGAATTATCCATAAGTAATCATGAGTGTAAAAGCACATATGGAGTAGTATATAATCATAGAGAGATGTAGCAAGGTGTGCCCATAGTATAGATATGAGGAAGTGTTGCTAGAAATATTGACGTGAATTACAAAACAAGAGTAATGTATAGATGCATATGTGAATAATATGGATAAACAACTGCTAATTATAATATGTGATTATGAGGGGGGAGAGTTTGATGCCCCCAAGTGTGTGAGTGATGGAGATATACTTGATGATGCAAGAGAGATCATGCCGGTAAGCCTTATCTTGATCAAAAAAGGAATTATACGTACAATTGGAGGAGGTTGGTGAGGGATCTCAGCTTGTGGTGCTTCCTTGGATGGTGGTTGCTTGTTGGGAATTGATAATGTTGTAGAGCACTTGATAGGAGGAGGTGATGGGGTATATATTTTTAAAGGTGTTGTAGTCATTTTTACACCCATAAAAGAACAAGGGAATCCCATGTGCACCACGCTATCACCCAATGGGTGATGGGTGATCACCCGAGGCATGTGTGGGTGCCGAGTATCTCTTTTATGTGAGTGAAGTGGGAAACTTCATCTATGATCGAGCTTTAAAAGAGTGAGTGGGAATGAGACATACATTCATCATAGGCGAGAATGGATTCTAGACAAATGCGGTCATCCCAAACTGAGTGGCACTTAATAGATTACGAAAGGAACCAAAAGAAAGGAAATGCATAAGGATTTAGATCCATTCCATAAACATTCATGAATCAATTGTAAGCTATAAACATGAACATACTTGAATCAAGTTTAATAACCTCTTTATATTCATTAGATTCATTACTGATTATCAAGTCATTCCTCATAGCTGGATTTATATCCATCAATTCTCAAGGGAAAATTTACAATCCCAACCCCTTATTACATCCTTTTCCTAAAGATCCCTATCCAAACTTATGGAGCTCTTGTAGTATTCTGCATGGATTCACTTCCTTCCGCTTCTTCCCTCTTTCCTTTGATGGGTGCTTGTACTTATATCCCTTCTTGACATCATCAAGCCTTTGTGGGAGTTATAGATCTATTGCCAAGTGTCCAAGGTGGTCCTTCATGGGAGTATGCTTCTCAGTTTGAGCTCTCCATTTTTGCAATGACGGCATTCTAGAAACTTCCATCACATGGTATATTCTTTCTTAGGCCAACTGTCACCAAGTGGCACCTTATCCCTTCCGCATGTGCGGTCAAAGTTACATTTTTTTTAGTTCTGTTTGATGTATCAAATATGGCTAAGTATTGAAACCTTTGTTCTGTCTTGTGCACACACCACTTTGTTAAACCCTCCTAGAACCCTGTCATGTGTGCTTTCTCCTTACACACCCTTTCTTAACTAGGCCTTGCATGCCCACGTGCCTTCTTGTACTTGGCCAATATTTTAGGGGCCCAACATCACCGCACACCACGCCTATTCTCTGCCCGCGGAAACACCTTCTCCAAGAATAAAGAATGACTACCTATAAATGGTTAGGAGGAAAGGGAATGAAGAAGCGTGGGGAAGCAAGAAAGAATGGGGGATCTATGATTACTTTTGCAAGAGGAGAGGGAAATCTTTTATTAGATCTACCTCTAGCTTATTCCAGGTATCGACCTCGCTCCGCACCCGCTGACAAATGTCGCTGACTAGGGTGAACACATCTTAAAAGCTTAGCCCCTCTCCTTTGGTATTCATTGTTTCCACGATCTCCTCAAATTGTTTTCCCAAGTCTTCAAGTCGTCCATCCTTCGAGTGACTTGGGGTATACACATCCTTCAACCGAGTTCTTGACTGATCCCCACAAGGTCTCAATAGCCTCTGATTTATTCTCAACCTCAGCTAAGATCTTGTCATGCTCCGATGTATTCCCCTTGTTCTTCTCCTAGAACTCCTTGAACCCCGCTTCATGGGGAGGCGACCAGAATACTTGCCACTCTATCTCTATTGGTATGATTGTCATAAATGGCCTCAATGGTTTAGACATCAATCTTCACATCTGCGAGGACTTTCTTGTACTCGGTAACAATTTCTACAACCTTCATCTTGTCCTCCTTTTCTTTGTGTGTCGATGCCTCCTCCGCAAAATCTAAGGCTAGTGGTCACCTTTCCATTGTGAGGACGTGGGTCAAGTCCTCTAGACACTCTAGGGTAGATCCATACTTTTGTGTGAGTGGTGTTAGATCTAGGTGCTTCAAGAAAATGGCATATGTGATCATCTCCACTTTCTTGTAAACCTCACACACCCTTTTCTTTTCTTCATTCAAATCAGGCCTTAGCTATGCGTTGCTTAGTTCCTCCCATTTTAAGTCCTTTTTCCTTTCTTCGAGCTCTTCTTGCTTCTTCTAAAGTTTTGCCTCTATAAATTTTACCCTGTCATTCCTCCCGAATAACCGGCTTCTAGTTTAAGCGATACCTTGTTCGGTGCATTCGCAGACTTGTTCATTAGATAGCTACCGAGTGTTCACTAGGGGTCAGTTCCTTTAGATTCTCGACACTTCCATCATCACCCCTTAGCTTACTTTAAATTCAAGCTCATCAAGATGGGACTCAAATTCCCATGAAAGCATCTTCCTTGTCTATGGGTAGGCTCCTTCCACATCAAACGATGTCATGGCCAAGAGTTGTTCTGCTTTGGGACAATGCTTTGGAACCGCGCACGTAATACCTTCTTTAGATCATCAATATATCCTATTATAGGTCTTTGGATCTCCATGCACCTTCCCCCTGTGTGCGTGCCCTTAGGAATACATACCATCAAACCTGGGGCCTCTCTCTGTGCTACCGTGATCTTTCCCACACTTTCTTCCTTATCTTCCTTTAGTACTAAATCAGCATTGCACTCCAACTCTTGTTCTACCAAGGCTTCAATTATTTTCATTGCTTCTTTTTCTTCCACCTTGTTTATTTGCTCCTGCGTGAGGCTTGGAGTTTGATTTTTCATACTCAATTCTTCACTTGCTCTCTTATCTTGGGTGCCTTCCTCCTCCTTGCTACCCTTCCTCTGCACAAAGAGATATTCATTTTTCTCTTCCTCACCTTCTTCCTCTGAATCATGCACCTCAAACATTGGTGGTTCATGGGCTCCTTCAAGTTCATCTTCTTCGTCATCATCCCTCTCACCTTTGTAGGCCTCCAAGCTCTCTGTGTCCTCCAAATCAGCCTCCTCTATCATCTTTTGTTTCTTCCTAACTGGGGATTCCAATATAGGAGATTCTTCTCTTTCTTCTTCCTCCTCTGGTGACTTCTCTTTTATGATAGGCTTTTCTTGTTCGCGCCTCTGCTCTAACCGGAGACCTCTTCTGCACATGCAAGTACTAGTCCTAGCACTTTTCCTTGGGGCACTCATCGTTGGTGTATCTTGGACACTTGGTGCCTTTCTCCCTTGCACCTCTTCTTTTCCTTTCTTTGTCATCATGGGCTTCCTTCTCCCCACGGGGTCTTCAAGAATGGAGATATCACATTCCAAGTTTCTTCCCTTCTCAAACTTTGGTCTTATTCATAGATGTACCCTTGTCATGGTTCTTCCTGCTATTGAAAAAGTCGGGGCTTTGTCATCTCAACTTTGTGGGATACATACCTTTCCACGCACGAGAGCGTTTCTTGGGGTAAATGTGATTTATGCGCAGCTCCTATGGTCTTGACATACCTCACTAAGATCAAACCTTAGTCTTTTGGCCTCTTTAAACTTGTTTACTCCTACTTGGATATATTGAGCGGTGAAAGAGAAGGGGAGCTTGCACCAGGGGCCCGTGTTGTCAATTTAAATATGCCAATGCAAAAGTGCTAGTACACTAGAAATCAGATTCTTCATCAATGAGCACCGACAACCGCTTTAGGATCCTCCAATCCACCCCGAATGCATCCCTTAAGCACTTGTACCATTTTTCTAGGCATGCTTTGTGAGCAGCCATCATGCTATCACAAGTGTACTTTGTGAATCTTTTCGCGGGTGAAGGGTCTTCCTCCGGATATTCCCAAACAAAATTATCTGCTGCATCTGGCACTCCAATCTCTTAAAACACAATTGTCAAAAGGACATTGCCAAAGAGTATCTTGTCTCCCTCTTACACACTATTGATAATTTCATCTGCGATGAAGGCAGACAAGTTATAGATGGTGCCCTATGATATTTTCCTACACACATTTAACTAGGCCTTATTTACCTGTGTTCACCTTTCTTGGTCATTTAGCTTCGTTACCAGGTGCACTACCATTCTTATGACAGAGTCTGGGATATCCATGATATCAAAGTGTTGTGACCCCTTCTTGTAATCACATGCCTTGATAGTTGCTTTGATAGCTTACATGTCACTCAGGTCCTCATCTATACTCTCTCCTTCATAGATGAGGCTTGTGAATTTTGAAATCAGATGAGGAGTTATGTGCATCTTACAACTTGCAAAGTAAAAGTGATCCTCATGTACACGTGAAATTAACCATTGATAGAGGCACTCAGGTTTTCCAAAATAAGGCAACTCATAGAGTTGCAACAATCCCGCCTTCTCCAACTTTACTTTTACCTCATCATTATAGATAGGTAAACCCTCTAGTGTCCTTTTGCTTTTACGGGGCACTAACTCCAAAGCATCATTTCCTTTTTTTTGTACTTGTGTAATGGTTATAATCACTCATCACCATTTTTCTTAAGTGGGAATCCCATTCCTTCCCGAGAAAAACCCCATCCGGGTATTGCATCTCTGTGTACCATTCTTCATTCATGCTTCCAAGTGTTTCGGTTGTTTTCCTTTGCCCTTGCACTTTCCCTTTGGCTTCTTAGGTGATATAGTTGGTTTCTTAGGTGCCATGGTTTAGGTTATCCGAGCACTTCAACTTCTCTTACTTGCTCTACTTTTCTACCCTTTCTAAGCTCGAGCCTCAAACTTGTTAAGATACTTTTCAACCCGTGCCCTAGCTGCCAAACCCTAACTGGAATAACCTTTTTCATAAGATGACACTTCTCCACAATTTTTCTACGCCCGTCAACTTCTTTTCTTCTAGTTTGCAAAACAAATCTAGTCACTCACGCCTTAATTCCTCAAAATTTTCTTCACACGGACAGACAACTTTTGGAAACCCTAGTTCGTAAGAGCTCTTTGTTTTGTATTTGCAATGACAAAATGAAGTGCCCAACCTCCTATTTATATCTTTTCCATTCTTTTTAGAATTAAATGCTACTTCACCTACCACCATACTTCAACACTTATCATAGATTTTTCCACTAAGCTAAACTCTAGTACCCCTACTCACATGCCCAACCTTTTGCACATAGTCCTACAATCGTTTGGCGCG
This sequence comes from Taxus wallichiana var. yunnanensis, assembly GCA_018340775.1. Lineage (NCBI taxonomy): Eukaryota > Viridiplantae > Streptophyta > Pinopsida > Cupressales > Taxaceae > Taxus > Taxus wallichiana. The sequence continues at coordinate 623,141,369 of CM031241.1, read as the reverse complement.
TAAAAATCTATCTTACGCATGCGTTATCAATATTGACGGTACTTCTTCCCCCTTGTATGTGGAACCAAGATACGAGTCTTATTCTAACATCAACCATCCTCATTCATAGGGTCATTCAACCGGGCTTTCTAACATAATCCTTCTTAGTACTTCACATTCGCACTTTCTCTTACATTATTCCACTCCACACTAAAACAATGTGTGGTCTCTGTGCATTCACAACTTTTTATGAGATAATGAGGTTATCGGTGCCCAAGTGCAACACAAAGCAACAACGAGAAGGGAAAGACAAGAAAAGGAAAATTCAATAAAGGAAATCCTAAACTATCTCGCAATATTGCCTTATTACAAACACCAAGAAGATGTATTTATAGTAGGGCTTCATCCTACTCCCATTGAAGTATCCTTGTAATTTCTTCCCATCCAAAGACTTCAGAATAGGCACACTTGAATCAAGGATGTATGAGATGATGTATGGACCCAACCAATGGACCTTTAACTTCCCGAGGATAGCATAGGAACTTGGAATCATATAGTAATACCATCTACCCAACCTCAAAATTTTTGTTCTTAATGTGACAATCATTCCATGCCTTTTGTTTTGCTTTTTCATCCTTCCGGCTCCACGTGGAAAGTAATCATCTTTTGTCCAATTGTGTTAACTTGTCAATTCTCTCTTATCACTTGTTCATCTGCTAACCCTTCCCGTGCGTGCTATACGCAACAATGGTAACATGAATTCGCTAGTAGGAAAACCTCCATGCCAAACACTAATTGAAATAGTGTGGCCTTATTTAACCTCTTGTAGGTTGTCCTATATGCCCAAAGAACACCGATACTTTGTCATCCCAATCTTGTCTACCAACGTCAAAAATTTGGTGGGGGTATGACTTAGTATTTTGTTAAATGCCTCCATGTTTCCATTTGCTTGTGGATGGTAAGGGGTAGTCTTGTGATGAGCTAGCATGAATTCTCGCTAACAAAATCCTTCTTGTTTCATTTAAGAAATGTGTACCCCTATCACTAGTCAAACTCAAGGGGAATCCATACCTTGTAATAATGTTTTCCCTTAGAAACCTTGTTATAATAGTTGTTGTACAATCCTTAGTAGGTGTTTCTTATGCCCACCTTTTCAAGTAATCTATGCACATGATTATATAATGTGACCGAGTCCCTACGCGTAGTTGGCGTAATAGGGCTCTACGAAGTCTATAGCCCACTTTTTGAATGGCTCGGCACTAGGAATAGGGTGCAAAGCCATTTCATATCTTCACCTTGGTTTGCCAATGTGCTAACAATGGTCATATTCTTTGTAATACTCCTTGTAGTCTTGATATAGTGTCTCCCACCATAATCCAGACATTAATATCTTGTGTACAGTGGCATCGCCTGCATAGTGTCCACCTACACTACATCTATGTTCCTTCTCTATGATGGCTAGGTGCTCATGTTCTAGCACACACCAGCGCAAAATCTCATCACATCCTAATTTGTATAAATCCCCACAAATCAACATGTAGGGCATGGTGCGTATAGTTAACTACTTTTTATCCAATGCCTTCATTCCTTCCGACATTACTCTGTCTTGAGAAATACTGCAATCTCTTCTAAGTCGATGGTGCACGCATATTGTAACCTAAATATTTGTGCATCGGCATGGTATCCTCAATGCTTTGCATGTCCTCCCTAAATCAATTGTAGACAAATGATCAGCTTTGGAATTACGTTTTCCTGGTTTGATAACCACCGTGAACTTGAATTCTCGGAACAATAGTACCCATGACATATGCGCCCTTGTAGAATGAGATTGTTCACTAAATATTTCAATGCCATATGGTAAGTGTAAACTATAAAAGGGGTTGCCAATGAATCTTTTGTCTAAACTTTTGGAGTGCGTAGATCATTGAAAATGCCTCGCACTCAGTTGTAGTATAATTCTATTCCACTGGTGTCAACTTCCTGCTTGCAAAGCACAAAGGATGATCAACAATCCATTCATCAGGTTGTGTAAGTAATGCTCTAATGGAAGTTCCTGAGGCATCCACATGAACATGGAAGGGCTTATCCCAAGAGGAGAATCGTAGTATGGGTGCGGTGACAAGCTTATCCTTTAAAGTGTCAAATGCCTTCTATTGTGCCTCTCCCCAAAGGAAGGCACTCTTGTGTCTAAGTAAATCTTCTAAAGGCGCGGTGATCTTGGCGTATCCCTTGATGAACTTCTTGTAGTAACCCATGTGTCCAAGGAATTTTTACACTATGCTTTGACTAGTAGCCTCCCCTAATCCCACAATTACTGTAACCTTGGCAAGGTCTACTAATAAGCCTTCTTTACATATGATATGTCCCAACAAGGTTCCAAATGGGGTAGCAAATACACACTTCTTAATGTTGAGGGATATCCTCAATTTCCGACACCTTTCAAACATCAACCTTAAGTTATCACAATGGTCCTTCACTAATCCATATACTGTCCAATCATCTAGGTAAACCTGAAGAAATTTGTGAATGAAGTCCTGAAAAGCTTGCACCACAATGAGTGAGAATACAACAGGAACATTCTTTAATCCAAAAGGCATGACCGTATAGGCAAAAGTTCCCCACTCAGTGGCAAAAGTTGTCTTCCTATTGTCCCCCTTTGCAATCCTTACGTTGTGATAGCCCAAGAATCCATCTGTGAATGAGTAGACGTCACATCATGCCACTCCCTCTATGATTTCTTTAGGAAATGGGGTTGGGAAAGGATCGATGACACATCACGCATTCGGGTCCCCGTAATTAACACAAATCCTTATCCTCCCATCCTTTTTTATACTAATCACCATTGGGCTTATCCATTCGAATCTTACATGACCTCAATGATACGATGCTATCATTTTGTTTATTTCCTCATTGAATTTAATGCCCAAATTGGGATTCATCAGTACTGTCTCTTCCTAATTAGGCACGCACCCTCCTTTAACTTTTTCCTCATCTCCCCAAGGAATAGTGGACACCCTCAAGCTCATGGTACCCACATGGGAACAAATATTGGAATTCGTGCAACATATCAATGATTTTAAAGACTTATTTTCCAACCAATAGTCCCCAATGATGGCCTCTTTGGGTTACTCTCCGAGCCGATGTAAAAATTTTTGGTCTTTAAAGGTTTATGATAGGCACACACCCTTTCATCAACATTATCTATGACTTCGTGCATCCCTAGAGAATGGTTAATATCCAAGCTTTCTGCCTCTTCCCCATCAATAATATACACCATACTCCCTTTTATTTTTCTATACATGTGTGCTCAAGTTGTATCTCTTCCATTTCTTCTTCTTCAAAGCACGCCTCTAAGCCAGGTTCACCTAGTAATTCTTGTATTTTGTCCTTTACCATAGGACTATCTCCCATTGTAAGGTGCTCGACAACCTGTAACGCCTTATTTACTAATGGCTTTGTACTCCGATACTCAAATGTTTGAATGAGATCAAGCTGTCAATTGTTTCTAATTACCGGTTTGATGACGTGTCTCGAGTGGATATACCACGTGCGCACACAACCTTACGGGGTGGTGTACAACTTGTGAACCCATAATGAAGGTGACATTTCTTACGTGCTTCCTGTCAGGCTATCTCACATGCTTGGATATGGAAGGAAGTAGTTTCTTTACCATGGTAGTCTTTTATAGCCGTGGGCGCGTTGTTCCTACAAAACCTTACAGAATGCAATTCTCACCTTGTGCCATTCAAGAGGTTCTCCCAATGTATGCCCACCAAGACATGCAAATGAGTCCTAAGTAGGTTGTAATTAAGAATTTATCTTCTTTCCTTTTCATTTCTCCACTAGGCCTCCATTTCTCGCAAGAACTCTTCCAGATTAGCCCCTCTTGAGTAACTTGGTAGTTTTTCTCCTCCTAGGTGCCAAATTATACGTGCCTTTGTTACCTTGGTTACCGATCCCATTAAATTTCATCCGGTCAACTCATAGGTCCTCTGTGCCCAATTGTCACCATGCTTGTGGTATCACTCACAGACTAGGCATCCTCAAATTGGATAAATCCTTCTATAGGGTGAATTATCTCAGGATCTCGATGGAGCGCACGTATATTCTATCAAGGACTTCTTCTCACAATGGCTCTATGTAGGGCACCAACTTCCCATCTATTAAAGGGATGATCACCCATTCTTCCTTGTTTTCAAAACTGATATATCCTTTGTTAAACCCTATGTTAGCATTATTCTTGTAACAGTGGTGCCCAAGCAATCTTTGGGAAATTGTCTGCCTCGGTGAGTTCCAATACCTTAAAGTCCCCAGATAAACTTGGCCCCTTGAATGGTGATAGTCACATCTTTTAAGACACCAATGGGAATTGCCTTCATCTTGTTCTTCTCTCTCGTGATACATACATTCGAAGATGGATGTAATGTGGGCCTTCCCATCGATGCCAAACATCTAAGGTAAGAACTATCACTTTTTCTCTGTGTCGATGAGGATATTTCTAAGGATCCATCCATCAAAACTACATTCGAGTAATTTCTTTGTCATACTCAAGGATGCATGGAGAAAGGTTTTAATTTAAAACCCATCTCTCGTGCTCCACTCCGATGCATGGTACCTTTTCCCTTAGCTATTCTCCTAGTAAGGAAATAATATTCTCTTGCCTCAAAATTTTACATACTTATTTGACCTCATCCTTGTTACTTCTTGGAACCTCATTATCCTTCTGCTACCCCACTTGTCTGGTTGCTTCTTGAGATAATGTATCTCCCCTTATAAACTCGAATTATGTCCATAGTCTCTGGTATACTTCTTTCGATAGGCGGGGTTTGGGTACTTTCCATGTGGTACCTCTTCTCTAGAACTTAATGTCCTTGGTTTGGGCATCTCCTTGGCGTGTATGGCCTCTGTATGGGTTTGTTACCAGTACGGGTTCTAGCTCTAACTCTCGTGCCAATCTTGGCATCCATTGTGAATCGGCCCTTTTACGCTCACCATAGTAGCATCCTTATCTTTCCGGTGTTGTTGACTCATATGCTCATAGAGTTCTGGACACTCTACATACATGTGCTTCTTTCTATACCATAAGCACTTTGTAATAGTTCTAGGCACTCACACTTGTAGCGGTCTATAGATCCACAATTAAAACAGGTTCCTCGAGGAGCTCACTTATTCCTCCCCCGCAGTTTCCATGACCCCGAAATCCTCTGCAAAACCCTCTTCCACGCGTGCCTCCATCTGTGTACCCTTTATAACGATGTTCATCATCCTTAGAATTGTTAGCAAGGCTAGTTTGGCACGCACCATGATCAATGGCCTCATGGATCGGTCAATAATCCTACTATCCTTAGTATCATGGATTGTGGAGCGCGAGATCTTATAATAGCAAGATACATTCTTCGAATTATGTGCTACAACAAAGGGCATCTACTCATGTCATGGTCCCCATGAAAAATCTCACAATCTATCACTATGATGCTTTTACCGTCTGTCTTACGGGGAAATTATCCTTAGCATGTCCCTTTTCTTCACAATACATATACCACATTCCTTTTAGAGTCTCATGAGCTGAGTTTGCGAGATAAATTTTCTAGTTGCTTAGTCATAGCAGTGATTTGAGCTTCCAGGAATGGGCTAACACCAATATCAACACTTCCAACAGCTTCGGCATATATGGCAGCTTCTAACACATCGTGCGGGTCTATGAAAGTCTTATGAGATAAGTCTCTTCTAAATGGTTTTATTAACCCCCAAAAAAACTATTGAGCATGATGTGAAGGGTGAATTTCATATGAAAATTTTGACAGGAGAGTTTTAAACCACGCATCAAACTCCCACACACTCTTTGCCATGCCCTGGTGAATCTCCTTAAGGGCACCGATGCTCTTCTTCTCAAACTCGGGGATGTTGAATTATTCTAGGAAGGTGTTTTTCAACATGGTGTAATCTACCACCGTCTAATGGGGGTCATACTTCCTATACCAACTATGTACATGACCTTGCAATGTTATTGTAAATTTATTGGACTTTCATTCTGGGTTGTGATCCCTTTCACGTGCCATAGCAACTCACACTTATGAACATACTCCACAACAACCTCTATACCTTGGTAGTTTGGTAAGTGTAAAGACATTTCAAAGATTACCTTAGGAGGTGGCTAAGGCTGTCATCACCAATCTAGCACTATGATAATTCTTCACCAGGAACTCCTCGTGCTATGATTATTTACTAATGCACAACCTTTAGTTTGGTGGATGTAATCTGGAAACAAAACAACAACATAACACAAAAATACCATCGACTATGATAAGACAGAATGATGACAAATCTAAAATATCAAAGAAAATTATAATATTAACATGAAATTGTTACAATCTCACCCATGAGGTACTTCAAGTGTTATTGACTTCACTTGACTTTCACCAAGACTATGGGAGAAACTTTACAATTACACCTCTTAATGGCTTCTTCAACACACCTTTAAACTAATGGCTTCCTTCGCACACTTCCTACAATATTTCTCACTACTTCCTTCTATGCTAAATGAGGGGGGTGGCCTCTCTATTTATAGAACTTCCAGGCTTATCCATCTTATCTCTAAGATAGGATAAGAAATCCACTCTGACGAATCATATTTCATACCTTAACTCTTATGTACATGTAAGCTTATCTCGTTAAGATAAGATAAACCTTATCATTTTACATGGGTTCCACATTTTTAGACTTTTACAAATAAAATACACAAAATATTTATGACCTCACTCCTTGTCTTTATTACCAATATAATATTTCTAATTCCTAATCATGTAGACCCTACTTCTCTAATTACCCAAACTTTGACATTTTAACATGACCGGACCACTTACGAAAAATATTTACTTTTTACAACATTCCTATTGTACTTTGATTATTACCGTACTCCACATTATTGGCGGCACCGTATTGCCATTGGCGCCGTTATCTTCTATCGGATGCTACTTCTAATTATACTTAACAAAATCCTATTCCTAATACATACATTAATGAAATAGAAATTACGGAGGAAAATTTTAGTGTCGACATCTTCCCCCTTCCTAGCTTCTACTCCGTCCTCGGAGTAGACTATTCTGGTGCTTGGAAAATCTTCAACTTGTTGTGGTTGACCCATTTCATAATGGGAGTGCCATCCAATTCCTCCAGTCAGTACGTACCATTTTCATGCACAACTGCTATTTTGTAGGGCCCCATCCATTTTGGAAGAAATTTTCTCTGTCTTCTTTTTTTGTATCTGGAATCATATACTAGAACCAAGTCATTCACATGAAATGGAGACCACTAGATCTTTTGATCAAAGTATTCCTTCTGCTTCATTTTCTTCTTATGGCTTGTATCCTTTGCTATTTCTCTCATTTCCTCCAGCAAATGAAGATGTACCAACCTTTCTTTTACTAAATCACTTTCATCCATCCTTTCATTTTTCATAACTCTCACAGTGGGAATATCAAACTCAATAGGAAGAACTGGATCAATGCCATAGGCCAACTGAAATGGGGAGTATCTTGTTGCTGACTTTGATGTTGCCCTATATGCCCAAAATGTTGCATGAATCCTTTTATCCCATTTATGTACCTGCAAGGCTGCATCTTTTGCTAGAATTTGACACAACACAAAATTTGTTCGTTCCACCTGTCCATTTGTGCTTGGCTTGTATGTTGTTGCCTTCCTGTGCTTAATAGAAAACTTATTGACTAGGGCTTCTACCACCTCATTAATGAAGTGGCTTCCTTGATCATTACAATTTCAATGGGCAACCAAATCGGTGACAATGCATTCATACATGAACCTTGCCACTTCATCCATGGGAAGCTGTTTTCAATGGCCTAGCTTCAACCCACTTGGTTAAATAATGTGGCAACTACAATATACTTATTTTGGCGTGATGTAGTTGGAAGTGGACCTACTGATATATATTCCCCACTTTTCAAAGGGACCAAGGGAAGAATAGGACATAATGGAGTTGATGAAGTCTTACGGTTACCATGTGTTTGACAAATATCACATGTCTTACAATAATTATAACAATCTTTAAAAAGAGTGGGCGGTGATAACTGCATCCAAGATCCTTCTTGTTGTAAGTTGTCAGAGAAGTGCCCTCCACATGTACCATTGTGGAATTCTTCAGCAGTTCCTTCCCTTGATCATGTCCATTTGCCCTCTTGTCTTTGTCCATCGAGGTCCTATTCGAAATAATACTCCATACGAGAATAGAATATGGATGACTGGCTTGAGTAATCTTTCTCTTAGTATTTGTATTGGCACCATCGGGAAAATTGAATTCATTCGAGAAAATTCCAAATATCTATGTATTCACTAGGGATTGTGTCGAGGATAACAATCTTTGCATCGGGAAATCATCATCATCACAAGATGATCCTAAACCATCATAGGCTCGAGAGAGTGCATCTGCATTGACATGCTTCTTTCTGGCCTATCTATAATATCAAATTCAAACTCTTGTAGCAAAATTATCCATCTTGCTATCCTCCCGATGGGTTAGGCTTATTTACAATATATTTTAGAGCACGATGATGCATTACAACTATAAATTTTTGCCCTAGCAAATAATTTCTAAACTTCTTTCTGAGAAAAAATGATAGCGAGCCTCTTTTTGAATTACGGTATAATTTACCTCAGCCTTTGCTCATTTGTCTACTCCCAAAGTAAATTAGATGTTCATTTCCATTTTCATCCTTTTGGCTCAAAGTACTTCCTAGTGCTGCATCCGAGGCATCGAGTGTACACAATGAATGGATTGCTCAATCTGGATTCTTCAAAACAGGTGAAGACACGGGGCTTCCTTGATTGTCCAAAAGCTTCATGCACCTTATTTCTGGTTCATAAGTAACATCCTTCTTCAAGAAGCTGGGTTAGTGGTGTGTAATCTTTGAGAAATTCTTGATGAACCTTCTATAGTAACCCACATGGCCTAAAAATGATCTCAACTTACTTCTATTAATAGGAAATGGTAAATCTTTGATTTTGAAACTTTATCGAGGATCGAGTACCAATACCATCTCTGGATCAACATGCCCTAACAAAACGCCTTTAGAACATCCGAAGACACACTTTGTAGGGTTTAGTGAGGCTTGTGATTCATCTAACCTTTGAAATCTTTGTCTCCATTTAGTGCGGGTGGTCCAACTTGCTCCCATAGATGCAAAAATCATCCAAAAATACTCGATGAAGGTCCCGATGTAGGGTTCGAACACCCTATTCATCAAATATTTGGAATGTTACTAGAGCATTACACAACCCAAAAGGCATAACTCTATAAGCAAAGCGTTCCCCAAGGAGTGGTGAGCGTGGTCTTCACTGATCTTTCTCTGCTATACAAACTTGGTTGTAGCCGCTATATCCATCAACAAAACTATAACACTCCTAGCCAGCTACTTCATCCAAGATTTGATCTGAAAATGGAAGAGGGTAATGATCCTTCTTTGTTGCCTTATTGAGCTTCCTGTAATCAACACAAATGCGTAACTTCCCATTCTTTTTATTGAGATCACAATGGGAGAAACCCATTCGAATTCTCCACAACAAATATGAATCCGCATCAAGCACCTTATCTATTTCTTCTTTTACAGTCTTGGAAAAATTAGGATTCATTCTATATGGCATTTGCTTTATGGGCTTAGCACCATCTACCAGCTCAATACAATGTTCTACCCAACTTACTTGATGGAGTTCCTTGTAATCAAAAGTGAATAGGTGTATGTACCTTGAAATATTTGGAGGTAGGATTCCTTCTCACTCTCCATCACAACATCACCAATCTTTATTTGTTGGAGACGATCATCAACTTCTTCTTCAGATAATTTTATGGGGTCATGAGTTGGTGTGAGTGGAAAGATATCCATGACTGAAACATCCACCTCGCTTTCTTCATCTTGGTGTCCACTTCTTTGGTACTAGAGTAATCAGAGGATGTCCAATCATCAGTTTCATCACTTGAATCGATAGGTTCTACCTTATGATGCCGAGGGATCACGTTTATCTTCACCCTCTCTCTACCACGTCCAAGTGTCATGAAACCTTCATTCTAGTAGTTCCTTACATGAACTCTCCTTAGCCATGGTCTTCCCAGCGGCATTGGGTATGCAACGGTACCATTTTTCATCACCGAAAGTCTACCACACATACAACACCCATAATGAGATATTGCCACATTTGAAACTACACCTTCGGTTTAGTTTTCCCTTATTTAATGACCTTAACATTAATTTTCGCTAACACCTCCATCAACTAAGACATCATGAATTAAAATACCATTACATAATACCTCAGCTTGTGGAGCATAGGGGATCTGCCTCTGCGCCTCCAAAAGCGGGGACCTCAACCTCCTTCCTTCTTCGAGCATTGAGTCCACCTCGCAACTCCCGCCTCTTCTCAGAAGACATAGCCAAGAGTTGACCATATGTAATATTTGCAGGCCTTTTGGACAGATCTTCCAAGATGGAGTATGGTCCTTACCCCTGTGAAATCAGAAAATCCTGCACACCCAACTTTCTTCTCCTATGTTTCTTACTAGTTTCTTCTTTCATCTTCTTAGGATCATTTCCATCTTGATTATCTTTTTCTTTCTTTCTTTTTGTTACAAACACATCTACTTCATTATTTCTGCTCTTATCTACTACATCAAAAGAATTCACAGGTGCTTTTCCTTTATCATTATCTCCTTTACCGGATGTAGAAGCTCTATACGGACAATTATACTTATAATGACCCTTTTATAACAACCATAACAAACAACTTGAGAAATATTTCTTTTGGACCTCTATCTCCTCCCTAAGAACTAAATTCCTTTCCTTGAAGAAGATTAATAGTTAAGCGACCCATCTTTTTGAGTACATATTCATACTCGGTAGATGTACTAGGAGAAATATTTGTGCTCACCGGGAGTGGTTGTGGATTCGGGACCAAAGGTGCTTTGGTGTAGGCTCTACTTTTTTCAACAATTTCTTTGGGCTCCTCTTCCATGCTTTCTTCTTGTCTTCTTACAATCTCCTTTGCTTGTTCAATGGTAGCTGGGTGGTCATACTTCACTCGTTGTCTGATCTCTGGCTTCATCCCAAGAATGAAGTGCTTACAGAGGAGATTATCCACGCCATTCATCAACCCATCCACTAGTCCTTCCTTCCGGATTTGGGCATCGAGCTTCCTCCTTAGCTCTAGAACACGAGCATGATAATCCCTTATCTTCTCCTTCTCTTCTTGGGATAGCTTTGTGATCTCGATCATGAGATCTGCATATTTCTGTTGTTCACCAAATTCTTCAAGAAAACTTTCAGTTAATAAATCCCATGAATTTTTCACATTATCACCTAGTGTTTCAAACCACCTAAGTGCTGAACCATCCAAAAAGGTAGGAAAAAATTCAGTCCATTGTTCCCTTCTTATAAGGCCATTACAAATACAAGATCGCTTAAACTCTTGAATGAAAGAAGAAGCATCTTCATTAGATTGAGCTGAAAAAACAGGAATCTTTCCCATTTTCAAAAGTAACCACCGTGAAATACCAACCCACAAGTACAATTAACAAGACTTATGTGCACAAATAATTGGAATCACTATACTAGAAAGTGACTTTACACCTTTCTACAGTAAAATAGAAATGACCACGGTAAACTATGGTAAAACTTGACTTACTAGGTAAAAATTGACTTTCTTTGTGGTAAACACTATTCACGAGTAAAAAGTGAAGTTACTGCGGTAAATACTATTCACGGTAAAAAGTGACTTTACTGCGGTAAATACTATTCCAGCAAAAATGACTTTACCATGGTAACTACTATGCACAGTAAAAACAAGGTTACCCTCCAATTGATTTTTGACTAAGTGGGAATATCTCTCCAGAAAATCCACCAACGAGGAATGGTCCGACAATGGAACCAAAATGTCATCACCAATCCGGCACTATGATAATTCTTCACCGGGAACTCCTCGTGCTATGATTATTTACTAATGCACAACCTTTAGTTTGGTGGATGTAATCTGGAAACAAAACAACAACATAACACAAGAATACCATCGACTATGATAAGACAGAATGATGACAAATCTGAAATATCAAATAAAATTATAATATTAACATGAAATTGTTACTGAGTCTCACCCATGAGGTACTTCAAGTGTTATTGACTTCACTTGACTTTCACCAAGACTATGGGAGAAACTTTACAATTACACCTCTTAATGGCTTCTTCAAACACACCTTTAAAGCGATGGCTTCCTTCGCACACTTCCTACAATATTTCTCACTACTTCCTTCTATGCTAAATGAGGGGGGTGGCCTCTCTATTTATAGAACTTCCAGGCTTATCCATCTTATCTCTAAGATAGGATAAGAAATCCACTCTGACAAATCATATTTCATACCTTAACTCTTATATGTACATGTAAGCTTATCTGTTAAGATAAGATAAACCTTATCATTTTACATGGGTTCCACATTTTTAGACTTTTTACAAATAAAATACACAAAATATTTATGACCTCACTCCTTGTCTTTATTACCAATATAATATTTCTAATTCCTAATCATGTAGACCCTACTTCTCTAATTACCCAAACTTTGACATTTTAACATTACCTGGGACCACTTACAACAAATATTTAATTTTTACAACATTCCTATTGTACTTTGACTATTACCGTACTCCACATTATTGGCGGCACCATACTGTACGGACGGCGCCGTTATCTTCTATCAGACGCTACTACTAATTATACTTAACAACATCCTATTCCTAATACATACATTAATGAAATAGAAATTACGGAGGAAAATTTTAGTGTCAGCAGGCCCTTGTCCTCTTGGTCTAGATCCTTATTTCCCTTTGGTGTTTCCTCTACCAGATCCACTAGATCCATTAGGTCACGTGCCTTGCAATCCCCTGCGGCCAAAAATGGGCTGGCGGTTGCACCTAGTGTCCCCAATGTCCATTTGAAGTGCACACCAATAGTGCGTGAGATTGTTCCACTGCTAGATGTATGCTTCGCACCACTACCTAATGCATTACCCAAACCTTGTGTACTTGCACCTTGTCCAAAAATTCCCCAAACACTAGAATAGAGTGTGTAGCCAAAGAAGTCCCAAACAATAAATTATATCTCCTGGGCGCAGATCGATCACCCCCACCAACACCAACTAGGTTAACAATACTTTCCCTTGATCGTGAAACCAAATGCCAAGGTTTGGTCACTAGGTGGGTTCGGATGCATGTCAACAAATCTTCTCTCTCCACACAAAGAACTCTCATTAGAAGCTAAGGGGGTCTCTCTTTCATGTTTACCAAGATGGGGTAACAGAATATTCAAGTTCTACGTCCTCTGCATGAATCTCAATGCCTTCCCGTAGTGTCTACCTCCATAGATCCATCACACTTGTAACCTCACGTTGTCTAACAATATCCCTCTCACACACTTCACTATACTTGAGTCATCTCTCTTCCCTTTCTTTCTCAGTCGCAATGTCTGCCATCTTCCTCCACCCTAGCTTCCTCACCTAGTGCTCAGAAAGGTTTAGCCGGCCATCGGAAATGCCTCTAAACTCAAGGTAATGATCAAGATCTTCATCGCCAAAGGAATAACACGTAGAAATGATCCTCTGGGCTCCCGCAAAAACTCAAACTTAGCAACTTCCAGACAAGAATATGTAGAAATAACATATTCCAAAGTGTAGTTAGCCAGTACTCCTCTCCACCAATGATCTACAAAACAAGTACATGTCAAATATGTATCTTGCAGCCTTTGGTATTATTCTTGGGTCCATGCACGCGATCTATAATACCAGCTTGATCTGGATGCATGTGCTAAGATCCATTCATACAGCTCTACTGGGAAGCAACATAAGAACGTTTCATACAACTCATGGTAGAGGTTCTCTTCTACCCATCTACATGCATCAAACTCAGGCCCGGTGTTGAATCTCTAAGAAAATTCTTTCTCTATGCTTTTGAACCATGTTTTAACACTTTCCGAGTTAGGCGTTCTACCATCACTCATTGCACAGATCATGATGCATGTTATTTCCTACTCTACAACTTCGAAAATAGATCTCAATAAAGGAACCAAGATGTAGTCATTTCTACACCCATAAAAGAATAAGGGAATTCTATGCGCATCGGCCTATCACCCAACGGGCGTTAAGTGCTCACCCAAGGCACGCATGGGTGTTGAGTCTCTCTTTTATGTGAGCGAAGTGGGAAACATCATCTATGATTGGAGCTTAAAAGAGTGAGTGGGAATGAGACATACATTCATCATATAACTCAGAACAACTTCTAGACAAATGTATTTATCCTAGACCAGAATGTTACTTAACAGATTATAGAAAGGAACCAAAATAGAAAGGAAATGCACAAGGATTTAGATCCATTCCATAAACATTCATGAATCGGAAGCTGTAAGTTATAAACATAAACATATTGAATCAAGTTTATTAACCTCATTATATTCATTGGATTCATTACAGATTATCACGAGATGTGTAGACCAAATTCATACCTTATAGTTGGATTTATATCCATCAATTCTCAAGGAAAATTTACAATCCCAACCCCTTATTACATCCTTTTCCTAAAGATCCCTACCCAACTTATGGAGCTCTTGTAGTATTCTTGCATGGCTTCACTTCCTTTTACTTCTCCCCTCTTTCCTCGGTGGGTGCTTGTACTTATAGCCCTCCTCGACATCATTAAGCCTTCATGAGAGTTATAGATCCATTGCAAGTTTCCAAGGTGGACCTTCATGCGAGCATGTTTATTCGAGTTTGAGCTCTCCATTTTTGTAATGATGGCCTTATACAAACTTCCATCGTAGGGTATATTCTTTGTTATGCCAACTGTCACCTGAGGCTAACACCTTATCCCTTCCGCATGCACAATTGGGTCATGTTTTTCTCGTGTTCTTCCTAATGTATCCAATATGGCTAAGTCTTGAAATGTTTGTTCTGTCTTACACGCATGCCACTTTTTAAAACCATCCTAGAACCCTGTCATGTGCACTTTCTCCTTGCACACCCATGCCTTCTTGTACTTGGCCAATATTTTAGGGGCCCAACGGTGTTCGCCATTTGGAATTGGTAACGTTGTAGAGGAATTGATAGGAGGAGGTGATGGGGTACATATTTTTAAAGGTGGTATGACACTGGGTTGGATAGGTGACTCTTGACTTATTGGAGAAGGAACATTATTAATTATGGTATGATGCTCATTAGACATAGAGGAAGAAAATTTGGGAGCCTTATGGGATTTGACAATTAGAGATGAGCATGTAGTAAATGAAATAAAACCCTGATGCTCAAAGTGCCCAATTCTTTGTTTTAAAGCATAATAATCATTTTCATGATGTCCATTAATTATGTGATAATTGCAAAATGGGTGACCTTTTGTATTTTGTAAGATGATAAGGAGGTTATTAATTATTAGGTGGCAAGTTGATCAACTGGTGATTGAGGAGCTCAGGAAGAATATCATGTTGTTTAGTATTTAGATCAAACTTGAGAGGTGTTAGTAGTGGTAAGACTTGGGCTTCACTTATATGAGCACATGTAGTATACATAAGATTAGGGTGAGGTGTAGAAGAAGAACTAAGATTGGCGTGAGTGGCATCCTTAAGATGTTGGATTTTATATTTAAGGGATGTAATCATGGTTTCCATAGCTTGAAATTTATCTTGAAAAGTATGGTGTAAATCTTGAATTGACTCTAAGATGGGTTGATTGGTTGTGGTATCAGGACTGATAGGGTCATTAGAGAGATAATCGAAAATGGCACTTACTTGTGCAGGTGGTATATTACAAGGGAGGTACATAGTGTCTAGGGATTTTTGGAGAACATATTTACAAGGTGGGTGCATTTGAAGTAATTTATACAAGGAGACTTGAGGAGCCATGAAAGAAGATTTGATAGAACATGAAAAATAGAGATCCAAGTGTTTGATCATGAGTGGGGTTCACAAAATAATTTAATATAAATTGTATTAAATCTAAATTTTAGAGTAACTATTGTAGTGTATGATATAAAAGTGATAAAATACAATGAATGGATAAGAAAAAAGCATGCAACAATATGAAACCATTATAAGAGAGAGAGAGAGAGAGAGAGAGAGAGAGAGAGTTACTTAATTGATTTTGTGTAACGACGATGATATGGACATATGAATAGCTGAAACAAACTAGAAGCATTGTTATCAAGGCTCACTAGAGGTTCCGAGACATAGAAGTGTACAGGATAGAAGCACCCACAAGAGGGCGGGAACACCTGACCACTAGTGATAGATGCGGGTGTTGGTGTCTAGTTAGATGACCAGGTTATGTACTTTTTTGTGTAGGAGGAGCTTCACTTTGTTAGTTTTCTCTTGTCGATCTAATATTTCTCCAATGTCACCAATTGCACTGTAACCTATAAAACAATTTTCTACCTGCACATGTCCATAAACCACATCAAATCTAATAAAAAGATGTAGAATGTGGAGTCGGACTAACCCCATTGGTCACTTGAAGAGTGATCTTATGGCCAAGCACTACACTACATCTCATACTCCATATACTTATGTGTGAATTTATGTCTAATGACTACCTAGGATGCCCTTGTGTAAGTTGGACGGTGATAATGGGCTAGATATAGAATGCTCTAAGTATGCAAATGTGTGAGATGAAATAGAATAGACTTACCCTCCTATGTTGTGTATGCAAAGCAACTCAGCCCTTGTCCCTTATATGGATGTCTTTGGATGTATGCTTTGTGATGCTCTTGTGCCTTTGGATGCAAGTTTAGGTGATAATAGATAATTTTATTACTTAGCCCCTTATTTGAGAGCTATAACTATGATTCCCTTGTTTGAATTTTGTAATTGACAACTAGAAGGCCAACCCAAAAGTGTAAAAGATTCCCAAGAAGTAAAAATACCCAAAAGAGTGAGAAAGGGCTAGTGAGGGTCATGAGCGCCCATAAGGGACATAAACACACAGGTGCTTCTATCCTAAATGGGTGCTAGTGAATGCCCATTTACAATGAGAGAGTGAAGGTCAAATTAGAGAAGGCTGGATTATTGCAACTATATGAGTTGCCTTACTTTGGAAAGCCTGAGCGCTTTAATCAATGGTTGATGTCGTGTGTGCCTGAGGATCACTTTTATTTTGTGGAACGCAAGATGCACATAACACTATAGCTGATATCCAAGTTCACAGGCCTCATTTTTGAAGGAGATAACATAGATTATGATCGAGTGGCAAGGAGGCTAACAAGAGAGACGGTAACCATGTATGACTACAAGAAGGGGTCATGATACTTTGACATCGCCAAGATTCTAGACCTTGTAATGAGGATGGCCATGTACTTGGTGACCAAGATCAATGATCAAGAATGATGGACACAAGTGAACAAGGCATGGCTAAATGTATGCCAGAAGATATCAGAAGGAACAATCTATAACTTTTCCACTTTCATTACGAGATGAGATCATAAGTAGTGCGCAGGAGGGAGAAAAGATATTATTCAGTAACTTCCTCCTCACCATTATCTTTTCAGAGATTGGAGTGCCTAATGGGCTAGAATTGTTTTTGGGAGTATCTAGAAGAGGATCCCTCACCCATAAAAAGGTTTGTGAAGTACACTTGTGAAACCATGACGACCGCTCACAAGGCATGCTTGGAAAAGTGGTACAAGCAAATGCGCGACACATTCAGAGTAGAATGGAGGATCCCAAAGTAGTTACCAATGCTCATGGATGGAGAGGCAGAGTTTGTAGTGTATCAACATTTCTACATTGGCAGATTTACATTGATAGATGGGACTATGAGTCCATGGTGCAAGCTACCCTTCTCCTTCACCGCACAATACTTCCAAGCCGAGTCAATCGGTTCAAGGAGGCCAAGAGACTAAGGTTCAACCTTAGTGAGGTAGATCTAGACCACTTTGCAAGCTGCACTTTGGAAGCTTGTCTACCCAAAGAAGCATGCATACATGGAGAAATATGTCTCCCATGAAGTACAAATGATGAAGCCTTTAATGCTATCGATTACAAGGAGGACTGCAACAAGGGTGTATCTACGCATAAGGCCAAAGTTTGAAAAGGGTGATTACTTGGAGAATGATGTCTCCATTCCTAAAGACCCTATAGGAAGGAAGAAGGCCACACCAAGGAAGAGAGAAAGAGAAGAGGTGCAGGAGAAGAAGGCACCAAGTGTTCAAACCACACAATCGGTGGGCATGTTAGAAGCAAGCGCTAATCCTAGTACTTACGCATGGAGAAAAAAGTATCCTATCAAGAAAAAACCCTAGAAAAAGAGGCTCTAGAGCAAAAAGAGCCCTCGCCCATGAGGAATCACCAATGAAGAGATCACCTATCAAGGAGAAAGAAAAATAAGAATCTCTTGTACTAGAATCCCCAGTAAGAAAGAAACAAAAGGTGACATATGAGGTAGACTCAAAAGAGATAGAGAGTCTAGATGCCTACATCAGTGACAAGGATGATGATGACAAGCCTAAAGGAGGTGAAGACCATCCAATATATGAGGTACATGATTCTAAGGAAGAAAGATAAGGGAGTATAACAAAGAGGATGAGTAGAAGAATGATGAAGAATAAGCTGAGGCCTAAGGCAAGAGGGTGAGCGGAGAAGTAAATACAAAGGATCAAAGGACCCCAAGCCTCATGAAGGAACATGTAGAAGAGGCCATGGAGAGATAAGTGGCGGGAATTATCAAGGACTTGGTAGAACAAGAGGTAGAATGCAGTGCAGATGAGGTGCTGAAGGAAGTTGAGGAAAGCGTAGGAAGAGAATATGGCATCATGGGGGGAGATACTAGTTTGGCTATAAGCTTTCTAAGGGCTACACGCACGGGAGGAAGAGCACAAAAGCAACACAAGGTCAAGGAATGGGCTACATCAATGATCCGAATAAGGTGTTGTGTGCGTGATTTTAGAGCACCATACCAATGAAACAATTCTTGGCCATGGCTTCATTTGATGAGGAAGGTGCATACCCTCGGACGAGGAAAATGCTATCATGGGCATTTGAGTCCCACATTGATGAGCCTGAATTTGAAATAAGCCAAAGAGAATTGGTGAAGGTACGAAAAAAGGAATAAACCCCTTGGTGAATGATCAACAATTATCATATTAACAAATATGCAACGCACTCAAGAAATTTTTAGTTGAGGTTGAAGCCAGAATCTTCGGAAGAAATAACAGGTGAAGTTCCTAGAGGTAGAGTTGGAGAAAAGAAGGAGGAGCTCCTTGAGAAAAGCAAGGACCTGAAGCAGGAGGAGCTAATCAACACTTAGTTAAGGCATGAGTTAAAAGACAAGAAGGAAAGGGTGCATGAGGTATATAATAAAATAGAGAGGATCACTGATGTCATTGTCTTGAAGCATCTAGACTTAACACTTCCCGCTATAAAAATATGGATCAACCTTATAGTGCCTAGAGGAATTGACCCACATTCTCACTATGGAAAGGTGACCACTTGCCTTAGAATCCACTAGAAGAGGCGTTGGCATGCCAAGAAAAAGAGGATAAGATGAAGGTTTTATAAATTATTGCTCAGTACAACAAGATCCTCGTCAATGTAAAATACACAGCGCAAGTTGCTGAGGCTGGCTATGATAATTGTGTAGATAGGGATAGAGTGGCAATTATCTTGGTTTCCACCCATGAAATGGAACTCAAGGAGTTCCAAGAAAATAATAAGGGGAACAAGGTTGAGCAAGACAAAATCCTAGCTGAAGTGGAAAATAAATCAGAGGCCATTGAGACCTTGTGGGGCTCAATCAAGAACCGGATGAAGAATTGTACCCCCAAATCACTCGGAGGATGGATGCGCTTGAGGATTTGGGAAAAAAATTAGAGGGGATCATGGAGACAATGAATGCCAAGGGAGAAGGGCTAAGCTTTGAGG
This sequence comes from Taxus wallichiana var. yunnanensis, assembly GCA_018340775.1. Classification (NCBI taxonomy): domain Eukaryota; kingdom Viridiplantae; phylum Streptophyta; class Pinopsida; order Cupressales; family Taxaceae; genus Taxus; species Taxus wallichiana. The sequence goes on along the minus strand of CM031241.1, from coordinate 623,121,452 downwards.
AGGTAAGTGCCCTAGTAGGTGACCTCTGTCAATAAGCATAGAATGAGGTTGATGCCTGGGATAAGTTGGAGGTAGATTTGAGGAAGGATTTCCTCTCCTTCAATAGTGATCGTGATCCCCCATTCTTTCATTCTTTCCCCCAATTCTTCACTCCATTATTTATTCAAATTTTTAGAGCCCATTCATTCTTTATTCATTGAAGAAAGTGTTTCCAAGGACAGAGAATATGTGTAGTGTGGGGTGATGTTGGACCTCTGAATTATTTGGCTAAGTACAAGAAGGCACGTGGGCACACGGGGCCTAATTAAAGAAGGGCACGCAAGGTGAAGGTGCACAAGACATGGTTTTAGAAGGGTTTAATAGAACCCTTGGTGTGTGCACAAGGAAAAGGAAGGGTTCTGGGACTTAGCCATATTCGATGTTCCTGGCGCACACAAGAAAAGCATGACCCGATTATGCATGCGGAATGGATAAGGTGTCATCCTAGCAACTTGGTGGCCACGAAAGGAATATTCCATGTGATAGAAGGATCTAGAAAGACATCATTACAAAGAGTGGAGAGCTCAGATCTGAGAAGGCATGCTCCCATGGAGGACCACTTCGACACTTGGCAACCGATCTATAACTTCAGAAAGGCATGGCGGTGGTTGCTAAGGTTATAAATACAAGCACCTGATAGAAGAAAAGAACAATAGAAGAGAGGCGAAGCTCTGAAGAAATATAATGGAGGGTTCTAGGGGTTAGGGATTAGGAGAACTTTGGGAGTGATGGCATGTTTAGGGGGATGGGTCTATGATTATCCTTGGGGTATAAGGGACATAGTCCAGTTCGATGCATGACTTGGCTCTACATTGTGATATGAAGGTCTGTAATGGTTTCATGGAATGTAATGTGGTACTTAAACATGTTGATATGAATATAAGGCTCTATTGTAAACCATATACATGTTCATGAGTATATTCCTTATGCATTTCCTTTATGAATGGACTAGTTACATATATGTTGCTTGTTATTTCTCTTTTTTGGATGCAATGAGATGACAACTCATTCTAGGTTCTTAGAATGTTGTATAGTTCTTTTCTATTCTTCTGCATTTGATTATCTATCATAAGATGATGCATTCTCACAAGACTCACATAAAGGAGAGACTTGGTGCCCGTGCATGCCTCGGGTGAGTGCCTAGCACTACCTGGGCAATAGGTCAATGCACATGGGGTTAGAATATTTGTCTAAGGGTATAAAAATTACTACATCGGGAATGGATCCTCTACATATATGAAATTCAAAGTGCTCTATATTTAACATAAATCTTTATGCACATATTTTTCTTGATTCTTATGACTATTGAACTTGCCTAGTTTTATTCTTATATGGGTATAATTACTCATGTGGACAACATGCCATCTATCGCTTCTTTTAATTTGACGTGTATATTTGGGTTCATTCCATAGGGCCTTTTGTGCATCATATTTTTACCCTCGACTATTTATATGTGCATATTTCCTAATAATAGATGAAGTTACTTCATCTCCTATTAACTTCATGGGAATAAGTCCTCATATTCATGTATAAGTTTGACAATCTTGCAAAATTTGGCCTTAGACCAGTAATTTCCAATAGTTATAATCTTTTATGCTTATTTTGTATGACTATTTACTTTATTATATTTCAATGGCTCAATACATGGTTGAATTCTCTTACCCTTAGTATTAAAAACATCTTCACATCTATATGTAGTTTTAATGTCCAAATGGTTAGTAACTATTTCTTCACCAATTTAATGAACCATTTTTTGTTTCCCCTTTTTATTCCAATTATATGTCATCCACATATCCTCATCTTCATTATTGGAATCAATATTTATTCTGCACTCTTCAAAAAATGGGCATCTCCATGCCTTTATCTTTGTGAAACCTTAACATTCATTACTCCATTATGGCTTCATTCCCAAAAACTACATTCTTGATACTCTGTCATGAGGGGTTTAACCTAGACATATTGGATGTAAAAGAGAATGTATGCATAAAATTATTTTTTAAGTCCTCCCAACTAGATGTATCTTTGTGTACCTTGTAATCTACATACCATGCGCACACCCAAATTTTCAATGTATGATAGAAATATTCAGTCCAAAATTCTTGATGTAGACTTCTAACACCTAAACTCCAAGCTTATTCACAATATCTTAAGTGGTCTTCCATTTTTATCATGCTAAAGTAGCTAGGAAGTTTTTACATATGATTCCCTTGTTAAAACCTGAAGTGCATGGCCTCACTTACTTGGTCCCATTTATTTAAGTGTGACTGATGCGTAACATACCATATTACCACTATAACCCTAACTATATATACCATATAATTTATGCATGCTTATTTAATGGACATGTATGTCTCAAATCCTGTTGAAGATAAGTATGGTCATTATATACACTTATTTTGGTAATTTATGACTTGTAACTACACAAATTATACAACACTCTTGCTCTAGTCTACACTTATTTAAGTTGGAAAATCATGTTATCATTTTTATAACTTGCTCATCCTTACTTACACATAAAAACTACTTATTTTCGTAAAGATCATATTACTCCATCAAATCAGGCTATACCCTTACATATTGCAATTCCAACTTCTAGATTACCCACATATACATTTGGGGCCATAACACCAATATGCCATGGGCCGACTTGGCCACTTTGTTCCATTTCCCTCCAAACTTTTCTCAATTTTAATTCCTTTAGTACACTTATAGTCAACCTTTCCCAAGTTTTCCAAATCCATAACACTTATATAAACAAGTTATTCATCTCCTATTAGAGAGGGAATTCATTATACTTGGCATCTAGCATCCTAATGAGTAAAAACTTAGATAAATCATAAGAAAATATACTCCAATACTCCCTTGAGCTTCATATACTTTGCATACTCATTCCGGGGTAGTCATCCACTCAGTCTACAAGTATATATGGTAATTTATCAACGTCAAGTCAAGCTAGGGAAAGTATCAAGTACAATCCCATTATTATAAGATCATGGTTATCAATTTGGTTGCATACATTCTAGATATCACATGATAGGTGAGAACGATGTGAGGTTTTAGCCCTTTTTAGGGTAGTGATGATGTCGGCAACACATATGGGTGCCAACAACCGACCTATTTTTTTCCAAGAATCTCTCACAATCTAGGATTTTAAAGGTTGAATCAGTTGTACAATGAGCATCATACAAGATCGGAGGTCTAGCTTCTAGACAAGAGTAGAATAAGAAGTAATGAAAATGCACATAAAGTTTTAAAGGCTAAAAGTACATAAGGACCAAAGTGTATAGAAAGGGCCATAATGAGGGTATGTTTTGGGCCATACCATAATCTTTGGGCCATGTAGATGTTCAGTCAAAATTTTAGTAGTGAGGATCTGCGATCATTGCCAACATTTTCCGATCATATGGTTATCCCATATCAGCATACAATTCAAGATAACAACTAAGTTGTCTCATCCTCACCGCTAGTGCTTCATTTTGGTATGTATCATTTTTTAACTTTGTTTAATGATTATTTTTTATACTATTATTATTAGCCTTGGAAACTAATTTATTAGAATAATTTACCATCGATTACTACCCCTAATAATTGACCATTTATGTCAAATCATTTGGTGAACCTCTTATTAGCCAAACCCTAGGATCCCTACATTGTTGTAATATACAAGTGTTTGTATTCTCTAATTTGGCATAGTTGAATGTATAAGATCTACTTATTTGGTATTTTCAAAATTTATGATGGATACCCCTTTGTTGACATATCTCAAGACCCACCCTGTATGCATGCAAACTCTCACAACCACTCTTAAAGATACACATATCCATCCCATAACTTCTCTTGATTATATATAATCATGTATCATGACCGGTCTTCCAATGAACAATGAACACATTACCTTCATATTACATCTCAAAATTACACCCTATATTTAATCATGATAGATGAATAATTCAAGAACAACATGGGACTGCCTCTCGAGTGCGAGACTTGCATCTTGAGACAAACCTCTAGAGAAATTTGGCTCCTATACCAAACTAACATAATGCTAACACTACTATACAAACAAAAACATAACTATCTAATCCTAAACTACTCAATCATAGGGACCAGAGTTAGAGAAATTGCATAAAATGAAATCCTCAACTAAAGGGGGTGGTGATAGCAGGAAGAAGGGGCGATCATTCTATCTTGAATTCTAGAGAAGAAAGATATCCAATGCAAGGTTAGAGGGACAAATACTTGCCACTTTATAGCTCTATAATATAATCAACTCATAACCCCGCATATTTGACACAAATGACATGAAACTCTACAAAACATGGTGGATACACATCACAAATGAAATAAAATAAGGAAATGAAATAAAAATACAACACAAAGGGGAGGACTCAATCCACGTTTGACATTATATTATTGTTTTAGATATGCATAGACTACTATAATCAATGGGGATAATATGTGTTATAAAATACACATGTCATGGGTCTATAACTCCTGGTTCTTTCAAAAACTTTACATAATAACATTACTAGGAAAGAGATGATGCTTGATTGAAGAAACTCATTACATTTTATAGAAGGGATGAGAAGAGAGGGGATATAAATATATCTTGGAGATATTCCCGACCTATTAAAGCTTACTAAAACCTTCTAAAATTCCTCCAAAGAGTAACCTCCTTACCTCATGCTTTTGGAGTTTCTTTTTCTTGCAAGAAAACTCCAAATATTTTCTATGGATGAGAATCAATTTTTAGATCAATGGATTCCCAAAAATTTGGAAGATGGAGGAATTTGATGTTTCCAAATGTCCAATTATGTTACATAGATCACAATTCCTCATCATTTTGGTTGGACATGGGAAAATATGCTCTTTTAGAAGTATTGAGAAGGATCTCAAGGTCAAACAAGCATTTTACAACTAAAAATGACATATTTTGACTTCTAAAAGTGAAGTGAAACATCCCCAAATTTAATCTCCCAAAATATTTGATCATTCCTTGTAAAGTTTCCTTCTTTTGAAATGCATCTCCAATACATTCTTGGTGAATCAAATCTAAGGAAAAACAAAGCTCTACAACAAAAGATATCACGAAAAAACCAATCCCAACTTCCCGAGCAAAAATTATTCATTCCCAAATTCTAGGATCACCCACCTTTGTTTCATGGTTTTTTTGGTTTTTTTTTTGTTCCACGGCTTTGGTTTTGGTTTCTTAGACCCCGTGGCTCTTTTTTTGTATTTTATTTGTTTCATGAAAAATCTCCTTGTTATGCGGCTTTGGAAAACTTTGCTTGTTCTCGTGGCTTTGGAAGACTTCATTTGTTCCACGAATTTTGTTTTTGTTATAAAATTTTTGAAACCCACGGTCGTATTTCCTTTGTTCTATTGGTTTTAAAGTTTACGTAACACTATTCCTTGAGAATTCTACTAAACACTAGGATAGTGTTTCTGCAACTTCAAACTTTGGTTGCATTCCAAACTTGTTTCCTTTATCCCATAGACTTGGATAGTTTACGGAACAAAAATTCCCCCTTTTGTGTGGATTTAGAGATTCCATGGAGAACTATTCCTTGAGAATCTTGTGAATGACGAGTTAGTGTTTCATGGTTTCTAAACCTTGGCCATGTCTCAAACTTATAAATTTTACTTCACAAAGGTGCTTCTAATTTCTCCTTGGGTATCCTAAATTCACCAAATCCAAAATCCACCTACTTCCCAAGACCCCGATTTTATTTGTTCCATGCCTTTTAGCTCCGGACCAATTCCATGACAAGCTCTTATGTTCTACTAGTTAGGAGAACCCATAAAACATTAAGTTCCTCATTCCATGTAACACTATAATTACTTTTTCCATGGATTTTCTCATAAATTTTTGTGTAAGTCCAAAATAAAAATTTTAAGTTGTCAAAATAGCTTAGGTTTTATTTTGGACAACAACTCACACTAGTTGATATTCCTCTAAAACATTCATGGATAATACACCTCCATTTTATATGAGTCAAAATATGTAATGTTTTGGTAAAACGTGCTCTTGTTGATAATGGATCAGGTATTAGCATATGTAAAATTTATTATCTACATCAAATTATACTTTCTACTAATGACTTAACTCCCTCTACCCTATGATTTCGTGGGCTTGGAAATAGACCCAAGATGGTGTTAGGGAGATAACTATTCCAATTATAATTTTTCCTTTTACTCTTAATGTTCTATGTGTTGGGCCCATGTTTATCATATTCTTTAAGCCCTAGAAGACTTAGTATTTTTATTCATGATTTATTCTTTAGAGGCACGCAAGAATTTTTAAGGGTGTGCTTAGGGTATAAGTAGTAAACTCGTAAGAGGTAACCATGCAAGGGAGAATGAAATGAAAAAGCCATGAAAAATAAAGAGTGGAGGTGTGTGGGAGAATCATAAAGAGGATCATGTGGTAAAAGATAAAGAACATGAAAAGTAGCAAAGGATAAGGATAAACAAAATTCTAGAAGTGGATGTAAACTATAGTTCACAACATTTTCTTGAACTCGTATGCCTAGATTTGGATCACTTGCAAGATGGATTAGTCAAATAATAAAAACCAAATAAATGCTACTAAAATAGAATGGGCTTATGATGCCATCATTAAGACAGAGATAATTCTAGTTTATTTCATTGAATAAAGTGGGTAAAAAATCTTGAGATCTCGAGACTAAACCTATACAAAAGCACACTTTGAAAATGTTATTTGTTTTGGTGGTCAAGTGACATGCCTCAGTCATATCCCTAAACCTTTTAAGGATTTAAAATACATTTTATTAATGTAAAATGAAAAAATAGTAAATGAATTGTGTTGGCTTGGTGAAATATTTCCTAAGTATCAAAATTGCATATGAAGGTGGCATGAAAGAAGGGGGCACATGGATAGGTACAGAAGGTTGACATATTTACACCCTGAGGATTCACGCCCGGTAAGAGAGAGTTCGAGACTTATCCATTTTGCATGGCACAGGCTAGGAATAGGGAAAACAAGTTGGAGTACGGAAAAACAAGGTAAGAACATGAAGACTTCAAGGATAAGTGAGGGCTATTTTTGGGAACAAGTGGAAGACCAAGAGTCATGTAATGTTAGAGATAATAATAGGATTAGATATGGAGTTAATTATAGATAATCTATTATTAGGTGAAACTTGCATTCTTATTTAGGTTATATTTGTAATGAAACATGGCTATGCAACCTATTTTTGAGAGTGCACGGGCAATGAAGGGAAAGTCCTCACCCCGTATATATATGTATTGATTTACATCGATTAGAGAGATCTCGGATTATAACAAAGTTATGTTTTCGTATGTTTACAAACGTGAATTTGTGATGATACTTATGGTGTTTTCAAATTTTTTGTTTTGTGATGAATTAATGTGATGGATCGTTGTCATTGGATCTTGGTAATTGATGTCTTTACTCATGGTTATTGTATGGTAAATCTGATCTTGATCCTTGTTTAGTTTATTATGCATCATGGTTGTGATCTGAATCATTTATGTTTGCACTTGTTTAATTGTTATGGTTATGGAACATGAATGCTAACACCTTGGCAAGTCAGTAATAAAGAGGGACCTAGTAGGCTTCATGCACTTTAGGTGAGCACTCATATTTGTTTGAGTGAAGTGCTAACACACCTAGAAATCTGAGTATAAAAATAAATAATACATTTTGGTTCCATTGTCGGGACCTCTTTTCAAACTATTTTCCAGGATGTTGCATGTTGATGGAGTATCAATTTACTCTTGCGGTCATTGAAGATTGGGTAATGTGACTGACAAGAATTTTTTTCATGAATATATGGTTTTGAACCTAATTTCAATGCACACATTTGGGTGGAAGAAAATATTTATCATGAGATTTATGAGACATTCTATTGTTACTTCCCAATAGAGTTGTACAAGTGGTTGTCAGCATATGCATCAAAGAAAATATGAAGTTATAGGTCAAGGGTTTGGATACAGGAAGAATACCAAGATTTGTTTGATGCAGATGAACCTTGGACATGTGTTGTAGATCATTGGTGGGCTGGTGTTGTGTGTAGTTATACTTTGGAGTACATTGTGTCTACATATTCTTGTCCAGAAGTTGTTGAATTTGAATTTTGCGTAATCCTAGAGGATATTACATCTGCACTATTCCTTTGGTAATTAAGATCTTGATGGTGGTGCTAAGTTTAGAACACCTACCTATGGCTAGATAAACATACCACTACGCCTAGGGAAGGATTTGGTATGGTGAAATATGGAATACATTGCAGTAGAAAGGAAGAGAGAAGAAAGGTGGCTTAAGTATAATGAAGCGTGAGAGAGGGAATTGGAAAAGTAGTGTGATATTAAGGAGTCTATGGAGTTGCAAAGGATGATGTATCGAGAAGGATTTGAGAATCATGTGGAAGACATGGAGCCAAATCATCAAAATCTCCCCCACTTAGGAAATGGTAGTATAGAATCCCCTTAGTCTTCGGATGAGAGCGTGTCAGAGGAGGAAAGAGTAAGGACCGCATGTGCACATCTAATCCCACCGGTGACCTAGCCCTAGCACTTTGTGTTCCAGTCCCGTAAGCAATTATTAGTTAGTAGGAAAGTGTAGGTAATCCATTAGCTTCAGGTAGATATAATTTTCCTTTGAATACAAAATTACATTAGACAACACATTCATCTATGGCAGCACATACATCATCTTTGTTGTTTGGAGGCCCGATTGGAGGAATATTTTACGCACGTCATCAGGATAGAGTGTGGGTGCACAGAACATTGGTAACTTGTATGGAATTACTACAAATTTGCATATTGTGGGAGTTTATTTTAGTAATACTATCGGGACACAAATAAGTACATCCATTGGTATGACACCTACTGCAGGAGGATCAAGTAGATTAGGAGGGTCGGGATCAAGTGGATCATGTGGTTATGGTGGTGGATGAAATACTGGTGGTGGTTCTAGTTCTAGATCTAGAGGATGGTTCCCACATCCCTAACAACCCCCACATCAACCTCAATAGGTGTATTACGAGACATCCCTCCACTTTCCAGAATATAGAGGTATTGAGGATACTGCAGAGCATATGTATAAGTGTGAGCTACTATCCTGCATTAAGGGAATCACTACCTCAGATAGGAAGGTGAGTTATTTTTCTACTAAACTTAAAGGGTGTGTGTATAGTTGGTACAAAAGTATGACCCGCATCAGACTGCGATGGATTATAATGCTTTGCACTCTACATTCCTAGTCGAGTTCCATGTTACAAATTTTGAAAAGAAAAGTATTAGTGTGCTTAAGGATATTAAGAATGGTATATCATAAAGTGCTTAGGAATATGAAACACATTTTAAAACTTTATTTTTAAAGTTCTCTTATGACATACATCCAAGTCAGCATGCACAATGGTTTTTGGTGGGTTGTTTACTCTATTTAGAATGGTTCTATCTCATAAGATCTTTATGGATCTGTGTGATGATTTGGAGGCATCTCTGTATGCTAAGGTAATTGGGAGTGTAGACAGTGGAGTGAGTCTAGTTTTGGAGTCACAAATTACAACTATGCCAAAATATTTAGAAAATCTCTCTGCCAATTCAACTCATGAGACACACAGTGGAATATGGTGTACAGATTGCAAGGTTGAAGGACATACCAAATAAATATGTCATCACAAGTTGGTGTGTGTAATGCCATTGGATTGTGATATTTTTCATCTAGACCATGATGTGAGTAGATGTCCCCTCTTGTAGCATGTGATCTAGAAGAATGTATCTATGTATTGTAAAATTTGTAAAACTCATACTCATGATATTGTTAACTATAGAGTGATTGATCATATTCATGAGGCTATTGAGACAGGTGTGTGCCAGACTAGTGTAGTAAGTGGATCTAAGGAGTAGTGTGAATAACATAATGAAGGGCACAATAATGGGGATAATAGGAATAGAGGCTTCCGTGGAGGATATAGAGGCCGAGGTTGCGGTGGTGGAAGAGGAGGATTTCCTAGAGGAACTTGTTTTACTTTTGGATATCCTAATCATTATTAGCACAAATTCCCTCAAAATGTGGTTTGCTCATGGTGTGGAAAGTAGAAAAAAATTAAAGAATGTGTAGACTTATATGAGTATATGAGCAAGAAACATAAGCAAGACAAGGGAGCAGATATGATTAATATATAATGTGAAGATAGAAATCAATGGATCTCGAAGGTTGGACTTAGCTTTGAATTAAAATCCATTTTAGTCACTACATGCATTGAGGTTGTGCGCGCTCATGAACCTCTGAAGTATAAGCTAACTATAACAAAGCAAGAAGTGATAAATGTAAAGTACCTTGATGTTACACATTAGAAATAGGTATACCTGGAGACTATGAATGTTATCAGGATCTACAAGGTGAGATTCAAAGTTTGAAGGATTAGGCATGGGTGATGGAGTGAGAAAATAAGGTTGAACTCCCACAGAAGGATGTAGATGACTTAAAGGAGGTATGTCGAATGTTGCACCAGGAGAACATAATCCCCTTTTTAGGAGAGTGGTTGAGATAAAAATTACCACGCGTAGGTAATGAGTGTGAGAGGCATATACTCCATGAAAATCTTCCTCCCCATAATCATGAGTATGATAAGGAGATTACATTGAATGCAATTATTTATGGATGGCTTCTGAGCAACATTCGATAGATATAGGTATAGAAGTTAATGTACTCATGTTGGATGTTTGGAATCAGATGGGAAGACCACCATTGCAGCCTTCTTTGAATGTGTTGTATATGGAAAATAGAACTAGGGATAATCCTATTGGGGTATTAAAAGATGTGACTATTATGATTCAGGGGAGCCAGTTTACTAGGTATTTTGAAGTATTGTATCTCGTGGAGGCAAATAGTTTCCCAATGTTACTTGAGTAGCCCTGGTGTTATGTGAATAATGCATATTTGCACTTCAACAAGGGGTACATTAGATTTAAGAATAAAGAAGAGTGCGTAATTATACCATTGATGGATGTAAAGGTTTCTCCGTACATTGAACCTTTGAGTTAATAAGACCTAAATAGGATATACGTGTGCACAATCAAAGACCCTAAGGTAACTAAGCCATCTAAGGAAGGAGTGATATAGTGGGATGATGCTCATTCAGATTAGTGATACTATAATTATTTCTTGTGAAAAATTGGCGCATGGAACATATGAATTAGTTGGGTGAGAGATCAATAATATTGTTACTCATGTGATCAGGTCGCACTTCATTTGGCAATTGATTCATAACCAAGTTCCTCAGATATCGCGAAGGGAAACCCGATGTCTTTTTACATGCTATGGAAGCCCAGTGGAAGGATGAGGGTGAAGAAATAAATATGTTTTTTTATACTCTGTGTTGAGAAGACAGAGTATGACACTAAGGAGAGGGCACACAAAATATTCACACAAAGGAACAAGGCACATTTGAAGGCGTGGAAGGACAGGAAAGGAAACACATGTCAGGACAAGATGATTTGGGAACTTTAACGTTTTCATGGTTACGGGATATTTTTGGAGATAGCGTGTGGAGAACACAATGGGATGGAGACTTGTGCAACACTCAAATGCTATTTTGAGGATGAGCATCTACTAGGTTTCATGCATGAGTTCAAGATAATAATAGGATTACTACTTCTAGTTAACTGTAGGAGATATATTATTAGCACACTTGCATGTGTGCATATTATTGTAAAGGCACATAGCTATTTTTAGCATGTGACCTATTTTGGGGAGTGCGTAAGAATTGAAGGAAAGTCCCCACCCCTATAAGTATGTATTAGTTTGTGTAGTTAGAGAGAGACATTATGTATGAGTTATTGTAGAGTTATGCTGCCGGATCTGTTACGCGCATAAACTTATGGTAATGTTATATGATGTAAGAAGCTTCGTATTTACTGTGTTTAATATAATGGAGTATATTGGGTGGATAAAGGTGTTAAACATGACTGTAATTGGTTCTTGTATGGTTGATTTCATTATGATTATTGTTTAATTCATGATTCTTTAAGATATAGATCTGGAATATGCTATGTGGAATGTTTATGGTTAGTTAGGTTTTGGATGTATGCTTTATCTTCAACACGTTAACATCCTACACAAGCAACTCTAAAGAGGGGCTTGGTACCTTTTCGCACTTCGGGTGAGCACTCAGCTTAGGCTGAGTGATGTGTTAGCACACTTGGGCTGTTCATGGTGGATTCTAGGCTACATCATTGGTTCCGTTGCTAGGACCTCTTTTCAGTTGTTTTTACGATGGTTCACAATGAAGACATATCGATTGAACCTAGCAACTGTTGAGGAGTGGATAAGAGGTCTATAAGAAGAGTATGCATGGAGGTTTAACACTGGATCTAAGTTTGGCTCACACATGTGGGTGGAAAATAATATGTATGACTATTTGTACGAGAGCTTATTTGTTATTTTCCTTGTAGAAACTGTACAAGTGGTTGGTTGCTTATGTGTCTAAACAGATTTAGAGGTATCAAACTCTTTTTGGATGTAGGAATAATTTTAGGCCCTATATGATGTTAATCAAATTTTTTCACACATTGTGGATACTTTGTTTCGTGGTGTTTTGAAAAGTTATATTCGGAGTACTCAATTTCCATTTATTCTTGCCACTAAGTTCTAATTTTTACGTTATCCTAGGGGAACTTACTTGCAAGGCATTCCACTAGTGATCAAGATCTTGAGGCGAGAGAAGAAAGGTGGCTCAAGTATAATGAGGAGTGAGAAAGGGAGATAAAAACCATTGGGATATTGCGAGTGGATGGCGTTGAGGAGAGAAATTGCTCATGAAGGATTTAGAGCTCACATAGAACGCATGGAGCTAGAGCATCTGGAACTCCCCCATTTGGGAAATCATGATAGGTTACTCCCCTCAACCTCACATGGGAGTGTACCAGCAAAGACGACATGGGCCGTGGCTGTGCATATGAATCTACCTAGCAACCTATCTCTTACGCTGGTTTTCCATTATTTAGTACATCCAATAATCAACAAGCTAATTTGGGTATTAGGGAAGCAAGAGTAAGTCACATATCATGTATATCTATGGCAAGGAAAATGTCTTCATTGTTGTTTGGAGGTACCTTTTTCACACACATCATCAACACAGAATTTGAGCGCATAGATATTTGGACTCACTTCGGGAGTAGTACTACCACATGACTGTAGGAGTTGAGTTCAAGAATACTATTGGGACACATGAAAGTACATATTCTAGTCCGCTCACCTACAAGTGGAGGATCGGGGGTATAGGTGGCTGTAGTTCCGGTGGATTTGGTGGTTTTAGAGGCAGAGGTAACACAAGAGATTATGGATCACATGGGCGAGTCCAACCAACTCTAGAATATTTACATGGAGATGTCTCTCCATATTCTACAAGTATAGGGTATAGAAGATATTTTTGAACACGTGCACATTTATGAGATACTCGTGGTGCGTAATGCGGATCACAAATTATGAGTGCAAGGCAAGTAGATTTGTAACTACATTACAGGGACATGCACATAGTTGGTACAATAAGTTTGACCTCGATCAAACTTACGTAGATTATGCAACATTAAAAGATGCTTTCCTTAAAGAGTTCTATATCCCTGAATTTGAGCAAAAGAGTATAAGCACGCTCAAGGATATTAAGCAGGGCACTACTGAGAGTGTCCGAGAGTATGATGCCCATTTCAAAACACTTTTATCTAAGATTTCTTATGATATTCATGCAAGCCAACATGCACAATGGTTCATTAGAGGACTGATCACACCTTTTAGAAGGGTGTTGTCACATAAGACATATACTAATCTATGTGAAGCACTTGAAGTAGCTTTACACGCTGAGGTAGTTGGAAGTATAGATACTGGAGTCAGCCCATTCTTGGAAGCATAGATTGCAGCTATGGAAAATAAGTTGGAGAAACTATCGATGAATTCAACACATGAGACATGCATTGGGATTTGGTGTATAGACTATGAAGTGGAAGGGCACACCAAGGATAGTTGTCCCCATAGGTCAGTACATTCATTATTGCTAGATTGTGAGATATGTCATCTAAACCATGACGCCAATCTGCTACCCATTATTACAACATGTGATAAGGAAGAATGTATCTTTCTATTGTAAAATTTTTTTGGTCCACGACTCATGATATAGAAGATTGTAGGTTGATTGGTTAGATCCATGATGCTATAGATATTGGTGTGCGACAGACAAGAGTATTAGATAACTCTAAGGGTAAAGGTGAGCACTAGGATCGGGATCAAAATCAAGTGCACTATGATCAGAATGAGGGGTGCTATGAAGGAGGATGTGGTAGAGGTTGAGGATACCATGGTGGATTCGGGGTCAAGGCCGTGGTGGTGGATGAGGAAAGTTTCCTCACAGAACATGCTTTATATGCAGATATCCTAAGCACTACATGTGTGAATTTTCTTATAATATTACTTGTTATTTTTTTGGGAAGAGTCATAGCTATGAGGAATGCCTAAACCTATATGAAAATCTTAGAAAGTAGCATAAATAGGAAAACAAGGGTACATGGATGGTTAGAATACAACATGTCTTTGTAAGAATCGGTGGATGCCAAAGTTGGCACCGAACATGAGGTATTACTGTGAAGATTGATACATGCCCTAGATCCGTGCGCGCAAGGGAAGCATTACATCGAAGCCTACCATCACTAAGGAGGACATTTTGCATGTAAGGTATCTAGATCCTGCGCACTAGAAGGAGGTTTATCAAGAGACCATGGAGGTACTCAAAAACTTTAGGGGGAAATATAGTGTTTAAAGGAGAAATCACGGAAGATGGAACAGAAGAAGGTAGCAGAGACGGTCAATCGGATATTGATGACTTGAAGGAGGTATGCAAAATGTTGCACCAAGAGAATATCATTCCATTACTAGGGAGTTGGCTAAAGGGAAACACTCCACGCACAAATATTGAGAATGGATATCAGATCCTGCATGCAAATCTTCCCCCTCATAGCTTAGATTATGATAAGGAGATCACTTTGAATGCTGTTGTGGATGGATGGATCTTGAGTAATATATTGATTGACACAAGTGCGGAGGTAAATGTTCTTACTTTAGATGCATGGGTATAGATGGGGAGACCTCCATTGCAGCCATCTTCTAATGTATTATTTATGGCTAATCAAACTAAGGCCACTCCCATCGGAGTTTAAAAGATGAATCAATTGTGATACAAATGACCAAGTTCACTGGGGACTTTGAGGTTTTAGCACTTGCAGAAGTAGACAATTTCCCAGCTCTACTTGGGTGCCCTTGGTGCTACGCAAATAATGTTGATCTATAGTTCAACAAGGGATATATAAGTTTTGAGAACAAAGAGGAAAGAGTTATTATCCCTTTAACAAATGGGAAATTTACACCTTATGTTGAGCCTTTGAGTGAGGAATATTTGAACAAGATTTATGTATGTGCCATTTGGGACCCAGAAGTACTCAATCCATCTAAGGAAGGAATCCTCCAATGGGAAGATGCATAGTCTATTAGTGATACCACAAGTATTTCTTGTGATAATTGGGCTCATGACACTTATGAGATGGTTGTGGGCATGAAGTAAGGAGCGTATTTACCTAAAGAAGCAAACCTCATTGCATTAGAAGGATATGTAACAACTCTATACCTCGGTACACTGGAGAAGAAGACCCTACGGTATTCCTGTGCGCCATGGAGGAACAGTGGACATACTAATTTGAAAGAAGAAATATGTTAGCATATACCCTATGTGGGATAGCAGAACGTGCTAGTGGGTGGTTCACAGGGATAATCTTGTAGAATGGAATGAAGTCAAGATTGCTCTAACAACTCGATTTTCCAAGAGTAATGCACCACTCAAATCTGCACATATCATGGTAATCAACATATTTAGCACCACATTCAATAGTGTGAGAGGCTCTAGATAGAGGGGCAGGAAGCTTTACTACCTTCACTATGGGTGCACAAAATTTATTCCACTTTACAAGGTTGTGCACGCGCTTGGTATGTATATGCAGAGCTACATAAAGAGACTGGAAATTGGCAGGATTTGATTGTAGGAATGGTCCATAATTTTGACTACTTCTCTACTAAACCTCCAGTGGAAGAGGCATTAAGGGTTATAAAGTGCTTAACTATGGGAGATAGTGAAAAGGTGGAAGAACTCATTCAAGATTTATTTGGTGAGAAAGACTCAGGAGTGCACTTTGATAAAGAAGAAGAGATAGATGCTACGCTACTTAAGTGTGCTTGCTTAGAGAAAGAAAAAGGAAAGATGGTCTACATAGTGGATGATGAGGAAGTAGAAGATCTAGATATAGATCATTCAATGGGTATGCACGAGGTGTTAGACAGTGTAGATAAAAATGCACATGCCTATCATGAACCCATGAAGACAAAAAAGTGAATATTGGTACGAAATTGAACCTAAGGAGGAAATAATTGGGGATTATTGGTCTGACTTTGAAGTGGAAAAAATCATTGAGTTACTACATGATTTTCAGGACTTATTTCCTAGGGGCTACCATGAATTAAAAGGAGTGCATGAATCATTAGGAGAGATGAAGATTAAGCTTAAGGAAGGTGTGTGCCCGATTAGGAAAAGATCCTACAAAATGAACCCTAACCTGCACATAAAGGTTAAGGAAGAAATTGACAAGATGTTGAAATTTGGCATCATCAAGCCCCTAGAATAATTAGAGTGGGTTATCCCCATGGTCATCAATATAAAGAAAGATGGTCAGATTAGGATTTGTGTGGATTACATGGAACTGAATGTTGCATGTGTGATTGATCCCTTTCCTACACCTTTCACAGAGGAGATATTAGAAAGCATTGCAGGGAACAAAATCTATTCTTTTACATATGGATTCTCTAGTTATCATCAGTTAGGACTTCATAGGAGGATCAAGAGAAAACAACTTTCACCACTGAATGGGGAAGTTTTACATATACTGTGATGCCCTTTGGTCTGAAAAACATACTTGTTGTATTCTCGTGCATAGTTGTTCAAGCATTCTAGGATTTTATTCACAACTTCTTACAGGTTTACTTAGATGATTAGACAATATATGGACTTATTAAGGATCATTGTGACAATTTGTGCTTGATGTTTGAAAGATGTAGACAATTAAGCATCTCTTTAAACATCAAGAAGTGCCTGTTTTGCTACACCTTTTGGCACTTTGTTAGGGCACATCATCTGTAAGGAAGGTTTGTTACTGGATCTAGCTAAGGTTGCGTAATTATTGTAGGCTTGGAAGATCCTATCATTCGAGAGTGAGGTGCATGGATTATTTGCTCATACTAAGGTATTATAGAAAATTTATCAAAGGATATGTTAAGATTGTCACACCCTCGAAGAGTCACTTAAAGGAAAAGGGACATTTTATTGGGGAGAACCACAACAATGCACATTTGAGGTATTAAAGGAAATACTTACTACAACACCTATTCTACATTTTCCCCATGGAACCAGCCGTTTCATGTACATGTGACATGCCTGACACCTATGGCACGGTGTTAGCTCAAGATGAAGAAGGAGTTATAGATCATCCTATTTGTTTTTCAAAAGTTGACTCCTACAAATCAGAATTATATAACTACTGAGCACAAAGCCTTGTCAATGATCTAAGAACTACATAAATTAAGACAATACCTGTTAGCAACACCATTTGTATTTTACACCGATCACATGGCATTAAAATACTTGGTAAACAAGCCTTTTTTATAGGGGCGCATATGTCGATGGGTGATCTTATTCCAAGAATTTGATTTCACGGTTGTTGTAAAACCAGGTAAAAGTAATTCTGGCCTAGACCATTTATCAAGAATTTAGTCGGTGAGAACACATAGATAATTGAAGATACAATACTGTGATGAAAACATACAAAGTTACAACACACACCCTTGAATTGGAGAATATTGCTATCTTTTAACATAAAGGTATGACACCGAGAAGGAAATGAAATACTTAGAGAAGAAACAACTTGCAATTTACATGGCACCTTTTATGTTGATCAGTGGTGATGTATACAAGTTAGGCCAAGATGAAGTAATACACCGGTGTGTACTAAAGCACAAGTGCACTGATATCATGGAAGAGGCTCATCGTGGTATTACAAGTGGGCACTATGTAGGTGACACCACTGTGTATAAGATTTTACTTGTTGGATTATGGTGGGAGACCCTCTATAAATATTGTAAAGCATATTGTAAGGCGTGTGATCACTATCAATGCCTTGGTAAACCTGGGCAAAGAGATGAAATGCCTTTAAGACCTATTCCTAGTGCAAATTTGTTTAAGAAAAGGGATATAGAATTTTTGGTCCTATTTCACCATCACGTGTAGAACTAGATCACGCTACATCATTACTTGCACATATTATCTTACAAGGTGGGTAGAAGTAACACCTACCAAGGATTGTATAACATTTACATCAGCTAGGTTTTGTGGGAAAATGTTCTTACAAGGTATGGATGCCCGCTAAGTTTGACAAGTGATAGGGGTACACATTTTTTGAATGATACAATCAGGATACTATTGGATGAATTTATGATTACGCACCATAATACTACACCCTATCATCCTCAGGAAAATGGGACTACTGAGGCCTTCAACAAGATTTTGAGCCAGACATTGACAAAAATTTGTGATGTTGGAAGGAAATATTGGGATGATAAAGTTTCTATCATGATTTTGGCGTATAGAAAAACATACAAAAGATTGAACAAGG
The DNA here is from genome assembly GCA_018340775.1 of Taxus wallichiana var. yunnanensis. Lineage (NCBI taxonomy): Eukaryota > Viridiplantae > Streptophyta > Pinopsida > Cupressales > Taxaceae > Taxus > Taxus wallichiana. Next base: position 623,102,663 of record CM031241.1, on the reverse strand, counting down.
CCACACCCTTTCAATTGGTGTTTGGCACATAATCAGTTATTCCTATGGAATTCATGTTACCTTCTTTGCATATTGTGCACGCGTTGGAGGTCTAGCTGATGAGCAAGCATTAGAAGAAAGAATTGATAAATTGATACCGAGAGGTGTGTCGTAGCACATTGGAGTTAGAAGTAGGAAAAGGCCAGGTAGAAGGCATGGCATGACAAACACATCAGGGGAAAAAATCTTAATATGGGATAGATGGTGTTTTTTTATGATTCTAAGTTTCATGCCATGCCCTGGAAAGCTTAAAGTGCATCGCTTGGGACTATATGTTATCACTCATATACTTGAATTAGGTGCTTTCCAATTAGAGATGCTTGATGGAATATGGTTACCCTATTACTTTAATGGGGGTAGGCTGAAGACCTGTTATAAATAAGTCTTCTTGGTGTTTGTAATAAAGTAGTGTTGTCATTTAGAATAGGTTTTAATTTTTGTATTTCCTTCTTTGTAGCTATGATTTGTTAATTTAGTTTGGTGTTTTGTGTAATAAGTGTGTTTTCACATTAGAAGCTAATTACCATATGAAGTAGTATTTTTATGCGCAAATGACTAGACATAACATTGGTGTGGGGTGGTTATTCACATTCACAAACTGGGTACACATCAAAAAAAAAACTATACACAGTGCTAGTAAAGTGTGGAAAGGAAAGGAGTTGTTAGAAAGGATATTGCTCTAAAAATATGACCATAGATGAAGATAAATTAGGGAACAATATAACGAGGTAAGTAAGTGCGACCATGGAGACTACCTGGGGAAATCATAGTGGTGAGGTACTCAGTGCATGGAAGTGTGTTGAAGAGAAGTCTTTAGCCAAAAGGTAGGTAGGAAAGTGCACTAGAAGGTTAATTTGGGGAACAAAGATGTACCCGCGAAGATTGTGAAAATGGTCAATTAATGAGAGGATTGTTGGTAGGTGAAGGAGTAATAAATGCACTAACTTTTTGAAAATCTATATAAGGACATGACATGGGTTCATTTTTACCTTTGTGATCACAATTATTTGAGAAAGCTAAGTGTGAACGAGCCAAGTGAATCATGTTAAGTTGTGGAGTGTTGTGAAACCAGACGTGGAGAGTAGATTATTGCGTGGAAGAGGCTTGCATCCCCATTAGTGAAGGGTTTGAGCAAAGCAGAAGCGTTAAAAAGAGCTAGGGCATGTGGTTTCAAGCTAGGGCATGTAGATTTGAGCTAGGGTTTGATTTTTCTCATTATAGACAACAAAAGGTGGGATTTTTATGATGGCACTGAAGAAAGCACCTACAAAGCAGGAATGAAAGGAAAGAAGAAGGTAGAAGATGAAGTTGAAATTTATCCCGAGAGTAATTTTTCAGAGATGCAATACCCGAAGGAGTAATAGTCGGACAAGAGTGGGATTCCCACATCCGTAGATGAAAAATAAGTGATTATAACCACCGTACCCTCTGACAACAAGGGAAATTTGGATGTGTTGTTGAATAAGAAGACCAAAAAGTGCACGGTGGAGGATATGCCAGTGTATGATGACACTGGGGAGAAATTACTAAAGCAGGTAGGAGTTTATCAGTTGTATGAACTCCCATATTTTGGAAAATATGAACCCTTATACCAATGGCTGATGAGCTGAGTCCATGAGGACTTCTTTTATTTTACTAGATGAAGAGTTAGGATCACAACAACCCTGGTTTCGACACTAACAGGATTCAAGGGCACAAGGTAGACCTTGTTAGTGATCTGACTAATAAAGCAAGTGGTCATAGAAATAAGAAAGGAGTTGGGGTATACCAAGGGTCCACATGGAATGGACATTAATAAAATAAAGAAGTTTCTTGTGGTGTAGGCAGCCACACATCTGCTAACTAGGTTAAATGACCAGAGAGATGGTCACAGGTAAACACCATGTGGCTTCACATTGCAAAGAAAATGTCTCAGGGAGTAGTATACAACTTAGCAGGCTATATTACAGACACCATTGTTGAGGAAGTGTGCACATGAGAAAAGATAATTTTTTGTGTTATCCTACTTTCTCTTGTGTTTTTAGAAATTGGAGTGCCCAATGGGCCAAAGAACAAGATCTGGGAGTACCCCTTGGAAAAGAAGTCCCTCACGGAGAGGTTTGAAAATTATTTATGTGAAGGATCAATGAGTGGGCCATTTAAGAAGAGGGTGGAGATGTGGTATGACCGACTTCATGCGGTGTTTGAGGAGGAGTGACACATTCCCAAGGAGCTACCTTCGGTAGTGGGAAAGGTAGTATAGTTCATGCAGTGTACCAACACTTCTGCATCGTGTAGTTTTCTATGAGGGATGGGACATGGAGCCCATGGTGTAAACTTCCCTATGCCTTCACAAATGTGCTACTTCCAAGCCTTAGTTCACATATTTACTGATGCATGTCATCTGAACTTCAATGTAGACAAGGTAGATTGTGACTACCACACCCTCAAGAAGACATATGTGTATCCATGTTAGACTGCCTACATTGAGAGGCTCATCTCAGACATCATAAGTATGAAGCTAGTAAGATTGGCTATTGGGGATAGTGGATCCGTGCTCATATACCTTCAGCTTAAGCCTAAGCTGGAGAATAAAAAGTACATGGAGAATGATTTCATGCTCCCAAGGCCACCTAAGGGAAAACATACAGTGGAGAATGTGCCAGCTCTAAAGCCTGCAACGACTATAGAGGTAGATGAGGAGGAAGAAGAACATGAAGATAGTGGTGGCTTAGATCAGAGAGTACAGAGGTAGCCCATAAATAGAGTGGAGACAGAGCACACGGATACTCCACCTCAGGCACAAGAAGGAGACGAGGACTTGGACATGGAAGTAGTCCATGAAGAGTGTCACTTTAAGAGGGTATTCAAAAGAACAAGGACCCAAGGCACGGGAACTCCATAGCCTATAAGAAGATCACCATGAACTCTCCCCGTAAAGAGGCAACTAAGAAGAAGAGGAGAAAGCTAAAGCTGAATGAGGAGGCAAAGGAGTCTACAGAGAGCACTGCCTGGAACCCCAATGTAGCTAGAAGATATGGAGGATCCCAGAGATGAGGACATGAAGGATGAAGAGGAAGATGTGAAGGAGGTAGAAGAATCAGAGCATGAGAAACCTCACACACATGATACTACTCAGGATGTCAAAGGGATAACTCTAAACCTTGGTGATTAGGTTCCTAAGGGGCCAAGAACAAGGAGAACAAGTGGAGAATACATTGTGCCGAGTATGTGTTATGCTGATGACACAAACAAAATCATTCACACCCATTTCCAAAACATAGTGGACCTGAAGGAGTTATATAGGTGGGAGCTAATGGATGTAGACATGGCCACTACATGCACAAGGAAACAACTATCCTAGTCCATGCAGACTCACATGGATGAGCCATATTTTGATGTATGCGAGGAGTCTTGTGTGTCAAGAAGAGTGAAGAAGGCACCTCAGAGTAGTCACATGACTATAAATACCACTCTCATATCTGACGAGCATATGAGCAATACCTTGGTTAAAGTATCTACAGAGGTGGCGTGGAGGAATATCGATAAGGCTACCACTATTAGAGTGCTACTTGAAGATAAAAAGCAAAAACTACAGAAATAACACATCTGAAAGGAGAGAAGGATCTGGAGTAGAAAATGAATGATGCCTTCATCAACATGGTATAATAAATTGGTGACTATGCCTGAAAGTGAGGTTGCATCCTGGAGTCTAAGGTACGTGACAAGTTTCCTTCGACTATTAGTTTGTGTGCACACATTAGTTGATTTGGTGCTTGGCGATGGACCGATTCGAATACTGTCAAAAGAAGAACAGAAGCAAAAGAGAGTAAGGGCTTCGTGGTTAGAAATATTTCATCTTATAAGGAATTACTTGAAACTTTACAAGATGAGCTAAAGAAAGAAAATCAAACTCTTGAATATGTGTAAAGCACCAAAAGTAGTGATTAGAATCGGGACTATAATAAAAGATAATGAAATTTTGAAGGTAATGAAGGATGATACTTTAGGGCACGTAAAAATATTTTCCTTAGTAAAACAAAAGCGTGAATCCCTTGCAATAGCACACAACCCACATAAGGAGAGGTTGATGATATTGGAAAGCTCATAACACAAAAGATGGATCTTCTGGAGGGAAGGATGTCTACTATGGCCAACGTTGTCCTAGTACTATAGAATGAAAAGGGAGAGATAACCCAGGATGAGTTGGAATCCATCGCCATAGACGTTCCAGAGAAGATGAGAAATGCGTTGGATGATTGGAAAACATTGGAGGCTAAGATTAAAATAGAATATCCATAGTTGATCCTCCCAGTTGAAGCAGAGGGTGCTACAGAATAGAATTTTATTCTTTGTATAGTAATTCTTTACATTCTTTCCATTCTTATTCTTTATTGTTTGGGACAATCAAGAGGAACCCCATTTCTAGGATGACAATGTACATTAGTGTGGGGTAATGTTGAGTAGACAGAGTATGACACTAAGGAGAGGGCACACAAAATATTCACGCGTAGGAACAAGGAGTATTTGAAGGCGCAGAAGGATAGGAAAGGAAACACGCGCCAAGACAAGCTGATTTGGGGACTTAGCCATTTTCATGGTTATGGGCTATTTTTGGAGATAACGTGCAGAGCACACAATGGGATGGAGACTTACGTGACACACAAATGCTATTTTGAGGATGAACATCTACTAAGTGCCATGCATGAGTTCAAGATAATAATAGGATTATTACTGCCAGTTAACTATAGGAGATCTATTATTAGCGTACTTGCATGTGTGCATATTATTGTAAAGGTGCATGGCTATTTTCAGCATGTGACCTATTTTAGGAAGTGCGTAAGTGGTGAAGGGAAATTCCCCACCCCTATAAGTATGTATTAGTCTATGTAGTTAGAAAGATACACTATGTATGAGTTATTTTAGAGTTATGATATCGGATATGTTACGTGCATAAGCCTATGGTAGTGTTATATGATGTAAGAAGATTTTGTATTTCTTTGTGTTTAATATAATGGAGTATATTGGCTGGATAAAGGTGTTAAACATGACTATAACTGGTTTTTGTATGGTTGATTTCATTATGATTATTGTTTACTTCATGATTCTTTAAGATCTAGGAATATTTATGGTTAGTTAGGGTTCAGATGTATGCTTTATCTTCAAGCACATTAACATCCTTCACAAATAACTCTAAAGAGGGGCCCGGTACCAGACGCTTTGGTTGAGTGCTCACTCAAGATGAGTGATGTGCCAACACACATGGGTTGTTCATGGTGGATTCTAGGCTTCATCACTCTACGTGGGATAACAATGCATTGGTGGAATACACACAGAGACAACCTATTAGAATGGAGAGAGGTGAGAATTACCTTTTCTACTAGGTTTCTAAGGAACAATGTACCTTCTCAGATATGCAAATTCCATGGGAAGTCCCTTGCTTCACACCATGTATGGGAATGTGAGAGACTTTGGATGGAGGGGTAGGAGGCCTTACCACCATCACTTTGGGTACATAAGTTCTACGCCACCCTAAGCGGCTATGCGCGTGCATGGTATGTCTATGCAAAATTGACAAGGGAAACAATTAATTAGTAGGAGATGACCTCAGGTATGATCCATACTTTTTATTATTTTTCTACTAAACCTTCGGTCAATGAAGAACTACAGATTATGAAGCACCTTACTTTGGGAGATAGCAAAAGGCTAAGGAACTCCTATTAGATATGTTTGGAGAGCTGGATTTAGAGGCATGCCTTGACCTTGAAGAGACTAAAGAAGAAGAAATGGTATGTGCCTACGAAGAAAATAAATAGGGTAAACTAGTATTCCTAATAAATGATGATGATGAGGAGGACAACAACTTGGATGTTAACCACACTGAAGGTACACGCGAGGTGATGGACACAAAAATTAGATGGCGTGTGCATAATATAAGCCTATGAAAACAAAGAAGGTTAACATTGGAATAGATGCAGAGCCTAAAGAGGCCATTATTGGTGACTACTGGTTGGAGTAGGAAGTAGATAATATTATTGAACTCCTACGTGACTTTCAATATTTTTTCCGAGGGGATATCATAAATTGAAAGGAGTACACCCTTCTTTAGGTGAGATGTGAATCAATCTTAAAGAATTCATGCTCCCGATTAGGAAGAGGCCATACATGATGAATCCTAATCTGCACGTTAAGGTAAAGGAAGAAATTGATAAAATGCTCAAGTCTGGTATAATTGAGCCCATTGAGGAATCTGAGTGGGTAAGTCCCATGGTCATCAATATTAAAAAGGATGGGAGGATAAGGATTTGTGTGGACTACAGAGAATTAAATGCTTCATGTTTTATTGATCCTTTTCCCACCCCATTTACAGAGGAGATCCTTGAAGGAGTTGCAAGGCATGAGATCTATTCTTTTATAGATGGGTTTTCAGGTTATCATCAAGTGTGCATAGCGAAGGAAGATTAGGAAAAGACAACTTTCACCACTAAGTGGGGAATTTTTGCATACATTGTGATGATTTTGGGATGAAGAATGCGCCAAAGTGATATTCTCACGCATTATTGTGCAGGATTTTTAGGACTTCATTCATAATTTTTTATAGGTGTATCTCGATGATTAGATAATATATGGTTTGGTTAAGGATCATTATGACAATTTGAGGCTTATGTTTGAGAGGTGCAGGAAGTTGAGCATCTCTCTGAATATTAATAAATGTATCTTTGCAACACCTTTTGGCACTTTGTTGGGGCATATTATTTGTAAGGAAGGGTTGTTGGTAGATCCAACTAAGGTTGATGTGATCTTGGGATTGGAAGAACCTAACAATCAAAGTGAAGTGCACAGATTTCTTGGACATATAGGGTATTACAAGAAATTCATTAAAGGATATACCAATTTTTGTGCCCCGGAGGCATTATTGAAAGAAAAAGGAAAATTATACTTGGTATGAGGCACAATAACAATCATTTGAAACACTGAAGGAGAGGTTGACCACTGCACCTATTTTACACTTTCCTTTATGGGACAAACCATATCATGTTCATGTTAATGCTTCTAGGATGGAAATTAGTGAAGATCGATGCTACTAGGAAAGTGAATTGTATACCACCCTATTTGTTTTACAAACATGAATTTGACACCAGTTGAACATAATAATACAACTATTGAGCGTGAAGATTTTTCCATGATCTATGCACTACACAAGTTCAGACAATACTTATTGGCTACACCATTTATTTTCTTCACAGATCATATGGAACTTAAGTATTTAGTCAAAAATCCTATTTTACAAGGGTGCATTTGTAGGTGGATACTACTATTTCAAGAGTTTCAGTTTACAATTATTGTAAAACTAGGAAAAAGAAACTCAGGGCCTGATCATTTGTCAAGAATCAATTCTAGTGAGGATGTACAAAGCATTGAGGACACAATGTCAGATGCACAACTCTTTAGATTGAACCACACGCCCAATGAACTAGAGGAAATTTTTGTATTCTTGTGCACTAGATAGGTGCCTAAGGGAATGAATACCTTAGAGAAGAAACAACTTGCAATACACGTGACACCTTACTAGTTGATAGGAGGATATTTGTACAAGCTAGGTCATGATGAATTTTTGCATTGGTGCATACTAGACATGAGCTCAAAGCAATAATGGAAGAAGCTCATGGTGGAATTGCAGGAGGTCATTATGCAGGAGATGCCACCGTGCGTAAGATTTTGATGGTTGGCCTTTAGTGGGAAACTATATATAAGGATACTAAGGAGTATGTCAAGGTGTGTGATCATTGTCGCCGCTTTGGAAAGCCAGAACCAAAGATTGACTTTTGAGGCCTATTACAAGTGTTGAAACTTTTGAGAAATGAGAGATTGACTTTGTATGTCCTATTTCCCCACCCACACATAGGAATGGTGCACACTACATTATAACTTGTACAAACTACCTGACAAGGTGGGAAAAAGCAACGCCTACTAAGGATTGCACAACAACGAGATTTTTATGGGAGAACATTATCATCCAGTATGGATGTCCATTGAGTCTAACAAGTGATAGGGGCACACATTTTTTGAATGAGACCATCAAGATTTTATTGGTAGATTTTATGGTGGCACACCATAAGACAAAACCCTATCATCCACAAAGTTAATGGAACTCCTCAGGATTTCTACAATATTCTAGGAAAACATTGACAAAAATCTATGATGTTGGAAGAAAATATTGGGATGATAAATTTTCTATTGTACTCTAGGAATATAGGACTACCTACAATAGGTTAAATAAGACCACACCCTTTCAGTTGGTGTTTGACATGGAGGGTGTATTACATGTGAAATTTATGTTTCCATCCATGTGTATTGCACGTGCAGGAGGAATCTATGATGAAAAAGCTGTTGAGGAGTGCATAGACAAACTGATGTAGTTGGATGAGTGGTGCACTATTGCTTGATGGAGCCAGAAGATAGAAAAGGATAGACTAAAAGAATGACATGATAGGCATATCAAGAATAAAGCATTTTATGTGTGAAATATGGTTCTTTTGTATGATTCAAAGTTTGTGCGCCACCCTGGGAAGTTTAAAGTTCATTGGTTGGGACCCTTTGTAGTAACAAAGATACTTTATTCAAGTGTTGTTCAATTGCATGCACTAGATGAAACTCTATTTCCCGATTACTTCAATGGGAGTAGGTGAAGCCATACTATAAATAAGTCTTCTTGGTGTTTTTAATAAGGTAGTATTTCCACTTAGATTAGATTTCCTTTCATGTATTTTATTTTCATGTGTTTCCTTTCATCATTGTTATGCTTTGTCAATTTAGTTCAATGTTTGTTGTAATAAGTGTGCTTACGTGTCGATCTGATTACTATGTATTGGATTAATACGCAGAGGACTGCGTATTCTTTAAGTGTGGGTGGAGTAGATACAAGTGGTATGTAGGTACATATATGGGTTGAAACTTGAATATCCTTTGAAATATTGGTGCGCATAAAAGAAAAATATATACGGTGTTCTCAGAGTTGAGGTACGTAAATAAAATTACTTAGATTAAAAACACGCGTAGATGGATGGATGCATAGTGTAATGTGAGGTAGGAAGTGACATGGAGAACTAATTGGTATAAGGCACAGTGGTTTTGTACTTTAGCGCATGGAGGCACGTGTAAGGAGGTTTGTATCCGGAAGTAGTGTGCATGCATGCCGGAAGGTTACGAAAGGAGGCGTGAAAGAATACAACACAACACATAGAAGAGAGAAAGGGTGGAATTAATTTCAATTATTGTGGTGGTTGAGGAGTAATTAATGTGGAGGATTTTGATGGATCTATAAAAGAATAATCTTGCAATGTTATTTTTACCTTACATCCTTTGTGTTTTCAAGCTAAGAAGTGTAATGAAGTGTGAAGTGCAAATAAATATTGTTTAAATAGTGAAGTAGGTGATTTCAGGATAAGACATTACTAGAGCTCTGCATGAAAGTGTGTTTGAATGAGCTGGGCATGTGCAGAAGGAAAGATTTGTGATGTTAGGGTTTGGAGGAGAAAAAACTTATAGCTAAGGAACATGAAGGCACGGGATATCTTGATAAAATAGAGGAAATCGAAGGTGCAATGCTAAGGCACAAAGGAGAGCTTCGGTTGTTGAGAAGGATACTAAGGAAGCACCACATGAGTGGTTTGTAAAAATGCAATACCCATAAGAGGTTATTGAAGGGAGGTCATGGACATCATAGTTGACAAAATGTAAAATTAGTGACTTCAATCATCGAGATAGAGAATACCTGGAAGGATATAAAGGAAGATATAGTTTTGAAGATGAACATGTGAACTGTGGATGGATAGAGGGTGTATGATAACAACATTTACAAGATATTGGAAAGTGTTGGGGTTATGTAGTTGTTTGAGTTGTTGTTCTTTGACAAGCTTGATCATCTATACCAGTGGCTCATGTCACGCGTACACAAAGATTACTTCTATTTTATGGGAAGGAGAATGAGGATCACAACAAGGTTGATCGGGAAGGTTACAAGTTTACGTGACTCGGTTTTAGATATTGTTGACAACCCGATTGATGAGGAAGGAATAGAGGAGATCGCCACTTGTATTTAAGTATCGTAAAGGAGGTCAGGATTTTAACGTGATAAACATAGAAGAAAAAGCCACCAAGGTAGCTCCATGCCTAGTTAGTGTAAGTTGGGCACTTTACAAAGATGGAAGGAGCTAAACAAGCATTGGTTATATATAGCACAAAAAATGGTGAATAAGACATATTATAACATTGAGGTATATCGTAGAAGGTATAATGGAAGAGGCACGCATCCAAGGAGATAAAGGTGAGAAAATAACTTGGGGTGCAATCTTGTTATTGATTGTGTTCAATGAAATTGGTGTGCCCAATGGGCCAAAGGAAAAAATGTGGGTATATCCCTTAGAAAATAAGTCACTTGCGAAGAAGTTCATGAGCTTCACATGTCAAGGCACTATAATAGGGACATATAAGTAGTGCATAGAGAAGTGATTTACAAGAATGGAAAATGAATTTGAGGGGGAATGACACATCCCTAGAGAACTCGCCCAAAGTTGTTTTGGATGGTCGGGTAGAGTTTAGGTATATCAACACTTCTATTTGGGGCACTTTTACATGAAGAAGGCATAAGAAAAGCCCTGGTGTAAGTTTCCTTTTTCATTTATTGCTTTTTATTTTAAATATTAAGTGAATCGGATACTTAATGCATGGAATTTTTAGTTTGACATTGATAATGTAGATACGTACATTCACATTATGTGCAAGAAATATGTCTACCCTAACAAGGAGGCATATGTGGAGATAATGGATTTGGATAATATAGATATCACTCCAGAGGTCATGGATGTGGGATAGATATAACCCATGTGCATCTATGTGTATCTAAGGTCGAGGTTCAAGGATGGAAATTATATTGCTAGTGAGGACATTTCACTTCTAGGTCCTCCGAAGAACAAACAGACTGTGGGTACATAGAGAAAAATTGAAGAGACACCCCCAAGGTAGGAAAAGAAGGGCTTGGAGAATGTCCTTGAAAAAGAAGATGTAGAGAAATAAGATAGCACTGCACTTGATCATGATAGAAGGATACCACAAAGGAATTGGAAGGATGGAGATGAGGGCATTGGGACCCCACTGCAAGTGATGTGGTCACCATGCATAAATAAGAATGAGGAAGAGAGGAAGAAAAGGTACAAGTATGTGCTTGTGAAGGATAACGAGGAAGAAAAGCTATCATATGGGGCCACGTGAGAACATGTTTCTTCATCTAGCCTTGAATTCAGAGAAGATAAAGGGACCGATGTTGAGTAACCACAGTTTGACATAGACATCCCTAACGTGATTTTACAATAGCATGAAAAAGAAAGCCACACTAGGGGAGATATAGAATTGGAAGATAGTGTTGCACAACCAACTGGTGGCCCTAACATTGGCGTTGGAGAGGAGAATAAGGAAGGCGCTGAGACATAGGGAAATATAGGTGAACACACTAGTAGACAAAGGGAAGAAGATATGGTGCGAGACACCATACTTTGGGCACATTAATCACCCAATGAATACTATATGTGCTATGTCCCATAACACTCTTACCCCGAACAATTGTATGGATGAGAGCTAATGGACCTAGAGATGGAAAATGCACACACTAGGAAAGAATTGACGTGGAGTATGCAAAATCACATGGATGATCCCGTGTTTGACGTATGCGAGGATTCATGTGCCACCAGATGAATGAAGAAGGCTCCACATTCCAAGCATGTGACAATCAAGCCCACGGAGTTCTCTTATGAGTAGGCAAACAATGCATGGACGAAGATAGCTGCAGAGGTCACGCACGGAATGTTTATAAAGTAGCTACCTTGAGAAATTTTCTTGAGGATAAAAAGGACAAGGAAGAGGAAATAGAGGACTTGAAGAAAGCAAAGGAGAAACAGAAAATAGAGTGGTGAATTATCTTGAGATGGTCAAGGAGATTATAGAGGAAATTTTAAAGGAACAACCATAGTATGAAGAAAAGGTAACTAGAAAATTTCCATCAGCCCTGCATTATTTACGGACCCTAGTGCTTTTGTTGTTAAATGAGGGAACAAATGTGCATGACCTAAGTGTAGAAAAGAAAGCTACCTAGAAGTAAGAATAAGCTACAACTGAAAAGGAGATAACCAAGAATAATATCACGTGTAAGATAGTTGAATATGATGCCCTACTACAAACAATTAAGGAATAATTAAAGAAGGTAGACTTGGCATTGAATATATGTGAAGATCCAGAGCTGATCATTAAAATAAGGAAATTGTTTAAAGAGAATGAGTTCCTTGTTGCAAAAAAAAATGATACTTTGGGACGTGAGGAGAGGTTGGCATTACTATCGAGAAGCACAATGCACTCATAAGCACTGAGATCCTCACAAAGATAGAATAAAAGAACTTGGGAAACTAATAACAAGAAGAATGGACATAATGGATGGAATGGTTTCCTATTTAACAAATGTAATAAGGGTGTTGAAGCACAAGGGAAAAGATATGAAAATGGATGAAATGTAAGGTGTTCTTGAGGAGATCACATAAAAGGAAAAGAAGGGACTCAATGATTATAATGAGTTAGAAATAGAAATCAAGAGTGAGTATCAAAAATTATTATTGCGAGATGTAGAAGAATGCACTAGGTGAGGAATTATATTTTTTATTCTTTCATTCATTGAATTGTTAAGTTATTATTAATTTTTAATTATTTGGAGAGATAAGGTATGAGTACCCATTTTGGGGGCAAAATGACATTAGTGTGGGGTAATGTTGGTCTGGTGAAATATTACCTAAGTATCAAAAGTGCATATGATAGTGGCACGAAAGAAGGGGGTGCATGGATAGAAGTGGAAGGTTGAAAAATTTGTGCCTTGAGGATTTCCTCCAGTAAGATAGAGTTCAAGATTTATCTTTTTGCATGGCACGGGCTAAAAATAGGAAAAGAAAGATGGAGTATGGACCAAACAAGGTAAGGACATGAAGACTTCAAGGATAAGCGAGGGCTATTTTTGGGAACAAGTGGAAGACCAAGAGTCATGCGAGTTTTAGAGCTAATAATAGGATTAGATATGGATTTAATTATAGATAATCTATTATTAGGTGAAGCTTGCATGCTTCTTTAGTTATCTTTGTAGTGGTACATGGCTATGTAGCCTATTTTAGAGATTTCATTGGTAGTGAAGAGAAAGTCCCCCACATGTATATACATGTATTGACTTGTACGAATTATATAGATCTAGATTGTAACAAAGTTATGTTGTTGGTATGTTTGTGTGCATGAATTTGTGATGATGCTTATGGTGTATTCAACTTCTGTGTTTTGTGATGAATTAATGTGATGGATCATTGTGAGTGGATCTTGGTAATTGATGTCTTTACTCATGATTATTGTATGGTAAATCTGATCTTGATCCTTGTTTAGTTTATTATGCATCATGGTTGTGATCTGAATCATTTATGTTTGCACTTGTTTACTTGTTATGGTTATGGAATATATGTTCATGCATGATAACATCTTGGAAAGTTAGTAACAAAGAGGGACCTGGTAGGATTCGTGTGCTTCGGGTGAGAACTCACATCTATTTGAGTAAATTTCCAAAGGCACCTAGGCATCTAAGTATAAAAATAAATACTACAAAGTGACAAGTATACCTTACTTAGATTGCGGGATAATCACAATTGTGTTTCACCGAGAATCACACAGAGATCACAAGACAATCACAATTATAATTCAAGCATGTGTTGATATTTCATTAGAATAATGTTACATCAAGTTAGATATATCCTTTGGTTTTCACTTTTTCTTCTTCAAGACCTGAAAAACCAAGATATGTGAGCAATAGAGAAAGATAACTCAAGTATAGTCTTTATGCACTAAGAGCCATGGATTATAATGAGGAGGTGAGGATACTTTTATAGATTTGGAGTGCATAGGGGAGTGGGACACACATGGGTGCAATGATAGGGTCCATAGTGCATTGGGAATACACATGGGTAGGTGGGTGGATAAAATTAAATGTGAGTGGGTGAGGGTTAGTAAATTAGTGGTGAGGTTTCTTTTAACTCCATTTTGTGGTGTTTTATAATTTTTCGGTATTTTTGTGCTTTACAATGTTTTTGTGTTTTCAAATAAGTTACCTTATATGCAAGGTGAATTTTATAGTGTCTACATTTTCCCCCTTTTTGAGCCATGTGTGCAGTGGTGGGCAAGATGTAGTGTAAAAACTAAAGATGAGATGGGGGTTGTGTAACCCTATAACAATGGTTTCCACAAATCATAGGCTTATATGGTTGAATAGATAGACATGAACTTCGAAATGTGATTGAAGGGCCACTTTAGCTGGAGTTTATAAAGGGTTCGATAGGCTGATTTTACAAGGAAGAGATCATAGAGTCAGTTATTTGATAATTGAATGATTATTTGTAATAGAATTGAATGAGAAGGGTTATGTGTGATTTCCCCCTCAAGTGACATATTTTGGGACCACAGTTTCCCCAACATAATGCGGGATGAAAAGTGGCAATTAAAGATAAGAGAAATTCATCCTTATCAAAGGCGTGTGAAGGAAAAATGGGGACAATGTTACCCCAATCATGTGAAAGGGTGTGTATAAAAGTACATGAGAGTGTTGAGAAATCAAGTCGAGTTGGTTAATTGATGTTGATGATGAATGGGCTACGTAGGAGAGTTGACAAGTGATGCAACTGGGTGAGATGGAAAGCTACTTGGTGAGCTACGTGAGTTGGGGGAATGGTTGAGTTAGATGAGTTGTGGGAAATGGCGGAGTTGGATGATTTGGGGGAATGGTCGAGTGGAAAGTTGTAAGAGGGCTAGGTGCAAGAGGGGAAAGTTGGAAGTTGAGCTAGCTAGTGAGATTGTTGGGTGATATGGGTGATGAGCTAGATGATGAGCAAGATGGTTAGGTGATCTAGTTGGTTAGATGGGTGATGAGTGATCTGGATAGCAAGATGGGAAATGAGTGAGATGGCTGGGGAAAGCTAATTGGGGTTGAGATGGATGAGGGCAACTGGGTGATGACGAGCGGGCTAGAGGTGATTTGTATGGGAGTGAGTTGGGTGGGGAAAGTGGATGGCTAAGTTGAAGGACTGTTTGGGTGAAGATATCACCAAGTTGGGCAAGTTGGAGGAGCATCTCACCGCATTGGTAGAATGGCCAAGTTTCTACCGTGACTTTGAGAGTTGGGTACAATTGACGCAGTTGAAGAGGAAAGGTGATAATGGGGATGGGGTGGCTTGGTAATTTTTATGACCAAGTGGGAGGGTTGGGCATGGAAAATGATAACGAGATGATTTGATTTCGATTAAGGGTCAGCCAAGGTGTTCCTACAACTCAATGAGCTAGGATGTAGAGGGGGATGTGTGAATCGAGGAAGGTAAAGGATAACACACGGGAGATCTTATTGCATTGGGACAAGTTAGGTGAGTTAGAAAGGAGGTCATGGATAGGTGATGGGGGAAGAAGTTGGGGAATTTCAGGTACTAGGTAGTTTGGTGTGTCAAAATGAGGTCACGTGAGTACCTAGAGTGGGGGTTGGGTTGAGCTCGGTTGCAAGTGTGAGTGTAGCCGAGCTAGGGAGAGTTGTAGAGCCAAACACGAGGTGAGGTAAGGAGTCGGTGGTTGAGTTAGTTGGGTAGGGGGTCGGGTGAAGATTCACGGGGTGATTCACTAGGTATTTAGTTAATGAGGGGTAATTAGTGATTTAGGTTTGAGTCATTAATGTGACTCAAAGTGGGGTTTGGGGGTAGGTTAGTCATGATACAAGGTGTAGTGAGCTCGATGAGATATGTCTCTAGATCAACCGAGTGATGGGGGTTAAGGTGGCTTGGTAGTGCGTGGATATTGGGTCATGGGGTGGGAACATTGTGTTGATGGTAGGAGTGATAAAGAGGGTAACTCGGACAGGAGAGTTATATGGATGACTTGGTGGGTGGGGTAGTTAAGTGGTGAGTTGCATGGGTGACTCGTTGGGTAGGGTATGTGGATCGTCAAGCCAAGATAGAGGTAAGATTTTTGGGAGGGCTCGGGTGCAAGTGTGAGTTAGGGATTTAGATTGGTGGGGTGGGTACTATGAGTGGCTTGATGAATTGCATGGGTGAATTTTCAAGGCGAGATGGGAGATGAGGGTAGGGGTGGGGTAGTGTAGGGTGTATGATTTTTTTAATTTGTTTGAATTTTTTTAATTTTTGATATGATGAATTGTTATGAAAAATGGTGTGAAAAAAATGCAAAATAGTGGGAAAAATGTAATGTGGATGAGGTAGAAAGTGCTGAATTAGTATGTAGAAGGAAGCAGATTCCCTTGATGTTCAACACAAGTGGAAATAGGGTGTAAGCATTAAAATGTATGGTTGCGGAAAGGGAGTGCAATATGTATGCAAGTGAGATGAATTTAGTTTGAACACAAGATGTCAAATGAACACATGATGAGCTTGAATACATGGGACATGAGACAACGTGTGCATTAAAACAAAATCTTGAATAAGGTCTAAACCATACAAGGAGACATATTATCCTTGTGACTCATCGATATCATGTGTGTGAGCATGAGAGTGAATTGACTACTTGAAATAAAGACCGATAAGATAGCAAGTGAAAAAATAATCCAACGTGTAGGTGTAAATGAAATAGGCATTTTATGATTAGTGAAATGGAGGGTAATTGTAATTCTTGCATTGATTCACTTCCATCCATACGTCCATAGCCCTGACAGACATACATTTGATTCTAGTCGCAACATTTCTCTATTGCCATCAATGCATCCATAGCCCCGGTAGAAATAATGGAAATACCCCTAAAAGAGGGTGTTTAAGATTTATTTTACTTAATCTTTTGAATTTTTACTTGATTTTGTTTGTTTTGATTTTTCTTTACATGATATTAAGCTCTTTCAATTTTTCAAGGGGTTTAGAACTATGGGTGGCTTAATGGAGGGAATGAAAGTGATTTTGGAGATGACATTGGAAAGAATCAACAAAGAATGCCATAAGGTATTGAAGACAATTTGTTAAGTGTGTAAGCATGCATGGATATCGAAGAGGACAATCATTCTTAATTCACCAAGTAAGGAGAGATGAAGCTCAAGAAACTATAGTAGGAGAGACCAAGCTCAAGCATGATACTTATCTCATACATGCATCCGTCTTCTTGATTACTATCCGGAACTAGGTTTTAATAATATTTTTGGCAAGAATACAATGATCTTTCTTCTAACCCATATATTAGCGTATGATGGGTAGTCATACATAATCAAGTTTAAGATTGGAAATTTTACTAAAATAAGCTATTCATATATTTCCTACATGCTTCTTGACCATCTAAATCTTGATTTAACCCTCGATATTATCTCCTTTTTGCAATGTTTGATGAGCCCTTACTCAATATTCTTGTTCTTATCCCTGAGATAGAGTATACCGAGTTATAATAATGATTTCTTGAGTTGTTCACTTATTTTGAACTTTTGAGCTTCCTTATACATTTGAAATCATTAAAAAAAAATTATTTCTTCATTATTAACCCTTATCACACATTTAAACACCATAACCTATGGAATGACTTGTTCTTAATTAAGCAATCTTCTAAGGACTAAAAGGATAGTTTTCTTATGTAAGTTCTCACATAGGTAAATGTTTAGTCTCATTTAAAACCTTTAACTTTGTTATATCACATGGTTATAATTCAAACCCCTTGAAAACTCTAAGAACAATAAAATAATGGTCCTAAACTTCACAAACCACCATGTTAACTTAGAACAATTTCTTCATCTTACACTTTATATGATCCTCATTCACATTCCCTCCCTTGCGTGCTCTTCTCCTTATCCTTCATGAGTTGTACAGTCTTCATAAACATGTAGGAGCATTTTTACAAACATATTAATGAGATTCAAATCTAATATCATCAACACTCATTTCTCAATACTACAATGAACCATGATTCTCAGTTTACATAAAATAAGCCTTCTTTTATTGATGCATTATGAAATACATAGCTTCATGGGCCTCTTAGGCTATGATACAAAGGTATTCTTCCTCCAAATCCTCTTTTCCAATCTTTCTCAACCACTCCTATTCAAATTCATTAGCATTATTATGAAGGATAGGTGGATAGGTTTCTGCCACCTAACTCACCCTAGTATAAGCTTACCATAGTGAGCTAACACCCTATTGAGTTAAGTAAGTGATTTTAACTCTTGACCACATTATTACATTAATATAAAGCCTATACTAACACCTAAATGACTAACATTCTAACACTTAGGTCTAGGATGCATTACAAGACTAATTTGAATATTTGAATGTGGTTTTTGGAGGGAAACCTCCAAAATACCACTTATTACAAACATAGGAGTCCAAATGGACTAGATATGACCCATGAACACCCAAATGGACCCCACAACACCTATTTAACTATGAAATACTAAAATTGAAATATGTAAACTGATACTCCTACATCATACTCCCCATGTGGAGAGAATTTTTCTATATACAAAATTCCTCTTCGTTCTTCTCTTCCAATTGTGTTCCACTTGTAAATTTTTTCTCTTCACTGTTGCATTTTTCTCATCTTCATTATCTTCATTCTTCTTTTGGTATTCCTCATAATTTTTCATGTTCTTATTCTTCTCTTGGTCCTAGAAAATGAGGTCATCATGCCTTTGTCTCATCATTTGAGCTCTTTCAAAAGTTGTTTCTTCAATAAGCTTTACGTCTTCTTTAATCAAAGATTCAAACCTACACATTCAAAAATACACAAAAACTTTAGTAGAAAAAGAGTGAGACTTTTGAGTCTCTTCACATGTTTCCTCTTCACTTTCAATCTTCTCATTTATCACTACAACTTCCTCTTCATCACACGTCACTTTGTCACCCTTCAAAGCACTTTCAAGTGCTTGTAACTCAACTTCCGATTTCTCTTTGCTCACATACACAAACTGAAAATCAGTT
Source organism: Taxus wallichiana var. yunnanensis (assembly GCA_018340775.1). Taxonomy (NCBI): domain Eukaryota; kingdom Viridiplantae; phylum Streptophyta; class Pinopsida; order Cupressales; family Taxaceae; genus Taxus; species Taxus wallichiana. The sequence continues at coordinate 623,083,638 of CM031241.1, read as the reverse complement.
TTTCCTTTCTCTCCTTCAACTTCTTATCAACAAATGTACTCTTTTTTACTATATCTCTGAATTTTCTCTTCTTGTTGGTTTTCTTTCTTAACCATCCTTTTAGATTTCTTTATTCTTCTCTCAACCTTGTTCTCAACTGCATTTTCTTCCTTCTCTCTATGAGTGACCTTATAGGCCACTTAACCACCTTTCTTATCACTATTTCCATGCCTTATATTTTCATTTCCTCTACTCTAATCATCATCATTTATAATTACTTCATATATTTTCTCAATTATGTAATTTGTTGCTCTATCCACACTCTTCTTTTCTCCTCTATCTCTATTTTCTCTTCTTTCTCTCTCTCTCTCTCTCTCTCTCTCTCTCATCTCTTTATATTTTCTATTATTACTTATAAAAACAAGTAATTTATTCACCAAAATCACTCTTCCTTCATCCATATTTCTCAAACAAGTTTGTTTCACCTTGTTTCCAAGCCTCACCTAGGTTCTATTTCACACCTAGTCTTTTGACTTATTCTTTTCTTCTCTTTCTCTTCTCTACTTTTACACTTTCCTCTTTCTTTTCAAGGAGAAAGGTCTGTCACTTAACATAAAAAAACTCTCACAAGAAGGAAATTTTTCACATGAAAAAAATTCAATCAACTCATATCAGTTCATCCATATTCACCAAAACATCTATATACAAATGCTCCTTAGAAAAACAATTTTACCCTCAAATAGAAAGCTCAAATTTATTTATATTCCCTCTCTAATACCAAATGATGTAGATCTTTGCCTACACTCTTCAATTTCATTACTAATAAATGTATTAGAAGCTTTAAAACCAACTTTTACAACCACTTTTTCACTATGGACCATCACCTTGCTTCAAATGAGCCCAACTAGCTTGAAATCACTAAAATGCATGAAATTATAAAACCAAGGCCAAATTCACTTTAAATATGCTTAAAACCATCATAAATACCTTATTAAGCAACTAAATTAGTTTTTTCACACCATTTTTCATCATTTACCTTTTAGACCTCCTACTTCGCTTGTAACCCTCCAAAATGGTTTTTGACCAAAATCACCCAATTTTCACTTTCATGTCTGATGGTAAACTTTTCAGATACCCAAGTATCTTATCTATGATCTTATGAAGTTTAAAAACCCAAATATTTAGCCATCATCTTTTATTCCCATTTTAGCATTTTTGACTAGGTTATTTTAGCCCTATTAGCCATTCAAGATTCCATGTTTAGAGTAATCTACAAAAACACAAAACCTAATTACATATCCTAGTACCCATTATTGAGATTGTGTTTTTTTCCAATTTTTAATACTCGAATCCTTCTCTACTTCTCCCAACACTAAACCCTTCATCTTACTAGGTTTATTAAGCACTAGCTACTAGGTTTTAAGACAAATTCTAGGTTTTGACTCTTTCTCACTATTCCAACTTCTTTTTCACTTGGTTCCACATTATTAAACTTTTTCATACCTTCCTAAGGGCTCAAATACCCCTACACACTCATTCTTGCTATATTGTTTGATCTAGTCTTATCAAGCCTTGTTTTTCTTGCATGTCACTAAAAATCTTTTAATTTATGTTTTCTTCCTTGATTTGACTAAGTCTTTTTGCTAGTTTTCCTTCACACTATCCATTACTCTCCTTATTCACCAATTCTTCCCACTCCATTTCTTACACTCAAACTTCTTTCACCTATGAATATATTCCTCCTTTCTAGTTTATTTATTGTTCTAAACAAGCTAGTCTTATCACTTGTTTGGTTGAAAGACCCTTATGGTCTACCACCTCTTAAGGCTTTTTCTTCCACCTAATCACTTTACCATCCTTTTGTAAGACCCTCATTGAATTTACTCCTTAGTTTCCTTCAATATTCCTTAATGATCATAGGATTGCATTTAGGCTAATTTATTAAATTTTCTCCATCACTGGTTTGAAACTCTTGTATTTCTACCTCATGTAATCCCCACACTGGTTTAAAAACCTCTTCCTTGAATTTTTGGTGACTAAGATCTATGTTTCACCAACGTCTAAACATTCCTATCACAATATTTCCACTACATTGTATATTATATTTTCTTGCTCTATAATCACTTGATCACCCCGATTCAATGTTTCATCTTCTTTTCCTCACTTAGATCCTCTCTCAATAAATGATCTAGATCACACATTCTTACAAAGTTAGATGGATTAATTTTTAGAAAAAAATTCTCCTCTGAAGCCCTTAACCTAGGCATATACGAGTTTTTATATTGTTAATGAACTTCTCCTTAACAGTTCTCTTTATTTGGGCTTTATGCATATCCTACACACCATATTTATCTCATACATGCCTCCATATTATTGATTACTATATGGTACTAGTTGTTTATAATCATTCTTGACAAGGATACAATGATCTTTCTTCTAGCCCATATATCGGGGTATTTTAGGCAAAATCATACACAATTAAGTTTAAGATTTCACTTTTGACTAAGATAAGTATTTCCTCTATTTCCTACATACTTCTTGACCATATAAATCTTGAGTTAACTCATTTTATTATCTCTTTTTGCAATGTTTAATGATACCTTACTCAATCTTCTTGTTCTTATCCCTAAGACAGGGTATACCGAGTTATAACAATGTGTTCTTGATTTTATCACTTATTTTGACCTTTGGAGCTTCCTTATAGATGTGAGATAATTAAAAAATATTAAATGCTTCATTATCATCCATTATCACACATGCAAACACCATAACCTAGGGAATGGTTCGATTCTTAATCAAGTAATCTTCTAAGGATTGAAAAAACAATTTTATGATATAAGTGCTCACATAGGTAAATTTTTAGCCTCATTTCAAACCTTTTACTTTGTTCTATCACATGGATTATTATTCAAAACCCTTGAAAAATCTAACAAAAATCAAACAATGGTCCTAAGCTACACAAACCACCATTTTAACTTAGCACAATTTCTTCATCTTATACTTTAGATGATCCTCATTCACATTTCCTCTCTTGCATGCTCTTCTCCTTATCCTTCATGAGTTGTATAGTCTTCATAAACATGTAGGATAATTTTTACAAACATATTAATGAGATTCAAATATAATATCATCAACACTCACTTCTCAATACTACAATAAACCATGATTCTTGTATTATTGATACATCTGAAATACATAGCTTCATGAGCCTCTTAGGCTATGATACAAAGGTATTATTTCTCCAAATCCTCTTTTCCAACCTTTCTCAACCACTCCTATTCAAATTCATTAGCATGATTATGAATAAGAAGAGGTGTTAGGTTTCCACCACCTAACTCACCCTAGTACAAGCTTACCATAGTGAGCTAACACCTTGTTGAGTTAAGTAAGTGAGTTTAACTCGTGACCATCTTATTACATTAATGTAAAGCCTATACTAACACCGAAATGACTAACATTCTAACACCTAGGTATAGGATGCATTATAAGATTAATTTCAATATTTGAATGTTGGTTTTGGAGGGAAACCTCTGAAATACCACTTATTACAAACATTGGAGTCTAAATGGACTATATATGACCCATGAACACCCAAATGGACTCCAAAAACCTATTTAGCTATGAAATACCAAAATTTAACTATGTACAATGATGATCCTACATCAATTTCCTTTCCTCTTGTACTCAAAGGGTAAGATGTCATAATTGCTGAATAAATTTGATACTTGGTATTCTTTCTAAGTGGGGTGTTTTGAAACTTAATTCTTCTTCTTTTCTCCTCAACATTCAATGTTTTTGGTATGTACCTAACACTCTCATTTCTACTTGAAAAAATTGGGTACTAATTACCCCTAATTATTTAGCAATGTTCAATAAATTCAACAATGTAGGAGATTCAAGCACAAGAAAAGCATGGGAGTTCCTCCCTCTATATTCCTTCCTTTCTCACATATCTTTCATTTCATTCTTATGAAAATACAAATACATTGTATTACACTTTAAATATTGAGTTAAATTTAAATTCTTTATCATGGAAATTGAATACACTTTGTGTTGTAGGTTTCATCATGGAGCATTCCAACACCAATCACAATGAGATTCTATAAAAAAACACTCAAGGGAATAAAAAGTGTGTTTATAAACTCAAGTATATTTTTATTTAAGCATGTAATTTTCATTTCATACTTAAGGGGGGGGTGAAACTTAGACACTCAAATTTAGTATTTCAATCTTTGACATTGCTATTTTTATAATCCAGTTTTGCTAAGATAAATACAAGTTTCCCATTTCCACTTAGTACATTTTGAGGTCTCTTGTTTAGATTTTGTATCCTTGCATACGACATGTATTTAAATTCTAAGAACACAATGCAAAAATACATAGACAAACATCAAGGAATAGGTTCCAAACTTCAAATGGCCTATTTTCCTTCCCTTGATAGGACTATACAAATTGGTTAGGATAGTACATCTAGTCTTGATGAATCATACGATCTTAAAGCTGGCATGTCCTCCATATTCTATTTCAAATTAATATATTTCATTGGGTATTTTAATATCTTTGGTTGGTCTTTCATTAATAAATTGCATACATAATCTGTATATAAGAAAGTAAATACTACCTCATTTACTAACTTAGAAATCCTATGACACTACATTGATACACTCACTCCCAACACTTATAGAAGGCACCCAAAGATCCCTAAATCTCAAAATAACACATCTATAGTTATTTGGGAAGTAATATATTCATTTTTAATCTATTTACTAATTTAAAGAAACAATCTCCCTTATCCACAATAATTAAAAGACCCCTTCCCAAATTATCTTATCAAGATAAAAAATCAATTCAAGAAATACCAAGGATGGTTGTCAAACTTAGTTGCATTTATTCGGGTATCACACGATAGATGGAGAACAACATGCGTTTGAGGCCTCTTTTAAGTAGTGTCAACTTTGGTACTATACAGGGGTGACCACTATTTTTCAAGACTTCTCATCCATGGCTAGGGTGTGAGATGATGATCAAAGTATTTAAAAAGTTGGCAACATGATCTTAAATTAGGGTTTGTCAATGAAGGATTGTTTCAGATAACTGAAAGTGACAAAAAATTATAAAGCCTAGATTCTAGTAGGTTCAATACTATACATGAGCTACATGCCCATCTGTATGACCATGAAAATTTTATGTGTCCCTGCCACATTATATTTTCTAGTGAGTCTCCAAAATGAAGCTTATTACGGTATAGATCTTCTGTTATAGTAGTTTAATTCCCTAGAACCTTCCATAAACATATCGAATTAGCTAAGTGTACTCATTCCTTTGTATAATAAAGTTAATATATTATTTAGCATAGTTGTTACTAGTATAAAAGTGTTATTTTGATTTTTATCATTATTTTTGTAAGTTAATTAATTAGAAATCCACTTTTTTTCTAGACCTTACATCATTTTGTCCATTATTTCACTAAAAATAATTAGGTTTCCTATTAAATCTAATTAGAGTGTAAAACACATACTTTACATTTGTAGACACTAAAATTTGGTAACTTATCATTTTGTAATGCTAATTTTAACCATTTTCCCTTGTTAAGAAAAATGTTCACTTTCAAATCCCTATCATATATCTCTCTAGATCTTCCTTCACTTGCTTAGATTTACACTTTGATATGTTATTAATTCAAGGAATATTATTAAATCAAAGTAGTAAACAAGCCACGAACTTCATGACACAACTTTTTGATTGGCACCACCATCTTCCTATTCAAACATGTACAAAGGTCTAGGATGTGGGGTTTCGTCTTGAATGACCTTATACGGTCCTTTCTATTTTCATTATCTAAATCTACTTTCAATGAGAATATCTTTATCGGGTCATTTCATCTTCCTAATGTCGAATTATTAGAACATTTCTCCTACGGAATGCTATATAAGCAATTCAATATCACTTTATGAAAAACTGTCACTTTTACATGATCCTATTGAAAATATTATTCCAAAATAACTCAAGGGATTCATAAATATACCCAAATAAGGTGCATATCCATTAGATTAGTCCCTACTATGGGTTTGGTTTGTTTTTGTTGTTGTTCGAGGAGAATGGTATATCCTTATTAGGCTTAAGTTTACCATGTAATGTGCAAAAACATCCTCATCAAAGTTAAAAGGTATTTTTCCACCCATATCAAGGAGACGAAGCAAAAATTGGTCTTTGTTTTGTCATAAAAGGTTTTGATGTCATCTTCTATTTTAAGAGAAGCATCTTTGTCATGATCATCAAAATTATCATCGAGTGATTTGGTTATCCTCATCATCAAAATTTCCAAAAGGATTTTGGACTATTATCTTTAAGTCATGTTCCCATCATTTTGGAAAAGTAGGAGAACAAAGAGATACGTGAGAGATAACTTGACCCTTAGAAATGTGAATGCTAAGATGGAAGAGAATTTTGTGATTAAGTTCGACGATAACTTGTCCCTTAATAAAGTGAATGCTAAGATGGACAAGGTTTTTGGAATATTTAGATGATGTGGCCCTTAAAAAAGTAAATGTCAAGGTAGAAACATGCGAGAGTGATGATAAACACAACCCTTAATAAATCCAATGCCAAGATGGAAGATGAATCCGATGTGGTCGAAAGTTCTCATCCTCTAGAAAAGTGAATGCTAGATGGGAGGAGGATTATAATGATGAAGGTTAAAATGTGCTCAACCTCTAGCAATGTGAATGCTAGAATGGAGGAGCAAGGATAGCTAAAAAATTCAAATGTACTCTACCACTAACAAATTGAATGCTAGATGGGGAGAGGATTTTGTGATTAATATTTTATTATGCTCAACCTCTAGCAAAGTGAATGCTAGAATGGAAGAGGGTATGAAAAAGGATTTGAATGATATGTGATGTGCTCAAACCTTAACAATAAAAAGTTAAGAAGGAATATGCTTTAGCAATGAAATGATAAGACTCAAGTATCAAAAACATAAATTTTGGGAAAAGAGATGATGAAAATGTCTAAAATTTAACAAAGGGATTGTTAAATTAGAGATGCAAAATAAACGAACGTGTATAGTTCAACAATGATGATGTCAAACTAAAGGATGTAAGAGGAGGATAAAAAGATCAAATCTTAATGAAATATAATATGTAAAGGTCTTGATCATGATAAAGTGGATATTACAATGTCAAGACATGAGTGGAGAGATGAAAATGCTTGAGCGAAAAGGAAAGTGGAAACTTAAACTTTGGGAAATGTAATCCAAAGGTTTAAGTCAAGGATGAAATGGAGATAAAGTCAATATGAGATAAATACGAAAGATAGGAAAATTTGATGATTTAACAAAAGGGAGACTCAAATGGGAAAATGAGAGTCCAAAAGAAGTGAGAGATCAAAAGAGAGGAATAAAAGAAGGGTCTAAATGAGAAATATTTTGATACGAATGAAACAAGATGACAAAAAATCCAAATAAGTGGATATAAAGATTTTTGGGAAAAGATGAAAGGTAGAACCTAAATAAAGATTATTTGGGGATCATGAAGAAAATAAGGAAGTGATTCCAAATGAAGGAAAATATTGAAAGGATGGAAAAGAGATAAAGTATCCAAAAAGAGGATTTAGAAGAGTTAAAAGAGAGGTAGTGAATGAATACAAATGAAGAAAAAGGATGATAATAAAAGAATTGAACAACAAGTAAAAATTAAAAAAATTGGATATTCGAAAAGATTCGAAAACGAACCCAAATAAGGAGTATTTGGGATAGTGAAAAGGAGATGAAAAAGAATCCAAATAAGGAGTATTTGGAAAGATTAAAGATGTACGAAAGATGAATCCAAACAAGGAGTGTTTGGAAAATGTGAAAAGATGTGAAAGTGATAACATAGATGTGAGTGTGGAACACTACTATAAAAAGAAAGAAAACAAAATGAAGAAACAAAAAGAGAGTTTTTTTATGGTTTGTTTTGGCCCCTACCTTAGCTTGTCATGGATAATGTGTGGCTTCCAATGTGGTTCTCTCAAGCAAGTGTCAGTATTATACCTGAGCGAGTGTGTTGCTATTTCTATCTACCAACTTTACTTTAACCCCTTTGAAACCTTGAGAAAAGAACTTGCTCAAAATGAGTTGCACTAGGGTGGCCACTATTGGGTATTCGTGACTCTAAACTCACAAGATTTTACTAGTCAATTGGGAAAAAAGGTACCCATTTTGTCACTGGTTCCCTCAATATGGCAACTACTTTGGGGTTCTTGTGGTACTCCTCAAATGATTTTTATGGCTTATGTCAAAGCACTTCCCACGATTATAGCGAGTTAGGCAATAGCCTTGTTACTTTGCACATGTAAATACATTTTGAATTGTTAATTTTATCTTGTTTAAAAGATGAGATTTTTTTAACCACCGATATTTGTGAGAGAAACCTATAGTTAGTAAAAAAATTTAGTATTCCTTCAAGAAAACCTACAATTAGTATTTTAATGTTTTATATCCTCCTTTAAGATTTAGTCTTGTAAACAAATATTAGAATATTTTCCGAGGTAGGTAGGGACAAGACAATAGAATCAAGTTCATTTTTCGATTTCCAATGTCGTTTATAAAGCATGAGGAAAGAGCATACACGTGAAAAAACTTTAATTAATAAAAGAAAAAAATTAATTCCAAAAAAAAACTTAGAAAAATGAAGATTATGTTTTGATTTCCAAGGTCACTTATAAAGCGTGAGAAAAGAGCATACATGTGATCTTACGGTGATTAATAAAATAAATGTTAATTCCCTTTTAATGATGCTTGAAAAAGTAGAAACAACAAATCTTCAGTAGTAGAATGTGAATGTACTCTAAAACAAGGGTTAAAAACACACAAAATGTTGGAAACAAAAGAGAAAAAGAAGAAAATTAGGAAATTAAGCTAGCACGTAGAGTAGTATGCTAGTGCAAGCACACTAATGCATATAATTGAGTTTGATATTGTTGTGGAAGATGCTAGCGCATGTATATGGACGTGTTATCATCATAAGAAACCTTAACAATAAAGATAGAAAGACATAGAAGACACTACGGAATGCTTACGCGTGCAACGGAACGCTAGCACAATGGTTGGTGACACTAGCGCATGAAATTCCAATAGTAGCATGTGAAGTTACATGGAACACATGCAATTTTAGGTAAATGCATGAATTTTTAATGGCAACACATGTAGATATATGCTAGCGAAGACAGTTTTGGAAAATGTAGAAATGTCAAAATCACGGCCAAAAGCTAGTTTTTCTAGTTTTGGCTTCTATGCTTTACAGGAATCTAAAAGTTAATAACAAGGTTAACTGAAGGCAAGAAACACACAAATGAAATTAAAGCACAAAATGAAAAACTAAAATAAAATAAATAATGTGGGTAGTCCAACCAGGTGTGTCGAGAATCTAAACAAGTAAAATTGAGAGACAAAAGAAGATAAAAGAAATAAAAAAGGTGTACCTTCTCTATAATCTCTTCGCAAAACTCAACGTAAGACCGTAGAAGCTTTTAAAATTATGTAGTCTTGTTGATAATTGTATTGTGGGTGATCTTTGATATTACTTCTCCAAAGGTGTTTACTGAGATGCTACGAGTAAATTTCACAAGGACGGGAACAAATTGGCGGGAGAGTGGAAGTAATTTTCTCAAAGCTCCATGGATTAGTTTATGAAGAAATGGCCTTGCTTTTATAGCATAACGTAAGGCCATTGAGGGGTTGTAGGTTTTTAATGAGATCATGAATGCATAATCTTAAAATACCATTGGAGAAAGTTGTAGTAGTTTGAATGAATTGAATAATCCATCGAGGGATGGTAAATTATTCGATTGCGGAAGTTACATCTGGAAATGTGGTTCACATACATGCGATTGAATTCCCCCACCTTCCTAGGATTTTAGAAGTGTAGTTTGGTGAACAAGGGAAGTGGATCCCAAATGGAGCTTAAGTTGAGTCCAAGTAGATAAAATAATCAATTAAATAACTAAATTAATTAGTACTTAATTGTGAGGAAATAATTAAACATTTATTTAATTAAATGTTTAATTTAATTAACTAAGAAGGTGTATGAATTATTTTAATTAATTCCAAAGGCATAGTGGAATTAAATTATTTAATTCTAAAGGGTGGGAATGTGACGTAGGAAATATAATTAATTTAGAAGGGGTATTTAATTGATGGAATTAATTTAATTAATTCCAAAGGGGTATGTTGCAGCAATATATAATTAATTTAATTGATTGTAATTGGATATAAGTGGGATAGAAATATGTATGTATTTTTAGGGTGTCTATAACAACACTCAACTAGGTAAAAACTCTAGATTCCTCCATTTCCAAGCATGTAAATGTCATAGAGCCATGTATTAGAAGGAGAAGTCAAAGATAAACATTATTCAAGGGTTTGAAGTAACAAAGGATTATGTCACATAGTTGAGGAATTCCACATCACACTAATACCCACTGGTACATTCTATACAATATAGTTATTTCTATATCTTGGTGTCAAGTGACATGAGGGAACATCTAGGGGTTAACTAGTATTCACTCACATCTGCAAAAACACCTAGGATAACTACATGAGGATTGATCTTATAATGAGGGGTGCAATACAAAAATTGGATTGGTTAAACTAATAGGGTTTACTTCAAAGTTAGTCAATCTCAACACACAATTTTTTATCCTTTTGGTTTTCTAATGCTTTGATGAAGCTTTTTCATGTTTCTAAGGTTTTCAATTTGTTGTAGGTGATAAATAGGTCATCCCAAATTTGTGAGAGAAATAATGAAATACAAACAAGGTTATTTATAGGAAAAACACGGAAATTTCTGCCTAGTTTATCAAAGGGTCCAATACCATACAAATATAGGATAGGACTGCAAAGTTCTAGTCTGGACCATACAATAGTTGTATGGTCCTTCTCCTACATAGTTTCTAATTCTGTAATTTACACTGAAACAATCCTAGTATCCGATATACCTTTTTCACATGTCTACACATCTAGATCATCTTGGTTATGACCTATACAACTAATTTTCTTTCTCCTCTTGTGTATTTGTGTTACTACTTATTATTTTATCAATCATTACAAATTTTAATGAATTATTCTAATTATGAATGACCAACGATGAATTAATTAGAGTATAATAATCCCCCTGTACAAACCTTATATTCTCTTTATGTTTGTGCCTTTCTATAACACAAATTCAATTTAGGTGTAAACATCTGGTGAGCATGACTCATGATTGATTCTTTCACCTTTTTCCAAACCTTAGTTTCCCTATGGTTTCATTTTCCCATTATATATTCATATCCTCATCTTATTTTTATCTATGACATGCCCAAAATATGGTTTTAATGAATTTCCCTAGGTTCTCATGGTCATTCCTTCCCTTTTGGTCTCTTTATAAGGCTTCCTAGTTACCAAATCACCTTTTTCATATTTTTAAATTTCCTTATATATTTCTATTTACTATTATATATTGAATGTAAACTTTGTTTTTGGCTTAATTTTTAGAAAAAGTTTGAAAATTCAAAATTACTATTTTAGTCATCAAGACATTATCAAATAAATATACACTTTTCTTATAGATTCCTTGGTGTTTTTATTGAAAATTAGCACATTGAAAAAAATATTTTTATTTAATGAAATTCACTATCTATTTTCATGAATGGTTATTTTAATAATTTGGTGGTGGACACTTTTTGTCAATCATCAATTTTGGGTCATACCATCTATAATATAGTAATGGTTGACCTTGTAGTTATCATTGAGTTATATTATTTCATGTAAGATCAATTAAACTCTATCATCATGTCTTGTTTTAGGTCTCTTGCTTTATAAAATCCTAAGGCTTCCCATCCTTTTAACAAATTCAAGATCACATGTAAGGATTGTAAGTTGGTTATTCACACCCTTTCTTCTCTTGGCCCTAGTTATTCTAACCCTTCACATACTTTGTTGAAAATGATATTACAACCTAGTGTGACTAAATTTTTGGCTATGAGCTCATTGTGTAGTCTAAGGTTATCTCTCCTTCTCTCCTAGATGATAATGCAAATTAATGTTATATTATTCCAAATAATAATGATGCTTTTATTGGTATTTATACTATTAATAATGAATGTAAAATGGATATTCCTATTTGTTTTTATTCCATGGATATGACAAATATCAATGTGGTAAATACTTCTATATGTTTTATACCTATTTCAGAAATGGAACCTACTACAATAACATCAAATACAAGTGTAGAAGAATCAAATTTTTATGATGACGTATTTTTATTATTCTTAGGCCTATCATGTTGGAAGCACAATGGAATCGAGGCGTGAATTAGTCCTTAAAACCTTGAATCAATTTAAATTATCTTTCTCAAAACATAAATCATTCAATCATTAATGTGTGCACATATAACATTCATTTAAATAACCATAACTATGAGAGAGAGAACACCACAACACAAGATATAAGTGGGAAACCAGATCAAGGGGAAGAAAACCCACTGAAACAAAACTTTATTATAGTTATGTTTCAAATTCATTTGAGCACCAACTCAATAAGGACCATCAACCCCTAGTTTAGTGAAGCATCGACTCCACAAGGAGGCTAAAACCCCCTAAAATGATAAATCACCCACTAAACCACCTTTTAATTCAGATCTATGATGTATTGTTTTTACAACAAATGATGGATATTAACTATTTATCTCACACACCTTCAAACTCTTGTTCAAACCCTCACTTCTTCAACTCACTATATCACACACTTTAACAACTTATCTTGGCTTTAAGCCCTTGAAAAAAAGCTCTCTAACACTACTCAGCCTCTTGAACACTCTCTCAACTCATAAAAATTCCTTCATTCCTACTTCAATCACACACATGGGTCACACTTTTTCCCTCTCAAATAACTAGTTCAAATTTGAATTCAAAATTCAATTTTATATGCATTCCATCTCATAAACATAAGGGATGTCAGTCCTAATATTGTATCTATACTAATAAATCTTTAAAAAATCCCAAAAGGTTTCATAAAAACATTCATAATGGACCCATATAGGTCATCCATGCACAAATGCACTAGACAAGCACAAAAACAACTCAAAACCCCATCACATGGATGAGAAAATGACATAAACCTCATAACCATGATTATTTATTGGGCCCCATAATATTGGTCAAGTAAAAGAAGGCGCGTGGGCACACGGGACTTATTTGAAGAAGGGCGCGTGGGGTTGAAGGCACGCAAGGAAGGGTTCTAGTAGGGTTTTGTAGAACACACGGGGTGTGCACATAAGGAAAGATAGGTTTTGGACTTATCCATATTTGGCATTCCAGGAAGCACATGAGAAAAGTATGACCCTTCTAGCATGCAGAGTTGATAAGGTGCCACTCTAGCGACTGTAGGATCAAAGGGAATATTCCATGCATGCGATGGAAGGTTCTAGAAGAGCATCATTACACGAGTGGAGAGCTTGGATCAAAGGAGGCATGCTCCATTAGAGGAACACTTGGACACTTGGGCAACCAAGTTGTTACCTCAGAAGGCATGGCGGTGAAGGTAGGACAACTATATATTGAGGTGCATACATGGTAGAAAAAGAAGAAGCAATGGGTATGTGAGCTACCACAAGATATAAAGTGATTAGTGTGGTAGATTGGTGGAAGAGAGGAGAATCTCTATAACAATACAATGAAGAATTCTATGGGCTGGGATTAGAGAAAGTATAGGAGTGATGGCACACTTAGAGGGATGGGTCTGCATTCTTCTTTGTAATGCGATGAACATAGTGTAGTTTTTATTCATGACTTGGCTCTGTAATGTTTATCTGGGTTTGTTATGACTTCAAAAGATTATAGTGTGGTTATTGAACATGTTAATATGAATATAAGACTCTATTCTTGTTGGTCAAAAATCATCGTTAGAAAGATCTATGGATAAATGAGCCACGAGCATGCGAGGCATAGCCCCTCTTTGAGACAAAGAAAGCAAAACTAGTTTATTGCTATTCTACTAGCAGGAACCTGCACAAGTCCTACATTATTCGCATTCGGGGGTTTGGGATCTCATCCCGGTTCGGGTATTTCGATTGTGAGCGAGAAAGGAATGAAAGGAGGAGAAGAGATAGGATAGATCTGAAGGGAGAAAAGAAATGAATTCCAAAGTAGAAAGGTCAAAGGTTTTATGTTTTGGGCTACTAGTAAATGAGCCAAACCTACTTGCATAAACAAACAAAGCAATACTAATGAACAAATGACAAAAAAGTAGAGATAGATCTAACAGAATAAACACACAGATCTAACGTAAGAAAGATCAGATGCACATAACACATGTATTCGTATGCAAAGTTTTAATATTTGTATTAATATTTTCTTTTGTTACAAAAAGTACAAAGCCTTTTCTTCTCACTTCTATTTTTCATCTAAAAAATGTCCACCACCTTGAATACAACAAATATCCAAGTATATATAGAAGGAGAAGGAGAAAGAAGGCAAAAAGAAACCAACAACTAATTACAAAATATTTACAAAATATCTAAAAGTCAACTGTTGACTTTGGGCAATTTGGTGGATGACAACATCTCATGGTGCAACATGGATGATGTCATCATTTGTGCCAACAAACTTTTAAATACTTTACAAAAAGAGAAAATTCCTAGGAGGAAGGAGCCTATTCGTCATCATCTTGTGGTTGGAAAGGAGTATCCTGCTTCTGCTCAGGAGAGGAAATATGAAATTAAGCACGATACTCCAAGAATTTGCTAATCATCAGTTGAAGTTGATCCTAAGCAGGACCCTTGGTGTGATCGCCAATGACTTCACAAGTCTCTCGTTCATCTCTGAGTCTTTCTGGGAGCTTGAAGTATTCATTACCTACCTCCATCAGGTAACCCATAAAATCACGGTAGGCCAGAAGGTTGTTAATAGATTCCATGTCAAAAGTAGCTTCTGACCCTAACCCTTGTGATGTAATCTCCTTAAACAACTGAATAGTTTCATCTGCCTTCCTTAAGGCGTATGCTGGAGTGAGCAAGCCTGGAGACATCCTTAGGATGATCTTCTCCATTTGATGCATTACATCCAAGGCTTCCTCCTTGATTTTATCAATTTTCTCCAAGACAAATTCCATCTGATCAACCCGATAGTCCAAAGCAGCAAGGACATTGTTGGGTGCTCTAGGGTGATCAAAGACGCCAAATTTCACTAAGTCATCGACTAGGAAATTGAGCATCTTTTGGAACGTCTCATGTTGTAACCTAACATGGTCCAACTCTAAGAAGATAGGTCCCATGCAATCGCCCAGAGTTCCTTGTTCACCGATCAATATTCTGATATAGCTCTGTGAACTTTACGATTACTTCCTCACTATCTTTGAGGATCTGGTCTCTCCAGGAGGATACTGCCATGCCTTGTTCACCAATCTTGGTGTATTCATTTATCTTTTCTTGACTAAGGGCCTCAGGAGTTTTATTCTCTGTTGTAGGAGGTGCACTGCCCATTTTCTACAGGGCTTGGAGAAGATGTCTATTCTGCTCTTTTAGTATCCTCTTCTCTTCCTTTACTTCCTAAAGATTTTTGCAAAGGGCATCCACTATAGATAGGGCCTCTCCTGTAGGATTTCTAAGGATGTTCCCATCGTGACCTGTGTCACTGTATAATCTATAGGAGACAGATCCTTTTTATCTTTTGTGGGATCGGGATATGCGATCTCCATTACCCTTTCACCTGAAGCACTCTGAGAGAAGTGGGTTATCAGCTTTTGATTCTTAGCTCCTTTTGTTGGGATGACAGAAACTTCCATAGGTGTAATGGGGACTTTCCTCTTATGCTGGCTCAGGTGCTTGGAGATCCATTCTAGACTTAAGGGAGTGGGACCAGAGGGAGAAGAGGGAATGGAGGCTGAAGAAGGGGCAACTACAGTGAACAAGGGGAAATGGGTCGAGACGCTTGGCGGTGGCATTGATAAAGAAGCTGAAACTCCAACACTCACAGGGGTAGGAGGGATTGTAGGAGAGGAAACCATGGGGGTAGAAGGGATCTGAGAGATGAGGGAAGAAATGTTGGGGAAAGCTCTGAGGAAGAGAAGATGGAAGAAGACGAAGGGGGAGCAGTAGAAGATGGGGAGAAGACACAACTAGAGGAGTTATTGCTTGAGTGACATGAGGAGGGGAAGGAGGAGTGGGAGATGGGATGGTAGGAACTTTAATTGTTACAGCAGTGGCAACCTCCTGAGTGGATGTGCCCATTGGAACACTTACCGCCGCTTCTTTTTTTTGGGGAGACGAAGCTTACTACATTCTGGGTGGCGGAAGGAGGACTCTCAAGAGCTTACTCTTGAGTAGCACTTGATTCTCCTTCTTTGTCTTTCCCTTTTCCCTTTGGTAAGTGCTTTGGCATGACAGGTGCATTACCTAAGGGAGACGTGGTGAAGTCTACCCCAAGGTAGATGAGACCATTATACCTGCACCAATGTTCTGTGCACTACAAAGTGCCTTTGACTCTTTCCTCAATAGTTTGAGGTGCCTTTGCTCTGTCAATCTCAGCAAATGGCCAATTGTCCCCATCGTATCTAGATAGACCTAATTAACTTCTTGATCAGTCATTTGGAAACCTTTCGGGACAATGGCCATGCCATATTGGATAATTTCTGCTAGGGCCAGGTGGGAGTGATCCTTTCTCCGAGTTTTACCTTGTGATACAAGTTGAAGCAAATATCCTCGATCTATGGGATGTGGATTGGATCGAGCTTTGCCTTTGGGAGGTAATTGCAAGGATCAAAGGTCGGCCTTGCTAGGAAATTGTGCTTCAAGTTAAGCAACTCTAGTTCTATAAACATTTCTTGGGCTTTGGTGTGAGAAGTGTAGGTGTACCTGCCCACTGTGAGGGGGAATGGAGTTCCACCCTTATTTATTTTTAGGCACTTCTCATGATATGTGATGAGCTATTTGGACAGCTCCAATAGGATCAGCTTAGGGCCCGCATATCTCGGTAACTTGGTGGGCTCCCCCAAAAAGTTGGCGGCTCTAAGATAAGTGAAAGTGGGGAATTGCGTAAATAACACTCCCCACTTCTCTGTGGTAGTCACCACGCTCTTGGTCATCCGATCGTGAGTCATATTGGGCCTCAATAGGAAGATGATGCCGTAGAAGAAGGCATCATTGATCTTGCTTAAAGCGCACGATGCTATTTTCTAGTCTCAACTCTGGATAATATTCATATATTTTCACTTGGGGCCACACCCCATAATGGCTCAAGTGTTGGGTAATCTCTTTCAAAAGTAGCAGTGTATACCACGTAGGAGTTCATGTATAATATCCCGGTTGTTGAGAGTTGTTGAAGTTGAGTAGAGATGGTGCTGCTGATGATCTCTGCCCATTCAAAACACTGATCAGGAACGTTTTTGCTCATAGTTTCCAGATAAGCGAGCATCCATTTGTGGAAGTAATGCGGGCATCAAAATCCCAAACACCCTACTCGGGAAGGTGATGGTATTCTAAGCTCTTATAAGAAGTTCTTGCGATAAATAACTGCGGCCACCTAGTTATTACCTTCTTATTCTTTAGATATACTTCGTTCATTAAGCTGCATGCATTTGTCCTCATTTTGATCCCATGCCTTTATGTAGTCTTCTTGGCTTATTGCCACAAAATGTCGGTGATTGGGGATACCCAACATGATTTCAAAATGTCAAAGGCGTAGTGAGGTTGATTATAACCTTTCCCTTCTCATTCTCGACACACCTTGTGTCCTTATTATAGCAGTGGGCCACCACCATCATGAATTCATTGTTTACCATGCTCACGGGAATTCCCCCAGCGAAGTGTAGGCCACTGCCGACTAATTTATCCATCCACGGACTGCCTGTAACCTTTCCGGTTCTAGCCCAAAATTCCTCCATGTCAATGTGACCAAGTTCTGATTCCCTGATGTCTAAGTCACATTCGGCAAGGGATTCGGGCATCCTAACCCTTTGATACTTATACTTCATTTCTTCCTCTGTGATTTTGGCCTTACCCTTTGACTTGGTTGTCTTTTTACTTGATGAAGACATATGCGAATTTGAATTCAAGCCGCTAATCTACAAGGAGGAAGTCCATTGCAAAAGATCCATGTTAATTTGTTAGATTGTCCATCAAATTTTACATAATGAAGAGTTAGCAATTTAGAAGCTTCTGGGCGCAGGGCGTAGCTATACTACAGGCTACAAGGTCAGAAAAGCAAGGCACACTGTTGGAGAGTGTTACATGCATAAAAACAGTGCAAAAGGGTGCGGGCGCAGAATACTACAAAAACATTTAGTGTTGTTGTTAAAGGATGTGTGCCTGCGCCATATGAAGGGTTTAAATTGGGCGTAAATTATTTTGGTGTTGCAAGGTTTCAAGATGCGCCATTGGCGTAGATGTGATACATGTTGCATATAGTTATGGTGTGCCAAAGGGGTGTAGATTTAAATGATGCATCATTGAGTTAAGATGCGCCAGTGCTTTGCTTTGGTGCGGCGTAGGAAGAGTCTGCATAACATCACATGCTAGTGTAGTCGGAGTTGTGCCGCACCGCGTTAGGGTTTTGAGGATTTTTATAAGGCACGGAGGAGAAATGTGCTACAGTGAGGGACAGTGCACCCCTTGGTACGACTGTGTTTTGTGCGACAGTGATAGCGTTTGCACCAAAGGAAAGCCACGAGATCACGATTGTGATAACTTTAGATTTTCTCTTTTTAGACAGGTTTGCGGTCTTTGGCCTCTTTCAACATAGATTTTGACACTAAGGGGGAAAAGGGAAAAGAGGATTCAGGGACTCATTCTAAGACAAGGCCCTCAGTGCCAATAGATCTGGAAAGAGGGTAAAACCATTTTGGGGGGAGAGTTGATTTTGTAGGACGGGCATGAGTTGTATCACTCTTTAGATTCATTTGTTTGTTTTTAACAACCACCTCTTAAAAACAGCCAAACCAAAACAAAAACCACAAGAAAAGTAAGGACCACTTACCCAAAATATATAGAATGAAAGAAATGATGCGGGGTCCACGAATACGATGCAAAGTGACACGGGGATGATAGGAGTGCTGCAGTGCGAGAGGAAAAACTTTTTCACGTGTTTTCAATCGTGAAAATGACATGGCGAATGCGCACATTTATAAAAAAGGTGTAATAAATGCACCACCAACTTTTTGGTCAGGCACACCAAAACGGATGCTAAGCATAAAAATTTGTGTGCCATTAGGTGCAGTTCGGGATGCCGACATTTTTTTAGCACCTTGGCACACCGTTCAGGGGCGCAACTATTTTAGTGTCGACAGGGTGGCGCATGCACCTTGGTACAAGTTTGAAAGGTGCATCATGGGAAGGTGTAACATTAGTGATGTCAACATGATGGTGCATGCACCTTGGTGCATGTGAGAAGGGTGCATAATGGGAAGGCACAACATTTATAATGTCGACACTCCAGAGGGTGCGCTAAAGGAATAGAAGGGGGCACAAATTCATTTGATGTTGCGTGAACGAAATTTGCACCTAGCCAAAAAAGGACCAAATGACCAAGTTCGGAAAACCAGATTCTCTGGAAAGGGATTTTATGTCATTCGAATGCTAAAAGACCTCAAAGTGGGGAAAGAAAACAAAATTTTGGTATGGTTACTGTGAAATTTCCTTGTCAATTTTACGGGATAACAACTAGCTCTTCTCGGGGACTATCTTTGAAAAAGTTTAAGGGTAGTGAATCCCATATCAACATGTGCCTATCCATTAGGCCATAGAGTAAAAACAAAGGGCGACAAAAAAGAACAACACACAACCAACAAAAGCAAACACATGACAAAAACAAACACACAACTAAAAGCCTTTGTACAAAGAAGAGAGCAAGCTCTAGTTCCTGAATATTTTGAGATGTTGCCCACTATAGGGAAGCGGGAGCTCAATTCTGTCTAGATACGAGAGATAGAAGCTATTATCTCCATTGAGCTGCTTGATCTTGAAAGGCCATCTCCATAGAGAATCAAATTTTCTGTGCATGCCCTTTGGCTCTCTTCGCTTGTCCCACAAAAGGATGAGATCTCCCACCTGAAAATCTCTCTGCTTGGTCTTTTTATCGAACAGTCTCTTGACTTGATTCTAATGCTCGGTGATCCTGTCGACCACTCTCACTCTCTTTTCTTCAAGCTCTGTTAGATACATGACCCACTTTTCAAGAGAATTTTGGAAAGTTTCATCTTCGATCGCTCGTGCCAATCGCAGAGCTAGAAAGTTCCGTAGAAATGGGAAGCTCAACGTTGATTCTATATAATACTTGAAAAGGTGTCATACCGAGAGACCTCTTTGGACTTATGTCGTCTACCCAAAAAGCATCATACAATGACTTGTGTCGGGACCACTGATTTTCATCAACTAGCTTCCGTATGATGGTCACTAAGTTCTTATTACTAGACTATGCCCGACCATTTCCACGGGGTAATAATCGAGGCATGGGTCAAGGTTATCCCGTATTCATAGCAAAAACTAATAACTTCCTATGAGGAGAAGTTGGAAGCATTATCAGCAATGATCTTGTGTGGAACGCCAAACCTTACAATGATACTTTCTTTGATGAAGTTACAAACAATCTCAGAGGTGGCATTCTTAACCGGTATGGCCTCCACCCATTTGGTGAAGTAATCTATTGTTGTTAGGACATAACTATGTCCGGCACTTGATTGGGGATGTAGTGTTCGATAAAGTCAATTCCCCATTGCCTAAATGGTTTGTCAATAATGACGGGCCTGAGGGGAAAAGCAACCAATTTTGGTTTGCCAACAAACTATTGGTAGAGCTCACATTTTACTACCCAGGTGGTTGTATCCTGAAATAGTGTTGGCCAATAGTACCTGCCCAAATGATCTTGTGTGTTATCACAGATGAGGAGAAGTGACCGCCGCATACTTGAATCATGAAAGCTTTCAGTAACTTGATCTGTTGTGGCTTGTCAACACATCACAAGAAGACGCCATCAATACCTTTGCGTTTGTATAAATTGTCATCCCATATGACATATCGGCTTCCTTAAGCTTTACAAGTACACTTCTCCTTCAAACTTAGATGGCTTGGGCACTCCTCGTAAGTGAGAAAGAGAGTGATATCAAAATACCATTCATCGCTAGTTGCAACAAATAAAACCATAGGTAGAGAATCAGCTTTCTTTGGTTTACCCTGCGCTCCCTCGATGCAACCATCTTTTTCTTCAGGGGCCTCTGAATCTTTGTTTTCAGCCATAAGCTGACATAGACCCTTGCCTCTTACTAGCTTGGTTGGTTTTATGTCTAGATCATACTCTTGGACCTTTGTGATCCAATTCCCTCGTAAGCTTCCTAACTCCTGTTGAGTTAAGATTGACTTGACTGCCATGTCAGGAACTAGCACTATTGTATGGGATTTTAAGATGTAATTCTGGAAGTTCTTAACTGCTTTGACAATAGCAAAGGCATGCTTTTCCAATTGATACATCTTCAATTCATGAGGCTTGAGAGGAGAGCTCATGAACACGATTGGAGATTCAACATCCTCAGAGTTCTTTTGCATTAAGATGGCCGGTACAGTATGCTCAGATGCATAACTGTACATGATAAAATCCTTGGAGAAGTCAGGACATACTAGGACAGGTGCATGGGCAACAGAGGCTTTTATATCCTCAAATGGCGTCTTTCCTTCCTCGCTCCACCAAAAATTTTGCGACCCTTTCATCATATTTGATATGTGGCGAGTCTTTTCAGCAAAGTCGGGAACAAAGCGCCTAAGAAAATTCACTTTTCCAAAGGAGTGAACGTCGGTCTTGCTTGTGGGTAAAGTAAGGCTCTGAATAGCCTTAACCCTTTCAACATCTATCTTTGTCCCTTCCTTGCTGACAACATGTCCCAACAACTTTCCTTCGGTGACCCCAAAAATAGACTTTTTTGGATTTAGGGAGATCCGTGTTCTCGGCATCTAATCAATACTTGCTCCAAATGATCACAATGATCACTTCATTGTTTAGAGAACACAGTTAAGTCATCTAAGTAAAATACGATAACCTTTCCCATCATACCTTTGAATGTGAAGTCCATCACTCACTGAAAGGTGGCACCGAGAGTTGGTTAAGCCAAAAGGCATCCTGCTATAGGTGAATGTGCCCCAGGGGAGTAGTGAATGTTGTTTTGAATTGGTCTTCAGGCGAGACTTCAATCTGATTATAGCCCGAAAAACCATCAAGCATGGACAACATTTCTAAACCGGTTACTACCTGTAGAACCTGATCCATTATGGGAAGCGGGTAGTTATCCTTCAAGGATGCTGATTCAGGTTGTGGAAATCTACGCATATGCGTATCTCACCATTCTTCTTTCACACTGGCACAATGTTTGTGACCTAGGTACTATGATGGATAGGAAAAATGATCCTTGCATCTAGCATCTTCTGTATTTCTTCTGGATGGTACCCGAGATCTTAGGATTGTAGTGCCTCTGCTTCTAGCGAAAAGGTTTGACATCTTCTTTTAATGGGATGTCATGTTGAACATCCTTCAGCTTGAAAGACTTTAGATCAACATAAGACCATGCTAACACGTCTATATATTTCTTCAGCAATTTGACAAACTTCCGCTTTTCTTTAGGTGTGCAACATTTTACGATGTTCATAAACTGCGGATGTTCCATAGTACCCAGATTAACCGATTCGGTCTCTAGAGAGGAGTTAGGGTCATCTTGCTACTTCTTCCTAACAAAATGATCATGTTTTTCAAACAATCGTTCTAGAGAGACTAAACCTTTTGGGATTTTATTTCCTTTGAGCTGACATATGCCATCACCTCCTTTTGATTCACTTACTTGATCAGTGATAGATTCATGACATGCAGAAGTAGATCCTTCAAAATGAAGCTCACTAAAATTCTCTACCTTCTCCTAGAAAGGCAATAAGTTGATTGTCATCGTTGAATACTGCTAGTGCTAAGAATTTTCTAGCACGCTTGGGTGGAAGACTACCTCAATAGTATATGTGTCTGTTTTTAACCTGGGGTGAGGGAGCATGAGAGACACTGAGATGGCCAATGAATCGGCCATGTCGTTCTGAGCTCTCGAAATGGATTTTATTGAGAAGGCATCAAATTCCTCAATGTTGTCTCATACTGAATTGCGGTAATTCCTGAGCCTTTCATTCTTTACTTAGTATATTCTTTTTACTTGATTCACGACTAGCTCGACATCACACTATACTTTTAAGTTCTTGATTCCCCTTTCTTTTTGCAACTTGTATGTCAAGTAGCAAAGATTCATATTCAGCAGTATTATTTGTATTGAAAAATTGCAACTTGAAAGAGAGGAAAAATCTCCTCCTCAGGAGATATTAACACAACTCCAGCACCACATCCGCTAGTTATACAACTACTGTCAAACTACAATTTCCAAACCTTGTTAAGGTCTTCTTCCTAGACGAGAATGTCCATTTTTTTAGACTCAATAGATAAGAAGTAGTTCCCAATCCCTAATGATTTGAAGAGAATTTGGGCTTTGGGGTTGTCAGAAATGGTGACCAAGTACTTCTTTTGTGATTCGAGATCCAACGTCTGCATTACACCCTTGACGGGGATTACGGATTTAGACCAATCCATATAAATCTCTCCACCAACTTCTTTACAAAATCTCCTTCCTAGTAGAATTCCATATCTTTGTAGGTATATCTGCGATACGACGATGATCATCTTTACTCTTTTCTCTGGGAATGCTGCAAAGGAAAAATGTGTGTCTTTGATCTGACCAATCAATGGAACTTGTTTGGTTTCCATGGAGTAACATCTACCGAAAGGCTTGGTAAGAGTGAGTCCCAAAGCATGGGCGAACTTGGCCGGCATGACACTATCGGAAGCCCCAAAATCAATAATGCGATGCTTAGCTTGCGACCATTGATTAGGAGGGAGAGATAAAAAGGTTCAATTTTTCTTGACACGGAAGTTGAGGCCACATTTATGCGAGATGCAGGAGGAGTGGAAAGGATTCCTTTCGGGGAGACATGGGAAGTTACAGCAGCTTGGCTTTGGATATATTCAGTTAATCTTACAAGTTGCTCAAGGTTTGACTGGAGGTATTCAGCCTCAGACATTTGAATCTTTGTTTTTTAACATGATCAATTATGTCGAATGTGACCAAGGGTTATGTTGATGAGGGAATGAGTCCCTCACTTCACGTCGGTAGGGTAGGATTACTGGTCTTTATGGGAATAGAAGAAGGCTGATTTGGAGGAGAGATGGGGGGAAAAGATTTTTGTAAAAGACTTAATAGGAGGTTGAGCGGGAAGAGGATTACATCTTTTAGCAATGGTTGGAGGTGTGTTAGACACAACCTTATCTTTTTGTATCCTGGCAGCAACTTCTGATTCTTTTCCTTGAGAGTGGGTGAAAATAGTATATGACTGTCTGATTACGTACCCTTGGGTACCCTCTTCATCATTAGATTCTTCATCTTCAAATTCCATATACTCGATTTTAGAGTCTTGATCGGTTCACCGACATCTTGATCATCTCCACTTGGGGATGAAGGTTCTTCGTAATTTTGCTCCTCTTCTTCAACCTCAACTAGGGCATTGACCGAAGGGGGCCTCAAGTGCTAACCGTGGAGCAGTTGCAGGCAAACATGGCCTTTGTGAGGCATTTTTGGAAGTGAAATTTCTCCGTGGGATATCCCAGTATGAGGTGCTATGAGAAGCTTGAGCCAATTGCTTCTTCAAGGTGAGCAAGTCATTCGGCATCTTCTAGAATGCCGGATCTGATGAAGTGGCTTGAGAAGGAGTTGAAGCTTTAGGCTTGGATGGCTCATGTTTTAATTCACTAGATATAAGCAGGTTGTCCTCTATCCGAATGGCAGCAGCCTGAGCAAGAACCAGGGTGGTAATTTATTCTTGTAAGAGTAAGAAACTTACTCTTGAGCTCATGGCATTCATAAAGAAACACTTTTGATTTTCTGGCGTTGGCAACATGGCAAGCGGCACATGATTAATTAGTGAATTGAAATGAGTGATAAAATCACGCATGGTTTCATTGACTTCCTTCTTTAGGTGAGTGATCTTGGATAGTAACACAAACACGTCTTCTGAAGGCTTATACCTTTCTTCAAATGCAGTTCGTAATGTGGCCCAACTAGTGATAGATCCGGTGGAAAATGTTGGAACCACTCTATTGCGGGTCCTTGCAAGGTCTCTAGAAAGAGGCGTACTGACACATATTCATGGGTCACATCTAGGATGTTGCATGACATGATGAACGTAGATATATGTGAATCGTGCTTTGGTTTCCGTTCCCATCAAATTTGGGAAATTCTTTCGGTTTCCATGAGGGAGTGCGTGAACAGGATGTGGCAACGCAAGAGGGCCCATAGCGTTTCCCCATGGTACTACCATTTGAAAAGCTGGAAAGAGGATGCGAGCTGGAAGTGTGGTTCCACTGAGCAACAAAGCACTGCAAAGGGATGTGGAGGCTCCTTGCGAAAAATGGTTCCTTCATGGAGGCGAGACACTTCTGGCTAATCGACCAGCTGAACTCAGCGATGAGAAGTGTGCTAGTGTAATATTGAAGTTGTGTCTTTGAAGTAGATCAAAAATATGATCAACTTCTCCACAAGCTCTCCTACTACGGGTAAATGGTTCACCCACCAGTGTACCTTTCATATCTGCAATGTTTTTAGAGTAGATTTAAAAAATCTTTTTGGTTGTACTTGCTGATTTTCTGATTTTTTGGCAAAAATCAGCAACATGTACTTTTCTAAATATTTAATTTTATCCTTCTTTTGAAAACTGATTGTGGTTCAATGAAAAATATCAACGAGGATAAAATGATGGTTCAAATTAGCAAGTGGTTTTCGAATCTTAGAGTTGACTTTTGCAAGGGTTTGAATTTTTGTAAAACTATCAGAATCTCGGATCTATGGAAATATGCGGGTTTTTGTAAAAACTTAGCGAACTAAAGATCTCTAACTAGCCTAGAACTATGGATCTCGAAGAATATTTTTAGTTTGGATCACTTTTGCAAAAAAATGGATTTTAAGCAAAAAGTTAAGATTTGCAAGCAGTGTAGTGATTTTTGTAGTTTTATCAATTTTCTTAGTTACTTTAGAACTGTTAGTGTCACAAAACTCACATAGATTTGTCTTTCTTCCCAGAGAGTCACCAAAAACTGTTGGTCTGAAAATTTTTTGGTTGGGTAGATCTATGGATAAACAAGCCAACAGTGTGTAGGGCATAGCCCCTCTTTGAGACAAAAAGCGAAACTAGTTTATTGCTATTCTACCGGTAAAGAACTTACGCAAGTCCTATAGTATTCGCCTTAAGGGGTTTGGGATCTCGTTCAGGTTGGGGTATTTACGATGTGAAGAAAGGAATGAAAGGAGGAGAGGAGATAGGATAGATCTAAAGGGAGAAAAGAAATGAATTCCAAAGTAGAAAGGTCAGAGGGTTTATGTTTTGGGTTGGTAGTAAACAAAGCCAAACCTACTTGCATAAACGAACAAAGCAATACTGATGAACAAATGACAAAAATTAGAGATAGATCTAACAGAATAAACACACAGATCTGACGTAAGAAAGATCAGATGCACATAACACATGTATTTAGCACAAAGTCTTAATATTTGTATTAATGTTTTCTTCTGTTACAAAAAGTACAAAGCCTTTTCTTCTCACTTCTATTTTTCATCTAAAAATGTCCACCACCTTGAATACAACAAATATCCAAGTATATATAGAAGGAGAAGGAGAAAGAAGGCAAAAAGAAACCAACAACTAATTACAAAATATTTATCAAATATCTAAACGTCATTTTGTTGACTTTGGGCAATTCGGTGGATGACAACATCTCATAGTGCAACACGGATGATGTCATCATTTGTGAAAACAAAATTTTAAATACTTTACAAAAAGACAAAATTCCTAGGAGGAAGGAGCCTATTTGTTGTTGTCCCGTTGTTGGAAAGGAGTATCTTGCTTCTAATCAGAGAGGAAATATGAAATTGAGCGCGATAATCCAAGAATTTTCTATTCATCGGTTGAAGTTGATCTGAGCAGACCCTTGGTGTGATCGCCGATGACTTCACAAGTCTCTGTTCAACTCGAGTCTTTCGGGAGCTTGAAGTATTCATTACTTGCCTCCATCGGGTAACTCACAAAATTGCAACAGGCTAGAGAGAAGGTTGTTAATAGATTCCACGTCAAAAGTAGCTTCGACCCTAACCCTTGCGACGAAATCTCCTTAAAGAGCCGAATAGTTTCATCTGCCTTCCTCGAAGGCGTATGATGGAGTGAGAAATCCTAGAGACATCCTTAGGACGATCTGCTCCATTTGATGCATTGCATCCAAGGCTTCCTCCTTGATTTTATCAATTTTATCCAAGATGAATTCCATCCGATCGACCCGATATTCCAAAGCAAAGCAAGGACTTTGTTGGGTGCTCTGGGGTGATCGAAGACACCGAATTTCACTAAGTCTTCAACTAGGTAGTCAAGCATCTTCTGGAATGTCTCATGTTATAACCTAGCATGGTCAAACTCTTGGGAGATAGGTCTCGATATCGCTTGGAGTTCCTTGTTCGCCGATCAATATTACGATATGCTCCGTAAACTTTATGATTACTTCCTCACTATCGTTGAGGATCTGGTCTCTCTAGGTGGATACTGTCATGCCTTGTTCACCAATCTTAGTGTATTCATTTATCTTTTCCTGACTAAGGGCCTCAAGAGTTTTAGTGGCAGTTGTAGGAGGTGCACTGCCAATTTTCTGTAGGGCTTGGAGAAGATGTCTATTCTTCTCTTTCAGTATCCTCTTCTCTTCCTTTGCTTCCTGAAGCTTTTTGCAAAGGGCATCCACTACAGATAGGGCCTCTCCCTATAGGATTTCGAGGCCATTCCCATCGTGACCTGTGTCACTGTATAATCGAAGGAGACAGATCCTTTTTATCTTTTGTGGGATCGAGATATGTGATCTCCATTACCCTTTCACTTGAAGCACTCTGAGAGAAGTGGGTTATTGGATTTTGCTTCTTAGCTCCTTTTGTTGGGATGACAAAAAAGTCCATAGGTGCAATGGGGACTTTCCTCTTATGCTGGCTCAGGTGCTTGGAGATCCATTGTGAACTTAAGGGAGTGGGACTAGAGGGAGAAGAGAGAACAAAGGTAGAAGAAGGGGTAGCTACAGTGAACAAGGGGAAATGGTTCGAGACACTTGGCTTCGGCATTGATAAAGAAGCCAAAACTCCAATGCTCACAGGGGTAGGAGGGATTATAGGAGAGGAAACCGTGGGGGTAGAAGGGATCTGAGAGATGAGGGAAGAAATGATGGTGGAAAGCTATGCGAGGGAAGAGAAGATGGAAGAAGAGGAAGGGGGAATAGTAGAAGATGGGGAGAAGACACAACCAGAGGAGTGGTTGCTTGAGTCACATGAGGAGGGGAAGGAGGAGCGGGAGATGGGATGGTGGGAACTTCAATGGTTACAACAGTGGCAACCTCCTGAGTGGATGTGCCTGTTGGAACACTTACCACCACTTCTTTTTCTGGGGAGGACAAGATTACTACCTGCTCTTGGGTGGTGGAAGGAGGACTCTCGGGAGCTTTCTCTTGAGTAGTGTTTAATTCTCCTTCTTTATCTTTTCCTTTTCCATTTAGTAAGTGCTTTGGTCTGGCAGGTGAATTACCAAAGGGAGACGTGGTGAAGTCTATCCTAAGGTAGATGAGATTGTTATACCTGCACCAATGTTCTGTGCACTACAAAGTGCCTTTGACTCTTTCCTCAATATTTTGAGGTGCCTTTGCTCTGTCAATCTCAGCAAATGGCCAATTGTCCCCATCCGTATCTAGATAGACCTAATCAACTTCTTGATCGGTCGTTTGGAAACCTTTTGGGACAATGGCCACGCCATATTGGATAATTTCTACTAGGGCCAGGTGGGAGTGATCCTTTCTCCTGAGTTCGACCTCGTGATACAGGTCGATGTAAATATCCTCAATCTGTGGGACGTGGATTGAATCAAGCTTTACCTTTGGGAGGAAATTGTGAGGATCAAAGGTCGGCCTTGCCAGAAATTGTGCTTCAAGTTAAGTAACTCCAGTTCTACAAACATTTCTGGGCTTTGGTGTGAGAATTGTAGGTGTACCTACCCACTGTGAGGGGGAATGGAGTTCCACCCTTCTTTATTTTCAGGCACTTCTCGTGATATGTGATGAGCTATCTAGACAGCTTCAATAGGATCAGCTTAGGGCCCGCATATCACGTTAACTTATTGGGATCCCCCAAGAAGTTGGCGCCTCTGAGATAAGTGAAAGTGGAAAATTGCATAAATAATGCTCCCTAGTTCTTTGTGGTAGTCACCATGCTCTTGGTCATCCTACCATGAGTCATATTGGGCCTCAATAGGTAGATGATGCCATAGAAGAAGGCATCGTTGATCTTGCTGAACTGCGCGATGCTATTTTCCAGTCTCAACTCTAGATAATATTCATATATTTTCACTTGGGGCCACACCCCGCATTGGCTCAGTGCTGGGTAATCTCTTTCGGAAGCAACAATGTATACCACATAGGAGTTCATGTAGAATCTCCCCGTTGTTGAGAGTTGTTGAAGTTGCTTAGAGATGGTGTTGTTGATGATCTCTGCCCATTCAAAATGTTGATCAGGAATGTTTTTGCTCATAGTTTCCAGATACCTGAGCATCCGTTTGTGGAAGTAATGGGCATCAAGAATCCCAAACACCATACTCACGAAGGCGATGGTGTCACTCGGCTCTTACGAGAAGTCTTTGTGATGAATAACTTGCGGCCACCTAGTTATTGCCTTATTATTCTTCGAGATATAATTCATTCATTAAGCTGCATGCATTTGTCCTCATTTTGATCCCATGCCTTTATGTAGTCTTCTTGGCTTATTGCCACAAAATGCCGGTGATGGGGATACCCAACATGATTTCAAAATGTCGGGTAGTGAGGTTGATTATAACCTCACCCTTCTCATTCTCGACACACCTTATGTCCGTATTATAGCAATGGGCCACCACCATCATGAATTCATTGTTTACCGCACTCACGGGAATTCCCCAAAGTGAAGTGTAGGCCCCTGCGACCAATTTTTCCATCCACAGACTACCTGTGACCTTTCCAGTTCTATCCCAAAAGTCCTCCATGTTAATGTGACCAATTTCTGAATCCCTGATGTCTAAGTCATATTTGGCAAGGGATTCGGGCATCCTGACCCTTTGATACTTATAATTCATTTCTTCCTCTGTGAGTTTGGTCTTACCCTTTGACTTGGTTGGCTTTTTACTTGATGAAGACATATGCGAATTTGAGTTCAGTTGTTGATTTGCAAAAAGGAGGAAAGTCCATCGTAAAAGAGCCATGTTAGCTGTTAGATTGTCCATCAAAGTTTACAGAATGAAGAGTTAGTAGTTTAGAAGCTTGTGGGTGTAGGGTGCAGCTATACCAGTGCGCGGGTCGGAAAAGCAACGTGCACTTTGTTGGAGAGTGTTGCATGGATAAAAATAGCGTAAAAGGGCATAGGGCACGGGAATACTACACAAAACATTTAGTGTTGTTTTTAAAGGATGTGCGCCTGCTCCATATGAAGGGTTTAAACTGGGCACAAATTATTTTGGTGTTGTAAGGTTTTAGGATGCGCCATTAGTGCAAATGTGATACATGTTGCATATAGTTATGGTGCGCCAAAGGGGAACAGATTTAAATGATGCATCATTGAGTTAAGATGCGTCAGTGCTTTGCTTTGGCACGGCGTAGGAAGAGTCTGCATAACATCACATGCTAGTGTAGTCGGAGTTGCGCCTACGCCACGTTAGGGTTTTGAGGATTTTTATAAGGTGCGGGGGAGAAACATGCTGCAGGTAGGGATAGTGTGCCCCTTGGCGCGACTGTGTTTGGTGCAACAGTGATAGCGTTTGCGCCAAAGGAAAGCCACGGGTCAGGATTGCGATAACTTTAGATTTTCTCTTTTTGGAAAGGTTTTCGGTCTTTGGCCTCTTTCAACATAGATTTTGACACTAAGGGGGAAAAGGGAAAAGAGGATTCAGGGACTCATTTTGAGACAAGGCCCTCCAGGCCAGCAGATCTAGAAAGAGGATAAAACCATTTTTGGGGAAGAGTTGATTTTGTAGGACGGGCAGGTGTTGTATCACTCTTTAGATTCATTTGTTTGTTTTTAATAACCACCTCTTAAAAATAGCCAAACCAAAACAAAAACCACAAGAAAAGAAAGGACCACTTACCCGGAATATATAGAATGAAAGAAACGACATGGGGTCCATGAATACGATGCAAAGCCACACGAGGATGACAAGAGGGCTGACAAGTACAGAGGAAAAAGATTTTTTCATGTGTTTCCAATCATGAAAATGACAGAGCGGATGCGCCTATTTATAACAAAAGGCGTAATAAATGTGCCACCAACTTTTTGGTCAGGTGCACCAAAACGGATACCAACATAAAAATTTGTGTGCCATTGGTGTGGATTCGGGATTGTCGACATTTTTTTTAGCACCTTGGCGCAGATTTTAGGGGCACAACAATTTTAGTTTCAACAGGATGGCGTATGTGCCTTGGTGCAAGTTTGAAAGGTGCATCATGGGAAGGCAAAACATTAGTGATGTCAACACGATGGCGCATGGGCCTTAGTACATCTAAAAGGGCGCATCATGGGAAGGCGCAACATTTGTAATGTCGACACTCTAGAGGGTGTGCCAAAGGAATAGAAGGGGGCACAAATTCATTTGATGTTGTATGAACAAAATCTGTGCCCAACCAAAAAAGGACCAAATGACTAAGTTTGAAAAACCAGATTCTCCGGAAAGGGATTTTATGCCATTCCGAACACTAAGGGACCTCGACGGGGAAACAAAACAAAATTTTTGTATGGTTACCTATGAAATTTCCCTTGTCAATTTTACGGGATAATAGTTATGAATCATATATGTGTTCATAAGTATAATCCTTATGCATTTTCTTTATGTATGAACCATTTATATATGTTGTTTGTTATTTCTCTTTTTTGGATACATTGAGATGACAACTGGTCCTAGGTTCTCAGAATGATACATGGTTCTTTTCTATTCACTTGCACTTGAATATCTGTCATAAGATTATGCATTCTCACAAGACTCACATAAAGGAGAGACTTGGCACCCGTGCATGCCTCAGGTGAGTGCCTAAACACTGTGGTGATAGGTGATAAGTTGCACGCATGGGATTAGACTATTGGTCTAAGGGCATAAAAATGACTACATTATTCAAGATCCCAAATTTCTCAAACATGTCAAATATGAAATAAAACACCATCCTTGGTCATAAATTATCTTTCACCAATCAAATTTCAGATAACACTATCAAGAAGGTTGATATCCTTCACAAAACAATTGTTTCCAGGGCCCTTTCATCACTTATGGACATTAATTACACATCAAAACATATAAAATATGGAATATAACCACTAATTCAAATCCCCGTGACTCTGTATATTACATCTTTGCTTGTTATATTTCATTAAGCATCCATATGTGTAAACCACATCAACTTTCCTCTTCACCAAATTGAACTACCCAAAAATTAGTTTTACAAACTCAACTGGTTTACAACCTTGTTACCACTTTCAATACCTAAAAAGGCCTTAAATAGGAACAAAATTCATCCCTCTTCACTCTCCAACTGATATAAAGCATAAATAATCCATTTCATGCACCATATACCTCAATCTTCTAGCTAGAGCAATTCTGTCATCCGAGAAACAAGAAATCTTCTTCTCCATAAATTGAAATGGTTGACCCATAAAATATAATCATCGTGAGACAAAACATACACCATTAGAAATATATTTGAATCCTATTTCCATAACATTTCACTTTTCCTTTCAACTCCAACTAGAAGGTCTCCAACCAATTCCATGTCCAAACCGCTCTAGAACTACCCCAAAACTACCTTAGGACCGAGTCTTCAAAAATAGGGAACAATGTGCCATCCGAAACTCAACCATGATCTAAAACCATAATGGACATCAATTATAACTCCCATAGTAAAACAATTTCAATTTATTTTGCAACACCTTTGTAAAAACTTGCCTCAAAATAAAATCATCATACTAGCACAATAAATCAATTATGTGCACTTACGAAGAGAATATCTCCTACTAATTTTTAGCTAGGGTTTCAAACACACAAAAATTTGTTTACCTTCCTAACACTCATTTATAAAAAATTTAAAATGAAATGAACTCATTATTTTTTTAAACCTTCTTAAATAAATGAAAAATCATTCATGAAATTCAAAATGTCCCATACAAAGCAGACAATTCATGGTGAGCATCAGAAGGTGCAATTTGAGCTGGAAATCATCCTTTTTTGGACCTTGTTTCACCTAAAACCTCATAATTTGCAAAATATTCTTCATAATGACTTGAAATTTTTATCACACCTCTAAGACACCCCTATGCACCATCTCCAATCATCATGTTATCTCAATATCTCTCCATCTTCTCAAAACATCTCATTTGCATGACTATCCCTTGGGGTTTTGCAAGGTTTAGGCTAGGGTCAACTGAAGCAACAATATAAATCATCAAGAAACCTCTCCAAAAGGCCGAAACAACCTTAATACATCATTTCTCACTTATCTACATGAATCCATGATCTCACATGGCTTTATAACTCATCTGCATGCCTCCAAGCACCTAGACTTGGTCAGAATGAGCACCTGCAACTGAGTCTTCCACATGTACCTACACTTTGAAACTCATGAGAGTTCCTAAAAAATATCTATACATTCTCCTCAAGCCACATGGAAACTCCACTCACCATGCTCCATCACCTAGGCTAGTTAGGTCACCTGACTAGGCTTGTTAAACCAAGCCAATCTCATTGAATCAACTCATACCATCATGAAACCATCTAAAACTCCATGTCACCATCATATTGAGAATCCTTTGACTCTACTAAATCAACCTCTTTTTCATTAATGATATTTTACATCAATGAAAACACCTAGAACTCAACATGCCAACAATCTCCCCCTTTGTCATTGATGGAAAACCACCTAATCTTCTCCCCATTTTTACAATAATGGTAAAGCATACATGTACCTAAATTTTATTCATCTTTATTAACTTAATATTATCACCACTTGGTTAGTAACATCAATAAAAGTCATTAAAATTACATAAAAATATGTCATTTATCACTAAGCTATGTTTTTTACCTCTTTTCTCAACTTGAAACAATTGTAGAAGACCTTGAAATGATGTATACAAGTCATACACATGCCAACAATAATGAGTCAGGGATATGAGAATCATACTTACCTTATTCATTTCTTATCTCAACTTGTAAAGACTCAAACTTGGATTAACACATCCATATCTTGACTTAATACTTCCTTAAGGACTCGAAATCCCTAATTTGAATCTTGATAGTGCATTTTGAACCAATTTTGCACTACTCTAGAAACTCACTCACATCATGAATCCATTCCTTATGACTCCCACTAAACTTGTATCACCCTACACTAGTATAAATTACAAAATTTGATTCACATACATTTCATATAAGTCATAAAGACAATTTCATCGATTGGATTTTCCTGAAGCTATTTCTCATTCATTTACTGAGTCTTCTTTTCATGCTTTAACACCCTTCTTGATTCATAGGTTCCTTTACCTTTGAATTATATCCACAAGAATTTTTAATTCTAATATACAAGTTGCATTGTTATCAAACACACCTAACCCATAACCAAAACATGCTCCCCCTGTTTTGATGAGCCTCATACACGCTTTGTAACATACAATGTAGGTATCCTACTATACATCCAAAGAACAAGGTATGCATCATACAAACCCCGATATCAAACTTGTCTTATTATTTAATTAGAAAAATACACTTCACATTCAATTTATACTCGTGCAATGAAGTTGAGAGATAAAAATACCTCATATACACCCTGTGATAGCCCATTTTCACCTTAAAGTATTGTAGCAACTTCAATAAATGAACATGCCTTGTTAGTGCATAGATTTTATCACTTGTCTTGAACATATCACTTCCATTTTATCTTCATTGGTTCTCCTAGATCCTAGAACTCCTCATAAAAACCTTATATGTTTGTTCAAAGAAAAATGGGATCCCCTATCTCAATAAATCATTTCAAACCTTTTTTATTCTTTCTTAGTCATTGTACCCTCTAACATCTTCTAGTTTCTCAACTTTGCATACTTTGAACAATGTTCATGGACAAAAATCAATATTTTATTCTCCTTTCTTAGTATAGATAACTTTATAAGTAAACATACCACCCTATATACCTATCAAAAACATCATTTTATCCCTAAATAATCATGCCCGGGCTTGT
This sequence comes from Taxus wallichiana var. yunnanensis, assembly GCA_018340775.1. NCBI lineage: Eukaryota > Viridiplantae > Streptophyta > Pinopsida > Cupressales > Taxaceae > Taxus > Taxus wallichiana. The sequence goes on along the minus strand of CM031241.1, from coordinate 623,048,283 downwards.
AACACTTCTCTTCGAAACATTCATCCTTTTTCATTTGATGGATTATAACATGCTCTATACAGAATCTAAATGGTCTTATAACAATTATAACATGTTTTCAAGCCCACACTTCGTTTCACAACATATAAATTTTTCTTTATACATGTAGACGCCTATTTCATTCTTTCCGAGACAATTGTACCTTGTCAAAATGACAAAAATAATTACCTTTGTCTTGTGGCGCCTTTGACTTCCTCAATAGAATTTAAGTCTTCATTTGAGGCCAATAACACATTTCTCACCATATTATTATTATCCGTACTCTACTTGATATCAGGCCACAACTTCTAAGGTACCATGCATGGGCTTGACACAATCCTTATTAGTGAGAAACTCAACTTTATTGGTACATGCTTACACCATCCTTGTATTACTTTCACACTTCTTTCAAGGTGGACACACATCCTAAATAATTCTCATTCAAGATTTAAGGGTGTGATACAAATTTTGAACACAAAACCACTCATGAAATACATGTAGAATTTTCAATCCATCACCTAAAAATGGTCTCGATCAAGTCATCATATTGAGTGAATTATATTTTACTTATGAGACCAATTATCATTCATTTGATATTTAAATATGATCATACATTTATAATTACTTATTAATTACTTAAACCATGTAGCAACACCATGCTTAAGACCGTATACATACCCAAGAATCACATATTCATGCTTGTAGCATCTATGATTCAGTATGCTAACATAGACTATACCATATTGGATTTTGAAGACTCGTGTTCTCTTCTTGACCCCATACCATGATATAATAACTTACTACATCATCTCTAACCAATAAAACACTACATGCTTCCAAGTTATCATACACTCACTTTCAATCCTTCTTGAGATCATACCATGGTCATTCATAGCTAAGAAACCTCGTCACAATCTTCAATGATCATACTAAACCCAATAGACACCTATAACACCTATCATTGTGTTGTTTAACCATCCTAGACCATTTCTAGCACTTCTTCAAAAACTTTAACTCATTACATCTCATGCTTATCTAGCCTTTATACCGAAAGTGTTAAGAAACACTACCTTTGTGCAAACTTCATTCACAACCAAAGCCTTAGAATTCTCGGACTACTTTGTATTTACCCAACTTTATGAGGTAAATATGATACATTTTCACACTTGAATACATCACTGATATGATTCAAATAATCTCAACTTAGAATGATTCATTAAAATACATTTTGTACATGAGGAACATCAAACTACTTCATTGTGAAGGTCGATCAAGTCATCATGGATTTTATTCGTAAATTTATCTTCTTGATCACTATTGGTACCAAACCTAATTCTCAACCATTATGAAAGGATTCAAGAATCCTTGATAGCATCCTTAATTTCATGACAACACTACTACATACCCCTTCTTTATCTCACAGAACAATATTTCAATGTTGTAGTCTACACTTTGTTAACACATACTTGATATCTTCTCCATACTTCTTCATGACAAATTTTGACACATAAAAGTTACTAATCTAGGAATGACATCAACATTTAAGATCAATTAACACATGAAATGATTTTGGAATCATCCTTACTCTTGTTACAAACTTCTACAAACTATCATATGACCCTTACAAATACTTACAATACCATGGACATTCTTTGATCTCAACCATCTTTTTGATCCATCATTAACTCAAAACATAACTTGACATAGTCACTTTAATCCTTAATAATGACATACTTCCCTTGATGTTGTACCCTCAAGACAAACCTTAATAAACTAACAACACTTCGTGACATGGAAAACATAGACTTGAGGTCACAACTGCATTGTACAAAGTTAGAGACCTCTTGACAATGACCATATCATTTTCACTACTTAAACAACCAAGGAATACCACAAGACATCCTTTGAAGCTATGACAACATACCTTAACAACTTGGAGGATTCATACATCAACCTAGTCAGCTCCCCCTTCCTTCAATGCTTCATATGAATCATCATACCTCTAAGAAGCCTAGTAGAGGCATATATCATCATGATAGATCTAGAAGAATGGCCTAAAGAGGTCCCAAACACTCTTAGATACCTATACCTCACCTTTTTCATCTTATTTTTCTGATCAGTACTCTGAGACACACCTTTTCTTGCATCCATATTAACTCTTAGTGGACCATTGATGATCCTTCTAGGTTCCTATTTCCTTCCTTGACTGCTAGCATGTAATCTAGACCCCTGAAAGCCTCTTTCTTGCACTATAGAACCTTGGGATCTCTAATATTTCCTTTAATAACCATAGTGACATTATCTAGCAACATGACCAACTTCATTACAACTAAACTCTTGCCTTTGTAGCCTTCAACTTGACTAGGTGGATCATATAAATAATATATAACAACATGAACTCTTTCATGAAAATTTTAGCACACCACACTCCTTGTTTTCTCAATCATAATATCCCTCCAAGGGTTAAAATATCTAACAAACCTCCTACACTCCTTAGCCCTATGAATAAAACCATTACAAGTAAAACAATAACCATTGAAAGATATTTCATACCTTGAGGCATTAGGCTGCCTAATGGGCTTTGTCTTCACATTGTCTTTAGTGGAACTTTCCTTATTTCCTTCCTTGATGCTTGGTCCTTCACCATCCTTTCTTGGAGTACCATCTTCTTGATTCATCTCTTTTTCCTTGAATTCATCCTTGAAACCCAAACCTATTTTGTCATCTACTGATTTATGATTGCTCAAAATGTCATCAAGAGTCTTGGATATTTTCTCAAATTTATGAAAATACTTTTCCTTTCTAGTAGATTTAGATTACTCTTTCTTAAAATCAATAACTTCCTCTTCCTTAGATTGCAAATTTAGGGTCATTGAACTCATTTGCATCTCTAGCCTTCTCATTATCTCATCTAGATTTTTAGTTACAACCCAATGTTTCTCTTCAAGCTCATGGATTTTGTCTTCATACTCTTTGAACTGAATCTTTAGCTTCTTGAAATTATCTCATCATGCTTTATCTCAACTTGAACACATACTAATTTAGTTTCATATTCATCTTCTTATTCTTCAAAATATTTGCAAGAATCTAATATGAAATCACCTAACAATGTAGAGCCACCACTAGTAGATCTCATAGCATATTTTGTCATGAACAAGACCTCATATCCTAAATATCCATGATCATATTTCAACTCAGAGTATAAAACATCACTCTCACTACTTTCTTCAGAAGAATAAACCTCTTCCTTTGTGTAAAAACTCTTCTTACCCTTCTTCTTGTGGTCAAAATTCTTGAAATCCTTCTTGTCTTTACTATACTTTTGATTTTTATTTCCATGACCACATTCATGATCATCATCACCTTTCTTTTCATGCCTATGAGGAAACTTAGTAGAAAAGTGACCTACTTTACCACAATTGAAACATTTAAAAGGAATTTTACCTTTTACTTACCAAATCCAACATTCAGTCTTCTAGTAACCATGGAAAATAACTCATCATCATCTATCTCATGAGAAACATAATCAAGATTTTTATTCTTATCCTTTGTATTATCCTCATCCTTGAAAGCTATCTCTTTCTTAGTTGGTTTGGAGTCAACAACCCTCATCTCATAGGAAGTCAAAGTCCCATGTAATTCATCCATTTTTAAGAGAGTTAAATCCTTGGCTTCTTTTATGGTAGACACTTTGGAATCAAACTTAGGTGTTATAGATCTCAATACCTTTTGAAAAAAAAACTTCTTCCTTCACATATTCACATAACCCTTTCATATTTTTTGACAGCCTTGTCAACCCTAAGTAAATATGCAACAATAGACACATCATCATTCTTTTTTAGACCTTCAAATTGATTTCTAATGGTGTGAAGCTTAGAAATTATTACCTTGGAGTATCCTTCATACATGACCTGAATTGTATCCCACGTATCCTTTATTTATTTGTAATTCATCACCTTTACAAGCTCATTTTCAACAAGACCACACATGATAGAATTCATAGCCTTTGAATTATCACTACACAAATTTTTGTCTATAGTACTTGTTGGTAGAGTAGTAGGAGAAATTAACCATCCTTTAAAATTTTCTAAATATCAAACCCTAGGGATATGATGTGATTCATCATCCTTAGAATCAAAAAATCATAGTTCACACAATCAAAAAATGGTGTCTTGTTGGAAGAAGAGCCACTCTAAGGACTTGTCATTTTGTGCTTCTAAAGATCTCCTTTCAAGTGACCAAAATTCTCTAAAAGGAACTTCTCTGATACCAATTGTCAGAAGCACAATGGATTGAGACGGGGGTGATTTATTCCTTAAAACCTTTAATGATTTTAAATTATCTTTCTCAAAACATAAAACATTTATTCATTAATGTGTGCACATGCAACATTTATTCAAATAACCATAACCATGAGAGAGAGAACACCATAACATAAGATATAAGTGGGAAACCCTCAAGGGGAAGAAAAACCACTGAAAAAAACTTTATTATAGATATGTTTCAAATTTAGTTGAGCACTAACTCAATAAGGAGCACCAACCCCATAAAGAGCACCAACCCCTAGTTTAGTGAAGCACCAACTCCATAAGGAGGCTACAACCCCATAAGATGATAAATAACCCACTCAACCAAATTTGAATGAATATATATGATGTCTTGTTGCTGCAAAACTAATGGAGATCACCTATTCATCTCACACACCTTCAAACCCTTGTTCAAACCCTCACTTCTTCAACTCGCTATATCACACACTTTCATAACTTATCTTGGCTTTAAAATCTTGCACACAAACACTCCTCAGCATATTACACACTATCTTAGATATGAAACAATTCCTTAATACCTATTTCAATCACACACATGGGTCACACTTTTTCCCTCTCACACAACTAGTTCAAATTTGAATTCATAATTCACTTTTATATGCATTCCATCTCATAAACATAAGGGGGTCATTCCTAATCCTTTATCTCGATCAATAAATCTTTAAAAATATGAAAACATTCATAATGGGCCCAAATAGGTTGGTCATTCTCAAATGCACTAGATAAGCACAAAAATAACTCAAAACCCTATCACCTGGATGAGAAAAAACCACAAACACCATAACCATGATTAGTGAAACTCCAAAATTGTTTAAACATGTCAAATATGACATAAAAACACAATTAATGGTTGTACATTAGCTTTCACTAATAAAATTTCACATAACTCTATCAAGAAGGCTCATATCCTTCACAAAACAGTTGTTTCAGGACCCTATCATCACATATGGACCTCAATAACACATCAAAACATATCAACAATGGAATTAAACCACTCATTGGAATTACCTTGAATTTTATATTACATATATGCTTGTCATATCTCATGAAACATCCATATGTGCAAACCACATCAACTTTCCTCTTCACCAAATTGAACTTCCTAGAAAGAAATTTTACAAACTCAATTAGTTTTCACCCTTACTACCACTTTCAAGACCTCAAAATTCCTTCAATAGGAAAAAATTTCATCTCTCTTCACTCTCCAACTGATAGAAAGCATCAAATAATCCATTTCATGCAACATCTACATCAATTTTCTAGCCAGAGAAATTCTTTCCTGAGAAACAAACAATCTTCATCTCCACAAATTTAGTTGTTTGACCCATCAAATCTCATCATCATAAGACAAACCATACACCATTGTAAGTATATTTGAATCCTCTTTCCATAACATATCACTTTTATTTCAACCTCTAAGTGGAATGCCTCCAACCAATTCCATCTTAGAAAGCGCTCTCCAAAATTGCCCCAAAACTTGTTTAAGACCAGTCTTCATACAAAGGGCAAACTTTTACCTCTATAAGCTTAAAAATGACCTGAAATAATCATTTAAATCTTTATTAAAAATCCCATGATAAAAATAACTTCAATTTATTTTGCAAATCCTTTGGAAAACCTTTCCTCAAACAGGACTTATTCAAAAATGTTATTTAATGAGTGTGTTCCACTCATCACCACATTCTCTAATATACCTTTTTGGAAACCTAAAGGAATCCTATACATAATAAAATCATCATACTATCACAAGAAATCAATTCTAGGAACTTACAAATAAATATCTCCTACCACTTTTTAGCTAGGGTTTCAAACACACAAAAGGTTGTTTACCTTCTTAACATTCGTTCATAAAAACTTATAATGAAATTACCTCATTATTTTTTGAAACCTTATTAACTCAATGAAAAATAATCTCTAAAATCCATAATATCCCATGAAAATGACACAATTCATGGTGAGCATCAAAAGGTGAAATTCAAGTTGGAAATCGAGGCTTTCTTAGACCTGTTTCACCTAAAACCTCATGAAAAAAATATTCTTGAGAATGACTTCAAATTTTTATCACACCTCTAGGGAACCCTTTTTCACCATATCCAATCATCATGTTATCTTAAATATATCTCCATATTATCAACCCATCTCATTTACATGACTAGCCCTTGGGGTTTTTCCTAGTTTAGGACAGGATCAATTGAACCAACAATATAAATTATCATGAAACCTCTCCAAAAGTCCCAAAAAACATTACTACGTCATTTATAACTTACCTACATTACTCCATGATATCAAGTGGCTCTGCAACTCATCCTCATGCCTCAAGCACCTAGACTTGGTCAGAATAAGCACTCAATTGAGTCTTCCACCGTATCTGCACTCTGAAATGCATATTAGTTCCTAAACACTCTCCAAAAAAATTTCTCCATTATTCTATCATGCTTTTGAATCCACCAAGTAACTCCACTCACCATGCTCCATCACCTAGGCTAGCTAGGTTGCATGACCAAGCTTGCTAATCCAAGCCCATCTCACTAAATCTAATCATGCCATCATGAAACCATATGAATATCCATGTCACCATAATACTAAGCATACTATGACTATACTCCATCAACCTCTTTATCATTAATGATATTTTACATCAATGAAAACACCTAGAACTTAACATGCCAACATCTCCTAAATATCTTCCCATAACTAATCATGTTACTTTCCTTCTTAATATTGACACGGATGATAATATTTATGATTAATGTTATTTCAATTCTATGGATGGTGATGAAATATTGATCGAGAAATTTTATGTGAAAGAAATGTTTCTAACTTGTTTATTATGTTCCTACTCATGATGATTTTTCTTTTCATAAGGATGTTTCTATTCATAATAATAATTTTATCCATGATGATGCTACTACTTATGTCTCTACTCTCTTCTATGAATGTAAAAATTCCTCTCATGAATGAAAATAGGGAAAATCTATTATGCCTTCTATTCTTATTTTAAAGGTGGAGCGTGTTAATATAGATCATCCTATTACTCCTTGTGTTGAAATCATTGATATTCATAAGGAAATTTATATGAATAATGTTACTATCACTTTAGATCCACCATCTAGAAATGATCATAATAATGAAATTCTTTACAAATTTATCATACAATGAATTATAAATTTAAAAATATATTTTCACCTACAAATTCAATCCATCGTAATGAGATTCAATCCATTAAGAATCAAATATCACATCTAAAGGGTCCTTAAAATACCCATGTAAATTACATCTTTATTTACCATGATCAATCTAGATCTAAGGATAAAGAAAAGAAATATGATACCAATGATATGTATGATGTATGTGCTCAATCAAGTGAAGTTAAAATAATTTATAGAGCCAATAATGTGTATGTTCTTAAAGATTAATCTCTAGTTCTAAGGTAACCACTATGAAAAACACCGATTTGGTTTTAAAAATGTTACACAACATGATATTTTATATGAGTTACTTGATAATTGATTAATCACTTTTTTAAACCTAATCATTACTACCCCTATTGATGTACAAAAATCAAAGGTCAACCATGTTACAATTATCGGGTATTAATTTACATTATGACAATGATTACCATAATATAAAATAAACACTCTAAAAATTTGAGCATAAGGGCTTTATTTCGCTCAATATATGACATTCAGAAAAACATCCTATGCAATCATATCAAGTCCCTAAGTCTACATGGGTACCTAAAGATACATCAACTACATCGATGAGCATAGTAAAATTTTTAATGATACAATTTTGGTTATTCTACAAGAGAAACCTACTCACAAAGAGGATGGATTACCTCCTTTAAAAGATCAACTCTAAGTGGCATACAACATCCTAATATTGTGAAAATGGAAAATTAAATAATAAAAATGGAACAAAAACAACCACACGTGGCTACCAAGAATTTAGAATCTACATAAGCATCCAATGGGGGTAACACATACAATAATTTTATGCATAACAATGATTTATCACTACTAGTCAATTCTGATGAAGAATATGATTTTGATCTTGATTACTATTAAAATGATAATGAATGGTATGTGATATGTCTTATGAAAATTTGTAAAAACTAATTTCAATCCTATTGATGGAGAAGATGATATTATTTTGATAGAAGTGTATTTATTTCTCAACAAATTTATGTTGAACATCTAGATATGTAAAGCACACACTATTATATACAACTAGGAAATATAACTTGTTTTCTAATAAGAATACAATCAAATAATTAAGAAGAGAACACCTTCATAATATAGAGTGTTCATGCATCCTCTATTTATTTATCGTAGTAATCATGTCACATCATTGGACTTATTCAAGCTACTTTATCATCACATAATATTGAATTGTTGACTACACTCACTCATGGAAGCTCTCTTCTCAAATACTTAAGGATGTATGAAGAATATATTTCCTTACACTATATATTTCCCTATGTAATCTGGTAAGGGTGATGCTTCTAATGTGTTTTAATTCGATAATATTCCTATATATTTTATGGCACATGACATGGCTTCTATATATATTATACATATTCATCCTTAATCTATAACACATGTGGTATTGCACTTCCATCACTCTTTGAGTTTCATTCACCTCTTTATAAGGATATTATTGGGTAGCTATTATTATTACCTTCCCTACTACATCATTATTTTTGTTAGGATAAATTTTATTATCCTATTATTAATTGCATTCACTCTTTGAGTTTCATTCACCTCTTTATAGGATATTATTGGGTAGCTATCTATTATTACCTTCCCTATTATTTTGTTAGGATAAATTTTATTATTATTATTAAATATAGGATTATTTAATTAATTTTATTAATTAAATAATAAATGGTTATACTGTTGTATGGTTAAACAACCATATTTGTCTGTATGCACATTGTTATATTGTTATAAACAATATATTTGTCTTTATGTAATTTTGCTTCCCGGATGTTATTGGAAGCTTGTTTATTCTGGTTTGTGGTTGCACCTGTGCAACTCATTTTCCCAGATGTATTTGGCTGTGCAATATCTATAAATATTGCAGCCCATCCTCTGTAATTGTTTACTGATTGAGATCAATAAAATCTACACAGGCTTCCGTCCCTGTTTCTCAATCAACATTTGGTACCAGAGCGAAATTCTGGCCCTGTGAAGGTGTGGAAGAGAGAGCAGCAGAGAGAGAGAGGAGATTGGAGACGTGTTTGCAGCATTTGAGAGCCGCGTGCAGCCTCGTGCAAACTCCCACCCCATCCCCGCCTCCCCACATCTCGCTTATTCCTTCCAGTACTTGAAGGCAAATTTTTTTGCACTGTGCACTCAAAGACTGTGCAAAATTGCTACAGGTATTGAAAATAATTAAAAAAAAAAAAATTTCCGATAAGGGTTTTGTTTTACTGTATTTGGAGATTGTTTTGCTTGTTTGGAGGACTGTCTGTGCACCTGCAGTGAATACACAGAGCAAAGAAAATAAAAAAAAAGAAGCACGCGTTTTTCTTGACCCATGCGCGGCCAGAGGTGAAAAAAAAAGTGTTTTTTGAGAGCCCGCGCCCTTTGCTGTCCCATGCGCAGCCAGCATAAGAAAAAATGTGTTTTTGGAGCTAAAAAATAGCATTCTCCTCATGCACGTGCCCTTCTCCATCTGCCCCAGCCTGCACAAGCAAACACCATCAAAAAACGCAGTCTAAGGCAAGAGAAGCACAACAAATAGACGCGCCCAAGGGAAAAAACGTGCCCAAGTCAAAAAACACGCCCAGGCATTGAAAAAACGCGCGCCAAAGAAAGACGAAGCAAGCAATATAGAGTAAAAATACCACCTGTGCAAGAGAAAATGCGGCCAGGACAATAAAAAACAGTGGCAAAGGAAAAAACGTGCCCCCAGGAGGAAAATACAGCGCCCAAACAAAAAAAACGCGGCCTGTACATGCATTACAGTGCGTGGGAAGGAGAAAATGCGGCCTGAGCAAAGAAATAAAGCCTCAGATCCGGTTTTGGGCAAATACAACCCTAAAAACGCCCCTTCACCAGCATGTGCCACGTGGCATCCATTTTTCAAGAGGTAAGTCCATTTACTTGTCAATAAATACAAATTTCTTCCTTTCATAGTCCAAGCGCCCCAAGTGGCCAAGTTGGTTAGTGCATGTGCCTTAGGAGTGAGAGGTTTGAGGATCAAATCCCACAAAAAACACTCAAAAACTCTCCTTTTGCATCTGGCGGATTTTTTGGCGGAACTGCTAAATTTAGCAGGCTTTTTTGAATTTAGTTACGACTAACTAAATTTAGCGGAGAATCCCTAATTTAGGGTAAAAAAAAATTCTCCCATTTGGTCTCTGTTTTCTCATTCCGCACATTTTTTTGCAAAGGAGACCCACCTAAAAATTGCATTTTCAGCTATTTTTTTGCAATTTTTAGCATTTAGGGTCTGTGGAGGCCACCAGACCCCGAAATCAAATTTTTTACTGTCATTCAAATTGTATTGTATATTGTACTAATTTAATTGGGTTGCCATAGTCAATCGCAAAACTTTCAGAATCGCCGTAAACCGCGTAATTGTAATAAAAAAGTAAAATTGGTTATGTAACACTCACGAGATCCTAGATCTCATTCAGCTGTTTCGTATATAAGTGCCTCGGGAAGCGCTTACGGGTAAAGCCGTCGCGACTACTACTGCACTTAACGCCTAATATAGCTGCAACAACGTCGTCTGGGCATCGTCCCTATAAATCGAAGGGGAGTAATAAGGTCACAAAGGCACACACTATGAACCATCACATCCGTCTCGTGAACGATCGCAAAGACATAAACCGGACCGAGAAATTATCCGAGTATATAGCGGTTACGCGTGCGTATGAGGATATTTCTTTGAGCCGGTGTCAATAATCACACAAACCCCATCAAGATCTTGTCTTGGTACCACGATCGAATTCTTTCACGCACGTTAACGCCTCTTTCACGCATCACGGGTATATAGAAAGGGCGAGCTTCTTCCACGCACCGACGGGTATATCGGAAGGGCGCGTATATAGAAAGGTTTGGTATATTGATCGACGGTATATAGATTGGGAGACCTTATACCGGAGTGATAAGAGCCAAACCCCGTCGCTGATCTCGCAAAATGGGCACTAATGCCCCCAAATTTTTTTCTTCCAGATTCACAATTGCTCAGAGGAAGCAACTATGTCTTGAAGACAAAAATCAAAACACAACTTGAGTTTGAAGAAATCTGGCTGTTGGATCGGGTACTCTAACTAGATCACCAACGGATGCAACACAACAATGACAATTTGATAGAGCAGATCAGAAAGCAAAGCTCATCATCTTGTTTGGAGTATCCGACGATGTGCAAGCCCACATTCGAGATGCCACATCAGCAAAAGAAGCTTGGGATAAGCTGAGCACAATATATGAGGCCAAGAACAAGAATGTCATACTCAATTTGCAGAGTCAGTTACATACATTGAAATTCAAATGAATGAGAAAATTGAAGCCTTCCTAAGAAGAGTTGCAGAGTTGAGGGCTTCACTTCTAGCCCTAGGAGAAGAAGTCAAAGATGAGTCTCTCGTTCCCATTGTTCTGAGAGCTCTCCCTTCTTCTTACCGAATTTTTGTCACAACTCTAAACTTGTCAGATACGACAATTAGTTTTGACAAGTTAGTAAACCTACTGCAACAAGAGGAAGCAATGTACAACAAGGATGATGAAGAGGAGCAGGCACTGTCTTCACATCAAAAATGGAAAGGAAAAGGTAAAGGTAAACCTAAATCCTATCAGAAGTCCCCACATCAAAATCAGTATCATGGGGACAATCAACAGAAGAAGCGATGTCCCATTTGCAAAAGAGGACATGACTTGCAAGAATGTTGGTTTAACACATATAAGAAAGGTTCATCAAGCAATTCTGGACCACAACAACAACAAACTTACAAGGGACATTCAAACAATTATCACGGGCAGAAAAAGGGGAACTGGAAAAGAAGACCCCACCAGCAAGGTAATATTGCTGAGCAACAAGATCAGTCTGACAATGAAGACTTCTTGTTCACTGCTCGATCAAGTGAACCATCCACGTCATCTAGTGACATCTGGTATGTTGATTCGAGAGCCACTCGACACATGACCAGCCACAGAGACTGGTTTATTTCAATGAGGGACACGCCATCGAAAAATCATGTTTCGTTGGGAGATGATTCTTCATATACAGTTCAGGGGATTGGAAACATTTCTCTACCCCTTGGTTCACGCAAATGCAAACTATCAGATGTTCTATATGTCCCTGGGTTGACAAAGAACCTTCTTTTGGTCAGTCAACTCCTAGATCACAACCTGAAAATTGACTTTGATAGTCAATCCGGCAAGAAAATGTGTTTGATTCGAGATAAATCCAGAGGCTCGAAAATAATTGCAAAAGCCTCAAATGTGGGACGAATGTTTCAACTTGATTTTATTCACAAAAATGATCAAGCACTCGTGGCTAAAAACTCCACCTCTCACTCACTTGTGGCATCGGAGATTTGGTCATGTAAGTTTCAAATATCTCGACACACTTCACGGTGTAATATGGTACATGGGCTACCATCTCTTCGAAGGATACAGACAAGTGTCCTCACCGCTAGCAGCAGGAAACAACACAGAGTTTCATTCCAAACAAGTACTTTTCGAGCTCATGGTAAACTTGACCGGTTCATACCGATCAGGCGGTCCAATGCAGCCAAGTCATTCAAGGTTCCAGATTTCATGCTCTGTGTTGACAACTATATTCACGCAAAATGTGGATTTTTTGTCTTCGCAAGAAAAGTGAAGCCTTTGAAACATTCAAAAAGTTCAAAGTGGCAGTTGAGAAAGAAACTGGTCGTCACATCAGAACTCTCCGCTCAGATCGAGGGGGGGAATTCACCAAAGCTGATGAGTTCAGAGACTATCTACAAACTCACGGGATTCGTCGACAAATGCCTCCTCCACACACACCGCAGCAAAATGGTGTTGTCGAGAGAAGAAATCATACTATCATGGAAATGGTGCGATGCATGATCGATGATTCCGAACTTGCAAAGACATTTTGGGCAGAAGTAAAAAAAACAAGCAGTGTATTTGTTAAACAGAGCGCCCACAACTGCTCTTGATGGAATTACACCACAAGAAGCATGGTCAAAAAGGAAACCATCCATTGCACACCTCAGAGTATTCGGGTGCAAAGCCAGCATGCACATACCCAAACAGAACAGAAAGAAATTGGACATGAAGTCACAAAATCTCATCTTCATTGGATACAGTGAAGAGACTCTTGGGTATGATCGATGGATCCTAAGACCAAAAAAGTCTACACAAGCAGAGATGTTGAGTTTTTCGAGAAGAAGGAAGCAGAGACTCCTCCTCCGGACTCGCAAGATGTAGATTTTTCACCAGTTGTAAAATCGAAGCAAATGTTCCCTCAGAAGATGAAAGTGATGATGGGGATGATGGTGTTGATCAGATAGAACCACAACCCATGGGAACAGCTCAACGTATGCCTAAATGGTGTACAAGTACATTACGAGATGCAAGATTGGATGCTCCACCGGATACATCCACCCCTGGACCACGGACTCACAGTAAAGCAAGAGAAGAAGTTAACTTTGCTTTGATGAGTAGAGTTATTGAAACAGACGAGCCATCTATACCCAGAAGCCCTACATACCAAAAGCTTGGAAAGATGCCATGGATTCTGAATATCAATCAGTGATGAAGAATAACACTTGGCAGCTTGTCGATCTTCCACTAGGGAAGAAACCCATTGGTTGCAGATGGATATTCAAAACTAAGTACAAAGCAGATGGGACAGTGGACAAGTGCAAAGCAAGACTTGTAGCAAAGGGGTACGCATAAAAGAAGGCATTGACTATGAGGAGACATTTGCTCCCACAGCTAAGATCAAAATGATCAGGATGATCTTTGCTCTAGCTACTCAGTTTGGATGGAAAGTTCACCAAATGGACGTAAAAAGTGCCTTCCTGAATGGAGATTTGCAAGAAGAAGTCTACATGACTCAACCTGAGGGATATGTTGTACCTGGTCAAGAAGAAAAGGTATGCAGACTCAGGAAATCTCTGTATGGCCTCAAACAGGCACCCCGGGCATGGTACATCAAGATTGATGAGCATCTCGTACAACATGGATTTGTCAGAAATCCATATGATCCCAATCTCTACCTCAAAAAGCAAGGGGGGGAGATGGTGATTGTTGTAGTTTATGTCGATGATCTAGTCATCACTGGTAGTTCAGTGAAGATGATTGATGAAACAAAGAAAGATCTTAAGCGATCATTCGACATGACAGATCTCGGGCTTATGCACTACTGTCTTGGACTAGAAGTATGGCAGAAAGAGAATCACATCTTTGTTTCTCAGATGAAATATACCAAGACAACGCTCGAGAAGTTTAGGATGATGGATTGCACACCAATTGCTACACCTATGGAGAACAGATTACAGTTATCTCGTTCAGATCCATCTCCTGAGGTAAGTGCCACTCTCTATCGGCAGCTGATTGGGAGTCTCATTTACCTAACCTACACTAGACCAGATATCAGCTTTGCAGTGAGCTATCTATCCAGGTTCATGCAGGAACCCAAAATTTGTCATTGGAAAGCAGCAAAGCGCATTTTGAGATATCTCAAAGGATCAGTGGATCTTGGTCTAGAATACAAGAAGAACGAAAACTTCTTCTTGACTGGATATTCGGATTCAGATCATGCAGGTAACATTGATGATAGAAAATCCACTTCTGGATTTGTATTCTTTATGGGATCTGGACCAATATCATGGGGAAGTAAGAAACAACACTTTGTTTCTCGCTCTTCCACAGAAGCCGAGTATCGTTCTGCAGGAGAAGCTGTCTGTGAAGCGATTTGGCTACATCGCATACTGGAAGGACTTGGAATACCACAGGACAAACCGACCACCATGTATGTTGACAATGAAGGTGTTCTCAAACTTGTTCGCAATCCAGTTTTTCACGAGAGAACAAAGCACATTGAAGTTCAGGTTCATTTCATACACGAACATGTGTTGAAGCACAACATCCAGCTTCAATTTTGTCCAACGGCTGAACAACGAGCAGATATTTTCACAAAGTCACTTGCACGTGACAAGTTCGAGTTGTTCAGAGCATTTCTCTCCTCATCTCTTCAGACAATGCACAATTAAGGGGGGGAATGTTAGGATAAATTTTATTATCCTATTATTAATTATGCATAGTAGGATTATTTAATTAATTTTATTAATTAAATAATAAATGGTTATACTGTTGTATGGTTAAACAACCATATTTGTCTGTATGCACATTGTTATATTGTTATAAACAATATATTTGTCTTTATGTAATTTTGCTTCCCGGATGTTATTGGAAGCTTGTTTATTCTGGTTTGTGGTTGCACCTGTGCAACTCATTTTCCCGGATGTATTTGTGCATGCAACTCATAAATATTGCAGCCCATCCTCTGTAATTGTGATTGAGATGGCTTCCGTCCTGTTTCTCAATCAACATATTTTTCAAAACAATTCAAAACATCTAATAAATTAATACAAAAATATGTGCAAAAATACAAATTTAGGACATGCATATGGTTTGATTGATTAGCTAGTTTTTCTAATTGTTTCTCATGTTGGCTTTTAGATAGCATATATAATATTTACACACATGTTTTGACAATGTATATTGAGCTTTATGTAGGACATACACAATATGAAACATGATGGTAGGTGTAAAATTTATCCATTACACTACTCTTTTGGGTCACCCCATGCTATATAAGTACTTATGTTTCTTTGAAATTACTTTACACCTTCCTCATCATGATTGGTTATATACATAATGTTTATTTCTATCTTTTGAGCTAATATGACTAACACACGTGTCTTGTATAGTGTTAACCTATCTTGCTATCTCTATTTTTACTATTATTATTTTATATACTTTTTTCATATATTATTGTCACTACTTTATTATATAAGGTTTACCTCCTTTATTTTATTGCATTATCTGAATCCTTTTCTTATGGATGAATATTGTCTTATTTAATTACAAATATATTATTATTTTCTTCATATGGCGTGAGTTCCTTGATTGTCTTATGACACTGTGGGAGTCCCATGTTTGTCACTCGTGTCTATCTTGCGTGTATGGACTTATTTCTATGTACGTGGAAAATTGTGCTTCCTATTGCAATTGTCTTGTGACACCGTGGGTGTCCCTATGTGTGTAACTCTATGCCAACATAATATGTTTCTATATAATGCTCCTTACTTGTCTCTACACTACTATTTCTATTACTATACAACATGTTTGAGGTTACTCTTATGTTTCTAACACATTAAAAATATAATTTATGACATGTTTGATTTATACCCCGATGTTTCTATGATGTTATTACTCTAAATTATGACATGATTTCTATTTATCTCGACTATTTTCCCTTCTATACACGGGTCTTCTTACATGTTGTGTGATGTTATTTAATCTATGTGTAATGTTTTCCACTATATCTAACCCCTTTTACACGTAGAGGTTCCCAATGGTGGCCACCATTATTGCATTTTATGTGATCCTACATAGAGTATTAGATTTATTACACATGGGTATGCATCTATTATTTTTATCTGTGTGCTAAAATTCTTTATCACATATGCCTCAAAAGAGAGGGAATTCATCGAGATATATTATACATATAAAAATAGGTTTCAAATATAGGAGCACGTTTTTATAGGGCTCGGAACCTTAAAAGGTGCAAGTAATAAAATGTGGTAGAATCTAAAGTAGGTCCAAATGATATAATATAGTTAGGATTGTGGTACATTCTTGATTAGGATACATGTTCCCAAATAGTGGGAATATTTTCTAGAATTTTAAATTTTCACAAGTTCTATTAGCTATATACATGATTTTTATACATCCTCGATATAGATTAATTGATTTATGACATGATCAAGGGGGAATTATTACTTCATTCCTTATTCACTACACTATTCAAACTCACTTTCAAGAACAAGATTTTGGGGCATGGTGTTCCTTCTCATGTATGTCATTTATAAATTTCTACACTCAATCTCACCATTACAACACCTTATAGGGGCATCAAAATGTTTATCCATTTTTTTGGTTTATGTCTTACTTAGTAGTTACAATAATAAAAAATTAGACCTAGATCCATATGTAATATTATGGTCTGTAGGTTTTGTGGAAGATTTTGAAGTGGCTAAGTTCTTTGTAGGTTTCCCTTCCTCTTCTCTCACTAGATTATCAAACGAGAAAGGTATTGAAGTGACTAAATTCTTCATAGGTTGACCTCCCTCTTTTCAAAGTTTCAAAAAAATGTCACTTTGGTTTCTCTTCTCTCTCTCCAGTGTTGGGTTTCACTCAACACTGTAGTCTCTCCTTTGGCATAATTTGGGGATTGATTACCTCCAAGTCTCCAAGGTATGAAAATAATGGAAACTCCTTCATTCAAAAAATGAAGGTGCATTTTTGATGTTTTTCATCTCCTTTTCTTACTTTTTTACAAGTTAAAATTATAATAATTATCTATATATTGAGTTATAGTTTATTTTCTATCATATAAATTGACTATACTTTGTGTTTTAGGTTTCATCATGGAGCATGCCAATACTAACACATCATAGAACCACTGTTGAGTGAAGATAAATTGTGTATGCATGCTCCAATATGTGTTTATCTAAAGCACTCAATTTTCAATTACACACTCAAAGGGGGAAATGTAGACACTAAAATTTGGTATAATAACTTTTCCTTTTGCAATGTAGAGTTTGATCATTCTCCCTTGCTACGATAGATTCTCACTTTTAAAATCTAATAAGTATGTCTCTTTATCTATTTCATGACTTTATTATCCTTACACTCTACTTTTTTATCAATTTAAGGAATATTATCAAATAAAATTAGAAAAAAAGCCTTAAACTTCATAACATATATTTATATTTGACATTATAGTCCTCATATTCAAAACCATACAAATGTTCGGGATGTGGAGTTTGGTCTTGGCTAACTCGTATGATCCTATCACTTTGCATTATTTGATTCTATTTTTGTTGTGAATATATTTATTGGGCCTTTTAATATTCTTAGGGTTAGCCTTATTAGAATATTTATTGGGTATTTTAATATTATTAGGGTTAACATTATTAGAATATTTCACTTATGGAAATCTATATAAGAAGGTCAATATCATTTTATAGCTCACATTGCATTCTTTCACACTCCTATTGTAAATATTATTCCAAAATCACTCAAGGGATTCCTAAATCTATATAAATCATCTATACATTGATTAGATAAGTCCCTAATAGAGGAATAAGGAACTCAATTGGGTCAAGGATTCTAGATTCCTCCATTTACAAGAGTGCAAGGTAATAGAGCCTGTTTTAGCAAGAACAAATTTACTCCAAGAATTTGTAAGGGTTTTAAGTAACAAAGGGTTAGGTCACATACTTGAGGCACACCACATCACACTACTACCATTTTGGGTAACTTGTATACTATATAGATATACTTTTATCTTGGTATAAATATAAATGAGGGAACCCCTACTAGGTTGGTTAGTTTGTACTCAATCTTGCAAAAACACCTTGGAGAAATACATGAGGCTTGATCTAACAAGTGAATGTAGTGAAAATAATGGATTGGTTTAGTAGTTAGGTTTGACTACCATATGTGTTATAACCTCACCACACACATATGCTTTCTAATTTTTGTTTTATTAATTCTTTTATTAAGGGTTTTACTAGTTTCTAGGGTTCTCGGTATGTTACAAGTGATTACAGTCATCCCAAAATTGTACGAGAATAAGTGAAATACAAAAATGCCATTTATAGGAAAGTAAATCACATAGAATTTTTAGGCCCATAGTGTTGAAGGGTGTAATTCATGACCATAAAATTCCAGTTTAGACTATAAAATAGTTGTACAATCCTACCACTTCTTAATTTCTAGTTCCAAAACTCACACCTAAGTATTCTTAGTCCATGATCTAGATTTTCCACCTATATTTACATCCATATCCTCTTAGTTCTAGCCTATAAAATGAAGTCTCTTTATCCTCTTGTGAATTTAAGATACTAATAATTTTATAAATTTTTGTAATTATTATTGTGTTACTCTAGTTATGAATGGTTAAGGGTAAATAAATTAGATAAGAATAATCCCTGTAAAAAACCCTCACATCATCTTTATTATTGTGCCTTTCCATA
The DNA here is from genome assembly GCA_018340775.1 of Taxus wallichiana var. yunnanensis. Lineage (NCBI taxonomy): Eukaryota > Viridiplantae > Streptophyta > Pinopsida > Cupressales > Taxaceae > Taxus > Taxus wallichiana. The sequence continues at coordinate 623,028,663 of CM031241.1, read as the reverse complement.
ACATATATTTAGTTAGGGTGTAGAAAATAATATAGGTTAATGTATACATATAAATATGGAGGTGTTATTCCACTCTTTATAATAGGTATAGGGTTCTAAATCCTAAACCCAAAATATGGCGTGGCATCTAACTAGCTCTTAATTGTAAAGTGACATCAGTGTGGTTGCAAATAGGATTATAATCAAGATAGTAACAAAAATATTGAGATAAAATATATAATATATTTATAGACAAGAGTCTCAAGGATGGAAATCAATGTCCGAGATATTGAAAAATATATCAAGGGTTGTGCAAGAATTATATGGTACAAATTAATAGATAAATAATACAATAGAAAAGAGATATTGGACCATATCCTAATCTATGCATGACCACATCCACAAAAAAAAAAAAATTAAATGAAAGTAATTGAATAAGAGAGGAAATATATACATACATGAAGGTGACATTAGCACATTAAATTACCCGTAAGGTCAACAACACCTTAAATGAGATTTGATGTGGGGGACCACAAACATATAGAAGAAGACCTAGGAAGACACTTGATTAAAGACTTCAATGAATCCAAAGGATTAATATACCTGGCAAGTACAAATCCTAATTTGTTTACCATAAGTACGAATTACTACAAATGTAAATCACAAATAAGACAATTAGGACTAACTTCAAGACGTTATAGGCTTTTAGATAAAGCTTAGTGAGTGTTACTATACTAAATATATAATGGTTATGATTGGGAAATGACAATCATAAACATAATATAAATAGTTTAATGAATGCATTAATATTATATTTTAGCTAATGATATCGACCATGGTCAATGCCATTAGTAGGGGAAATACTTTCAATATATGGTATTGAGCATGATTGATACCATCTAAAAAGGGGTTTGTAGACATCATAAAGTCACAAAAAGAGGTAAAATTTTAGAAGGAGACTCTAAGGTGTGGAGAGGGATGATGACTAAGGTGTGAATGTGCTAAAAGTGGGCACACAAGTGATAAAAATAGGATGAAAATATGATCTTCCGAGGAGACTATAAAAGACAACTATAAAGGGTGAAAAAGAAGACAATAAAGGGTATGAAAACATGTGTTATATGATATAATCAATCCAAACATCAAAATCTCTCTTAAGAACCATTTTGACAAACCCAAGACAACCCAAAGGATGTATGTAACCATTTTGTGTTACTCCCCACTCCCAACAAAGATCCTTGAGAATACCACTCTAAGGAAGATAATGCAAAAATGATGCTTGTGAAAAAAAAAGATTTAGTAAAGTGAGAAATTATGTGTATACATAAGTCCCAACCAAATATCATTGTGTGTCACAAAAAGTGTACATGAGAACGTTATGAGCAAGGTAAATTTTAAGACCACCTACCAAAATCCAACTTGGAATTTTTTTTAGTGAATTTGTAAAAATGGATTTCATGTTGAATGCAAATATGAGGAAAATGTATGTAGTGATGCAAGGAATAATTTATTTGGGAAAAGGCATTTCAGAATAACAATTGATGATGTTTGCACAAACAACCACAACCAGGAGGATGCATGCACAGATTCCTAACTACATATGCAATCGGTGTGTCAGACATACAAAGCAGCCCAACTACATATGCAAATCGGGAAGATGCATGTGTAGATGCCCATTTTCATGTGTAGTTGGGTTCTTGCATATGGATTTGTAATTAAAATTTGATAAATAAATACAAATATCTAATTGAAACTTCACAAATATGAATGGGGGTAACATCCAGTCACCATATCAAATGTTATAAGACTTCATAGAGAAAATAAAAATGAATATGAACTATACATGAAAGATTTGTGATTACATTAATTGTAGACTATAATGAAGACACAAAACTGAGATTTATTTGCTAGCTAGTTTGATTTAACCCTCCATTTTAGTTTGAAGCAAAATGGTTACCCTTGATCTAATAATCGACACCTCCACACCGCATGATAGGATCATCGACACCTCCACACCTCCATGAACCATTCGCCGATGCCTCTATACATGCACTTGCAGCTGGGAAGTTACATATACAGATGCTCGACTATCAATGCATTCAGTGTCTATGTATGCAGCTACCTAGTTGCAACATACGAATTCTTCCATACAAACATAATAAAATCATTTACAACCCTCAAACAAACTCTAACCCCGGTTCCTAACCCTAGTGTCTAGTTTTGAACTACACCCTAACCGCAAAATGCGGTTGAGTTACATAGTTAAGTGTCCGAGTTACATAACCAAACATCATTTAAAATGTAATAATGGTCAAACTCATATGTACTAATGTAGTTGAGTTCTAGTAATAATGCAATGAGTGTTAGTAATAACGTAGCGCAGTGTCTACATATATATGAAATTTATATTTTTTATTACTATATATTGGTGAATGTGCTTGATTTTTCTTCGAGACATTAGTAATATACATGCATATATATGAAATTTATTTTAAACACTAGGCGATCCGGACTAAAAAAGTAACTTGCACTTGGAAATTTTAGGTGAAATGTTGTTCCATACAACTCCTCAAAATCTCCAAATGCAAAGCTACAAAATCTAAATAATCGTGAATTAGTGAAGGATCACCACTAAAATTTTCCCTAGTTATTAGGAAAAAAAAATATGTAACACTAAAATCAAAATATTGAAAAATATGTGTAGAATAAAAGCATGATATTAAATAAAGCATACCTACTTGTATACTTACCTTCTTATGAGTGTGTACTCATAGAGAATCATTAGAGTGTGAAAGGATTTATACAAGCACAATTGAAAATAAACACTAGAGGATAAATTAAATAAATAATAAATATACCCTAATCTAAGGGGGCTCATGGGAGGATGAGTGAGTAAATAAGTTTTTTTAATGAGAGAATGTGTAAGAAGGCATAATAAAAATCGATGAATATGGATCACATGCCTAAGAAATAGGTGATTAGTGTAATATACTATTGGATTGGATTCAAAAATCTTATCATGATACTTCTTTTAGAATGATAATTGGAGGTATGGTGATAAAGATATGGTGTTTTGAAAAAATCAATAAATCATGAGGAAATGTGTGTAGGAAATTACTATAAATAGTAAGTCATGATTTTTATTTGTCATTTTGTGCATTTTTATTTCTTAAATTATAGATCTATATTTTATCTTATTGAGAAAAAACAAGAGACAATGGCTAGAACTTAGGGTATAGGTGTTGGAAAATGAGGTGACAACTAAGAGGGGTAAGATCAATGAATCCTCAAGTAGGTTTTGTTTTAAAATGGAAAAAGGTAAGAAAGTGGAAAAGTGTAAAAATGTGTCCTATGGAAAACTCGGCTAGTGAAAATTTCCCCAAAGTTAGTCAAAATATATGTCATATTGTTATCTAGGTGGGTTTTGGTGTATTTTAGTTTTTAGTGTCTTTAGGATGATTTTTGAGCCAATTTAGTTCGATGAAATCAGCCCTATTAAGTGGATGATGTCCTAGGGTATTTAATAGTATAGGAAACCTAGCATGGCCAATCCCTTATGTGGATAAGGACGATGCCATCACTAAATGTAAACATTTTGACACCGCCGATGTTGTTTGAGAAGAGGTTCAATGTCATATGTAGGAAATGTAGACACCCAAAATCACTCACTCGTTCCCAAAGTATTATCCCAAGACAACCTATTATTCATCATCTTATGATTGATTGATTAAATTGATTAAATTATTAGTCATGCACATTACACCCCTTTGGATTAATTAAATTAATCTTCAAGACACCTTTAACTAACTTAAATATTATTTATTAAATAAATGATTAATTAGTTAATGTGCACATTATAGCTAATTAAATTAGTTATGTAATTAGTAAAATACATCTATTTTCCTAGTCATCTCCGCCACTTAGATTCCCTTTTGATGCATAACTCCTAAAAATTTGCATGCATTCATCGGTTTAGAAACAATCAATTTCATTCATCGTCATCGATTTCTAGTTTAGTAGTCTTCTTGAACTAGTTAGATAAAATCGGTTTGTTTAATCTTAGTAATTTAGGCCTCAAATTACTATCTCAACAACCTACCCTTCCTTCTCTTCTTATTCATATGTCAATTTACCATGTAAAATAACCAAATTTCTTGAAATATGTTACCTTTTCCATTTTTGTCTCCAAACACCCTACACTAGCTTCTTTGGTTTTAGCTCCCAAATATGTAGAATTTGGACTTGTCTTTAGTGACATGTTGACGACCATCCTTGGTGGATAGAGTGTTAGAGTTGTGGGAATCCTTAGGATAGTGCGACGTGCGTGCGCCTAAGGATACCTCCATATTTTAAAGAAGTTGGCTCTTCTTTGTGGGGGAGATAGGGGTGGAAAATTGAAAAACATAAAAATGAAACAAAACTAAGGCGATGTGCCGGAAGAGTCAACTAGAGGCCAATCGATTATGAAACTATCTCGAAGGAGAGAAATAATAAAGATCCTAAAAAGGTGGATGAAATGCACCAAAATCCAAAGTGAGGATCACACGAAATGATAATTCAAACTACTTAAGCTAATGCCGGCTTAAAATATAGTAGCAAACATTCAAATGTGCACGATTTCTTTATGCAATTTAAAGGCGATCGAGACAATAAAGCTATGCGAATGATGAAGAAAAGCATCCCAAAACATATATATTACTCCAATTGTTGTGCACAAGATTAAATTCGTAAGAGAGGTGAGACTATTGTTACAAAACCCAAAGCAGAAGGCTAGAGCTCCAAGATCTTTGTCTCTTACAATAGAAAGACTCGAGACAGAGAGGAATAGATTAATTCTCCTAGTAACTATATCTAACAATGAATCAGACCCCATTTATCTAACTATATCTATTTATTTCCTTTCCTCCTATTATTTTTAAAAAATATCTATCTATTACAATATTTATACGAGGAGAGGGGCGTAAGAGACCCTCAAACTCCTTTTAACTATCCTCAATTATGATCATTCATGTGAAGTGACAAAATGCATTTCCTCCTTATTATGCCCCTTCGAAAAAGTGAGATCCATGCATCTTAATTATTATGCAATCGAATCCCTTGAGATAGACTCATCTTTTGAGAAAACATCCTTTTGGCTCTTTATTACATAATCAAATCTTTCGATCCTTTGTGCATTGGTTCCCGCCTCTTGATCCAAACGGCGTGAATTTTGTTAGTATTATAAAGTGACCTTTTTGAATTGAGTCTTTCATATGCTATCAATCCTTCACATGAGGTTGTGCATTAACTCCCTACTAAAATGACAAGCTAGATGACCCTTCGAACTCTAATCCTTAAAAAAATTGGGCAATTAAGACCAAAATCACTTTTCTCGCAGGTGGATGGCTTATCTCCTTTAATGACTTGCTTTGAAACTAGAGTCTGTTTGTTGCAAGATCCACATAGCAGATTACACATCTTGATGCCTTTTCTTTTCTTTATGCTCCTTTGAATGTACCTGGGAGGACAAGTGGTATCATCCATGGGCCTTATCCTTTGATGTCCACATGTCAGTCCCTGCGGGATTTTAAGACTTTTCCTCTTCCTCCGACTTCCTAAGTTGCATTCTCTTGACACTTGGCACCATCTATGAGCTTATCGTTATATTTCGTGATTTTATCTAATTTTTTTCATATTTTTCTTGAAGGTTTGGCTCCAAAGGGTTCTCGAAAAGGTGGAGATTCTTTTGATCACAAAATTTAGATAATGATCCTGGTGACTCACCGGGACCATTATCCCGCTAAATGGAGAGAACCCATAATCTCCCCGCAATCACTTGGTTCTAGAACTATGCAGAATAGTTGGACATAGCTGAACGTGCATGCCTTCCTACTCTCTTAATAGCTTCGTATTTGTTTTTGTGAGAGTAGAAAATTAAAGAAACAAAAAATAAAATATTCTTGATGGATTTTAGTTGCTCGTATTTGTTCGAAGCAAAACCTCGCAACCATTACGACATCCCGCAAAACCTCCACAAACTTGTTGCTTATTTATATGATCTAGTGCCTCTTGATGGAGTAATAAAGCATGGGCCTATAAAGCTAACAAAACATACATGCCTCAAATGAGGGATGCAGAGTGTGCACAAGCACTTATTTTGCTGAAAGAAAACCTACTCCTACTCCTACTCTAACTGGTGTTAGCATCAGCTAAATAAAAGCTGAAACAGAAAGGAAAAATAGCTTCCATTCCTTACAAATTACATCCATGAAGTTAGTTTGGCTACTGATATAGCCTATAGCATGGGTGAAAAGTTACCCCCTTTTTCTTCTCCCGTGGAATTAGTAAATAGAATGAATACCTCCTCGTGATGCACATATTTTGATTGGGGGTGTTGAAGCCGACCCTCGAGAATCAAGATCACCCTCATACTTTGAAGTGAACATGATTGGTGATGGTTCATTTCTTGGGATCGATGAAAACTTATGACGAATCTCAAGCATTGTGTTTTTAGAACGAGGCTCTTTTACGGATCTCTTTGAAAGGTGTTGTCTACCTCATCCTTTTTTCATATTTTTTAGCAACTTCACGATTTGATGAACCCAGGCTCTTTGATTGAAAGTAGAAAACTTTCAATAATACTTTCCTCTACGCCCGAAGATGAGTCTTGAGCGAGTCGTTGTGAGAAAAAGGTTGTTGTCATTGCAATGTTGATGATACGGAGAGACTTGTGATTTCCACAAGTCCTTCTTCACTGAGACATCCCCCCAAATCTAATAAGCGGTCAAGCTCATCATCCTCTTGCTGCGCCAAAATATCCTCCATTTGTATGTTGGCCTTTGAGTATGTAAAGCTCCCATCATATCTAGCTTCATATTGCAATATGAAGCTTGTTCACAACAACTTCTCCTGTGGAACCGCTTTATGGGGATGATAATCGAAACTACTCCTACAACCTCTCTTCCTCCCAAGCCCATATCACTTCTCACCATATACCCCTATTCTTTTGGATTTAAGGTCCTTTCTTGCTGGTACAAGAGGTATATTTGGTAAAAAGGAGGGAAAGTGTCGAAGGGTATCTCGGAAATAGACAAGGGGATGATCCCTTGGTGGTAATGAAGTCATGACTGCACAACCTCATTGGATGAAGAGAAACGGAAGGAGTGGAAAGGAAAATGAATGAAAATGGATGAGAGTGAGGTTTGTGAGCCTTTGTAATGGTTTGTTCGGACCCTATAGAGTTACAGAATGTGCTCTATAACTATTTTTATTGAGGACCAATTCCTATCGAGAACCGTTTGAGTTGACGCCATGATAAAATATCTCTCTGAGTTGTCCCATCAGGCGTGCCAGGAAAAATGTTGACGACCATCCTTGGCAGATAGAGCCATCAGAGTCATGGGAATCCTTAGGTTAGTGGGACATGTGCCCTAAGGAGACCTCCAGATTTTAAAGCAGCTAGATCTTCTCTGTGGGGGGAAATAGGGGTCAAAAAACTAAAAAAAAACATAAAAATGAAACAAAACTAAGGTGATGCACCGGAAGAGTCAACTAGGAGGCTGATCGATTCCACAACTATCTGAAGGAGAGAAACAATGAAGATCTGAAAAGGGTGGACGAAATGCACCACAGTCTAGTGAGGATCACACGAAATGATACTTCAAACTACTTAAGCACAACTTCAAAGATAGTAACAAACATTCAAATGTGCACAATTTCTTTATGTAATTAAAGGAGATCAAAGACAATAAAGCTATGCGAGTGATGAAAAAAAGCATCCCAAAACATATATATTACTCCAATTTATGTGCACAATATTACATTCAGAAGAGAGGCAAGACTACTGTTACAAAACCCAAGTAGAAGGATAGAGCTCCAAGATCTTTGTCTCTTACAACAGAAAGACTCGAGACAGAGAGGAATAGATTAATTCTCCTAATAACTATATCTAACCATGAATCTGCACCCCATTTATCTAACTATATCTATTTATTTCCTTTCCTCCTATTGTTTTTTTAAAAGATCTATCTATTACAATATTTATAGAAGGAGAGGGGCAAGAAGAGACCCTCAAACTCTTTTTAATTATCCTCAATTATGATCAATCATGTGAAGTGACAAAAACAGGTTTCCTCCTTATTTTTCCCCTTCAAAAAGTGAGAGCCATGCATCTTAATTATTCTTCAACCGACTCCCTTGAGATATACTCACCTTTGAGAAAATTTCCTTTCGACTCTTTATTACATAATCAAATCTTTTGATCCTTTGTGCATTGGTTACCAGCCTCTTTATCCAAGTAGTGTGAATTTTTTTACTATTATGAAGTGACCTTTTGAATCAAGTCTTTCATAGTCTATCAATCCTTCACATAAGGTTGTGCATTAACTCCCTACTAAAATGACAAGCTAGATGGCCCTTCAAACTCTAATCATTAAAAAAAAAACTCAAGAAATTAAGACCAAAATCACTTTTTTGCGGTGGATGGATTTTCTCCTTTAATGACCTACTTTGAAACTCGAGTCTGTTTGTTGCAAGATCCACATGGCAGGCTTGCACATCTTCATGCCTCTGCTTTTCTTTATGCTCCTTGGAATGCGTTGGGCTGACAAGTGGTATCATCTGCAGCTGCTCCTTTTGATGTCCATGTGTCACGGTCCCATGGGATTTTAAAACTTTTCCTCTTCCTCTCGACTCTCAAGTTGCATTCTCTTGACACTTGGCACCATCTGCGAGCTTTTCGTTATATTCTATGATTTTATCTAAGTTTTAGCCTTTTGCTTGAAGGTTTGGCTTGAAGGGGTCTCGAAAATGTGGAGATTATTTTGATCACAAAATTTAGATAACATGACCTCCTCTCACCTCTTTCCCCTCTATTCACAAACTCTAAAACAAAATTTAATTCCTTCATCGTGATGATTAGAAACAATATTATCGCACTCTTCTCAAATTAACTATAATCGCCCCTACAAGAACAAGGTTCCGGATCATTCATGATTAGATCAAACTACAAGCCAAGAAAAACTCCTTCCTCCTTCAATGACCCTTTATTCCAAATAAGGTAAGTGTGAAATTTTATAGCCCAACTCCTTTTAGTTCTCCCTCAAAACTCACTTTTACTTTTCTAGTACCTGGTACTCCTACTAGCCCTGGTTCTATGCATTTATTGCACATCCTTTATGACAAATAGTGTCAAAAATTAAACAAGGAATTTTTAATCACCCATTTCAACGCTCTTTCTACCCAATAAGTTTCTCATTTCAACTCCTAATAAAACCCACACTTCCTTTAATAATTGACCCTCACATTTAGGTCTTCAAGAATGTTATGACTTCTAAGATAGGGACTCGGCAAAGATTAAATCAATTCCACCTGGTGGAAAATTAAAATTCCTCAAAAATATTTAAATAGAACTTCCTCAATATTTTCTTTCAAATTTCAACACAAAATTTGATGATTCCATGCTCAAAAAATCAAACCCTAGCTTAGTGGCAATATTAGCCTGAGAAACTTGTTTTTGTTATAACTTTTGTCAATGATCAATTCAAAGCCCTAAATTTGTCATGAAGGATTGTTTTACACCTAACTCAATATTTTTCTAATAGTGAGGGATATTCTTTACATTTTTTATCTACCACAAGTTTGTTTGAGTATGCATATATGCCCAAAACAAGGATATGTCTCCTTTACACTTATAATTCAGATTCTAAGTCTCTTTTTAGATAAGAAAACCTCTTTATAACTTACAAATAACTATCACTTACAAGTCTATTGACATGGAATGGGAGTGGAGAAGGATTTTTCAAAATTTGAAAGCGAGCGGGAATGTCCAGAGCCGAATCTGCAGGGAGAACGGGAGCAAAACCTAGCAAAGGATCACGTGATCGTGGAGCCCATTGGAAACAGGGAAAAGGATGGGAGACCAAGCACATGGGCAGAAATTTTGTGGGGGAAAAATTAGGATCCGGTGTCTCAGAGAACCTGGAACTAGTTAAAAAAAAGGTAATCTATCCCTCAAAATTCTTGTCTCTTTTTGGCTAGAACAAAAGTTTCCATGGAAGAGGCACTCTTTGCAAAATGTATGGGCTCTAGACCAAATATAGATTATTTTAGAGGTTGGGAAAAGAGACGTTGGGTGGCTAATGGTACCATTGAGGTCTCAACTTATGCTAATGGGTACTTCTTAGCTATTCTACCTAGTAAGGATCATGTGGTGAAAATTTGGTAGAAGGACCATGGTTCATTGGAAAATCTCATATAACTATTCAAAATGGGAGCCAAATTTCAATCCTTATGGGAATCTTGTTATGGATTTTTGATATGGGTCAACCTTCTGGGCTTACCATTGGAATTTTGGGAACCAGAGGTCCTTTTTGGTATTGCGAAAAGTCTAGGCAAACCTATTGCTTTGGATCCAGTAACTAAAGCAAAAACTAGACTCACTCATGCCAGATTCTATGTGAATATGCATCAAGAGTCATGTTTGGAAAGTAATATTAAGCTTATGACCCCGAGGGTGATTGGGTGTAGCATTTTGATTATGATCCTACCCCCTTTGCTTGTAAAAATTGCAAGTTGGTGGGTCATGAACAATGCTCTTGTCCAGATCTCAAAAAGAAGAAGCTTGAAGTAAAAGTCATGCCTCAAAAGATGGTGACTGAAAAAGAGGTGAAGGAATGGAAAAGGATTGGGAAGAATGGAAGGGTTATTGAAATCAAGGAATAGGAGGTTCTCTAGATAAACCCTGAAGTAGAGAAACCCTTGAATCTACTTATCAAAACCAGAGAGGAAGGAGTGGGGACTAGTATTCAACAACAAAGAAGTACCAATAAAGAAACTAAAGAAAAGGATGATGATTCTATTCATCAGGTGTTGGAAGAAGAAATCCAAGATTCTGAGGATAGGGAAAGTAAAGACATGGAAGGAAACAAACTTTCTCGTAAGTCACCGATGGATTATGGCTGGATGAAGTATCATCTATAGGTCAAAGCTTATTTAAACAAAGAAAAGAAGAAGATTTAACAATGTAAAATGGGTTTGGGATCCTAATAGATTTTGTAACTGACACCTATGAGGTGATAGGATCACCAAAGACACTGTGAGTAAATCCAAACCCTGTCACTTGTAGTAGCTCAAGAGCTGACTTCGGTAAAGATTCCAGCCAAAAGGGCAGGAAAAGTAATAAGAAGTAAGGGAGACAAGTTTCAAGAAAGGAAGTGGATGCAGGTATTAAAAACTCTGGGAATTTATTCCCCCGTAGTGAGAAATGTTAAATGATTCTTCTCTCCTGGAACATTAGGGGGTTAAATAACCCCAACAAACATAGAAAAGCGAAGGATATTAGATTGAAAAATAAACCAGATATTTTCATGATTCAAGAAACTAAAATGAGTATGGAAAGATTTAAAGAGGTGGGAAGGTCTATTTGGAAAGATAGTTATTAAGAAGGTTGCAGTTTGTTGGGAGCCTCTCTGGAGGAGTAGTCACGCTTTAGGATCCCGGCATTGTGGAAGGTATTCCTATCCTTGTAGTTTCGAGGCATGTGGAAATGTGTTTTACGAATCTAATCTCAAAAAAATCTTGGTATGTCTCTAACATATATGCTCCTAATCTAGTAAGTGAGAGAAGAAAATTGTGGCAAGATCTCTCTAATTTCAGAAATTTATTCAAAGATAAAGACTGGATTATTGGAGGAGATTTCAACTCCCCCTTTCTTCAGGGGAAAAAAAGGGGGCATCACTTCCTTTACTGAGAGTATGGAGGACCTTTCTGATTTCCTTAACAACAATGGTTTGGTGGATTTGGATTTGGAAGGTTCTAAGTTCACCTGGGCTAATAGGAGAGTTGGGATGGAGCTTATCCAAATCAGACTTGATAGGTTTTTGTAAGTCATCTCTGTATGATCAATCAAATTTACTCTCTGAAGACTCTCCCAGAATTGGCTCTGATCATAACCCTATCCTCCTTAATCTAGGTTTAAATCCGGTCAAGAAAGCTAGACCCTTCAGATTTGAAAAGATTTGGTTAGACCACCCTAACTCTTCAATAGAATACAAGAGTGGTGGGATATCAGGGTCTTTGGGGTGGCCAGTTATCGACTTAGTTACAAATTAAAGCATCTCAAAGGTTGTCTCAAAAAGTGGAACAAAGAGGTCTTTAGTAATATTTTCCAGGAAAAAGTAGAGTGGCTGAAGATTTAAGGAATATTGAGGAACTTATCGATCTTGATGGTCTTAATCTAGTTCTAAAGGAGCAGGAACAAAATCTATTAGTTGAGTATCATGACATCCTGGCTAAGGAAGAATTTTATTAGAAGTAGAAGTCGAGGGTGAAATGGCTTAGGGAGGGGGACAAGAATACCAATTTCTTCCACTTCTCAGCTACCTCCCTGGACAAACCTCCTCAAGATAAATGAAATTAAGAATGAGAATGGTGAGATCCTTTTGGAGAGCAAGGAAATAAATCAAGTCATCATAAACTATTTCAAGGATCTTTTTCAGCAAGGTCAGGGGATTGAGGAGCAGAATCAAAACAATATCCTAAACCTGTTCCAGAAAGTCATCTCCCCTAAAGAAAATCATGAGATCTTAAGGATCCCTTTTGAGGAGGAAATCAGATTTGTGGTCTTTGATATGGAACCTGACAAGTCACCTGGGCCTGATGGTTTTCAGGCTTTCTTTTACCAGAAATTTTGGGAGTGATAAAGAAAGAAGTCATTGAAATGGTCCAATATTTCTTCAATAATGGGAAGCTTCTTAGCCAGCTTAATAATACTTTCTTGGTCCTTATTCTGAAAATTGTTGGGGCCAATGAAGTCAAATATTTTAGACCGATCAGTCTTTGTAACACAAGTTATAAAATCTTGACTAAAATCTTAGCTGGTAGAATCAGATTGGTTCTCTCCCATTTTATCTCTAAAAATCAAGGTGCTTTTGTCCGGGTAGGTAGATTACTGACAATATTGTGGTGATTCAGGAAGCCATCCACTCCATTGTTAATTCTGATAGATCGGCTATGTTCCTTAAGTTAGATATGCACAAGGCCTATGATAGGATTACTTGGTCTTTCCTTGGTGCCATCCTGAATAAAGTGGGCTTTGATAATACTCTGGTTAGAATGATTATGACCTGCATATCTACTGCTAGTTATTCGGTCTTGGTTAATGGCAGCCCGGAGGGCTTCTTCAAAGCTGGTAGAGGCTTGAGACAAGGTGACCCCCTATCTCCTTTCCTCTATGTTATAATGGCTGAATCTTTGTGTAGAATTTGTAAGCAGGCTTTGCTTTCTAGGAGTATTTAGGGAATCAATATTTCTAATGGTCTCCCTTTGATCTACCTCAACCAATTTGTTGATGATAACTTCCTGATGGGAAAGGCCTCTGTCCAAGAAGCCACCAACTTCAAACTTGCTCTCAAGGACTATGAGTCGGTCTTGGGGTAGATGGTTAATTTTCTCAAAAGTGTTGTTTACTTTATTAATGTGGATAAACAAGTCCAATTAAGGATATCTCACATTTTGGGTTGTAAAATCAAGTGTTTTCCAGACTCTTACTTAGGAATGCCTCTTATCTACAAAAGGCTTGACATCTCTATTTGGAATGCCCTGTTGGAAAGAGTTAACAAGAAACTTTCCTCTGGAAAGGTCTCCTTCTCTCACAAGATGGAAAGATTCAACTCCTTATGAGCTCTCTTCAAGGTGTCCCCATTTACATTATGTCTCTCTTTAAACTCTTGGCCAAAATAATTGACACTCTAGAAAAAATTCCGAAGAGATTTCTCTAGGCTGGGGCCTCAAAAAAGTTTAAATTCCCCTCTGTGGCCTGGGAGAAGGTCACTAGGCCAAAGATGTGTGGCGGTCTGGGTTTGAAAAGTATACCTATCATGAACAAAGCTTTGGTTGCTAAAGTTAGCTGGAGAATTGCTAGAGAGGAAGGACTATGGATTGATATAATAAAAAAGAAATACCTACGGAATTTAGGCAGAATTGACTCGTTCTTCTTTCATGAAAATATCCCTAGAGGATCCTTCTTCTAGAATTATCTGTTGGAATTGAAATATATCCTCTCAAAGGGATCCTTATGGGAGATTGGAAAGGGGAACATGATCAGATTTTGGTGGGATAGTTGGATTGAAGATTCCCCTTTAGCAGATCAGGATATATGGAAGGAGGTTGCTCAATTCTATGAGGAGAATGGTAAAATCTGGATAAGATATTTCTAGAGTTATGATGATAAGGTCCAATGGGAAACCATAGCCCCTCCTCCTGATTATGATGGTGATATCAAAACTTTTCAAGATCTCAATAAGAAACTCAAGGAATTCCACATCCCCATCTTCCAAACTAAGGAGGATTCCATCATTTGGAAAGAGGAAGACTCTGGAAACTATTCTGTTAAATCTACCTATAGCTTACACTTCAAGAAATATTTTCAAAAAGAGTATTGGGGTAAGTTATGGATCAAGGACTTGATCCCTAAGATCAATATTTTTTATTGGCTGGTTGTTCAAAATAGAATCTGTCGGTTAAAAATATTATAAAAAGAGGAATGCAGATCCCAAATAGGTGCTCTCTTTGTTGGAGAGGGGAAGAGAATGTGAATCATCTTTTTTTACATTGCCCTTTCTCTAAAGGTGTCTTCTCGCTGATTTCAGAACTTTTCAACATGCAATGGATTATGCCTTCGAATATGGAGGATTGTTGTACTCAATGGGAGAGCCCTTTTAGGTTCCCTTATCTGGCCTGGGCCTGGAAGATTACTCTACCTCATCTCTTATGGGGTTTGTGGAAAATAAGGAATGATAGTGTTTTTAGAGATCAGAAACCTCTTATTGTGGTGGCTAAAAGGAAAATCCTAGCTGCCATAAAGGAAAATCTCAAACTGTTTAAAGGTAAAACAAAAATCCTTTCCCGAAATGGGAGCAAGAAGTGTTGGATAAGTTCACCTATAGTCCGGTCAAGATCAAAATCCCTGGTAAGAATGTTTACTGGATTAGACCTATGGGAAATATAATCAAGATCAATTTTGATGGGGCTTCAAAGGGGAATCTGGTCAAGCTGGGGGAGGGGGTATCTTAAGGAATAGTGAGGGTGATTGGTTGTTCGTCTATGTGGGTCCCTTGGGAAAGTAGACTAATAACATGGCTGAAGCTAGAGCCCTCCTATGGGGTATTTTGGTTGCTAAGGAAAAAGGCCTTAAGGACATCCAGATTGAAGGTGACTCCTTAATTATTATAAATGCTCTCCTCAATAGGAGTAAGATCAATTGGTTGTTAAAAAACATTATTCAAGATATCAAGGAATTGCTAAAGTATTTTGATAAGATATCTATCAATCATACCTTGAGGTAGGGAAATAAATGTGTGGACAAGATGGCCAATGTGGGAGTCCTTAGTAATGAGTACAAAATTTGGTGCAAAGGAGAGAGATTACCCTCTAATATTAATGATGAAATCATTAAGGATAGAAGGTGCTAGGATAAATGATGTCGGCACATGAGTGGAGGAAAGTATTCCAGGTACCATGCTAGCTTTTACAAAAATCATTGTTTTTGTTCGATCTTTGATAGGGAAAACAACTTGTTGGTTGTGGAAATATTTTTCTAGGACAACAACTTTGGCAAATGTGCAGATGGGTGGAGACAGGATTCGAGTGGAACCCACCAATCAGAACATGGAGGAGAGTAACCAGGATCTTTGGAACAAGCTTAAAGTTGGAGGATTTAGCAATTATATTGCTAAATTACATGGTCACGATCCATCTCTATCAAAGGACTTCAAAATTCTGGAAAGAGGGGGTTTTTACTATCTGCGGTGTGGAGGTTGAGGTCTCAGAGTCCAATATTGCTAGGGTGACTGATATGAAGATGGAAGGGTTAAATATCTACAAGGAAAGAACCCGTAGAGACCTCGAGATTGATCAATTTTTCATTGGCAAGGAGAAATGTTACTTCTTCACGGATGGCATTGTGTATTCATGCATTCCTGGGGTCTAGAAGGATGTTTTCCTTCAAGTTATGAAATATATTATGCTGGAGGGTAAGTATAGAAAAATCTATACCCATCACATGACCTTCCTCAACATGTTCCATCACAAGTTTATGGCTAGTATTCCCTTTTTTCTTGCCACCTCTCTTTTGAATTCACTGATGGCTTTCCAGAATGAGAAAGCTGAGCTACCCCTCCATGAGGGCCTGATTCTTCTTCTGGTTGAGAATGGCAAGTCGGTTCTAGATTATCCTTTGACAATGGTCCTAGAGGAGTAAGCCGAGGAAGATGATATTACTCTTGCGGAGTGTCTAACTAAAATGAAAGCGGGTAAGGGTATCCTCCGGGGGAATGAGAAAGATAAAGACAAAAATGAGGGTGGTGTTGGGGAAGCCAGTGCTTCGAGGAAGAATGAATGTGTGGGAGACCCCAATATTTTTAAAGAATGGAGCAGGAAGATGTTGTATTTAGAAGGGGTCCTAAAAGCCATGGAGGACATGAATGAGGGGCAAAGGGAGTCCATTCTGAACATCATCAACATTTCAAAGAAGATGGTCGTGGATCAGGTCTAGATAAAACACAGAATGAAGAAGCTGGAGATTCAGGTTAAAGTTCTACTTGACAAAGTGGAGGGGATTGAAGGGGAAAAGAAAAGGAGGAGATTCAACCTTCGCATAAGTAGCTCGGAGGAGGAGTAGGTGATGGATGGTTCTAGAATCCAGGATGGTTGTTCTTGGCACAGGGCCTCTGGCAAGTTTTTTGTTTGTTGTAGAAACGAACTAGCGAACTGTGGTGTCCTGTTGTTTTTTGGTTTTTTTGTCCTCTCTGGGGTCCAGATCCTACATTGTAAGATTTAAGCCTATTTAACTCATATTTCTTGGACCCCTTTCTAGTTTTTTTTTCTGTTTTGGAGTTGCGTTCTCTCTCTTTTTTATGGCCCTCGGGAGTGATACCTATTTTTTTTCCTAATCTAATAAAAAACCTCATGAAAGCACTCATATAGTCTTCATGCATCCCATAAACTTATTATTATGACAAAAAGTCAAAATTTGAATGAAAACACAGTTGATGTCTATTTTTATTGAAATTCCTAACATGCAAGTACAATATCGGGTATATGTCTTCAATTCCTTGTATTTACACATCATCCTTTTCTAGTCACTCATTCAATCACTCCATACACAATTTCTTGGGTCTAGTTAATCACAGAGCTATTTGTAAAGTACAAATTTAGTGCCTTATTAAATCACATGCCATCATGGAAACTCGTGTTCAAGCATCCAAGCTAATAATAAACTCTCCAATCATCTTCCATCCTCTTTTAAGGCTCATTCATAATTTTTAAACACATCTAATTCACATCTAGACATTCACAATTAATGCAAATCAAAAACTCATGATTCTTCATCAACTAGGCAAGATTGTAACACAACCCAAATAGAGCTATATACAAAGTAATCATATTAGTCTAAAAAAATTCTCCTATGATATCAAGGAGTCTTCTCTTTCTCTTTCTCACTACCTACCTCCTCAAAAGCTAACCCTCCTCCCATCCATTCAAATTTCCATTTTCCTTTTAACTCATTTCCCCTAAAATCTTGAACACTAACTATCTCTAAGGCTCTAAAGGCCCTTTACATGACTCATGTCCATTCAACTTCAAGGAGGCATTTTTACATCATTGTAAGCATTTATTGACTCATTAATACTTATAAATAGATACCTAGAAGATACACACATCATCAAAACATCCCTTTCACCTCTTATACACTTACATTTCACTTTTACATCATTATGAAGTTTGAATTTGTAAATGGAGGGAAATACAAAAATTCAAAAGTTGTGTCTTCTTGACCACCCAAGTCCTCCTCTTAGGACTCCAACACATGTTAATATAACTATTATCACCATGAATGAATAGGATTTTCAATTTTCATGTCCACACGATGATACACCCGCATCACCTTTGGACCCAACTTAGACTCCACTTCATCGGTCCAATTAACTACACTTCTAGAATCCTAGAAATATGGGGGAAATTAAATTACACATAAACCACCTTTCGGATGAAACTTTTGCCAATTAAATCCATTTACTACCCCTCAATGGAATTTATCTTCCCAGAACCATTTAACTTCCCTCAAGTGATATTTTAGCATGTGCATTCAACCACATTTCAATGAACTTAGGCCACTAATAAGCCTCTATAAAAGATCATGTTTATCCCTTTGAAAATCATCTTAAGTATCTTAGATTTCCCGTACACTTACTCTGTCCATTTTGTTGTCCAACTTTTGTTATTTTGGAAGTAATAATCCAAGCTAAATTTGGTCATAGCATGGCCACATTCACGTTCAAAGATCACTTTTGAGAGAACCCACAATCTTCATTTCACAAGGTTACACAAATTTAAAGGCTTCATACAACCTTATCTGAGGTTTATAATGAAGAGATATAGGAAGGTTTGTAATTGAATTTTGTTTGTCTTTTGTGTAGTTAGTTTTTCATTGCTCACATTTTGTCACGCTCGGTGGGATTGCACCCATTTTACATTCATTTTTGTTTCACCTTTCATTAAAATTTTAGTGGAAATGTTTAATATTTACTAACTCCTATGTATGTGCTTTTATGTGTTTCATATTTCTATTTGGTTTGTTTTTGTAGCTTTCTTATGCTTGTACAAATGTTAGGAGCATCCAAAATGGGAATAAAAGGCTTGTAAATCATTAAAAAAAAAAATTCTTTTTTGTTTTAGCGTTTATGTATTTGTGTGGGTATTATGAGAACATCGACAAAACAAAATGAATCAGATCTATAAAAAATAATTTGTGCACGTATAGGTATTTATCCTCTAAATATAGAGGTGATTTTAGTTATAGTTACATTTAGTATCCCTGCTGAAGATTGAGGTTTGTCAAAAGTTATAATTTGTAGCTCACTTGCTAAATCCCTGCAAAATCCTTTTGTAATCTTGTAAAATTAAAAAAATTAAAAAAAAATAGAAAAAAACAAAACCTGTAATCTTTGTTACATTTTTCTCTAAGCTCCTAACTACCCCTCCCCATTTCTCCTAGCTCAATGAGCTATCTCCTCACTCATTCTAGACCCTCATCACCGAGCCACTCATCTCGACATACATAGTTGAGCCTCGACCGACACACTTCCTACCCACATGCCAAGCGATCCACCCATCGCCCTCAACCCTATCTCCCTGAATCCTTCTCGCCGCAATCCCAATTCCCTCCTAACCCCGACTCGGACCAACACGCTCAAGTTAACCCCCTCTCACCACTATAGCTTCCCCCTCATTGAGCCCAATCACAACCCCCGATCAACACCACTTCACCGACCACCAAGCTATCGTTGAGCTCCACCCACTCCCCACACTCCTAACACACTAATCTCTCCATCACCCAACCACCCTACACACAAGCACCCTACAGAAAATATTTCTCACCATTTTTGTGTTCGGCCACCAAGGAACCTCCTAGGTTTTTTGTGTGCTCGGTTGACAAGTTCCCGCCCGCACCACAACAAGATAAAATTAGCTTTCCTCTCTTCACTTGCCAAAACTTAGGTTTTAGGGCTTGGGGCACTATAAGGTTTCGAATTAGGTTAATGTGTAAACTATAGTTTAGACATAGGTTTCCATTTTATTTCATTTCTTTATTCCTAACTTCGATTTAAACTTAGACATTAGTGTTTAATTTGTTTTATTATTATTATTATTATTATTTCTTTTAAATTACCTCATTCAATTTTTTTAAATTAAACGTTTAGTTAGGCATTTATTTTAAAGGCTTAATTAGTTTTAATTAGTTAATTATATTTTTAATTAATTAATTAGTGTAATTAATTCATTAGGCCTTTTAAACTCAATTGATTTTTAATTATTATTATTTTCATTAATTTTTCTTAATAGGAAGACCGTGAAACTTGATTTAACAGGTTATTGGACGTTTATGTCCCCTAAAATCACTTTTTAGCAACTTTTTGTATGCGTTTAATCATTTTTACAATGTAACTAACGTTTTATGGTCATTTTTGCATGTGTTTCATTTTTTCATTTTTGTGAAGCTAATCGCAACACACTTCATGTGTATGCTCTTCTTTCGTGCTTGTTACAAGCAATCTTGAGAATTAGAAGTGTGATTTTGTTGTTTTTCATTTTTTCTCTTTGTTTACCTTGGGAAAACTAATAACACTTGTTTTCTAGACCATATCATGAAGACCACATTAAAACTACTAACTGTAATTTGTCTTGATCATGAGTTAAGAAAAATACTAATTCTTTGTGTGCACGGAACCTCTTTAATCAAGATAAAAATGAACCATTCATAGTGTATTTATAGGTGCAATTGATAGTGTTATTTCCCAATTGTTATAACTATGATAAGTGCTTTGGTTTAATCCATAATAACCATTTGAGGAGTACCACATGAACCCCAAATTAATAAGCACATTGAGGGAACTGGCTAATAAAATAGGTACCCACATCCCAACTGACTAATAAACCTTGTGAGATTAGAGTCACGTATATCCTTGGTGGTGACCTTAATGTGATTCATTTGAGCAATATCTTTTCTCATTATTTCAAAGGGGGTAAAGTAAAGCCATTAGATAGCAACAACAATGTGCTCGCTCAGGGTATCTGTTGACACCTAGTTGAGAGAACCACCTAGGAAGCCACACCTTGACCAAGCCAATTTAAGGTAGAGGAAAACTTTCACTTCATCATTTTTCTTTTTTCTTATGTTTCACACATGTGTTTCACTCTTTTCATTCACATTTTCTCTCTCATCCACCTTGTCACTTTGTAAACGAGTCTAAGTCTTGAGTTGTGGACATCCGCATCTGCACTTAAACACTTTCATCCTTTTCATCTAAGTCTTGACATCATGATACTCACTTTATCATGGTCAAAAACCTTTATGATCACCTTGATATTTCATTTTCATAAGTCTTAAGTTTGAAATTTACCCTTGTTGAACTTTAATCTTCTCCCCCATCATCTTACATCACCATACTTAGCATTTACTTTGTTGATTTTTTGACATCCTTATCATTCTTGCATTCCTCTCTTTTAAAGCATTCACTTTGCTCTAACTTGAGGACTTTCATCAATCACATTCCCTTTGTCTCTTATCTCCACTTTCATGAGATTTGGACCTTCTCATCGTCATTTCTTCACTTCTTGTGATGACATTCACTTTTTCATTCTTTAAGTGCTCCCTTTTCTTTATTGTGTCTCCTCTTTTGACATACTATTTTTAAGAGTTAACATCCTTCATTGTTAAGTATTTACTCTCTCAACAGATATTTGGTTAAGAATAGAAAATTTTCATAAAATTTTCTTATCAAGTCTCTTCCTTAACATTCCTATTGTTAAGCGTTGAGCATCCTTTATCATTTTACTAAGTCTCCTCTTTTAAACATACATCTTGTTAAAATTCAAGCAAACTTGTCATATTTCTAAGTCTCTTCCCTTAACACACTTTTGTTAAGATTTGAGCATCTTTCATCGTGTCTCTAAGTCTCATCTTGTATTATTCATTTTGTCGCCAGTTGAGAAAAATAACTTCTTTCACCTCTTCCCTCTTTACATTCCCTTTGTTAAAGAGTTACAAATCCATTCAAACCTCTTCATATTTCTTAGCACTCATTTTTTAGAGTTCTTTAATTTAACATTTCAATCCCTCTTCTACCTTAACATCACTCATTTTTTTAAGTTGCATGTGTAGACACTTGGTTGCATTTGTAGTTGGGTGCCTACATATGGATCTTTAATTGAAACTTGATAAATAAATACAAATATATAATTAACTCTTAAAAAACATGAATGGGGTAGCATCTAATCAGTATATCAAATGTTATAAGACTTTGCAAAGAAAATAAAAAATGAATATGAACTATACATGATAGATATGGAATTATATTAATTGCATAGTATAATGAAGACAACACAACTGAGATTAATTTGCTAACCAGTTTGATTCAACCCTCTATTTTCTTTGCTTAAAATTCAAGTGAAAACAATGAAGGGCTTGAAGAAAAATAGTTACCCTTGATCTGAAATTAGATGCCTCCACACCTACATGATCCAACCATCGACACCTCCATACATGAACTTACTACCGAGAGGATGCATACACAAACACCGAATTTCATGTATTCAGGAATTTGTGCATGCACCCACCTAGTTACATACATGAGAATCCTTCCCTACAAACATAATAATGTCCTTTACAACCCTAAAAACCCTAACCCTGGTTCCTAACCCTAGTGTCTAGTTTTTACCTACACCCTAATTGCAGTCATGTGGTGAGTTACATAATCACGCGTATGAGTTACATAACTAGGCGACATTAACAATATAATAATGATCAAAATCATATATACTAATGAATTCAAGCGTCGTAATAATGCAATCATGCATTAGTAATAATGCAGTGAGTGTTTGCATATATATGAACTTTATATTTTTATTACTATATATTGGCGAATGTACTCAATTTTTGCTTCGAGGAATCGATGATATACATGCATATATATGAAATTTATATTAAACACTAGGTGAGATGACCCGCAAAAGTAACTTGCACTTGGAAATTTTAGGTGAAATGTTGCTTCATACAACTCCCCAAAATCTCCAAATGCAATTTTCAAATATGTAAATATTTGTGAATTGCAAAAAAATCACCACTAAAATTTTCCTTGGGTTAACATGAAGTCATTGAATTCATCATAGGAACTAAACAAGTGGTGCTATAAAGGTCCAAATCTGAACTAGATGATGATGTAAAAAGTTCCTAAAAATGAATCACTTTATTCTAAAAGGATGGAGATGTTTGATTGGATGACAAGTGATACAAATAAAAAATAATCCATCAATGACGAGATAACTACACCTCATGTTTATGGTGGAAATATTATATGCAAATGGCTCATTAGGATATGGGTTTTTTTCCACACTAAAAATCATAAACAACTTATCTTTCCTATCAATCCTTAATGCATCTTTAAATGGGCATGATTTCTCAAAAATGAAATGTTGCCACCTAAGTTGAGGATTGAAATGAATTTCAATAAATAAATCATGTAACAAAGATTGGTGTGTGACCTTATTACAATCCTAGAAAGCTACTCATTCCATTAATGCACCTACAAGTGAAATGTATGGAGGGTTAAAGTAACCAAAGACAATGTCATTTCTTTACATAGATTTTTTGGTTCTTATTCGAATAATGTTTGGGTAATTTTTAAATTGTGAAAATATTAGATGGTGTATACATAGAGAGCCTCTCTAATGGAAATTTTGAAGTAAGATTTATTATAATAATATTTGTGAGGTATGTATTTTGGATTCCAAGTCCCAATACTCCTATGAGTAAGGTTATTTAATCCAAAACTACTAGGTAATATTTTATGGTCAAACATGTATTCATGTCATCCATTTTTAGATCTTTTCAACTCATTCATCATCATTTTATTCCCCTAGCACATAAATTTTTATGGTAAATCATAAACCCTTAAGGCTCCTGATGTTTCAATTATGGAATTTTTATAACCCTTCCCCTACTTGTCTATATAGGTGGTTTCATTTGATCTTACAGAAATTTTGCATGGCCAAAATGTCAACAAGAACACAACCCCTACTAGAATGGCCTCGTACCCAATTATTTTTTCATTCACATCAATACTAAAGACCCTAAGAAGGAATATGGAATCCATAATGCTTATTCCCACTATAGAGGTATACCTAATATGAATAAGAAAGAATCAGTGATTCCTATATCAAAAACACCCAAAAATGATGTCATAGACCATATATTCATGGTGGGTTGACCATTAAGGATTGGGTGTGCTCATTATAAGGAAAGCAAAAATTGAATCTAATATTACATGGGACCAAGAAATCAATCTAGGATTTGTTGGCTCTCACCATGTTCATGACTCTATCCAATGACATCCAATATATTTTCAACATGGGTGACAATTAACATGAATTTCACATTTGCAAAGAAAATATTCTCATTCCATATTTTGAAGGATATTTTCCTAGAAAATGAGAAGCCAATGACAATTTGGAAAAGTATCTCAATCCCATACACTAGTTGGCTAGCTCCATTGATTTTTTTTTTTCATCAGTCTCTTGTTGGTGTTGTTTTTTTCACTTATAGCATGTATATGCATATGTATTTCTTATTTTATATGTTTTCCTTTTCTACCTCGTAGTATGGTGTAATTTATGTTCTCTAGTATCTATGTTGTCCTTTTCCACCCTATAGTATGATGGCTTTATTTTTGTAAAATATTTATTGAATATATCATTTTATATTTGACTATGGGTGATGTCCCTAATAGATTCCGTCAATTTACTATATATATATATATATATATATATATATATATATATATATATATATATATATATATATATATATATATAATTTTGCAAATCATAGTAAATTACCTATGATAATTTTGTTGAGGTGATTATAATATTTTATAATTGGATTTTGTATAACATCGACCAAAGTCATAGCATCATTGCTAGGTTGAAATCCACTTCTAGCCTTAATTTTTATCTATCTTGAAACAACATGGTGGTTGATAATGCATCTTAGTAACTATAGTATTAAAGTGAAGCATAAATTCACCAATGGTGATTTTATCCTTGGTTTTTTTTTTTAGGTAATTTTGAAAATGTGACTTTCGTGTGTGCGTGTGTGCGTGTGTGTGCGTGTGTGTGTGTGTGTGTGTGTGTGTGTGTGTGTGTGTGTGTGTGTGTGTGTGTGTGTGTGTGTGTGTGTGTGTGTAGGTAATTGTCCCGCCTCTATATAGATATGGCAAAGTGGTAGGGGATACTACCACTTTCCTATATATATATATATATATATATGGGAGGGCACGCCCACCCTATCTTGAAAACTATTCTTTTAGAAGTTAGAGCATTTGAGAAATACTTAAGCATATTTGCATATAGAAGTTTAACATGACAGCCTCTAACATAATGATAATTGTTAAAACCCACTTTTCCTCAATGATTCAAAGTAAGTTATTGAAAAACATAGTTTATATTTTCACTACATGGTGGTTGATAATGCATCTTAGTAACTATAGTATTAAAGTGAAGGATATATTCACCAATGGTGATTTTATCCTTGTTTTGTTTGAGGTAATATTGAAAATGTGACTTTCATATATATATATATATAGATATATATATAGATATATATATCTATATGGGGGACCATTATCTATACATACATACATACATACACACATATACATGTGTGTGTGTGTGTGTGTGTGTGTGTGTGTGTGTGTGTGTGTAGATCATGGTACCCCCTCTCTATAGATATGGCAGTGGTCTACTATATATAGTAGGAAGTGGTCCCCTATCTATATTTATGGCAAAGTGGTAGGGGATACTACCACTTTCATATATATATATATATGGGGGCCATGACCACCCTATCTATATATCTGGGCGCCCGGATTGTTCACCCCCTATATAGAGATGGGATCCCCATATAGAGAGATAGGCCCCCCCTTCTATATGACTATGATATATAGAAACATTAAATCTATATAGAGATGGGGGCTCCCTCCGACCAACACCATAGAATGAGATAATCAATCAATCGATATAGGATCAGATCACTATATTGATGAACCGATGGGGGCCCATAGTTCTATTTCCTGGCCACCATAGTGAATTATAGGAAACTGGTTTGAGTCCAACTAGTCCCCATTTATAGTGAGGGAGAGGCTTATATAGTACTATAGTGCCATATCTAACTATTCAAACCCTTTTAGTTTTGTCGTAACAAACATATAGCATTTATTTTCATCTCATTTCACTTCATTATGGCATTCTCAAGAGAGGGAGGGGATATTATGTGTGATGAATGATCCTATCTATACTTTCTCTAGGGTGGCTAGAATAATGGGGATCAAACTATATGTTTTTCATATCAATAGATAGGGTTGGGGCATATTATATAGAATACAAATATCAATCATATCAAATATATATAGATTTTGGTCCTGGGGATGAGGTTGATGAATTAATTGAGTGGTTTACTATGCTAACCCCTCTCTATATATCTTATCTATCTCGGGGAGGATGCTTGATAGGGTGTTGTTCAAGATCAAATAGAGAGTAGGCTTCCAAATCTCTATTATGTCATATCCATCTGGCCCAATTTTTGTTCGGTGGCTTAACTCGGGGTTACCATTTTCCCTAGTGCTACCCTAAAAATTATTGTCATATAAAGATAAGATGGTAGTGGCCCCCTCTTTATCCATAAGTGATATCCCACAAAGTTGGATAAGGTATATTACAACTCGTCTCCATCGGTTTTCACCCCTCCTCCTCTACCCGACCTTTCTATCCAACCAACCCCCTATCATATAAAATGATTCCCACCCCGAAGTAGCTCATCCCCATTCTCTCCATCTATAGATAGGGACATATGACCTCGTAAGGAATGGATGTAGCCACCAGATAGAAATACCATGGGCATCCCATATAGTCTTAGATTCGCTACTCAAAGTTGGATAGGGTGGGCATCTACATACGTAACATGAGTGGACCACACTACAACTACACGTATAGTGAAGTGGACTATTCTCTGATCAATGATACTCGGACCCCATATCTATTCTCTATTGGGATTGGACGAAGGATAGTCGGCTAGGCTCAGGACCAGCTGGGTTCTAGATCTATGGGGTAGGGGCGGCTATAGCGGAGAGGTCTAGGTCAATGACCTATCGTCGGCCCCACTCTATTATAGTTCCAGGGCGCCCGAATGGCTTAGGTCCCCCTACCCTATAGATAGATAGTCAACCACACCACAACCACTCATATAGATAGGGGTTCTTCTCCGTTCAACCGATACTACATGGTCGTTGGCCTATTTTCTCTATAGGGGTGGGCCCCCATAAAACTCTAGGCGACCCACCCCATATATGGATAGGACAATAATCTATCTATATAGGGGGCGCCCTATCTATATCTATCTTGGGGGCACCAGAAAGCCAGCGTCGACATCCGAATGAGCATTCATGCTCTCTCTCATCCCCCGATGGTGGCTCTATATCTTACAACATATGGCCCACCCACTCTATAGAGAGATCTATCTGGCCCCCTATATACTGAGGTTCATCTACCTTTCTAGAGAGCGGTGAGACGAATCGAACAGTGCCTATCTATATCTATATATCTAGATATGGCCGCATCTTTCACGACCCCCCCCCTCCAGAGAATAGAGGGGAGATAGGGACCCCCTCTCTCTATCTGAGGGTATAGGGGCGAGGGGGAGGGCCTATCTATATATATGACCCATCCTCTCGGGATACGGGCAATACCCAAAGCGGGCATAAATGAATATCATATACAGAGAGGATTTCTAAGAGCTAAACATATTACGGATAATACATGGCACAGGCCATGAAGACATGTGTTCTATTGGCCATAAAAACTTTCATATGCCACGCACCCTTTATATCTATATATGGCGATGGATCGAGGGAGACTCGACCCTCGGCACTCGGCCTCCTCCCAGATAGATAGGCTTGGCCAGGGGCGACCCTATCTATCTCTATCTATCTATCCGGCCATATCTAGAATCTATATGGGGGCCTTCCTATCTATATATGGGGTCCCTTAGAGTTATACGCCACAACTCCTTTTCTCAATTTTTGGGCCGATAAGTTATAGAGCTGAGATATAATAGAGGGGGATCCCAGATAGATATCTCTATTCTATCCATAGCTGAGTAGTGATCTATAGATGGCATATCTAGATGAAAAAAGACTATCTCTATCTATCTATCTATATCTCTCTCTATATCTCTCTCTCAATCTAAACTTTATATATCTCTCTGTAAACTATATATATGTGAACTCTCTCTCTCTCTCTCTCTCTCTCTCTCTCTCTCTCTCTCTCTCTATCCCTCTCTAGATCTATATTTGAATGAAAATGTCTCTATATAAACTCTCTACTCTATATATCTCTCTTTCTCTATATCTCTATATGGCCCTCTGCATAAATTTCATTCCTCTTGAAATCATGCTTGTTCGATCTTGTTCCATGGTCATTCATGCCATATAGAGATAGGGGCGGGTCACTGACATACTTAAGGGCCCCTAGATAGATATGGGGCCGTGCTTTCGATCCGATGTTATGACATAGTGTAATCACGTTAGATCGAGATGGAACTTCCACAAATGGGAGAGACTCTTCTGGTTCCTATCTCAAGAAAGGTTTCCCTCGATAGATAGTGCAAGAGAGAGTAGATGTATATCTTTCCTTACGAGAGAGATAGGTCAATTTTTGTCCTATATATGGTAAAGTTATAGTTCAATTGTGCTCTATTCTTTTTATAGGATAGATAGGGGGTCCCTCTTAAGATAAAAATAAATTGTTCATAAACGTGACTCGATGGCTTGTCACCTAGGAATGAATGTTTTAGGGGCAGAGAATACTCCTACCTCTCTACTCAAGAATGTGGGATGGAGGGGTTATATTCACATTGACATGGGAGATCCACTCAACCAAAATAGTTTGGGATATTTCATGTTGGGAATCTCAAATCATGTGCACTTCACACCCCAAGGAGTGTCAACGGTAGTAACATTCGGTCTCCCTACAAGGATATCATTTTTTGGGTAGGGAAAATTGGTTTTTGTGTATATGGACACCCATAAGGGAGGTGCAGTATAGATGGGACACACGTCCCTTACCTATATCTAGAGGAAGTTCATTGTTAGTGGAAAGGAGGGGACTATTTTAGATTCCCTTCCCCACCTTCTCTATATTATATCAGGCCCTCCATCTTGGGGGCTTCCTCGAAATGTGGGAGTGGGGATCTACCTTTTGGGAAGGAATTTCCATATCTATCTATGATCTACGTTGGTTGTTCTTTCCTAATCACTCAAAATTATTTCCTCAATCTCTAGTTTCGGTAGTTCAGGCACTCCATATCTAATATCTATATAGGGTGCATGCCTATTATCTATTCACTCAGGTGCAAAGACTAACATAGCATGGGAATCAAATCCACACTATATGTAATTTCCATTTGTCTATACCTCGAACCTTACCCTTAAAAATATTTACTAATATCTATTCCATTCCCTCTAGAGAGATAGATCTAATACCAGGATAGTCAAACTCCCAACGGTCATGCAATAAATGTTGCGCTTCCCACCTATCTCCAATCAAATACAAAACACTCCCCCATATTTATTTCAGATTAAATAAGTGCTCCCAAGTAAGGGTACCCTCATCCCCCGAGTGCTAACGAGGCCTCGAGCGATAATGAGGATACCATTCATGATCCTTCTCCGGTATGCCCGTCCCTATCCCCACCCCTAGCTATCCTTTACCCCTCCATCCCTATACCCAGATGAAATATCTATCTAAATGATACTATCTCTATTTGAAATTTATATCTCTATCCGAACTCTCTATCTCTATCTATATCTCTATCTGTATCTCTATCTAAACTCTCTATCTCTATTTCTAGTTATCTTACCTCTATCTATCTAAACTCTATCTATATGAACTTTATCTATCTATCTATCTAAACTCTCTATCTCTATTTGAATGATATTGTCTCACTCTTCACTCTCTATCCCTATATCTATCTAAACTTTATACCTCTATCTCGAAATCTATAACTATATCTCTATCTAAACTCTTTATCTCTCTATCTATCTTTGTCTCTATCTCTATATTTATCGAACTCTAAATCTCCATCTGAAATATCTCTATCTATCTCTAGATCTCTATCTAAACGAGACTATCTAAACTATATCTATTTATCTATATATATATGAATTTATCTATGTGTTATCTATCCATTATCTATATCTATATCTAAACTCTCTATCTCTATCTCTATCCGAATTTGACTATCTAAACTCTATCTATCTATATATTTATCTATACTATATAAAAGTGAATCGAGGATAGTCGGTGATTGATTGATTGATGGACCATACTATATACGTAACATGAGTAGAGTATACGTAACATGAGTCAGTCCGATGGATGGACGACTATCGACTATCCAGAGTTGTAGTTAGTGGTGCAGTCCATACCGTAACAGGAGTGGCTTCTGATTGATTGATGGATGAGTGGCGATTGATTGATGATCTATATACGTAACATGAATGGCCCGGTCGAGTGGTTCGGCCGACTTCAGGGCATTCGCCACAACCCCAGCACAGCGACCTCGCCGAGCCGGCGAGGTGGATCAATTGTTGAAAAGTCGCCGGCCGGAAAACCGACTAAACAACATTTCCCGAGGTCTGTTCTGTTGGAAACTATAGATATATATGGGTCGCTGGTCATATGACTGCCCCAATATAGTATAGCACCCATAGCCATTAGGTAAATGACCCCCTTTCAATTTAGATGGGATTCCTTCAAATGATTGATATCAAAATCACCTATATTCTATAGAATATAGAGTAGACGAGTTTATGTCATGTGACTGCCATACTATATTAAAACAAACACCGACCCAACTGGCAATATTTAGGGAAGGGCCGATGTGTTGAATCGCCCCTATAGATATATATATATATATATACGGGTCGCTGGTCATATGACTGCCATACTATATTAAAACACTGACCCCCCATCTAATAGAATATATAGGCCCCTAGTAATTGAATTCGGTTATTAGTTAATTAAGCGATTGAATTTGGGTTATTGGTTAATTAAAAGGTATCCATCCCTATCAAAACTCTCATTTCAAATTTATTATTTATTATTTCCTCCCTTTATTCCCATATAGATCTAGAGGGGTATCTCATTCAGAGTTCTATATCTCTATATAGAGGGCCTTTCTCCCTCTCAGTCCACGCGCCCATCTATATAGATCTTCCGTCCACCCCCCTCTATATGTCATGGCAGTTCCCCATCGATATATTAGTGAGTAATTTATTCCAAATTATCTTTAAGGATTATACACTTGGTTGGTTTTCTAAATATTGTTACAACATTAGTTGATGGCTTATTATCACTTTTTCAAATATATCATCATGGGAAAATTCTAAGAATGTGGTATAAAAGGCCCTAACATGATGAAATGAAGCTTCCATTCCATTAAACAATATAATCTTTGGAACTAAACTCCTATTGGAAATGGATATGTAAGAACTTCGTAAACCAAGGGGGTTATAGTGAATGTCATTAGAGGCCCCACTAATATTTGTATTTTTATAACCTTGAGAAAAAATATTATTTGATTTTATAAGTCACACAATTTGTGCATCAAAATAGAATAATTTAGTAAATAGAAGGATGAAAATGTGTGGAGAATATTTATGTCCATTCGAATTAATAAGTTACAGAGGAATAGAAGGAATGCTAGAAATGGAAATATTTTGAGGGACATTAAATAGAATGTAAGCACATTGAGAAGAACTAGAAACATATGGAGTAGTAGAAATAAATTGAGAAGCAATAGAATTGTGTTGAGTATTAGAGATAAACTTAGAATCAAGGGAAACATGTTCAGTAAAAGAAGGCATTTTGGAAGAAATATAAACATGTTGAGCAATAGAAGGAACTTTAGAAGAAGTATAATTTTGAAAAATAGGAATAATTTGTGAAGTGGTTGACATGTTGTGAGGTGCATAAGGAACATCACAAATAATAGAAGCTTTATAATAGGTAATAGAAAATTGATTGTTGATATTATTGCAATAAATTTGAAAAATGATAGTATTATGAGGTAGTTTTGAGATGTAACTTCCTTCAAGTACATTTCATTGGGAGTTAATGTTCCAAGGCTTATAAAGACAAAAACCTTGAAAAACTCAAATGAAATTGATACGATGGACAAGATCCGAAAGATGTATGGATGGATAAGGAAGCCGATGTAGATAAGAGGCGCACGAGCAGCAATTCTGCACGGTAGATCCAAGTAACTGCGAGACACCGATGCTTGATGAGAAAAAGACCACGTTAAAAGATATTTAGGTGGACTTCCGAGAAGCGGATCGGGAAGCGATAAGCTCCCTCGGCGGATGTCGAGTCCACGTTTTCAATTAAGTAAAAAGCATACATGATAAAAGATGTACGTACGAGGACTAGATTTTACGATCAAAGTAATAAAAAGAATCTAAGCAAAGCGAAGTAATAAACAAAATCTAAAACGAGAAAAGAAAAGGGAAGCTGTGAAAACAAAGCTGGATTTGTGTTACCTGTGTCCTTTTACCTATCTGCAGGATGATCGGCGTCGATTATGTAGAATCGGCGTCGACTGGTTCAGATCGGCGTCGGTCTGATATAGATCGGCGTCGGAGTAGATCGGTGTCGATATAGATCGGCGTCGATCGAGACAAAGTGCGAGAAGATTTGGGAATCAGAAAATGAAGGCAAGATCGTCAACGTCTGCTGGATCTGCAGAAGCCAGAGAGATACTGGCAAGGCTCCACCTGTGCTGGATGCAGGAACAGAGTCACCAGAAAATCAATGGAGACGTGCGATGTTGATGTGATAAGAGCAGAGTAACGGTGCTCCTCTCAGGGATTGATTTGGACAAGATTCGCTCTCATTCGATAGATAATGTTCACACTTGATGCTCAAATCTCTCTCTCTCTCTTCTGATCTCTCTCTCTTACAATCTGTCTCTGTGTGTCTCCAGAGGCGAGTTACAGGCCTCTATTTATAATCGGCGCGCGCTCGAAAAATCGGCGTCGACCGAGTACCGGTCGGCGCCGATCACGGAACAGACTCCCGAGATGGCCAAAAGGAGTGATTTCTGGAAAGATAAGAGTGATCCCTCCACCTCAAATACGGGAAATATCCCGCTTTGGGAGGAGGAGAAATAGGGGGGATATATGGATAGAATAGATATGGGGTAGATAAGTGGTTAGGATACATGTAAAAAGGTGTAATTAAATAGTTAATATTTAATTACTCATGGGTAAAACATAATGGGGTGAATTAAACTTAGGATAGGTGTTTAAATCACAAATTGAATAATACCCCAAGGGGATAGTGGTGATATAAACGTGCCTCAGGTTACCTGAGAGAGCAAATGCGCACGAGGGACACTAAATTGGATAACCAATTTTAGGTGTCTACATTTTGCCCCTTTTTGTCAAGTAACTTGCGATAAGCAAGGTTGTGAGACAAAAACAAGGAGGTGGAAGAAAGGAAGAAAAAGTGATGATGTGATCCCCCTCAAACTAGGGATGGGATGGGTGATAGAACAAACGATCCCAAGTTTGAAAAAGGTAGATGAAAATGCAAGATGCCCGGCTGGATGTGCGGAGTAGATCGATCATTAATGACACACAAAAAATAAAAAGAGGCGAGCCACCTAAGGAACTCACATTGGTAGGGGCGAGACTAGGCGGTCTCCTCATGAGGCAGCGTTAGTACCTACGAGACCCATGAGTGTAAGGAGGGCTAAAAATAGTCAGCATCTAAAGAGAGACACATTGGTAGGGACAACCGGACAGTGCAAAGCGAGATGCAGCGTTAGTGCCTACTGAGACCCGTTAACTCAAAGTTGCCAAAAAAAGTGCGAGTGCCCCATGCAAAGGAACAAACTCGAAATGGATGATGATATCAAAAATATATGCCAAAAAGGTAACACCAAGCGCCATGCAATAATGACCAGATAAATAAGCCAAGCATCAACACTATGGCAAAAAGATATGGAAAATCGGCGGCGATCACACTAATCGGCGCCGACCTAAATAAAGGCGCCAAACCAAAAAATCGGCACAAAAATCGGGCCCGTTTCACAGCACATATAAATATGTGAGCGGAAAGCGTGAGCGATTTATTTACATCGTGACGATTGATTCAGAGAGAGTCAAAAATTGGATTTGAGCACCATGGAAGCCTCTGGAAGTGGTCAGAAGCGGAGGAGGACACGACCTGGGGTAAGTGGTTCTTCTTGAACCCGTCATATTTTTATTTTTATTTTTTTTT
Organism: Taxus wallichiana var. yunnanensis; assembly: GCA_018340775.1. Lineage (NCBI taxonomy): Eukaryota > Viridiplantae > Streptophyta > Pinopsida > Cupressales > Taxaceae > Taxus > Taxus wallichiana. Next base: position 622,994,751 of record CM031241.1, on the reverse strand, counting down.
TTTTTTTTTGGTTTTTTTGGTGGGAGGCCAGAGTGTGTTTTACCTCCGGCCTGAAAATCGGCGTCGATTGGTAGTAATCGAATCGATGAATGTAAGTGGTGCCGATTGATTCAATCGGCGTCGAATATAGATCGATCGCCGATTATATTTAATCGCGCCCGATTGGATAGAACATCTGGATGAAAATGATAAAATTTGTTTTGGATGTTCGGATTTGGGTAAATATGAAGCTAATATTGCTCTTGATGTCGTGGATGCAGGCACGAGAGGTACTACACATGAGGGATGTGATTCCCGAGCTACTGGAGACCATTCTCCCTGAGCGTCAGCGTGCTTGATTGGCGCCACTTAGAGTTAGCCGGGCTCGGGGGCTTTCGGTACTACAGACGAGTGCCGCGAGATGTAGAGTTGATGCGAGCACTAGTGCGATGATGGGATAGCCAGACTTGCACTTTTTGGTTCAGGACGGGTGAGATGACCATCACCCATGAGGACATATACAGGATTTTGAGGTTGCCGATCACTAGGGACCCGATAGAGATTACGCCACGAGCGGCGGCGAGAGGCCCTAGTTCGATTGTATGGAGACAAGGCTAGATGATTCAGAGATAGTGTCGAGGCAGTGAGGATAGCCTCGCAGTATAGACAGGATGTTCCCAGGAGCAGATGGATAGTGTTGATTTAGATGGCGATCTCCTATTTTGCTCTACCAGATTCAGGAGGTGGGAGATTCCCATTGTTATTACTAGATTGCGTTTGTGACATCCTGCAGTTTAGACAGGTGTTCGCCTTTGCTGATGCCTTGATAGCTCAGATATATTATGAGTTATGGATGTATACCACTGGCCGGAGGATAGGTATTGATGTCAGTTTTGTGCTCCATTGCTGGGCATATGAGCACATAGTAGTGATCAGGCCATCCAGGCTTCCTTGGATGCCAGCAGCAGTGGGAGCTATTGATTACGGATTCCGGCGATGGCGGGCCGATATGGCCTCGGGAGATACAGGGAGATCCGCAGATTGGTATGCTGAGCGTTTCAGGACGCTGACACCAGAGCAGGTCATCTGGAGACCATATCGGGTATTTCCGACATGGGCCGGTCAGGATGCTCACTTGGTGGGATTGAGACGGAGCAGGGTGGTTAGGGGCCGCAGGCCTGATATGTGGGAGCGCGTCCCGTTTATACGGGTATTGAGACAGTTCGGCCTAGTACAGACAGTGCCGACTACTTACAGGCCTTACAGGCGAGACAGCAGAGAGACTGATCTGCCGATTTTGATCCCGGCAGATCCATTGAGAGAGGCCCCACCCTCCACAGACAGTGATGATGATCGCTGGAGTGGATGATGGTTATGCGGCATGGTATGCGACAGAGCTACCACGACACCTTCCGGCATCTATAGATGCCGATGAGGAGGAGGATATGGCTACTGATCTTTGGAGAGACTGGAGGGAGAGCACGCCACCCTGACACATACACACCTAGGCGGCTCTCGAGGAGATCGAGCTCGGCGGTGGAGAGGATGCCCCGATTTGGAGAGAGACACCGCTCGCGGGAGCGAGATACGGTGATCAGCGAGAGGATCGCTACCATCGACATAGGGAGGCCCTCAGGGCCAAATATGGTGATGAGGCAGGTACCATGTCGAGTGCAGGACACGGGCACGACCATAGGAGGGCACCACCGGCGTGACCTTGCAGCACCACTACTGAGCACACAGTGCCGTGAGCACTGAGTACATATCAGTCTCTCCTCGCTGAGGTGAGATACTACGAGGATGCCCTAGCGTAGCATGCCCCAGATGTGCCTCGGTACGGGGCGAGGAGGAGATCAGCGACAGCCACAGCGAGCGGGGCATCGAGAGGAGGAGCAGGGAGAGGCCGAGGTGGGCGAGAGGCCTCCGGCGGCGAGTGCGTCTAGCTCGATAGGCGGCGGCCAGGAGAGACAGCCTGGTCCAGAGGAGGGTGGAGGAGATAGTGTCTTCCACGCATCAGATTTCACGATATAGAGATTGATGTATTTTGTATCAATGTAGTGATGTAGCCTCGATTGGAAGGCATTTTATAGATGGCTTGATTGAGAGCCACCCATTTTTGTTGTACAGACACTCATGTATATATATATAGATTCATCATTTCCTTTGTCATATATGATTGTTCTCATGCTTTTAATTTTGATATACATGGATAGATGTAGCGTAATTATGATGGATATAGACATAGACTGATAGATGATGAATAGATGTGATGGATAGACATAGATGTAGAGGATATAAATAGATGTGATTTGATGTGATTGATATGTGGATTTAATTTGGATGAGAAAATAGATATAGATAGATGGAATGTTACTTGGATGGGCAAGTGTTTAGATGATGTGATGGATAGGTGGGAGTTGATAGTTGGAATGGATTTGATATTTTTTGAGATTTTTAATTAAATTTTGATGAAAATAGATAGATAGACCCACATGTGTTTATAATAGAGGCGATGAGATGTGTTTTGGACAAAGTAGATCAGATGAAATTAGATAAATGATAGAGTTTGATTAAATTAACATGTTAAATGTTAATTTAACTGGATGAAATAATTGGAAATACTCTGTGAGAGCGAGACGTAATGAAAATGACCTTGATTAGAAATAAAGGAAATACACCCAGATAAGAAGAAAAATGATAATTTGGACTCCCAACTGACCATAAATAGAATCTGGATAGGAAACCAAAAGATCATGCATCTGAAGGCCCTATATGAGGTTAAAATAAAACTGACACTAACTAGCCGCAAACCAGATTTAGGAGGAAGCGGAAGGAGCGGTAAGTAGGTATCTTGTCGAAATTTACAAGGGACAGAATACATGTTCATCTTTGGGAAAATAGGATTCTCCATATGATCGACAAAGGTCTTATATCTCACTTCATGATTTTGGCGAGAAAAGCAAACCGATCAATGCGGGAAGTTTGCTAGATATGGAAAAACCCGATCAATACGGGAAGTCTTTCGGTGATGCTAAAAAGTGTATAAAGCTGAGTGAAAGGCTGATCAATGCAAGAAGCCTTGAGTATTCCTTTGAGAAACATCCGTCCTTGAGGAGCGGTCTATACGTATTTTGAATTTTAATGATAGCCATCCTTCGAGGGCATGGTCTATATCTTTTGATTCATTTGATTGTATGGATATTTGTCCTTGAGGATCTAGTCTATCTATTTTTTTTTAGATAGCTTTTTTTTTTTTTTTTTGAAAAACTTTTTGGAAGAAGCTGAGTTTAGACCTAGATAGATCAGATAGAGGGGAAGAAAATGTATAAAGAGCACGCACTCATGCCCCGAGTAGATCCGATTAAGATAAGCACTTGGGACAAATGAAGCGGTGATTAAGGTATTCCTACCATGAGGAGAAACATATCCAGAAGAAAAATGCTATGAGTAGAGCCGCGATACTCATATTTAAGGTAAAAAAAGACAATAGGCGGAGAACCACATAATTTTGAATCACCATGAAAGTATATGACTGGTTGTTAGACGGATGAAAGATCTGTCTTGCGACTAGATTTGTGTAAGATAGATTTTAACAGTAGAAGGGCCGTAGATGCAAGGCATTAAGAGGTTCCACTTCAGGTATACCATCCATGGAAGATAGACGATAAGCCCCAGACCCATATTTATGAGTGATAACGTACGGACCCATCGGTTGGGAGCAAACTTACCACGCTGACTCCTTTCGAGTGTAGTGACATTTTGATTTTCTTTAAGAACAAGATCACCAATTTTGAAGTCACGGTGCTGCAAGTGCTTGTTATAAGCACGTTTGACACGCTCAAGATAGACTTGATGATGTTCAAGAGCGTTGAGATGCCGCTCATCTAATAATTCAAGTTGTCTTAGAGCGATTTTGTGATAGCCCTCATCAGAGACAAATTCTCTGAGAGAAACACGGAGAGATGGGATTTGGACTTCCAAAGGAAGAACAACCTCAGACCCATAGACGAGAGAGAAGGGAGTAGCACCAGTAGGAGTACGAATGCTAGTCGATAAGCCCAGAGAGAGCAAAAGGGATATGTAAATGCCAATCCCTACCAGCTCGACTAGTTACCTTTGCGAGGATATTACGCAAAGTTTTATTGGAAGCTTCGGCCTGGCCATTAGCTTGAGGATAGTATGGAGAAGAAAAGCTGAGTTTGATATTGAAAGCGTCGCAGAGGTTCTGCAAATCAACGTTCTTGAAAGACTTACCGTTATCTGTGATGAGTTTGTGTGGAACACCAAAGCGACAAATGATGTGTTGATAGACAAAATCAACTATGGGTTTAGCTTTTGTTGAAGAAAGAGGGATAGCTTCCACCCACTTAGTAAAGTATTCAGTGGCAGTAATGATAGAATGATGATGCTGTGAAGAACGGGGATTGATGAGACCAATGAGATCAAGACCCCATTGCGAAAAAGGCCACAAATCCGCTGTAGGTTGTAAAGCTTGACTAGGGATATGTGTGAGATTGGAATGTTGTTGACACTTGACACATTTCTTAGTGTATTCACAACAATCTCGATTAAGAGAAGGCCAATAATATCCCAAACGTAAGATGCGTTTAGCTACGGCCAAGCCACTAAAATGTCCACCACAGATACCGTCATGGACCTCCTGGATAGCTTTAGATGATTCAAGGGTTTTGAGGCACCGAAGCAAAATACCATCAAAGCCGCGTTTGTAGAGGATCCGCCTAGAATAGTATAGCGATTAGCACGTAGGATAAAAGATCTTCTACCATTGGAAGTTAGATCTGGAGGAAGCACTGAATGAGATAGATAATCAACGATCTATTGATACCACTCATCCTGAGTATGGGTTGTGATAGCATGGATTGAAGTTAGTTGCCTAAGATGAGATGGTTGATCTAATCGTTGCACAGCCACATAAAGTCGCGAGTCCTCGGTAAAAGGCGGGATAAGTGAGGCTAACGAAGCCATTGTATCTGTGAATCGATTCGCAGTGCGAGGAATAGCTTGGATAGTGAATTTATCGAAAGATTGGAGTTGAACGAGAATGATATCACGATATTTTTGAAGGATATCATTCTTGCATTGATAGACACCCGTGACTTGATTAACGATGAGTTCAGAATCACCAAAGATGTCAATATGACGAGCGCCGAGATTAATGGCATTTTGAAGACCCAAGACAAGAGCTTCATATTCAGCCATATTATTGGTGCACTCAAAGTTCAATTTTGTGTGGGCCCAGGATAGCGTACCCGAGGAGGAATCATCACGAAACCTACACCTCCCCCTTGTTGGCATTTGGATCCATCAAAGAAGAGCTTTACTTTAAATGGAGACAGACCAAAATCAATTTGTTGGATATATTCATCGGGGAATTGAGCAAGGGGGACTTGAGTGTCTGGAAGAGGAGCATCAGCTAATTGATCTGCAATGACCTGACCCTTGATAGACTTTTGCGGGATAAACTCGAGATCAAATTCTGTCATAAGCATGAGCAACGCAGTGATCGATCATTGTGATAAGGCTTCGCATGAATTGTCTTGAGTGGATTGACACTTGTGACAATGTAAGTTTTGTGATTAAGGAGGTAATGATGAAGCTTAGAAGTTGCGAAGAAGAGAGCACAACACAGCTTTTCAGCTTTGGAATAACGTGTTTCATACTCATGGAGGTGCGGCGATGTAATAGACAAGCTTGTTCTTTACCGCAAGCGTCCGATGTGAGATCATGGCTCCCGAGCATGGTCGATCACGAGAGATATAAAGATAGAAAGGCTCCCCCTCGCGTGGAGGTGTAAGCACAGTGGAGAAAGAAGATAAGCTTTGAGATCATCGAAGGCCTTTTGGCAATGCTCATCCCATTCAAAATGAACATTCTTACGGAGGAGATGATGAAAAGGTTGACAACGGTCGACAATTGTGAGATAAAGCAGCCTTGCTTGATTGAAGGCGTCCTTGGAAGGCTGCGGAGTTGCTTTAAGTTAGAAGGGGAGGCATCTCAAGGATAGCTTTTATTTTTGCGGGGTCTACTTCAATACCCTAATGGAAATGATAAAACCTAAAAGTTTACGGTGAGAACGCCAAACACGCACTTAGATGGATTTAACGAAGAAAAAGTGAATAAGCCTCTCAAAGAGAGGTGCGAGAATGAAAAGATGATCGACGATGTTTGGATTTACCGAGGAGATCATCGGCGTAATCTTCCATGATTTTGTGTAAGAGATCATGGAAGATGTAGGTCATTGCTCGGCGATAGGTTGCTCCTGCGTTCTTAAGACCGAAAGGCATGACACGATAACAAAAGGTCCCCGAGGAGTTATGAAAGAAGTCTTATGTTGGTCTTACAGTGTGATGAGAATTTGATTATACCGGAGAGAAACCATCCATAAGAGAAAGCATCTCATGACCCGCAGTTAAATCCATGAGTTGGTCGATATTAGGTAGAGGAAAATCATCTTTTGGACAAGCAAGATTAAGATCCGGAAGTCGGTACAAATTCAAATTTTCCCAGTAGCTTTAGTTACTGGTACTACATTGGAAACCCATTGTGGATAATCGATGGGTTGGATGAAGTTAGCGAGAGCAAGCGCTGCAATTCTTCTTTAACAAGAAGGGCTACTCTAGGGTGCATTTTACGTAATTTTTGTTTAACCGGTTTGATGTCGGGAAGAGTAACGATATTGTGGACCACGATATCGGGATCGAGTCCTGGCATATCCTCATATGCCCAAGAAAAGGCTTGATGATGGTTGGAAAGAAAAGTGGTAAAGTCTCCTAACTCCTGTGGATTAAGGGATTGGCCGACCTTAATGATGCGAGGGTCTTTAGAAGTCCCTATATTAAGGTCGACAGTGGCTTCGTTGAGAAGCGTAGACGTGTCAGAAGGAATGGTTTTAGGAAGATAGGAATCCTCTACCCCAGATAGGTGAGGACAGAATCATCATCCACACAGTGGATAGTGTTGATAGTAGGAGAGTCGTCTCCAACTATTTCAGGGAAAATTAATGGTATGGAAGTGGACCTGTCATTAGTCTTATAGGCTAGTGGCCCTAAGGAAATGGTATTGACTAAAAAAAAGTTAGACGGGATGGAAATGGCGTCGTCCACATCGAGTGATGCTTCTGACTTAGCGGGAGAAGATGGTTCCTCAATAGGAAGAGGCTCATCGAGAACAGTGATGGTGGCTTTTGAAAGAGGTTTAAATCCTAAACCAAATTTTTGATGTGGCTTGAGAGTTGGAATGGATGCGAGGTCATGCACACCTTGTTCATATTTACCCAAGCCAAAGCCCTTCCACGCGCATCGATATAAATAAGTTTTTGCAAACGTGGGATTCTGTAGACAATCGAACCCTGTTAAATAAGGTTTGGTCCTAGGAGGAGAATCGGGTGATAGTGAGGCGTATCAAGACCACCGTAAATGAAATTAGTCTATTGATTGGGTAGACCAATGGTGACGATGCGACCAAGACCTGGCTGATATTCAGGTTGTTTGTCTGGTCTACCATACTCACTAGGTTTGAGATGGGCGTCAAAAGAAAGGAGAGGAAGCTCTCCCAGTGAGAAACACTGCAATGTCTCTTCTAAATTTTGTAAATCTGGTAGTTTGGTTGCAGGTATGGAAGAAGATGAGGCCCGTCAGGAGAACAAGCATTTTCCTTTAGAGGGGCAGACCCTGTGGTCATGTCGCATTGTGCGGAAGGAAAAGGATCTCCTGGATGAGTATAGATTTTGCCCTCATATTGATATTTTAAGCATCGATGGAGGTGGATGGGACACAATGCATTGCATGAATCCGGGAGCATTCGAGGATCATATTATAGTGGAATTTCCCTTCAACAATGTAAAGAGTTCGTGAAGCGACTTCTTACCTACTCGAATGGGTAGGACCACGGTTCTAAAGTAGCTGCGGCTGATCGTTAAATGATCGAAGAGCGAAAGGCGGGGGTGACACTACGTTCTTTGGTAACTTAAGTTGCTCGAATGTGTGCGAGGAGATGACGTTGAGTGCAGCACCACTATCGATCATAATGCGTTTTAATGTAGTGTTGTCGATTTGGACTGTGATAAAGAGGGGAGCCTCCAAATCCTCGGAAGAAAGGGAAGGAATTTCTGAATCTTCAAAAGAAATGGTGGTTGATGGTCTATTCAATCCAACAACCATCTCGAAGGGCTGGGGCTCATCTGAATTCACTGCGATGCGATGCAGATTATCAATCAGAGCCTGGCGATGTTGCGGAGAGGATTGAATGAGGTCAAAAAGAGACATTTTGACCGGAGCCTGGGTGAGTTGTTTCATAACACTCTCCTCAACTGACACGGGAATTTGAGCCCGAGGTGCAGCACGAATAGAGACCCGAGGTCTCGGGGCTAATGAGGAAGGAGGAACTCCTTCGGGGGCTGCAGAAATGACAACCCGTGGTCGAGATGCTGTAGATGAGGATGGATTATCATACTGTTGGGTTCTAGTGGCGATATGAATTGTGTCGATTTGAGAAGGTGGAAGATCATTTGGAGTGGAATCACTAGAAGTAGAGGTCTGAGTAGATCGTTGGGGCTCAGATGGAGCTAAGATGACAGGAGATACTTGTTTCTCCTCCTCCAGCAAAAGATCACTTTCTTCCAAAAGGTTGTTGACATGACAGATTGAAGAGCTTTACATCCCTCGGTATCATGACCCGGGGTACGGTGGTAAGCACAAATCAAATCAGAGTTAAACCAGGTAGGTTTAACTCCTTTAGGGTTATAGGGTTTAATCGGAGGAAGAGATATGGATGAGGATTGGATAAGTTGGTGAAGGATTTCAGTATAGAACCCGGTAGACAAAGATGAGGCGAGAGATGATGAAGGCGCCTCTTTTACTTTAACAGTTGCCGAGGTAAAAGAAACTGCATGTTAGGTTTGTGAGTCTTTTTAGGGATCATCTTTTTTTTGGACATACGGAGGAGCAGCCTTGGGCACTTGAGATGGAAGTAAGTGAGACATGATTGATTTCGATGGAGGAGGAGCCCCTAAAATAGATTTTGAAGATGATGGAGATGTGACAAGTGTTGTGGTCTTCAGAGATAAGGGAGGCTGCTTGGTGAAACTAATGATGATTTAGATAATGTCGATTTAGATGAGGAGAAGCTTCCAAAGTAGGTATAATCGGAGGAACAAAGGGTGCCCTGGTTTTGGTAACGAAGATGATGATTACGATAAAAGAGGTGAGCGTCTTTTTAGTAGGTAAGTCCACTTTTAGAGTCTTTGGTGAAGAATGTGTTGTAGAAGAAGATGATGGTTTTGATAAGTTTGTAGAAGAAGATGCCTTCTCAGTGGACAAATCCAATCTTTTATGAGGCACAGAGAGATTTTGTGGGAAAGCACCAAGAGTCTTGATGGTTGAAATATGGGCTTTCCTTTTGAGGATGGTGACAATTTCAACCGCATAAGGTGATTGTAACCTTTTCGAGGGAAGCAAATGGGGATGTGATGATGATGCAACGTTAGATTTCGGTTGTCTCGGTCTAAGTTCAGGAACTGAGCATATAGGTGTTGGTGCTACTTCTTTAGATTTCCCCTTAATAGGCAAAGTAGCATTGGTGATGGAAGAAGTGAGTGATGAAGAAGCAGTTCCTTGCGAGGAACTACTTACAGATACAGTAATTGTGGGTGAAACTACGTAGGAAAGGAAAGAGGAAGAGTCAAAATCGAAAGGCGCTTCAAAGTCAAAGTCGGCACAACTATAGGTACGTTAACCAAGGGCATAGTCGCAGCAAAAATGGGAGAAATAGAAGTGGATGTATCCGCGGTGGAAACTCGAAGGGATGTAATTGCCTCGAGCATTGAAAGAATGTCTGACGATGAGACAGATGAGGATGACACTGTCTCGGGTATGGACGGAAGATCAGACAAAGAAGTAGAGAGAGGTGAATCCGTATCTAACAATGTTGGAATATTCAAAGACGGGCTATCTGAAGATGGTGGAATCCCAGCGATTAACGAAGCGGAAGGAGGTTCTGATTCGGTCGATGTGTTCGCAGATGGCTTAGTTTTAGAAGAAGATTCTTCAGTAGAGATGAAGCTGATAGTATGAGTGTTTGGTTTTTGAGACTCTGAAGCATCATGGTTCGGGGAATGATTGGGAAAAGGTTGTTTAAAGACATCCAGTAGCTTGATTTGGGGGAGCATTTGGGTTATCCAGAATGAGCTCGCCTTTATCAATGAATTTCTGGACAAGATTTTTGAAGGTCTGACATCGTTCGATGTCATGACCTTTGGTTCTATGATAATGACAGAAGTCATTTTCCCTATACCAGAATGGACGTTCTTGGCTTTCATCAATATTCCTAATGGGGGGAAGTTCGATCATGTGGACTTCCAACATTTTTTCCAGGATAGAAGCATATGATTCCCCCAACGAAGTGAAAGATCGAGATGATGAGGACCCTTTTCGAGAAGATGAGGAGTCTCTTCGTGGTGTTTGATTAGAAGTGGTATCGGCTCGTGATGTTTTTAATACGATAGCGTTGGTGGATCCTTGATTCTTGTCTTTAGAAGTGGAAGGATTTGATTTGGTAAACCGAGAAAAATCTGGTTTAGATTTAGAGCGAAGTTTTAACTTCCCTTGTTCGATGGCACGAGATTCAAGTTTGCGTGCCATCGTAAAGGCTTCTTCAAATGTATGAAAGGTCTGGATCCTTAAAGTGGAAGAAATATGATTAGCACAAGATCGAGTAAACAACTCGATCTGTTGGGATTGAGGAAGGGAGAAAGACAATTGGTTTATTATCCCTCTCCAACGAGCGACAAAGTCTGCAATAGACTCATCATCGAATTGATGAATGTTATAAAGATCTGTAATCGAGATCTTATGCGCGATATTTATTGAAAAGTTTTCAACAAACATCAGGCCAATTGAGAGAAAGAAAACAAGGAATGTTGAGGAATGTTATTGTACCGGTCTAAAGCGGGACTGCTTAGAGACATAGGAAAAGTATGGAGCATAACCTCCGATCTGGATTATGAGGTAGCAAGCATGTTTGAATGCTCGCAAATCTTTGTTGAGGGTCCTCCCGACTATGAAATTTTGAAAATTTAGGAAGTTCCCATTGGGGAGGATAAGGCTTAAAAGCCCCGAGGGGTGAATGGGTTCATTACACACTTCTTCAAAAGAGTATGAAGGGCGAGCCCCTTTGGTGGAGGCTTCCAAGTCTGTGATTTTCTTGAAAAGAATTTGAACCACACGTCAGTTGAGGAGGAGGCACCTTTGGCATGTCCTACATAAGAAGCAAATGGTGGATGTTGTTGAGGTGTCAGCGGGGATTCATCTGTTGATTGATAGGATGATAAGAGGAGTAACCGGGTGTTACAGGTGACGCCAGTGGGGTATTTCTTTGTGAAGGAGCACTGTGTATAGGCGAGGTTTGTGGGATAATAAGTGGTTGGGAAAATGAAGGTTGGGATGACGGACGGAGCCTGTGATTAGTGGACTCCTATGCTTGTTGCCTAAATCGGAACAGATTGAGGAACATGGGTGCCGATTTGATTGGACATATGGGGAACAAGACCTGAAAGAGGCTTTTTACTGCCGGATTAGTTATTAAGGGCGCCGATGCTAGAGGATGGGTGAAGGTCACTGTTGCTGGAACATTGGAAGAAAAACCCACTGGAGGACGAGAAGCAGGAACCAAGTGACTAGTCGAAGGGGGTTGACTCATAAAGGGGTACTGACCCTGGGACACAATGGATGGACATAGATGAATTAACAGCAATATGCGGGTGCACAGACGCACTCATTATAGCCAGAGAAGAGGACCTCTCAGAAGTAGGTTGTGGAATAGTCGAGGTAACTGTGGCGTTAGGAATAGGTAAGACTATTTGAGAACTAGTCGATATGGTCGGTGGAAGAGAAAAAGGAGGCACAGGTGTGCCACCCTCCTCCGTGGCTCGAGGCGAGAAAAATGATGCTAACTGTTGTACAAAGGCTTGGGATGGTTCACGAGGATAATCGTACACTTGTTGGATTGGTGGTCCCTGATCAGATATTTGAATAGACTTGTGTACTAGGTAGTCCATGAGGGCTACCGGATTGCGATCAGGGCGCTTGAAATTCGAGGATCCCGTGAGGAACATACTCGAGTCGGAAGCGAGATGATATTTACGAAGGACTAGGGGAAGGCTGGACGTGATGGGGTTGCTTTGGCACGATAGAAAGGATTATATGACTAGGATGGGGAACAACTAACTAACGGTGGTCGAGGAAGACTGGGGGTGCGAAATATCCACACTAGTGGTGATCTCGGAGGAAGAAGGGGCTAATTGAGCCATTCTTCTAGATTGTAACCAGTGATGACCGTCATAAACAAGCGAAAAGAAGATTGACCTAACTAATGCACAGATAATTCAAGCGGCGTAGTTGATTTTATTTTTTAAGTTTTTATGCTTTTAAGAAAGAGAATATTAGGGAAGGCCTTTTAGAACAGGAACTACTCAGATAGCCAAACTAAGGATGGTTTGGGGATGTTTTGGTGAGGAGTCCCGAAGGCACTTCAGTAAAAGACCAGTACATGGCTTGATATAGGGGCCTACCCCCGCACTTCACACATAGCATTGTGATAAGGGAGTCGGGTGCTTTGCCAATATATACCAGAACTTTCGTGAATTTATAGCGCGGCCCGAGTACCGCGTAGGCTCTTCCTCTTGGATGTCACTTCCAAGTAGGTGAGGCCAGGGAAAGAATTTTTGTTTAAATGCTTTATACCTAGTGATTTTGGCTTTGTGTGCAAGGGTGAAAAATAAAAATCAAATAGTGTCACTACCGATTTTGATCAATTTTCCAGCCTAATTAAAACTAGATGAAAAACATACAGTAGAAATGACAAAGAAAGAGTTCTTTTTTTAAGCACTTAAAAACGAAGTGTTTGATTTCGATGAAGACAAGTCAAACAGATTCTTTCCCAAATGTGATTAAATTCTTTTTAAGCACCAAAAATTGAAATGTTCGAATGTGATAGACCACAAACAAAGAAATTTTTTTTTTTTTTTAGTTCCTAAAAAGGAGAAAACACCGTAAAAGAGAAATACCTATAGATTTAGCTCTCCAAGGTGTGTGGACTTCAAAAAGCACGTTGTTGAGCTCTTCCCCTCGAACAATCCCACAAACAAGCAAAGTGCTCCACAAGAAAAGGTTAAGCAAACACCAAACAAAATCCAGAAAGATATATCCAGATAATGGTGAAACGAAAATTTCTATTTTAAGGAACTAGAAAAATTTCAAGGAAATAACAATTTCACATAAAGAGCAAGATTGAAACAATGAAAGGAAATGCTTAAAGCGGGCGATAAAAATCGGTGAAGAAAAGAACAAAGCTCAAAACTAAAAAAAAAAGAGATGAACTTACCAATAAGGGACTTTGGTTGGGTCCCACCGGGCATGCCAGAATGTTGATCAAGAATTTCGTGCTTGTTACCTGTCCAAGTTAATGTACCAAACTAAACACAAAAACCTTGAAAAACTCAAATGAAATTGATACCTAATGGACAAGATCCGAAGATGTAGACGGATAAGGAAGCCGATGTAGATAAGACGGGCACACACAAGCAATTCTGCAAAGTAGATCCAAGTAACTGCGAGACACCGATGCTTTGAGAAAAAGACCACGTTAAAAGATATTTAGGTGGACTTGCAGAAGCGGATCCGGGAAGCGATAAGCTCCCTCGGTGGATGTCAGTCCACGTTTTCAATTAAGTAAAGAAGCATACATGATAAAAGATGTACATACAGGACTAGATTTTCTAATCAAAGTAATAATAAGCAGAATCTAAGCAGAGACAGAAAGAAAGCAGAAAATAGGAGCTGTGAAAACAAAGCTGATTTGTGTTACCTATGTCTTTTACTGTCTGCGTAAGATGATCGGTGTCGATTATGTAGAATCGGCGTCGACTAGTTCGAGATCGGCGTCGGCCCGATATAGATCGGGTCGGATCGATAGTTCAGATCGGTGTCGACTGATATAGATCGGCGTCGATCCGAGACAAAGTGTGAGAAGATTTGGGAATCGGAAAATGAAGGCAAGATCATCAACGTCTGTTGGATCTGCGCAAAAGCCGGAGAGATACTGGTAAGGCTCCACTGTCTTTGGATGCGGAGAACAGAGTCACCGAGAAAATCAATGGAGAGGCGTGCGATGTTGATGTGATAAGAGCGAGATAAGCGGTGCTCCTCTCGGGATTGATTTGGACAAGATTCGCTCTCATTCGATAGATAATGTTCACACTTGATGCTCAAAGATCTCTCGTTCTCTCTCTTACAATCTGTGTCTCTCTCTTACCATCTGTGTCTCTCCAGAACTGAGTTTTGGGCCTCTATTTATAATCGGCGCCGCTCGAAAAATCGGCGTCGGCCAGTACCGAGTCGGCACCGATCACAAGCAGAGACTCCCAAGATGGCGAAAGGAGCAATTTCTAGAAAGATAAGAGTGATCCCTCCACCTCAAATACGGGAAATATCCCGCTTTGGGAGGAGGAGAAATAGGGGGGATATATGGATAGAATAGATATGGGGTAGATAAGTGGTTAGGATACATGTAAAAAGGTGTAATTAAATAGTTAATATTTAATTACTCACGGGTAAAACATAATGGGGTGAATTAAACTTAGGATAGGTGTTTAAATCAAAAATTGAATAATACCCCAAGGGGATAGTGGTGATATAAACGTGCCTCGGGTTACTGAGAGAGTAAATGAGCACAAGGGACACTAAATTGGATAACCAATTTTAGGTGTCTACACAAGTATGAAAAATTCTATGATAAAATCTATCATATGTCATATAACTCCCTAAAAGACCTATGACTCACCTAAGTGAGATGAATCACCATGTGTGAGGTGGAAAAAACCCAATAAAAAATAAAAGGAAAAAAATACCTCACACCAACACCCCCTTTCATCAAAGATTAAGTAGAAGTGTGAGAGAAATAGAACTCCCTATAAAACTAAGAAAGATGTGTCATATGCTTCTTGAAAACTAAATTCTTGATGAGGTACCCATGTACAAACTGCAATATTTCTAGAAGAAGAAGAGGAGAAGAGGACTAGAAATCCCAAATAAGATGAGTCGTTCATGCAATAGACCTCGCCCCAAGAAGAGAGGTAAGTGAAGGAACTTGGATTCAGAGAAGGTTTGGTAAAGATGTCTATAACACGATCTAAAGTCTGGATATATTACAAATCAATGATGTCTCCATGGATCAACTCCCAAATGAATTACATGTGTATCTCAATATGCTTCATCCACTAATGTTGAACTGGATTTCAGAAAATCGAGATAGTGCTAAGGTTTTCACAATAGATAATGGTGGACCACCAAAATTGAATGCAAAACTATGTCAAAATCCCATATAACCAAATAAATTCTATGAAAAGATTAAATTCTCCCATGTATTTTACATATGTACAAGATATTGAAATCACATTCTACTTATTTCTTGACCAATTAACGGGACTCGAACAAAGATAAAAGTTGTATCTAGAGGTAGACTTATGATGGTCGAGATTACTAGCCCAATCAAAATATGTGAATCAAAATAAATCAATCTCTGTCTCTCCTAAGTAATGAATGTCATTTGCGTGAGTTCCATGAACATAATGAAGGATCCACTTAGCTACTTTCCAATGCAACTCATGAGGATTTTTCATAAATCTAGAAACAATTCCAATAGCGAATGAAAGATTTATCTTAGTACAAGTTAGGTAGATCAATCTCTCCACCAACCGGTAATAAAGGTACCAATGATTAAGGGTGTAAATAAATCAGCTACTCGGTTGACTCCGAGAAAGGAAGGGAGTGAGAGATTTCTTACAATCAAACATGAGAAACTTGGTGTTTCACCGCAAAGTAGAGATAAGACGGATAAGAGGTAAGGATGAGGAGGAATACCTATGGATAGTCAAAGATAGTTTATGCGTGCATTTAATGTTGACCAAGTTTATTATTAAGAGGTTTCATTTAGCTAGGAGGAATGACCTAAAATAGAACACAAGACCACAAGATAGGATTAAAAATATCGGTTAGTGGATTGCCTAGCGGAAGCTAGATCTAGAAAGTGTGGTGCTTCCTAGAAGGTTGTCAATCCACATTTGAAAACAAGTTAATGCTAATAAAGAACATGAAATAAAGAGACATATTGTAGTTGTATAGTTTAGGTATCCTACACAAGAATAATAAATCAAATCTAGTCTAATAAAGGCATATAAGACTAAATCTAAAGAAGGTGGTTGATGGTTCAAGGTCTGGCGGGTATGATAGAGAGTGTTGTAGAGGTATAGGTAAGGTTCGAGAAGTTTTGAGAGGTTTGGATAAGTAAATCAGGTTTCTAGTTTGGAGGAAGTTACCGATCACAAAGACCAATATCAGTTAGGCCACCGATGTCGAAATCTTGGTAAATGACCAACATCGGTTGGGTGATTTTGGTGTCGATAGGGGCAATTGGGTAAAATGACAAAAAAATGGAGATTTGTCACTCTCTTTGATTTCACAAAGAGTGAGGGAGGCTTAGGCAAATTCGTAGGATTTTTAAAGAGACTCAAAGGTGATAAGATGGGTGTTTAGGCAAGGTATGAAGGTTCTTTAGTAGATGGTTGGATGGAGGTGTTGTGGGAGAGATCTAGGTATGATATAGGATGAAATGAAATAGATAACTAATAAACAAATAATATATTCAAACCAATGACAAAGAAGAAATGTACTTGTAAAATGGAGATGAATAGCAGGAGGTGATGATGGTTGTAGAAGAAGGTGGTCCCGAATGAATGTTGCGGTAGAAAGAGGAAACAATGCTTCCCTATGAGTGCACTGGAGCTCTGGATTGATCTATTGATGAATGGTGTGGTGTCAAAACATTGTATCGGCCCTGCAGTATGTCACAAGATTGCTAGAAAACTCAAGATTTGAGATGCAAGATTGCAAGAGCTAGGAAACAAGATTCAAACCTAAACAAATATTTTGGAAATCCTATTTAAAATAATTGGCATCGGTTAGATAACTGGCACCAGTCGAGGAATAACCGGCATCGATTAGGGATAAAAGATCGTATCTACTAAAAATAGCCTAATTCCTCCTAAATTATAAGTGATTGAGATTTTGGTTTTGGGTCACAAGTGTGGAATGGCGCTAAATGGAGTGGGAGAGTAGTTAGAGGGATAATAGGCCATTAAGATTAGGGTTAGAATAAGTCCTAGTTTGTTAAGGGGCATGGGGACTTGGTATATATTAATTAATAGGCTTGGAATAGGTCTAGGATGAGGTGGAGAGGTGAGGAGGTGGAGGGCTGAGGTGGCTAGGTGAGGTAGGAATTAATTTAATTTAGGTAATTAAATTAATAAATATGTAAAGAGGGGTCATGGTTAGGTGTATGTCAAATTAATTAATTGGAAGGGGCTTAGAGGGTTGTGACCCAATTTTGATGTCTACACGGCTAGAAAATCAAGGGTGTACTTAGGTTGATCAATCACTATCCTTGATTCAAACTAGGAAATTTGAATCCCAATTAAGTAAAACAAATCTAAGTCGAGTCATGGAGAAATTTTTGGCTAAGGAAATCTTCACGAATCTATGATTAAGGAAGATCTACTCAAAATCAATAAGTCATCGACATACAAAACAAGGATAAGCATGGATTCATCTTGCCACAGAATGTAAACATTTGGGTCAGAGTGATACCTAGTGAACCCTGATGTAAGAAGAAAGGAGTATATCTTGGCATACTAATCTTGAGGAGCTTGTTTTAGAAATTTGTAGATATACTTCTTAAGTCTATAAATGAGGGAGGAATAATGGAAATAACTTAGAGGTTGTTCCATATAGATTTCTTCCTCTAGGTCCCCATGAAGGAAGGAACTCTTAACATCCATTTGATGGAATTCCCATTTGTTAGTGGAAATGATGGAGAGGTTCAGTCTAATAAAACTCATCTTTACAACTGGAAAAAATATCTCTGAATAATCAACCCCAACAACCTGGGGGAAACCCTTAGCTATGAGTCATGCTTTATACTTTTCAACATTTCCATCGACACCATACTTTGTTCAATATACCCACTTACATCAAACCATTTTCTTCCCTTAGGAAGAGGGTTGAGATCCCAAGTATCATTCTTCATGAGAGAGGAATACTCCTCATTCATGGTAGAATCACATTTAAAAATCCCAGTAGCCTCTCAAAAACACTAAGGGTCGAATTGAAGGTGAAGAAAGCATGGGGTCCAATGAACTCTGAACAACTTCATATCTCATCTGAAGGATCCCCTATCTAATATACACTACTCTACAAGGTCTTCCTAGCCAAACAAGGACCAAGAGGAGAGTCAGGATCAAAATTTTTGACTCTTCACTTGAGTGAGAGGGGACACAATCCTCATCATCACTCCTATCAAAATTAGTAGAATCTGAAGTAGGAGTATGAGGAGTAGGAGTGGGAGGCTCACCATGATCATCATCGAGAATATTCCAAATCAAATTTAGAGAGGGGGAAAATAACCTCGAGTGGGTGGAGAAGTGGAATTAGAAGATGACTCATCAAAATTTACACTTCTCTTGATATAAAGTGAGTGAGTGGTGTGGTTCAATAATCTATAGCCCTTCACACCTTCGGGATATAGGATAAAGATATAAGGTTTGTATTTTGGTTCCAAGGCCTTGCTTCTCTTATTGGGTATTTGAGCCATGGTAATTGATCTAAAGACATGAAATTTATCAACAATAGGTTTTCATCTATACCAAGCCTCAAAGGGTGTCATCCATTTTACTACTTTGTGTGGATTGTGATTACGAAGCGTAACAAGCATAATTCACGAATTTGTCCCAATACTATGGAAGAATGGATTTAGAATGAACCATGTAAGTGGTCATCTCCTTAAGATTTTTGTTCTTTCTTTCTACAACTCCATTTTGTAAAGGGATATAAGCAATTTTACGTTGCAAAGAAATACCTTCAGAGGTGTAGAAATAATTGAACCTATTACTCACATACTCGCCTCCATTGTCAATTCTAAGAACCTTGATAGACCTTTTGAATTGTTTCTCAATGAGATCCTTGAAGTCTTGAAAGTGATTGAAAATTTCATATTTCTATTTGAGAAAGTAAACCCACATATAACGTGAAAATTCATCAATGAAGTTAAGTATATAAAGATCCCTAGTGAATGAAGGAGACAAAAAGGGGATAGATATGTCACTATGAACAAGATCCAAGGGATGAGAAGATCTCCAGGCTTTTCCCTTGCCAAATTTTTCTTCGGGGTGCTTCCTAAGGGAAAAACCCTCACAAAGACCCTTTGAAAAATTGACCTGAGGTAACCCATTGACCATCTCATGTTGGCTCAATTATTCAAGGTAAATATAGTTTAAATTTCTAAAATGCTCATGTCATAGCTTATTAACCTCATCTATGTGAGTAAGAAAGGTAGTGGGTGAAGAGTCCAAAGTAAAGTGGGAAAAGGTGTACAATCGGGATGGTGATCCATCTTTCCCTCAACCATTGTAGTCTCATTATGAAGCTCTCTAATGATCACCGAGTTAGGATTAAATTCCACTCGCATTCCTTCACTAATATGAGTGATTTAGTAAACTAATAGGAGATTAGTAGAGATATCAAGAACACTTAGAACATTGTTAAAGGTTCCACCATCTACTTCTATCGATCCACTACCAAAGCAATCGACACAGATGTGTCATCACCCAAAGTGATTTGGGACATACCACATAGTTCAATGTTAGAAAACTCAACATGTGAAGAACCCATGTGGTGCAAGGCACCAAAATCTATGACCCATTTTGATGATGGAGAAAATATTTCTACAAGGGATTTTCCTTTCTTCTTCTCATATTTGGTTTCCTTTTTCTTACAATACTCGGGGTTGAGTATTTTGCTTGATAGACTTAGGAACACCTATATTATTTTTCTCAAGTAAATGAGTTAGGTGGTCAATTTTTTTCTCATGCATTGATTCTCTTCATGTCCTAACTTCTTACAATAGGAACACTTACACTTTTCCTTCTTCGCTTTAGGATTAGAAGTATAAGTATTCATGTTAGGTTTGGTTTGGGTGGTCTTAGCTTCTTTCTTAGGTTGGTCTTTTTATCTATTTTATTCTCTTGTTTCTTCTCCTTTCCTTTACCAGTACTTGTTACTAGGTAATGTGACTTGGAATTTATTTCTCCCATTTGAATCAACTTTTCATGTTCTTGAATGAGTTGGGATGAAAAAATATCAAATGAGGGCATCTTCTAAGTAGTCCTTAAAGCTTCTTTTGTGGCATGAAAGGTAGAAATGAAGATAAAGTATTCAGGGCCAAACTTAGAGAGAATGTATAAGATTATTTGGGAATCATTTTTTCAACTTCATATTATTTTAACAATAATCTAGAGTGAACAAATTTATAGAAGAAGGTATCTACGTTATCAAAGTTACTAGGAGTTAATCCAAGTAGTTCGCTCTCCAAATCACAAGCTCTTGTGTCATCTTACTTTCCAAACATGTCAAGAGTTTTCTAGGCTCCATCAAGTGTTGTGGAAGACTTAATTTGAAAGAGAAATTCAAGAGAAATATACATACAATGAATACCTAAGGCTTCGTTACATCAGTTGAACCACTTAGATTTCTTAGGTTTGGTTATTGGTTCTTTCTTCTTTGCCATGGTGATGTGATACAACCCTTTATCATGTAGTGTTATTATCATTTTATATTTCCATTTAAATAAGTTAAATAGTTTGATAACAAAAACAACACTAGCATCCATCATGAGGAGAGAGAAAGTAAGAATGTACAAAGAAATTAAATGCACACCCACCCCGAACAAAATTATTACCCTTGTTTGTGGCACTTTATAGTTTAGTGCATTGATTACAACTAGATGTGTTCGCATGACGTGAAATATTTAGCCAATGTTAGGAATATCTATGTTGTAGTGTGAACATAGAATATTATGTAAGTGATTATATTATCTAGGATAATATAATATGTGTTGTAATAATTAATTACATTATTGTAAATGTAATTATGAGTGGGTGAGTAAATATTGTTATGAGTTGTTGAGTAAACAAATCATTAACAATATTAGTTTTGTGAGAAAACAAAATCTCACGTAAAATAGCATGGAGTTGTTTTATGAGTTATGTGTGGAGATATTTATGGAGATTATATCTCCTTAAATATAGGAACAACATCTCCTATTTAAATGGATGTAATACTTCCTATGAATGTAGCAAGAATAAAGAGTAAGATTTCGAATTTTCTTTATGCAATTATGATATTAATTTTTCATTTGGTATCAGAGCAGGTTTGATGCAAGAAATTTCAGTGCTTTCATGATCAAATCTGTCTCAAAGAATATATCATATTTTTCATTTCTGGATGTGGGTTTTTCTATAATTTTTCGTGCAGAATCACGTGCTGGTCAAGAAACTACAAAAGAAATTTCAGTAGAACCCAGTACGTATTTTGGAAGAAATATAGATTTTACTATGCAGCTATCAAATTAAGCACATCAATTCTTCTATTGAAAGTTTTCTCCAATTTTCAATAATGTTGAATTGTTAATACAAGTTCTTGACTTGCTTGGAGGTTAAAAGGTATTCAATATAAAATTTTAAAGTACTTGATTCAATTTTGTATTTTTATCGTATTGTACAAAATAATGGAGAAACTAAATCTGATTGAAAAGTTTGAAGGACAAGATTTCCATACATGGCAACTATAGATGCAATTACATTTAATAGAAAAGGATCTATGGGATGTGGTGAAGTCTAATTCAACTCCACCCAATGGAGGAAATGAATTGGCAAAGTGGAATGCAAAAGATCAGAGAGCATTGGGTACCATTAGTCTGGGCTTATCAAAAGCCTATCTACATCATGTGGATTTCACAAAATCTGCAAAAGAAATTTGGGAGTCTCTTAACAAATTGTTTGGTTTTGAAGCTGAAATGGCAAAGACTACACTGAAGCAACGCTTGTATGGGTTGAAAATGGAAGAGAACTCAAAAATGGCAGATCATATAAGTAAGTTTCGTTCTTTGCTAAATCAACTAGCTGGAATTAAAGAACATGTAAAAGATGATGATGCTAAAGCTATTCTTCTTAATATCATGCCTAAGAGTTACTCAAATATTGTATTTACTTTGAGTAAAATTACTATTAGTCTAGAAGGAGTGATTTCTACATTGTTAGAACAAAGCAGTCATGAAGAACATGAAGAAGTACTATATGTAGGAAACAAACCTAGCTCCTCATCTAAGAAGGAAAAACATAAACCAAAGAAGGTTCCTTCACATGGAAAAATAAAATGCTTTTATTGTAATGAGATTGGGCGTGTAATATTGAACTGTAAAAAGAGAGCTCAGGATCTTCTTGATGACAAGATAGATCAGAAAGCCCTTATAGCTGAAGTAGAAACTGATTGGGAAGTCTACTCAACTGATGAAGAACTTTCATGTCCTAGTGATGAGGATTTCCTATGGTAGACTCTTTTCTTGTTGGAGGAAGGAGGCAATGGAGGAAGGAGGAAAATCAACGTCCTCTCGTCATTCACCAACGATGGGGTTGCAGAAAGATGTGGTGATATTTTATTTCAGTTATGTGGTGTGTTTATACACAAGGGGGTGAAACTAGTTTCATGTTTTGATTTTAATGTGTTCACATAGACTAACAACAGTTCCTGAGTGTCTATTTGGTGTGGAAGAAGCAAACTGCTTGACTCAGCTTATAGGGGCAAATCATCTACGTATGGTCCTCTGACTATCGTATGGTCCTCTGACTGCCATACTTCGGTGGAAGGTACTTCGTTGGAAGGTGATCAGTCGATGAAGATGTTCATACGACAAGGATGATCATTAGCAGCAAGATCCAGTAGCAATGGCTACTCCGACAAGTTTGATGTTTCCAGGAGCTCTTACCCCATGTTCACACTAAGGGGAGAATGTTAGGAATATCTATGTTGTAGTGTGAACATAGAATATTATGTAAGTGATTATATTATCTAGGATAATATAATATGTGTTGTAATAATTAATTACATTATTGTAAATGTAATTATGAGTGGGTGAGTAAATATTGTTATGAGTTGTTGAGTAAACAAATCATTAACAATATTAGTTTTGTGAGAAAACAAAATCTCACATAAAATAGCATGGAGTTGTTTTAGGAGTTATGTGTGGAGATATTTATGGAGATTATATATCCTTAAATATAGGAACAACATCTCCTATTTAAATGGATGTAATACTTCCTATGAATGTAGCAAGAATAAAGAGTAAGATTTCAAATTTTCTTTATGCAATTATGATATTAATTTTTCAGCCACTCCCCTTGAAATTGGCATAAAAATGTACAAGTGTGGAGACCACAATAAGTTTCAATCGTTTGAAACAAAACATCATTAACAATCACAAAACACAATGACGAAAACAAACAAGAAGGGAAAATAAGTTCTATGTGAGAAAAAGTGTCTCACATCGCAAAAATGAAGCTCCCTTGTTGCGAGGTTGTGGTGAAATCACTCACTAAACTATAAGTAAAAATATTTTATTACAATGATCTTCAAAAAGCTAGCTTTGGACCAAAGTTAAGGATCTCAGGACAAAATACACTAGATCTAGACCAAATATACACCATCTTTGGACCAAATATATTGGCTTTAGACCAAAATGTATACTGATTCTAGATGAGAAGCACTAGCTAGAAAGTTGGCTCTGGATGAGGATCGGAGGTGGCGAGATGGCCCCAGGCGAGTCATAATGGGAGAGATGGGGAGACAAAAATATATACAAGATGGTTGAATCCAAGTTGGGAAATGAGTTATCTAAGTTGAGGAGACTAGTCTAAGTACATGAGTTAGTAGGTCGGTATGTCGGATCCATGTTGTAATAAATGGTGATCAAGGCAACATACCAATCGGAAAACTAATATACATATAGCAGATAACCTCCACATGGTGAGTAAAGGAATTGTAGGTGGAAAATGTGGGGAGAATATCCCGTAACGGTGGACAAGTGGTGTAAATGAAAGAGTTGAGTTTGTGATATGCAAAAACAAAATTTTCACTGGTTTTCATGGCTCCATCGGTGGCGTGCGGAAAAACAAGGCGTCGATAACCACTCACGCGTCATTTAAGACACCCCTATAAAATTGTAGGTGGATGGTACAGCGATGCGCGGAACGCGTTTTAGCGAAAGGTGAATTTGATGATTCAAAAACAAATTTTCACCGTTTTTCATGGCTCCATTAGTGCGCGCGACAACGGCGTAATAACCACTCGACAGCGTCAATGACGCGTGACATTGTCTATATGTGCGCGCGTCTCGGCGTCACTCATTCGTAATGGCGCGTGGCGGCTCCCAATGCACACGACAACTGCTCTGGCGTGACATTGTCTCTTATCGTGCGTCGTTGGCCTTTAATGACGCGCGTCATTTCTCTACTATCTGCGTGCGGCCCTCATTGCATGCGTCATTTGCTCCTGCGGCGCGCGTCGCGGCTCCTATTGACAGCGCGCGTCGGCTAGGACTATTATGTGCGTCAGCTAAGACCTTTGACGCGCGACACAAGCTTTGATTGATGCGCGTCACCTGACGTGACACCTTTGTCCCCTAATGACGCGCGTCACTGTCTTCTATTGACGCGCGTCACTTGATCTGGATCTGTTGACGCGCGTCAAAGGTCTTAGCTGACGCGCGACAATAGGAGGAAGTGACGCGCGCGTCGATAGGGGGCGATGTCGCGCGTCACTAGGAAAGGCGATGTCGCGCGTCAAAGGTCTAGGCGATGACACGTGCACGACAATAGTCTGGTGCGCGCGTCGTCAATAAGAGCCGTGTGACGCGCGTCAGTAGGAGCAAATGACGCGCGTCAATAGGGGCCAGTGATGCCCTATTTAGCTTATAAATACCCTTCTGCCGCTCATTTTCTCATTTTCATTTTCCCGTTCTTGAATTTTTGCAGGTCTAAATCATTGTCAAAGACGCAAGTACAACTATAATGTCGACTTCACATGCTTCCCAATTGCAAGTTCAGCAAGAAAATCAAGAGAATCCAACTCAATCGATTTCCAAGATCAACTACAGGAATCCCTTATGCCCTCACATCCATACGGCTTTAAAGATGTCTTCAGAATATCAAGATTTGATGGAAGAGTGTGAATTTACAGGGCTCGTTAATATGCCCCATTTCGAAACAGATCGGATATTTTGAATTACCTTCTGTCATCCTACAATTGAGAGGGCGGTATTTTTATGTGACTACGAGCGATGGCCAAATGTTCAATTCACTATTGAAGCAAATGACATCCATCGGTTTACGGGCCTTCCGTTCGAGAAATTTACCAATTATTCTGACGAGGCAACACTCACGGAAGAAGACAAGAAATTTCTCGAATCAGCGTACGGTTTCCATGTTGATTGTAAGTATAATTCGTTTTAATTCATATTTTTATTATTATTTTTATTACGATACAATTTTTGTTATAAATTTATAGTAATTTTCACTTTATTTCGCATTTGCAGCCCATGTCGATAAATCCGGGCGTGGTGTAGATACACAATCAATTGCACACACTTTCTTCTTTGCACTTATTTCATTTTTTCAATCCAGAATTGTTTTGCAGGGTCGCCAAACAGATATACCAAATTGGGCCATTGCATACATTTGTGCCACTATCGCAAAATGAAAATTCGATTGGTGCACATATCTATCCAAAAAAATAAGAACTGACATAACAAATTCAAAACTCTCAGATAAACCTTTCATTTATTCAACAAACTATCTCCTCGGCTTCTACTATGAGGCAATTTTAAATTTAAAAGATAAACAAATTCCTACTTGCTCTGATGAGGCTTTGATGAAATTCTCAATTCCATTTGAAGAACAACAGGTATAAACTATTTAGTTTGTAATTGTATTTCAATTTTCGACATTACAGTGCACAGTTATTAAAACTTAAATTTTAATGTTTTGCAGAGAAGATATCTTGAAGCCCTTCCCCGAAAAAAGAAGTTATCGAGAGGAAGAGGCCAACAACACGCGGAGGCTTCGGGGGACTCCCAATCTGAAATGGAAGCTCACTCCTCTCCAAACCCTCAACAGTTTGAACTCGTTAAACGCCAGAGAAGTAATACATTCTCATATATTATTTACAAATTCCAAAGTTGCATATTTATTTTTCAATTTAAATTTTAACCAAATGAATTGACAACATTTAATATTGATGAATTGCAGGGACTTTGGAACCTTCTTCCCCAACTCACTCCATACAGTCGCATGCATTCATATCTTACGACAGCCCTTTGAGTACAACTCCTCAAGGCCACCCCGTGCTTGAGAAAAACAACCCCTCGACAACAAGGTACAACTTTTCTATAATACGTTTAATTTCGTAGTTTTGACTTTATGAATTGTTTTAATATTTTTCATTTTTTCTTGTACTTTTCAGCACATATCGGTCATGATCAAACCACGGCACGACACCCACTCAACCATTAATTTTTAAAATGCCAACCGGAGGAGCAGTGAAAAAGAACATTGGTAAACGCATGCCTTTTGCTCGGCCCCTAGTGGGACACTAAACCTTGCCTCCTCGTTTGAATTCCAACTCTCTCACTTGGTGGCTTGCCCGGTCTGTGGCATATCTATTTTGAACAATATAAATTTAGATGAAGATTATTTGGGCATTGATAGCAATGACCCAATTTGGTTTTCGATACCGCGAGATGATTCAAGGCAGCGGGTATACTTCAAATTTCAATTTTAATATGCTTTACAATTTTGAATTACATTACGATTTAAATTTATTTATCTAAATCTTGATTAATTTTTTCAAAAACAGGATCAGCCCACCCAAAGGCAGAAACAAGGAGTAGTTGATCTTGGTGAAAGCCCCATACTTCTCGGCGAGATAAATCGCATCAGATTGAGATAGTGAGAGTTGCCACGTTTTCCTTTGGAGAACTTAATTGGTTATGATTATCGATCCCATGTCGGTGAGTTTATTATTCCTCATATCCAACAGACTTATAGAATGGGAGAGAAGGGCTAAAGTTCTTATCAATGAGATTATTAGTCGTTATGAAAATTATTGGCAGCAGGATAGTTTATACAGCTGCGATCGAGAATCAACTGCGAAGATGGATTCCTTACTTACCCAAGTAAGATGTGGGACTATCACGTTTAACAACAACTATAAAGATGACATTTTAGATAAGGCATTAAACAAATTGGAAAATATTAGTGCGAGGCCGGGCATATTTTAACAAATGGTCGAGGACAAGGATTTGGTATCGATCGCAAATGCCGAAAGAGATAGAGCGGTTGTAAGTACTATTACATTCAAACAATCATTCTTGTTAATTTGAAATTTTCATTTTTAGTAATATTTTGAATTGACATTACTCTTTTGTGCGGTTGAAATATGAAAATTTGAAGAGTCGAGGCGAAGGTTTTGCAAGTTCACTTGGAAAGCTTGAAAAAACGACTTATCATGACAAAAAATTTGAAGCAAAATATTGTTTTGGTTAACAAACAAAACAATACACTAAAGCGGATAATTAAAGAGCATGGTCTCGACCACGACATATTATTCAAAGCCAAAAGCATTGCTGATCCAAATTTGTTGTCGCATGGAGATGACAAATCAAGAAGAAAGAATTTTAAAAAATGCGGGCAGTCTTTGCGAGAAGATCTTATAAGTTCGGGGGTTATTTTGGTGTTGGGGAAAGAGTACGACCACGAGTGGAAGAAGCCGTTGGGGAAGAGAGAGCGAGTAGAATTGTATAAAGAAAAGAGGGTTTTGAAAATTAGAAACTTTTATTATTGAGGAAACTTTAAATATTGAATTTGAAAACTTCTACTATTGAGTATGTACTATGGTATTTGAATTTAATTATATGGATTTATATAAAGTCTTTAATTTTAATTGCATTAGATGGTGATTATCATGAATTATATGTATGTTTCTTGTTTACTTGCATTGTCATGAATTGTATGTGGACGTAGATGATGAATGATGATAATTGATAATTAATGATAGATGATGATGAAAGACGATGATCAATTTAATGTGTATAATGTAAAATGTAGTGCCTAAATATCTTGTGGGACTTTAATTATCTTGAAAATTATGTTTTGGGAAAAAATAGCAACTAAGATTTGAAACAGATCTTTAGGATTTCTCCTTAATAGACTTATGGTGTAGGAAAATTCTATTTTAAAGAGATTCACCTCTATATAAGTGCATAATCTCTCATTAGAGAGGTTGTTTGACATCAAAATAGTCAAGACCATTTGTCAGAAAATAACGTTTTGTTGGAAACAATCATTGATGTGGAGGCTAGATTAGCCAATTATGAAATAGTTAAATTCCAGGCCATAAGAATTAGAGCTTGGGAAATAATCAAGACCATGGTTTAAAAGATATGGTTTTGTTATCATGGATATTGTTTTGTGTAGAGTAGATTGACAAGATTCTTTGTAAATAGTCAAGGTTATGGAGGCTAGATTAACCAAAGTTGGAATAACCATGTGATTAAAAGATAGGTCAAGCTCGATATAGAACTTTGAAGTTTAATGTAAAACATATAAGGTTTTTATCATGAAGATTAGTCTGTATAGATCAAGTTCATAGGTTGAAGAATCCTATCATTTTTTTATATTTGATAAGGGTGAAGAATAATTGTGGATTAGAAGCTGGGAGGCTATAAGTTGGAATAATTTTGAGTGTGTAAGAAAATATTGAAGGTTGTAAACTAGATCATAGTAAACTATGTGTGTAAGTATTTATGTAGAGCCTTGAAGAAGGCACACTACATTTGCAGGATAGTTTGAAGTTAATAGAATTATCAATGTTCTAGTCAGTTTTATTACTAGAAAGGATTTTTATTAGATAAAGACTCTGTCAAGTTCCCTTGCGCATTTCATTCTTCCATTTAGATCTAATTTTTTTCTTTGGTTTAGTTTATTACATTCATGATTTCTAAAAATCCCAATATGTAGTATCAAATTAATGCTTTCTCGGTGAACAAATTCAGCATTTTGATTTAAATAGTTGTGATTAGTGTAGATTTGGGTGGTAGACTATAGGATATGGAAGATAGCATTAGAATTGAGTTTGAATAACTTCGTGTTAGAGGATGATCATTATAAGTCTAAAAATAGATCTATTTCTTCATGGAGAAATCTGAAGAAGTGATGGATCTATGACAAAGCAGGGAATTTTAGGAAGAGTGTCAGGACTTATATTTATAATAGTATAATGTATTGTTTAATAGTTTATCCATGATTAAAAAAATATATCAAAGGATTTTGCACATATAAAAAATAAATTAAATATAATTCTAAGAAATCAAGAAAGAATCATCACTGGTAAGAAATTAAACATAATTGCAAATATGATAGGGTTTAGCTTACCTCTTGCGTATTAGATTGTTGTGAAATCATCAAGGGTAACGTCTTTAGATCTTTGTTTTACCTGACATTGTAGATAGAGGGGTGAGTTGCCTGACATTGTCAGTCCTGAGAAGTGCCAGCAACATCTTTAAATATATAGACCAACAATATCTTTAAATAAATGATAACAAGAGCTGAAAAAATGTAAAGTAACAAACAATAAGATTATGTTGAAGAAGATACCTATTTAAAATTGAAATCATCCCCGGTAATGTGCTAGATCTTTGTCTTAAAAAAATTCAACATAAAAAATGGATTAGTAGATAGATGGGTGAGTTGCCTGACATTGTCGGTCAGAAATGTGACTTCCTCGGACGGATGTCAACCCACGTTTTCAAAAAATAAAATATTGTATTTAACTAAATGTAAATACATAGACCTGTAACATCTTTAATGATAACCAGAGCTGAAAAAAATGAATAGTAACAAACAATAAGATTAAGGGGAAAAAGATACCTCCTTAAAGTTGAAATCATCACTGCCACTGGTAATGAGCTATATCTGTGTTTCAAAAAAACCCAACACGAGAAATGGATTAGTAGATAGATGGGTGAATTGCCTGACATTTTTAGTATATAGACCTGTAACATCTTTAATGAAAACCAGAGCTGAAAAAATGAATAGTAACAAACAATAAGATTAAGGGGAAAAAGATACCTGCTTAAAGTTGAAATCATCACTTGCCCTTTTGGTAATGAGCTAGATCTGTGTTTTAAAAAAACCCAACACGAGAAATGGATTAGTAGATAGATGGGTGAATTGCCTGACATTTTTAGTATATAGACCTGTAACATCTTTAGGAAAACCCATGGTTAACCAAAACATGAAATGTGTATAGGAGTGTCTTTTAGTGCTTCATGCCAAATTTAATCAGATTTTGAAATGAGTATTTAAACTTATTCAAGTTTTTATAAAACTGGATCGCTTAGAAATGCAAACTAAACAACCTGTCTTCTTAGCATCCAAGAAAAAATACAGTGCCTTCTTCAGATAAATCATAGAAGTTATTTTTGTATAGGATTCACATCTTGAGATATTGTAAAATGTTTTGGGGAAAATGGATCAGTATCAAAATATGTTGTATAGGATTCACATCTTGAGATTCTCTCTTCAGGACTGCTTCTTGGAGTGGTTGAATTAAAATATGTTTCTCTTTTTTTTTCAAATTTTTAAGGTGGTGCATATGATCATAGCTCAATAAGGTTGTTTACATATCATATTAGTTACAAGAATGAACTTGAAATCTTTGATCCTTTAGTAGATTCATCTCATCCTATGTAAGGATATTCAGGCACAAGTATGAGGTTTGAAAGATACAATAAGGGTAAAGTGATCAAAATTGTTGTGTGTAACGGAAAGTTGTTTTTACTTTCTTCTAATTATCATTGTTGAGCTGATGAAATACTTGGTTGACCCTTGCAATGAGTATCAAAGTATAAAATTCCTGCTACCACCTTGTTTTGTTTTCCTTTCTTTGAAGATCTGATGTTCAAGTGTATGTTTGAAGACAATTTTCTTGAAGCTCCCCATTTCTATGCCTTGAATTGATTAATCATGATCTTCTTGAAGTCTGATTGATAAAATGAAGTGTCTCAAATATTGAAATTTTTTTACAGCTCAACATAAAGTTCTCTGTGCAAGGTTGGATCATCTTAAAAAGGTAACATTGTGTAAATTTTGTCAAGAGTGCCTTACTGGTACCTCATCTCAAACTCAGTCTTAGCATATATCATGAAGTTTCTTTTTGAACTTATCAAACAAGACCCTATCATCATCAAGTACACACCAAACATTGTTTGTTTCTTTGGTCTGGGGATAAATTTGAAGGCTTCATCTCAATTGGCTGCATTGCAAACATGAAGGGAATTTCCTCTAGTGCAAAAGAGGTGAAAACTTTGAATTCCATTAAATTTTGGATAAGAAATCAATTATTTGGTAGTCTCAGGCTTTCTCTGTGCATAAAGAGATCCATCTAGTCACTCATCACTCTGACGTGCGTCGATGGGGCGTCGATGGTCTTGGCGCGCAGCGCGCGTGGCTCTTTTGGCGTCATTGGCTATTGCGCGCGCTTGGCTCTATTGGCGCGCGCATCTCATTGGCTCTTTTTGACGCGTCGCGTCTTTTTGGCGGCTGGCGGCTCCTGACGCGCGTCGCTGGCTCTGCGCGCGTCTGACTCCTATTGCGCGCGTCACTGGATTCCTATTGCGCGCGTCGTCGGCTCCTATTGACGCGTGCGCGGCTCCGGCTCTATTGTCGCGCGTCACTGGATCTTATTGACGCGCGTCGCTTGCTCTTATTGATGCGCGTCGTCGCTGGATCCTATTGACGCGCGTCAGCTAGGACTGTTGTCACACGTCAACTAAGACCTTTGCTTGTGCGGCGTCAAGTGAAGCCATTGCGCCGATTTAGCCTATAAATACCCTTGACGGTCATTTTCGTTTTCACCTTCGACTCTTGAATTTTGCGGTCTCAATGCTTCCCAAGCTGCAAGTTCGATAACAAAAATCAAGAGAATCAATTCAATCGATTTCCAAGATCAACTACGGGAATCCCTTATGCCCTCACATCCATCTTGTTTTAAAGATGTCTTGAGAATATAAAGATTTAATGGATGCGTGTGAATTTACTGAGGGCTCGTTAATATGCCCCATTTGAAAGCAGATCGGATATTTTGAATTACTTTGTCATCCTACAATTGAGAGGGCGGCATTTTTATGTGACTACGAGCGATGGCGAATTTTCAATTGATATCGAAAGCAAATGACATCCATCGGTTTACGGGCCTTCCGTTCAAAAATTTACCAATTATTCTGACGACCAAGGCAACACTCGTGGAAGAAAAGAATTTTCTCGAATCAGCGTTCGGTTTCCATGTTGATTGTAAGTATAATTCGTTTTAATTCATATTTGTTATTCTATTTTTATTACGTCTGATTTCTTTGTTATAAATTTATAGTAATTTTCTTTGTTTCAGCATTTGCAGCCCATGTCGATAAATAAAGGCGTGGTGTCTAAGATGTAGCATTTACGAGTACATGTAATTTTTGCAATCTTTAGGGTCTAAGATGAGCTTTGTAACTTTGTTTGACTTTGATGAGTGCGGTGGAAAAGTTTAAACAAAAAAAAAGATCTTAAGAAAAGCTGATGGAACCAAGAAGGGAAATTAATTGATGTTCCCAAACTTGATGATGCAAATCAAGCAGGGGGGAAGAATTATGATCAATGTACTTTAATATTAACGGAGGGTGACTCAGCCAAGGCTCTTGCTGTAAGTGTTTGTGCCTTGAATCAGGGAAATGTGAATACTGAATTTAGTAGTATTGTGACATGTTTGACATCACTTTCAATTTAATTTTTGTTATTTTAGTTATCTTTATCTATCGGGTGGCGGGAATATCTATTGTTGGTCAATATTATTATGGCGTGTTTCCTCTCGAGAGGTAAGCTTGCTCGATGTCGGGGAAGCTACCACTCACCAACAAATGGAGAATAAAGAGATAGTAAATATAAAAAAATCCTTGGTCTGAGGAAGATAAAATATATATGACACATTAAATCTTTAAGATATGGCCATCGATGATAATGTGAGACCGGTACATGATCTTTGTCTAGTCTTTATTTAGTTTACTGCTTAATTCGACACATCCTTTCTAGTGAGATCCTTTTTGACTTGTCCTTTGTCTCTTAAAGGACCATGATGGTTCCCACATCAAAGGATTGTTGATCAATTTCATACACCATACACAGCCATCACTTTGCTTAAAATTCCTTCATTTGTTGTGGAATTTATCACTCCTATTATCGGGGTAAATGTTCCCCCTGTATATTTGGTTGAGTGTATTGAGACTCTTTATATTTGTTTTTAAGCCTCCAGATGTTATGTATCTCCATGTCTAATTTTGGCACATGTTGATGTAGGCAACTCACAAAAATGGAAATGTGTTATCTTTTACACAATTCTGAGTATGAAGCTTGGAGAGAATCATTGAGTGGATCGATAGCTAATTTGGACCATATAGTACTACAAAGTAATGCTAGTTTGTTTTCTCTTTATATGTTTTCAAGTTCTGGTTTTGTTCACTTGTTGATTAGGTATCACTTGTTGCTTGGACCATACAGGGTTTTGGCACAAGTACTTCTAAAGAGGGCAAGGAGTATTTCATAGATCTGGACAAGCACAAAAAAGATTTTGTGTGGGTTGATGAGAAAGATGGAGATGCTTCCTCATATCAATCAGCTTATAGAATGGGACAGAAGGGCTAAGGTTCTTATCAATGAGATTATTAGTCGTTATGAAAATTATTGGCAACAGGATAGTTTATACGCTGCAGCTGATCCAAATTTGTTGTCGCATGGAGATTTCTGGTGTTGGGGAAAGAGGTACAGCCACAGTGGAAGAAGCCGTTGGGGAAGAGTGCAGAGGAGTAGAATTGGATAAAGAAAGAGAGGGTTTTGAAAACTAGAAACTTTTATTATTGAGGAAACTTTAAATATTGAATTTGAAAACTTCTACTATTGAGTATGTACTATGGTATTTGAATTTAATTATATGGATTTATATACAATCTTTAATTTTAATTGCATTAGATGGTGATTATCATGAATTATATGTATGTTTCTTGTTTACTTGCATTGTCATGAATTGTATGTGGACGTAGATGATGAATGATGATAATTGATAATTAATGATAGATGATGATGAAAGACGATGATCAATTTAATGTGGACGTAGATTTATCATCAAGCACAATAATTCTTCTTCTCTAGACTTTTGAACTTGTTTTAAGATAATTATTCTCTATACTTGTAACGATATGATCATAATGTCATTAGAATGGATATAGATGATAAATAAATGGAATGTGTTATAATGGATATAGATGACATTAATGATTAGAATGGATATAGATGACATTAGAACGAATAGAATTGTAATGATATGATTATGAATTATTTTAAAAAATGAAATTGTTTTAATAAATTTAAAATTAGATAAATAATTGTGTTAATAATAATTGTAGTGTCAGGACTCAGGATATGATAATGATATGGTGATGATATGATATATATGGATGATGAGGAATTTTATGTGGACTTATATTTAAAATCGTATAATGTATTGTTTATCCCGAATTTTATGTGAATTTTATGAGGAATTTTATGTGGACTTATATTTAAAAATAAATTAAATATAATTGAGAAATCAAGAAAGAATCATCACTTTGGTAAGAAATTAAACATAATTGCAAATATCTTTAGGGTTTAGCTTACCTCTTGCGTATTAGATTCTTTGTGAAATCATCAAGGGTAACGTCTTTAGATCTTTGTTTTACATGACATTGTAGATAGAGGGTGAGTTGCGACATTTGATCTGACTCTGAGAAGTGCCAACAACATCTTTAAATATATAGACCAACAATATCTTTAAATAAATGTAAATATATAGAATTAGACCTGTAACGTCTTTAATGATAACAAGAGCTGAAAAAATGTAAAGTAACAAACAATAAGATTATGTTGAAGAAGATACCTATTTAAAATTGAAATCATCACCGGTAATGTGCTAGATCTTTGTCTTAAAAAAATTCAACACAAAAAATGGATTAGTAGATAGATGGGTGAGTTGCCTGACATTGTCGGTCAGAAATGTGACAGCTTCCTCGGACGGATGTCAACCCACGTTTTCAAAAAATAAAAATATTATTTAACTAAATGTAAATACATACACTGTAACATCTTTAATGATAACTGAGAGCTGAAAAAAATGAATAGTAACAAACAATAAGATTAAGGGGAAAAAGATACCTCCTTAAAGTTGAAATCATCATTGCCACTGGTAATGAGCTAGATCTGTGTTTTAAAAAAACCCAACACGAGAAATGTATTAGTAGATAGATGGGTGAATTGCCTGACATTTTTAGTATATAGACCTGTAACATCTTTAATGATAAAGATAAAAGATAGATAAAGAAGATACCTATTTAAAGTTGAAACAATCCATTATCGATAAGCTTCATCAAAGTCGATGTTGTCTTACGTAGAATGTGACGAAGAGCCGATTACACTCTCAAGGTTGGGAATATTTGTACTTGTAGCTGTATTATTCACACCTCTTCTTTGCAAAGGAATTCGATTGCGCGATTGCTCTGTCGAGCGGAAAGGTTTCGATGGAGTATCGAGAAACATAACACCTCATGCTGACTTTCGATTTTTATCAACTTTGTTTCTCGGTTTTGATTTTATAAATGACAATGCACTGAAAACCCTTTCATCCTCCACTGAGACCCCAAAATCATTGTTTGGCATAACTCATATAATCTGAAATATTCAACGATATCTTCTTGTAAGATAGAACTTTGATAGATTCCTCGCCATGACCTTGTAATAGCACCACTTCGAGAAGGTTGATCTAAATTCTTATATTGGTTCCTCATTGTTGTTGCAAAATTTGTTGGTGAAACTTTAATAAATCGGCATTGGTATACCTTTGATTTCCATACCCTTGAGCTCAGCGTCTTTGTAAATTGTTCCATTATTGTACCCATTGATTTATGGAAATGCTTCTTGAAAAAGTCTGCATGGCCACCTTGATATTCAAAAATTAGGATTCATCACACCCATGGCTTCGAGAATTTTATCTTTCTGAAGCGTTCCTAATTTACGATGACAAGGTTTAAAAATTTTTTTAAGCTTTATTCTTGTTTCAACTATATGAGACTCAAACAAATTACGTGTCACGGGAACATCTTCTCGTTCGATCTGTAATATCTTGGCGTTTTTGCAAAATGTGCATTGGTATTTCCCTCCATTACTTGTGATGCATAGGTGATCGTGGATATTAAATCTCAAAAAGGTGTTAGGATTTTAAGATCTAATAAATCTTTCCAATTTTCAAAAGCAGGTGCATCAAAACTATCACAGGAGCAGTCAATATATCAAGACTTTGACATACCATTTTCCTCATCCGTATAAAATCCACAATATAGATTAATCGCCTGTGCATGCTTCATCGATGTATTGATCTCCTTTAACATTGGAAGAATACCAACCAATGTAAGCAATGTCTCCAAATCGTTAAGCGGAACAACAAGTCCCTTGCCTATCAACTTCATGGCGGTATTTGTGCATGAAACCAACCAATGAAGGATACTCCTCACGAACTCTGCATGCAGGTTCATACAAAGAGATCCATCTAGTCTCCACATCCTTCAGAAGTTTTTTGCCATCTGTAATTCCAATTGCAAATTTTTGGAACTCGAGAAAACGCTTTGGGCTGCTTGACATATAGGCATGAAGTTCTCTTATAAGGTCTTCTAATTTAGCAACATTTTCGTGGTTGCTTACCATTTTATACGCTAAATTCATTATGTGAGCCATACAGTGAATTGGTAGCATATATGGGGCCCTTGTTGTTTGTAATCTAACACGAGCCCTGTTCGGTGACCTGCATGAGAGATGCACCATCTGCTCCAACGCATACCAACCGTAGCAATTTCATAATCAGTCATACCATGACATCTTTCAAATGAGAAACAACTATTTTATATAGGTTTTCGGCATTGCGATTTTCAACCATTTTCATAACACCCACGAGATGAGGTGTCCTTATATGATTTTCTAAAGTATAGATGTGGATACATACCCATGCGGTGTTGTCATTCTTTGTCACTTCATCAATTGAAAGAGAGATAAAGTTTGCTTTTTTACATTCTCTTTCAAATCTTCCTTCTCTATCATCGAGAGGCATTTTGCCATTTCCCATCCACTACTTTCGGACCAATGAGGCGAGGTACATTCAGCATTCCGTTAAATTGATACAAAACTTTGAAATCGAGGAAATCGAAATCGCTCTTCCTTTTTTTAGTATTTGAAAAAGAGTAGAGAATTGTATGAATTTTGCATGTAGATTTGTTTCTTTCATCTTACCAATATGCGATGTGATCGTTCCTCCCTTTTCCAACAGATGTATGTGTTTTTTCTGCTCTGCCTCATATTCCAGCTGCGTATCTAACAACATGCATGCATTCTTTTGAGTTTTCCACCTATGTGTTTTGATTTTACGGCCATCCGCCCCATTACTGATTAAATATTGTTTTCCACAATGTTTTTCTATAGTGTCAAGCTTGATTGCATTT
This sequence comes from Taxus wallichiana var. yunnanensis, assembly GCA_018340775.1. Classification (NCBI taxonomy): domain Eukaryota; kingdom Viridiplantae; phylum Streptophyta; class Pinopsida; order Cupressales; family Taxaceae; genus Taxus; species Taxus wallichiana. Next base: position 622,957,152 of record CM031241.1, on the reverse strand, counting down.
TTGTTGCTTTCCCATTTCCACGTACATATTTTACATGTACATTCGGATGGGATTTCTTGAGAATTAGATGATTTGTACGGAGTTGATAAAGCAGAAATTTAGCTTGCCCAATCAAACTTGTATGTCTGCCGATGGTCCACATATTCTTGTTCGTTTTGATGCTTTACTTTTTGAGTAGAATTTTGAGCAATATCACAATCACGGAGTTTCCTCTTTCTTGGACCGGAGTTTGATTTTGATTTTGTCTTCCATTTTTTGAGTGTTTGTATCTGTGATATCTAGCTGCATACAGTTGCACCCAACGGGAACAATATCTTCAAGATCGGCATATTATCGTAGGTTTCATTTGTTTGACTTTGATCTTGCATGCGAGAATGCATGTCCACCTCAATAATACCTTCCACCTGAGTCAGTATTCGATTCTTTGTGGTGGCATCTATATGATTGGTATTTACAATATCTGTATCATGAGTTTCCAAAATACTTGAAGAGTGATTTTGAGATTTCTTACTTACTTTTAGGTTATTCGTATTCTTTGAGTGGCACCTTCCATTATTACGAAAAAGAGTGCGTCGTGCGTAGAAAAGAATGTGCGAGTAGCGACTCTGTCCGAGTGTCGAGGTCTTGTCTTGCGCGTCAATCCATTTCGTCGAGCGTCTTTGTCGTGTGCATCTGCGCTTGCTCTTGTGCGCGTCAACCCTTCCTCTGTCGCGCGTCAACACTTTTTGTCGCGTCAACACTTTGTCATGCGTGCGTCAACACTTGCCCTGTCGCGCGTCAACACTTCCTCTCACAGCGCGTCGTGTTTTCACGCGTCAACACTTCCTGTCGCGCGTCAACACTTGCATTTTGTCGTCGCGCGTCAAAGCACTTCCTCGAATCTGTGCTTATGCGTCGAGTTCAAACTTCTCTTATTGCGTGCGTAATTTGTTAAGATCTGACTCTTGTCGCGCGTCAATTAATGTTTTTATTGTCGTGCGTCAACCTTTGCATTTGTCGTGCGTCACAATCACGAGGCTATGTAATATGAATCTACGGTGCTTAAGAGGGTATGCGAGTTCAAATTTCACGGTATTGGTAATTTTTAAGTTAAGCTACTTGAGGTATCTACCGGTGAATCACCTAGGTTTTTATAGGAGATGTTTTCAAATGAAGGCGAAGCCGACCCCAAAAAAATATACTATATATTTTAGGCGAACAGGGCATGACCCACTCAGAATAATTCACCTTTTCAAATTTTCATAAAATGAAATTCTACACAAACACAACAAAGCAACATAAATAGTTAAAAAAATTAGAAAGAAATATTAAACACACAAGAACATGTATGCATGTGTTAGTAAATGTGGAAGATCTATACCAAAGGATTAATGAGATATGAAAAAATTAATGGTGAATGAATTGATCACATTGATGAGGTTATCAACAAGATAATCATCACACATCCATTATTGCTACAACCTGCATAGACACCATAAGACACCACAGAAAAAAACACTTCCCACAATGTAAATGTTAGCCAGAGGATGCCATAAGGTACAAGAAAATGAAATGATAATAGTAGATAATAGTAAGCATAGAATGGATAAAATTACTAATCATGAAACCAAAGGTAACAAAGCATGGGTAAGTCCCACTGGTCATTCTTGAATGTAAACTATAGAAATCAGTGATAACGAAAAATACTTAAACTGAAATTTATACCTTCTTCTTTGTGTTTCCTTCGTAACCTTATAATGGGAACTCGACTTGGATGGGATCGGATTGATTGAAATGTAGGTTCTTTCTCCAACATGAGCAATAGCTTGTATTCTGATGACGATCAATTCACAACTTTTCACCAAGGGATGTAAGGATGAATGATTTAGGGATGGAAAAAGTAGGACTATATAAACGTTAGGGACGAGATGGAGGATTCTCTATGCAAAGTAAGAATAAAAGATATTTGAAATTATTTTTTCTTTTATTAAGAGAAAGGGAACAAGGCTCTATTTATAGCCTGAAATTTGGATTAATTCAAATATTTTAGTTAATCATGATTTGAAAAAGGAAGAAGGTTTAAGTGAGTGAGGGACATGAAGAGTGGATAGGAATTAAACATGAATATTTAATTCACAAGTGGGGGGCATGGAGAATAATGACATGTGAGGAATATTAATTAGGAATTGACAAGGTTTTATTAATTGACTAATGTCAATTAATTCCTCATGGGTTTTTATGGGAAATAAAATGGGAAAATTAATTGATTTAGGAGGGTGTGAAATTAGGGTGTCTACATTTTCCCCTCTTTGGAAGGGTACTATGAAAGTAGTGTCCTTTCAAATAAAGTAGATGAAATGGATGAATATGCCCCAGGTGGTGGGATTTAAGGTTTTGAAGAGATTATTCTTAAGGAAGGTGTTCCTTTGATAAGAAGTTATTAGAGGAATAAAAGAGAAAGCATTCTCTAAGAAAAAATTAGAAAAAAATTTCTCATGAGAATAGAAGAAATTAGAGTATGGTTGATGAATGGGGAAGAATTCAATCTACTTTCTCTAAGAAAAAAATAGAACAAACATTTTTTTGTGAGAATAGAAGGTGGTAGATGATGAATGTTATGGTATTGTTTAAGAGAAAAAAAAACCATGGGAAGATGTGAATAGAGATGGATATGATGTTGCCCTCTCGAGAGGAAAAATGAGAATGGAAGAGATGACAAATCTCTTGAAAAGAGGATAGGTCAACACTATGGAGAGGAGGATGAGAATGGGGTGTAAGAGAATGGAGCAAATTGTGGTGCCCAAATGGGGAAAAAATCAATTGACCTTGAATGTTAGGTGTGAAGATGTGTTGAAGGATGTAATGAGTGAGAGTGGAAAGAGAGAAAAAGGAATGGACATGAGTAGTGGTTGATTATGAGTAGGTGAAGAATGGGAAATTTCATGAGGAAATAAAAATTAGAGGTGAAGGAGACAAGGGTATGGAATATAGTGGATGGAGATGGAGGGATAAAAAGGGAATGAAAGAGGTAGAAGAGAATAAGAGAGAAGGATGATAGGGGAAGAAGGGAATTAGGAAGGATGAACAAGGAGATAGAAGAAGAGACGAGATGAGATGAGAGAAGATGACAGAGCAGAGGGTGAAATCATAAAAAAAAGGACGAGGAGAGAGAGAGAGAGGCAAAATGAAGGTAGTGGAATATAAAAGATAAGGTGAAGAGGTATGTATGAGATAAAGGGAGAGAAATGATGGAAAATGAAGGAGATGAGGAAGATGAAGAATTTAAAGAAGATGAAAGAGATGATAGAACGGAGAAAAGAAAGAAACTATAGGAAGATGTGGAGAAGATCATAGAAAGGAAGAGAAAATGGTACATAATGAAAAGTGTAGAGGTGGTAGAGAAAATAAGGGGAGGGGAGGAGGAAGGTGAAAATTCTGGGGAAGAAGAGATGACAAGGTGGATACAAGGAGAAGATAGGGACCAAGGTGTTGTGGGAAATAGAGAATATAGAACAAAACACATTGAGATGCATGTGTAGGTTGAAAGGATAAAAAATATTGGATAGTGAGAAAGATACAGGGGTATTGATAAGGAAGTAACAAGGAATAATGAGGGAAAAATAGGAAGAACATATATATAGAGAGAGAGAGAGATAAGAAGGAAGAGTGGGAAGGAGGAGAGGAAAAGAGAGGAAATGGTGCGTGAAGGGAGTCAAGAATGGGGATATTCTATGGAGAGTGGGTAGCATTAGGAATGTAGAGAGAATAAAGAGGGGAGGAATGACATGGAGTGGAAAAACCATGGAGATGCATGAGATGAGGATAAGAGGATTACAAGAAAATAGACAAAGGATGTATGATGAAGACAGTAAATATATTAACAAGGGAGAAGTGAAAATGGAGAGGTGGGGAAGAAATGAAAAGAAAGGGTGGAGGTGGAGAAAAGGGAGGGGAGGAAAGAGAGAATGGATGATAGAAGAGGAAATTCTAGTGAAATAAATTTAGGGAAGACCAACAATAATTATTATTAAGGATGATGGAAAGAGTGGAGAAAAAGTGGAGAAGGAAAAAGAGAGTGAAAAAGGCAATGGAGAATGATGATGAGTGAATTTTAGGGGAAGCCAACAATAATTATTAGTGTGAAACATGAGTGGTAGTATGGGGGATGGTGAATGAGGAAATGGAATATGATGATGAAATAATGTTAGAGGGAGACCAACAATAATGATGGGTGGGAATAGGGGTGGATATGTGGGAGAATTTGAGAAGATGGAGTGGAAAGAGTAAATAAATGGTGAGTGATGATTTGTGACAAGATGAAGGTGAAGAGAGGATGTAGAGGATGAGGATGAACAAGATGAAGGTAAATAAATGAGATATGGAAAGAGTGGAAAAGAGCGGGATGAAGAAAGATAAAACAAAGAGGGAAAATGGGGAAAGGAACATGGTTGAGTAATGAGGGATCAAGTAGGATTCACAAGCTAAAGATGATGGACACACTCTATGATATGATAGGTTGAGAAAGGGTAATGGTAGGAGGAAAAGTTGGTTGGTAGGGAGACTAGGAGGAAGTAATGATCAATGGAAGGAATGATGAGTGAGAAGAAGGTGAAGTCTAGAATGACAAATCCATCTTAAGGGGAACCCTTAAGTAAGACAGTCATGCGGCAGAAGTGATTAAGTAATATTTCCAAGCAGAGGATGATGGGGATGAAGAGTGGGAAAATAGGAGGTGAATTTGGTGAGAATGTAAGAGGTGGTGAGAGGATGTGATGATGGGGAATGATGAGAAAAAGTGAAGGGTGAGAATGTGTAGTGATGGGGAGTGCAAGATGACAAATCATCCTTAAGAGGAACTCTTAAGTAAGATAGCCATGATGCACGAATGGTTAAGTAAGATCACCAAAATGATAGTGATGATGAATGGAAAAGTGATTTAACAAAAATAAACCTTTTTAAAATCCTAATTGCAAAGTAACTAATTGTAAAAATGATATACAACTCGCTAAGTACATTATGACACAAAAAAATAAGTAAATAAATGTGAAACCCTAAGCAAGAGATGTAGAAATAATGACTTAGTTGATTAATGCTTGATCTGGGAGTGCTTTGGACTAGGAAAAATGTTGAACATGAAGTAAAATGTGTCTTCAATGCTCATGAAAAATTCTAGATCTTGTAGATGATGTCGAGACAGGCATCCACGGTTGGATAGGGGTGCTGAGCACTAGAGACTACTATTGGGTGCCAATGACTATGAAAATGGTAAAAATATGATTTTTATATTTGCACAATTTCAGGGAAGAGGTTTGAATCCTAATCCTACTCTAAATTCCAAGGAGACAGAGATAGAAAGTGCAAAAATTGAAACTAAACTAATAGGTGATACACCAAAGGAGGAGTGGTGAACACTTCTAGTTCTGCAGATAGACACAGATCATGGAATGCAACATAAACATCATGCACAACTGATAAGATGTAATTGAAAGTCTGAAATGAAGCAAACAACACAACCAAAGGATGAAAACTGATCACAGAGCCTGTATTGTCATTTCCACTGTCAAAATCCTTGCATTACAACATCAAAAGGTAGAAAACCTATTACAACCATCAAGAGGTCTGATACTTGCAAAAATCACTTGTTGAAGGTGAAAGAAGAAGCTTGCTATCCAAAGAAATGTCCCCCAAAAAATGAGCCAAATCTAGCTTTTACAATGCATGGGTCGAGCCTAGGAGAGAGAAAACATGTAAAAATGTGGGAGCCATTCCTCATTGAATGAAGATGCATTAAAACAGCATGGGCATCCTTACAGACCCATGCCCTGACATTTTGGCCATGCTGAAGAAGAATGCGACCCATTTTGCATTAAAACTGGTTGTTGAAACGTCATTTCTGGCCATTACCACGTGCCAGAGATGTTTCTTGATTTTTCTCTCCAAACTGAACCAAAATGCAAATTGACCCCGGAATCATGTAGATAATTTCACCAGCTTTCCATTGATATAAAGAACGTGAAAATCCGAGCTCTGGATCGAAAGATATGGCCATTTGAAGATTTAGGCAAAAACAAGGCCAAAACGGATCGGTGGGAAAAAAGTTTGAATTTTTTACCCATTTGGTCTTTGGAAAAAATTTCAAATTTTCCCATGCACTCCACCACTTGGATGACACGTGTCAGGCTCTGATTCATCCATGGGCTCATCCTTTGAAAATTTCTTTCGGGCCCTTCCTTTAAAATTTTTTGCCACTTGGACACGTGGCACTATTTTATTGGCTCGGGCCTGAGGGGCGCACTTTGCCCTTCGAAAATTTGGCATTTTTCACTTTGGGAAAATTTCCCATTTCCCCCATGCTCCGCCACTTGGATGACACGTGTCAAGATTCCATTCGATGGTGGGGCAAGTGGCCAAAACTTTTACCTTTGAAAAACTTGACCGAAACTTGGAAAATTTTCTAAGTCCTTCTCTTTCCCCGCCACTTCCTGGGACACATTCTCCCGCATCGGCCGATTCGGGCTTCCTTGTCCCTACTTGTGGCTTTTTCACCTTTTTCATGTCTCACGTGTCCCCGTACTTTTTTCCCAACCTGTCCCTGATCCGGATGAAAATCTCTCCGCCTTGGCCGATTCAAACGGGATTCCTTGTCCTTTCTCGGCTTTTCGCATGCCTTTCGCGTCCCTCGCGTACTTGCTTTTTCCCCTTTGTCCCCGCATGTCCTTTGTCCCAAACTCGTCCCTCGGGACAAATATCTCCGAACCGCCCGAAATGGACTGTCTTTTCGGCAAACCGCCGATTCACATCCCACGCGTACTTTTGTCCCGCTGTCCCAAACCGCGTGAAACAAAAGACTTAGATGATTTTTTCTTGCTTTTTCGGCCATTTTTGCCCCTCGCGTCCCGACGTCCCAACTATCCCATGGACCGCCTGGGACAAAATGTCCGACTTAGCTGATTTTCTTGCTTTTTCGGCCCCAAGCTTGGTACGATGAACCTCAGTACGACCCAAACCCTTCAGACCGAAATGCTTTAAAACAGTCCTGCAACCTTATTTTTTGCATTTTTTCCATTTTTTCTAACTCGTTGGGATTTCTTCTTGGATGGGAGAGTTAGAAAAAGGCCGAGGGGACCCCAAAAACATGATTTTGGGCCTCGAATCAATCTTACTTGCTCGGGACTGAATAATTTGATGCATGTTATCAAAATTACCTTGAGGGGTGAATTTTGGATAACAATTTTGGTGACTCAGTGGGGTCATCATCTCCTGCGGATGAAGTTACTAGTTGCTGAAGCATCCATTGGGCATGGAGTCATGAGTTGTCTATTCGGAACCCCAACTGACTTAGAATGTTGCAAGGAGGAAGATGGAATATCACCCGATGGAAGCAAGGGCTGCAAAACATCTCCAGGGACAGCAAGCCTGTGCCAAAGCACTTAGGGAAAGTAAAACAACCTACAAAAAACAATGTGCACAAGCACTTGGAGGAATGAAAACCTAAGCTAATATTTACAAGGTGGAGAATTTCCTTTAGTAAAGAATGCTTTAGATAGATTCCATTGACTCGGAAATGCAGTTCTTCGCCATCCAATGAAGACAATTGGAAGGCATTGTTGTCCTTACACTTTGTGACCATGTATGGGCCACTCCAAATGGCATCAAATTTTGAATGCCTTCCCGGTTTTGCTCTATCTGCATCCCATTTTAACACTAGATCTCCAACTTGGAAAGATCTACTCTTGGCCTTCCTATCAAAGGTCTTCTTGATCAAAGCTTGATCCTTCTCCATTGCTTGGGATGCCCGATCTCCGATCTCTCGAGCTCCATCAACTCGCATATCTCACCTCCATGGGCCCAAACTCTAAAGAACTCTAATTGCTTCATGAGTTCCAATGTTGGCAACTCAAGTGACATGGGCAAGATTGCCTCTCTTCCATAAACAAGCCTGAATGGAGAGTTACCTGTGGATCTCTTGGGAGTTATCCTATCAGCCCATAAGGCTGATTTCAGTTTGGTATGCCAAGACCTCTGATTCTCATCAAGAGTCCTCCTAATGATCCTCAACAAGTTCTTGTTTGTAGATTCAGCTTGGCCATTACCCTGAGGGTAGTAGTTTGATGAAGTACTTAGGTAGATCCCGTTCTTGACAGCCCACTCAGTCACCTTGGATCCAATGAATGCTAATGCATTATCTGAGATTATTGTAGCAGGTATGCCAAATCTGGTTACTATCCCCTCATAGAAGTCTAAGATGCTAGACTCATTTGCTTCCTTGAGTGCTACTGCTTCAGTCCATTTGGTGAAGTAGTCTGTGGCTGTCAAAATCCACTTATGCCCTTGGCTTGAATTGGGATTAATGACTCCAATGAAGTCCAAACCCCATTGCATGAATGGCTGGTCAACTGAAATTGGATGCAATGGGAGGGCAGCAAACCTCTCTTTACCTGTGAAGAATGCACAATTCTTGCACCTTTTGATCCACGCAAAGCAATCATTGAAAATCTTGGGCCAATAATAACCAGCCTTCATGATTTTTAGGGCTATCACTCTTGGTGTAAAATGACCACCAGCTGGTCCACCATGGAACTCTTCCAACACCCTATGAATCTGATTTGTGTTAATGCATCTCAGCAGCACTCCATTCACATCTTTCTTGAACAAAACACCATCTACTATGGCATATGGGACAGCCTGCAATCTGAAGTGTCTTCTTTGGGTTTTGTTCATCTCTGGAGGGCATAGGCCCATGCTTAGGAAGTGCATTATACCTTGGGTCCAGCAAGGAGTGGGGACAACATTATCCTCTTCTTGAGTGCTACCTTGCACATGGCTGTCTTGAACTGTCAAAACAGCCTCTTCTTCATTGCATACTCCCTTTTGCTTGCCTATAATCAGCTGCTCACACAATCCTTTTCCTCTTACCAGCTTGGTGACCTTGATCTCAATGTCATACTCCATGACACGAGTGATCCAACCTGCCCTTTTCTCATTCAAATCCTTGTTGAGGAGGAAGTCCTTTACTCCCGCATGAGAGACCAACAACTGAACCTTGTTGTTTGAGACTAGATGCTTGAATTTCTTCAAGCTTCTGATTACTGCAAGTACATGCTTCTCAATAAAAGAATATCTCACCTCATAGTCCTCTAGGATTTGGCTGAAGAAAGCAATTGGCTGCTCATCATTGTCCTTCTCGCTGCACCAAAATGGCGTAAATAGTATCATTACCTCCAAATGCATAGAGGATGAAATCCTTGGAGAAATCCGGGGGTTGATGAGAGTTGGTGCTTGAGAGATGGCTTCTTTGATTGCTTCAAAACCTCCTTTCCTTCTGCTGTCCACTTGAAAGCCATGCTTTTCTTTAACATTTTGGTGATAGGTTTGACAAGGGCTGCAAAATCTGGGACAAACCTCCGAACAAAGTTTATTCTCCCCAAGAAACTCTGAAGGGCCTTCTTGTGGCTTGGCAATGGTAGTGCTCTTATGGCTTCAACCCTCTCTAGATCAATTGCTAATCCTTCTTTGGAGACAATATGGCCAAGGAGCTTTCCTTCATGTGCTAGGAAGATACACTTCTTAGGATTCAAAGACACTCCAAATCTCCTGCACCTTTGGAAGACTTGTCTCAAATGAGAGAGGTGGTCTCGCTGCATTTTGAAAAAAAAAGTGATATCATCAAGGTATATCAGCACCACGTTGTTAATCAAACCTTTCAACGCCATGTCCATTGCTTTCTTTGGAAGGTAGCTCAAGTTGGACAACCCAAATGGCATTTTCCCGTATGCATAAGTTCCCATTTGGTTGTGAAGGCTGTCTTGAACTGATCTTCTTCCTTCACCATAATCTGATTGTAGCCCGAGTAGCCATCAAGTAGTGAAACCTCTCTGAGCCAGCCACAACTTGCAAAATTTGCTCCATAGAAGGGAGTGGGTAATGGTCCTCGAGAGATGCTCTATTCAAGTCTCTCAAGTCAACACACAATCTGATCTCTCCACTCTTCTTTCTCGATCGAACTAAGTTGGCAACCCAACTAGAATGCTTGATTGGGAATATGATTCTTGACTCAATCAACTTGTTCAATTCCTTCCTCATGAGAGGTTCCATGTGTGGATTGACTAGCCTTTGTTTCTGCCTGATGGGCTTAGTATTTGGATCCAACTCAATGGTGTGCCGAGCTAACTTGGGATCAAACCTTTCAAATCTTCGTAGCTCCAAGCAAACACATCAGGGAACTCTTGACACAAACATGTATGAACTCATACCTTTCTTGTTCAGTTGTCATCTTTCCAATTTGCAATGGTTTGTTCTCTTCCACCAAGATGGATACCGAATCTTCTCTCTTGACCTGAATGTTTGCTTTCTCTTTCCTAAACTGATCATTGGGATTGAAAATGGACTCCAAAGTGATAAGTCCCTTGGGCAGCTTGTTAGTTCTCAGCTGTACCACTTGGTCACCATACTGCTGTTCCAATTTTTCCTGATTTTTAGCTGAGAACTCAACTTCTTCTTGTAAGAAATGGATGATTTGCTGGTCATTCTCAAACACTTGCCAACTTACATTGTTATCCGGCACTGAAGGCCTCACAATCACATGGATGTTTGGCTGTACCTTGTCCTTTTGAATGCTTTCCACAATATCAAAGGCTGCCCTAATCGCCGCTGCAAGCCTCACAAGCAGCTTGGTTCTCTTTCCTAGAATGGATTTGATGCCAAAGCCCTCAAAATCTTCAATGAGGTCCCACACCCTGTTCTTGTAGCACTTGAGTAGATCATTCTTGGCAGCATGTTGCCCTTTGACCTGATTTACAATCAATTCACTATCACCAAAGACTTGCAAGTTCTTTATCCTCTCTTTATTGCCCAATGCATCCCTCGCACCAAGGCTTCATATTCAAGCAGTTGTTATTAGAGCATGCAAACTGAAATCTAAAAGCTGAATAGTACTTTACTCCTTGAGGTGAAACCAACATGGCTCCCCTCCGCACCTTGTCTACTCCTTGATCCATCAAAAAATAGCTGCCATACCTCATTGTCATCCTTGTGGTCTGGCTTGGTGATGCTAGGAATGGGCTGATCTTCTTCATGTATGCAATAGACTCCTAGCTCAGATTCTTCTACTTCTTGATAAGGATCAAAAGCATGCACCTTGTTTGCCCATTCATCAAGAGTTAGATCCGGGATGCTTCCAACCTTGGTGTCAGCTTCATCAGTGCTTGGGTGATCTTCTTGATCAAATGCCGAACAGTTGGCATTGATCTGACTTGGAGTGTAGGGCTCAATGTGGAAGTTTGCAATAGGTTCAGACCTGATTGTAGCTTTGGTTCCATACCTCATTCTAAACAACATGTGTGACCAATCAGCAGACAAATATCCTCCAATCTTGGCTGTGAAATCTCTTGACAAACATAGGGCAAAGAGTGGTGGAAGGTCTATAACTGATACATCTTGTAAAACAACAACATTTGGACATGCATGCAAGGTAAGACTCAAGTTTCTAATCACCCCAATTGTTGTTATTGTTGTCCCATCCAACTGCACTACCCCTTTGGATATGGTTTCATATTGAAGTCCTAGCTGATCAGCTATTTGCTTGGGCATCACTGAGCTACTTGCCCCGGAATCAATCATGCAATTGTGCACCAATTGGTTTCCAATGATTAATGAGACATAAAAAGGAGGGGGCTTCAACATTTTACCTTGTTGTCCTCCATGATTCCCTTCAGGTTGGGCAAGCATTTGTGAGCACCTTCTCTTGCATTTGGACTTGTTGATTTGAAGTTGTCCAGTCCTTCATGGCAGCTTGTAGCAAATCTCTTTGGCCTGGGATGGATAGTGATTCCCACATTGATATATTTACATTTGTCTTCTTCATCTGATCAATGATGTTGAATGGGGATGAAGCATCCCTCTGCTGTCCTTTAGCTTGCACATTCATTCCTTGCACATGGGCAGCAACAACTGGCATGTGAGTTGGTTTAGGAGCTGGTTTGGGTGCTCCTTGCATGTTTGGGACTACATTTTGTTTGCCAAAAGCTTGTGGAGTGGTAGAAGGTTGTGGATTACTTGGAGCCAATGGCTGTCCTTCACCCAAATTTCTCCTTTTTGACCTTGTGTTGGCTGCAACACTTTGAGAGGGTATTTGATTCATACCACAGAAATCTTCAGCCTGCCAATTGACAAGAGTAGTTTCGTTCGAGATGTTGTTCTTGCCGAGGTGCTTCTTGCTCGCTGATCCTCTTCGTGGTTGGACTCTTGCGACCCACCAATGGTTTGCACCATAAGAGCCTGATTTAATGCACCGTTAAAGCACATTGATTGGTTATGTGGTTGACCGCACGGAAACACCAATCATATTCTTGGGCCATGTTATTTTGCACCGGTACCAAAGCTCTGGATGTGGATGCAACATTGGGGTTATCGGGCTGAAATGGTCTGTTGGCAGGAGGCCTTGCTTGATTCTGATTTGCAGCTAGATTGGGTGGTCTTTGAGGCTGATATGGCTGCCTGTTAGGCCGAGCTTGAGGCTGATAAGAAGGTCTAAAACTTTGGGCTTGTTGCCTCTTGAGTGTAACCAGCTCATTGCCTAGATTTTGCAATTGCTTCATGACTTCTTGAAGTTCGTTTGAGGCACTAGAAGATGAAGTAGAAGCTTCACTTGAATTCTGATTTCTAGGAGTGGGAATAGGAGCTAAGACAGGCACTTGACTAGTACTTGGGCTCTCTAAACTTGGATATAATGGCATTGGAGGCCTAGGAGCTAGCTTTCCAGCTTGAATCAAACAATTTTCAGCCCTAATGGCAATGCTATAAGCCATAGGGATAGTTATGCCTCCCATGGACTGAATCAACATAGAAATATCAGAATTTAAGAGCTTTAAGGTAATATAGAAAAGCACCTTCTGCTGCTGGCCTTACTGCCACTGGAATCCTCTCCCAAGTCCTTTGAAATCTGAAGTTAAAATCGGCCACCGCTCATGGGAGCTCTCGATGGTTGTCACACTGTTCCAAAAGGGACAAGTTATCTCCCTTCTCTCCAAACTGCTCATGGAGGGCTATACATAGCTGGTTCCAATTTTGGATAGAACCTGAGGCAAGGCTCCTGAACCATTGTAAAGCTTTCCCCTTGAATGAGGATGCCAACAATTTGACAGCAACTTGCATCTCATTGATTTCATGAATTGCACAAAGGTTGGCAATGTCTTTAACATGATCACCAGTGAGTAGTCTGTTTTCTCAGTGAAGTATGGAATGTTCTTCAATGCCGCAACGGGATCGATGTTGTGCATTGAGAGCAAGTGGGCTGCTGCCAGTGAAATTGACATACGGATTCGGTGGTTGCGCCATTCTGATTGGCCTGAGAACCCTTGTTGATTGGATGAAAGGCCTACCAGGTGGAGGTGTTGACAAGGTTCTATTAGGTGGAGATGGAGATCTTTGAGCTCTTCTTCCCCTTCTCTCTTCCTGGAGATAGGTGTAGATGAACAAACAATCCTTCCTCCCTAGTTCTTGACCTGGTTTGTATTCTTCTCATAAATTTTCCAGGCTTGGACTGCTGAAACCAACGGATTATGCTTCTTTTGGAGTCGCCAGATGTGTGATTTTAAGCTCCTTCAAAGCTGGAACTTACAACAAGTGCACATCGATCTTGTTGCAATAAAAGTGAAGACCTCTAAGGTCCCACCGGGTGTGCCAAAACTGTTAGTGCAAATCAGCAGCACCCCCTGGATGTTGATCAGATTTCTAGTTTGATCATTCTAAGCATCCAGTGTGATTGCACAACATTGAAACCTCTCTCCAAGTGTGGGACTTGTAAAATGAGAGAGGAATCTCTAGATTAGAGGCTGGTTCCTCAAACTCCTCTGATTAGATCTGTTATTTGCATAATGCAGAGGTTTGAATCCTAATCCTACTCTAAATTCCAAGGAGACAGAGATAGAAAGTGCAAAAATTGAAACTAAACTAATAGGTGATACACCAAAGGAGGAGTGGTGAACACTTCTAGTTCTGCAGATAGACACAGATCATGGAATGCAACATAAACATCATGCACAAACTGATAAGATGTAATTTAAAGTCTGAAATGAAGCAAACAACACAACCAAAGGACTGAAAACTGATCACAGAGCCTGTATTGTCATTTCCACTGTCAAAATCCTTGCATTACAACATCAAAAGGTAGAAAACCTGTTACAACCATCAAGAGGTCTGATACTTGCAAAAATCACTTGTTGAAGGTGAAAGAAGAAGCTTGCTATCCAAAGAAATGTTCCCCCAAAAATGAGCCAAATCTGGCTTTTACAATGCATGGGTCGAGCCCAGGAGAGAGAAAACGTGTAAAAATGTGGGAGCCATTCCTCATTGAATGAAGATGCATTAAAACAGCATGGGCATCCTTACAGACCCATGCCCTGACATTTTTGGCCATGCTGAAGAAGAATGCGACCCATTTTGCATTAAAACTGGTTGTTGAAACGTCATTTCTGGCCATTACCACGTGCTAGAGATGTTTCTTGATTTTTCTCTCCAAACTGAACCAAAATGCAAAAATGACCTAGAATCATGTAGATAATTTCACCAGCTTTCCATTGATATAAAGAACGTGAAAATCCGAGCTCTGGATCGAAAGTTATGGCCATTTGAAGATTTAGGGAAAAAACAGGCCCAAAACGGATCGGTGGGAAAAAGTTTGAATTTTTACCCGTTTTGGTCTTTGGAAAATTTTTTTCAAATTTTCCCCACTGCTCCACCACTTGGATGACACGTGTCAGGATCTGATTCATCCATGGGCTCATCCTTTGAAAATTTCTTTCGGGCCCTTCCTTAAAATTTTTTGCCACTTGGACACGTGGCACTATTTTATTGGCTCGGGCCTGAGGGGCGCACTTTGCCCTTCGAAAATTTGGCATTTTTCACTTTGGGAAAATTTCCCATTTCCCCCATGCTCCGCCACTTGGATGACACGTGTCAAGATTCCATTCGATGGCGGGGGCAGCGGGCCAAAACTTTTACCTTTGAAAACTTTGACCGAAACTTGGAAAATTTTCTAAGTCCTTCTCTTTTCCCCACCACTTCCTGGGACACATTCTCCCGCATCGGCCGATTCGGGCTTCCTTGTCCTTGCTTTCTCGGCTTTTTCACCTTTTTGTGTCCCACATGTCCCCACGCATTTTTTTTCCCAACTTTCCTGGACAAAAATCTCCGCTTGGCCGATTGGAGCTTCCTTGTCTTCGCTCTGCGGCTTTTCACCTTTTCACGTCCCACGCCCTCGCGTACTTTTGTCCCTAACTGTCCTCCCGGGCAGAAATATCTCGAACCGCCCAAAATGGACTGTCTTTCGGCAAACCGGCCGATTCACATCCCATGCGTACTTTTTTGTCCCAGGCTGTCCCAAACCGCGCGAAACAAAAGACTTAGACTATTTTCCTTGCTTTTTCGGCCATTTCGGCTTTTCACGTCCCACGCATCCCGACGTCCCAACTATCCCGCGGACCGCCTGGGACAAAAATGTCTGACTTAGCTGATTTTCTTGCTTTTTTGGCCCCAAGCTTGGTACGAAGAACCTCAGTATGACCCAAACTGGTATGACCCGAACCCTTCAGACCCGAAATGATTTAAAACAGTCCTGCAACCTTATTTTTACATTTTTTCCATTTTTTCTAACTCGTTGGGATTTCTTCTTGGATGGGGAGTTAGAAAAAGGCCGAGGGGACCCCAAAAAACATGATTTTGGGCCTCGAATCAATCTTACTTCCCTTGTCCCTTGGTTGAATGCAAAATATATGCTTTGAAGTGCTTTAGGTGCCTTTTGAGTGCAAGATTAGGTGATAGTAATAATGCTTAGAGCTTGGTCCTTGATTTTGGTCACATAAATATGTATTTATATGATTCCCTTGTTTGAATTTCATAATTGACAACTGGAAGGCTGACCCATAAGTAAAAAAGGTGCCCAAAAGATAAAAGAGACCCAAAAGAAGTAAGTAAGGTGGAAAATGGCCGGGGTGCCCAGGATGGGATAGGGGCACCTAAACGCTCTTGTCTTGGCTGGGAATTGGTGTTTGGAGCCATAAAATATAAATAAGTAAAATAATGACTAGGTTGTAGGGTGTGTAAGACCAAAGAGGAAGTAATAAAGAAAGAAAAGAGGCGAAAGACATCCATCAATTACTAGTTTTCTTATAGAGGAATCATATGAATGCTAGTATGTGTTTTAGACCTAGAAATTTACCCAAATGCGTGATTTTGTGTCTACGTAGATGGATCAAGGGGAACCCTCAAGTAGATTTTCCATACTGCGAGAATGTGTAAGTAAGATTACCAAGAAAAATATGGATACTAGGAAGAATGAGAAAAGAGGAAATGGTGTATGCGAGAATGGAACAAGGGGTGAGAGGAGGTGATAACAAGGAAGGAAGGAAACAAAGGAGTGTGACATGAATGGATGGAGGAAAATATGTGGTGGGGAATATGGATTGCGAGGGGAATCCTTAATTAGGATTCCCATGTGGTGGGATTGATGAGGAAAGAATGTCAAGAGGAAGAGGTGGAGCGAGAAAGATGTTTGTGGTGGTGATTGTTTTTCGATGAGAGATGTAATGATGGAGGAGTTTCTATACAATGGGAAGATCTTAGGAAGAGGGTATACCTCAAAAGATATTCCCACATTATATGGATGATTAAGTAAGATTGTCAAGCTGAAAATGAAAGAATGGAAGGGAAAAACATGAAGAAAAAGAAGGAAGATACACATAGTGGGGAAAGGGGATAAGAATGGTGAGAAGTACAAGGTGTGCATAAATGGTAGGTGGGTAGAAATGAGGAGGGAGGATGAATGGATAAAATACATGTTGACCATGGTGGGGGATGAGGAGTTGCAGATAGTAAACTCTGCATGAGAAATATCCTCAAGTAGGATTCACAAACTGCAACAATGATCAAGTAGGATTCCCAAACTGGAAAATTTATTAGGAAGGGGAAAGGATGTGGTGCAAAGTAAGTTTTTGATCATGCAAGAAGATACTCATGTGATGAAATCATCTTAATTTTAATATAACATAGAACATGATGCATCATGATATAGAAGATCATGATGACTAGACTTGTAATATGCAAGAGCATAGACAGGGGCCATCAAAAATATATGATGCCCATATACGATATGCATCATATGAGAGAAGTAATGATATACAAAAGAATCATATTAGAGGGAACACAGGATACATAAAATCAAGATGCCCCCTATAATATATCAAGACACAAGATAACAAAAATAAACTTGTAACTAATAATGCAACACAAGAACTTTCAAACATGTCCCTAATGTGTTCCACAATGATGATTGATTAGATGTGCCCCCAAGTAGGGATACAATGATTCAGAATGGATTGGGTCATCATCCTCAAACAAGGAAACAATGAGAGCCAAATTTTCCCCAAGTGAGGATACACATGAGGGAGAAATGATTTGGGTGTTAAAGTCGTAAAGTGGTTGGAACATTTATTGGGGAAAAGAGTTTCAAAGTTTGAATTGTGTTGATTGTTGATTTTATTTTGATTTTTAAATTTTTGATTATTTTAAAAAAATTTTTAGGATTTTTAGGATTTTTTGAATTTTTGTTTTAGGTTTTGTTTTTGAGATTTTTGAATTTTTTGAATTTTTTGAGATTTTTTCAAATTTTTTTTTTTTAGGTTTTTTTTTGATATTTTCAAATGTTTTTGGATTTTTTTGAGATTTTTAATGTTTTTGGATTTTTGAGATTTTTAAAATGTTTTTGGGATTTTGAGATTTTTCAAATGTTTTTGGATTTTTGAGATGGATAATATACTAGATGGTAAACTTCTTATGAGAGGTGATAAGCCAAGGTATCATCCATATGTACATTGTACCTCGTGGTAACTCATGCTTTGAATAATATTAAATTTTTCTCTCCATTGGTAAAAGATATGTTGGTGATGACATGATGAAAATAAGTCCAACTCCATTCTTGACTCCACGCAACTAGTAAGATGTGAGGGCTCATCACCAAGAGTCAAGAAGGACATGAGATGTATAAAATGAATATAGAGACAAGTGCTAATAATGATCCATTTGGGAAATTGTGACTCAATTCCTCTTAAGGTTACTGAACCAATTTTGAAATGACTTTCACTTTATAGGTCACTTACTAGACTTAGACTATTACGTGGCCTACTGAGTGGTAAGATTTAGGTGAAGGGATAGTTCTCTCTTCACTTAGGCATCTAAATTACTTCTTTGGGATTTTATAATTGTAAGCACTTTTAAATTTATAAGGTTTTGTATTTTTGTAGTGACCCCTATGCCTTGCCCCATGCCACCAAGTAAGAGGCAAGGGTTCATCACCGAAGACAAGACATAGGTGAGTATTAATAAAATTTTTTTTTTATTACATTTTTCTACTTTTTAATTTATGAATGACCCTCTATGCTTTGCCCCATGCCACCAGTAAGAGGAAAGGGCTCATCACCAAAGACAAAATGTAGATGAGTAAGGGCACCTTCCTCCATTCCCAAGTCTCACACTACTAGTAAGAAGTGTGGGCTCAACACCAAAGACTGTGAAGGAAAAAGGTGTGTAATAGTTAATTATTCATAAGTTATTTGATTGATTGATTTTTATTATAGTGAATTTTTATTGGGAAGGAACATCTGCCCCCAATCTCATCCCCACACGACTAGTAGGACGCGAGGGTTCAACACCAAAGACTGAGATGGGTGGTCAAATGAACCGAGTAAAGAAGTTTAGAGATTTTTTTGTTAAAGAGAGAACTTCTTTGGAGGGAATATATTACCATCAAGTAAGCTTCTAGGTATGACCATAGGTGAAAAGTATTAAAATGGGAGAAATTATAAGAAGTATGAGATTCACAAGACTTAATAGGATCTATATTAACACTTGTCTCATGATGATGAATATGAAGATGTGATTTTTATAATGGGAATATCTGCCAATGGAGTGAAAAGTTTAAAATTATTTGGAGATGAGTTAGATAGAAGGAATGTACAAGTGGTTTCTCCCGGGATAGAGAACACCTTAGGAATAAAATTTCTTTAGATGGATTGCATTCATTGGTTCATCAAGTTCTGACCATTTTTAATGGCCAACTTATAGGCTCTAGAGCCAAATTTATTTGTGATTACATAGGGCCCTAACCAATTAGGCTCAAATTTCCCTTGTTTTTCTCTCTCTTTGGTTGTATTCTTTTGATTTTCTTTGAGAATGAGATCACCAACCTCAAACTCTCTAGGATTTACTTTTTTATGATAGCTATTGTATACTGGTTTTGATAGACTTGAAGATGATTGAGAGCATTAAGTCATTTTTCATCAAGAAGTTTGAGTTCATTAAGTCGTGACTATCGATATTCATCTTCATTGATTATGTCTTTAAGGGATATTATTAAGGATGGGAGTTCAACCTCAACAGAAAAATGGCTTCACAACCATAAACAAGGGAGAATGGGTGGCTCTAGTAGGCATGTGGATAAGATGTGTGGTAAGCCCAAAGAGTAGGGTAAATTTGGGTGTGCCAATTTCTTCCATGTGTGTAACAATTTTTTCCATGATAGATTTTAAAGTTTTATTTGTTGCTTCTACTTGGTCATTACCCTAGGGATAGTATGGAGTAGACCATTTAAGTTTGATGTGGAAACACTTAGCTAGGTCTTTTAATGAGATGGTTTTTAAATGATTTTCCATTATCAATGACAATGGAGGATGGAATTCCAAAATGACAGATGAGATTATTAAAAATGAATTTTGATATTTGGCTTCTAGTAACATAGGTGAGAGGCATAACCTCTACCCATTTGGTGAAATAATGGTATGGTGGTAATGATGAACTTATGTCCATCGGATGATGTTGGTCTAATTTTCCGATGAGATCAAGCCCCCATTGAGAGAAGGGCCAAGGTGTTGTGATTGGTTATAGTGCTTGAGAAGGTGCATGGATAAGGTTTCATGTTTTTGAAAAGCCTTGACATTTTTAACAAAAAGGCATGCATCATTTTCCATGGTGGGCCAATAGTACCCAACACGTAATATTTTCTTAGCTAAAGCCATGCCATTTTGTGTGTGCACTCCATAAATACCTAGAGTGGATTTAGTTAAAACACTAGAGGCCTCCTCTTGATTAAGACATCGTAGTAGAGTGTCATCATAACCTCATCTATATATAGAGTGTCTGCTAAAATTGTGTAATGGGAGGCATGTTGTGCTAAAGCATGTTTATGACTAGTATTCATGTTGGTAGGGAATGTTTTGTCATGGATGAAAGTGTAAATATCATGGTACCAAGGGTTGTTAGGACCACTATTTCACACACCATAGTATTTTAGGTAAATTATAATAAAAGTTAAGAGATGTTCTATGAGAAAATTTTCCTGGGGTTGATTTGACATGATTTCTAAAAGAGATCCGATAGTTTCCATAACATTTGTAGACTTATTGTGAATTCTAGGGACTTGGTCAAAATTAATCAATCAAAAATAACCTGAAGGCTATCTACCATGTGTTTGTATGGAATAATATTTTCATCTTTGACTGGTATTCATTTGTAACCTATTTAATGATAAGAAATGAGTCACCAAATATGGACTAATTCTTTAAGGTTCCATGATATGGTGAGTTTTAATCCAATATGAGAGCTTCATATTCTACGATATTATTAGTACATGGGAATGCTAGGTGAAATGATTTGGGGATAACATGTCCATCAGGTGTGATAAGTAAGATATCGATCTCTGATCCATGGAGATTACAAGATCCATCAAAGAATAAAGTCCAAATTGGTGTTATATCTATGTATAAAATATCTTCATCTAGAAATGTGAAATGGAGAGGTTCTGGTCCAAGGAAGAGGTGCCTCACAACAAGTTGATCTAGAGGGCTTGTCCTTTAATTTCTCTTTGATGAACAAATTTGATGTCAAATTCACTAAGTAGGATGACCCAACTGGACATTCTTCCCATGAGAATGGGCCTAGACATGAGATACTTAAGGGGATCTACCTTAGCGATAAGTTTGGTTGTGTGATTGAGTAAGTAATGGCATAGTTTATGGAACATGAAAGCGATCTACTAAGCATATTTTTTGATTTGGGAGTATTTTACCTCATGATCAATGAGTGTTGACTAAGGTAATAAAAAACTACCATTTCTTTTTCTTGATCATTGTGTTGTGCTAATAAGGCTCCTATGGCATATTAGTAGTAGACATGTAAAGAAGCATTGGTTTATCTATGTGACTATTGGTGACATAAGGATAGGTGGACTAGAGAGGTATTCTTTTAGTTTGGTGAAAGAGTCTTGGAAATCTTGATTCCATTGGAATTGTACATCTTTCTTAAGAAATTGATTGAAATGATGACATTTATCAACTAATTGTGATATAAAACATTAAATGGATTGTATTTTTCCTTGAATACTTCATAGTTGTTTGAGATTTTGTGGAGGAGGCATTTCCATAATAGCTTTGACCTTTGTGGGATCAACTTCTATACCTCTCTGGGAGATGATGAATCCTAATAATTTTCCGAGGTCACACCAAATACACATTTTTTTGGATTGATTCGGACCTTATACTCATGTAATCTTTCAAAGATGTGTCTCAAACACACTAGATGACTTATTCACATTTTGGATTTTTTAGTATATCATCGACATAGTCTTCCATGATATCATGTAACATATCATGAAATATAACCATCATGGCTCATTGATATGTAGTGCACCTGCATTTTTAGCCCAAAAGGCATGACCTTATAATAAAAGGTGCCCCATGGTGTAGTAAATGTTTTTTTTTGTTGATCTTCTTCAGCAATGCATATTTGGTTATAACCAGAAAAATCCATCCATTAGGGAGAGCATTTCATGGCCTTGTCGTGGAGTCGACGATCATGTCTATGTTTGGTAGAGGAAAGTCATATTTTGGACAAGATTTATTAATATCATAGAAATATGTGCATATCCTAATGCTAGGAGTTTTCTTAGCTACATGCACTATGTTTGATATCCATTTAGAATAGTCGATTGGTCTTATAAAGTTTGCCTTCTAATAGTTTTGGAGTTAACTTCCTTTTACGAGTAAGTAATACTTTTGGATGCATTTTTGTAATTTATTTTGATATGTTTTGTCTGGATGTACTACAAGGTGATGTACTAAAAGTGATGGGTCTAATCCTAGCATATATTTATAGGTCCATGTGAAAATGTCTTGAAATTTATAAGGAGCATCGTGAACTCTATGCATTCTTGGTCAGACAAACTAATGTCGAGTTGTAAAATATTTAGTTGTTCGGGTGTACTATGTTAATATCTTTGGTTTCTTCAACCAACATTTTGATGATGTATTTTTTTGAAAAAGATGTTATTGGTTGATGTAAATCATCAGTTTTGGGTGTTTTGGATGAGTTGTTATTAGGGTAAATGCATGTTTTCTATTTGTGTTTTGCATTTTTTATTGGTATTTTTTTGAATAGTGTGTGGCGAGAAGGTTTTTCTATGGGAAATTTATTCTTCCTCTTTTTATTTAAAAGTTTCACAATGTTGAGGATTGGGATATTCTAATTCTTCACCAAAATAGGAAAATTCATCAAGGTCAATATCGAATCCTTTCTTATGATCAAAGAGGGGAATTAGATCATGAGTTCCAAGAAACTCTTCAATGGCCTCATCATTTTGAAACATATCCATGGCCACATGATGTAATTGATTGTGATCAATGAGGGTTGGGTGAAGAAGCTCAAAATAAATGACATTAATGGACAAATGTTTCAAAGAGGGATATTTATTTCTGCAATATTTTCAAAAAATTTATGTGTAAACTTGTGTCATCATCGAGAATGGTATCATCATCACTAATTGAGACTAATACAGAGAGACGTTAAATGTTTTGAAACCAAGGCCATGTTTACTTGGGATTTTCAATATAAGTGACTGGATCTAGGTGACCTTGTTCATTCTTATCGAGTCCTTTACCCTTCCATCACATGTTTTTCATTATCCTGATGAGCTTTGGTAAATTGAGGGGACTCATGAAAGAAGTGAGTTCATCATTATATAACCAAGATCCTGAGGAACTTGGAATATGTTCTTCATCAAGATAACCAAAATTTTTCCAAACTAATTACCCATGTTATAAGTGGGAGGGTTTTGATGTGGGAAGTGTTGGGTTTTCCATATTGTGGGGATGAGGATTTATTGATGTGAAAATAATTCTCAATGTTCTAGAATTGGTACTCACCATAACCTTTATCGATGATTTTAAACATATGCGTCGAGGAACCAATAGGTACCTTGCATGGCATAAAAGGAATTTTAGTGGTCTTAAAAGATGGAGAGAAATGGATTATAAGAAGAGGAGGAAGGATTAGAGGAAGAATCTTGATTAATAGAAGAAGATGGTGTTTTAACAGAAGAGGGATTGTTAGATGAGGAAGGTTGATTAGGTGAAGAAGAATGATGGTTTGGAAGAGGGGTTAGATTAGAGAAGAGGATTTTTTAGATAGCGAAAAGATGATTGATTTAATATGAGGGTTGATTGATTAGATGATAGATGATGGTTGATTAGTAGATGATGGTTGATTAGAAGAGATGGTTGAGTAGTAAAGTCATGATGATGACTCTTGTATGATTTTGGAATATGTTTGGGAAGTGTATCTGGATCGATACATGTGTTGTTAGAGAAAGGGATTACACATGTGGTGGAGTGGATTTTCCGTCGATGGAAATAGTTTGCATGTTTATACCATCCTTCGAGGATTTACAATACTCAAAGGGTTGGGTGTCGACACACAATGTGAATTATTTATCCAAGTGAGGGAATTTAATACACTGGTGATATGTGGATGGGATGGATTTCATGGCATGAATCCATGGTTGACCGAGGAGAATGTTATATGGAACTTCTAAGTCTACCACATGACATAACGTGTCTAAGGTGACTGGTCCAACCATAAGTGGCAATGTGATTGTGCATGTGGATTGTCTTTCATTATTATCATATCCATGAATGGTTATGATATCATTTTGTAAGTTTTCTTTAGTATAACCAAGACATCGTAATAGTTTCATGGAGAAAATATTAAATGTTTCTCCATTATCTACTAGTACATGCTTAATCTTGTGGTGGGTTATAAAATCTTCTACGTATAATGATTGATTGTTAATGAGGTTGGGGTTGAGAAGGTCAGTGGGACTGAATGATAAGAGATAGGATTCATTGAAACATTCACAATCAAAGCCTGGAATTTTGGGAGTTAATGTCATGTGGAACATGGGTTTCATTCAATGCTCTGTGTAAGAATACATTGTAGTGTGGGAGAAGATTTAAGCAATTCCATGATGGAAATTTGTGTTGTAGTTTTCTCCAATTGTTTGATAATGTTGAATGAATTGGATGAAGATGTAGGATGGGAAGTGGAAGTGGTTGTGGAATTAGATGTCGGATGAGGGGGTGGTATGGGAGAAGAAGTAGCAGATTGCTTGGTGGTAGGGATCCAAATTTTTTTTGTCTAGTTGTTACCACACAATCGGCTTTGATCTTTATTATAACTAGGTCTTGATCATAATTTATAGTTGAGATGACTGAGTCATACTCAACATTGTTGGATGATTGACCCTTGTCCTTTGTGTGATTTGAATTTTTTCATGTTTAGGAAAGGGTTTTTTTGAAAACATTTAATTTCTCATTGGGGTTTTGGTGTCGGTATTTTCAACCTCTATATTGTGTGTTCAATCAAGTCTTGTACATAATGGTGAAGTTGCATGCATCGATCTATATGATGACCCTTGATACGATGGTATTCACAATATTCATTTTCTCTATACCATTTTGGTTTAGGATTTCCCTTCTTGAAGGGTTTTACGATGGGGTATGTGATCATATTGGCACTCGCCAAGTGGGCAAAAGACACTAGATAAAATTTCTCCAAGCGGAGTGAATTGTCTTCGCTTGAATTCTGAGGAGAAGCCTCCTTACTAGGAATGATGATTGGTTATTTATTGGGTTTATTAGTTTTGGGTGGATTATTTTGATATTTGAATATACCGAGAATGGTAACTCCATCATTGACTACATTTCTATTCGATTGAATAATTTTGATTTATCCTGATTTTGAGGGACGTCCCTAGAGGTTGGTCTCTAAAGGGTGTTTTAAGTAAGCCTTTAGAAATGAGGGCTCTCTCAATTTGTGTCCCTTTTCAAAACTTCTTCAAAATTGGTTAAACAATGCATCTTGCATGTGAAATGATAATTCCACATTGAGGTTTGGAATGAAGATGCTAACTAATTGTCTTTCGGTATAGAGCAAGGGAATCTACTTGCATGATCCCTCACCATCATTGTAGAAAGGATGTGAAGTTTTCATTTTTCCTTTTCTTGGTATTGTAAAGGTTGAGCATGGTCACCTTAGAGTCTAAGTTAAAGGATAAATGTTTAACAAATTTCTAGATAAATCTGTGAAGGTCGTGATAGACCCTTTTGGAAGATGGAGGAACCAATCTAAAATGACCTCCTAAACTCTTAGGAAACAAACGTAAAATATATACATCATGGTAAGCTACTTCTTGGCATTGCATGAAGAATTCCTTTACATGCTCATGTGGGTCACCCTTTCCTTTGTATTTATCAAACTTGGGAGTTTCAAAGGATGAAGGGAATGGTAAACGTAACATTTCTTTGTCAAATGGATAAGGGAAGAGTTCTTCAAAATTGAATTGTTTTGACTATTTTTGTAACCCTGAATTTTTTCTTTCATACTTTTCCATTCTTGTGTGAATGGAGATTTCATGTGATGGGGTATCAAGGATATCATTAGTAGGTTGTTCTATATTGTGATCGTGTGACTTTTCAACTTTGGAAGTCACTTGTGTGAGTTTTTTTGTCAACTCTTGGATTTTGGTGAATAATTCTTCATTTGAGGTGTTATTCATGTCATTTGGTGTTGTTGTGTTGACTTGATTCAACATTGTCGATAAGTTTAGTCAAGTTTTCTATCCCAAAATGGAAGGTAACTTTCACTCCCATGGCTAGGATGTGAAGTAGGTACTCATTTTTTTTTGTTCTAATAGTTTATCTAATTGATCATGTTCTTCTTGACTGAGTTTGGGTTGTGTAACCTCATCATCATCATTTTCATGATCCAAGTGACCAACCAAGGGTCTCTTTGATGGCGTGTAACTACCATGGCTAGATAGGTATGTATCTGATTAAGCTAAAAAAGAAGCTAAGAGATTTGGTCAAAATGTGATTTAGCATAAGCTAGTATGGATTTGTTTCAGATTTAGCTTAAACAAGCTACTTAAGTGTTGATGGAAAGAGTGAACTCAAACAAGTTAACTCAATATAGGTGTGATATAGCTCAAAACAAGCTATGAGGAAATTTGTGTTGGATGTAGCTTAAATAAGCTTGACAATTGATGACATACGGAGTGAACTCAAACAAGTCACTCGATATTAGTTTGATATAGCTCAAAACAAGCTATGAGGGATTCATTTATGGAGGTAGCTTAAACAAGCTTGAACAAGTGAGGTCATAAGGAGTGATCTTACTCAAGTCACTTGATATAAGTTTGATATAGCTTAAAAAATAAGCTATTAAATTTGTTGCTAGTGTAAGCGAGCTAATGAGTTGAAATCAATGTAATGTTTAAGTTTCATTGTTTTATTGATTCAATTTTTGTTTGATATTGAGGTAGTTTAGAAATGTTTTTGGAACACAATTAGGACTTGAAATCTACAAAAAACACATTTGTATAATCCAAGTTTAGTGATAAGTAAAATGATAAACTAACTTGTTTACAAAAACAACAAGTAGTCATGTTTATATGACATTTTGGCTCAAAAGGTAGATCCATCGGGAAGAATCATTTTTGTAGATCATGTGATAGGAAGTATGTTGTGGAATGGGTGAATGCAAGCTCTTATCACTCCATATAGATGTGTCTTCTGATATATCCTAGTCTTGATATACCCAAATATGTATGGGGACAAAGTGGTATGGGAACCCTTAGATACTGGAAGAGACTCACCAATTCTTACTAACCTACTTAGAGTGAATCACCACGTCCAAGGAAGGATTTTTGAAAAGGTGGAAGGTGATGGGGGAATGAAAGTGTGTATGGTGTCCTTATTACTCCCGAATATTTATAGGGATGATGCCCAAAAATTCATTTTTGTTATAACTATTTAGGCATTACTCGTAGTAGTCCCAATCACGACAACATTACCTGTAAGTGGGGACCAGAGGTGAGGTATATACCAAACATTGTTTGAGACTAGGTCTCAAGTGCAATGTAAATGCAAATGTTAGTGGTGTGTGGTGATGAAGTCCACGTCACCGGTGTAGCGTAGGTGGTGATGAAATCCACTTCCTACTATGTGAAAATACAAATGATGATTGGTGATTAACAATAAAATTCATTCCAATTTGAAATAAAATCACGAGTAGAAAATGATAGCATACCTAAGTGTGATCATTTTTTTGGTTTTAGTAGTGTTTGCAATTTTTTTGACCAAGGTAATTTTTGGGAAGTGTTAAGATTTTTTTTTTTGGTTTAACAAGAATTCTGAGTGATGTGGTCCTATGTAAAATAGATTAATAGTTATCCTGCATTAGAAGTGTTAGAAAAAAAAATGATCGTGGCATTTTTTTATTTTCTAGATCGCTCGAAGGCATAAGAAAAGAGCATACACATGGTCGCGATCGAAAAATAAATTGTTAGAAATGTAAATAAAATCTAACAATGATCAAGATTATAGAAAAAATGAAACTGAATCTGGTAAAATGTGGTGATTAATTAAGTTAACTGTGATGGACTAATTTGTGAACACAAGATATCAATTCGAGTTTGTAATGTGTCTTTGACCAAGGAGTCTTGTAGTTAGTAGTTTTGATGTGGTCTTCGTGATACGGTCCTGCAAACAATTGTTAGTAGTTTTTCGAGGTAGATAAAGAGAAAATAATGAAAATAACACAATCACATTTTTGATTCTCAAGATTGCTTGTAACAAGCGCGAGAGAAGAGCATACATGTGAAGTGTTGTGATTAGCTTCACAAAAATGAAAAATGACAACAAAGCATTTACAAAATCCACTAAAAAGCATTAGTTGACATCGTAAAATGATTAACAATGATGAAATGGCTAAAAAGCAACAAAAATTGGACAAAAACATCAATAACCCTAGATTAGCAATTTTTATGATTAGTCCCAATAATGAAAAAATGAGAAATAAATAAAAAGGGGTCATATTTAGTTTAAAAGATAATTGATACAATTAATTATATGAATGAAAAGCAAAAAACAATCTAATTAATGATTTAAAACTAATTAAGCCTTAAAAAAAAAAAACCCTAATTAAATGAATTAACTAATTAAGTAATAATCTAATTAATTGATTTAAAATGAAGGATTTTAAAATAAAAACTAAATTAATTAAATTAAAGAAGTATTTAAGGAAATTAGATTAAAAATAACTTAAATAACCTAATTTTAAAAACTACGGTTAATAATAAATAAAAGTGGAGGACCTTGAAAACCTAAAATAAAAAAATTAAACACTAAAACTAAAAAAATGAGATGAAGGTTTATAAAATGGTGACTTGGGTTTGTGATTGCATTTTTTGGCGAGGAGGATGGTTGTGGAGCTTTTGGTGTGGGTAGGAATCGGTGTGTTGGGGAGATTATGTGTGTGGAGGCGGTTCACTAGGGACTCGAGTGTTTACAAGGTATGCGGGGAGAAGAGAGTTGAGTGATGGGGTTGAGGAAATGGATAGATCTAGGGTCGAGATCATCGAGGTAATGATCGGGTTGGGGATGGAGAATGGATAGGTGGGTTTGCAAGGTGATCTCATGGGGGTTAGGGGAAAAGCATGGATCGGGGGAGGGAACTTGGGCTCGAGGGAGAGAACTTGTGTTGGGGTGAGCAAGGGAGTTGAGGGGGTGAGTAAGATAAGGTGTAGGGAATGAGGAAGAGGCATTCGGCTTAATGAGTAAGTCAGCGATTCGGGGTGGGAGCTAGGGGGTAGGGGGTTGACAAAGCTTGGCTCATATCGGTGAGTAAGTTGTTGATGAGGGTCGGGGGGGGGGTCGTAGGAGTTGTGGGTGTAGGTCGAGTTGGGGTAACCGAGAGGGGTAGTGAGTGCTATGAGGTAGGGTAGCTCTGCGAGCATCTCGTTGAGGTGTGATTTGAGCTGGTAGATAGGGGGTGGGTAGGTTAGGACAGGGTCTTTAATAAAACTTGTTTTTTTAATTAATTTATTGATTTACTTTTTTACATGTTTATAAAGAAAACATACGATAATGGGATACCTCAAAAACAAGAAATTTATTGTTATACAACTAGAAAGTAGAAAAAATCCCCCAAATTAACATAGACTGTTAAATCTAGTTATAACTAAGTAGCCCACTAAACTTAGTGAAAAAGTACTAATTTTTTTTTCTTTTAATTCTGATATAAAATAAGTTTATACTACCGAAAATACCTACAAACAATCGTTAGACTAAAAGAAAAAAAAAATGTTTGAATTTTATAATCGATTTATGTTTCTCCAGGACACCTACAAACAACTATTAAACAAGACAGCAAAGCAAAACAATTTGTTTTATTTTCATATGTTCTCATAATACCTGCACGAATACATAAACATTAAAAAACAATGAAACAAATAAATTTTTATGACTTACAAGTCTTTGATTCTTGTTTTGGATGCTCCCAACACCTGCACAAACATACAATAAAGTGAAAAAAACAACAAGAACAAACCAAATAGAAATATTAAACACACAAGAACACATATGCAAGTGTTAATAAATGTTGAACATATGAACCAAAGGATTAATGAGATGTGAAACACAAATGAATGGTGAATGAAGGTTCTCGATTTCATAAGGATAATGATGGGATAAACATCACACATCCATTTCCACTATAACCTACATAAACACCACAAGAAACCACAGAACAAAATCACTTCCCATAGTGTAAATGTTAGCCAGAGGATGCCATAAGGTATATAAAATGAAATGATAATAGTAGATAATAATAATCACAAAATGGATAAAATTACTAATCATGAAACTAAAAGGTAATAGAGCTTGGTTAAGTCCCACCGGGCATGTGTGTGCCAGAATGTAAGCTAAAGAAAACACTAATAACAAGAAATTACTAAAACCAAAATTTATACCTTCTTCTTTTGTCTCCTTCACAAACCTTGGAATGGGAAGTGACTTGGATGGGCCTGGACTAATTGAAATGTAGGTTCTTTCTCCAATGTGAGCAAGAGCTTCATTGCACCAATGATCGATTCATAACTTTTGCATCAACGGATGTAAGGATGATGGATTTAGGGATGGAAAAGTAGGCTTATGTGAACATTATGACTAGATGGAAGGGATGCTCTGTGTGCAGCAAGAATACAAGATCTCTGACAAGATTTTTTACTTGATTTTTGAGAGAGGGAGCAAGGCTCTATTTATAGCCTGAAATTTGGATTAATTCAAAGGTTTTAGTTAATCATGATTTGAAAAAGTAAGTAGGATTAAGTGAGTGGGGACATGAAGAGTGGATAGGAATTAAACATGAATATTTAATTCACAAGTGGGGGGACATGGATAATAATGACATGTGAGGAAGATTAATTAGGAATTGACAAGGTTTTATTAATTGACTGATGTCAATTAATTCCTCATGGTTTTTATGGGAAATGGAATGGGAAAATTAATTAATTTAGGAAGGGTGTGAAATTGGGGTTTAGTTTATTCTTTGAAGTATGACCTTCATTGGTTTGCAAACAATAGGTCTTTTGACCTAGAATGTATTTAATGAGATAAGGACCCCATCACTTTTGAGGGTATATTCTTTATTTTTCGTGGGTATAATCTAATTTCAAGATGAGGTCACCTATGTTGAATTTCCTAGACTTGACAAGTTTTGGTGTTTTTAAAGCTATGTGCTCTTTGTATTTATGGTTATGATGGATAACATTGTCAAATTTATGATCAAAGAAGTTGAGGGAATATAAATTAACCTTATGTATTTCTTCATCAATGATGATTTCATGGAAATAAATGCAAAGGGAAGGAAATTCCACTTTGAGTGGAAAGAACGCCTCAACATCGTAAACAAGTGATAATTAGTTTTCCCTAGTAGTCATATGGATTTTCATACAAATCCCAAAATATTAGATAGAGCTTGAGATTTCAAATCAGATCTTCATTCATAGATGGTTATTTAGAGAATTTTGCTAAGGATTTTGTTAAAAGATTCAACATGTCCACTATATTGAGGGTGATAATGTGTTGAAAATTTGTGCTTGATTTTGAATTTGAAAATAGTTATTTTATTTATTTTAATTTTAAATTCCCACCATTTTTAGAAATGGTCATGTGAATAATTTCAGGGTGGAAGATGATTTGGTGAAGGATAAACTTGTAAGTGGTAAGACCGATCATGTTGGTGAGCGGCATGGCTTTAACCCATTTAATGAAATATTCGATAGTTGTAATGATGAAAAAAATTCCATATTAGGAATGAGGATTTTTCCAATACAATCCATTCCCACATATTGAATGGTTAGGGATATTCAAGGATTTTAAATTCAGTTGGTGGATATTGAATTAGGTCATCATGATATTGGCATAATTTCCATTTTTAGTGAAGGTGTGTTCACGATCTTCTAAGGTAGGCCAATCATAATCCATGTGTAAGAATTTTCAGTATGTGGCATGGTTTCCATAATGTCCACTTTGTAAGTTTCCCCATGCACCTCTTTAAGGAGGGGGCTTCATCCTTAAAGAAACAATATAGTAGGGTGCCTTTAAATTGTCAATAGTAGATGGTGTCATTATTTATAGATTTCTTGCATATTCTAGTATGTTTGTGATAATCAATGTCTAAAGGGTATGTTTGGTTTTGGATTAATTGGATGATGTCTTTATACCATGAACTATGGTTGATAGTGATGGCATCTGTATGAAAAATAAGAGAATAATTGAGAGGAGGTTGATTGGAACATATCTTGCAGATATAGACCATGTGTTGGCCATTTTTGGAGATCCGCATGAGGTTGAAATTAAGTGGAAAATGAAGCCAAATAATCAGCCAAGGAATTGTATTCTTAAAGAACATATTCAATGGTGAAAAAATAAACTATCATGTTAATTTATAAACTATTTCATGATATGTTTTTAGCTTATCACTTTGGAATTGATATGCAGCATTGACTTGTCAAAAAAATGTTGAGAGTCTCCCATGGTATGGATATATGTGATATTAGAGGTAAGGGTGAATTTCATTCCAAGTATACAATATACATAATCAACCATGTTGTTGGTAACATCAAATTCAAGTTGAAAAGAGAAAGGAGATGTCTTTCCTAAGGGACCAAAGTGAGAACACAACCTACTCAACTCCCTTAAGACATGTTGTTTTGTCAAAATGGATAGTCTTAATGTCTTCATGAAATTCAACAATGAGTTCTTGTTTTCGAGTATAATGTTTTTTTGAAGTTTAGGATTTGGATTTTATTTATTGGATATGAGGATTTTGCCTCGAGATCAATAGTGAAGATATAATTGATTCTAAGAGCTTGATATATTCCTTCAATTATTAATTTGTCCTCATCAAGAAAGGCATAAGGAATGGGTTAGGTTGCATTTATTGGAGCAATAGTGAGTTTATCTACGATGACCTAGCTGTTGATGGCCTTTTACATAACAATTCATAGATCAAATTCCATAAGGATAAAAATACATTTACTAATGTGATCCATAGGGAACACACCATGGGAGAAGAAATGGTGGAGAGGATCAGTGTGGATGATGACATAAGTGGTTTAGTAAATCATGTAGCGGTGAAGCTTAGTGGCGATGAAATATCGAGGCTAGAAAAGCTCTTTTGAAGGATGTGTAATGAGTTTCATAATCAAGAAAAACATAAATAATGTAGTAGATTACATGTTCTTTACTTTTTCATCATATTGTGCAAACATTACCCCAAAATATGTAAGGGTAGAGAGATATAGAGAATAATTGGATGATTGGGTGATGAAGGTGTGAGAGTAGTAAGAAATTACATTTTAAAATTCACAAAGGATTGTCGATAGTCTTTATTAAATTCAATTGTGACATCCTTTTTAGAATATTGTTGATTGAATGAGTATAATTTGTGAATTAATGGAAAATCGTTGTATTTCCCTAAGTTTCCCTAGGAAAGAGTAGATGTCCGGTATAGAAGTAGGATGAGGCATATCAATAATGGTTTTTATATTTGTGGTATCCATGTCTATTAAACATATGGATATGAGGAATCCTAATAGTTTAAGTTGAATGACACAAAAATATATCATTTCTCATGTTAATATGGATCTTGTTTTATGAAGGCATTGGAGATCCATATATAAGGCATGAGCATGATCCTCGTCATGTCGAGACATTACGAGAAGGTCATCTACTTAGACTTAGATAATTTTATGTCTAATATCATGAAATATGGGTGTCATAACTTGTTGATAGGTTACCCCAATGTTTTTAAGGCCAAAGGGAATCTTAACATAGAAATAGGTGCCCCATTCAATAGTGAATGTGGTCTTATGTTGATCCTCAGTCTTTATTTAGATTTGGCTATATCCATATAATCCATCCATAACGAATAACATTGTGTATGGTAGAGGGAATTTATCCTTAAGAAAAGTGAGATTAAAATCATATATTTGATGTAAATGTGGATGACAAGTGCGACCTTCTTACAAATAAAGATGATATTGGAAACTCATTAAAAATAGTCAATGAGACGAATGAATTTGGCATCAAGAATATTTATGAGTTAATTATGATAAAAATATTTATTTTTAGGGGGAAACTTGTGAATATTTTATTCAACAAGTGTAGCATCGAGATAAGTAATAATTTTGTGTACTAAAAAATCAGGATTAATGTCGGGCATGTCTAAGTATCCCCAAGTAAAGACCTATTTTTTATTACAAATTACTTTGCAATGTTTATAATGTAGATGAGGGAAAAAAACACCTAACATGAATACCCACGATGGATCATCCTTGATTTGAACATTAATGGATTTTTCAGAAAGCATGGTGTTAGTGTTGAAAATGGTATGTAACTTCAAGAAACTTGAAAAACTATTGCTAACATGATCAATAATGGTGATAAAGTTATCAAATAGAGGGGGTTTATCATAGAGGTGCATGATTTTGTGATTTTGATGAGGAAATCAATTATGAAGGGTAGGTAGTGGATATTTATCTCCAACATCAATTTTGAGGGCCACATAGCGCTTCTTTGTCATGATGTTGATGGAAACTAGTTTATCTTACATCCACAACCTTAGCATCTAGAGTGATGTTCGGAAAGGGGATGGATATGTAGCATTTTAATTGATGGGATCAGTTGTTCTAGTAGAAAATGGGCTAATGACATTGGGAGGTGGTGTAGAATGGTAGAACAATTGGTTATGTAAGATATTGACTAGTTGATGGCGGGGTTTTATTTAGTGGCAAATATTTGTAATATGGTGAATATTCCATTTTTGAAAATTTTGAAAAGTCAAATTTTTGGCTCGAGTCGGCTGACTGTTCGCCTAAAAATTATGATTTAACTTTTTTGAGGGGTCGGCTTTGCCTACCCTTGAAAATATCCCCTATATAATCATAGATTATTCTCCAGGTAGAACACTACTAGCTCACTCATACCACCTAGGGGCATATGTATTATCAAGTATAGTAAACATGCGATAGGAGGCGGAGGCTATAGACATGTGACAGAGAGTTTGTTGACGCATGATAGGAGGGCGGAGGACGCAAACGCACGACATAGAGTTTGTTGACGCGTGACATGGAGAGTTTGTTGACGTGCGACATGGAGAGTTTGTTGACATGCGACAGAGATTTTGTTGATGCATGACACTGAGTGACACGTGACATGAGGGAAGAGGTCGCAGATGCGACATAAGATTTGTTGTCATGCGACAACAAACTTTTGTTACATGAAATTAAACCTCTATTGTGCATCAACAAGGTGTTTTTGTATGTGAGAAAATCTCTGTCGCGCGTCTGATCTTTTTGTCACACCAGTTGAAAATTAGGCAAAAAAATTGCATACAAACCCCAAAAAATTTTCCTTCTGCGAAACTAGTTTCGGGGATATTCGCCAAGTATTTTCCACCTCCGATTTCTAAGAGGTCTCTTAAAATGAACCCTAGTTGATGGTGTCGGTATATTTGTACTAAGTTGAACAAAATTATACATGTGGGTCACAAATTTGATCATTTTAGGAGAAAGAATTGACCGAGAGGCATGTTTGGTTTCATAATGAGATGTTTCGGAGGATCTAAGGGGTATCAAGTAATGGAGGATTATACGGCATGACATACGGTAAAGCTTATACATCCTTACTATCATTGGTGTCATAAGGAGGATCAAAATCATATGATCTAGAGATCATGTGAGTGTTGATATTTAAAGCATGCACTCTTACCAAGCTATGTTGGTAATGCATAACATATAAATGGAATGATTTAGCATAATATAATATGTATTCTTCATTAAATTTAGTTGGAGTAGAATGATTTGTAACATCATCACTATCAGTCCACTTGAGTTAGTTTTATAGGACATGGTCCCCATTTTGATAAAATAGCATAGAAATAAAAGGTCTATGAAGATATGCATGATCTCACATTCATTACTTTCAATTTTTATCATTGTGGTGACTAAAAGAAGCAAAATTATAAGGAGGATCTTTAGATTCTAAAATGGGAGGAAATCGATCTCGAGGTTTTAGGAATGGAGGAATCCAAATTATAACTACATTTGGTATATGGTTTTACTGGCTATATTTTGTAATTCATTAGGTTCATCATCATCTAAGTTGGATAAAGTGACATGATTGTTAGGTTTATAGTCATAAAACTTAGGGTATGAGATAGTGGGTACTATAACAACAAAGGGAATGTGAAAGGGTTTATCAACAAAGGGGGCATGTATATCTTAAAAATTTATATTAGCATCATGTTTGTACCATTGATTATTGTGGATGAAATTAAATGCATTGGTACCTAGATTATGCGAATGTGCAATGTGATGTGTCCAAAGTTGTCAGCAGGAGATTATACAAGAGAGGTTGGTCTATAACCATGATCTTGGTGTGAATGGTCTTAGGGGAAATAATAATGGGGAGAAAAATAGTTGAGCGGCTTATGACTAGTTGTATCAAATCCATAACAAGTGATCTAGGTTTGCTTAAGGTAATAAACAAAAAAATCTAGGTTTTTGATGAGGGAGAAGGAAGCGGCGTTGATTTTAGAACCTTCATCCACCATGACTCTTACTACTTGGGTGTTATGTATGACAACATTAATAAGAAGTGGAGGATCATTGACATAGATTAATTCTTCATCATTAATAATATCATCTTTGAGGAGTTATATGGTTATGGAATTAGAATTTTTGAGGGAATGTCATTTCAATATTATAAATTTCAAGGTTAGGAAAAGTGGGATAGAGGGTGATTCTAATGCCTCATCGAAAGCATTCTCTAAGTGATAAAGTTTTTGTATGAGGAATTTCTAATGTTGAGGAGATGTATGCATGAGATCCACAAAAGGATTTTTACAAATCATGGAATTGAGTTTATCTAGGAAATTTCATTGCGAAAGTGGGATAAGTGTCATATTGGTATATATGGGGATGATAATTACAAGAGGGAACCATGGTTGGATGAGGCTTGTAATATTGACAAACCTTATCTAAAGGTGGAAGAATAGAATCTATGAGGGGAATGCCATAACAAATTTTGATGAGGCTCGACTCAAGGAATAATCTAATCATTGGGTTGTTCATGAAATGTATCAATCAATTTTTGGTCATTAGGGTAAATATTTTGGGGTTTATGGAAAGGATATTTATGTGCATGCTTAGGTCAATAATTAACTTTAACAACATTGACATATTGGGAAATGAGGTAATTGTGACCATAGGATCCTTCCATAGTGCCAATGAAGTGGTTCATGGGCTTATTTTTATGGATGATCCTAGGTTGACATTCCTTATGACTTGTGGAAGGGATTAATATTTATCATAATTTTCTTGAATGATAACATTGGTATAAAAGTGTGTTCCAAGAAAGAAATCAAAGGAAATTTTTAAGGACCCCTACATTCTTTCTAAGAGTGATTGATAGTTGACGCCACCAAAAAAAGAGATTAGGATTGAAGGAAGCTGATGGTTACTTTGTTGGAGGGAAGGTACGAGGAGTATGAAGAAATTGTAAGAGCTCGCCATAAGACAAAGAAGGGTGTTAAGGGTTATGATAAATAACACCTCGATTTTCATTATTTGAAGAGGAATGTGTGATAGATTTTCCTTTATAAAGGGCTTGATGTTTGATGAAATTATACATTAATCTAAGGGTTTTTGATGTCATGGAAGGCTATTCATAGTCTCTCATAGGAAATTCCTATTGCTTAGCTTGTTTGAGAGCCTCTTCTAACATGGTGGGAAAAAGGACTAGATATTATATTAGAGATTATGAATGAGAGCTTTAAGGAAGATTTCATAGAATTTTAATTATCAAGATGATGGTTGGATTGATTAGATAAGATCCATCGTCACTTTATGAAATCATGGGATGATAAACTAGGAGATTGTTACCGATTAATGAAGTTTTAAACGTGTTTTCAAGGAGATCATGTTATTGGAAATATTTGAATAAGGCTTGGACTAAACTCTAGAGATCAACAATGGAATTTGAAGGAAGTTGATTGTACCATTCTAGAGTGTCTCCTACAAAGGTATTTGTAAGGAGCTTAGTTATGACATAGGTATTAGTTTGAATCCACTCTTTATAGATGTTTCCAAAGTTCTTAAGATAAATGGTTGGATCAATTGACCCATCATAAGAAATGGAAAGAGATACTTCCCCATACCCATTGAAGCTATATAAGGATCTAGGGGTTAATTTTTTTAATATTTAGAGAACTTAATTATAAATTAAATGTGGATCAATGGGATTCCCATTAACATCCAAAGGAAAAGGAGGTGTTGAAGTTTGATTACAACC
The DNA here is from genome assembly GCA_018340775.1 of Taxus wallichiana var. yunnanensis. Taxonomy (NCBI): domain Eukaryota; kingdom Viridiplantae; phylum Streptophyta; class Pinopsida; order Cupressales; family Taxaceae; genus Taxus; species Taxus wallichiana. Next base: position 622,919,095 of record CM031241.1, on the reverse strand, counting down.
TATAAGGACTTGTGCTAGTTGATAATCCATTTGTAGAATCTAATTTTTCATTTGGAAAATGCAAGATTTAGTAGAGGATTTCATGATTGCCATTGGATCCAATACATTAATAACCATGATATTAGGATCAATTAGTGTATTAGAGCCACCGGATGAAGAAGATTTGGTATTCTTTACTTTCAAAGGTGTTTTTAGTGATATATCGGGATGCTCCAATTATATGAAGATTATTGTGATAAATGGGTTTTGAATGGGGTTTTATGGTTGTCTCCTCCATTGGACATATGCCTTGAGAAACCTTGATTAATTCACATTCTTTATTAGGTGAGTAATACTTATTATTAAAATTCCTAATAACATTCCTGGATCGACTCATGTGATTTTTATCACATTGTATTTAGCTATAAGGCCATTTATGATGGGATCGCATGGTATTTTTAGTGGTGAATATTCGTAATATGGCAAATATTCCATTTTATAAAAATTTGAAAAGGTAAATTTTTAAGTGCGAGTTAGTGACACGTTCGCCTAAAAGTTCTGATTTAATTTTTTTTTAGGGGTCGGCAAACCGCCTACCCTTGAAAATATCCCCTATATAATCCTAGATTATTCGCGGGCAAAGCACTACTAACTCACTCATACCACGTGGGGGCATATTTATCATCAAGTATAGTAAAATTGGGAAAGCAACAAAGGCGATTACACAATGTGTAGTTTTATAGATATTCATCGATTTGCGGTCAAGTGACAAGTATTGTTCTCATACACCCGACAAGAAAGTTCTAATGACGTGTGACAAGGAGATTTTATTGGTGCGTGACAAGGGCATTTTGTTGACGCACAATAGGATGGCGGAGGCTGCAGACGCATGACAGGAGGTTTTTGATGCACGACATGAGGTTTTGACATGCGGAAATCTTGTGTTATTGATGCATGATAGGAGAGAGCGCGAGGCTGCAGACGCGCAACATGAGATTTGGTGTCATGTGACAATGAAGGTTGTTTTTGCATGACAACAAGTTTGTTGTCGCGCGACGAGGAGAGGTTTGTTGTCGTGTGACAACAACCTTGTTGTCACATGATAACAAATCTCTGTTACGCATCTGTATCCTTTCTATCACATGACTTGAAAATGAAAGCTTCTTTCAGGTGAAAAATTTGCACACAAACCCCAAAAAAATTCCTTTCAGTGAAAGCGGTTCCGAGGATATTCGTCGGGATTTTCCATCTCGATTTCCCAGAGGTCTCTTAAAATGAACCTGTGGGATAGATAATGTTGGTCATAAAGGTGATGAAGTGAGGTGAGATAGGGATAAATTCATACATGATCAACCTTGATATTGCGTAGGGTATGATGGTGTCCTTATGTAAAGGATAAGAAGAGAAAAAATTATTAATGTTGTCAGTGGAGGGGATAGAATGAAAGAACAACCCATGAAAATCCTAAAGGGGTTCAAACTAGCCAAAAAATCTTAGTGGGAGACATAATGAAGAATGAGAGAGAAGATCCGGGAAATGCATGGAGTATTTTCCCCAAATCCTAACAAGACTAGTTATCGCAAGAACTCATAGGGGGATAGCATTAGAAAGAAGGAGGATTTATAAGAGGTGTGGTTAGATAAGATTTGTCATGCCAACATATTACATAGGGGCCGATGTCATTTGAATAGAATGATTAAGTTGTAGATAGAATCATCTTCCTAGTAAAGTATTGTAGAGGGGCTAATGGCATAGGAAAAGAAGTAAGAATTAAAAAATAGAGTGAATCGACCTAATTTTGGGAGTATTGAGATCCATGTTAAGTTCACGAGTCATGAAGTTGATGTGAAGATGACTCAATCAGAAGAATGAGTAAGATTCACATCAGGTTCACTAGAATGTATGACAGGTAAATATAGGTTCCCAGTTGGGTTCTCAAATATAGGATTCAAATATAAGTTCAGACACACAATGTAGATACAATGGCACTTAAAGAGTGTTCGTGTCATAATTCTATAGGATGGTAACCCTAATCTTATGATAGTTATAGGTTTCCAAGGACTATATCTAAGATAAAAGTAGGTTTCATACTAGGATTTAGAATAAGAGTAATCAAAATATGGATAAATGCAAGGGGCATAATATAATATGACAATGCAATATATAAAATAAAACATACATCTACCCTAGTGTATAGCAATGAATGACCAATTGACAACATACTAGTGAAAGAAAATTGCTAAGAAGAGTTAGACATACATACTTGTAGCCTATGTCCGACCATTGATGCATAATCATCCCCAGAGATAACGACACATAGAGAATAATTATGGGTGGACAAGGGGTATGATCAATAAGAAGACCTCCATTCCTAATTCACTATGGTGACCCAAATGCAAATGGGTAAGCTCCAAATCCTCAAGTGTGTAAATGTGCGAGCTATAAGTGCCTTTATGTATGATTAATTGATGATGAATTGGTGAAAATGTCAAGAAGGTGGTGGGGTACATATACTCGATGTCATCGCTCGTAAGAAATGACATCAGCTATGGAAAAACAAAACCCAACACCATCACCGGTGGGCGATGGCATTAATCTTGGGGGAACCCTAAGAATAATGGGTGAAAAATATGTGAGGTGGAAGCCATAAGGTAAATATAGGTAAATAACAAAGGTCTAAAGTGACCAAGTTCACAGAGTCTATGAAGTTGATGTTAAGGGAACTATGACATAATAGAAATATCTCTCAAATGTTGTGGTCTATCCCATGTGACCAAGTTTGATCACATCCCTATTCCTGTAGGCCCCTTAAGCCACCCACTCAAGAGGAAGATGTATCAACAATCCTTGCACAAGAGAAACAATTAATAAGCATAGAAAATGAGGTGTATACACTTCCTAGTTATAATCAAATCTAGACAATTTCGGTGGCATAAAATGGAAACATGAGAATACACACCATATAAGAACATTAGTATTTGAATTTTTTTCATAAATATATAAGGTAGGGTTTGGGATCAAGCAAATCAAGAAAAATATGTGTTAGGGCATTTTAGATCTAACATAATAAACCCTATAGATTGAATAATTTTTGATCCAACACAAAATGAATGGTATCCAACCCTTAGAGGGTATAAGAAAGAATGAGTTCACCAACATATAATATCGATAAATGAATTAGAGCTAAATTCAATACAAATAATCTACTTACTTTTATGTAGGATAAATAACATGTGAAAAATAGTAATACAAGCATAATTAATTAATTCCAAAACTAAAGAAAGGCGATCATGCAAGGTTTAGAGGTGTATATTATTTATCACAAGACAGGGAGACATTCATAAAATTTGATGGTGAAATGTGAATCAAGAAGTGATAGAGACCTCTCCGAAAAAAATGTTAGTGATTGAAGTAAGATGTCCAAAGCATTCAAAATTCTCGATGTAACATCCAAAGTTATAATGACACTATTCAAAGTAAGCGACAAGTCAAAAATATACTGAGATGACTGTGTTTGTTTGGTTCTAGGCTCTAGTTGCCTCACTCAATTTTTCATGTTGACTACGATTACCTGCAAAATCGATTTATTCTACTCGCACTAGATTAACAACAATATCTAAATACTTTAAGGATTTCACAAAATATGTTTTGTGGTATATGAAAAGCTAGAAAATAATAGAAATAACTTGATATTTGACAAGCATTATACAATATAATACCTAATACAACAAACCTGCAATAACTTGATATTTGACAAGCCTTATACAATATAATACCTAAAACAATAAATCGCAATATATGTCCTCATAATGGTTACAATAACATACAAACCCTAGTCTTGTGTGGTGTATTATTTTCAATTATTCCTTGACCAAATTCTAATGATTTCTTGATTTCTATAATTTTTTTAATATACTCAAAGTATAATCATGTGAATAATATATGGATACTCTATAATTCTCTAGAAATATAGATATAATCAAACAAACTACAATGCTTTATGTATTTATAGATAAATTAAATTTAAATTATCACCCTGTTGATGTTAAAACTAACATCAAAGCGATCAAAAAAATAGAAATATAGAGCAATGTGGTCATGTGGCACAAGCCAAATGGGACCACACCAAGGTCCTTGGGACATCACTAACACTCCTAATAGTCTAAAGAACGTTAACAACAATCTTAATATCGAACTCTACTATATGAGAAAGGGGAAGAGAGAGAAAGAGATATTAAGATGGTGCTAAAGAGAAGGGTCGAAAACCTAAAAGTAACAAACACATCAATATTATATAATTTAAACTAATAATAAACAAATACACAAACACTATAATCATCGACATTATTTTATTTATTTATTTTTATTTCTGGTGGGTGTGGGGTCTAGAATGCCTTTTAAATAATATTGAATCTTGTTGGTGTAATGCATAATGGAAGCTTAACCATCTAGCCATCAATGCACTACGTACACATATTCATAAGAAGGAAGACATATATACATGGTACATTTAATAAATATAAACATACAATAAATAATGACATTTGATTCGCGGAAGTCAAATCATAGTACACAAATAATTATGAGGAATCATGGGAATATTAGTAATAATAATAATGTATTAAGATTGACTTCGAATATTATCATTTAGTAAAGGCGTAATGTTATTTGAAGGGCCAAAACACAATAATAAGGATATATTTTTAGCCTCGTAAAAGTTGTTTTCTTTACTATGTTCTTAATTATATGTGAAAAAAAAAAATAATAACAAAAAAAAATCCTTAACTTTGAAAGGCTCTCTTCACATGTTTTTGATGCAAGAAAACGTGTGGCTCTCGAGGGTCTTTTAGTTAAGAGACCTACTCAAGTTTGGAGGAAGAAAGATAGGGTTCGTAAAGCTGATTTTGTGTAGAAGAATCAAAGGATTTTTTTAAGAACGCTTCTTCAGGGTAAATTTTAAGATTCTCCTAAAAATAAACTATAAATATTTTTGGTGAATTTCTAAAATTGACTTTCGAAATTTTAGCGAATGTTATGAATTGAAAGGAAATGTTGTCGGATGGTAGAAACTATCACCTAGTAGCATAATGTTATCACCTTGTAGAAAATTTCTCTTTTGTACATGTGGTAAATGAGATTTTGATAGAATATTTTGGCTATTCTTGTATAATCTCATTGAATCAATCCAAAAAATCAACTTGTACCTAAAAATATTAGGCTAAATAGCAAGAAACCTAACACTTCAAAATTAGCCAAATCCAAAATTTAAAAACCCAATTATTCGTGAATTAATAATGATTAGCCACTAAAATTTACACTGTGCCCCTTTAAATTAATAATGCATTCGTTGGAGTTTCAAGAACCTCTTGTTCCTTTCCCCTTGACTTTCAAGGTCAAAGATCAAGGGATTTGTGAGGACATAGTGGGGGATGATGTTGGTGTCTCCTAATAGCTCATTTCCCCCAATCAGTTCGTAAGAATTCTTATAAGTCATTGTTCAAGAGAAGTTTTAGCTGGAAGGAGGAGAAAATACTTTGGTTGGAAGTAAGAGCTAAGTTTGGAATACTCCTTAAGAGTTTATGGATAGCCTTTTCTCTCCAAAATGTGGTTAATCCCTCAAGTAATAGATAACTCTTATCTTTCCTTCTATAAAAATTACTCTTTTGAGGTCTCTACATTTTGTTTAATATTTTAATTATTTATTACGCCGAAGGCATTACCCCTATGGGAAAAGGCTTTGCGGACATTCATGGGACTGTGTTAAATTTGACAGCCTAAATGACAGTTTTGCTATTTTAACAATTTTACTTTTATTACGCCAAAGGTGTTACCCCTATGGAAAAAGGTTTTGTGGACATTCATGGGACTGTGTCAAATGTGATGGCCAAAATGACACTTTCCTGTTATTTTCACATATTTGTCTTTTGATTTTTTTGTTTTCTCAATTTTTTTGTTTTCCTATTATTAGTCATAAGTGGTAGATAACTCCACTTCTTGTTTTTGTTTTCCTATCATTAGTCCCACGAGATGGTCTTTATTGTAGAGTCGATTAAGCTTGGACCAAATTTTTAATATTTATGAATTTCGTAACATTTAGATGTACCCTATAATCATGCATGATCATAAGTGGCAGATAACTCCGTTAACAATCGTCGGTGGATGGGAAATTTAATGCTTAGCTATCTTTGTAAAATCTAGCTAAATCAATCAAAAAAATCAACTTGTGACCTAAAAATATTAGGCTAAATAGCAAGAAACCTAACACTTCAAAATTAGCCAAATCCAAAATTTAAAAACCCAATTATTCGTGAATTAACAATGATTAGGAAAATTTACACCTTTGCTCTTTAAATTAATAATGCATTCATTGGAGTTTCAAACCTCTTTTCTTTCCCTTCTTGACTTTCAGGTCAAAGAGCAAAGGGATTTGTGAGGACATAGTGGGGGATGATGTTGGAGTATCCTTAGCTCATTTCCCAATTAGTTCGTAAAATTGCTTTATAAGTCATTGTTCTAAATATCAAGTTTGTTGGTATGTGTGGTAAATGAGAAAATACTTGGTCTGGAAGTATTTAGCTAAGTTTGGAATACTCCTTAAGAGTTTATGGATAGCCTTTTCTCTGAAAATGTGGTTAATCCCTCAAGTAATAGATAACTCTTATCTTTCCTTCTATAAAAATACTTTATGAAATACATTTTGTTTAATATTTTAATTATTTAGAAATAAAGGCCTCTATGGGAAAAGGCTTTGCGTGACATTAGAAAAATGGGATTGTGAAGTTAAATTTGATGGATAAAGACGGTTTTGCTATTTTAACAATTTTACTTTTATTACCCAAAGGCAATAAGCCTATGGAAAAAGGCTTTAGTGGACATAAAAATTGTGTAGAAAATTTGAAGCCAAAATGAAACTTTCTGCTATGAGAATCAAATTTGTCTTAAAGATTTTTTAATTAGCTCAAGATTTTTGTTTTCTAAATTATTAGTCATAAGTGGTAGATAACTCCACTTATTATTTTTGTTTTCCTATCATTAGTTGGATGGTCTTTGGTAGAGGACAAAGTAGAAAGGGGATGTTGGACCAAATTTTTAATATTTATAAATGGGAGTAACATTTAGATGTACCCTATAATGTGCATGATCAGGGGAAGTATCAAATAACGTTAACAATTGTCGTTTGGATGGGAAATTTTAATGCTTAGCTATAAAAAAAGGTGCGAAGCTTAGAAAGGTGGAATATGCATGGTGTTTTAAATACTTAAATTGCGTAATTGTGCCCTCTGTGAATCATAGAAGACTATTATGGAAGATTGATCACGCATGTTTTCCCTCACATTGAGTTTGGAATATTACACGTTGCTAATTAATTAAGTTGCCTATCCAAAAAATTAATTGCGGACTTTGCGTTGATTTTCATTCCCTTCATTACCTCACAAAAGCAAAGATGGGTATAATTACACTATGGTAGGTATCTTCTATTTTCTTCACGATTCCTTCTTAAATTGATTGCATTCCACTCTAATAGCCACAATTGCTCAAATATCATGAGATTTGTCTATGTGTGGTAAATGACATATCTTCAATCTTGAATATTTAGAAACAAAAACATCCCATGACGATGGTATGCTAAACATAAAGTAAACCCTAAGTAAGAAAATCTCATTCTTTTATAAAACAAAACATATCCAAATTCCTAATCTTGTTTTACTTTTATCCTAGATTTATGAAATATGGGATAAAGATGTTTTTAAAGTATGGATAAATAAAGGAGCCCTCTTCTGTGAAGAGGACTTTGAGTGAGAAGACAAAAATGGGACTAAACAAAATAGAAGAACCTTCATTTGTTTTCTTGAAGGGGTTTCATCATCAATCATAGAGTTAAGCCTCTTTCCTAAGTGCTTAGGTCAACAAAAAAATGTCAAAAAAATTTAGAAAGCTATCCAACTATGATTTAAGCCCTCATCTCCTATGAGAATCAAATAACTAATAGAGATAAATAATAAACAATTAATTAGCCTATTTAGAGTCATCTAAATTATAAACATTTGGTAGGGACGGGGGATTTAGATGCTTAAACATTGTTAGTTTTGGGAGGGTTTTGGTGGTATATGATGGGAGGGAAAAAGTAGAAAGGGGATGTTAATTTTGAGGAGTTGATGGTGGGAGTAGGGACTTGTTAATTCTTGGGTGTGGTTGAGGGGAACTATCAAAACAAATAAAACATTAGAAAATAAATGCACATGGAGGAAAAGGATACATAGCCAACTCAAGCAAACAAAACACAGCCATACAGACAGACAAAAACACGAGATAGACAAAAAGCAAGTAGACAGGAATCAAGGATGATCAAAGTTAAAAGCATAAATACCATAAACATAGATGTTGTATTATTCCTTAAATCTAAACATGAATGAGAAAAAAAATAAAATTTCATTCTAATTACCTTAGGCCCATATTGACCCTAGTTTTATGTGTTCTAGTCTGTACCACTTCCAATAATTTTACACCCTTCCCACCCTTTATTTAAGCATGTCACGTGGGTGCAAAAAAACTTGGAGTGGCATGTATTTGCACATATAAGATCATGGTCTATATAAGTCAGAGTTGCAAGCCGTTGTTTGGCATGGTTAGCTGCACTAAGATTCTTTTGATTCCCTATGAAATATATGGTTCGGTATTGATTTCAATTAGATCTTCAATGATACATCCACAATTTCCGACTCTTCAAAATGTGGGCATATACTGCTATCTAGATCTGAATGATGTCCCTCGGCTATTATTGGAACAATGTATCTTTCCATAAGAAATGTTGGCATTGCTCACATAAGAATCCTCGGAGTGCATTGGTCTTCCATCTGCTAAAGCAAGTTGCTTAAGAAGGGGATTTGATGTTATACCAAATACAAGGTTCAATTCAAGTATATCAACAACACTCATACCATGTTTATCACAAATGTTGATATTTAACCCTAGTGCTGACAATAATAGTTCCACTAGTTTTTTGTGAATCACCTTTCCTAGGACAAAAAGATGCATTGCATTTATTCCTTCTTTGTTCTTGCAATTGATGATGCTTGGAAAATCTATATTTTTATCTAAGATCAAGTGCCTCACAAGATCCATTTGCTTATCAAGCCTCCTAAAACCAGAGGCTCTAAACCCAACTACAATCATGTGTAAGACATTGTTTCCATCATTGTTTTTTGCAGTTAATAGAGATGGGAAAGATGATATAAGTTGTTTAACAATGCCCAAGTGACCTCTATAAGATGTTACATGTAGTGGTGTGTTTCCTTGATCATCTATGAAAGCTATAATATCTAGAGATACCATAAGCAACTCCTCAATCACTTGAACCACAAACTAGACATATATTACAAACTGGAGTAGGAAACCCAAAAACACACATATGTATTATCTCTTACTGTTAGAATAATAAATATGGATATATATGCAATGTCTAGTTTACTTGTTCTGGAGAATTTTTCTTATTGCATTTTCAAAAGGAATTATGAGAATTAAGCAACTATTAACCATCTATTTTCATAACATAGGTTTAACTGCAAGAGGTTAATATGTTCAGTTCAAAATTATTACATATTATTCATCAAGATCCTTTTTGGTGTGAGTGCAAGAGTACTTGTTTTGTCAAAAGAAGAGCTCATGGACTGGATTTCGGGGACATATGCTTAATCCACGAGTCTTCCCACATCAAAGTCAAAATTCATGATGGCTTTTAGAATCTTTCTTTACTGTTAGTACATGTTCTTGCCATAATTCACATTATTTCTAAATTGTTTCTTAATATCCTATTTTTGGTATTAGGCTATCAACATTATTATGAATAATCCTGAAGACAACTTCGTTAAAGATATTTTATTGTACATGCTGAAAGCAAGTGGACTCGAAGCAGATTATGAAATATTTTCTGCTAAACATTTACCTAATGTGAATGAAAGAGAATGTCACTTGGACCTTGATCAAAGAAAAGTACAATGTTAATGTGACAAACATAAAATGTTACCAGTAACCTAGCCTCTCAGTTAGAATACTTAAAAATTGTGCCCACTAGAATACCACTAAAGATGAAATATGTTAGTAGTTGGAGAGTGTTGAAATATGTTTTGGGCGGATGCATGGTACTTTGTATTTATTGACTTTTATGAGTGTGATTCTGAACAATATTATACAGATTTTTTCTCCTGAGGAGTATGTTGAGTGGAAAGCTAAGCAATAGACTTTGATACATATAGGAATTAATATGTTTCCCCTATATGTTTTGGACGTTGTGCTTCCATGCTAGAAATTATCATTCACTATATTTGAGCCGTGATTAATATGTTATGGTGAGCTATTTCTTATTCCCTATTACATTGTCAAGTGCTATCATGAGTAGAATGGTGTTGACTTTAAAATGGATTTTCATCACTGAAGGTATTCTTGAGCTGGGAATCATTTTTCTCTCATTTTAAGAAACTAGAAAAGCAAATATTTGGTTACAGGGATTTGTTCTGTATTCAAGAAAAAATATTTAGAGGGGAGTTTCCCCGTTGACAAAATTACTAGCGAATAGCGATGACGATGACACTTATCTGTGTATCATATGTACAATATTAGCACTGGACACACATAACAAAGTGTATTTGTGTAGGATTGTTCAAAATTCATTCTTAATAGAAAATTTGACTTTCATATGACTTCATTCTGTAATGGCAATTCAGACTTGTACATTCCTATTCCCTTTAAATTTTCGTGGTTTAGTATGGTGTTCCACATCCTTTAACCATTTTTTTCTTCTCTTAGTTCGTCTCATTAGGTAGTTTCCTAAAAGTAACGCTCATGTGAAAATAATGTCTTGTGACTTGTTGGTGTGTGAGAATTATTGTCGAAGCTTTTGTAATTTTCTTCTTTCTTTTAATAATGGAAACAAGCTTGGATGCCTTGAAAAGCATAAATTATGTATTTTGTATCCAAAACAACATTGTCTTTTAAGGGGTATCAAATGTATTCATGTTTAGTGAAAATAAAATTTCCCACAAAAGGCTACCATTTATGATATAAATTTTACAAATGTACAAAGGTCTTCATGTATACATGTTTAGTTCAGATGTCGTGATATAAGATTTACAACTGCATATGTATGAATCAAATGGGGAGACATGGCAATAGTTAGCAAAGATGGGTTTATATGGATGGAATTGGTATGGTCGTGCAAAATTGTTTCCATGGAAGTTACTTGCATAATGTTGGTTGGAAATCCTACAGTAGTTGTATTTGATGGCAAGTTTGGAATGTCAGGGAATGGTAGGTTGTTGGTCGATGTAAGTTGACGGATATTAGAGATTGTCGTTCTACACTCTAGGTGAAGACGTCGTTACTCAACATTTATGTGATCTTTATTTTTTGTGTAGTTCTCTCTTCGTCGGGCTCGTTTTGCAGGAGTCAACATGATTGCGAAGTCACACACCTATGGAGTACATACAAATGCAGAAATAAGTCAAAATCAATAAACTATACACAATTGAAATGCATGTGGAGTTCCAATGGGAACTACTCGTAAGAGGTAACAATTTGAGGATTAAAAACTGCATTTGTTGCTTAAGGAAAAGAAAATTTGTTATATGGAAAGATACAATACGTTCTAATAGTATACATGTTTAGTTCAGATGTCGTGATATAAGATTTGCAACTTTTTATGTACGAATCTGTAACAAATTTAAATGTACACATACAACATTTCAATGTAATGTCGCATCTATATTCCTACACTACCACTATCAATCACACACCTTATCGAGTGTATGGAAGACTTCATGTATTCATGTTTAGTTCAAATAAACTACTCCCCATAACGCTACCACTCATGATATAAGATTTGCAAATGTATATGTACGACTTTGTAACAAGTTTTAAATGTAGAGATGGAACCTTTAAATGAAGTGATATCTACACTGCTACCACTCATGATATAAGATTTGCAAATGTATATGTACGACTTTGTAACAAGTTTTAAATGTAGAGATGAAACCTTTAAATGAAGTGATATCTACACTTACAAAATCAATCAAGCCCCTTATCAACATCAACTACAAAAATAATAACTATCCCTCTAAATCAAATAACATATACCGTTCGGCATTCACATGCGATTGCTAATTAATTTAATTATGTGAATCTTTTGTGGTTGTCAATCAAGTTTAATCTCTCTAATATTTTAGAATTACTCGTAATAATATATTGATATATCTATGACTTTTTTATAGGTGAGGACCCTAATAAAATCCCTCATTTTACTTATAAAAAATTAAAAATTATAAAAGCCATATTTAATATTCCTTAGATATAAATTCCCAATAGGTGGATGTCTCTTTATGTGTTGGAGACAAATATATCATCCAAACAATGGATGGTCCCTCTTGCATTTGCACCCATAAATTAAATTCCACTTGCCCGTCATACTCAATGGTGTTAGACCTCTAAAAACTTTTGGACCATAACTTTAATGGGAATCACACTACAAAGATCCATGGAAATGGGAAACAATGTATTATGCTTTTAAATCCCATGAATATACTTTACTACCACGTTTTCACTAATAATAAGTGTAAGGTAGCAGCTAAACTTTAGCCACATCACCTAAGATTACATAGCATTTTTTTATTAATATTTTAATAAAACAATAGATATTTCGAAAGGAGACATTAATGTCATCATCTTATCTTATGTCTCATACTACTAGAAAACTATGGTAGGCTACTATTACAATGTAAATAATGAACTATTATAATATAAATAAATATTTAATTAAGCAGATGGTTTAGTGGTATTGTTTTAGTAATATAATGTAAACCAAGTTTGTTTACGGGTTAGTACCTGTTACAATGTTAAGCGGAAGTAAATATTAAAGGGGTGAGGGTTGATGGGTGGTTCTAGATTATGGTGTTCGTTTGAGTTGTTAACAATTAATTCTTGATGTATATTTGATCGTCTCAATCAAAAAATCATAATATATTAATCATATAGTGGAGTTTAAAGTTTTTATTTTTCAAGTAATTTTTTAGCACGGTATAAAAGTTAAACAAGATTGGCATCATTTGTCATGGGTCAATCAAAATTTCAAGAATAATCTAATTATTAATTAAATTGTGTGCCAAAAGTCCAATATAAAAACGTTATAATTGATATCTCTCAATATATTTTAGATAACTAGATTTAGATCAAGAACTACATTAGTGTAATAATGCAAATGCGGCGAAGACTCCTACATTTAAACATTTCATCATGCATATTAAAACTCGTTCTATAAGAGTGTTTTGATAAATATTCATCAAGAAAGTTTCGTTTGATCAAGAATTTAGTTTGTTTGATAAAAATTCAACAAATATCTGGGTGACTCCCTTCTCGACAAATGTGATGTTGTCGTCGTCCTAATGTTTCATCAACATTATGCACAATAACTTTCTTGCAAAATTATAAATGAAATTTGTAAATCGTGTGATAAATGATGTCCTCTCTCCGAAATCTACTTTAGAATTGTAAATGAACTTAAAGATTGTGTGAGGGTAAGTGAGTTGATGGGGGGAACCCCATCCCACATGCAATCTTATTGATGGAGGGGTCGAGTGGATAGCATGTCGCGATTCCTAGTAAATGATTAGTCCATTTACATGAAATGGTCTCTTCTCTCCATAATGTCTATGGCATGACCCATTCAACCCTTTAATGCGCTTGATTCTTTCTCACAAATTCCACACGGAATAATAACATACATCCTTCTCACAAATGGTCTCTTCTCTCCATAATGTCTATGGCATGACCCATTCAACCCTTTAATGCGCTTGATTCTTTCTCACAAATTCCACACGAATAATAACATACATCCTTCTCACAAATGGTCTCTTCTCTCCATAATGTCTATAGCATGTCAAACGATTCCTAGTAAATGATTAGTCCATTTACATGAAATGGTCTCTTCTCTCCATAATGTCTATGGCATGACCCATTCAACCCTTGATGCGCTTGATTCTTTCTCACAAATTCCACACGTAATAATAACATACATACATCCTTCTACTCTTTTAGTTTAACAACCTCTATTCACGTGTATACATGGGTGCACCGTGGAAGCACTTTGTTATAAAAATAGAACACAAACCATCTTTGATGAGGTGTCTATTTTTTTGTAGGATTCTATGGACTCGAATGACCATGTCCATCCCCGCACCGCTATTTCCACCATATCATGATCATCTCTATTATATTGCCTTGGGGAATCTTTGGTTTGAGGGTTTTACGGGTTTCATTTGGATTTTCCATAATATTTGTTTTCGAGACATGATGTTTATGTCACTTTTTATTATTCGGAATTAAATAAAGTTCACAATAGGATCTCAAATTTTGGTATTCATTAAACGGTCCCTAATTTAGTTTAGGTATATTATTTGTTAATTAAATTGTAAGTTTGGTATCATCAACATTATAGAATTGAAAAAGTAAATTAAAAATGGTTCTTTTTCATTGGCAACGAGGGGATAGATTATTCATGAGATAAGGGGTTGTTTGAGAAATTACATAAGTACCTTGTTAGGTAAGGACTAATAAGATCATATGAAAAATCCTATTATGATAAAATCCTATTAAGTATAGTTTAGCATATAAATATATTAAAAAATATATATATATATATATATTAACTATATTTATATATATATATATATATACATATATATATATACATATACATATATATATATACATATATATATATATATATATATATATATATATATATACATATATACATATATATATATATATATATATATATATATATATATATACATATATATATACATATATATATATATATATATATATATATATATATATATATATATATATATATATATGGGTTTATATTTAAAATATGCAAGTCACGTGTGACGGTTATTTCAAATATTTTTGCAAGTATTTTATGGTTAAAATCATGAAAAACGTCTAACCAATCGTCAAATTTAACCCTCGCTAAAGGGTCTCTTAGTTTGAGAACTACTCAAGTTTGGAGGAAGAAAGACGGGGTTCCTAAAGCTGATTTCGTGTAGAGGAATTAATGCATTCGTTGGAGCTTGAGTCCTGTTGTTCCTTTCCCCCTGGACTTTCAAGGTCAAGGATCAAGGAACAAGGGATTTGTGAGGACATAGTGGGGATGATGTTGGTGTCTCCCAATAGCTCATTTCCCCTAATCGGCGTGTATGAATTCTTGTAAGTCATTGTTCAAGAGCAATTTTAGGTGGGAGGAGGAGAAAAGACTTTGGTTGGAAGCAAAAGCTAAGTTTGGTGCTAATCCTCACTACGTAACGTATCCGAAGCTTCTTTCTTCTTCTAACTTGCGATATGAACATAAAATCTTTGATTAGTCCTTAAGAGTTTATGGATAGCCTTTTCTCTCGAAAATGTATCAATCCCTTGAGTAATAGACAACTCTTATCTTTTCATCTATAAAATTTAGTCTTTTGAGATCTCTATATTTTACTTAATATTTTAATTATTTGTTAATTTGATTTTGTGAATCTTTTTGTGGTTTTCTTGTCCAGTTTGATCTCTCCAATCTTTTATAATTACTCGTAATAATATATTGATATATCTATGACTTTTTTAATAGGTGAGAACCCTAATAAAATCTCTCAATTTACTTATTAAAAAATAAAAATTATAAAAGCCATATTTAATATTCCTCGGTATTAATTTCGACACGGGACAATGTCCCTTTATCTTGTCGGTAATGTAGCCCACTTCAAAAAAGATTTCATTCGGTATTAATAGCTCAACCATGTTATATATCATCTAAACAATGGATATATTACATTTGTAACCATAAATTAAAGTCCATTTGTTACACCTTTGAAACTTTTGGACCACAACTTTAATCGGAATCAAACTTAAAAGATCCATGGAAATGGGAAACAATGTAGGTATTATGCTTTGAAATCCCATGAATATATTTTACTACCACGTTTCATATGCTCTAATAATAAGTGTAGGTTAGCAGCTAAACTTTAGTCACATCACCTAAGAATACATAGCATTCTTTTATTAATATTTTAATCAAACAATAGATATTTCGAAAAGAGACATTAAAGTCATCATCTTATCTTTATGTCTCTTCCTTATGAATTATGGTAGGCTATTATTGTAGACCAAGTTTTTGTAGGGGTCAGTACTTGTTATAATGATAAGTGGAAGTAAATGATGAGGGTGGATGGGTAGTTCTAGATTATAGTGTTTGTTTGAGTTGTTAATAATTAATTTTTGATATTTATTTGACTGTCTCAATAAAAAAATTATGATATATTAATCATATGGTAGAATTTAAAGTTTTTATTTTCTAAGTAACTTTGTTTTGCCTGATACAAAAGTGAAATTAGATTGACATCATTTGTCATGGGTCAATCAAAATTTTGAAGAATAATCTAATTATTAATTAAATTGTATAGTAAAAGTCCAATATAAAAACTCTATCATTGATATTTCTCAATATATTTTAGATAAATATATTTAAGATTAATATCTACATTAGTATAATATGTAGCAAAGACTCCTACATTTAAACATTTCATCACACATATTATAACTCATTCTACATAAGAGAGTGTTTTGATAAATATTCATCAAGAAAGTTTGGTTTGATTAAGAATTTACTTTGTTTAATAAAAATTCAACAAATATCCTGGATGACGCTCTTCTCAACAAATGTGATGTTGTCGTCATTGTAATGTTTCGTCGACCTTATGCACAATAACTTTCTTGCAATTATAAATGAAATTTGTAAGTTGCGTGATAACTAATGTCCTCTCTCTCGACATCTACTTTAAAATTGTAACTCGAGCTTAAAAATTGTGTGAGGGCAAGCGAGTTGATGGGAGGAACCTATCCCACATGCAATCTTATTGATGGAGGGGTGAGTGGGCATCATGTCAATGATTCCTAGTAAAGGATTAGTCCATTTGCAAGAGATGGACTCTTCTCTCCATAATGTCTATGGCATGCCCCCACTCAACCATTTAATATAGTTGATTCTTTCTCGCAAATTCCTTACCATAATAATAACAAACATCCTTCTACTCTTTTAGCTTAGCAACTTCTATTCAAGTGTATATATCGGTGCCTTTGCATGAAGAAGCACTTTGTTATCAAAATAGACCACAACCCATCTTTGATGAGGCCAACAAAGTGAATGGCTTCCAAATTTTGGGGCCTCTCACTCTTCCTTATGAGGTGTCTTTTTTTTTTTTTTTTGTAGGATTCTATGGACTCTAAAAGACCATGTCCATCCCCCGCAATGTTGCTTCCACAATATCCTGTTCATCCCTATTCTATTGTCTCGGGAATCTTTGGTTTGAGGGTTTTGTAGTTTTCTCTAAAATTTTCCTTACTATTTGTTTTCGGACATGATATTTATGTCACTTTTTATTATTTGGAATGAAGTAAAGTTCACAATAAGATCTCAAATTTTGGTAATCATTAAATGGTACCCTAATTTAGTTTAGGTATATTATTTGTTAATTAAATTGTAAGTTTGGAATCATCAACATTATAGAATTGAAAAAATAAATTCAAAATGGTTCTTTTTCATTGGCGACAAGGGGATAGATTATTCATGAGATAAGGGGTAGTTTGAGAAATTGCATAAGTACCTTGTTAGGTAAGGACTAATAAGAGCATGTTATGAAAAATCCTATTAAGTATAGTTTACAAATAAATATATAAAAACAATCCTATTAAGTATTTTAAAACTATATTTGTATAGTTTACATACAAATATATATAAAAAATAAAGGTCATATTTAAAATATGCAAGTCACACATGACAATTATTTCAAATATTTGCAAGTATTTTGTGGTGAAAATCCTGAAAAACGTATAAACGGCCGTCAAATTTAACCCTTGCTAAAGTGTCTCTTAGTTTGAGACCTACTCAAGTTTGGAGGAAGAAAGGCAGGGTTCCTAAAGCTGATTTTGTGTAGAGGAATTAATGCATTCGTTGGAGCTTCAAGTACTTGTTGTTCCTTTCCCACTTGAACTTTCAAGGTTAAGGATCAAGGAAAAAGGGATTTGTGAGGACATATTGGGGATGGTGTTCATGTCTCCCAATAACTCATTTCCCCTAATCGGCTTGTATGGACTCTTGTAGGTCATTGTTCAAGAGCAATTTTAGTTGGGAGGAGGAGAAAAGGTTGGAAGCAAAAGCTAAGTTTGGAGATGCTCCTCAAGAGTTTATGGATACTCGTTTCTCTTGAAAATGTGATTAATCTCTCGAACAATAGATAACTATTATCTTTCCTTCTATAAAATTTAGTCTTTTGAGGTCTCTATATTTTAATTATTTGTTAGTTTGATTTTGTGAATCGTTTTATGATTGTGAGTCAAATTTGATCTCTCTAATATTGTAATTACTCGTAATAATATATTAATATATCTATGACTTTTTTATATAGGTGAGGAACCTAATAAAATCCCTCAATTTACTTCTAAAAAATTAAAAATTATAAAAGCCATATTTAATATTCCTTGATATAAATTTAAATTTAAACACAAGACAATGTCCCTTTATGTTGTTGTACTCTAGCCCACTTTTAAAAAGATCTCATTCGGTATTAATAGCTCAACCATGCTGGGGGGGTGGATTATGTGTTGGAGACAAATATATCATCTAAACAATATATGGTCCCTCTTTCATTTGTACCCATAAATTAAATTCCACCAACCCATCATAGTGAATGGTGTAAGATCTTTGAAACATTTGGACCTCAACTTTAATTGGAATCACAATACAAAAATCCAATGGAAATGGGAAACAATGTATTATCCCATGAATATACTTTACTACCACGTTTCCCATGCTCTAATAATAAGTGTGGGGTAGCACCTAAACTTTAGTCACATCCCCTAAGAATAAATAGCATTTTTATTAATATTCTAATGAAAGTAGATAATAAGGAGACATTAATGTCATCGTTTTATCTTATGTCTCTTCTTAGTGAATTTTTTCAGTTCTCGTACTAGTAGAAAACTATGGTAGGCTACTATTATAATGTAAATAATGAACTATTATAATGTAAATAATTGAATTACATTTAATTAAGTAAATGGTTTGGTGATATTATTTAGTAATATAATGTAAATTAGGTTTCCATTAGCATCTATAATGGTAATTGGAAGTAAAGGGGTGAAGGTGGATGGATAGTTCTAGATTATAATGTTTGTTCCAATTGTTAACAATTAATTTGTGACTTTAAATTTGATGTCCATTTGACCGTCTCAATAAAAAAGCATAAGATGTTAATCATATGGTGGAGTTTAGAGTTTTTCTTTTCCAAGTAATCTTTTTAACCCTTGTATAAAGTGCAACTAGATTGACATCATTTATCATGGGTCAATCAAATTTTTGAACAATAACATAATTATTAATTAAATTGTATGCCAACGAGTCTAATATAAATACTTTAAAATTGATATCTCTCAATATATTTTAGATAAATATATTTAAGATTAGTATCTGCATTAGTATAATATGCAACTTAGACTCCTACATTTAAACATTTCATCATGCATATTAAAATTCATTCTACGTAAGAGTGTTTTGATAAATATTCATCAACAAAATTTGGTTTGATAAAGAATTTTGTTTGTTTAATAAAAATTCAACGAATATATGGGTGACACCCTTCTTGACAAGTGTGATGCGGTTGTCATCCTAGTGTTTCCTCGACGTTATGCATAATAGTTTTCTTGCAATTATAAATGAAAATTGTTAATTATGTGATAAAAGATGTCCTATCTTTGAAGAATTGTAAATGAACTTGAAAAATGTGTGAGGGTAAGCGAGTTGATGGTAGGAACCCCATCCCACATGCAATCTTATTAATACGGTTGATTCTTTCTCACAAATTCCACACCATAATAATAATGAGACATCCTTATACTCTTTTAGCTTAGCAACTTCTATTCCATGTAAATAACACCACAATTGTTAAGAAAAAGGCATTTTTTTTGTGAAAGATATAATATTGAGGGAAATTTGTAGGTGTAGACTATGCGAGATCAATTGAATCATGATACATATAAGTATATATGGGGGAAATGTGGGAGAAGAAAGGGCTGAAATGTGTAGACTTTATGGGGTATAAAAACAAATTTGCATGGGGCAATTCGAAGGATTAACATGGTCTAGAATCGGAAGTTAAAAGGCTAGTACTATTGGAAATTGGAGTCGTAGAATGTCGATAATTTCCAAGTGCATGCTCATATTTCGAGATATCTTCCATATACGCACCTCATAATTTGGAAAACTCTTAATTGTACATGGAAATCATAATAGAATATTGCACCTATCTAGGAACCCCTACATAAATAGTGGTAAAAGGCCATAATAACACTCATGTTTGCTCATGCTTCATACCGATCAAAATTTTAAAAGATAATTTATACTTAAATGAGTACATGTACGAACAATATCTCCAAGTTTCATGCTAATAGCATCCTCTAGAACCGAAATTGCAACATCTTGTTCTTTTCATTGTCCATCTCTAAGAACTCCGAAAAAATTAAGCATTTAAAGATTAAATCGATTATGAACATGAACTAAATTACTATTTTCTTATTTTCATGATTTTTAAATTAATCATTATTTACATTTTATATCTCTATGTTGTTATGCTATTTGGTTTTTCTTGATTTTAGTCTGTTTGGATAATTATGATTTTGTAAAATAGAAATGAAACCTTAAATTATAGAGTTATATTGGCCATAAGAGTTGTTGTAACATTGTATTTATCTACAAAACCAATTCTTGAGTTTATTATCAATAGAGAGATAATAAGAATTAAGCTTGTTTAGGGTTTTACCTTGATTTAATTGATTTTATGGATATTGACATGATGAAAAAGAGTATTAGCTACCGGATGTTTTCAATCATATAAAATTTAATGCAACATAACTTTTCGGTTCAATTTTTATTTCTTAAAGTATAGTCTAAGGGTAAAGACATAGTTGTGGTTGAAAGTCTCCTTCATATTAGCCATTTTACCTTTGACCCCTAAGTAAACATCGACTTAAGATCCTAATTGAAACAACATGCAAATATGATCAAGGGCATTGAAGACAATGTTGACTTTCTTCTCAATGAAGGTAGCAAGGAGGACTTGGTATCTACAGTTCTTTCTAAACTTGAGGAGAAGATTGATACTCTTACTAAGCAGTAGTGTGCCTTGAGGGAGAGAAAACAATAAGTTGTAAACAAACATATCAATCAACTCTCCATGCACAAAGCATTGCTTGATTTCATCCAAATCCGGGTAAAAAACATTTGTGGCATCAACGACATACCTAAGGATGATTGGAAGGAAGGATGATTGGAAGGATGGAAAACTCAAGAAGAAGGTTATAGCATCAAATAACCAAGACCCTGCCCAACAAACAACCCTCAATCTCTACAAGGCCTTGATGGATGCTCGAAATTTTTTTAACAAGTTTCTCAACTAGTTTTATGGTGTCCTTTTAATATTTGGTTTCGATGTTTTTATTTTTTGGTTTCACGGCTGTTGTTATGCTGTTTTTTGGTTATTGTTGGGCTTCTTGTAGGGATTTTGCCCCTACCTTGATCTCTATTGTTATATATAGCTATCTGAGGCTTTTGTTGTTGGGGTGTGGCCCCCACTTAGAAAAAAACCCTTTGTCTTTACTTTGTATATCCTGGATTTTGATCCTTTTGTACTCAGGGGTATGGGCCCCTTCAAAACCATTTACCAATAATAAAAAATACATTTTCCACTTGACTTTCTTTAATTAACTAGAAGAAAATAATTAATTTGTATGTAACGACATCAAAACTCATAAATTTTAAATTTTTATCGAGTGGGAATGTAATGGGGGTTAATGTTGTTGTCTCATTCTATATTTGATTTAATTTAAAAATAGAATGAGACAACAACATTAATCCCCATAACAACAACCAAATACATCATACCCAACAAGTAATCCATCTATGGGTAAAGGGTAATAACCCACACACAATATAAATAAGCAATCTTAGGGAAAAACCATTCATTCACTCCCAACTCAAGGGCTCAAGGGTGGAGTATTTTCTCAATACAATATCATAAAGAGAAGAAAAATAGTGGGGTGGAATGCAATGAGAGCATTTCCATTTGTGGAACAAATGGAAGTGATTTCATGCACCTCAACCGATCGTTCACCTAATTAAGCATGCATTTTAATAAAATAATGAAGAGAAGTGTTTTCCATACCATATATTTTCTATCCTTCTTCAAATTCTTGTGCTAAAATCAAGATTCACCAATGCCAAAAAATATCCAATGCCACTATGAATGAAACCAACTATTCAACCCCATTTTCTCCCCTTAGAGAGTTTAATACTCTTTTACAAATCTAAAAATAGAAAGAGTAAAAGCCAATAATGGGACTATAAGATCCACCTCCTCTGTCATTTACTTCACACTATCTCCCTTTCCTCCTTCACATCCATCTTATCAGCCCTAACCATCTCTAAAATGGAGTGGAGAAAAAATACCCGATAATACAAAAACAAGTCAACTTAGCCCATAATAACCTTAAGAACTCAATGGTTTTGGGTGGTTAACCCCAAGTCAACTTATGATATCAGTGTTACATGCTTATAATTATATCCTAAGTGGTGTATAATATAGCATAGATAGTATAACTATGTCACAACCTAGTAAATCACACAAATAATGCACAACACATAACCACTATGCTTTTAAGAAAGTGGTGCATGGTGGTGAGGAGTGCCCCCTAGGTTAATTAATGTTTTTAACGTTTTTATTATCCTCACAATTAATTTTTTTCACATTATCACTTGTGCTTCTAGACCCAAAAATAATTTGAGAACAAAAGAGAGTGTTAACTCTAAAAGCTTATCAACATACAAGCACACTATACTACACTATGCTCACAATACAAAGATAAACACATCACAATGTGGTACTAACACACAATGTCAATATAAAAAGATAAAGAGGGAGAAATGAGATTTTTTTGTCCATTTAAGTGAACTACACCACTAGCGGGCTTCCTTCTTACATGTTGCCTAGCTCAATTATTTGATATGGATTTATCATTTATATGCCAAAAATATGGGCATCAAATGGTATGATGAATTTAAATAAAATATTATAAACAATAACCACATAAAATCAAAATCAAAATCAAAATTTAAATTCCTTGAAGTTGTTGAGTTTTGAATCACACCACATGCCTTTAAGGCCTTGAAATCATAGTAGTACTAAAACCAAGTACATATATGCATAATATAAAAATAGTCATGTGATAATCCACAATATCTCAAAGTCACATAAAAATATCATCTCAACTAAACAACTATAACAAATAACATGCCTTCAAAAGGAAGAGTAAAGTAATATAAGACCAAATAACATGCCCATTAGGCACTTATTCATACTATTCAATTTTTTTGAAAGAATGGGATATTACATTTTACTAACTGAAAATTTTGGAGAAGTGTAGGGAAGTATTTCAGCCAATGGTAATTTTTTTCTTCAAAAACTAGAAGATTGTTTATTTTTGAAAAAAATTATAATAAATAGATAACACCATATGATGATATAGGATTGGTTAGCCAAAATCAAAGTGATGGGAAGTTATAATTTTTATAATATTCCTTAAATAAGAAAATAAATGTATTATATTTAGTTAAGGAAATGGTTATGGTGGTATTATTTAGTGTTATAATTTATTGATTCAAGGTATGCATAATTTATTACAAAATTGTAGTTATCTCGGAAGTTTTAATAGATGATAAAAGTTTGGTGAGTAGATACTATACAAATAAGAATGTTCAGCCTCAACCAATTCCACCTCTCGATTTGGACCATATAAGATCCAATATACTTGCATGAGAGGACAACTCATGTTATCAAAAGAAAAATCTCTTGGATCATAAAGAAGGGAATCGACTTATCTCTCCAAAACAATAGTTTTGAGGGAATATAGAGCCACAGGTGTAGCTAAGGATGTGCTTCCACCTCTAAAGAAGGGAGCATTTGGATCCATTAAAAGGAAAATTTCCATAGATTTCCATCAAAGGACCAACATCAAAAGTTGTGGAAGAATTGAGTGCAACCATAAGAAAAATTGGGACTCCTATGTTTTAATTGATACAAAAGGCTAGGGAAATGTTGAATAAAGTAATGAAGGATTCCCCCATCACTCAAGCCACCCCAATCTAGGTTGTGCCCCATCCCACCTCAAGGACCAAAGTAGTTATTTCTCAAGAGAAAACCCAAATAGGTACATCACCTTCTTCCATAGAGTGGTCATATAGAAAAATTAAGAGGATGAGGGGGAGTGTTTCACCAAATTAACCAAGGGTGAGTCCCTCATTGGAGCCCATTCCCGAGGAGGTGGAAGAGGAAAACATAGTGTGAGAATAAAAAGAGAAAAGGTGGTAACATCTGCAACAAAAACAATTACAAGTGCATCCATTCCAAGAGATTCCCCAAGCCTTGAGGTGCCTCCAAAAACTTTAGAGACTCCCAAGGAAATTGATAATACCCCACCTCCACTATAAAAATAATCCCTATTTCAATCAACACTCATGAATAACAAGCTACATCATTTAGGGTTGAGGAAAAAAAGGTGCAAGATTCATCTCATGAAAGAGTTTTCACCGACTTGTTGCATGGATTGGGTCAAGATGTGTGAGTAGACCTTTACTCGAGAATGTTGAATTTGCACCTACTCGGAGTTGAACCAATTGAAGTGGAGAAATGGGGCCCAACGTCTCATGGGGAATCCCATGGAAGAAGCAATAATGAAAACACAAGTTGAGCTTGACCAAATGTTGAAGAGGTTTTCTTGATAGAGGTTTAACACTCAACAACCATGCATCCTCTCCAATCAGCTCCGTGTAGTCACAAAATCATGTACTTTAGACATTTATTTATCTTGGTCTCATACTACTATTTAGAAGGTTCTCAAGGGAAGAAAGTATTAATTAACCCTCATCCTTTTGGCCATCTTATTTATTTTATTTCATATTTTGTGACCTATTACACCTATTTACCCAGTCATTTCCGAAGATCCCACGTCATCTTAACCCTAACTGGGGCACCCAGATTTAATACTAGGGTGCCCATGGGCACCCTGGTCCCACTTGGGGGTGCCCTAGTTTCTTTTTCACTTTCCCACCATTTTTTTGGGTCTTTTCTATCCGTTTTTCATTCTTATCTTTTATGTGGTCGGCCTTTTTGGGGTTAATTATGAAATTAGACCAAGAGAACCCTATAAATATAAAGTTATGAGACCATAATGAGGGACCTAGCATCATACACTACTATCACTCCATCTAGAGTTACATCCATCTATTGCATTAACATCCACATAGCTCCATCATCAAGGCACAAGCTAGGACATCTGCATCACACTTCATAGGGGAGGGATTCTATTCTATTCCATGCACACATACTATTACATTTTATACATTTAGCTATTGCTCGCTATTTCACAAAGTGCGACTGACACAAGAGCACCTAGGGCACAACATGTACACACACTAGAACTACTTCTGGATTTGAAATGTAGTGCAATGCTCAGTTAGTAAGACCATTGTTATGGCGGTTGAGGTCATTCGACCCATTATTTCGTATTTTATTTTTAGGGTTTTGATACTTCTCTTTGGTCTCTTGCAAATGATTTTATTCATTTGAGAATATTTGGAACATTGATCGGTGCAACACAAGAATTTAGTGTGTCAGGTAAATAGAGTTGTAAATCAGCTTTCGACCCTGTGAAGACCATTTCTAGGCATATTTGCCAAACCAGGGCACCCAGATTTCATACAGAGCACCGTGGGCACTCGAGTCCGATCCGGGCATCCCGATCCACTCAGATCCAATATTTTCGGACTTCGGCATGTTCGTTCATGTTCCCAGAATTTTGAGTTAGACCTATGACACTCTGTGATAATCACTAATTATCAGTTGAGTTCCTTCCTTATTTACTTCTTGCATATTAGGGTTTGATTTCATTAGTTTACTTTAGTTATTTAATTTACATATTATTTTAGTACATTTATCTATTACGTTTTTTTTTTATTATTGGTAAATAGTTTTTTGAAAGGGACTATACCCTTGTACACCAAGGCTCAGAAGCCAGAATTGAAAGTTAAAGCACAAGAGATGGATCAAAATCCAAATAGAACAATAAAGCCCAAGCTACAGAAAACCTGCTTGCAAAGTAAAAACCAACAACCGACAAAGCAACAACAAAAAAACAACTGATGTACAACAATCAAACAGCAATGGCATAACAACACCATTGGAAGCATCCTGCTATCCGGCCAAGAAAAATGAGACCAATGTAACCCAACCAGCCAATAGCAGAGATAAGAATCATCAAGGCGAAGTGTTACCCTTCAGAGTGGTAGATTTTTTCTTTTTGCTGACCGTAACCCATCCTGATGGAGCCTTCATGGTTGGAGAAGAAGACAAAGGAGGAGTATTTTCCTTAGTCGCATTTGTCCCATTTGGGACAACCACGTTGTTAACCTGAGAGAGATATTTATCATTTTCCATGCTGCCCTCAACAACTTGTGCATTTTTCATGCTGCTCACAATTTGAGATTTAGTTTCGGGGCTGAAATGGATTCAATATTTGTATCTGCATTTGAATCTAGACCCTTTTTTGCATCAAAAATCAGGTGTTTCGGAAGTGCGTCTTTCCACCAGCTACGCTTCTCATGTTGATGTTTTTCCATCCCACACTCAGTAGAGGTGTGCCCTAAGCAAAAACACCTTCTACAATGAAAAGGAAGACCTTCATAATCAAGAGGTTGTGACCAAGTTCTGTTTTGCACTCTAAGGTCTATGGTTGCAGGAAGATTTTTATCAGTGTCAAGTTCCACCAGGATTCGAGCATAAGTAGTATGGGTGTAATTAGTGGTTTGAGAATCTATATAGAGTGTAGTTCCCAAGGCATTGCCAATGGATGTCAAACAGTCATGACTCCAGAACTGGAGAGGTAAATGGGGCAGCCTGATCCAAACAGGTTTCCATGAGAAAGATTCTGTGAGTGGGTTGAAGGATGGAAACCAGGGTTTAATGATCAAATATTTAGATTGGCAGGTCCAAAGTTTGGAAGCAATGATGTTTCTATCAGCTATTAAAGAGAAAGTTACAATGAAAATACCTTTAGCACACGGATACAAGTCTATTTTTCCAGTTAAAATTGGAGTCCAGTGCTCAGAGATCCACGCGTGAAGAATAGGAAGGCTGGGCCATAGTCCCCCGAATCTACAAATCAGAGCATGCTCTTTGTAGTAAATCTCAGAGGAAATGACCTCTTCCCCAAATGTAATAGATGGGGTAACGTCTGCAGGTTTCATGGAAGATTCCTTGCCGTTTAAAACATTTTTGAAGGATGACCCAATATGGCCGCGACTAGCATCTCTGTCAGTTCCAATCTATCACGAACTGAGCCTTCCAACACAGATTTTAAATGTCCATTACCAGGCGTTGCCGCAGGAACACCCCCGGATGGATCTTGTGGTAGATCTCGGCTAGGGTTTGCGCTGCCATTCCGAGGTAGAGGTATGGAGCTCCCTGCAGTGAAGGCAAGGTCGATCCACGACCAGGGTGGAATCTCTGAGACGAGCCCCATAGTCGTGCCGCCTCCATCTCCCTCACTGTCCATTGAGTTCTTGCCGGGTCAGATTTAGGGTTCGCTTTGGTTGCAAGTGCTCGGGTAGCCACCATGGGTGCAAGCAGAGGGTGCAGGGTGCGAGCAGAGGGCGCGAGAAGATGCTGATAATTTCGATGATAATGGCGCGAGCAGAGGGCGCGAGCAGAGGGCGCAGGGAAATATTTGATGAGTGTTGCCCAAATATTGAAATATTTATCTATTACATTATATGCCCTCCTAGATTAGATTAACTATATCTCACTACCTTAGTTTATTTAAATTTTATTTAATCATTTTGGTGAACCCAAATCGATCTACATTCTTTTAGGATCCTCATTCTCCTTAGGGTTTCTTCATTATGGCTATCTCCATTCATGAATTTTTGCTTCTTCATCCTAAATTACGAGCTAGGATCATTAATCTTCTACTTACTACTCTAATCCCTAACAACACTCATCCTGATATAGTCTATAACACCTTTGCGGATGCATTCTCTCAGCATATTTCTTTCCCATATATTCCTTGGCTGATCTTGCTCCTTTTGAAAATGACCCACCTTTGCATATCATATGTTGTATTCAAAATATAGGGGTCAAATGAACCTTAATTGATAATGGGTTTGAACTCAACCTATGTCCCATGTCATTCCTTGATTGCCTTGGTTTCTCCACTCATGATGTTAGTCCATCGATATTTCATTATGTGCTTATGATGGTTCTATCTCGCCCATGTATTGGTCACATTACATTTCCCATTATTGTTGGTCCGAAAACTATCCATATTGTCTTCTTTGTCATTGATTTCCCAATTTCTTATAAATGTATGCTTGGCAGGCCATGACTTCATGCCATGTAAGTCACATTGCATCCATGGTGCATCATTGTGTTAAATTTCTCCATAATGACATTGAACATATTGTTCCTCGTGACCGTGACCCATTCCAATACTGTGACTATGCTCCTAATACTAGTCTTCCTATTATGTGTACTAATACTACAAATGATCCTCAACCTATGGAGGAACCACCCCATTTACCACCACTTGAAGGTACCATTTGTGTGATAGATATAGTTTATTCTATGCCACCTTCTACTACTACTATGATTCCTTATCAGGGGACTATCCAATCTATGGACATCGATCTATCACCTACACCACCGATTGCACCACCCTGTCTTAGCACCTCCACCATTCACTTGCACACTCTTCATGAACACTTCTTATTGGGAACACATTCCATTTGATCCTACATATGATGACACTATATGTACACATGAGGCTTTGAATCGTTTAGGACTTACTCTCAATGATCTCTACCCTACGCCATATGATCTCCATATTTATCATGGGTATGTCACCATTCGCCACCTATGGTCTTTGTATATTTTATTTCACCATTTTTCTTGCATGCACCCCTTGCTCTGTGCCACTCACATTAGGTCAATTATGGCTTGATTATATCAAGGGAACTCTAGATCCTAGTCACACAAATATTGCCTTTCCTATGCCTTTCGGTCGTATTTTCATCTACAATAGCTCCTTCCTAGGTTACACACAAAATATTACTCATTGGTATGCACATGGTTTCCCACTTCCTCCATTCACTGATGAGGAATATGCTATGGGTATGTATAATTTACACCTCAATGGATTATTGTGCGATCAACCAAACACCATTGCTTATCAAGTTACTAATGCTTACCCATTCAATTATGACCCGAAAGATGATGACATTCTTGATGAATTTACATGGTCTACTTATGCACACACTTGAGGGGGTGTCACATCTAATTCCCCACCCATTTCATTCGATCATGTTCACATAGTTCTACATCACACCCACAACATTCTCGTACACTCCTCTCACATTATGCATACTCATAATACAACATAATTACCCGATGATGCACTCTTGTGCTTTGGTTCACACTTGATTGTTGAGGGATTACCATTACACTAAACATTGCATTTCATCACACTTTGCGCATCCAAAATCATACGATTGTATCTACAACATTTTGGAATTTCCACATTCATCCATCATACCTTTCCACTACTTTTTCGATATTTCTATCATCTATGATTTTAGGGTCCTACACTACTCACACGAGATACATCATTAGGCTATCCACACATAACCAATACACACTCACATCATAAAGCTGTGCATATATTTTACATACTACGATAGTTTAAATTATATATGAGCCTAGCTTTACATTTCATCCATACATTCTACATTATCACACATTACATTGCATATTATACACATTACATGTTACACATCCTACACACCTTACATCTCCTATATTCCATTATACATACCATGCATTTACATACCCTATTAATCACTTGGTTGTTTATACTACGTTGTCTTCTACGCATTGCACTCACCACCCTATGACGCACTTTAGTTCCTCGGTCCATACTCGAATGCCAAGGGTTTACAAATAAAATGGACCTTACATTCACCATGCGACATTTCATCCTATGACATTCCTAGCTTAGTGACATACACTTTAGGCTAAATCATCACCTATTATATCATCTTGTACTGGTATACACCTTAGGTTACATTACCACTCCATACTCTTCATCATGTAGTGACATACGCTTTAGGCTAAATTGTCACCTATAATATCATCTTAGTGGTATACACCTTATGTTACATCACCACTCTTTACCACTTATGATATAGTGATATACTCTTAGTCCTAAATAATCACTCATCCTAATATTTTGATGTTATAGTGATATACGCTTAGGGCTAAATCATCACTCCATCTTTCTCATCTTGTAGTGGTATACGCTTTAGGCTAAGTCACCACCCCATATTATTCATCTTATAGTGATCTATGCTTAGGCTAAATCATCACTCCTCCATTCATCATGTCATGATATACGCTTCGGCTATAGGGTTCACTCACATCCTTTCTATATGTCACATTTCATCTCTACACATACGCATTCACCACAGCGTGCTAGACACAATAAATACTACTTGACCATTTCCCAATGAAACACTCTCATTTACGGTTTATAGTCATTTTTACACCCACTAAAGAACAAGGGAATACCATACACATCGACCTATCACCAAATGGGCGCTGGGTGCTCACCCAAGGCATGTGCGGGTGCTGAGTCTCTCCTTTATGTGAGTTTAGTGGGAAACATCATCTATGATAGGAACTTAAGGAGAGTGAGTGGAAACAAGACATGCAATCATCATAGAGCTCAGAACGGATTCTAGACCAATGTAGTCATTCTAGATAGAAAGATACTTAATAGATTATAGGATTGAACCAAAATAGAAAGGAAAATGCATAAGGATTCATACTCATTTCATAAACATACATGAAACAGAACTATGAAGATATGTGTATGGACCAGAATCATTAATGATCATATTCAAATAATTTGGTAACCTCATTACATCCATTAGATCCATTACAAAACATCACAGTATGGCAGACCAAAGTCATACATCATAACTGTATTTACATCCCTTAGCTCTTAAAAAGAAAATTTACAATCCGAATCCCTTGATGCATCCTTCTCCTATATTTCATCTACCTAACCCAATACAACTCCTCACAACATTTCTACAGAGCTCCACTCTCTATTGATCTACTCTCTCTTTTTCTTTTGTGGGAACTTGTATTTATAGGCCTCTTGAACTACCAACTCACCTTTCGAGGCTTCAGATCCATCACCAAGTGTCTAAATGTGGTCCTCCATGGGAGCATGCTCCTCAGGCCTGAGCTCTCCACTCCTTGCCATGATGGTATTCTAGAAGCTTCCATCACATGGTAGATTCCTTCCTAGGCCAACCTGTCACCAGGATGACACCTTATCCATTCATCATGCATAGTCGAGTCATGCTTTTCATGTGTCCTGCTTGATATGCCAAATATGGATAAGTCCTGAAAGCTTGTTCTACCGACGCGTATCATGGGTCCATCTAAAACCATCCTAGAACCTTGCCTTGCGTGCCTTCTCCTTGCACGCCCACCCCTTAACTTAGGCCTTGTGCACTCATGCAACTTTTTGTACTTAGTCAATATTTTAGGGGCCCAACATCACCCCACACTTTACCTATTCTCTGCCCATGGGAACATGTCTTCAAAGAATAAAGAATTCCAACATATTCGGAAGAAATAATGATTTGGAAAAGAATAAGGGAAAGAAGAATTGGGAAAGATGAAAG
The DNA here is from genome assembly GCA_018340775.1 of Taxus wallichiana var. yunnanensis. NCBI lineage: Eukaryota > Viridiplantae > Streptophyta > Pinopsida > Cupressales > Taxaceae > Taxus > Taxus wallichiana. Next base: position 622,887,174 of record CM031241.1, on the reverse strand, counting down.
AATGGGGAAGTGTTGTCATTACTGCAACAAGATAGGAAAATCTCTTTGTAAGTCGGCCTCCAACTTGTTCCAGGCATCGACTTCATTTTGTGCTCTCTGGTAGAGGTCACCGACTAGGGCACTTACCTCCTCAAAACCCAGTCCATTTCCTTGAGTGTTCATTTTTTAACAATTCCTTCCAATTCCTTTCCCACATCCTCAAGTGCATCCATCCTTCTTGTAATATGTGGGTACAACTCCTTCATTTGGTTTTTAATTGAACCTCGTAAGGTTTCAATAGCTTCTGACTTCTTCTCAACCTCGGCTAGGATCCTCTCCCGCTCTGCTCTATTTCCTTTGTTCTTCTCTTGGAATTCCTTGAGCTCTACCTCGTGAGTGGTGACTAGAATACTCGCCACTCTATCTTTGTCTATGTAATTTTCATATGCGGTCTCAACAACTTTGGTAGTAATTTTTACATTAGCAAGGACCTTGTTGTACTTGGAAATGATTGCTACAACCTTTAGTTTGTCCTCCTTTTCCAGCACGCTGCTACTTCTTCTACAGATTCTAAGGCTAGAGGTTTCCTCTCCATGGTGAGGATGCATGTTAAGTCCTCAAGGCACTCTAGGGTAGATCCATACTTCTGCGCGGGTGGTGTTAGATCCAAATGCTTCAACATAATGGCATATGTGATGGATTTTACCTTCTTATACACCTCATGTACCTTTTCCTTCTTGTCCCTTAACTCATGCTTTAGTTGGGTGCTGACCAACTCTTCTTGCTTTAGATCTTTTGTTCTCCCAGCTAGCTCTTCTTCTTTCTTTTCTAGTTCAACCTCTAGAAATTTAACTCTATCATTTCTCCCGAAAATTCTAGCTTCTACCTCAACCGAAACTTTGTTGAGCACATTACAGAACTTGTTCATTTGAAAGCTATTGAGTGCTCACCAAGGGGTTATCTCCTTTTAACTCAGGCACCTTCATTATTTCTCCTTGGCTTACTTCAAATTCTAGCTCGTCGATGTGGGACTCAATTGCCCAAGAGAGCATCTTCCTCATTTGAGGGTATGCACCTTCTTCATCAAATGACTTCATGGATAATATTTTCTCTGTTGGCACTGTGCTTTGAAAATGCAGGTGCAATACCTTGTTTGGATCATTTATATAGTCCATTCTTGGTCTCTGGATCTCCATGCACTTTCCTCATGTGTGCATGCCCTTAGAAACAATTACCATCAGACTGGGGCCTCCTGCGTTGTCGGGATCTTTTCTTATGCTTCCTTCTTTTTCTTCATTCATTATCAACTCAGCATTGTGCTCCAACTCTTCCACCACTAAGGTCTCAATGATATTCTCCACTTCTTTCTCTGTTGCTTTGTTTGCTTCATCCTTAGTGAGGCTTGGAGTCCTCTAATTCTTCATGCTAACCTCTTCACTTCCTCCCATGTCCTGGGTGCCCTCCTCCTCCTGGCTGCCCTTCCTTCACACAAAGCGATAGTCATTCTTCTCCTCTTCACCTTCTTCTCCCAAATCGTACATGCTGAAAACAAGTGGTTCTTGGTCTCCTTCAGGTTCATCTTCTTCATCATCATCCCTCTCACCCCTGTAGTTCTCTAAGCTCTGTGTCCTCTGAATCTGCCTCCTCTATTACCTTCTATTTCTTCCTAACTGGGGATTCCAGTATAGGAGATTCTACTTTCTCTTCCTCCCTCTCGATGACTCCTCCTTAGTTATGGGCTTTTCTGGTTTTGGTGTCTTTTCCTTGACTAGAGACTTTTTCTGCACGAGTAGATACTTGTTCTAGCACTTGTTCCCGAAGTACCCACCATTTGTGTACCTTGGAAACTTGGTGCCTTTTTCTTTATCTCTTTCGTCTCCTTTTTCTTGGGTGTGGTCTTCTTTCTACTGTTGGGTCTTCAGGTATAGATATCTCATTTTCAAGATAAGCGCCCTTCTCAAACTTGGGCCTTATGCAAAGGTATACACGTGCCATGGACCTCCCTGTAATAGGCAGAGTTAGAGGTTTCATCATCTAAACTTCATGCGATACGTACTTTTCCATGTACGCACACTTGTTGGGGTAGACCAACATCCTGCACATCTCCTTGTGGTCCCGATCCATATTTCCAAGGTCAAACTTCAGCTTCTTGGATTCCTTGAATTTGTTTACTCCCACTTGGAAGTACTGAGCGGTGAAGGAGAATGGAAGTTTACACCATGGGCTCATGTTTTCATCAACCAACTTAAATCTGCCAATGCAGAAGTGTTGGTATACTATGAATTTAGCTTCTTCCTCTAGGAGCGCTGACTAGTGTTATAGGATCCTCCACTCTGCCCCAAACGCATTCCTCAAGTGTGTATACCACTTCTCAAGACGCACCTTGTGAACGGCCGTCATGCTATCGCAAGTGTATTTTTTGAATCTCTTTGCGGGTGAGGGGTCTTCCTCTGGGTACTCCCAAACAAACTTATCTGCCGCATTTGGAACTCCAATCCCTGAAAATAAAATAGTTAAGAGGAAATTGCCAAAAAGTATCTTGTCACCTTCCTGCGCATTGCTGATGATCTCATCTGTGATGAAGGCAGAAAAATTGTAGATGGTGCCTTCTGAAATTTTTCTGCACATGTTTAACTAGGCCTTATTTACCTATGTCCACCTTTGTTGGTCATTAAGTTTGGTTACCAGGTGCATGGCCATTCTCATCACTGGGTCTTAGATATCCGCAATATCAAAGTACCTTGACCCCTTTTTGTATGCATGCAACGATGGTTTCTTTGATGGCTTCTTTGTCACATAGGTCATCCTATATACTTTCTCCTTCACAGATGAGACCTGTGAATTTTGAAATTAGCTGAGGAGTTATGCGCATCTTATGCCCTACGAAGTGAAAGTGGTCTTCATGTACATGTAACATCAGCCACTGATAGAGGCGCTTAGGCTTCCCAAAGTAGGGCAACTCATAGAGTTATAACAATCCCACCTTCTCCAACTTCACTTTTACTTCGTCACTATAAATGGGTAACCCTTCTGGTGTCCTCTTATTTGTCAGTGCACTAACTCCAGTGCCATTTATTTTTTAGTTACATTTTTGTGATGGTTATAATCGCTTACTATCATTTTTCTTAAATGGGACTCCCACTCCTTTCCAAGTAAAACCCCATATGGGTACTACATTTCTGCATACCATTCTTCATTGGTACTTGTGGTAGTTTCTTGTTGTTTGCCCTTGCCCTTGCCTTTTCCCTTCTTAGGTGTTACATCACGGTTTCTTGGGTGCCATTGTGTAGGTTATCTTTGCACTTCAACTTCTCTTGCTCTGCTTCTCTACCCTTTCCAAGCTTAGATCTCAAACTTGTGAAGAAAATCCTTTTCAACCCGTGCCCTAGCTGCCAAACCCTCACTAGAATATCCCTTTCACAAGATGGCGCTTCTCCACAACTCTCTCTACACCCGTGAACTACTTCCCTCCTGGTTTATAGATCCAAACTAGTCACTCACGGTTAAATTTTTCCAATTTTTCTTCACACGGATCAACTTTGGAAACCCTAGTTTGTAAAATATCTTCCTTCTTCGTATTTGCAATGTAAATAATGAAATTTCCAACCTTCTATTTATAGTTTTTCCCACTTTTTAACATTAAATGCTACCTCACCTACCACCATACTTCAACACTTAATGCATATTTTTCAACAAAACTTAACTTTAGCGCCTTAACTCGAGCGCCCACCTTACATGGAAAATCCCCCAACCTTCTGGAGTGCAACCAATCCATCTTGACAGGAGACTCTTGCGCGTGCATCACCAACACCGAAGGTAATTTCGTCATGAATTTTGCTCTCGTGTACCTCGTGTTACTTTTACGCTTCTTCTCTCTTGTATGTGGATACCCAATGTAGCCCTACCCCGACACCAACAATCCTTTTTCACCTTTCCTTCCATGCACTTCCTTTCCCAGGGCCATCCAATGGGGCTTTACAACGCAATTCTTCCTGGTGCTTCACAATTTACAATTTCTTACATTATTCCAGCCCACACTAAAATGATGCGCGGTCCTCTGCACATACACAACCTTCGAAAAAGTAATGAGGTTACCGGCACCCAAGGTGCAACACAACAAAAAAGAGAAAGGGAAACACAAGAAAATAAAATACATTAAATGAAATCATAATCTAACCGGCACATCGCCTTATTACAAACACAAAGAAGAATTATTTATAGTAGGGCTTTAGCCTACTCCCATTGAAGTGTCTTGGCAATCTTGTCCCATCCAAAGACTTCAGAATCGGCACGCACTTTGAAATAAAGTATGTACGCAATGATGTAGTGACCCAACCAATGGACTTTTAACTTCTAGGATGGCATAGAAACTTGGAATCATATAGTAAGACCATCTACCCAACCTCAAACTTCTTGTTTTTAATGTGACGATCATGACATGCCTTTTGTTTTGCTTTTTCAATTGTGCCTGGATCCACTTGGCTAATGCCAATTGCATTAATTTGTCTATTCTTTCCTCCAATGCACTATACATAGAGAAGGTAACATGAATTCAATGGGTAGGACAGCCTCATGTTGTTGGTGCCCATTTTGACCCTCCATTGTTTTGCAATGTTTTTCCCTTTGCTTTGTATGCCCTAAAACATCTTTTCCTTTTGAGATGGATGATATAATGTTTTGTCTCCATTTTTATGCCTTAAATTGTTCACAAACTCATTTTCCTTTCCCCTTTCTAAGAGAAATATGCAGGCATGCCCTATTTTGTGCCCTAATTTTTCCAAATCTATGGGCTCTGCTGTTTTTCCATTTTTTCTGATCATGGATGCTTGAAAATGATCGATTTATGCTTGTTTGCATTTGAAAATATATCCCCATGGTTAAAAAATTCTTAGAATCATGATTCATCTGGATTTGTTTTGAGGTTTTTCCCATCCATAGTGAAAAAATTGAATTCTGGGGCATCCCTAGCATTTTTCTATGTTTTAACGGTCAGATGAGCGTCATTTGCCTGTCAAATTCATCTTTAGTGTCCTAGGACATCATTGGTAATTTTTACGTTGTTTGACGGTCATGAGGGTTTCCATTTCTTGTCAAATTTAAGCTCAAACATCTCCTCATACGTGGCCGTTTGTGGTTGGACAAGATTCGGTGGGTCTGATTGAAAACTTAACATTTTTGGTTTTTGGCAAAAATTCAAAATCTCCCTCACAGCTCTGTAGGTCCTGGAGAAGGTACACGTGTCGCATGTAGAATGAAGGCGGACGTGCGAGTCATTTTTTTCCTTAAGGTATTTTGGAATAAAAGGTTAAAGTACAAAGGAAATGCCTAAGGCCCACATCCAATCAGGGAAGGACACGTGGCAGCTTCAGAGTACAAGCCCACAACGAAGTAAAATGGAACACGTGGCGGCTTCGGAGCGCAAGCCTTCAGTGAATCAGAGGTGGACACATGTCGTGTTCTCATCAAAAGCGGGATGGAAGGCTGGCGGAGGACTTAGAAATTTTTTGCCTTTTTTGGCGAAAGGGATAAAAGTTGCAAAAGGGGCCGCGGGTCTACCAAATGAATCACAAAGAGACTTGTGACAATATCGAGCATAGAGCGGGTCGGTGGGCCATTGGAGGAAAAAGGGAAATTTTTCCTTTTTGGCAAAAAGAGTTAGAGTGATAATTTGAAATGTGGCTCCGCAACGAAGCAGAGGGAGACACGTGGTAGGGGCAGAATCAAAGGTCGCGGGTCCATCGGGCCAGTCAAGAGAGGACACATGACAAGTATTAGAGCACGCAGAGCGGGTTGGTGGGCCGCCAGAGGAAAAGGGGAAATTTTTCCCTTTTAACACAAATGAGTTAGAGCAAAAATTGAAGCACGGCCCACAATGAATTAGTGATAGACACATGTTAGGGACAAAATCGGAGGCGCAGTCCATAGAGGAAATATTGAAAATTTTCCTTTGATAAAAAGGAGTTAAAGTACGAAGTCAGAGTGCTTCCCCTCAGCTAATCATATGAGGACACGTGTCTTGCGGGAGGGTAGACCTGTGGAGATTTTTTGGAAAAATTTCCTTTTTCCAAAAAAGGTGGAAATGTGTAGAATCAAGCCGTGATTCCAATGGGACCCACCTTGTGCCACGTGTCAGCACCAAATCTCAAGGGCAGAGGGGCGGAGAAAAATGTCAAAATTTTACATTTTTCCAAAATATTAAAAAATCAAAAAGTGATCCCAAACCCATTTCCAATCGCATTTTGACACGTGGAGGGCTTAGATTGAAGGGAGAAAGGCAAATCAATGGTAATTGTGCATTTTTCAGTTTGGCCACCATTTGAGCTCCAGGAAGCTTGGAGATGTGAATTTTGCATCAATTTTCATCAAATTTTGGAAAATTCATGTCATTTTGACTTCAGGGATCAATGGAATCAATTTTAAGGATTAGTTTACAAATTTGAGATGTTTTTGACATGAATTTTTTCCCTAGCCCGTCTAAAATGAGAAATATCAAATCTAGAAATTGCAAAGTCAAATTTTGGAGGGATAAGGATGAAATGATGAAATGAAAGGGGTCTACATGCTTTAAGGATGAAAAACATGCCCCCACAATGGATAATGATGAAAGTTTTGTAATGATTCACCTTTTGAAAGAACAATTGGAAACTTTTGCATGAGTCTGTTAGATGTCATTTTCCAAAAATATTGCAAAGCAAAGGTGCTCTGAATATTCCACTTTTGGAGGGAAGAGAGGAAAAGGATCAATTGTAATGAAAAGTTATATATTGCATGAATTTGTCATGCAAATGGTCGGAGAAACTTAGAATTTCATGGGAAAATCTGGGAAGAAGCCCATTCTTTGAGAAACCACCTGAGAACCATTTCTAATTCCTTTTTGCATCAGATTTGTATCATGTTGAGTTGGTTTCAGTTGTAAAGCCATCAAAAAGCTTTGAGATTGTTCTTATAACATTCCCTTGCTGATAAATTTGGTCATTCTGGATTATTTTGTGTTGTCTCTTGGCAAAATTTGTAGATACTTATGTTTGAGAATGTTTTCAATTTGTGTTTCTTGTTCTTATTCTGATCTTGTGTTTAAAATCTCTTTTGATCATACATGGTCTCATTTCTTGTTGATAGTTTAGTGGCATTTGCAATCTCACATTCGAGAAGAGTTTTCATCGATAAAGAGATAAACAAATTTAAAATCAATTTACCTTCCTTAAATTCGGATATTGTTTGCAAACCTTTGGGTGCACCTTAGGTCATGATAAAATAGAGATTTCTAGATACTTTGTTGATTCATCTGCTTCAAGATTTTGTGGCAGGTTGTCAAATATTGTGTGGAAGAGTGCAAATTTAGGCCTCCATTTAGTTCACATATCCTAGTTGAAGGAGTACCTTACCACCTTTGAAGCATTCTCTTGTTTAGGTCTTATAAGTTTTTGCAAAGGTCCTCAAAAATTTGGAAAATTTTCGTTAGTCTTGTCTAAAATCTCTAACCAAAAAATTCATTCAAAACAACTAAGCCTACCCATACTACCCCTATTTTGACTGTATACCCACAAAAGATCAAAATCTATTTTCCAAAGTATGCATAATGAGATCGGGATTTCAAAATGTCTTCAAAGAACCCTTGCCTTGCATTGAAATTATCTCCATAATATGGAAGTGACAACTTGTGAAAGTCAGATTTGGAGTGTTGATCATATTTTCCCAAGGCCTTTTCATACTATTTGCACAAATTGAGGGATATCTTCATCTCCTTCACCATTTGAGGGTTACAAAGTAGGTCCTCTTACCTTGGTTGAAAGGCACAACCTAAAATAGTTAGGATAATATCAAGTCCTATTTGAGTGCTATCCATCTCTCCACAAATCTGAGTGCCAGTTAGATCACATCCCTGGCTACAAAATGACATACATCATGATCTATCTACCTTTAAGATTCATGCCATATCTCTTATGCTTCTCAAACTGAAAAGGAGAACAAATTTGGGTACCAACACTTCTTGGTGTCATTGCCGAGGAATGTTTTGAATTGTTGAGAAATAATTTGCATTGCTGAGATTGATTTGCTGATTCACTGCGAGTCCATGTCAATTTAGCTCATCAACAACACTTCTTGGCATCATTTCTGGGGAATGTTTTGAATTCCTGGGAAATAATTTTCATTACTGAGATTGATTTGTTGATTCAATGCTAGTCCATGTCTATTCATCCCATCAATAACACTTCTTGGAGCCATTGCTAGGGACATTCTTAGTTCAATTTGATCCATGTGCATACATATTTGAGATATTTGAATGCATATCAAACCATGGTAATGTCTCTTACAAGCTCTAACTGCAAATATATTGTTAGAGAATCATTCTATACTCAGATTTGCAAGGTGTATGCAAAGGTTTCAAATTCTACTTGCAATTTTATCAGTTTCCAGTAGTAGTTGCACTTCATTTACATTTGTGGTTGATAGATTCAAGAAAAGGAAGGTCTGATCTATAAATTTTTGCAAGATCTTCAGTGCTGATAGGTATTTGACAAAGTATTTTAGTGCATTTACACAACTAGGGTGAAAATACTTAGTGGTGACTCCATGCTATTCTGATCTTGATAAATACCAGTGTCTTAGCTTTTTGTCATTTATTTTGTGTTGCTAATCTCTGCAAAACTGGAAGGAAGAAGATCTCTCTTCATTAGAGACTCTACTAAGAAGTTGTTTTCAGATTCAAGGAACTCAGAGTTAGAAGGGAGAAGAGTTTGGAAGGTTGTTAAAGGACAGACATCAGGCAAAGGTATATCCATTGGTGAGAGAGATCAGCCTTTGGTAGAGGATTATCACTCTTCTTCCAGTGATTCTGATTCAAGCAATCCTCTCATAAACTTGTTTACTTCAACTAGTGAAGGTCCTTCTACTATACTTGGTGAGTTCCTTCTTCAATCTGCACCTTTGTGTTTTAATTCTAGTAGAACTTTCCAAGAAAATCAGCACCTAGAGAATACCCATCTTGTGAACCATATTTTTGAGCCCTAAAGACCTTACACTCCTCATCAGCTTGTGTCGCCCCAAGATCACCTCCACCAAACAATATGGCTCAGCCTAAACCTCCATTTGTTGTTAACACCTTTGGTCCTATAGATTTTAGAGGAATGGATGGTTACCCAAATGCTGTCCCACAAGATGTCAGAAATAGGTTGCCAAAGTTCCAAGGTAACAATGCAATAACTGGTGATCAACATCTCAAACTTTTTGTTAACATGATGGAGGATTTTGAAATAGAGTTTGAAGATGTGTATGTCAAATTGTTCATTCATACACTAGAAGAGGATGCTAGGGATTGGTACAAGGCTCTGCTGATAATTCAATTGATTCTTGGACTAAAATGAAGAATACATTTAGGTTACAATATGGTGATAAGACTGATCCTAGATTTCTCTTGTCTAAATTTGAGAATATTAAGAAGAACCCCAATGAATCAGTTCATGACTTCAACACAAGGTTTAAAAAAACTTTGAGAAGGCTGCTAGTTAATTTGAGGCCATGTGATCAGTCATGCTTGATCAAATATGCAGATGCATTTGATAAGAAGGCAGCCTATTACCTAAGAGACAAGAACCCTACCAATTTAAGGCAAGCCTTTACCATGGCACTGCAGATTGAAAATAACATTAAGGCCATTGGGAAACCTCTCAAGAGAGATGGTGTAAAGCTGATAAACCCTGAAAAATCTCAAGCAAGCAAGAGTGTAGACTTGGAGGAAGTTGTGAAAACTTTAGCGAAAGGGTCATCAAAGAAATCTCATACAAATTGTCAAGAGCTAAGAAAGGTGGGCAGACTTCACAAGGTCAACAAAAAGCACAAAACCATGACATATTTTCCAATCATCCTAGGGGTGATCAAAGGGCAGATGATAGAGGGAAAGGACCCATGGGGTCTGCAAATAGACATCCTCAAGCACGTGAAGGAAGAGTGTTACCTGATCCCCTAACTGCTAGGGTTGTTGTTGTTGAGGAAGTTGCTGATATTGATTGGTGTGATAGGTGTTTTCTGCCCCATCCTCCATGTGAAGTGGACCAAAAAGATGGTGAAGCTAATAATGATGATGGTACTGATGATGATATCTGCATGGTGGGTTGTTCTTCAAGCTCACAAGGAGGAGCAACATCAACTGAGGTAATAAGTGTAAGGACAACTACAACCTTTTGGGATTACATCAAACAGTACAGATCCTTCTTCCCTCTCATGCTCTTGAAGTTGATGTAGTGCAAGATTTTGAAATTCCTAACAATGACTTTGAATACTTAAGAGCTTTGATGATTAAGAAATATGATGGTGGTATCCCTTCGGAGGAAGATAGACAATTGTTAATGAATGTTGTTGTGGCTCAAGAGAAAGAGTATAACACTAGGAGCAAAGTTGTTAAGGTAGTTGGGCCTCAAGCCAAACCTAAAACACCCTTGCTTACAAGCATTCCCAAAGAAGCTCCTAGAAGAGAAACACTTGCCAAAAGCTCTGTTGTCCCAAGAAAAAATTACAATCCTCCTCATGCCCAAGCTGCCAAGAATCCCTTGCCATCTAATGAATCTGCTTGTCTCCATTCCAATCTTTGCTTTGCAAAGAATGTTCCCTATGACATAGCCCAGGTATTGAGCCAAATCAAAGTGAGTGTTCCAATAATTGAGTTTCTTAGGATTCTTGAGCACAAGAAGAGAGCATTTGAGTACTTGGGATTGAAGGAGGAGAAGAGTACTCCAAGTAGAAATGTAAATGTTGTTGAAACTCCTCCTTAGATCATTGCAGACCTTGAAACACCACCAGCAGTAGAGGATCTTGGAGAAACACCTGAGGTATACTTGGGGACATCCTTGGTTGATTCCCAATTGAATGTTGATCCATTCTTCACAACTTTGATCATAAAGGATAGGCTACTTCACAATTGTATGTTTGATTCTAGTGCATCATGTAATGCCATGCCTCTAGAATTCATGAATGAGTTGGATATCAAAGTAATAGCCTATGGAAAGTGTACTTGCTATGGACTCAAGAGAAGTGTCGGTAGTTAGTTGTGTGAAGGGTTTGGTGGTGCAACTTGCATCTTATTCTGGGAGGAATTTAAAATTGGATGTTGTGATTGTTGACTACCTTGCCAACTGGGGTATGTTATTGTCAAGAAAGTGGGCTGCAAGTGTTGGAGGAGTGTCCAAATGGACATGTCTTTTCCACTATTCCCATTGAAGGAAACCTTGTCAAGCTCTATGCGAGAAAAGAAGATGTTGCATCTAATTAAGGATCCAAAAATGCTTCTTATGAAGTGTTGTTTGTTGATGTTGATGCTAATAATTTTATTGGGTTTGCTGATGGAAGAGAGCACAAGATGGATCAATCAAAGTGCCTTAAATAGGTAGGTTCTCCTTGGACCTTCCTATTTGATGGAGCTTGCTCCAAATTTAGAAATGACGCTGGTATAATTCTGATTTCTCCTGGCTTAGATGAGTTTGTTTTTTCCTTCAAGCTTAATTTTGAATGTACTAACAACATTGCTGAGTATGAAGCCTTGTTGTTGGGTCTGAGAATTGCATGGAAGTATGGTTTCAAGGACATCATTGCAAAAGGAGATTCAGAGCTAGTTTTCAAACAAATAAGAAAATTGTATGCTACAAAGAATCAGTGGATGAAATAGTACAAACATGCAGTTTGGGATCTAATTGAGATGTTTGATTCCTTCAATATTGTGCATCATGATAGAAGTTTTAATGCTAATGCTGACAAGTTGGTAATGTCGAGTGTCAAGATTAGGAGATTGTACCATTTCACCTTATTGTGAGTACGATGTTAAAGAGTTAACTATTCCATTTATCCCGACAACATCAAGCATTGGCAAGTGTTTAATGATGATGCTTAATTGTAAAGGTTCTTACAAAATCAAGGTAATTTTGTAGATCAAAATATTGATTGGGAACCAATGGTATGTATGATTTGAAGGAAAAAGACTTTTTTGGAAAGGATATTATCCAATTGAAAACTAACACCATTCCTAGAGGTCTTGTTGCACTTGAGTCCAATTTTGACAATGTTGATTACATCATCAATAGAAACATGTCTGCCTCAAGGGATGTGGAAGAGCATAACTTGGGAACAAAGGAAAAACCAAGGAAGATTTGGTTAGGGAGTGGTTTAAACAAGGAAGAAAAATAGTCCTACCTCCAATTGTTGAAACAATATCAAGACTGTTTAGCTTGGTCTTATTCCAAGCTAAAAGCATATAGAGAAGACTTATTCCAACATGAGATCCCTCTTGAGAAAAATGCCAAACCATTCAAATAGAAGCAAAGGCCAATTAACCCACTCCTTTCTATCAAAATGCAAGATGAATTGAAGAAACTGAAGGAGGGAGGGATCATTCAGCCCATAAGGTATTCATCTTGGGTTGCAAACCTTGTGCCAGTCAGAAAGAAAAATGGAGATATCAGACTTTGTGTAGACTTCAGAAATCTAAATAGAGCTTCATTGAAAGAAAATTATCCTTTGCCAAACATGGAAAACATGCTGCAGTTAGTGATTGGATCTGAATTGTTGTCCACCTTGGATGGTTTCTCTGGCTATAATCAAGTTGTTGTCAAGGAGTCAAAAATATTTAAAACTGCCTTTACCACTCCTTGGGGAACATATGTCTATGTGAGAATGCCTTTTGGTCTCATGAATGTTGGGGCTACCTTCCAAAGGGAAATGGATGTTGCTTTTGCTAGTTACATAAATGAATTCATTGCAGTTTATCAGTGATGTGATTTGTGTTTTCAAGGAACATAAATATCATCACTTGCAACACTTGGAAAGAATGTTGATCAGATGTAGAGAATTTGGCATTTCTCTCAATCTAAATAAGTGTCACTTTGGAGTGCAAAAGGCCAAGTTTCTTGGTCATATTGTTTCAAATTTTGGTGTCATGATTGACCCTGAGAGGGTAGAAGCAATCAACAAGGTCCCAATTCCAAGAACAAAGAAGGGCATCCAATCCTTCTTTGGGAAGATCAACTTCATTAGAAGGTTTGTGTCAAATTTTGCTAAATTGACTCTTCCTATTACATGCATGTTAAAGAAAGATCAAGTTATCAAGTGGGAAGAGGCTGCCCTTAAAGCTTTTGAAGGAATCAAAGAAGCATTGAAACATGCACCTGTCTTGGCAGCTCCAAATTACAAGAAGCCTTTCCAAATCTTCTCCTTTGCTTCTGAAAATACTATTGCATTTGTTTTTCTCCAAAAAGATGAAGATGGGGTTGAGAGGCCTATTGCCTTCTTTAGAAAGGCTTTACAAGCTGTTGAGTTAAAGTACACAATCATGGAAAAACAAGCATTTGCCTCGGCAAAAGTAACAAAGGTTTTCAGGCCTTATATCTTAAGTTCAAAAGTTGTTGCTTATGTTCCCCACACCATGGTAAAAGACATCTTATCGAGATGGAGATCTCAAGAAAAATATGTAAGTGGGTGAACAAAATTTAGGAGTATGACATGGACATCCAAACCACAAAGTTGGTAAGAGGTTTGGGTCTTACTAAGCTCATGGCTGAGAGCAACTTGCAGACTGTGGAAGTGAATAAAGTAGAGGAAGAAAGGGCAGATGTTCTTGAGAAATTGGTAAGTTCTGAGTGGTATAAGGATATAATCTTTTACCTCAGACACCTATGTTTTCCTGATCATTTGAATAAAAATCAGAAAAGATCCCTCACGCTGGATTTTCAAAAATACATCATCACTGACTTTGGGCTGGCTTGGAAGAACCCTGAAGGTGTCCTCTTGAAATGTGTAACTAAAGATGAAGCTCCTAAAATAGTTGCTAATCTCCATGGGGGATTTTGTGGAGGACACTTTGCTAGAAGGGTTACAACACACAAGGTTTTGAGAGCTGGTTATTAGTGGCCTACTCTCTTCAAAGATGCAACCCTACAGATTAGAAAATGTGAAAGCTACCAGCATTTCTATGGAAGAATGAAAGTTTCAAGCTCCCTTCCTTTGCAGCCTGTATCAATTGAAGCTCCTTTCAAACAATGGGGGATGTAATTCATTGGTGAGATCTCAGACCCTTCTAGTGCTGGACATAAGTGGATCCTTGTAGCCACATATTACTTCACCAAGTGGGTAGAAGCAATCCCCACCAAGAAAGTAACACACCAAGTTGTTATGGACTTCTTGTTGGATCACATCATATGCAAATTTAGTATGCCAGTAAAGATTGTTGTTGATAATGCCATGTGTTTTAGAGCTAAACCCTTGATAGCAATGTGCTAGGAGTATGGAACCAATCTAACTTATGCTTCAAACTATAACCCTCAAGGAATGGACAAGTTGAGTCCAACAATAATAACTTGTTGAAGATCATTAGGAGAACCTTGGAGTTGAACAAGATAAAATGGGGTGAACAACTGAAATTTGTAGTTTGGGCTGATAGAATTACTACCAAAAGAGCTACTGGTAAGAGCCCATTTGAGTTGGTGTATGGAACTCAAGCTCTGCTGCCCTTACATCTATAATTATCTTCATTTTAGTTTGTTCAACAACTTGAAGATCAAGAGGACCATCCATATGAAACACAGATTAATCAGATTGTAGAGCTAGATGAAGAAAGAAGAGCATCCCACCAAAGGCATGTTAGATTTAGAGAGAAGTTAAAGAGGTTGTTTGACAAGAAGGTCACTCCTAAGGCCTTCAGATCGGAGATCTAGTTTTGTTGTGGGATAGCAGAAATGAAGATAAGGGAAAACATGGAAAATTTGATGCATTGTGGATGGGCCCTTACTCCATTGATATCAGAATTGGTGAAAATACTTTTTTTCTCAAGGACTTAGATGGGGCTGCTTGAATTACTGTTAATGGTAGAAATATGAAGAATTTCTTGGATTAATCCCCAAATTTGAGGTATGTACCACTTGTACAAAGTGTATAGTGTTTGGATTTTGCTCTATTTTTGGTGTTTTGTCAGTTTGTGGTTTTCCTTGGTGTATGGCAACCATTTTTGTTGGTTTCTCAACTGGTTTTTGGGTGGTTTTGGCTCATGACTCTGTTTGCCCAATGGATTATTTTGGAACTTGGTCTACTTTTGTTCTTGTGGAACTCACTGGGAGTGCTCATCCCCGAGTAGAGCCGATGTTGGTGCCCATTTTGACCCTCCATCATTTTGTAATGTTTTTCCCTTTGCTTTGCATTCCCGAAATGTTTTTTCCTTTTGAGATGGATGATATAATGTTTTGCCTCCATTTTTATGCCTTGAATTGTTTGAAAACTCATTTCCTTGCCCCTTTCTAAGAGAAATATGTATGTATGCCCTATTTTTGGCCTAATTTTTCCAAATCTACAGCTTTGCTATTTTTCCATTTTTTCTGATCATGGATGCTTGAAAATGATCGATTTATGCTTGTTTGCCTTTGAAAATATATCCCCATGGTCAAAAAATTCTTGGAATCATGATTCTTCCAGCTTTGTTTGAGGTTTTTCCCATCCTTAGTGAAAAAATTGAATTCTGGGGCATCCCTGACATTTTTCTGTGTTTTGATGGTCAGACGGGCATCATTTTCCCGTCAAATTCATCTTTAGCATCCTAGGGCATCATTGACAATTTATGCATTGTTTGATGGTCATACGGGTGTCCTTTTCTGTCAAATTTAAGCTCAAACATCTCCTCATACATGGCTATTTGTGGTTGGACAAGATTCGATGGGTCTGATTGAAAACTTAATGTTTTTGGTTTTGGGAAAAAATCAAAATTTCCCCGTAGCTCCACAGGTCCCAGAGAAGGTACACGTGTCGCATGTAGAATGAAGGCAGACGGGTGGGTCATTTTGTGCCTTAAGGAATTTTGGAATAAAAAGTTAAAGTACAAAGGAAATGCCTAAGGCCCGCATCCAATCAGGGAAGGACACATGGCAACTTCAGAGTGCAGGCCCACAACGAAGTAAAATGGAACACGTGGCGGCTTTGGAGTGCAAGCCTTCAACGAATCAGAGGTGGACATGTGTCATGTTCTCATCAAAAGTGGGATGGAAGGATGGCAGAGGACTTAGAATTTTTTTTTTGGCGAAAGGGATAAAAGTTGCAAAAGGGGCATGGGGTGCCAAATGAATCACAAAGAGACACGTGGCAAAGCATCAAAGAAAAGAGCGAGTTGGTTTGGCTGCCGGAGGAAAAAGGGAAATTTTTCCTTTTTGGCAAAAAGAGTTAGAGTGATAATTTGAAACATGGCTCCGCAATGAAGCAAAGGGAGCCACATGGCGTGGGGTATATTCAAAGGCAAATGGATCCATTGGGCTAGTCGGGGAGAGGACACGTGGTAGCATCGAGCACGGAGCGGGTTGATGGGCCACCGGTGGAAAAGGGGAAAATTTTCCCTTTTAACACAAATGAGTTAGAGCTAAAAATTGAAGTGCTGGCCCACAATGAATCAACGATAGACACATGGTAGGGACAAAATCGGAGGCACGGGTCTGTGGAGGAAATATTGAAAAATTCCTTTGATAAAAAGGAGTTAAAGTACGAAGTCAGAGCACTTCCCCTCAACTAATCCTATGAAGACACGGGTCTTGCGGGAGGGCGGACCCACAGAGATTTTTTGGAAAAAATTCCTTTTTCCAAAAAAGGTGGAAATGTGTAGAATCGAGTTGTGATTCCAATGGGACCCACCTTGTGCCACGTGTTAGCACCAAATCGCAAGGGCAGAGGGTGGAGAAAAATGTCAAAATTTTACATTTTTCCAAAATATTAAAAAGTCAAAAAGTGATCCCAAACCCATTTCCAATCACATTTTGACACGTGGAGGGCTCATATTGAAGGGAGAAAGGAAAATCAATGGTAACTGTGCATTTTTAGTTTGGCCGCCATTTGAGCTCTAGGAAGCTTGGAGATGTAAATTTTGCATCAATTTTCATCAAATTTTTGGCAAATTCATGTTGTTTTTTTGCCTTCAGGGATCAATGGAATCAATTTTAAGGATCAATTTGTGGATTTGAGATGTTTTCTAAATGAATTTTTGCCCTAGCCTGTCCAAAATGAGAAATATCAAATCTAGAAATTATAGAGTTAAATTTTGGATGGATACGAGATGAAAAGATGAAATGAAAGGGGTTTACATGCTTTAAGGATGAAAAACATGCCCCCACAATGGATATTGATGAAAGTTTTGTAATGATTCACCTTTTGAAAAACAATTGGCAACTTTTTGCGAGTTTGTTAGATGTCATTTTTAAAAATATTGCAAAGCAAAGGTGCTCGAATATTCCACTTTTGGAGGGAAGATTTGAGAGGCAAAGGATCAATTGTAATGAAAAGTTATATATTGCATGAATTTTTCATGCAAATGGTTAGAGAAACTTATAATTTCATGGGAAAATCTAGGAAGAAGCCCATTCTTTGAGAAACCACCTAAGAACCATTTCTAATTCCTTTTTGCATCATATTTGTATCATGTTGAGTTGGTTTCAGTTGTAAAGCCATCAAAAGCTCTGAGATTGTTATTATAACATTCCCCTACTAATAAATTTGGTCATTACGGATTATTTGGTATTGTCTCTTGGTAAAATTTGCATACACTTATGTTTCAAAATGTTTTCAATTTGTGTTTCTTGTTCTATTGCGATTGTTGGACCCCGTAATCTTAACCAAGTATGAAGGCGCGTGGGCGCAGGTCCCGATTATGAAAATGTGCACAAGGTAAAAGCGTCGAGAGAAAGGCTTAGGGAAGCACATAGCATGCACAACATGCAAAAGGAGGCTCGAGACTTAGTCAATTTGAGTGCCCAAGGCAGAACATGTGAAAAGCGTGATCGGTTGTGCATGGATAAGATGCCACTGACGGTAGGATGGCCCAGGAAAGAGCATGCCCTGGATGGAATCTTCTAGAAGAACATCATGAGGTAAAGCAAAAATCTCAAAGCTTGAAGAAGCATGCTCGCATGGACCACATTTGACACTTGGCACCAGATTTGAGGATGCTGGAAGGTGAGTTGGCAGTGTAGGAGAATTATAAATAAAAGTGCCTATGGAGTAAAAAGAAGAGGAAAAGAAGTACAAGGTATAGTGGGTTAGAGAGTGATTTGGAGCTCTACTGAGATTATCATGAGTGGATATTTTTATTCAGGAAAGAATGCACTAAGCACGAAGTTGTAATTTTTCTTTTTCTATTAGCTTAGTTACATACGTCTAGAGATATACATGACTGCGGTCTACTCTCTGTGACACCCTGTAATGAATCAATGAATATAATGAGGTTACCTGTTACAAATAGACATGGATATCAGTGGTTTTAATAAAATTTTCTCTCATATGGGTTCCCTTTCTGTTTATGCTATGGATGAATGCTTGTATAACTCTTTCTGTTATAATATATGTTTTGGATTCTGTTAAAGAACTCAGTACGAAGTGACTGCAAGGATCTAGAGGCCGTTCTAAGCCCTATGGTTCTTGTTTGTCTTAAAATTCCCTCCTAAGAACTCTTACACTAATCATAGATGATGCTTCCCACTAAACTCACATAAAAGAGAGACTTGGTACCCCGCACGTGCCGGTGAGCACTCACTTTTCTTTGGGTGATAGGCCGGCATGCATGGGGTTCCTTCCTTTTGTAATAGGAGTAAAAATGACTACATCTTGGTTCCATTGCCGGGACCTCTTTTCAAAGTTGTAGTGGGATATAACATACATCATGATCTATGTAATGAGTAATGACAGAGCGGTTGACATTGAAAATTGTTGAATCATGGTTCAAGAGCATGGAGGATGAATTTGCTCGAGAGAGATATAACACTGGACCTAAGTTTAATGCACGTAGATGGGTAGAAGAGAACCTTTACCATGATCTGCACAAGACCTTCTTTTGCCGCTTCACGGTAGAACTATATGAATGACTTTTAGCCTATGCGTTTAGATCAAGTTGGTGTTATGAATCACATGTATGGTGAAGAAGACTACCAAAGGTTGCGGGATGCAAATATGACGTGGACCCATGCTATAGATCATTGGTGGAGAGGAGTACTAACTAGTTACACTGTAGAATATGCCATTTCCACATATTCTTTTCTAGAGGTTGCTGAGTTTGAATTTCGTGAGAACATAAAGGAACATTTCCATGTGCTATTCCCCTATCTATGAAGATATTGATGGTTACCATGAGTTTAGAGGCTTTTCAATGGCCGGCTAAACCATTCTAAGTGTTGGGTAAGGGAACTTGGGTGGAGGAAGATGGTAGATATCACGATAGAGAAGGAGAGGGAGAGAGACGAATTAAGTATAGTGAAGTGTGTGAAAGGGAGATTGCTAGATGACATGAAGCTACTAGTGTGATGGATCTATGGAGATAGACATTATGGGAAGGAGTTGAGGTTCATGCGGAGGACGTGGAACTTGAGAAGTTTGTGCTACCCCATCTTGGCAAGCACGTGAGGGAGACCCTTTCAGCTTCTGGTGAGAGTTTGTTGCATGGAGAAAGGAGAGTCATTGGCGCATATCGAACCCAACCAAAGTGGCTCCGAGCCTTGGTGCTTGGATTTCTTGAACCAGGAAGAAGTGTTATTGACCCAGTTGATATCGATGGAAGAGACATATCCGTGCCTATGAGATGTAATTTTATAGTCCCTTCTTCTATGGCTCCACATATTCCAAAAGATTTGGAGGATTCTTTGGACAAGGAGCCAGCGTACAAACTTTCGGTCTCGCATCAGGGAGTGGCGTGGGAAAAATTAGTGGTAGTGGAGCGTTATCACAAACCATCGGTGCATAGTTCAATGGGACCATGGGGGCACTTGGCATAGCTCCTATAGGCCCTATTGGATCAAAGTGGTTCTGGTGGATCTTGAGGCATAGGACACAGTGGTTTAGGCGGTGGAGGAAACACTAAAGGGAACCAAGGCTCAGCTTGGGAGGACATGACCCCACCACCACCTCAAGTATTCTTTGAAATGTCTCTACATTTTCCAGATTATAGGGGCATTGAGGATGTTGTGGAACATGTTCATAAGTGTGAACTACTATGGCGCGTGAAGGGTATCACAACCCCGAACATAAGGCTAGTCGGTTTGTAACCACGTTGCAAGGGTACGCGCATAATCGGTATAGGAAGCACAACCCTCATAAAATAGTGGTGGACTATAATACCTTAAAGAATGCATTCTTGGTAGAGTTCAAAATCCATGAGTTTGAGAAGAAGAGTATCGAGTGCTTTGAAGGAGATTCAACAAGGAATGGTAGAGAGTGTGTGGGAGTATGATGCGCACTTTAAAACTCTCTTGTCTAAATTATCATATGATATCCATCCTTCTCAGCATGCACAATGGTTTTTGGAGGATTGATCACCCCTTTTAGAAGGGCCTTGTCTCATAAAAATTTTACAGACCCATGCGAAGCATTGGAAGCTACCTTACACGCCGAGGCTGTTGGTAATATTGATACTGATGTTAGCTCATTCTTGGAGGCTCAGATTAGTGCTATGGAAAAATAGTTGGAAAAATTATCTGTGAACATAGCCCATGAGACCCGTAGTGGTTTGTGGTGCACATATTGTGAAATAGAGGGACATGTTAAGGATAATTTCCCCAGAGGATGGTACACACTTTGACAGTGGATTGTGAAATTTGTCATGGGGACCATGATGCAAGTAGATGTCCCTTACTACAACACACGATCAGGAAGAATGTATCTTGTTATTGTAAAATTTACACCTCTACAACCCATGACACTAAGGACTGTAGGCTCATTGATCATATCCATGAGGCCATTGATCATGGGGTGCACCAAACCAAGTGTTGCAGTGGTTCCAAGGATAATGATTACCATTATGAGGAGCGCGTAGATGGAGGTGCGTGTGGAAGAGGTTTTCGAGGAGGATTCGTGGTCGAGGTAACCGTGGAGGAGGAAGGAGTGAGTTCTTACATGGAACATGTTTCAACTATGGATCTACAGAACATTACAAATGTGAGTGCCGGACCTATTGCAGTGCTCATGGTGCGGAAAGAAGCATAAGTATGAGGAGTGCCTGGAATTATTTGAGCACATGAATCAAAAGCATCGGAAGGACAAGGGCACTACAATGGTTAGTATTAAGAAGGTAGACATATAATGGATGCCCGGGTAACACGAGATGAAGGTTTGGAGCCTATCTTGGTAACAACAAGGGCAGAAGCCACACGCGCGAGAGAGGTACCAAGATAGAAAACCCTGGTTTCAAGAGAGGAGGTCATTCATGGAAAATATCTAGACCCCGTGCATCAAAAGGAGATATATCAGGACACCATGGATGTTATTCGAAGCTTACAAGGGGAGATCCAGTGTCTAAAGGAGCAATCCAGGAGGGAGGAATAAGGAAGGAGAGTCGAGGTGTAAAAGGATGACCTAGATGAGGTCAAGGAGGTGTGTAAAATGCTAAGGCAGGAGAATATCATTCCCTTCCTAGGATCCTGGTTAAGAGAGAAGGTACCACACGCTAGAGAAGAGCACGAGAGATAGGTCTTACATGTGAAACTCCCCCCTCACATCCTTGATTATGACAAGGATATTACGTTGAATGCAGTTATAGATGGATGACTCCTCAGTAATATCCTCATTAACATAGGCGTAGAGGTTAATGTTCAATTTGGATGCCCGACATTAGATTGGAAGACCCACATTACAACCATCTTCGAATGTGCTTTGAATATGGCAAACAAGAATAAAACAATGCCCATCGGTGTCTTGAAGGATGTGGCTATTACTATCCAGGAAGCCGAGTTTACTAGGGACTTTGAAGTCTTGGCGCTTCTTTGAGGTAGACAATTTCCGAGCACTAGTTGGGCGTCCTGGTGGTGTCTACAAATACAATTCAGACCTTCGGTTTAACAAAGGTTACTACATCAGCTTTGAGAACAAGGAGGATCAGGTTATTATACCCTTGGTTGATGGGAAGTCGAGACCCTATATTGAACCATTGGGGGAAGAAGTTCTAGACAAGATTTATGTGCGCTCAATCGAGACCGTGAGACGATACACCCTACTAATGGGGTTATCCATTTTGAAGATTCTCGGTTAGTGAGTGATACCACCCCGGCATGTGATAATTATGTGCATGGAACTTACGAATTAATGGGATGGCAGTTGAGAGGGTCGGTGACCAAGGTAACAAAGGCGCGCACGGTTAGGCACCTTGGAGGAAAATAACTGCCCAAGTATTCAGGAGGAGCCTTCCCTAAGATCTTTCTACAGGAGGTAGAAGCTTAGTGGAAGGATGAGAAGGAATGGAGGGAGATGTTAAGTTATGTCTTGCTTGGCACAGTAGCTCGGTGGTGGGCCACACATCAGAGAGCCTTTTAGAGTGGCACGAGGTAAGAATTTCTCTCTCTATCATATTTTCTAGGAGTAATGTACCCACCATCATCAAGGAGTACCATGGGAAGGAGCCCACCTCTTTCCATATCTAGGAGTGTGAACAGGTTTGGAGAGAAGGTGTGGAAGCTTTTCCACCATCCCTCTGGGTGCACAAGTTGTATTCTACACTGTAGGGTTACGCGCACACATGGTACATTCATTTGGAGACACGCCACCAGACAAGGAATTGGCAAGAACTCACGGCTGACCTTATTCAAACCTTTGAATATCAAAGTACCAAGCCATTGGTTGATAAGGCCTTGTAGGGTATCAAGCACCTTACCATGGGGGATAGTGCCAGGACGAGAAGATAGGTTGTTGGAATTACTAGGTGAACCAGGATTGGAGGCGCGTTTTGAAGAAGAAAAGGAAACAGAAGAGTTACAGCTTGAGCATGCGTGTTTGGAAAAAGAGAAGGGAAAGTTGGTATATATGATTGATGGAGAGGAATTGGAAAGCTCAGATGTTATCCATTCTATAGGGATGTGCGAGGTAGTGGAAAATGTAGTTTCTCATGCGCATGCCTACCATGAGCCTTTAAAGACAAAGAAAGTTAACATCGGTTCGGAGAAGAAGAACCTAAGGAAGTATCGAAAATCATTGATCTGTTGTGTGAATTTGAGGATTTATTTCCGTGTGGGTATCATGAGCTTAAAGGTGTTCACCATTCCTTGGGGGAGATGAAGATAAAACTGAAGGATGGTGCGTGACCGGTTAGGAAAAGGCCCTACCGAATGAATCCCAACTTGTATGTAAAGGTCAAGGAGGAGATAAACAAAATGATATCTTCTAGGATCATTGAGGCAGTGGAAGAATTAGAGTGGATAAGTCTTATGGTAATCAACATCAAGAAGGATGGGTAGATTAGAATTTGTGTGGATTATATGGAATTGAATGCAGTTTGTGTCATTGATCCATTTTGAGCCCCTTCACTGAAGAAAATTTGGAAGGAGTTGCTAGGCATAAAATCTATTCCTTTATGGATGGATTTTCAGGGTACCACCAAGTCCAGATTGCAAAGGAAGACTAGGAGAAGACAAATTTCACCACCGAGTGGGGAATTTTTGTATATACGGTCATGCCCTTTGGGTTGAAGAATGCGCCAACTGTCTTTTCATGCATAGTGGTGCAAGCATTCCAGGACTTCATCTATAAGTATCTTCAGGTCTATTTGGATGACTGGACAACATATGGTCTAGTTAAAGACCATTATGATAATTTGAGGTTAATGTTTGAGAGGTGTAGGCAGTTGAGGATATCCCTTAACATTAAGAAGTGTGTGTTTTCTACACCCTTTGGGACTTTATTGGGGCATATCATATGTAAGGAGGGCTTGCTGGTAGATCCTGCTAAAGTTATAGTTATTGTGGAGTTAAGGGAGCCTACTAGCTAGAGCATAGTGCATGGATTCCTTGGGCATGTGGGCTATTACAGAAAATTCATTAAGGGATATGCCAAGATCACCACGCTATTAGAGGAGCTGCTTAGACATAAAAGTGCCTTCCATTGGGGAGAGGCGCAATAGAGGGTGTTTGATACATTAAAAGATAGGCTTATTACCGCACCTATTTTATGGTTTCCCTCTTGGGACAAGCCCTTTCATGTTCATGTAGATGCCTCAGGGACCGCCATTGGAGCAGTGCTTACACAACCAGGTGAAGGGATTGTTGATCATCCTCTCTATTTTGCAAGTAGGAAGCTGACACCAGCAGAGAGCAGAATTATACCACAACCAAGCGTGAGGCATTGTCAATGATCTACGCACTCTTCAAGTTTAGGTAGTATCTGTTGGTAACACCCTTTGTGTTCTACATCAACCAAATGGCATTGAAGTACTTAGTGAATAAGCCCGTTCTACATGGATGCATATGTCGATGGGTGTTGTTGTTTCAAGAGTTTGAATTCACCATTGTGGTAAAACCTGGAAAAAGCAACTGTGGACCTAATCATCTGTCAAGAATTGATTCAAGGGAGGACGCGTAGAGTATTGAGGAAGCAATGCCAGATGCGTAACGTTTAGGTTGCGGTGCATGCCCTTGGATTTAGAGGAGATTGCAGTATTCTTAAAGGAAGGTATGGCGCCGGATGGAATGAAGACATTGGAAAAGAAGCAGTTGGCCATACGCACTGTGCCCTACATGTTAATTAGTGGAGACTTATACAAATTGGGACGTGATGAAGTTTTGCATAGGTGTGTCTTAGAGCATGAGCGCCTGGCCATCATGGAGGAAGCACATGGAGGAAGTGGGTGGGCATTATGTAGGTGATGCCACCGTGCGTAAGATATTAATGGTAGGTTTATGGTGGGAAACCTTGTACAAGGATTGCAGAGATTATTGTAAAGTGTGTGACCATTGTCAGTGCATTGGAAAACTAGGAAGGAGAGATGAAATGCCTTTGCGCCCTATTCCTAGTGTAGAGCCTTTTGAAAAGTGGGCAATAGACTTTGTAGGACCTATTACACCGGCAACACGTAGGAATGGGTCACATTATGTCATCACTTACACAGATTATCTCACAAGGTGGGCAGAGGCAGCCCCAACTAAAGATTACACGGCAGCAACAACAACAAGGTTCTTATGGGAAAAAATTATCACGAGGTATGGGTGTCCGTTGAGTTTGACCAGTGATAGAGGTACACATTTCTTGAATGAGACCATCGGGATCCTGTTATCAGAGTTCATGGTAGCTCATCACAAGACTACGCCCTATCACCCACAAGAAAATGGAACCGTGGAAGCATTCAACAAGATATTGAGTCATACCTTGACCAAGATTTGTGATGTTGGAAGACTTGATTGGGATGACAAGGTATCGGTAGTACTATGGGCTTACATGACAATGTATAAAAGACTAAACAAAGCCACACCTTTTCAATTGGTGTTTGGCATGGAAGTTGTTTTTCCAGTTGAATTTATGTTGCCTTCTCTATGAATAGCGCGCGCAGGAGGGTTAGCCGATGAACAAGCACTGGAAGAAAGAATTGATGAGCTAATGAAACTGGATGAGAGACGATCACTTGCCCAATGGAGCCAAACAATGGAAAAGGCAAAGCAAAAGGCTTGGCATGATCACCATATTAGAAACAAGAATTTTGAGGTTGGGTAGTTGGTGTTATTATATGATTCTAAGTTTCTACACCATCCTGAGAAGTTGAAAGTCCATTGGTTGGGTCCTTACACAATCTTGTACATCTTTGATTCGGGTGTGTGCGATTCTGTTATATTTGGATGGGATGAAGTTTCCTAGACACTTCAATGGTAGTAGGCTAAAGCCCTACTATAAATAAGTCTTCTTGGTGTTTGTAAATAAGGCATTTTTTCCAATTAGTTTATAAGTTTCCTTTATGCATTTTCCCTTTCTTGTGTTTCCCTTTTGTGTTGTTGTTTTATTTTGCGCCTTAGGCGCTGGTAACCTTATTGATATTTTTGGAGAATTTGTGAGTGTGCAAAGGATTGCGCATCACTTTAAGTGTGGGGTGGAGAAAGGTGAAGAAGCACGTGATCAAAGTACCAAGGAAGTTGTGTTGAAAAGACTTATTGAGTAGCTGGGTTGAAAGAGGTATATAAAGAGGAAGATGGAAGAATGGTTGGTGCCAAGGTAAAGCTACTTGTAGATCCCATATACTAAGGAGGAGAAAGCACATTTGAAAGCAACACAAGGTAGGTGAGAGCAAGGATCGGGATAGAAGAAATGCCTTTGGTGCAGTTTACACACGCATAAGAGTCTCTGTCAAAGTTAGATTGGTTACGCGCGAGAAGATTGGAGGATTTTTCACGCAGTTGGGTGCGTAAGGAAAGGCGCTAAAGATGGGAGTTGTTTGAAAAAGCCACATTAAATGAGCAAAGTATGGTGGTAGGTAAAGTATCATTTAATGTTCATAAAAGAGAAAAAAATAAGTAAAGGGTCGAGGCACTCTCATTTTTACCTTACGAAATAGAAGAGTTTGACATATAAGCGAGTTCCATAAACTAGGGCTTTGATTCGATCGAGTGAAGGAAGATCTGTGAGAGTGAAGTAGCCAATTTGAGTTTGCGAACGAGAAGGGGCTACATGGGCATGAAGAGAGTGAAGAAATGTTGTCTTGTGAAGATTTTATCCCAGTTAGGGTTTGACAAAATAGGGCATGGTTTAGAAGAGTTGTATCATGAATTTGAGATTAGAGGATTAGAAGAAGTAAGATAGAATAATAAGGATAGGGTAGAAGTGATAAAAATACCTCGACCATGGCACCCAACAAAGAAAAGGGCAAAGCCAAGGCTAAATAACCAAAACCCATGGTAGATACGGATGAAGAATGATATGTAGAGATGCAATACCGGATGGGGTGATGATGGGGAAGGAATGGGAATCCCACTTGAGAAGTATACTGTTAGTGGATATAATCATCACAAAAATATAATACAAAAAGAAATGGCATTGGAATTAGTATGCCCCACCAACAAACGAACACGTGAGGGTTTCCCTATATATGATGATGATGTTAAGGTTAAAATGGAGGTAGGGCTATTGTAACTCTATGAGTTGCCTTATTTTGGAAATTGAGTGAGTGTCGTACGGTGGTTGATGTCACGGGTGCATGAAGACTACTTCCAATTTGCAAGGTGCAAGATGCGCGTGACTCTGCAGCTGATTTCATAATTTGAGGCCTCATATGTGAGGGAGATAGCCTATAAGATGACCTTGGTGACAAGGAAGTTATTCAAGAGACCATCACCCTGTAAGAAAGGGTCATGATACTATGACATTTCAAACATCAAGGACCCGTAATGAAAATGACTGCGCATTTAGTAACTAAGCTAAATGGCCAGGAAAGATTGACACAGGTCAATAAAACTTGGCTACATGTCTACAGAAAGATTTCGAGGGAATTATATACAACCTATCCATATACATCACGGAGGAAATTGTCGATTCACGCCGAAGGAAGGGGATAGGATCCTCTTCGGCAACTTATTTCTCACCATTGTATTCACTAAGATTGGGGTGCCTGACACACCAGAAAAATTTGTATGGGAGTACCCTACCGAGGATCCCTCTCCCACAAAGAGGTTTGAAAAATATGCCTACGATACAATGAAAACACCCCACAAGGCATGGCTGGAAAAATGGTACACGTGCCTGAGGAATGCATTCGGGGTAGAGTGGAGGATCCTGAACAACTCCCAGTAGCCACTGAGGGAGAAGCTGAATTCACGGTCTACCAACACTACTGCTGGGTAGATTCAAGCTGATAGATGAATCATGGAGCCCTTGGTGCAAGCTCCCCTTCACATTTACTGCCCAATACTTCCAAGCGGGAGTGAACAGGTTTAAAGAGTCAAAGAAGCTAAGACTGGAACTGGGTAGGCTGGACCGGGAACATAGGGAGATGAGAAAGAAGCTAAATTACCCTGATGACAAGTGTGCATACGTGGAAAATTATGTGTCACACAAGATTCAAATGACAAGACCAATGACGCTATCCATCGCTAGAGGATTAGTGATGTGCGTGTACTTACGCATAAGGCTGAAGTTTGAGAAGGGTGCGTATCTAGAGAATGAAGTCTCCATACCTGAAGATCCCTTGGGTAAGAAGGGGCTGTGTCAAGGAAGAGAGGGAGAGAAGGAGAAGCACCAATTGTGTAGACTACTCAGACAGTGAGCATGCCATCCATGAGCACTCAACCAAGCACTTACATGTGGAGAAATAAGTCTCCGGTGAAGGAGAAGATGCCAGAGGTAGAGGCACCTAGGCAACCCATCTCCAAGGAAGAATCACCCAAGGAAGAAGATAAGGGTGAATCCACGATCGGAGCCACCTCTTAGGAAAAAGCAGAGGGTTGATGAAGAAGTCGACTCGAGAGGCAACAGACAGCTTAGAGAAATACATGGGCGGAAGAGGGGATGAAAGTGAAGAAGATGGTGATAAGAAAGAAGAGATAGAGAAAGACCAAGATCCACATGTGTTTAATGTCTATGACTCGAGAGAGGAGAGTGGAGATGAGAAGCAAGAGTTTGTATTTACACGGTGCAAGGGTGCACAGGATGAGGAAGACACCAAAGACATGGAGGATGAGGAGGTTGCCAGGGAAAACGAGGGAGCCATAAGTTTTACAAAAGAGCACATCACAAAGGTGGCGAGAGAGAGAAGCACAAAGAATGCTTGAGGTCTTGGTAAACCAAGAGTTGGAACGTAGCGTGTACATAGTGGTAAAGGAGGGGAAGGAGGGGAACATTGAATAAGAACATGATAGCCTAGGAGGCCCTGCTCTGATAGTAAGATTCCCCAAAGGTGTGTGCTCGGGTAGAAGAACTTTAGATGCATAACAGAGACAGGTAATGGGCTATGTTGATGACACAAGGAAGGTGTTACATGTGTGATTCCAGAGCACCGTACCCACGGAAAGGATCATAGCCATGGGGTCTTTTGAGAAGGACGACGCGTACCCTAGAACCAAGAATATGCTCTCTTGGGCATTCAAGTCCCACATTGATGAGCTAGACTTTGAAGTCTACCAAGGAGCACTCATCACATTGCCAAAGTCTAAGGGGGTCAATCCCTTGGTGAAATTCGGGGAGTTATCTCGATGAGCAAGTCTATAATACATTGAACAAGGTCACTATTGAGACCGAGGCTAGATTATTTGTGCACAACAACAGGATTAGAATGCTGGAGGTGAAGTTAGGGAAGGATGAAGAATTGGTGGAGAAGGCCAAGAGCTTGAAGCAGGAGGAACTGATCAGTGCACAATTAAGACATGAGTTAAAGGAAGAAAAAGTAAAGGTGTAGGAAGTGTACAAGAAAATGGAGTCTATCAAGGGCACCATCCTCCTGAAGCACCCGAACTTAGCGCTAGCCGCACAAAATTACTCATCCCTCCTGGAGTGTATGGAAGACCTAATGCATGTCCTCACTATGGAGAGATGACCCTTGGCCTTGGAGTCTGCTGAAGAAGTGGTTGCGTGCTTGAAAGAGGAGGACCGAGTTGAAGGTGGTAGCACTCATTATAGAGTACAACCAAGTACTCGCAGAGGTTAAGGTCACTACCTAGTCTGCAGAAGCCGCATATGATACATGTGTGGACAAGGATAAGGTGGCAAGCTCCTTGGTCGCCATGCTTAAAGTAGAGCTAAAAAAGTTCCAAGAAAAGAATAAGGGGAACATGGCGGAGAGAGACAGGGTCCTAGCCGAAGTAGAGAAGAAATCAGAGGCAATTGAAGCTTTAAGGAGCTCAACTAAGGCTCAACTAAAGGAATTATACCCCCAGATCACTAGAAGGATGGATAAACTTGAGGACCTGAGCAAAGAGATGGTGTATATTGTGGACATTTTGGGCACCTAGGGAGTGGGCCTTAGTTTTGATGAAGTGAGCACCTGGTGGGAGACCTCTCCAAGAAGGCACAGGCGAGGTTGGAGTATGGAATAAGCTAGAGGTAAACCTCTGGAAAGATTTTCCTAGCTTGTTGAGTTGATGCTCCCCCATTATTCATTCTTTTCCGATTATTTCATTCCTTATTCTTTTTGTAAAGTGTAAGACGATTCATTGGTTCCCTGGACAACATGCATCTTGGTCAAGTGAAATGTTTTCGAGGATGGAGAACAGGCATAGTGTGGGGTGATGTTGGACCCCTGTAATCTTAACCAAGTATGAAGGCACGTGGGCGCGTAGGGTCCTAGTTATGAAAAGGTACGTAAGGAAAAAGCGCATGAGAGAAAGGCTTAGGGAAGCATGTAGCACGTGTGACACGTGAAAGGAGGCTCGGGACTTAGTCAATTTTATCACCCAGGGAAGAACATGTGAAAAGTGTGATTAGTTGCGTATGGATAAGATGCCAACCTGGCGATAGGCTAGCCCTAGGAAAGAGCATGCCCCAAATGGAATCTTCTAGAAGAACATCATGAGGTAAAGTGGAAAGCTTAGGCCTGAAGAAGCATACTCTCATGGACCAAATTCGACACTTGGCACCAAATCTGAGGACGCTGGAAGGTGATTTGGCAGTGTAGGAGAATTATAAATACAAGTGCTCAGTAGAGTAAAAATAAGAGGAGAAGAAGTACAAGGTATAACGGGTTAGAGAGTGAGTGGAGCTCTACAGAATTCTGAGTGGATATTTGTATGCATGAAAGAATGCACTAAGCGTGGAGTTGTAATTTTTCATTTTCTGTTAGCTTAGTTACATACGTCCAGAGATATGCATGACTGTGGTCTGCTCTCTGTGACACACTGTAATGAATCAATGAATATAATGAGGTTACTGTTACAAATAGACATGGATATCAATGGTTTTGTAAAAATGACTACAAATGATCTTGTGTTTAAAATCTCTTTTGATCATACATGGTCTTATTTCTTATTGATAGTTTAGTGGCATTTGCAATCTCACATCTAGAAGAGCTTTCATCTGATAAAGAGATAAACAAATTTAAAATCACTTTACCTTCCTTAAATTCAGAGATTGTTTGTAAACCTTTGGGTGCACCTTAGGTCATGATAAAATAGAGATTTCTAGATACTTTGTTAATTCATCTGCTTCAAGCTTTTATGGCAGGTTGTCAAATATTGTGTGGAAGAGTGCAAATCTGGGCCTCCATTTAGTGCACATATCCTGGTTGAAGGAGTACCTTAACCCCTTTGAAGCATTCTATTGTTTAGGTCTTACAAGTTTTTGCAAAGGTCCTCAAAAAATTTGGTAAATTCTAGTTAGTCTTGTCTAAAATCTCTAACCAAAAATTCATTCAAAACAACTAAGCCTACCCATACTACCCCTATTTTGACTGTATACCCACAGAGAAGATCAAAATCCATTTTCCAAAGTATGCGTAATGCAGATCGGGATTTCAAAATGTCTTCAGTAACCCTTGTCTTGCATTGAAATTATCTCCATAATCTGGAAGTGACAACTTGTGAAAGTCAGATTTAGAGTGTTGATCATATTTTCCCAAGGCCTTTTCATACTATTTGCAAAAATTGAGGGATATCTTCATCTCCTTCACCATTTGAGGGTTACAAAGTAGGTCCTCTTACCTTGGTTGAAAGGCACAACCTAAAACAGTTAGGACAAGATCAAGTCCTATTTGAGTGCTATCCATCTCTCCATAAATCTGAGTGCCAATTAGATCACATCCTTGGCTACAAAACGACATACATCATGATCTATCTACCTTCAAGATTCATGCCATATCTCTTATGCTACTCAGACTGAAAAGGAGAACAAATTTGGGTACCAACATGCACCAAACACCAATTGAAATGGTGTGGCCTTATTCAACCTCTTATAGGTTGTCCTGTATGCCCAAAGAACAATTGATACTTTTTCATCCCAATCCTGTCTACCAACATCACAGATCTTAGTCAACGTGTGACTAAGTATTTTGTTAAACACCTCAGTAGTTCCATTTTCTTGAGGGTGATAGGGAGTAGTTTTGTGATGGGCCACCATGAATTCTAATAATAGAATCCTAACCATTTCATTGAGGAAGTGCGTACCTCTATCACTTGTCAAACTCAATGGGCATCCATACCTGCTGATTATGTTTTCCCATAAAATATAACAATTGTAGCCATGTACAATCCTTTGTAGGTGCTTCCTCTACCCACCTTGTCAAATAATCAGTGCAAGTGAGAATATACCGTGAACTAGTCCTTCACAAAGGCCTCTGGTGAGATTGGATTGACAAAGTTAATAGCTCACTTCTCAAATGGTTCCGTGCTTGCTATTGGTTGTAAGGGAATTTCATCTCTTTTTCCAGGTTTTCCAAGGCACTGGAAATGGTCACAGGCCTTGCAAAAATCAATACAATCTTGATAAATGGTATCCCACCAAATCCCTGCGAGTAGAATCTTCCGCACAGTTGCATTTCCCGCATAGTGTCCTCCTGCAATCCCACCATGCGCCTCTTCCATAATTTTAATGCGCTCATGTTCTAATACGCATCGGTGCAGAACCTCATCATGACCCATTTTGTATAGATCTCCACTAATTAGCATGTAGGGTACGACGCGTATGGCCAACTTCTTCTTCTCCAAGGCCTTCATTCCATCTAGCGCCACACCTATTTTAAGGAATACCGCAATGTCCTCCAAATCCAAGGGCGCACACCACAACCTAAAATGTTACACGTTTGGCATAGTCTCTTCAATGCTCTATGTGTCCTCTCCTGAATCAATCCTAGATAAATGATCAGGTCCTGGAATTACTTTTACCTGGTTTGACAACTACCGTGAACTCAAATTCTTGGAACAATAGTACCCACCAACATATGTGCCCTTGTATAATGGGCTTGTTCACCAAGTATTTCAATGCCATATGGTCAGTGTAAAATATAAATGGAGTTTCCAATAGATACTGTCTGAACTTGTGAAGTGCATAGATCATTGAAAATGCCTCGCGCTCAGTTGTAGTATAATTCTGCTCTACTAGTGTCAACTTCCTGCTTGTAAAGCACAAAGGATGATCAACAAACCTTCACCAAAGTTGTGCAAGTGTTGCTCCAATGGCGGTTCTGAGGCATCCACATGAATATGGAAAGGCTTATCCCAAGAAGGGAAACGTAGGATGGGTGCGGTGATAAGCCTATCCTTTAAAGTGTTGAATGCCTTCTACTGTGCCTCTCCCCAATGAAAGGAAATTTTATGTTTAAGAAACTCTTCTAAAGGTGTGGCAATCTTGGCATATCCCTTGATGAACTTCTTGTAGTACCCCATATGCCCAAGAAATCCACACACACTGCGCTTTGACTAGTAGGCTCCCTCAATCCCACAATTACTACAACTTTGCGGGATCTACTAGTAGGCCCTCCTTACATATGATGTGCCCCAATAATGTTCCAAATGGGGTAAAGCAAAGACACATTTCTTAATGTTGAGGGATATCGTCAATCGCTGACACATTTCAAACATCGACGTAAGTTGTCACAATGGTACTTCACTAACCCATATATTGTCCAATCATCCATGTAGACATGAAGAAATTAATGGATGAAGTCCTCGAAAGCTTGTACCACAAATGCGAGAAAAAGCAAGTGCATTATTCAACCCAAAAGACATGATCAGATAGGAAAAAATTCCCACACTCGGTGGTGAAATTCGTCTTCCTCTCGGTCCTCCTTCACGATCCTTACCGGTGATAGCCCGAGAATCCATCTCGTGAAAGAATAGACCTCACGTCCTACCAATCCCTCTATAATTTTCTTGAGAAATGGGGTTGGGAAAGGATCAATCATACACATTGCATTGTGTCCCTGTAATAAACAAAGATCCTTATCCTTTTGTCCTTCTTGATGTTAATTACCATTAGACTTATCCACTCGACTCTTCAACAACTTCAATGATGTCCGACGCTATCATCTTATCTATTTCTTCCTTGACCTTCATGCACAAGTTAGGATTCATTCGGTATGGTCTCTTTTGGACCGGCGCGCACCCTCCTTCAACTTAATTCTCATTTCCCCAAGGAATGGTGAATGCCTTTTAGTTCATGATACCCATGTGGGAATAAATCCTCAAACTCATGTAAAAGATCAATGATCTTGGAGACTTCCTTCTCCAACCAATAGTCTCCGATGATAGCCTCTTTAGGCTCTTCTTTTGAGCCGATGTTAACCTTCTTTGTCTTTAAAGGTTTATGATAGGCACGTGTCCACTCATCAAAACTGTCTAACATCTCGCGTCCCTATAGAATGGTCAACATCTAAGTTTTTGCCTCTTCCCCATCAATAACATACACCATCTTCCCTTTTTATTTTTCCATACATGCACGCTCAAGTCTGTATCTCTTCTATTTCTTCTTCCTCAAAGCATGCCTCCGTGCCATGTAACAATAGGAAGCCAATAACCTTTATTTGAGCCATCTCACTCAGAATTTGAATCAAAGTAGATCTAGGGACAATAAGGAACATGGTGAGAATAGTGATAAAGGGTGGCCAATAGAGGTGATTGATGAGGATTTTTGTTGGAGGAAATACCAATCTTTGAGTAGGGATTTCAAAGATAATATGTCATTTCTAGATTATTGCATGATGAAGATTGGTAGAAAGCCCAATGAGGTCATCATATGCCAAAGATTACCTTACAAAAGAACTCATTTGAAGAAGAAGCTTCTAGACAAAAAGGTATCATTTCCATTGAGCAAAATAATTGCATTAGTGAAACTTTTCTTGTTAGAGAAATTATTCCAGCTCAGGAGAAGAAATTTGTATATGCAAGCAAGGAGGATGTAATGGAAACTCTTAAAAAGTGTGAGGAATGGAATAGCAGAGCTAGAGCTACTAGGTTGATAGCGACTCAAGTAAGACAACACTTACAAGAGTTCAAGGAAACGATGAGGGAAATTGATGCAAAGAAGTCTACACCCATGAAAGAAGACTCTAGGGAACAACCGACACATGAGGAGGAGCCTCACATGGACACTTGTGTGGAATCACACACTATTGTAATTTCCAAACTAACAACTCATGATAAGCTGATTTATGAATAATTTCAGCCCATTGTAGACCAGAATGCTTAGGATTTGTGGCAGAAAATTCAAGTCATTTTGGAGACCAAGCTTGACGAGGATACTCCAAGGGATGGTGTTTTGGAGGGTTCTAAATCAGCAATAGAAGGTGAAACTTTTGATGATATTATTTATAAGGAGAGTCAATTCATAATGAAGACAAAGAGTGATGATCTTCTTTATGAGGAGATACAAGAGAAGCAAAGATGGAAGACCTTAGATGATACAAGGGTTCATGGGCATTATAAGGTATGGGATGTTGGTAGCATGTGGCAATCATCCAAAACTATCAATTCTGATTTTAAAAACTTTGTGACTGATTTCATAAGCAAAAGAAGGAATTCAAATGTGTCTTGTGGGATTACAAGTGTTGGAAAACATGATTTATTCATTGGAGACTCTGGTGCAAAAGGGAGAGTACCTCTCAAGGTATTAGCATTGGTTTTATGATTGCTAAAAAGGGTAAGAGAATATTTTTTAATCATCTTCAGCCTATTGGACTGTGTATAACAATAGTCATAATGAGAGGAGAAAATAACAATATGGGACAACATGGTCAAAGAGGTGAGAGTGGACATTCAGGGTAGTGGCCTCCCCATTCTTCTGCTCAGGCCCTTGGGGCTTCACGAACCTTCTTTCTTGAAGGATCTAGAAGTTTCACAGGTACAACAGCCCATAGATATTTTGGATGAGGAGTCTTGTTGGAGAGGTCCTGGACCTTGAGAGGGATTTTGTAACAACATGCCATTCCAGGAATATACAAAATGAATATTGTCAAGTAGACCTAAGAGATATCATCGATACAGTACCGAGAGATACGAGAGGAGATTGGGACATATTTCCATTCCATAAGTCGATGGGTCTAAGAAGTGTACTACACTGTCTTGGGTTTAGTAGTTGAAGACTTACTCCAAATTAAATCCTATGTGTAAGGAAGATGTAATTAAGTTTGCAATCTTACATCTTGAGGAAGATGCTCGTGATTGGTGGCATCATGGGTTGATTACACAGGGACACATACACATTACTACTTATGCAGAGTTTGCACAGAGGCTGGTGAGCGGATTTGATAGGAGAGACCCTGATAGGTATTTTAAGGAGTGGACTCATTTGAGACAAATCAGTCCCCTGGATCAATACATCGTAGATTTTCAGATATTATCAGTCATGGTACCTGATGTCACAGAGATGAGGTTGATTTCACTATTCATAGCAGGTTTGAAAGATGCTCTCACTGGGTTTGTGAAGGCATTTGAACCTTCTTCTTTGCATGAGGCTATTAGGAGAGCTCGGGACTTGGAGTTATCCACTCCAAAGTCAAGGGTTCCACCTCGCGTTCAACAAAGGGAACCTCCATCTGGATTAGATGAACTTCAGCAGAGGGATCCTCCATCAAGGCAGGAGGTGGCTAAGAAGCCAATCATTTCCCAAGAGGACAAAGATGAGTTGAGGTGAAAGAAACTATGTTTCGATTGCCACACACCTTGGGTTCTAGGACATGATTACAGAGGTAGAGGGAAGGCCCAATTCATTGAGGTCTTTAAGGAGAGTGAGGGTGACAGAGGCGAGGAGTTAGAGACTCGTGAGATGGATGATGGAGATGGGGTTATGATGGATAGTGTTGATGCGGGGTAGGAGGAGGAGACTTTTCCTCAGAAGATTATAGCCACATTGTCTAGTACTCTGATGTACAAGGCATTTAGGATTAGAGGAGTTATGCAGGGTCAATGAGTTGGGGTACTTAGTGATAGTGGGGAAACCCACAACTGTATTGATGCCTCATTGGTTGAGAGTCAAGGATTACAGACAGAGGATTTTTAGGGCTTCAACAGGGTTGTAGCCAATGGAGAGTCTTTGAGGTGCACACATCGGGTTCCCCAAGTGAGCATCATAATGGGTAGCTATACAGTTACCAATTATTTCCACATTGTTGGTATGGGAGTGACCAAAATAGTGCTGGGAGTGCAGTGGCTTCACTCTCTTGGTGAGTTTTAGAATAACTTTTAGATGATAGAGCTGAAGTTTAAGTCCGAGGGCAGGAATGTGATTTTGAGGGGAGCATCTGCAAGAGCACCAAGGGTGGTTACACTGAGGGGATGGTTAGGATGATCGACATGGTGAAGAGTTTTATTATTGTAGATCGATGTGGAGTATGATGGATGTGGGTGTGAGACACAATGTTGCACATGAGTCTATTATTGAGATTGGGATTACGGTGTTCGATCATTTGAGTTTATCATTACCTCATTCTCCTCATGCATACAAGAGTAAATCAAAATGTCATCAAGGAAGATAAACATTAACTCGAATAAATATTTTTAGTAGTTCAGCCTTGGTGTTAGCCATATTCAATTCTTTCATTATGATAAACTTTAGATAGTTGATTCTATAGTTATCATTATCATGGAGTTTATTTGAGTTTATCACACTAAACATATATTCTATTCCCTGAATTTCTCTTTAGAGTTTATCTAAAGTTTTGGTAGACTAGAGAACTCATTTGATTTTTGAGTACACCAATAACCGACACACTTGTGAGATTACGGATGTTCACATATAAGATGACAACTATAGAATGGAGGATGAGATGATCTTTTATCAGGGAAGATTGAGCCTTGTGTCAGATTCATGGTTGAGGATGGAGATATTGTGACATGTGCATTGTCCTTCCATGATTGGGCATTTGAGATTTGATGAGACCTACAGGTTCATGTCATAGAGGTTTATATGACATATTTTAAGGGAGGATATTCCTAACTTTATACAGGCATATATGGTTTATCACTGTGACAAGTCAAAGCCTATGGGTTCATCATTCTTTGAATCAACATTGGATAACACTCAATGTATTTTACTACTTCTATGCTTGGTGAGCACTTCACCCATGTGTTAGTCAGTGGAGAGATGAAATTGACTCATGGTTATTCAATAGGTTCACATTCAGCGTAGGAGGTGGACTATGTGGAGCCGATATTGCCGGTTGACTGTCTACTAGAGTCTTGGGAATTTTCCTCCATGGGACACATTGAGATACATTATGAGGAGCCTTGCTCTCACATGAGTGTAGGTCATGTGGGAGAGTTAGCACCATTTGTGTGTATACAAGTTATTTTATAGGTGGATTCAAGGCGATTCTATAGGATCCAGAGTGAACTTTCATACCCAGGAGTCAATTGGAGAGGTAATGAGTGATCACATGATAATAGCCTTGCATTGGTAGGGATTGGATAGATTGGAAATTTTGGTGTGGGTACCAAGGAGAGTCAGTGTGGGCATCATACTACTTTAGGAACAACATTGTTCTCTACATGGCATAGAGAGTATGATCACTACATGGGGTGTCTTGATTACTTTGCATCACATCGATCATCAATTGACTGCAGGGTGAGGTGGAGAAACTTATGGCATGGTATTCAGCCTCTCCATAGCATGATAGGATAATGCTTGGGGTCAAGCATTTCTCGGGAAGGGAGGACTGTAATGTCCCCTTTTCTACGCCAAAGGCCTAAGGGTCAAGTCGAGTCCAAGCCGGGTCATACCCAAGGGGCTGTGGATGTTGGGGGCTATTGAGAAGGGGCCGCATGGTACTAATATTCATGTTTGGCATTTGGGGGTCACTTTGGACCATGGTGACTTAAACAGGAAAAAGTAACTTTAGTTACTTTTATTTTATTGGCCCCTCCGTGGAAAGAAATGTGTCTAGGGTCTATTAGGTTCTTTTTCCTTGGAGAAGTATATAAGGAGTTGGGGAGAAAGGAAAAGAGAACCTTTTGTCACATACATTTTAGCCTCCTTCATGAGTAGTTGCTCTGTTGTGCATCTACAAACTTGTGGAGTCAAATCCCACAGGGACCCTAGCTTCGGTGGTGAGAAACCCATCCCTAGCTAGCAGGGCATTCTTTGGTAGTGAGAGATCTACCCTAGTCTATCATTTTGGAGCCGTTTTCAAGGTTGTGCTACAGAGATATTATTAGAGGGTTCAGAGGAAGGGTTTGAGGATTTTTGGGGCATTTGGGGAAGATAACAGAGGGGTTTCGAGATCAGATTCACAGCAGCCATTTGGGTAGGGCGTGGCAACACGT
Organism: Taxus wallichiana var. yunnanensis; assembly: GCA_018340775.1. Classification (NCBI taxonomy): domain Eukaryota; kingdom Viridiplantae; phylum Streptophyta; class Pinopsida; order Cupressales; family Taxaceae; genus Taxus; species Taxus wallichiana. Next base: position 622,848,283 of record CM031241.1, on the reverse strand, counting down.
TGAAGGCATCTTCATCAATTTCCAACCCTTTTCCCAGCTAGGTGACTTGCAGCCTTTATTCGAAGGTGGAAATATTATTTCCTATATCTGTTAATGTTATTTCCAAAGACCCTTAATTTTGCTCTTGTATTTAGAGAGTTACGAACCTCTGAAGTTTTCCAACTGTCTAGGGCACGCTGTGATTTTTTTGGCAGCATTTTAATTTGTGTAAAATTCCAAAAATAGTTTTATTATGTCCTCTATAATAATATCAAGCTCTCTTTAAATTTTCAAGTAATTCGAGTGGATATTTTGGGAGATATTGATTTTATTTAGTTCGTTGTCCTTACTGTAAAAATATGCATAAATCAAGTATTTTATTTGGCTGCAAATTTTCAATATTTTGTGCATTTTTAAGTAGTATCCCATAAGGTATATTTCAAGTATGTTTGAATGAGATCAGCCACTAACTCTTACCAATTCCCTGTCTAGCGGCATGTCTCAATGTGAATGTACCATGCACGTGCACAACCTTGCAATGTAGAATATAGTTTGTGTACCCATAGGGATGGTGGTAAAGCCTCCGTGCCTTCTCTCTAGACCCTCTCACAATCTTGGATATGGAAAGAGGTGGGTTCCTTACCATGATAATATTTGATGGTGGTGGGCACGTTGCTTCTAGAGAACCAGACAGAGAGGGAAATTCTCACCTCGTACCATTCCAAGAGGTTCTCTTGATGTGTATCCCACCACCATGTCGTTGTGCCGAGTAGGACATAACTTAACATCCCTCTTTGTTCATTCTCCTTCTTCCACTGAGCTTCCATCTCCTACAAAAAGATCTCAGGGAAGGCTCCTCCTGAATACTTAGGTAGCTTCTTTCCTCCTAGGCGCCGGACTGTACGCACCTTTATCACCTTTGTCACTGATCCTCTCAAATGTCATCCGATCAACTCATAGGTTCCATGCACCCAATTATCACACACTATACTAATTGTGTCACTTAGGGACTGAGCATCCTCAAACCGGATAACTCCCTCTATGGGATGAATTATCTCTGGATCCCTGATTGAGCACACATATACTATATCCAGGACCTCTTCTCTAAGCGGTTCAATATAGGGTGTTGATTTTCCATTAGCCATGGGTATGATGACCCGTTTCTCCTCATTTTCAAAGCTTATGTATCCCTTGTTGAAATGAAGATCTGCATTGTTCTTATAGCACCATGGGTGCCCAAGTAATGCTGGGAAATTGTCCATTTCGGAAAGTGCCAAGACTTGAAGTCCCAAGAACGTATCCCCCTAAACGGTGATAGCTACATCCTTTAAGACACCAATGGGCATTGCCTTCATTTTTTTCACCATATATAACACATTTGAAGATGGTTGTAATGCAAGTATTCTCATCTGATGCCATGCATCCAAGGTGAGAACATTGACCTCCACGCCTGTGTCAATGAGGATATTACTAAGGATCCATCCATCCACGACTGCATCTAATGTGATCTCCTTATCATAGTCAAGGATGTGAGGGGGAAGGTTTGCATGCAAGACCTACCTCTCATGCTCTTCTCTGACATGTGTACCTTCTCTCTCAACCATGCTCCTAGCAAGGGAATAATATTCTCTTGCCTTAGCATTTTACATACTTCCTTGACCTCATCTAGGTCATCCTTTGGCACCTCGACCTTCCTTCTTTGCTCCTCCCTCCTAGACTACTCCTTTAGACATTGGATTTCTCCTTGTAAACTTTAAATGACATCCATGGTTTCTTGATATACCTCCTTCTAATGCGTAGGGTCTAGGTACTTCCCATGTACCACTTCTTCCCTTGAAACCAGGTTCTTCTGCCTTGGCATTTCCTTTATGTGCGCGGCCTCTGCTCTTGTTGTTACCATAACAGGTTCCAAGCTTGCATCATGTGTCACCCATGGCATCCATTGTGTGTCATCCTTCTTAATGCTTACCATTGCAGTGCCCTTGTCTTTCCAAAGTCTGCTAACTCATGTGCTCAAACAACTTAGGGCACTCCTCATACTTATGCTTATTCCCACAACATGAGCACTGTAATAAGTCTAGACACTCACACTTGTAGTGGTCTATATATCCAAAAATAAAATAGGTTCCACATGGGAACTCACTTCTTCCTCTATGGTTACCACGACCATGGAATCCTCTATGAAATCCCCTTTCACGCGTGCCTCCATCTGCGTGCTCCTCATAATGGCGATCATCACCCTTAGAATAGCTTGCAAGGCTAGTTTGGCACACACCAAGATCAATAACATCATGAATTTGGTCAATTAGCCTATAGTCTTTGGTTTCATGTGATGTGGATGTACAAATCTTGCAATAACAAGATACATTTTTATGGATTACACGTTATAGTAGAGGGCACCTACTTGCATCATGGTCCCCATGACAAATTTCACAATCCACTGCTATAGCGCGTACCAACTTCCTATGGCATCTATCCTTGACATGCCCCTCTACTTCACAATATGTACACCATATACCACTATGAGTCTCATGGGCTGAGTTCACAGACAACTTCTCCATTTGCTTATCCATAATAGCGATTTGAGCTTCCAGGAATGGGCTAACACTAGTATCAACACTTCCAACAGCTTTGGCACGTAGAGTAGCTTCTAACACCTCATGCGGGTCTGTGAAAGTATTATGAGATAAATCTCTTCTAAATGGTGTTATCAACCCTCCAAAAAACCATTGAGCATGCTATGAAGGGTGAATTTCATATGACAATTTTGACAGGAGAGTTTTAAACCATGCGTCATACTCCCGCACACTCTCTGCCATTCCTTGTTGAATCTCCTTCAGGGTGTTGATGCTCTTCTGTTCAAACTCAAGGATGTGGATTTTGCAAGAAGGAATTTTTAAAGTAGTATAATCTACCATCGTCTGATGGGGTTCATACTTCCTATACCAACTATGTGCGTGCCCTTCGCAACGTTGTTACAAGTTGAATTTCCTTCCACTCTGGGCTAGTGATCCCTTTCACACACCATAGTAACTCACACTTGTGCACATGTTTTGCAACATCTTCAATACCCTATAGTCTGGTAAGTGCAAAGAAATCTTGAAAAACACTTGGGGGTTGTTGGGGTACTTTTCCTCCCGAGCGAACCTTGGTTTCCCTTGGTGTTTTCTCCACTTTGCCGGATTCACTAGATCCACCAAGTCATGTGCCTCCTGACCCACTAGATCCACCCGAGATCCACCGAGTCCTGTTCTTTATGACCCACCAGATCCACTAGATCCACCAGGTCCTATAGTGGTTGTGCCAAGGGTCCTAAAATTTCCACTAAAGCGTGCACCAGAAGGTTTGTGATAATGTCCCACTCCCAATAGTGTACCCCGTGCCACTCCCAGATGCGAGATTGAAGGCTTGTGTATTCGCACTCTGCCCAAAAATTCCTCCAAACAATGGAATGGTATGTGTAGCCATAGAAGTCCCAAATGAGAAATTATATCTCTTGGGCATAGATCGGTCACTTCCATCGATACCAACTGGGTTAACAATATTCTTCCCTTGATCTGGAAAACCAAGCACCAAGGTTTGGTCACTAGGTGGGTTTAGATGCATGCCAATGACTCTTCTCTCTTTGCACAATGAACTCTCATCAGAATCTAAAGGGGTCTCTCTTACATGCTTGCCAAGATGGGGTAGCACATATTGCTTAGGTTCCACGTCCTTTGCATGAACCTCAAATCCTTCCCGCAACATCTGCCTCCATATATCCATCACACTTGCAACCTCACATTTTCTAGCAATCTCCCTTTCATGCGCTTCACTATACTTGAGTTGTCTCTCCTCCCTTTCTTTCTCAGTCACAATATCTACCATCTTCCTCCACCCTAGCTTCCTCACCCAGTGCTTAGGAAGGTTTAGCCGGCCATCGGAAATGCCTCTAAACTCAAGGTAACAATCAAGATCTTCATTGCTAGAGGAATAACACATAGAAATGACCCTCTAGGCTCCCTTAGAAATTCAAACTCAGTGACTTCCAAACAATAATATGTAGAAATAGCATACTCTAGAGTGTAGCTAGCTAGTACTCCTTTCCACCAATGATCCACAACATGAGTCCATGTCAAATCTGCGTCGTATAGCCTCTGGTACTCTTCTTGGGTCCATGCATGTGATCTATAATACCAGCTTGATCTAGACGCATATGCCAAGATCCATTCATATAGCTCTACTAGGAAGAAATAGAAAAAGTTTCATACAACTCATGGTAGAGGTTATCTTCTACCCATCTGCATGCATCAAACTTAGGCCCAGTGTTGAATCTCTAAGAAAATTCTTCCTCCATGCTCTTGAACCATGATTCAACACTTTCCAGAGTTAGACGTTTTGTCATCACTCATTGCACAGATCATGATGTATGCCATTTCCCACTACAACTTCAAAAATAGGTCCCGAGTAATGGAACCAAGATGTAGTCATTTTTACACCCACCAAAGAACAAGGGAATCCCATGCACGCCAACCTATCACCAATGGGCGTTGGGCACTCACCCGAGGCACGTGCGGGTGCCGAGTCTCTCCTTTATGTGAGTTTAGTGGGAAACATCATCTATGATAGGAACTTAAGGAGAGTGAGTGGAAACGAGACATGTAATCATCATAGAGCTCATAATGGCTTCTAGACCAATGTAGTCATTCCAGACAGAAAGATACTTAATAGATTATAGGACTGAACCAAAATATAAAGGAAAATGCATAAGGATTCATAATCATTTCATAAACATACATGAAATAGAAATATGAAGATATGTGTATGGACCAGAATCATTAATGATCATATTCAAATAATTTGGTAACCTCATTACATCCATTAGATCCATTACAGAACATCACAGTATGGCAGAACGAAGTCATACATCATAACTGGATTTACATCCCTTAGCTCTCAAAAAGAAAATTTACAATCCCAATCCCCTTGATGCATCCTTCTCCTATATTTCATCTACCTAACCTAGTACAACTCCTCGCAACATTTCTATAAAGCTCCACTCTCTATTGATCTACTCTCTCTTTTTCTTTTATGGGCGTTTGTATTTATAGGCCTCTTGAACTGCCAACTCACCTTTTTGAGGCTTCAAATCTGTCACCAAGTGTTTAAATGTGGTCCTCCATGGGAGAATGCTCCTCCAGGCCTGAGCTCTCCACTCCTTGCCATGATGGTCTTCTAGAAGCTTCCATCGCAGGGTATATTCCTTCCTAGGCCAACCTGTCGCCAGGATGACACCTTATCCATTCATCATGTGCAGTTGGGTCATGCTTTTCACGTGTCTTGCTTGATATGCCAAATATGGCTAAGTCCTCGAAACTTTATTCTCATTGGTGTATATCATGAGTCCTCTAAAACCCTCCTAGAACCCTACCTTGTGTGCCTTCTCCTTGCATGCCCACCCTCAACTTAGGCCTTGCACGCTCATGTGCCTTTTTGTACTTAGTCAATATTTTAGGGGCCCAACATAGTTCATTCTTGAATGTTGAGGGGGAAAACAAAATGAACATCATTACATAGAATTACATCCACTCAGGGGGCATGCGACTCCTATCATTCCATATTTCACTCCATTCCATCCATCTACGGCATCTTGTATTATCTTGGAGGCATTTATTCTTGTTTACTAGTGTTTTACATGATCACTTTACTACACATGTTAGATGGATTTATTATATGTCATTATCTATATCATACACACATGCATGTTCATGCCTTTGTTTAGTGTGATTGCAGATACATGACTCCTACACGCGGCATGGATGCTCACCTTATACCCTTCCTATATTGGTCACTAGGGGCATCCACATTCGTCTCATCCAGGTGCTATTGTTTCATTTTGTACTTAGAATCTTACATTACTTGATCATACACACTTTGACATATTGGTTATTTCTCTAACATACTAACGGGTTTTCCATGTGCAACACTTGTTTTGTAAGATTACATGTTTCCATGACTACTTGTTTTCTTGTATGTACTTATTTGCTATTGTTTTCCATTATATGGATGATTTTCCGTATGTTTGTGTGCACACTTGTTTGTTGTTTATGGCCATGATGGCCTTACGTGTCTTGTGACATCGTGAGTGATGTCCCATGTTTGCAACCCACTTTGTGTGACTTACTTATTTTCTTGCATTTTTACATTTACTACATTTTTTGCATAGCTTACACATGTTTTATATATGCCTGCATTGTTTGCTTACACTTATCTTTGGCTAGTCTTCTTGTTTGTGCGTTCCTTGGTTTCTACCAATCACTTTTTAGAGTACATGTGGCTAGCCCTCTTTTGAGGTCGCATGTCTCCTATTAACCACGTCACATATGCCCCCAAAGAGTTGGGAATCATTTAGGGGTTTCCACTAACACATCGTATTTATACCAATTTAGTTCAGTGCACTTATACATAGCGAGTGGGTTCGCAGACGGTCTATGAACCCCATACACAATGGCTTTTATAAGACATTATGTCCTTAGAATTTTTGTGAAGTAGTTACGAGGCTTAGGGGTTACAATGGGTGTTCCTTTCTACACTACTTTGACCAGTGGCTTTGGATCGCCCAAAACCATGATGTTACAAAAATATCTTCACACATTTCAACAAAAGTAGTTAGAGCTTGGGGAAATAGATAATTTCTTCCCTACATTTCTTCAAATAGGGTGGCATGAGATCACCCAAAAACTCGCATGAAGCACAGGATATCCTTCTACACTCTTTCTCTTGACATGGATCAAGTCCGTTTGTATGAGAAATAAGAAGTCAAATTGGGGGCAACAACAACAATATTTTGTGACAACACATGCTTTTACTAACCATGCAGGTACACTACACATTGTGGCTACTACACACACAAGTGTTTCACCCTAGGGTCACACTCATCACTTTTTTGTGCATTTTAATCATCTATAGTTTCCATGCTCCTCCATCTTGTTGTCATTCCACGTTTTGTCTAGTCCTTTGGCACACCTTTTTCATCACTCTACAATGACATCATGTACACATTGCTATCTACTTTATGTTCGAGGTTTTCACTCACCAACATAAAGTGGGGGAAAAATTTAGTCACAAAATCATGAACTTTAGAAATTTATTTATCCCGGTCTCATACTACTATTTAGAAGGCTCTCAAGGGAAGAAAGTGTTAATTAACCCCATCCTTTTGACAATCTTATTCATTTTATTTCATATTTTATGACTTATTGCACCTATTTACCCAAGTCATTTCTAAAGATCCCGCATCATCTTAACACTAACTGAGGCACCCAAATTTAATATCGGGGCACCTGGTCTCACTTGGGGTGCCCTAGTTTCTTTTCCACTTTCCCGCCATTTTTTAGGTCTTTTCTAGCCGTTTTTCATTCTTATATTTTATGTGGTCAGCCTTTTCGGGGTTAATTATGAAATTAGACCAAGAGAACCCTATAAATATAAATTTATGAGACCATAATGAGGGACCTAACATCATACACTACTATCACTCCATCTAGAGTTGCATCCATCTATTACATTGGCATTCACATAACTCTATCATCAAGGCACAAGTTAGGTCATATGCATCACACTTCATAGGGGGAGGATTCTATTCTATTCTATGAAAACATACTATTACATTTTCTACATTTAGCTATTACTCACTATTTCACAAAGTGTGATTGGAACAAGAGCACCTAGAGCACGACATGCACACACACACACATGAGAACTACATCCGGGTCCAAAATGTAGTGTAACGCTCAATTAGTAAGACCACTATTGTGTTGGATAAGGTTAGTCTGACCCATTCATTATGTATTTTCTTTTTTAGGGTTTTGATACTTCTCTTTGGTCTCTTGCAGGTCATTTTATTCATCTTAGAATATTTGGAACATTCGGCGCAACACAAAATTTAGTGTGACAAGTAGATAGAGTTGCAGATCACTTTCCGACCCTACAAAGGCCATTTTCGGGCATCTTTCCTAGACCAGGGCACACATATTTCATACCAAAGAACCTGTGGGCACCCGACCCAGTCCCAGTACCCCCATCCACTCGAGATCCTCCAGATCCATTCTTTTCAGGACTTCGACATGTTTGTTCCTATTCCTAGAATTTCCAGTCAGACCTGTGACACTCTGTGACCGTCACCAATTATCAACTGAGTTCCTTCCTTACTTCCTTCTTGTTTATTAGGGTTTGATTTCATTAGTTTATTTTAGTTATTTAATTTATATATTGTTTTAGTACATCTACTTCATTATATGTCCTCCTAGATTAGATTAACTATCTTGCACTACCTTAGTTTAGTTCAATTTCAGTTAATCACTCGGGAAGCGGTGGAAAAGGTGATTATAGCTCATGATGTTGTAGATAAGGTTGTAGAATTTGAAGCTCAAGATCAACCGAATAACAAACCGAGCTAACTAAATAATCTTCTCCATCTAGGGAGCAAGAGTGTGAAGTTGATGTGATTGAACAAGTAGTTAAGTGCATCATTGCATTCAACATAGAAAGAAGTAAAATATCATGAGGAAGAGGAGGAAACCCATCTCGCAAACAATTGAAAGTAAAAATCATGAAAATAATGTGTGTTAGTGTACTTGTGCATACATGGACCTATTTTACCATAGATTATGTAACCAATGGATGTATCCTATTAAAAATGTGATATGAATCAGATAATCGAAGGTGTAAATAATCGGTGTGTCATCATTACACTTATTTTTATCATTATGGAAAATTTCCATGGATTCATGGATGTTAGGTAAATCATAGATAAAGATCATATGATACAAGAATAACCTCTAGGGAATGAAGATCCTTCATAGCTAATACATTTTCATGTGTAATGATGGTAATGATAGGATCCAAAATGAAGCTTTCTATAAGATGAGAATGATGCGTAATGGTGTTTGAATTATATTTTGTAACACTTTTGGAATGGGTAGGTGTAGGATCCAAAATATTTATGTCATGTGTAGAAAATGTGTAAATAGAGTTGGGTTTTCCTCTATGAAATGCCATGTTTTTAGTACATGAATCGATAGTGAAGGCAAGGATGTTATAATAGATGAGATATTCAATCTTTTTATATAGTGAGAAATAATAGTTAGTAGGATTTACAAGACATTGGTAGTAAGTGTAAGATTCCATAGGGTTAAACCATAGACTATGTGGCTTGATCATGTCAATATGGGAGGGAGTGTGTAGACACTAAATCACACACTTTGGGTAATTATCTAGTCCTGGTTACATACTACTATTCATATGATTTATAAGTAAGAAAAGTACTAGTTAACCCATGTATTTTACCACCTTTCTTTACTTTCTTTTGCTACTTTCAGTCTTGCACCCTTACTTTATCATTCTGTCTTTTTACACTTCGACGTTTATCATCATAAACATCGACACCCAACCAAGACGTTATCTGCAGGAGCCCTTATCCTCCTGGGTTTCCCGACCCTTTTGTACTTTGTTTACACTCTTTTGGTCCTTTCTAGCCATTCAAGCATCTTATATTTTTGGTAGTAAGAATTTTTGGGGTTAATTATGAAATTCAAGAAAAGGAATCATATAAATATAAATTTATGTGACCATAATAAAGGACCAAGCACTAAGCACTAGCTATCACCACCTAAGGTTGCATCCATCAAACATCTAAGAGCTCCATTAACACCATCGAAGGGACACAAAGGATGGTTATTTTTCATACACTTCATAGGAGGGAAGTTCATTCTATTCCATGCACACATCTATTACATTTCTTTACATCTATCTTACTTGCTTGCTATCAAGTGCGACACACATAAGAGCCACCTAGGGCACAATTTCTGCACACACACACACACATAACTACATTGGGTCTAAGATGTAGTGTAGCGCTCAGTCATAAGTTCATCATTGTGATAACTGAGGATAGTCTAACCCCTCATTCTGCATCTTTTTTTTTCTAGGATTTGATGTCTATTTGAGGGTTTTACAGGTTCATATTTCATTGTAGGTTTTCAACAACCTCAACAATCTTGGTGCAACAACATAGTGCCCAAAGGCGACCAACTAAAAATAACTTGTGACATCTTAGAGGAGGTTTTATGAGCATTTTCACAGATCCGGATGCCCCGAAAGCAGGGCTAGGGAACCCACATGCGCCCATGTCCCTCTCCAAGTTCCCTAGTCCAACTTACTCCTCCAGATCTACATTTTTTTGAGCTTCACTGTGATGGTCAGTGCTTCATATTTTCTAGTTTTCCATTTCAAGGTGCATCTTTGATATCTCTACAAATCAGCTAAGGCTTCTTACCCTCTCTTTATAATTAGGGTTTTATAATTTATTGCTTAGTTTCTTGGGTGTAATTTATGTACTTAATTGTTATTCATTTACTGCTACTATAACATTCAGATTAGGCATATAAATTCACATTTTAGCTTAATCAATGTGTAATCAATCGATTATATTAAAGGAGCATTGGTTAATTTAGTCAAGGATTTTTGAGTGAGTAGTGGAATATTTGGAATCTACAAGTACCCTTTCCTCATACCCGACTTCCTCGAGGTCATGTTGGAGATAACGGTGAATGTTGAATGTGAATGGATATGTATAAGCTAATAAGTAATCTTAAATCCTAAATCCACAACAATAATGGAATTGTGAAATGAATCTAAGGCAAAGAAGGCCCTCCTAACCTGGATTGGTGTAATGGCTCATGATATAATGGCTGTTTGGAGGCTCCAATCGATGTCGAGCTCTACCGAGATCCTATTTCTTGGTTGTTGGATACATGGGAAGTGACCTATGGGAGCTTCGTATATATCTCTAGACAAGGTCATGAAAGTAGTGGTAGGTCATTTTAGTGGAGTTTTGTGGTTAGCTATGGGTGGTTTTCTGGTCTAGCCCATAAAATATTGGATTGATTAGCTTCTATGTTTAATACGGAAAACTGTGCTATAATATCTGGTGGGAGTGGTGAGGATCTAAACACCAGTGTTTCGCAAGCCGGTGTCAATACTTGACTAGTTTGTTGGCCCATTGGGTTGTGGGACTTGGGGATCACAACCATGAGTGTGTGGTTGTTGTGGACCTGTTATGGTCATGTGAAGAATCAATCCCTTCTTCCGACTATCCAAGTAATCGTATGCCTTTTCAGCTTCTACGTTTAGAACTAGAAGTTGTATGATTTTCTCGGAGTACCTAACAGGTGTTCTGGCAACTTGGATACGTAAGCTAGTGTCTATATCAATGAGGAGGTCTCTATGTTAGGCTATGGAACCAAAGGATCACAACCAAATGTTTGTTCTCGTTCGAACCCTTGTACGGTCATTCAGGTGTTTTATCAAGGCAATCTATAATTTGGATGGTTTGACCAGAATGTGTAAGCTTTTGTCATCTTCGATATTTAATCCTCTTAGTTGCTCACTAATTGCTTGTAAGTTTGTTTGTGGCTCGAAAGACCTGTATCCTAAGGTCTGATCTATATCAGCTAAAGTCATGGGTAGATTTGGTTGAGGTACTATGGGTTCAAATATATATTCTCTAGGCTCTCTAGGTCCTGTGATTGTCATACAAAAATGATTCAACCTCTAACTAACATTAAATAAACTGATTACAAAAGAGGTATTTACACTATGCAAGCATCCTTCTATTTTTGTATTTTTCAATGACGTATTTCAATGAAATTGAAGAGCAGCTACTCTAGTATATTTATAAAATGGACAACTAATCTAGAAACAAAATAAAAACAAACAAAGTAGCCTGGTATGGCTATTTGCCTGTGCAATTGTGATTTTATCCTAAATATCTAAGCAACTAAACATATTAATTTGAAAGGCTCTCGATCCTACCTCAGAAGTGAGGAATGAATCATAGTTTCTCAGAAACTATCAATCCCCATAGCTTCCCTGGTGATATCGAGAGCAAAATTTTAACTGAAATGAAATAATTCACTACTCTATTTGATATGTTGTAACTAGAACTTTGATAGCTCAAACCTGGCATTTTACATAATAGTGGTAAATCTAGTTGTGTGTGATTTCATCCCCTCAGTGTGATCTCCTCATTCCTTCGTGTCCTCGTGAATCCAGAAAGTGTGTATATGATAGTATCAACAGAAGATAGCAATCGAACAATGAAGCTTTGGATATAGACCGAATATAATGCGAGTAGGAGAGGGATAGCGCAAGTGAACAGAGCTTGACTATGTAATTCCTAGTGGGATTTATTGTGGGAATACAACACAAGTGTACCGAGAGTTTCAGAAATTATCCTTGTGACAAAACAAAACCTACAACTTTAATGGATTCTAGTCTAGAAATGAAGCTATTCTATGTTTTAAACTGACTATATGTAGCAGCAATGAAACAAGACTTGAAACAAGAAGATGATATGACCTCCAAAGTGCCAACAATGGAAGCAAAACCTGAAACTAACAAAATTCTAAGCAAGAAATTGAAAAACTGAACAAGAGAATTGAGAGGATGAGGGGCCATTTGTTTGAAAACAAACCAAGCTATTTATAGAATTCCCATTCACCAAAGGGTAACTTGGAATGGAACTCTTTTACCATTAAACAATGGAGAAACACTATTACAGGGAACCAAAAACATAAATACAAGCTAAGGTGGTTGAGAAAAGCTGGTAAATGTTGAAAATTCATGCAAGTCGTGATCAAAGGAATGTTGGAAAACGTGAAGGACCGCCCCATGAGGGGTGGTGATTAGGACCACCCCTGGCAGGGTGGTGATCACGAGACCGCCACCCTGCTAGCAGGTGGCGGTTTCATTACTGAAGGTCAAAAAGCCAAGAAAAGGGGGGAAAGGGATAAAACAAAGCACAAGGAACTTGGATAAAGCATTTGGGATGCTAACATATACTTCGTGAGCTTCTCTGGATCCCGAACACCTTGCGAGGTGACCTGTATCATCATTGGGGCATGTGTAACATCGTTCGGTGGTGCAGTACCCTACAATTTTGGGTACGTACATATTGCCCCCTCGAGAGAAGCATTTTAGCCATGAAGAGGTGTAAAATGGTGGGTCCGAGTATGGTGGTCCCAAAATGGGAAGCTAGAAATTATACTAACACACCCGTGTGTCGAAATGATGCCATCCAAATTCCCGCTACCTGCAAAATGAAAAGAGGACTCAAGTGCAGATAGATAAAATAAGTCGAGAAAATAAATACTAAATTAATATGAAATGAGGACTTACCATTTGCGTGGGGATAAGAACTTACCTCCGTCGGTGCTCCAAACCTACGAAAGGGGCATTCAAAAATGAGTCAAAATATATATATATATATATAATGGGCTCATTTTCCTATTCATTTGCGCGTGTTGATTTGATAGTTTTTGAGCTCTGGGACCCACGGTGATGGTTTTCGATGAGAGTATAGTCAAAATGTTCATGGTGAGATAGCGATCATGCCTCCGAGAGTGGAACGTCGACCCATGAGATCTCAGGTTAGTTCTTCTCGATTTACCATTTTTGCACCCAAAATGTTAAAATGTCAAAATCTTTGTCTTGGGGGGGTCATTTTTAGAAATGCTAGTGTTAATAGGGTCACTTAGGGGGGCCTAATGGGTAGGCTTTTGTTTTAGTTAAAATGGTCAATTTTTGTGTTTTTGAGCATTTTTAGGGCACATGACCCATTTGAACTCATGGGACAAGACCGCCGCCCTGAGCAGTAGGGGTGGTTATGGGACCGCCGCCTTAGAAGGTGGTGGTTATGGAACCACCACCCTGCACAGGGGTGGTCCATTACAGAGTGTCAAAACAACACTTTACTTAACTTGTTTTTGCATTTTTAGCATTCTTGCATGTTCTTAATAGTTTTTCCAATGCAATTTTGGTACTAACTTACTCCTTTTTGCGTGTTTTTGGGTGTATGTAGAAGAAGGAGGAGTACATTAGATGGAGCCGGGAGAGGGAGTGTGATTGGCTCTTGCAGCAGTGTTGGAGGCACTCTCCCAGGCAGAGCGGGATACTCTCCAGAGGGCTGGTATATGGAGGATTGCACAGGTTCCTCATGTTGCACCTGCCAGTCACATATTGTGTGACTTGTTCTCATATTGGGATGTGGATCAGAACACCTTCGATTGCCAGGAGTTAGGGGTGAGTGGTCCATCACCCTGGAGGATGTTTACCATATACTTGGGGGTTCGATCCTTGGGTGGTGGCTGTCTCTTAAGACAGCTATATCTAGATCATAGGTGGTTCAGTGGGCCACCTACATGGGAGATGTGGTTGTATCGATGGGGTCGAAGAAGGGCATGAGGATCCGCTCTATTATTGAGTCAGACATTCCCTTGCTTCCGCAAGGCCATCATGGGCATCCTTGCATCCAGACTGATTGGGGATAAGGGAGGGGACACCCTCTTATATTGTTGGGCCCTATTATTATGCACAGATTGAGGGCCATGGATGTGTCTATGCTTGGGGAGTAGATATCCTCGGGACTACCTACCATGACTTATATAGGGTAGTCCATTTATAGGGGATAGTCACTGAGCCATCCGACTCTTGTCATGAGTTGGGTGTATGAGCACATTATCCCATATGGGAGAGGTGTAGAGGTGGAGGATCCGGGGCCGTCAGGGCAGCGAGGTGGATGGGGATGACAGTTCTTAGAGCACCCCACCCACCAAGTGGTTTCCCTGACTACTACTGCAGACATGGAGGCCACTCCTTATCAAGGCCATGGCAGGGGTATGGGGAGAGGAGACCGTTACTTTGATTTCCTGCAGACCACCAACCAGTTGATAGACAAGGTGGGGAAGTTGGAGATACACCCCTTTGATAGAGTTCCACAAGCAGTTTGGCCTCCCCTATAGTGACATGCTTCCTCCGGTGGTGCCAGTGTATAGATCTATCCGTGAGGCTCGGGGAGGTCCTAGAGGCCGGGGTGGACCATTGTTATGCCCGGTACTCCTATTGCAGCTAGGAGGGTGGTACGTGCACGAGGGAGAGCCGGTGCTCCTCAGGCACCCTTACTTTGGATTGCCAGCCGGTCCCGCTCATAGCAGTGATGAGCCCATTGACGTGGACTCCGAGTCTGAGGAGTTCACTAGGGGGAGAGACCGAGGAGGAGACAGAGGACATGGAGATCAGTGAGATGGGGGTGGGGGGATGAGAGTGATCCTGAGTGGCATGACACCTAGGAGATCCTACAGGCCAGAGAGAGGGAGCGGAGCGCAGAGAGGGTGACTCTGGTTTTAGAGGAGTTACTCTCTCGGGACCAGGTGGAGATGGTGAGTCTCATTGTAGGCCGTCACATTGCCCCAGATGTGGGAGAGGGGCACGGTGGTGGTGGGCGTCAGTGGCAGGTGTGGATCCTAGAGATCCTTCTTGGAGGCCTGGCGATCCTAGTGAGTTGTCACTCTTCTCCTGACATTTGTTTTAGTTAGACTTGTCTTAGTTTGTTATTTCTTTTTGTTTTGTTTACTCTTGGTTTTATCATTGATTATTTTCTAACTTGTTTTCTCCTTTGTTTGCAAAGTGACTGCTGATGAGTGGTGAGACTTGATTCACCGAGTGTGTACCGATACCCTGCTTCTCCCCTCGGAGAAGACTTGTGCTGAGCTTTCCATGGACGTGGGGGAGCCCTCAAGCAGCCGGTAGGCACACCGATGTTTTTGCCTCTATCTGGTATGTGGTGAAGATTATGACTTCTCTCCGCATGGAGGTGGCTGGATATAGGACAGCCGAGTGCCTGATGAGGAGGAGCCATTCTCGTAGTGAGTGAGAGACAGCTAGCTACCGGGTGTGACCCGAGCCCTCAGTGCATTCGGAGCGCCGGCGTAGCCGGAGTCCTAGGTGGCCGCGCACCCTCTGAGGGATCCCATAGGGATTGAGAGACTATTTTTGTAGTATTTTGTTAGATGTTTATATGAGTGTTTTTGTACTTTTCGGGCTCATTGAGCATTTTGACCATGCCTAGTGCATGATGGCATTGTATATGAAACCTGATTTATATATATATATATATATATATATATATATATCTTTGGATCTAGACTCTTGGTATCTTGAATTTTGTGACTCATTTCTATATGTGTATTTAGATGTTTTTAGAATATTTTTTCATGTTTTCAGAATGTATGCAATGGATAACAAATGATAGTAGATAGAATATTTTACTCTGTATGTTTTTGTAGTGCTGATATGAGATGATACTAACATATGGTAGTATTGAACTTTTGAACTCTTTGGGAAATGTTTGTAATTTCTTCTTATGTTGGAAAACATGTGATGAATGTATAGTGATAAAGAGATGAACTTGCCCCAATCCCAAATCCACGCAACTAGTAAGATGCGAGGGCTCAACACCAAGAGTTAGGAAGGGCACAAGTTGTATGAGTTTGATTGAATGGAATGATGAGAGACAGAAAAACTAGTAACAAAAACCAAATTTGGACCTACACACCCACCCTACTCAGAACTACTACCATGCTTAGAAGGCCACTTACTTTTTCAGTTTATCTAGACTTAGATTCATAAATGGCAACCTGGTTGACAAAATCTGGTTTTGAGGATTTGATCTCTTTGGAATTTGGATATTTGGATATTTTTTCTCTTAATAGAATTTGATTTGTGTTTTTAGCATACCAAGATTTGTTTTGTGTTTGTGTGATGGACCCCCACACCCCGCCTCACGCCACTAGTAAGAAGCATGGGTTTGTCACCAAAGGCAAGATATAGGTGAGTAAGGGCACTTCTTTCCTTTCCCAACCTCACACCACCAGTAAGAGATGTGGGCTTATCACCGAAGGTTGATGGGGAAAAGAAGTGTGTAAAATAAAATATTTTGTTTGCTTGGTGCTTTTGATTTCATTTGATTTTGACATTTCTGATCTATGACTTTGGGATATCCTTTCATTCCAAGAGATTTAAGAGGGATAGATGTGACACCAAGAAGCTTCTAGAATAGACCGTAGGCAAGGACAACTTCACCTAGTAGAAAGAAAGAGCAAAGCCAAGTATGCAGGTCTTGGTATGGTTTTCATCAATGTTTTTTCTGTCGAAATTGATGAGAAGATTTGAAAATAGTTGATGATGTTTGAGAGATGTGATATGAATGCTTTTGCCAATATTTCAGAAATTTGTAACAAGATTGTTTTAAGAGTAAGCTCCTGGACTACCATTTTTATGAAATGGACAGAATGAAGCAGCTAAGAGACTAATGCAATGTAAGTAGCTATAATGTACTAGTAATGACTTTGATGTTTTATGCGTAAAACCGCTTAAGATGCAAGGAATTGATAGTTTCACCAAATTCCTCACCTTCTAGTGTGCACAAGAGATACGCACCATTTCCGTAGTCCTTCATGACTCGGTATGGGCCCAACCATTTGGGCCGAACTTTCTTCCTTCACCGGTTTTCTTATCGATCTCGGTCTGTCTAGTCTTAGAACTAGATCTCCTTCATATATTTCTCACTCATAGACTTTTTTGTTATACTACCGGCACATCCGGTCAGCATAGGCTCTATGCCATTGTTTGGCATTTAACCTGGCCTCATCAAGGCTTTCTAGTTGAGAGAGGCGTGCCTCCCTATAAGCTTCTTCATCCAGAATCCCTTGTAATGAGATACGAGAGACTGGGTATTTCAACCTCAAGTGGGAGAACTGCTTCTACCCCGAATACCAGTGAGAAAGGAGTTGCTCCTGTTGGTGTTCTTATTGAGGTTCGATGGGCCCACAAGGCGGATATAGTTTTAAATGCCAATCTCGCTTGTTCTCCTTGACTATTTTGAGGAGAATAGCTTTTAACATTTTGTTTGTCGCTTCGGCCTGCCCATTGGCTTGAGGGTAGTAAAGAGAGGCCGTGTGATGGTTTATCTTGAACTTGCTACATAACTCATGGACTTCATCATTTTTAAAGGACGTGCCATTATCTGAGATAATGACTTGTGGGACACCATACCTACAGATAATTTGGTTCAGAATGAATTTGGCAATTACCGAACCTGGTACGGTGGTGAGAGGCATGGCCTCCACCCATTTGGTAAAATATTCCATGGCTGTGATTATAAAATTATGGCCATCGGTTGATGAGGGAGAGAACTTCCCTATCAAGTCTAGACCCCATGTGGAGAAGGGCCATGGAGTCGCTATTGGTTGTAGGGATTGTGCTGGCATGTGAATCTCGTGAGAGAATTCTTGGCATTTGTGGCACTTACGTACAAATTCCACTATGTCATGCTCGAGAGTGGGCCAAAAATAGCCCATCCGATGTATTTTGTGAGTGGTGGCATGACCACCGAAGTGGCCCCCACATATCCCACTATGGGATTCATGAAGAATCCTCTTGGATTCTTCTATGTCGACGCATCTTAGAAGCATGTCGTCGAAGGCTCTACGATAGAGTACTTGGTCTAAAACAACATATTTAGTGGTAATAATGTGTAACCACCTTCTTTGTTGTGACGTGGCACCTTCGGGTATGTATGGTCCATGATAAAATTGATGATATCAGTATACCAGGGACATGTAGAAATGGGGGGCCTGGTTTCGACAAAGTATACACACTCATCGGGAAAGTCTAGATCTACCAGCTCACCTCCATCTAGTGGATTGTCAGCTAACCAGTCTATAATGATTTGTCCTTTAATGGATTTTTGGTTTACGAATGTTAACTCAAATTCTCCCATTAAGGTTATGAAATGGCCAACTTTTTTAGATAAAGATCCTTGTGTGAGAAATGTTCATAAATGGTCTGTCTTTACAATGACCCTTGTTTCTTGGTTTAACATGTAATGTCTCAAATGTTTTGTTGCAAAAATTATGGCAAGGCATTCTCTCTCTACCTGTGTGTAACGTGTTTCATAATCGAGCAACGTTCGGCTAATGAAATAGATCACGCACGCGTTCTCATTTGTCATCGTCTTCTTGAGCCAACATGTAGGCCAACGAGACATGAGTGGCTCGTGAGTATAGGATCAAAGGGTGGTCTGGCTTGGGAGGCATTAGTGTGGGTGGTGACAACAAGAAGCATTTAACTACTTCAAAGGCCTTGTTGCATTCTTCAGTCCAATCGATGCTATAATCTTTCTTGAGTAGATTGTTGATTGGATGAATGGAAAAGCTTAAATCTGGGATGAACCTTCGGATTGCACCGAGTTTCCCAAGAAATGACCTGATTCTAGACTCATCCGATGGTGGGATCATTTTGAGAACAACCCGTATTTTGGCCGGATCAACATCAATCCCTCGTGAAGATATAATGTATCCCATAAGTTTACCTCCTGTCACACCAAACACACACTTTCTGGATTTAATGTGACACCATACTCAATTAGTCATGAGAGGATGATACGGAGCACTTCCGGATGATCACAGCATTTCTTGGCTTTGGCCAACAAGTCATCCACATAGGATTCCACAATTTTATGGATAAGATCATGGAATATATAAGTCATTTGCCCGCTGATACGTAGCGCGGTGTTCTTAAGACCAAATGGCATGACAACGTAACAATAAGTTCCCCAAGGAGTTATGAATGTGGTTTTGGCTTGATCTGTTTGATATTTTAATCTGATTGTACCCTGAGAACCCATCCATGAGGGACAATAGTTCAAATCTAGTTGTTGCATCAACGATAACGTCAATGGATGGTAATGGGAAATCATCCTTGGGACAAGCTTTGTTAATATCCTAAAAATCTATGCAAATGTGTATTTTCCCATTCTTTTTAGGATGGGAATGATATTAGATACCCATTGTGAATAGTCAATGGGCTTGATGAATCCTACTTGGAGAAGTTTTACTACTTCCTCTTTTACCATGAGAGCCACTTTTGGCTTCATTGGTCTTGACTTCTATTTAATTGGCTTTGCATCTGGTTTAGTGACAAGATTATGTACCATGACTTGTGGTGCAATGCCCATCATTTCTTTATAGTTAAATGCAAAAGCCTTTTGATGTTCTTTAAGGATTTGGGTGTGTATTTCTATCTCCTCTGGAGTTAACGAGGATCCCAACTTCAAAATTCTTGGTTCCTCCTCCATTCCAATGTTTATATCAATGGTTTCTTCTATCAAAGAAGTGTTACCTTCTTCAAATTTAGGTGGGGCTGGAGGTAATTCCAAGCTTTCTCCATTTTCTATCTCATAGATATCGAGATCTTTCTATGGAGGAGACTCTACCATGGGATTTCCAAAGTAGGAAGAGGAATGAGGTATTAGGGAAAGATCAACTATACGGTGAGCAAGGTGTAGCTCCGCATAGGCATTTAGATATTCGAGAGTGACTCTATCATCGTCAAAGTGACCTATGATAGAAAAATCATCCTCAGCTTCTCCATGAGCTAGGAGTGAGTTTGTTGGTATTTTACGCACTAATGGTTTGGTATGAAGTGATACCATGAAATTTGTGTCCTCCAACTCGTTGTTTGGGGTGAAACGGGAAGCTGAGGTTGTTATTGAGTCTGTGAGAAGGTTCTGCTCTCGTGGGATTGCTTCAATTGATATGAAGTTGAATCCCTTGCTTAGATCTAACATGGCTATTTTGTATAGTTGTAAATGTTCAGCCCTAGTTTCATATACCTCAGAGACTTGGTTTGCAACTAGTTGTGAGTCTCCTAGCACTCTAATGTTATCGACACCCATTCTTTTAGCTAGATGAGGCCAAGGAGGAGAGCTTCGTACTCAGCTCCATTGTTTGTACATTCAAAGTTTAATTTAAAGGTGAAAGGTAGGATCTTTCCCTCAGGTAAAGTAAAGATCACCCCCCCCCACTCCAAAGTGACATCTAGCTCCATCAAAGTGGAGAGTCCAATACTTGCTTGGAAAAATGGATGTTGGGATATTTGTCATATCTATTTTTTTTTGCTTAGTTACTTCTACCATAAAAACTTCATCTGATGGAAGAGAAGTGATTCCCAGGGTGTGTCCTATACCCATGGAATCAAAATGGTAGGAGAATAGGTAAGTCTTTCTCCAAAGAACTCAACAATTTTTGTGGTAGTCCCTAGTGATACTAGTTTTTATAGCATTGGTCTCATTTTTGAGTACTGGAACGTCCTTGGTTGGATTTGTAATTTCCAACTCAGTGGTGGGTATCAACTTTTCTTTTGGTTGTGAATTAGTTGGTTTGACAAGCTGATTTGTTGGGAGTTCAAACTCGGAGTGAACACCTGGTCTTTTCTTCAAATCAGCTAGGTGTATATCGAAGGGTTTTGGGTCACCTTGTGCCATGAATATTTTCCCTAAGTGTAGAAATCTTATTTCTTGGAATAATGTGGAAGGGATTGCCTTCATGCGGTGTATCCATGGCCGACCAAGGATCATATTATAATTGGTTTCCCGATCTATAATATAAAACTCGGTGAGGACCATCTTGGGTCCTAAAGTGACTGGTAAAACTATGGTTCCAATCGAAGTGGCTTTGAGGCTATCATAACCTCTTAGCGTATTTCACGTCGTGGAACAATTTGTCTCTCCATATCCTAGCTTTTGAAGGAAAGTGAAGGGGACTATGTTGACTGCTGCCCCATCATCAACCATTGCACGTTTAACATAATTATTGTAGACCCAAACTTGTAAATGTAAAGTTGGGTCACCTCTTCATGTAATTTCAGCATCTGTTGGCATTTTTCTTATATCGAATATAAATTCAGTATCCCTATCTGGCTGCCCGGAGGATAAATGTCAAAATCCACATGGTTTACTTGCATTTTCCGGAGGAGGAGTGATGTTGATTAAATGACCAAGGCCTAATGCTTCTAAGAGAGCAGCCCTATGGGTGGGAGAGTTTTTTAACAAATCCAAGAAGGAGATGTGAGAAGGTTTTAGTTAAATCATTAATTAGATCATAGGTGCCTATAGGTTTTAGCAATGTTTGTTTAGTGTTTTCTGGCTCTAATGAATAACTTGGAGTTGGTTGAGAAGAATAATCCCGTGTTCTTGTTATGGTTTCTATGGGTAGCTCGGTGTCTAACTCCACTAAACCAACTATCTTAGTTTGAGGTCGAGTTCCTAATTGGGGTGCGACTGGTGGATTTAATGAAGTTGAAGCTTCATGATCATTGTTTCCTGTCATGACACCCTTATTTGTTCCATTAGGATCTAACTTGTTGTTGTTAGAATGGTTTGGGAGTGGGTCATTGAAGATCTTGAGGGATGCATTTTGAGGGGAAACTACCCCTGCATAAGCATTTGGCATGGGTACTACAAAATTTGCTAAAAACATATCTATAAAGAGTTGTTTTTGATCTTTTGGAAAACGCTGCATGAATTTATTATATTCATGACAAGTCCTAGTATCGTGGCCTTGAATCTTGTGGAAGCCACAATATAGATTGGGATTGTAATTTTGAGGCTGTTGATTTAAAACCTGTTGTGGCCCGAAATTTTGATAAGGTTGTTGGTTTTTAGAGTTAAAATTTTGAGGTTGTTGCCTTTGGTTTTGACTCTGATATCGGTTGGGTTTTGATTTGGACTTTGTGTTTGGACTTTCATTGTTGTTGTTGTTGCCATGGTGGATGATTAAAATCCACCGCGTTGATTGTTGGGGTAAAATTATTATTTCGCTGATTATTAACAGGTGGTGAAATGTTTACAACATTTCCCTTTTAGCTTGGTCAGTTACTCCATCTGTTGTAACCCCGTGGTTCTTGTTAAGGATCTTAGGTCCTTGATTAGTGTTCCCAGCATTAGGATAGGCCGCGGTGTTTTGATTGGGAGTGGTTAATTTCCCATTTGTCCCATATGTTTTATGACCACTATCAATCGCTGCTTGGTCGATTCGGAGAGCACTTTCGAGTACTTCATCGTAAGTTCTTAGTGGGAACTTCTGGACTTCTTCCTTTATCTCTCTATTGAGTGAATTAAGGAATAAATCACATAGTTCCATTTGATCCATATTTGGAGCACTCACTGATGAGTAGAGAACCGTATGCCATCTTTGGATAAAATGAGTGGTGGATTCATTATGTTCTTGTTTGATATGTAAGAACTCCCTGATTCCCATTCTTAACAATTTGTTCATGTCGAAAGCTTTGATGAATTCTGACATGAGTTGTTTAAATGAGTGTATCAAGCTTTGTATTCTGTAATACCAATCAAGGGCAATACCTTCTAAGGTCTTAGGGAATATTTTAGTGACAACCCCATCCCAAGGGAGTAACTCCTATATGGTTGTGGCATAGGCCTTAATGTGTGCATTTGGGTCCCCTTCCCCTTTGTATTTGGGAAAATCAGAAGAGGTCTTGGAAGCATAACGCTTCGTATGGTGAAGTCTAGGGGTTCTTTTAAATATTCTGAATAAGTCCCTACTGCGTAGGCCTCAACCATCGATGGGGCTTGCTGAGGGGGTTGAGGTGGAATGGGTTGTTGATATGGCATAGCATATGCATTTGTAGGGATATAAGGGAATCCCTGTGGTTGAACGAACATCCCGGGAGAAGAGAACATGTCTCCTTGTGGTGATTTTGAATAAATGTTTAAATAAGGAGGAGCATTGTTCTGGTATAGGTTGTTTGGTGCCAAGCCGGGAGGTGTCATGTTTTCAACTGGAGCGTGCATTTTGAAAATGTTGTCCTAGTTGGCATTTGTTGTGGATAATTATAAGGATTTTGAGGAGGCATGCCTAACGTGCCTATTCCTGTAAGGAGGTCAACTTGACTAGGGTGATGCAGAGGGTTGGGGATTCCCGCTTGCCCAAAATATGAATTTTGGTTTGCTTGAGCAAGTTCTAGCCCTCTAACCTTCTCAACTAAGGCTGAAATGACCTCCATCGGTGAAGACGCAAGTGCTTTTCCTTAAGGGTGTTTGTTGTATGGCTTGAGGTTGTAAAGGGGTATGATACCCTGCTATGAATTGGTCATTACCCTGCCAAGCTTCACCGAGGGTATTTCCCATAGGTGGAGGAATGGGGGTGTTCTCCTGGAATAGGGTATCAGACTGTATTTGTAAACTTCCTAAAGGTGGATACATATTTTGGAAGCGTTGTTCACTTTTAGCGAAGTGTGCTAAGTACTCCTCATCCAAAAAGGGGAGTGGGTCTGATTGTCTACTGATCTGTGGTCTGAACAAGACCCGAGGAGATGAAGTGGATTCTCCAAGTAAACATCATATTGTTAGAGCCTGATGGCTCTGGCTGTTGTGTTTGTGCAAACTGATCAAACTCCTCAATTTGGAATGAAGAACTAGAACTAGTTCTGTGAGGGGGAGTTTGAGATGACAAGTAATTACTCGAATAGTTATCAGCCCATGCAGAAAGTGAGGGTGATGGTTGTCTATTTGTTTGACTATAGTTTACTTCGAGACCTGAGAGAGGTCTACCATATGCATCATATCCCGACATATTCGGGGGGTATATGAATACCCGTAGAATAATGGGAAAGAGTGAAGGTGGATGGAAGAAATGAAAACAAAAGAGGAATATTAGTTTGTTTCACGTCAAGTTCACCAATTTTTTTGTATGATGGAAAAGTGACAAGCGAGCATGGGAATCTACAAGTACCCTTTTCGGGTTCACCAATTTTGTACGATGGAAAAGTCCCGAGGAATCTACAAGTACCCTTTCGTAGCCGACTTCCCGAGGTCGAGACAACCGGTGAATGTTGAATGTGAATGGATATGTATAAGCTAATCGGGTAATCTTAAATCCTCAATACACAATAATGGAATCTGTGAATCTAAGGTGAAGAAGGCCCTCCTAACCTGGATTGGTGTAATGGCTCTTTGGATATAATGGCTTTCGAGGCTCCAATCGATGTCGAGCTCTGCCGAGATCCTATTTCTTGGTTGTTGGATACATGGGAAGTGACCTGTGGGAGCTTCGTATATATCTCCAGACAAGGTCATGAAAGTAGTGGTAGGTCATTTTAGTGGATTTTGTGGTTAGCTATGGGTGGTTTTCTGGTCTAGCCTAGAAAATATTGGATTGATTAGCTTCTATGTTTAATATGGAAAACTGTGCTATAATATCTCGGTGGGAGTGGTGAAGATCTAAATACCAACATTCGCAAGTCGGTGTCAATACTTGACTGATTTGTAGGCCCGTTGGGTTGTGGGACTTGGGGATCACAACCGTGAGTACATGGTTGTTGAGGACCTATTATGGTCATGTGAAGAATCAATCCCTTCTTCCAACTATCCAAGTAATCGTATGCCTTTTCAGCTTCTACGTTTAGAACTAGAAGTTGTATGATTTTCTCGGAGTACCTAACAGGTGTTCTGGCAACTTGGATACGTAAGCTAGTGTCTATATCAACGAGGAGGTCTCTGCGTTAGGCTACAGAACCAAAGGATCGCAACCAAATGTTTTGTTCTCGTTTGAACCCTTGCACGGTCATTAGGTGTTTTATCAAGGCAATCTATAATTTGGATGGTTTGACCAGAATGTGTAAGCTTTGTCGTCTTTGATATTTAATCCTCTTAGTTGCTCACTAATTGCTTGTAAGTTTTTTGTGGCTCGAAAGACCTGTATCCTAAGGTCCTGATCTATATCAGCTAAAGTCATGGGTAGATTTGGTTGAGGTACTATGGGTTCAAATATATATTCTCTAGGCTCTCTAGGTCCTGTGATTGTCATACAAAATGATTCAACTTTTAACTAACATTTAATAAATTGATTACAAAAGAGGTATTTACACTATGCAAGCATCTTCTATTTTTGTATTTTTCAATGACGTATTTCAATGAAATTAAAGAGCAACTACTCTAGTATATTTATAAAATGGACAACTAATCTAGAAACAAAATGAAAACAAACAAAGTAGCCTGGTATGGCTATTTTGCATGTGCAATTATGATTTTATCCTAAATATCTAAGCAACTAAACATATTAATTTGAAAGGCTCTCGATCCTACCTCAGAAGTGAGGAATGAATCATAGTTTCTTAGAAACTATCAATCCCCACAACTTCCCTGGTGATATCGAGAGTGAAATTTTAATTGAAATGAAATAATTCACTACTCTATTTGATATGTTGTAACTAGAACTTTGATAGCTCAAACCTGGCATTTACAGAACAGTGGTAAATCTAGTTGTGTGTGATTTCATCCCCTCAGTGTGATCTCCTCATTCCTTCGTGTCCTCGTGAATCCAGAAAGTGTGTATATGATAGTATCAACAGAAGATAGCAATCGAACAATGGCAGCTTTGGATATAGACCGAATATAATGTGAGTAGGAGAGGGATAGCGCAAGTGAACAGAGCTTGACTATGTAATTCCTAGTGGGATTTATCATGGGAATACAACACAAGTGTACCGAGAGTTTAGAAATTATCCTTGTGACAAAACAAAACCTACAACTTTAATGGATTCTAGTCTAGAAATGAAGCTATTCTATGTTTTAAACTGACTGTATGCAGTAGCAATGAAACAAGACTTGAAACAAGAAGATGATATGACCTCCAAAATGCCAACAATGGAAGCAAAACTGAAACTAACAAAATTCTAAGCAAGGAATTGAAAAACTGAACAAGAGAATTGAGAGGATGAGGGGCCATTTGTTTGAAAACAAACCAGCTATTTATAGAATTCCCATTCACCAAAGGGTAACTTGGAATGGAACTCTTTTACCATTAAACAATGGAGAAACACTATTACAGGGAACCAAAAACATAAATACAAGCTAAGGTGGTTGAGAAAAGTTGGTAAATGTTGAAAATTCATGCAAGTCGCGATCAAAGGAATGTGTTGGAAAATGCGTGAAGGACCGCCACCCGAAGAGCAGGCGGCGACAGATCGCCACCCCTAGCAGTGGTGGCGATCACGAGACCACCACCTAGGGTGGTGGTGGTGGTTTCATTATCAAGGCATTTAAAAAGGGGGCAAGGGATAAAACAAAGCACAAGGATCCTAACATCTCGCTACCATTTGACAATTTCCAACTTTGAAACTTAAATCTTATGTATTTTAAGTTCCTAATTTTATGTTCAATTTTTGCAATCGCGCCTCGTTAAAAAAACTAGGGCTTATTTTTGTTCAAAAATATTAGCTCTCTTAAAGGCTTAAAATAAGGGTTAGTTCGATTAGGTTGGAGTGACCTAGCCCCTCTAATGTGGTGTGATGAGCATTGCACTATGTACTAATACTTTGAAGAAGGATCAAGCCTCCCATAATTCTCCCACCTAGTGATTGTGTGCAAAGTGTTAAATAGTAGTGATTTTTGAATACCCTAATAAAACCTCCTACAACTTAGCAATGATCTTTGGTGTATGTTATAACATCTAATAGTGATAAAGGATAATGCCATAATATGTATTCAACTTTAGTATCTTATTGATGTGCCTCAAGAAATGAATTTTCAATGATATTTCTTATCTTGGGTGCTTTATTGTGATATTATATATAGCCTAAAGATATGGGAAATGAGGCCCTTTAAATGGTTAAGGTGATTATATTTTTAGATATAACTTGTGTAAAAGGCTTCTCTCGCAATTGACCCTAAACCAATTGGGATAACTTGTACACTTGAAAAAATGATTGTTGCATGAGTAAGAGGAAATTTTTTTGGTCTGGGTCAAAAACGTTGGCTGGTTTTGACCTCGTAGGGGGTTTTTCTGTGAGAAAGTTCAAACTCTATTCTGAAAAATTTGAGAAGTTGGCCATGAGTCTGAATATGTGTTTTTATATACTAACTAGGTTTTTATTAATTCAAAACTGCATAAAAAATGAAACTTAGTGGATATGGAGTGTTAAATTAATTCGAACGTTCAATGCATGTAAGAATAATTCAGTTAAATGTTCAGTTATGAATAGTATAAGATAAATGTCATGATTAATACACCGAAGACGTCCTACAGTGAAGAAGCATTTTTGGCGAGTGTCTGTGTTTTTCAACGTATTTTTCTGAGCAACGATTTTTGATGAAATTGTCCTAACAAGATGACATGGGCATCCTCATCGAGAATTGATGTTGTTTTACCAAATGGAGCTAATATATGTCCACCATTTAATCTAGGATGGGGGAATTTTTCGAGAAGATCTACCTCGAGAAGCTACAACTTTATCTTTAATTTGGACATTCATGCCTGTAATGAATCCAATATGTTAAATAACAACCTCTAGATCAAATTGTGTTTCAGGTATTTTAGTTTTGGTTTTATTTTGGTAATTTTAAAAATCCTTTATCAAATGATCTTAGGAATTGGTTTTCTAAATTAACAGAGAAGCCATGTCACATGGAGTTTGAGTTGATTTGCTATTAACTTAGTTTGTGGATTGCACTTCTATTTCACCTAATGAGGGTAAACCCTACTACTTCCACAAATGTTTTAGTTGTAATTTCCTTGGCAAGTATGCCCAGTAAAATGTGAAATCATGTGAACTATTTGATAAAATGCCTAAGAGATATGTGATTTGATCGATTATGGTGATTACAAGATATGAAAAATATTAGATTTTTGATAAGGCCTTCAAAAAAATTTAAACAAATGCAATTGGCATGTGTAAATACATGAAATTTTAATGTGCAAATTCGGGATCTACAACAAATTATGTATAAACCCTCATTTTTATATAAAGTTTTAGCTTCTTGTATCTACGAGGTATTTGAGAAAAGGCCTTCCCAAAATTAAAATGGGAAACCTTCCTAGATTTGTAAGTAGCTTTTCGAGTTTTTGATATATCTAGCTTTATTTATACTAAGAAGTTTTCGAATAAATGTGTTTTCATTGCGACTCTTGTCATGTGAACTTGTTTGACTAAATACCTGAAAGATATGTTTTCCTACATTGAGATGTGAACTATTTGATTAAATGCATGATAATTCTACTTTTCTTATTAGGAAAATTTTCAACAAAGATTATTTTCACCTCTCTTTCGAATGGGGATTTTGTTGATGGCTTCAAAACGGGACATGTCCGGAAAGTAGAGGAGGTTAGTAGTGGTTGAGGATTACTGATTGGAATAACCCAATTAGAGCTATGAATGTCCATTTCCTCGGATATTTCACCTTGTATGGATTTCCTTTCAACATTTAGGAAATAAATGGCTTCCCAGAGCTATAGTCCAAGCCTTTCAACCTTTACAAATAATTGTTCGATTGCATTTACGACAAGGGGCTTAATATAGAGGCATAACCTCTATGAAGTACCTTGCAATATAATATTCTAAGATATTTCATCTCTAAAATACTATAAATTTCATTTTGGTATTTTAATTTCAAACAATTCATTTCCATTTTTCAAAACAAAATATTAATTGGAAAACCAATTATGACTTTTAATTAGGAAACAACAAAACATGACAGCTAAAAGTCAATAATACCTTTGAATTAAAAATCTTCACACTTTTTTTACTCATTCTATACTTCCAATTATCAATACATTTAATTCAAATACTAGAAATGCATCTTTGTATAGAAATTCGATAGAAATTACATTTAACTTTTGAACTTCTATTCATAAGTACTTGTGTGATTCATGCTAAGATCTTATGAGTTCACATAATTTTAGCTTAAATTTGGTCATTTCTTCTATAATTCATCTACACATGTATATGTGTTGAAGTGTTATAATTGTAAGTGGTCTCTTAAATATGTATGCAATTGTGTAGGCATCCATTTGGGATTTGAACTATTTGAGTAAATACCGGAAAGAAATGTGCATATGAACTATTTTATTAAATGCCTCAAAGAAATGCGGGAGGGGATGATATGATGGCATGGTCTGCAAAAACTAGATTTTTTAAAATGCATTAGAATATTTGAAGCAAACGCAATTGGGAAGTATAAATCCAAACTCCACAACCTTTGTGAATTAGTACATCTTGGAATTTCTTCAACTCTAAAACTATGCATTCAAACAAAAAATAATCCCACATTGGTTGACATGCCTAGTATTGGTTCCATGGATTTTTATGATTGCGGGATATGCATCCCAGGGTATAACGTGATCATTTCACCTTTGCTAGCATACTCCCAACCTCTACAAAAAAAATAGGAGTGTTGAAGCACGGTATGGACATCCACCAAAGGCATACGAAGTATTATACGATGTTGTAGTTGCAAGTTCCCTGATAGATATGTATGAAAAATGTGGAAGCATTATCAAGGCACAATAACTATTAGAAAATAATCCGAAAAAAGTGGTCTCATAGATCGCAATGATTGCGAGGATAGGGACAAATAGGTTGTTGATAAGAATTAGGAAGTTTCAACAAATGCAATTGAAAATGTAAAGCTAGACCCCACATTGTTTTCCATATTCCTTCTATCATGTGTCGAATGGCACTTTAGAACAAGACATTGACATTTTCATATCATAATGGGAAGCCTCTTTTTTGTTGTAAGTGCAAGTTCATTTGTACAAATGTATGCAAGCGTGAAATCATATAGAAGGCACATGAACTATTTGACAAAATTCCTCGAATATACTTGGTCTTCATTTTTATTTTGTTTACATCGAAATCAAGTATAATTTTGCTTCAAAAGCGTTTGGGAGAGTAACAACATATTTGAACAAAGGATTATTTTCCCATATTCATCTGCATTTCCATTACATTTGAGATTGATTTGGGGAGTGTGATTGTAAACAATGTTAGAGATAACAATATAATGCCCTAGTAAATATGTATGCAAAAGTTGACTAATAGTTAATTTTTTATTTCATTTTGATGTTGGTATGTTTTTAATGTTGTTTCATTATGATAGAAGGGAATTGGATAGGTCATAAGACCTTCTCTCACTGAGACTAAGTAAAACATCTATACAACCACCATAGGTTTATTGACATTTTGATGATAAAGTTTAGAGTTTCTTGAGATAGCCAACATGTCAAATAATGTCAACTATGTAGACATAATGATCAATTGTAACATAATTCCATTGAAGTATTTACAACCCTCATTCACTAAAACTACATGCTTGCATGCCATGCTATGTCAAAATGGGAGCTTTGGATCAGGACATAAACATTCATCAAACACTAATGGAATAATGATTTTTGTAAAATGTAGTCGTAGGTGCCTTGGTAGACATGTATGGAAAATTTAGAATCAAACACAAGGTGCATAAACTATTGACAAAAATACCGAGTGATAAGATGTGATCTTGTGGATTGTAATGAATGAAGGATATGCACAAGGACATCCATCAAAGCATGATGAGAAGGTGATTTTTGTTAGACGTGAGCTATTAGATGAAATGCCCCAATGAGATGTGGTCTTGTGGATTGCAATGAATGCAAGATATGCACAAAATGGTTTTGCTAGAAAGGCCTTCAAAACTTTCAAGAAAAAGCATTTTCGGTGTAGAGCCAAACTCTACATCCATTTTCATCTTTCTCCTAGCTTGTGCCAAAATGGGAGCTTTAGAATAAGGTATGGCCATCCATAAAAATAGAATGTAAAACATATTTTTGCTGAATTTTATAGTTGTTAATGTACGTATAGATATATATCTAAAATTTGTAACATACACAATGAAAGAACCATTTAATAAAATGACTCAAGGGTATTTGCTCTTATAAAATACATATATTTCATTTGTTTTACTAACATCAAAATAAAATCACAAGCTATCTTCAACTTAATATCACTTCTAATATAGTTTACAACTGCTAGTTATACAATACCATCTATTCATACTACCCCTATCTCAACAACACTACACATTTTCAATATAGAAAGATTGCATGTATGAGTTATGATATTTTAAAACGAATATACAAAATGTTCTACCTACTTTACAAGTTATCAAGTGTGTGTCGATTTTAGGGGACAAGACACATATGAGAATTGATTTCATTAGTAGTTAATGAGAACCGACAATACTAAACGTGGCAATTTATGTAGAATCTCATGAAATGCTTAAACTAATTCAAAAGTACACCTCATATTGCAATTAAAAAAAGTTGTTTAGGAACATGCTATTCTATATATTCTGGAATCTCACATTTAATATTGTTTTTATGCTTGTCGTTCCTACTTTACCAATAATGCAGGGATGAATTAAAGAGTACGAGAGAATATATATATATCGACAATCTATTTAAACATTCACGTTGAGTTTTATATAGGCAGCCTTCGAAAAATTATTATATTTTTCAATAAAAACGTAAATACAATCATAAGGCATCAAAGTTAGGCTTTAGGGGTTCGCATTTCCAAAAGAAAGATTTGCAAGGCTTTGCAGAAATTTAAAAAACAATAAATACAAATATGGTACTAGATATTCATGAACAAGTGAAAAAGTCAAATTTTCCAAACCTTAAAATGTAATGATATATATATGTGTGTTGTATTTATTTACAATGTGGGAAGTGGATTTGTACTAATACTAACTACTGATAAATCGTACGTGAAGTGTACGATAGAAACGCCGAAGGGATGGAGTGAAGAATGAAAAAATGAGGAAGTGAAATGGAGGGAAAGGATGAGGGGTTATCAGGAAGGGGTTCGATGGAGAGGTAGGACACTGTGTTGCAATGTATCGTCTCTATCTTACGAGTATTATTCACAGAGTGGTGCAATATGTCTTTAAAGAGGACAAAGTAAAAAAGGGGGAAATTTGAAAAGGTTCCATGTTTGAGACCCAACTGAAATGCATGTATCACACATCTTCCACATGTCAAATTATAAGACCTTAATAGTATTGGTTATTTGTGAATTTTATTTGTTTACACCAAATCCACAACATGGACAAAAAACTCCTCGACATCACAAAAAAATGTGTGAAGTATCCCAAATGAGGTGACGGGGACGTGCTCTCTAATTTTTTATGTCAAAACTGCATAGTCAAATGTGTTTTCCTAGTGGTCTAAGGTCTCATATTTGAGCGCTTCCGATACACCGAAGCAATGAAGCACCCCTAAAAATGAAAATACCATTTCAAGCATTTGGCACTCTTTCTCCTCCTTGCGCTTCTCAATAAAAACTTTTGAGAAAGAAGCTTCTTGTGATCTCTCTGTATTGTCTCAAGTAAGACGGGTACATGCAAAGTCATTTTTTTTACTTTCTTAATGGTTTGGGGTTGTATGAGACTTCTAACCTTGTTTAAACACTTTGCAAGAATAGTCAAATGATTTCAAATTTTGTTTGACTCAAGGTCCTGCACAAACAATCCATGGAGTAGCTTAGATTAATGTTTGACACGTTCCCAACTTTTTAAAATTATCATCATAAATGAACATGTCATGTTTTTCTAAGATGACGTGTTCAATTCATATGATATATTTCTAATGAAGAATGCTAAAACAATTTTTATTATGTTAATAAAAAATGTAGTAATGTAAAAAATGTAAGAATATTTTACACCAACTATTTTATGTTTAGTCATTTTAGGTTAGACATTTCTAAAATAACATGCAACCCTATAAGCAGTTTGTTAAGTAAATTAAATTTTCTATAAATAACTTTAGAGAAATGTCAGCTTTTACTTTGGCATTAATGAATAGGGTATATGGTCAATAATCATGTTGCATCATAGTGGGTAGGACTCTTTATTTTTTTTGCAGGGATATTTTATAATGCAATGCTATGTAAAGGGAGTCTTGGTGGTAGCGTTGTAGGGCTCGCTCGCATCTTCCAACCATCTCTGTTCCTGGCAACCCTTGCATTTTCCTTGTCCTTCTTTCCTTCCAACAATTCCATTGCAATTCTCTCTTCCCTCGGCTTTAGGGTTCCCAGCCTTGGCTTCTCTTGCAATGGTGTCCTTCCGGTCAAAGTGATACCCTGCTTTTCTCTGTATTCACTGGTCATCATTCCACTCTTGGGAAGGACGCAAATCACACTTCTTGAATATTGAAGACACGTTTTCACCTGAAGTTTAAAAATATCGGTTATAAACTCAAACACATATTCCAGTAACACCATAAATTCCATTTAAAGGGATGCACCTATGTACAACAAAGAAGCAAAAATCATACCAGGAAAAAACACTTGGAATTCATCAGACAGATCCTTAAACATAACCACAACTCCTTCCCACCGGCCATCATTCCAACAAGCATCTATTGCAGTTCCAACTTCAAAAATGCCAAGACTGTTTTCAGGTGGGCAAGGCCGAATGGTAGGATGACCAGTAAGTCTCATACCCAACTTATCAAGAAGGGCTATTCTAAAAGAAGGAACCCATTCCTGCAATACAAAAATAGCATAGGGTAAGACATTAAGAGTTTATTAAATAAAGAGTATAGGAACATTTAAACCAGAAAAATAATAGCTTATAAATAAAGAAAGCTAACTTCTAAATTGCCACTCCCATCTTCATTCAACACATCTTTGTACCAAACCTTTATTTGATGAGGCGCCCTCTTAATTATTGTGAATCTAAACCAACAACATCTGATGCCACTATCTTGACACAGCAATTCAATCTTCTCGCCAATATCAAAAGACATGGATTGTTGTTCACATGCACCACCTTTTTTCCGATTTCACCGACACCCAACGAAAAACATCTTCTTTCAGATATGCAATTGTCTAGACTTCCATCTGCTCCACCATCCAATGTCTCTTTGTAAATGTTTCCTGAGATGGTTTTATTTTTCTCTCCTGTTTTTCTCCCATAAACACGATCAGAAGCACCAAGAAGCTTTCGGGTACATCTATTTTTCCTTGGATGTTTATTCACTCTTGTCCCAGTAGCCACATCTTCATCCAGGTCAAAGTTGTCACTAAGCTCATGTTTGGAATAATCTTGCAGATCAGCCAAATCAATACTTTTGAGCATTTTTTGGTGCCAATAACCTTGCATCTCATTTAAATTAAAAGACTTGATACCCTCATTGTCAAACTACCTAAAGAAGACATATATTTGAGCCATAAATTCATATGGGAATTTTCAAAGCATTTCTCATAGTGCTCAAGAGTAAGAATTTTAGCTTGTCCATCAACACATTCAACACTGAGAACTTGAGGAAATGGAGCGATAAAAAGTTCTGTTTCATGAGCTGGTGGAGGGGGGATAGTTCCAACCACTTCGTTAGTTCGATGAAACCAGCAGACCCTAACTTTCTTCTGAGCTTTCTTGTCTTCATACATATCTTCTAAATATGCTATATGATGAATTTTTTCTTCAGTCATGACATAGACATAATTTTTAACCTGATAGGAAAATAGAACAAAAATTAGATCCTGAACAACTTAAATTTACATCAAACACTACACTGTAGTCAAAAGAATAAAAAGACAAAAAGCATACCAAAGAAACAGTCTTCAGACCATAATCAGATTTTAAGCCAAATTTCATGTGTAAACTTAAGACCTGCATAAGTTTAATTGTGATGTAAAAGATTATAACATGATATTCAAAGAAACAGTTCTAGGGAACTTTTCTTACTGAAATAGTAATGCCACTTCGCCGAAAAGACTCGTAATGCCTCAAACGCTTTCTAGAAATCCATGAAGAACCTAGCCATGTAATACCCTTGCTGGTAGCTCTGGTCTTCCTTTAAATTTTATCATGCAAACCATGTCACTGACATCAGCAACTTCAAAAGACAAGAGTAAATAGAAGGACTTCTGTAATCAGAAAAGGTATACCTTGACAAGAAATGGAGGAGTGAAAAACCTCAGTTGTTACCTTGTAATTATGAACATAGCTGTCAGATCATCCATATCTTCCCCATTTGAAAGATCGGTGTCTGAAATTCGAGATGCTTCGTGTCTAAATTTTGAATATATAAAAAACATTAAATTGGATTCCTTGTGCAAACATTTATTAGGGAAAGAACTTGTAAAAATCCAACCAGCATCAAGCACATCCCAAAATGTGAAACATAAAAATGACATGAATAACCAAGGTATGTACTATATTCTTAAACAGTGAAAAGGCTTAATTAAAGAGTGTAATGGTAATAGAGAAATATGCAGCTTTTGGGAAATCCACTAAAAAGGATTCATGAGAACCAGATAAAGCATGCTTGCAAGCTAAGTCACAAGGTTCGGTGAGGATAAAATTCGGATTAAGTTCGACGAGGATAAAATTCACAAAAAAAATCGTGATTAAATTCGACTAATATAAATTAACAAAAACTTTTTGTAAAAAAATAATCCACAAAAATTTCGAATGCCACATTTATAAACCATGATTCTTAATATTTGATATTTAAAAATATATATCATTTATTAAATTAATTTAAAATACTTTGAACTTTGTAAAAGTTAAAGCTAATGTTCTAGTTTCTAAATATTAAAAAGTTAATACTAACTAATAAAATACATAACATTTAATAAAGCAATGAAAACATAAAAAAATAAAAAAGAACGAAACCAAAATAAATAAATAAAAGCCTTCAAAAAGACTAAGCGTAAACCTAAAAACTTAAATGTATGGTCGACTTGACCCAAATAACTAGTGGCGGCAACTCACAGCGTATCGTTTTGGACAGGTATGGACAACAAGGCAGGTTTGATGGTCACGACTCACAACGTCTAAGTTTTGTAGCTTTCACAGACCAAACGTAATTCTTGTCACGTGGTTCACAGTTTACTGTGTTACTCAAGCAAGCACAAAAACCTCGCAATTTCGAAAACCCTCATTGCAATGGCCACACAGTTTCTAAAACTCGTCGCTGAGATTTTTTCTTCCAAATAACATGAATAAATTGCGAATCTAATGCCTAGCTATAAAGTTAAGCGATTTTTGAACTTTGTGCTTGAAAATCGGTGAACCTTGTGACATAGCTTGCAACTACAAATTGGAAACTAATAAAGCTTTTAAGCAACACTTTGAAGCAACATAGTCCAAGCATTGGCATGAGGAATTTAAAGGCAGACTATACATACATTTTGCATTACCTGTAACACAACTGCATGCAATTTAAATTAAAAACAAGTCACAAAATGTGCAATATCAAATACCAAGAAAGGCAATTGCATATAGCTCTGTCACAATAATTCTACCAAGAAGCCAAAGAAAAAACTAAAATAGATTACAAATACAAACATCTGATTAAAAATGCAATAACTTCATTTTTTTGCAAAAAAACTGCAGTAAATATCAAATGCATAATCAGAATAGATGAAAGAAAAGACAATCTATGTGTAGGTACAAACTACATCACAACCAATAGGTGCGCAACACACTCAACTGGTGGCTTTACTCCAAGCTTGTGACCAATAGTAATGTCTGCCCATAGTGTATTTTGGTGTTTATTTAAATAGATCCAAGAATAGAAGCCGACAAGTAGAAAGTAGGAGTGATAGAAAGGAGGGAACATGTTTGCATAGAGGAATCCTATATATTTGTCTTGACATGCTATGATGATATTGTAGGGTTTTATTCTTCGTGACAAAAGCTCTTTCATAATCATCAACTCCATTTCAAGATTTGACCTTAAATGCGTGTTATAGTCCATGTTAGAGTAGACATTTCGCAAGGCCTAGAGCATGCTTCTAACAAAATTTATCAACACTTCCTTTCGCTACAACCAAAAATAGTAAAACATCATAGAAAAGAACTCAAACAAAGTCTACACAGTGATCTACCTTTGCAAGAGTAGATCATCTTGTAGTGGCTTTGTCAGATGACCTATAAGGAATAATGATAGTTTCCCTTCTAAATGCCTTCACAATAGATATCAAGAGATTCCACCTGTGTAAGGAAGTGAATCCCTGATGTCATAAATGTCAGGTGCCCTCCACCTCAGCCATGCAATCCATATATTACCCACTTAGTGAAGAGAAGCACTAACAAGTTGCTTGATTTTGCAGTCCTAGGTATTTCAGTTCTATATGAAAAGGTATTGCCAATTCTACTAGACTCTGATTGGAAAAATACCTAAATATAGAAGCTGAATAATAATTCAGGGTGCCAAAATCCCACTTGCTATGCATGGAAGGATCTTTCAAAACCACTTGTAAATTTTAGCAATATCCAACACCCAACAACTTGTTATCACAGTCTTGCTACCAAACAATCTTCAACTACCATTCACAGATAAATAAAATAAATATGAACACTTTAACACGAATGGAACAGTAATTTACTTTACAAAAGCCAATGAATCTATACTCTGAATTTTGAATAGATCCAAAAGAAAATTACTTGTGCCTTGTGATCATTTTTTTAATTGAATTCCTCTTTGAGATGGCATATAACCTGACTATGTAAGTACCACCACCACACAAAGGAAATTTGTCTGAGACTTAATTGCCTCCAAGTCCTTGACCAGCAAATAAGAAAAATGCAGGGATATTTTATCATGAAATGCTCTGTAAAGGGAGTCTTGGTGGTAGCGTTGCAGGGCTCTGCTCGCATATTCCAGCCATCTCTGCTCCCTGGAAACCCTTGCATTTTCCTTGTCCTGCTTTCCTTTCAACAATTCCACTACAATTCTCTCTTCCCTCGGCTTCAGGGTTCCCAACTTCACGGCTTTTCTTACAGCGGCGCCCTTCCAGTCAAAGTAATACCGTGGTTTTCTCTGTATTCTGCGCTTGCGAACATTTTTGTCATCCTTGAGCACTCAGAAAAGTATCTCCGGGAGATATTTGGTAAACCCCCAACTTTTCATTGAAATCGACATTCAACATTACATTGTCGGCCTTGATGTCCCTATGGATCACACGCTCCTCCCAATATTCATGAAGATAACGAGAAAAGAGGCTATGTCACATGCAATATTGTACCTTCGATCCCAATCCAAATTAGTCTTCCTTGCACATAAATGTTTATCCAGACTTCCCTAAGGCACAAATTTGTAGATGAGGAGGAGATCAAAAATTGCATGGCGCCATCCGAGCAGCTGCACGAGGTTATGTCCACAAAATGCAGCCTTTGTACACTCCTTTGAAACCTCCCTTCCCGAGCATTTCATCTTTGTTGAAATTGTTGGTTGCACTGCAGAGCTCGATGTAGGAAAATTTATGGGGGCCCTAAGCAAAGCGTTTGTCGAGCTCCCTTCTTTTATATGCAGACACAATTTTAATGAGGAAAGAGAGGAAGATGGTGATAAACAGTTGAAGGCTTAAATGTTATAGGTGATATTCGCATGGTCGCCATTTAGTGGGGAATCGGTGGACACACTAACCCAACAGAGTGAACACTAACCGAAGGATTTCAACGTATTTTTCCTAGACTCCTCTCCACCGTCTATTTTGTAGGATGTGTCAGACCAAACAGGTCTTAGTTCACTACAAGAACGCCTCCGGCGTAAAAATATATTTGATTCTCATAATTAATATTTTAGATTATATGAAACTAAAATAATTAAAGTGTATGGGATAAATAGGAATATTGTAGGATATGCATACAATGGGTTTGTTGAAAATGACTTCAAAACTTTTAGGCGAATGCATTTGGCAAGTGCAAACCACCTTCATAACCTTTGTTAGCAAACTCCCTTTCTATATCAATATGGGAGCCTTAGCACAAGGTATGACCATCCATCAAAGTATAATCTAAAGTGTATTTTTGTGTGCAAAATGCCTCAAAGAGATGTGGTCTCATGGAATGCCATGATTGTAGGATATGCACAAAACAACTATGACAATGATGCTCTCAAACTCTTTGAGGTAATAAAGCACTTTGGAATGTACCCTAACCATTTAAGCTTCGTTTATATATGCTTGCATATTTTGTCTCATTTATGTTTCTTGGAGAGCTAATATGTTAAAGCACTTAGTCGTTCTTTCAATCTACTTTGACATCAACACTTCACATTCACTACATTCTTGAGAGTGAGTGTTAGCAAACTTACATGTCTCACTTGCATTTGTATTCAATTATTACACAACTAACTATTATTTAACATCCCTTCTAATGTACTTTGCAACATTTGTTTTGGCTTTAATAGAAAATCAAAATTGTCAATCACACCCCTTATCAACATCAACAACAAAAGTAATAACTATCCCTCTAAATTAAATAACATATACCGTTCGACGTTCACATTGCATTGTACACATGTGATTGCTAGTTAAAGTGTATGGGATGAATAAGATTATAGAGTGATACAAATTTTGTCACAATTCAAGGGATTGTTGTGAGAAATTGAAAATGAAAAATAAATCTAGATGGTGAGGTGAAGTAGATCAAAAAAATAAGTAACAATGGAAAATATCAACCATAATCGTATTGTTCCTTAAGTGGCAAGCCCAAAACTGTACTACTATAGATATCACAACTATCAAATAAAAAAAATTCATTATAGACCCTTTTTGTTTGCTTCCGGACTTTGAAAACCTTCCTCACTTTTCCATAATTCATTAGGTGGATGGAAAACTACTATCCTCCTGAAACCCTATTATATTCACAAAACCTTATAAAATCATAAAAATTGAAGGGAGTTCCTTGTGGCTTGTATTATCCCTCAATCATTATCAAGATCCTATAATTTTGAACAATTTAGAATTTAAGACACCAAGTATAATGCAATTTGATAGGGAATCCAAAGTAATGCATGTGTCCCAACCCTTATTTTTGAAAGACTAATCAATGCAACAATTAGATGCTAGATGACCTTATCTAAATGTTTGAAATCTTCTTTTTACTTATGGAGGCTTCTCTAATAAAATATTGCCTTCATTTACACCTCATTATTTCGTATTTGTTTGTATTGAATAAATACACTTATGTACTTTGTATTTATAGACTTCTTGAATTCATATTAAGACCAAACCGGGTGTGCATGGTGACATATGTTAGGTAGGAAACATAGGAAATGAAGGGACATGAACCTCGAGAAAACCAAAACAAGGGTCAAGAGGGT
This sequence comes from Taxus wallichiana var. yunnanensis, assembly GCA_018340775.1. Classification (NCBI taxonomy): domain Eukaryota; kingdom Viridiplantae; phylum Streptophyta; class Pinopsida; order Cupressales; family Taxaceae; genus Taxus; species Taxus wallichiana. Next base: position 622,807,691 of record CM031241.1, on the reverse strand, counting down.
CTATAAAAAGGCTCCCTAAATCATAGTGGTACAATTGTGAAAAAAACATATACTACTATGGTTCTTGAATATGTCCATATAAGAAACGATACATGGAGGGAGAGAAAAGGACAAACAAATAGGAAACCAAAAATACACAAATAGAAGAGTAGAGGATTGTGTAGACATCCTAAAAGATCACATTACACATTCTAAACCTATGAAACCATCACGGAACTACTATAGAGTACATTTCAACCATTTTCAACTACTTTTGACTACTTCTAATATATTCCACTATTTTACAACCTTTAATGACATTTTACGACATTGGCCCGAATACACTTTATCATTCATATCACTCACACATGATCTCAAATAATTAAATATTCACACTATAAGCCCTATTGCACTCATATCCCATTCTTAAGATTAATTAATTAACCCTATCAAGTTCTTATTATTCATCTCTTACCTTATTAGCTAATTTCATTTTAAACTAATTAATAAATCCTACATATATCCATTTCTACATCACCTCTTATCCACTTTCACTTCACAGATTAACATCTCAAGTTAACGAGAGAAAAACAAATCAAGTAAAGATAAAATCATTAAATATATGCAAGATGACAACTTTAAATTAAATAAAATCATGCATTTGAGTTAACTAAACATATCCCATAAAGCACGACATCTAAAATTAAAGAAAATCTCCCTAAAGCGAAAAATTGTGTCACTTTTTTGAGTGAATAAAACAAAATACATGAATTTTATATTTCAATGCAAAAGCTAAAAATATTCAAAACACATGCCACCTTTGCCAACTCAATGAAAACTCACTCAATCAAGCTCAAACAGTGAGTTTATCTTGTCAATCAAGTTGAAAACTCAAACAATTCTTTCCAATCATGCTTTAGTTAGCTTCAAATCAAATAAATCAATCATACACATTAAGGATTTGGGATTCTCTTCCCTCGTCTATAAATAAGCACTCATTCCTCTCCATTTTCTTCTTTGGAATATTTGAAATTTTCATCATTAGTGTCGAATTTCCATTTAATTCTACACACCGTTATAATGTCCAATTGATAATGAACCCAACAATCAATTCAATCATTTTTATCATAGTTGGAATATAATTCCATTTGGAACACTTTAGAGAAGCCACACACATTTGATCATTGAGATTCAAAATGCTCAATACTTCATTCCAAGCTTCAACAGTCTCATATGAGGTTACAACGAGATACAAACCAAGATTAGGTTTGTACTTTTGTGTTGTTTTCTTTATATTGTGTAAGTAAATCTATGTATACATTTTTGGCATGCCCAAAGTGGGACAAACCCACATCCTTTTCATTTACTAATCATTTTTTTGTAAAATTAACGTTGTTTTTATGTTCTTCTTGTTGTTTAGGAATCACGACCAATTTTCGTGGTATTTTCACGTAGTAGATTGTAATTAGTTTCAAAATAACCAATCATTTTGGCCTTGATCTCGATATTTTTGTGTAGGTACAAGTGATCTATACTTTCGTGATATCATTTGCACTATCGTAGAAAACAACTTGCACCAACGTCACTAGATTTGTGTCTCCGTGCTCAACCCTTCATTTGTGTCATTTTTATACACTATTGTTTTATACTAACTTTTTTTCAGATATGCATTTCCATTACTATGCATGTGTCTACGTGACTTTAGGTGCGTTTATGTTTTCCTTTGTGCACTTTATTTTTTCTCTTATTTTCTATTTATTTTATATATCTATGAGCTACCGCGACTTGGTCTACGCTACCACGACTCAATTTGTGCAACCATTGTTTTACATGCGCTATTGTGCTCTTGCATGTGTTTCGTAACATTAACTTGTGTTTCTATTTTTTTACATTCCAATTATTCAAATTTACGTTTTTGTCTAACTCTATACGTTAGCGTTGCTTTAGTTGCACTAACGTAGCTAACTTGTACATTTTTGTTTTCAAGTATTATGTGTTTAACAAGAACATATATGTGTTTGTGTCACCAAGCTTGTGTTTGTGTTCATCTTCCCGCACTAGCATGATGTGCAAATGTGTTTGTGTTATACCACATGTGCGTTCTATAAATAGAAAGTGTGTTTATGTACTAACTTTTTGCATCAGTGATTCGTTAATTTTAGTTTATTTTTCAATTTTCCAACATCTTTGTTTTTATTTCCTACTTTTTTTTATGTTTTTGGCACGATATGCAACTTAATTTGTTAGAGTAGAGCTAACTTTTTATATAATTTCCATCTTCTTTCATTTATGTTGTGATTAAACATTGCATATGCTCTTCTCTTATGCATTTGGGTGATCCTAAGAAATAAAAATGGTTAAGATCTATTTTGTTAATCATTTTGCTAATCATCTATTTTGATTAAAATTCAAGTATTCTCTTTTCTTGCACTTTTGGGTGATTTTGAGTATAAGAAATGACCGCGATATTTTGTTTCTCTTTTCTTATAAATTTGTGTTTGTAGGAAATCTACTAATCACTTCTGTGTAGGTTCACTTCGTTTAGAACATCTGGCCAAGATCAAGAAAAAACTCCTAACACATTTACATATAGGTTTCCATGGTCAAAGAAAACTAAAACTTGCTAAAAACCTCATTTAAGTGCACTTATCCTTGTCAATTATGTAATTCTTTTACGCATTTCAAGTTGGAAATAAACTTTCTTATTACCATCTCATAAATTTGTATTTACACATAGTGTATGTGGATTTCATCACCACTTAAACTATATCAATGACGTGGATTTCACTACTACGCGCCAACACATTTTGCATTGCATTGCACTTGATACTTAGTCTCAAACAACGTTCAGTATCTACCTCACCTCTATCCCTCACTTACGAGTAAGGTTTTTGTGATTGGGATTATCATGAGTATAAAATAATATATCTATAACAACAAAGTCCGTGACATTGTACCTATAAATCTTCGGGGATTAATAAGGACACCATTCCCCCGTAAAATTTCCACCTTTTCACAAAGCCTATGCATTGGACATGGCGATTCAATCCTCTAAGAAGTTTTGTAATAATTAGGTGAGTCTCTTTCAATATTCCAAGGGCTCCTTGTACCACTTATATCCTCGTACAAATTTACTATATCAGGACTATGTTAAATCGAAATATGCATCTATTTGGAGAGATAAGAGCTTGCATCCACTCATTCATAAAATTCTTGTATGTTGCATTATTCATAAAACTTTATGTGGATAACCCAATGGATTTTACTCTTAAAGATAAAATGTTCTAAAAACTTATACTTATTGCTTTATGTTTGTAAAAAAAAGAAGGTTATATCAAATTACTATCATAAACTTGGTTTATACAAACACATCTTCACTTTTTTACATTCTAGTTTGAAATTTTAGGTTGTGTTCCACAAACACAAATCAAATCCTAAAAAAATCAAAACCCACTTTTAAAAATTCCTTTGAACTTAGAACTTGATTTCTACCAAAACCAAAAAATTAAACAATAAAAATCATAAAATTTATCCCTTTGGAAATTCACATCCAAAATACAATGGTATCAAAATCAATTCTCTTATACCATTGGATATTCACTTTATTCAACTCAAAATAAAAAAAAAACAATTCCTATTGAAATCTACATCTTTCACCTTGAGTACTTGTATTCAAAATCCCATCAAAATAAAAAAATCCAATCCAAATCGAGTCTTATATTCGGATACCCATATCCACGTATAAGAATATCCAATCCAAATAAAAAGTCTTAAATTTTGGATACATACGTCCAAATCTAAGAAAATCAATCAAATCATAATTCAAATAAAACTAAATCAGATTTATCTAAATAAAAAACTACCTCTCATTTTATATTCGTAATATTTTAGTGCAAAATGGTGGAAAATCGAAATAAAATCTATAACATCTTTGACAATTATGATAAAAATCCTCTTAACAAAGATAGTTCGACGAAGAGGAAGAAGTTGGACAACCTGAAATCACATAAGAAGAAAAAGAGAAAGTAGAAGAACTTCTAAGAAATAACAAACATCAATATATTCTTCGTCTCCTCAAAATAGGAGCTAAATTACCTTGGGAATTTGGTGATGAGAACTTGAGACATCTTTCAAAAAAACTCGAATCTAGAAAAAACAAACCAAAATCAAGTGATTCAATGAATACATAAAATGAATCTTTACTAGTAAAATTCAAGATATGAAAACAAAACTTTCTAAAATGGCTTCTAATGTTTCCGAAAGAAATGAAGAAAAGGACCAACCCACTCACAAAATTGAAACATGGAAATTCCTCAAGCAAGCTCTCCATCCATCCAAGAATGGAAATCATGAAAGATATGAAAATGGGAATGCAAAAGAGAACAAAACAATTCAACTTTGAATAACTTTGTCCTTATCCATTTGACAAAGAAATGTTGTGCATACCATTTCCTCAATCATTCAAAACCCCTAAATTTGACAAGTATAAATGAAAAATTACCCAATAGAACACGTCAAAGAATTCTTCATGGCATGCCAAGAAGTATCCTACAACAACATCTATCTCTTGCATATTTTCCCAAAAATTTTATGAGGGAAATCCTTAGATTGATTTTTACACCTTCCAAAAGGCTTAATCACAACTTTCACCGATTGTTAGAATTTTTTTAAACACTTATCTTTCAACCTAGATTCTAAATTTACAATGATGGATATTTGCAACACCAAGAAAAGGAATAATGAAACATTTGCATCATTTCTTCAATGATGGAGAGGAATCACAAGACGATTTCCTTGTTCTATACCCGAAAGACAATTGGTAAGAATTTTCATACCAAATATTAATATGGAATTATCATTCCAAATGTAAATGCATTTCCTAAAGAAATTTGAGGAAGTAATTAAAAATGAGTGCAAATTGAAAGAGATCTCATTGCAATAAGGATTTAACCAAAATCCTTCAAAAGACCAATCCAATAAGTACAATCATCAAAATCATGATAAATCAAAAATTATCAATCAAAATCAAAATGTTGTAAATGATGGGTTCACCAATACTTGCCACATGAAGTCAAACGAAGACATTTAAAACCTCTCATAGAAATTATTTCTAGTGTTCTCCATTAACTAGAAAGTTCTAACATAGTAAATTATCCAATCATAAGACCCTTCGAGGAAGGGAAACCAAAACCTATGTGGTATAAAGAAAATGAATATCAGGTACCATCGTATCAAAGGTCATCATACGTATCATTGTATAAAACTCGCCATTACATCCAAGATTTATCTAATTGTGGATATATTGAAATAAAAACACATCAAATACAAAAACACCAAATGAGAAACTAAAGGTGTTTAAGGATCATTTCAAAACATGGTACAAATGACAAAGCTAAAGATAAGGGTCAATCCTCTAACAATGTTGAGTTCAATTCCATTATTTCTTTCATATATCACACACCCAATTCCATTGCCACCGTAAAAGTTAATACTCCTAATTATGCAAAGTGACAACGCAACACAAAAAGGTTTGGGTACCTACAAATGAGCATCCCTTCCAATCAACTATACCTCACACACCTAATCCCCAACCTACCGCTGATCCAAAAACATCCAATGCTAAATATTATTTTGATTCCTATAATATTATCAAATAGTTGGAGAAGGCACCCACATAAATATCCCTCATGTACTTGCATAATTAATATCATGTGCTTTAAGACATTCTTACTCATGAACTTCATGGTGCATGTTTTCCTAAGGATATAAATAGTCAGCAATTTCAAGCCTTAATTGAAAATTTATCACCTAGCAATCCAATCCTTTCATTTGGTCCTCATGACCTTTTGAATCCAAACATTCAAAATAACAATTCATTATATATTGAAGCATTCATAACTCATCATAAAATCAAAAGGGTGTTTATAGATAATGGAGCCATGTTGAATATTTTCTCCATGAAATTGTTAAGATGTCTTGGTCATAATGAGGAAAGTATAGGAACTAACATCATCACTATTCATGGTTATGATAATAGTGAAAGACAATCCTTAGGTACAATCACATTATCCATAAAGGTTGGGCCTCAAATGTTGGAAATGTTTTTTCATGTTGTGGATGTTGAGACCTCCTACAATATTCTCCTTTGTCATCCATAGATTCAAGATATGAAAGTTGTACCTTCCACCTTCCATCAATGCATAAAGTTTCCTTATAAAGGTAAACATTTTACCTTACTCGCTGATACTAAACCATTTGAATATTGTAAGCTCCTATAAGGAGATATAAGCTCACAAATTATTGACCTTTTCGGATAGATCTACATCACCTTGCATAATTCCTTTTATAGATGAAAACCACATTGATTTGAAAATCCTTTTGAAGCTTCAACCTTCTACATCCACTTCTCCACCCAAGCTTAAGATTGTTGAAAAATTTATTGGAAAATATGAATTATAAAATACCTTTCATATTGGCAAGCTATCTTTATCCCAACGCAACTATGATAAGCCTAATGATCCCCATCTCAAAGAAGCTTCCATCTACATTCATGGTATAAAGTATTATAAATGGTTTGGATATCTAGCAGATGAAAACATTCAAGGTTCTATGGGCTCTTGGTTGAAAGATGATCGGTTAGCTACATGCAATGAATCTTCGATTACAATAAATCACATAAAATGAAAAAGAAAAAGACAATAAAAGAAAAATGACTATCTCCTAGAGTGAAAATATTTTTGAGGCACTAGAGAGAGAAGAGTTTCCTTTAAGTAAAATAGATAATCTACATTAACCTAAAACATATTTGTAAGAAAAAAACACATAAGAAATGCTATTAGAGGACACCATTAGCATCAACATTGGTACAAGTGAGCATCCTAAGCTCTTACAACTTGGTGCGAGATTAATGAAATCAGAAATTAAAGTATTTATAATACTCCTTATTAAATTACAAGATGTATTTGCTTGGACATACAAGGATATGCCAGTGGTTGGATCTTTCCTCAGTAGTACACCATCTTGTGGTTCATCAAGATGCCAAACCGAGTTAAGAAAAAACTTAGAAAAATGCATCTCAACGTTGGATTTTGGTTAAAAAGATCTTCATAAACTCTTAGAAGCTATTTTTATCGACCTATTGACTATTCGTGAGTGGATGTCAAACATTGTATTTGTTTATAAGAAAACAAAGTGAGGATCAAAATTTGTACAAACTTACATGATATCAAATAAACAAGTCTAAAAGATGACTTCCCATTATTGTTGATGATTTCCTTGCGGATAAACTGTTAGAGTTGTAGGAAACCTTAGGTTAGTGGGACATGTGCCCTAAGGTGTCCTCGAGATTTTAAAGAAGTTGGCTCTTCTCTGTGGTGCGAGATAAGGTTAGGATAAAAATTTAAAAGCTATGAAACTAAATAAGGAAATGCACCGAGATAGATCCTAAAGAAAAGGAGAGATGTCTAGTGAGTTTCCCAAAATAGTTTGAAGAGCGTTAAAGCATGATCCACCTATTTAGCAACACCTTAGATTAATCAGAGTCCAAGGAGACGGAACACATGATGATGCAGATAAAAGATAAGTTAAAACCCAAGGGCTTATAGCATGATGGATTGCATAAATTATCTAGAACTACTTAACCAAAGAGAAAGACTCAGAATATGAAAGCCAAAGTGCACAGAACAGAACTTTAATTTATATGGAAAATAATACATAAGGACGAAATGGCACAGATATTACAAATTCCGTTTTAAATGAGTCTCGCTAAGGCTTGGCTAATACAAAACTAAACCTTCAAATGCTCTTAAAATTCCTTGTTCCTTTTTTTCTCCAAAAGCTTCCCCCTTTTTCTTTTTTAGAATTAAACGCCCCTTTATAGATATTTGTGGCTCTCTTTCCGACATCTGGAACTAGGGTTTCTGTTGGTAGTATTTAATGATCCTTCCCTTTTGGGTCAATATCTCAACCACTTGTTGAGATATTTGCAATTTTCTTTTAATTCACCCAACCTGTCGCTTGGGAGTCGGTGATAATCCTCTCTTGCACGTGGATACAGACACTCACTTAAGATTATTCTCTCAAATTGGATTCCCATTCATGCTCCGAGAGACATGTGGTAGATGCATGCTATTTTGGGGAGGATTCCTCCTTTTCTTCCTGGGAGGAGCGCTCGGGTGACATGTGGAGGGCGCGTCGTGTTTCTACTATGATTTTTACTTTTCAACCTACCAGGGAAGGATTCCAGGCCCAAGACAGGTGGATGATGTGACACTAGGTTGAAATCCTCCCTTGCACTCCTTATGCGCCAACAAGACACGTGGACACTTTCCGCATCCAATTCCATACTTAGCCAATTTTAAGTCAAGTGATCAGAAATACAAGGGCCAGGTGACAACAAAATGGTGATCAAAGATGTCTCTGAAAAAGGACTCTACTGATTACAAATATTGACACGATCATTGACTCTACAAAAATCCATGAAATGATCTCCTTAATGGATGGCTTTTATGGTTATAATCAAATAAAAATTTCTGAAGAATATCAACCCAAAACCACCTTCACTACACCATGGGGTATATTTTGTAATAAGGTCATGCCTTTTGGCCTTCAAAATGTAGGTGCCACTTATCATAGGAAATGATGGTCATATTCCACGACATGTTACATGGCATTATAAAATATCTTGTAGATGATATCTTGGAAAAATGAAAAAACAAGAGTGGATCATCCAATAGTTGTGAGACACATCTTTGAAGGGTTAAGGGAATATAAGGTCAAACTAATTCCCAAGAAATGTGTGTTTGGTGTGACTTCAAGAAAATATTGGGGTTCATTTTCACATGGAGAGGTATTACATTTGACCATGAAAATTTTGAAGTTATCATGGAAATACCTCCTCCACAATCTCGAGTATAACTAAGAGGTCTTCAAGGGAGAATTCAATACATCGAGATGTTTCATCTCACAATTAGTGCAGACAAGTGTCATCACTTTAATCAATTTCTGAAAATGAATGTACAATTTAAATGGAATCAAGAATATCAAGAGTCTTTCTCCAGTGCTAAAAGAATATATTTTAAATATGTTGGTTCTCATGTTTTCTATTCCATAAAAACCAATGCTTCTCTATATGTCTTGTATAGAGTATGCGATATGGGAATTACTAGCACAACATAATGATAAGGGAAAAGAACATGTTGTTTACTATCTCATTAGGACCTTGATTGATCTCAAAATTAAATATTCCCAAGTTGAGATAGTATTCTTAGAAGTGGATTTCACATTTCACAAGCTACGTCCCTATTTACTCAATCATACAACTAAGATTATTGTAAAAATATATCTACTCAAGTATCTACTATTCATACATGTTTTAATAGGAATAATGTCTAGTTAGGTTGTTCTACTCAGTTTATTATATATATAATTTTTCAATAAAAAATCCATCAAGGGACAAAACCTTGCAAATCAATTTGTTGCAGCACCCCTACTAGAGTAAAAACTCTTAACTTTAAATTTCTAGATGAAGAACTCTTGAATGTTGATGTGATTCCCTCTTGGAATATATTTTTCTACGGATCTTGTAATATCCACGTGTTAGGAGCAGGAATTCTATTACTCATGCCGGATGGTGATGTCATTCCAAAATCTTTCCACATTGAATTCCCTACACCAACAATATTGTTGAGTTATGAAGATCTCATAGTTGGATTAAAGTTCATTATTTCATGGAATCTCAAAGAGTTGAAAGTTTACAATGATTCTCTCTTGCTCATCAATCAAGTCACCAATGAATATCAAGTCAAATATGAAAAATTGGTTCCCTACAAGCTCGTGGTGATAACATTAAAGATTATTTTCAGCTAATCATTTTTAAACAAGTTCCTTGCATCCAAAACAAATCATCGATACCATAGAAACTATTAGATCCCTTCTTGAGTTTGGTCCAAATCAAACACACAATGAGTTTCTCATAGAACATCTTCGATTACGGAATATGTTTTACCCGAGTCAACCATAATATGTGAAATAGTTGGTTACGAAAGCCATTGATATCATGACATTTACACCTTCATCTATGATATAAAGTTTCGTAATAATATGACTTACAAAAATAAATGAGCCCTAACACAATGTTTTTCATGCTACACTATCCTCACTAATACCTTATATTGAAGAGGCTATGATGGAACTCTCCTAGGATGTATCAATCAAGATGAATCAAACCAAATTATAGTTGAAGTGTATTTGGTATATGCAAAGTGCACACACAAGTGGCATGATTTTTGCCAAAAGGATTTTATGTGTGAGTTATTATTGGTCCAAGATGGAATCGATTCTTGTAAATTTGTTAAAAAAATGTTTTGTGTTCCAACAACATGACAATCTCATTCATGCATGATGCGAAACATCATCATGTACAAAGGAAAATTTTCATTTTCAAGAAAATTTTGGTTTGAATTAGGTGTTGGAGGTTATTTTAGGTGTTAGGCATGGTCACTTGTCCATTTAGACATATTTTGTTATTTAATAATGATGTTATAGCATTTCCCTCCAAAACTCTCTTTTCAAATACTTGAATTCTCCTTTTTGTACTTAGTGGCTTAGGAACTAGGTTAGGAAATGTGTTATGATTCTAAAAGGTGTAAATAAACTCATGTAACATAAGAACATGTTCTCCACCCATTTGGGTGAGGTTACTCACTTCTAACCTAGTTATAACCATAGTATAATGACCAAACTACTTAAATAACTAACTCTTATTGGTCACAAAAGGAAGGATTCAAATGGAGAAAGGATGGATGATATAGAATATGTAGAATAAGGGTAGAAAAGGTGTACAGAGCTAGAAATATAAAAAATTCTAAGATGTACATTGAAACCAATCAATAAAGAGTTTCTTGAGAAAATTGGTGTAATATTATGAGTTTGTGTGTGAATGAAAATTGAAATATGTGGTATATTTTATATTGAATGATGTTGCGAGGTATAAAGGATTGTCCATGGTTAAGAGAAGGTGAGGAAGAAACTTAGAGTTAATAGAACTTCCTTGAAGATAAGATTGAATACAATAAATACGAGATAAGTTTCATCCAAGGTAAGTAAAAAACTTGTTTGTTGATTGATTGAAAGAATTCAAGGGTTTGAATTGACAAATGTCTTACTTGTATTGTTTTAAGGTTTTAGACTAACAAAAAGATATATGTAAAATCCATATCAATGGTTGCATGAACAAGAGCATCAAATTGACAACTTTGTTACATAGTCTAAGTATATACTTATGAAAGGAAAATTTGTAAGTATAGACTAAGGAAAGAGGTCATCATGATGGTAATATGTTAAAAAATATAAAGAGGGGTTTGTAGATATGTTATAGGATTTGAAGAATCTTGTTAAACTAAATCAAAAAATAAACCTAAAATTTGAATTCTTGGTTTGTGCAAACGATTCCCTAAGGTTTAGAGGATGAAAGCACATATAAATTGAATTTTACTTAGTGGAAAACCCTAACAATTGGAAATAAGAAGGTTATAAATACTTGAAGGAGTCCTATTAAGTTTTAAGGAGATTGGATCAAGTCAGACAAGTTAAAAAGACAAAATACATTCCAAACTATCCATGATACCCTATTTTGAGGGTTTGTTGAAAGAAATTTGGAAATTTATTTATAGGTCTTCTTGTTATGTTCATAGAAACTTACTAATATGATGAACATAGACATAAAATGAGTGAAAACTTTGTGGATGAGTGTAAAGGAATAAGTTAGAGGAAAATAGTTTAAAACAAGGTCACATGCACCTTTGTCATGAGTCCTAAAACCTTATTCGTAATAGTTGAAGGAGAATTGACAAAGGGAAAACTATAACCAAGTTTATAAGAAAGTGTTTAACAAGAGTATGGGAATTTCAAGAAAGAGTTGACAAGGTTTAGAATACATTTTATTTGTCATACCAAAGGAAACTATGAGAACTTAGTCAATCACCCATCTTGCATAGTCAAGAGAAAGTGTTGAGAGAAACTCTACTGAGTCAAATAACAATAGAGTAAGCTTTCATTCACAGTGGTAATACTATAAAGGATGTGTGAGAGAGAATTTTAATAGGAAAAAAATAATGATTTGTAACTAAAACAAAATAACTCGGTCATAAGATTGTCTAATCCATTTACAAGAAAGAGAGCAAAGTTGGACTTGAGAGAATAGTTGTGTTAGAGAGCAAAGTGAGAGCCAAGACTTGATAAGAGATTTTGAAGTTGTTAGAAATGGTTTAAGATGGTTGAGGAATATATTATTCTAAGGGTATATAAACATGAGAAACTCGGTCTTAACCAAAGAAGAGGCCTCATTTGACATGGTGGATTGTGAGTTAAAGGGGTTATGCTTGGAATTAGGTTATGAAACTTGGTAGAGAGAAAGAAACAGATAAAGGGTACTCAAATATGATCTTACATTCTTAGGAAGATTTGGAATTTGTCTTGAACATGATGATTTGCATGAGGACATGGCTACTAGGGAAAGAGACCTAATTGAGAACAAGATTATTTTTAAAGGAGTCAGTCTTGAATCTCATAGCCCTGAAATTTTGGTATAAGATATAAGACACTAATGGGTATCAAAAATGTGTTTAATTTATTTTGAGGCCAAGTGAATCATTACGAGCAAAAAAATTATGTGTTTCCAGGTTAAAGAGCTCTTAATACACTTAAGAAGGTAAAAGAGTTGAAATAGCATTTTTATTCCTTGTGAATGTTTTAATCAATTTTATTGGGTGATTTTAAGTAGGTTGAAGATGATTATTTCCCTTATGATAGGTTGGATGATAAATTTGGTATTTGGTAGCATTTGAAGGTATTGAGTTATTGGGAATATTGGCATGTTTGGTTGAAATTTATCTTGTAAATAACATGCTTGTTGTATATTGAAGGTGCCCACCACATTAATTTCATCAAGTGGTATTAGAGCAAGTTTCATCTTGGAAGTAAAAATAAGAAATAGATATTGGAGAGAGGAAGTGAAGTAGCAAACAAGGAAACCTTAGCCATTGAAGCCTTATCATAATAAGATAGAGAGAAGATAAGAAGAGGGCCAAGGTGAAACAAAATTGGACAGTAAAAAAGGAGAAAATAAGCACCAAAAGACTAGGTAAGGCCTAGGGTGAGGTGTTGGAAGAAGAAAGGTGGAAAATATTTTCTTGTGAAGAAGAAAAGAGGAGAATTAAGAAGAAAGTAAGTAAATAATGAAAGGTTTCTTTTTGATGGCTTCTATAACAATATCAAAGAGGGTGAAAGGAAGGAAAGATTAAAAGTGAGGAGATGCTAGTAGAAATTATAGAGATAGAAGAATATTTGAAGCTAATAGTATAAAGAAGTAAGAAGGAAAACCAAATTCTTGGATGGAACATGAGAAAAAGAGTGTAGTGTCCTATAGAGTGGCTTATAGAAAGAAGGTGTGAAATTAGTCTACGAGGATACACGAGAAACTCATGCACATCAATAGGGTTACACTCTAATGGAAATGAGCAATCTCTAAATAATTAGTAAGTGTAATTGAACAAAAATAATCGTGTATAGAATAAATAGGTCTACTCATTCTCATAGATCAAAATTAGGGTACATATGGGAGTGTTGTGTAACTCCTGTGCCTAGAAAATCATTCCCTCCATGAGGAAAGAGGAGTTATAATTCCCAAGATGAAATATAAATCCTATGATGCCAATGATGCATATGACAATGACAGATTCTATAACGAAAGCTTTCATATGTCATATAACTCCTAAGACCTATGATCTCACATAAGTGAGATGAATCACCATGTTAGGTGGAAAAGACCTTGAGTGATGGTGAGGAAAGTCACAAATACCTACACTCCCCTTTATCGAAGATGAGGTAGAGGTCATGATAAGTTAGAAAAGAAAGGAAACTCCCCTAGAAAACTAAGAAAGATGAGTCAAATGGGTATCGAAAACTAAAGACTTGATAAGGTACCTAAGTAAAAACCATAATATTTCTAGAAAAGAAAAAGAGGAGAAGAGGACTAGAAATCTTGAATAATATGGGCAGCTACGAAGACCTTGCCCAAAGAGGAGAGTGTAAGTGAAGGAAATTGTCTTTAGTGAAGGGGTTGGTAAAGATGTCTACAACTTGATTAGATTTCTGACAATACTACAAGTCGATGATGTCTACATGAATCATCTTACTATATGAAGTGCATGTGGATCTCAATGTGCTTCTCCTGCGATGTTGAACTAGATTTCAGAAAATTGAGATGGTGCCCATGTTGTCACAATAAATTATAGTAGACCTCCGAAAGTGAATAGAAAACTCTATTAGAATCCCATACAACCAAACATATTTCATGGCAGCGTTGACTACTCCCGTATTTTCCTTTGTAAAGATATCATAATCAAAATTTTCTTCTTTCTTAACCAACTGAAAGTACCCAAACAAAGAGAAAAATTGTATCCTTAGGTAGACTTCCAATGATCAAGATCACTAGCCCAATTAGAATATGTAAATCCAACTAAATCAATCTCCAACCCTCATAAGTATTAAATGCCATAAGTATGAGTGCCATGAACATAGTGAAGGATCCTCTTCACTGATTTCTAATGAAACTCATGAGGCTCTTGCATAAATCTAGACATAATCCAAACAAAATACAAAATATCCCACCAAGTGTGAGTCGGATAAATCAAGTTCCACACCAACCAGTGATAAAGGGTACCATTGACTATGGGTGTGGAATAATCTGAAACTAACTTAACCTTGGAAAGGAAACGAGTTGGATAAGGGTTACAATCAAACATGTGAAATTTGGTTAGGAAATGAAATGTGCACTTAGGTTGTGAAATTACAATTCTTGAGTTAGATTGTGAAATATTTATCCCAAGAAAGTAATGAAGCAAACCCAAGCATTGTGTTGGCTAAGGAAATCTTCACACAATCAATGATCGATGAAGATACATCGTAATAAACAAGTCATCAACATACAAAACAAGGATAAGCATGGAGTCATCCTACCGCAGAATGTAAACATTAGGGTCAGAGTGACACCTAGTGAACCCTAATGCAAGAAGAAAGGATTCCATCTTGGCATACCAAGCTCGAGGGGCTTGTTTAAGGACGTAGAGATACTTCTTTAACTTGCAAACAATGAAGTAATCATGGAAATAACTCAGGGGTTGTTCCATATAGATATATTCCTCTAGGTCCCCATGAAGGAATGAACTCTTAACATCCATCTGATGGACTTCCCATCTATTCATGACAACAATGGAGAGGTTCAGTTGAATGGAAATCATTTTCGCAATGGGAGAAAAGGTCTTTGAATAATCAACCTCAACTACTAGGAAGAAACCCTTAGCTATAATTTTTTCTTTATACTTCTTGATGTCTCCATCATCACCGTACTTTTTTTGGTAAACCCACTTATACTAAACAATGTTTCATCCTTTTGAAAGAGGGGTGACATCCCAAGTATCATTCTTCATGAGTGAGGAATACTCCTCATTCATAGTAGAATCCCACTTAGTAATCCTAGAATCCTTCCAAAAATATTGAGAATCAGAAGTGGAGGTGAAGAAGGTGTTGGGTCCAGTGAACTATGAAGGACTCTGTCTCTCATCCAAAGGATCCCCTATCTAATCTACAACACTTTACAAAGTATACTTAGCCCAATGAGGACTAGGATGAGATTCAGGCTCAATATCTATAGATTCTTTACTCAAGTGAGAAGGGATAAAGTCCTCATCTTCACTACTATCAGAATCAGAAGATTTCAAAACATGAGGAGCAGGAAGATCAAGAGAAGGAGGAGGAGTAACATGATCATCATCAAAAGAATCAGAATCAGAGAGTGGTATAAGGACCTCAGTGGGTGGATAAGTGGAAGTTGAAGATGACTCATCAAACTTCACACTTATCTAAATATAAATTTGATGAGTAGTAGGGTTCAAAATCTATATCCCTTCACACCATTACGATACCATAAAAATATACAAGATCTGGAATATGGTTCCAAAGAATTGCGTATCTTTTTGGGAATCTGGTCTATATCATTAAATCTAAAGACATGAAAGTTCTTGACATTAGGTTTGCATCCAAACTAGGATTTAAAGGGTGTTATCCCTCTTATTGCCTTGTGTGTAACAAAATTTTGAATGTAACAAATGAATCTCATGGCTTCATCCCAATATTATGCGGAGGAAGGGATTTTGAGTGAACCATACAAGTGGCCATCTCCTTAAGTGTTTGGTTCTTTCTTTCTACAACTCCATTTTATGAAGGGTTGTAAGAAAATGTACACTGTAAAGCAATCCTTCGGAGGTACATAAATATTCAAACCTATTTCTCACATACTGACTGCATTTTTGGTTTTAAGAACCTTGATAGACCTTTCATCTTGTTTCTCAAAGCAAGATCCATGAAGTCTTGAAAATGATCTAAAACTTCATATTTCTATTTGATAAAATACACCCAAGTGTACCAAAAAAATTCATCGATGAGGGTAATTATATAAAGAGCTCTATTAAATGAAGGAAATGGGAAGGACCCAAAATATCACTATGAAAAAAATTTCAAATGATGAGAAACTCTCTAGGATTTTCATTTTCCAAAACTGTCTTGGGTGCTTCGATGACACATCACTCACAAATAACCTTAGAAAATTTGACATAGGGTAACCCATTGACCATATTGTTTTATCTTAATTGTTCAAGGTAAAAATAGTTAAGATGAAAAAAATGCTCATCCCATAGCTTTTTGACCTCATCTGTATGATTAAGAAATGCAGTGGGTGTCAAATCAAAACTAAAGTGGGAGAAGGTGTACAATCATGACCAATGATCAACCTTTCCCTTAATCACTATAGAGTCAATGTGAAGCTCACAAATAATCACCAAGTCAGGGTTAGATTACAATCATATTTATTCACCAAGTTGAGTGATTTGGTAAACCGATAAGATATTGGTAGAGAGATCATGAACACTCAATACATGGTTAACCATTCCACCTTCTACTTCTACTGATCCACTATTGGAAACCAAAACCAAAGTATCATCACCCAAAGTGATTTGGGACATGCCACATGGCTCGATGTTAGAAAAATCAACATGTAAAGAGATCATGTGGTGCAAGGCACCGGAATCAATGATCCATGTCGATGAAGGAGAAACTCTAGCTACAAGGGCCTTTCCTTTCTTCTTCTTAGATTTAGACTCCTTTACTTTGGAAGACTTAGAATTCAGAGAATTTTTTTTGATAGACTTAGGAAAACCTATATTATTCTTCTCAATTAAATGAGTTAGGTGATCTATTTATTTTCTCATACATTGATGCTCCTCATGTCTAGTCTTCTTGCAATAGGAACACTTACACTTTTCCTTCTTTACTTTGGGCTCAGAAGTAGAAGTGTTTGTGTTAGATTTGGTTTGGATTTAGTTGGTCCTTTTTATCTTTCTTGTTTTTATGCTTCTTATCCTTACCCTTACCAATATTTTATATAAGGGCACGTGACTTCTATTTGAGTTCTCCCATTTGAATCAACTTATCCCATTCTTGAATGAGTTGGAATGAAAAGTTTCCAAATGAGGGCATTTTCCATGTAGCCCCTAGAGATTTTTTCATGGCATGGAAGGTAGAAATAAACATGGAGTATTTGGGAACAATCTTAGAAATAATTGACAAGATCAACTGGGTATATTTTTTTCAACTCCACATTATTTCAAGAATAATCTAGTGTGGACAAAATTTGAGAAGAAAGCCTATAGGTTTTCAAAGTTACTAGGATTTAATCCTAATAAGATGGAAATAAAGATGGAGTATTTGGGAACAATTTTAGAAATAATTGACAAGATCAAGCTGGGTTTTTTTTTTTTAACTCCACATTATTTCAACAATAATCTAGTGTGGACAAAATTTGAGAAGAAAGCCTGTAGGTTATCAAAGTTACTAGGATTTAATCCTAATAGTTCATTCTCCAACTCATGCACTCTCATGTCATCTTGTTTTCCAAACATATCGTCAAGAGTTTTACAAGCTCCATCATGTGTTGTCGAAGAATCAGTTTGGAAGAGAAATTCGAAGAAACAAACTTATAAATAATACCCAAGGCTTCATCACATCGGTTAAACCACCTAGATTTTTAGGTTCATATGTTGGTTCTTTTCTACTCCCATAGTGATGTAAAACAACCCTTTACCCTGTAATGACATAACCATTTTTGATCTCCATTCAAAGAAATTAAACGGTGTGAGAAAAGGTACAGAAAGAACATCCATCACGAGGAGAGAGAAAGAGAGAATGCATAAAGAAAATAAGCACACACATACCCCAGAACAATATTTTCACCCCTTGTTTGTTACACTTTATAGTTTAGTGCGTTGATTATAATTAGATGTGAATGTGCATTGTGAAATAGACAGCTACTCACCTTGTAATCAACATAAAATTTGTAAGTGTAGAGGCCACAATCAAGTTTATGCGATCAACACAATTCAACACCGCAAGAAAGCATAAAATGATGCAAAATCAAGAAAAAGGGAGAGAAAATCAGTTCTATGAGAGAACTAACGTCTCACGTCACAAGATAAACTCCCTTTCCATTAGGTTGTGGTAGACGCGCACACTATCCCACATGTAATAATAGGAGTGATACAAAGTGTAAGAAACTATTTGAAAAATGAGTCCAAAAGCCTCTAGAATGCAAGAAAATCTCCTAGGAAGAAAAGGGGCTCCAAAAGGATGCTACAAACCTCCACAAAGTTTAGTGACAAAAACATCTAATAACCGAATTTTACAAATATTTTTCTTGATCAATTTAAGTATTAAAAATAATTAAAAAGGGATTTAGTTTCAAAAAAGTTATAAACCCTAATTAAAAATACCTACTTTAATTAATTTCATGCTTTTGAAAAATAAACCCTTAGCTAACATTAAAAAAATATGTAATTAGAAATAATCGAAGTTTTAATTTAATTAACTATGAATTAAATTAAACTTAAGTTAAAAAAACAACAAATCTATAAACCGTGGGAATAGAAAATTTTGAAAGGGGGTAAGAGCGGAGTCAAAGGTCAAGGGAGATATGAGCCACGTGGTAGAGAAATGGGGTTCAAGGTGGGCGAGCAGCATTTGGAGGCGGGACGAGTTAGAGGATAACACGGTGAGGTGAAGTGGTTACCATATAGGTTGTAATACATGCGAAGCACATATAGTAGGTAATGGCCTGTAGCAAAGTCAAAAAAATGTAAGGATGCATAGGGAGGTTGAGCGTGATTGAAAAAGGCATAGGGTTGAGTGAGTGACTAGGTTTCAAAGTAAATGGAGAGCACAAGGAACTAAGTAGGACGAGAATTCACTTGATGAGCCACACGTCATGCACGAGTAGGGTAGAGAAGACCGAGGTGGCCGAGTTCGAGAGATCTGAGAGAACAAGGTCAATTTGTAGGATGAGACCATGCCACATGGCTGATTTAGCAACAAGCTCATCGAGTTTAACAGAGACATGGAACAAGGGTTCTTGGATAAGGAAAACCCACTAGGATCTTGAGGAGCTCAAAGGAGAGTTGAAGAAGAGATCAAGGAAGCAGGGAAACACGATAGGGTCCAAAGAGGGATCGAACAAGCCAACAAGAATCACCAAATAGGGGTTTACATCACGAGTCTGAGGCAAAAAACTAGACCATAGAGTTAAAAGACCCAAGTTAAGGAAACAAAACATGCAAAAACACTAAACACGAGCTAAGGGGACCCAACTCACCAAGTTGGTGAGGGAGCTCTCTCGAGCTCTAAATGGCTCGTTCAAGTGGGAGAGGGAAGGAGAGATGTAAGAAGGGAGGAAAAGGAGCTAGGGATATATTTTCAAAAAAAATATTTAAATTTTTAAATGAAAAAATCAAACAAACAACAACCATAAATACATCTAGACAAGTTTTTGTCAAATATAGTCATAACTAGCTAAGTTTACTTGGAAAAAAATGAAAACTACACAAGAACAAAACCCAAAACAATACAAAATCTAAAAACCAAAACTATTAATCCAGATTAGCACAATTCCAAAAATGATTAAAACTTGCACAAGAAGAAATGAAAAATGAAACTAAAATTAATTAGAAACCGATGAATACGAGTGCATGTTTAAAAAATCATATATATGATACCATGTGAGATTATCCTATGAGGATCAACTGGAAACCCCTACACATCATCAAGGTTGCACTCTAATGGAAATGAGAAAGCTCCAAGTAATTAGCAAGTTTAATCGAACAACAAATAATCATGCATGGAAAAAACAAGTCTACTCCAGTGAAAATTTTAGAGGAAAATATTCGTAGATTGACAAATAGTAGGATTTCTAGAATTTGATTTTGGAAAATTTTACGATCATGCCAAATTGCCCAAGTTTCACCAAAAATTCCAAAAACAATAGTCTTTCCATGTGAATAGCCAATGTGTATCTAATCCCAAGTTTCACCCAAAAATTCCAAAAACAATTATCATTCCATGTGAATAGCCAACGTGTATCTAATCCCAATGTATATTTCAATATTAATTTGCTGCGTGATCGATGGGTTGGGATTTAAAAAAATTCTTGTTTCACCAAGAAACTATGGACGCATATTGGTACTTTGGATTCGTTTCCGACATGCACGGGAGTTTTTTAGGAATGTGATTAATTTTTCTATATATATATATATGTTTTCCTGATGTAGATGTTTTCCCGATGTAGATATTTTCCTGTGATTTTCCAATTTGTGAATTTGTGAAGTAGTAGAATAGGATTTATCAAACCAACATATTACAATTTTCTTACAAAATTTCAAATAAATCAAGGTCTTATGGCCCCGACTACTGCGTTTCATTTTATATCCTAGAAGCACTTACTGTAGGTTAGTCTATTTGAGACCCGTTTTCATTCATATCACATTCCTTTATACGTGATTCTACCTTTATAAGTTATTTATGTATTTTTTTGATTTTACGATATTACGAATGTCATGACACGAAAATTCCTTAGTCAATTTTCATCCTATAGCTTTGCCAACTCAAAAATTCTCCTTACAGTGCACTAAGTATATATTTAAATGTTATAATTTTCATAAAATGTATCCTACATATGATTTCTAAATCATGTTCCATTTTGTTTTGTTAAAAAAACTAAACATCCTCATCCTCATAGCCACTATGATTTTTTATGTCATCTAGAATAGTCCTCCAAATGCGAGATAATTATAACTAGTTTTCCCATCTTAGATACATCTATGTAATATATATATATATATAATATTAAAATCACTATATATTATATATATATATTATATAATCTGTATCTTCTTTGAATATTTCGTATCTTCTCTTTTTTCTCTCTTTACACACACACACATAGTACGGTTTATTCCACGACCATCACGTCTGCTGGAGTCCATTGCTATGAAGTGTGGCGACGAATCTTGGCATGTGTCTTGACTAGGACCATTGATCACTTGACTATTGACACTTTGCCTCGTGACTTGTCCCACAGTGGACCCAAAGGATATATAAAATGTGGCACATTCTTCAAGTTTCACGTCCACTAGGGGAATTTCCTTGGGAGAATGATAGAATGGCTACACATGGCATATACCTCCTGCTCTGGACCTAAAATATTATCAACTGCGGCTCATTCCATGGGGTTCACTTCCATTGGGAGGATTTGGTTGGGAGGTTAATGGAATTCTTACACGTGGCTCAAGATTACATAACTGTTTCGCACAAAATTTCTAGTTCCGAATAGAGTTGCTTCTATGCTTTCATTCTCTTGAGAAACAAATAAGGGGTTTGGGTTAAGAGGAATACATTGAGTGTTGGGAAGGTGTGCGCATCGTAGAGAGATCGGACTGATTGTGAAGAACTCCTTTTTGTCTCAGGAAGGACTACCTATAAATAAGAATGCAAGACCACCGATTTTAGTTAGACAATAAGTGAGGAACTGCCTGGGCCCGTGAAATATTAGACTTCCTTTCAAAGGTGGTGGTTCCTTTTAATACAAATTAATGCAAATGATGATAAAGAAGCTATTGCAAAAGTTCACGAACTGGAGCCTAGAAGCATACAAGATACTACTTACTACTTTCTGATGAGGATACAGGTCCGAGGAATGTGGTGACAAAGGCAAAGCTCAGGTGGGATGATCCGA
The DNA here is from genome assembly GCA_018340775.1 of Taxus wallichiana var. yunnanensis. Lineage (NCBI taxonomy): Eukaryota > Viridiplantae > Streptophyta > Pinopsida > Cupressales > Taxaceae > Taxus > Taxus wallichiana. The sequence goes on along the minus strand of CM031241.1, from coordinate 622,785,541 downwards.
CAATCGAAAGTGAGCTGATGAAGCTATCCTCTGACTCTCCCAATGCTTGGACGAGTGTGACAGTGATCTCGTTGATCAGTTACAGTCTTGGACTCAATGCTCTTCTCTACAACCTCCTTCCTCCTTCTCACTTGTCTCTTTTTCCTAAATGAATTTGGATCCCTTGTTTTTGGTTGGGGGAGGTCATTTACAGGGAACCGATGGCGGTTGCCTAACCGATGCCAGCCGCATAGGGACCGATGTCGGTTAGGTCAAAGTTGGCTATTTTTAGTAAAATAGCCAACTTTCCCTCCTTTTCTCCCGAGGGGTCAGTTGTGGGCTTGGTCAAGTCATTATTAGGTTCGTTTTGATGCGGGTGAGGGGTGATGAGTCATGGGTGTGGGTCTAGACCAAGTCATAGGTCTTAATTAAGTTAGTTTAGGGTTAGGGCTAGGTCATAGTGAGGTGGCGAGGTGAGGTGGCAGGGTTGGAGATGTGGATTTATTAATTATAAGGTAATTAATAAATAATTAAGTGTGTAAGTTTTAGGTGGTGAGGTAGGGTTAGGTTGCGGGATGAGATACGGGGTACAGGGAGTTGTAAGACCCAAATTTGGTGTCTACATTTGCCCCTTGTTGTCGTGTAGCTTGTCTTGTAAAGCTGCACTGACAATAATAAAAAGTGGTTGCCCCAGTTAAGGGTATAGGTAATCCCCCTCAAGTCTATCATAGATTGAGGCGACATGAAATCAGGGATAGGGTTGATAAAGGGTAAATGATGGTGAGATGCGTTGGTAAGATGGTGGGGTAAGTTCAAGGAAGCCGACGCACGTTAAAATGCAGTAGTGCGACCAAGGTACATGGTTTGAAGAGCAAACAAGAAATTCATAGGCAAAGGTCGATAGTTTATCCAAACAAGGCTGATATAATCCTGGTATCCAAGGCATAGGAAGTAGCTCCAGGGGATATAACAGGGAAGGTATCGGAATGTTTAGGCATGTTTGGTAGTACCAAATGGTTGGTTTGGTTGAGATAAATGTCACGGTCTCGGTCTAAGCAAAGCTAGTTGGCTGATCAATTCAAGTATCCTAGTCATGCTAAAACACGAACATGTGAGCTCGATTGAACAAACAACTACATTATGGGTGGATAGAATCGTAATTTGCGGGCCTCGGTCGAGGTACTTAATTGGTGTGGCCGTGGGTCAGGCCGATTGGTTGGGTGTGGCCGTGGGTTGGGCGATTGGTTGGTTGTGGCCTTGGGTTGGGCCGATTGGTTGATTGCGGCCTTGGGTTGGGCCGATTGGGTTGTTGCGGCCTTGGGTCGGGCCGAGTGGTTGGTTGCGGCCTTGGGTCGGGCGATTGGTTGGTTGCGGCCTTGGGTCAGCTGATTGGTTGGTTGTGGCCTTGGGTCGGGCTGATTGGTTGGTTGCGGCCTTGGGTCGGGCCGATTGGTTGGTTGCGGCCTGGGTCGGGCCGATTGGGTTAGTTGCGGCCTTGGGTCGGGCCGATTAGTTGGTGCGGCCTTGGGTCGGGCCGATTGGTTAGTTGCGGCCTTGGGTCGGGCTGATTGGTTGGTTGTGGCCTTGGGTCGGGCCGATTGGTTGGTTGCGGCCTTGGGTCGGGCTAATTGGTTGGTTACGGCCTTGGGTCGGGCCGATTGGTTGGTTGCGGCCTTGGGTCGGGCCAATGAATTCAAAATAAGGCTATTTAGCAAAGGTCGGGGTAGGTGATGTGGTGAAAAATAGAGTTCGGTGGATAAGGGCAGGAGTTAGGGTAAACTAGGTAGGTAACCGATATCGGTTAGTTATGACCGGTATTAGTTAGGAGACCGATATCGGTTTTCTAGGCGCCCTAACCGATATTAGTTAGAGGTCAAAACCTATTAAAAAAAAATACGGCTTGTCATTTTCAAATTGTGAATTGGAGTGCCAACATGTTTATTTTCGAGTTTTGAATTGATTGGGTTGAGTATTTGGGCTGAGTTGGCACTAGTTGAGTGGGGGAGTGAGTTATTGGTAGGCCCCAGAGATCAGGAGGCAGAGTTTGATTGGTTGAGGACCCTGCTGAGGAGATTTGGAGCTATGGCACAGCCTGGAGGAGCAGGAGGTGCTGGAGGAGTTGGACCACTGCCACCTATCCCACCACGACGACGTGTAGTCGTACCGGTAGGCTCTAAATCCCTATTTGTGTGAAGTTGATGAATTTATCTAGGATGTGGGTTTTGGGGTAGGAATCTAAAATTTGATAAAATAATGAATAAATGAAGGTAAATTGTAAAATGGAGTGGGTAGATATGTTAGGTAAGTCAAAACGGCAGGGTGGGTAAGTTTTTAGGCAATTGGGCTGGGTAGATGGGTAAAAAATAGAAAAAAAGGGGATTTGGGGCCATTTTTGGTCCGGCCCCGAAATCCCACAGGGACCGATGTCGGTCACTAGGCGACCGACATCGGTCACAGTGAAAGTTGTATAGAATAGTTGTTATAGAGACCAATGTCGGTCATGTGTCAACCGATGTTGGTACATAAAAGTTGGGTATAGACAAGTGGTGGGGGACCGATGGCGGTCAAGGGTGACCGGTACCGGTCACCATGGGTAGGAGGAAAGGGTGTGAAATTTGTTGTGTTGGTTAGTTGTAGGCGGGTAGGATAGATTTGTGGGGTGAAGGGGGAGAAGGTAGAGTTGCTAGGAAAGGTTATTGGGGTGGGGGTAATCGGGTGGTTAGAGGCCGGGTTGGGTAGGATAGGTTATGGGTTGTGTATGAATTAGGAGGGGTTAAATTGGTTGAGGTATGGTTAGAGGGTGAGAGTAGAGCGGGTGGAGTATGAGTGGGGCGGTTGGTAGGGTGTGGGATAGGTAAAGGGGATATTGTAGATGTTTGTAGGGTGGGGTTATTGATGTTGAGGGAGATGAGGTGGTTTAGGTTTGATTGGAGTGGGTAGGATATTTAGAGAAGGACCATAAGAGTGAGAGGAATTTATAGATGTATAGGGTAAGGTAGGTGGGTGTAGATGTGTTTATAGAGTCGGGTTGTGATTGGGTGGGTGAGTGAGTATAGAGGGTTAAGGTAGTTGTTTTGTAAAGGGTAGGCTTGATGGAGTGGGTTGTTTTTGCAGGCACGCCAGCAGCTGACGATGTGAGATCAGATGCCGCCTCTACTGGGGCGGATGCGGCCACATGTGTCCGCAGCGTAGTGGGCAGTGATGCGGGAGGTTGGACTCGGTGGAGTCCAGAGATATAGGGCTATGGATAGGGACCACAGCCTGATGGTTGCCCTCATCGAGAGATGGGATCCGGCAACCAATGTCTTCCATATCCCTACTAGAGAGATGACAGTCATGCTAGAGGATGTGTATCGCATCCCGAGGCGCAATCATAGGTGAGGTGGTGTTCGGTGGATGCGAGAGCAGGTGATGGATAGCATCTTGCAGGTATTCGGGGATGCAGCCCCATTAATTACATATCATAGTGCGAGCATCTGCTACGGTGATATGTATCATGCGCATCGACAAGAGACACGACTTGCCATGCTGATGATGATTGGGATCACCTGCTTCGCCCTCCCTGACTCAGAGGGAGGCCGCTTCCCATGGGCTCTAATGGGAGTGCTACATGAGATGGTGGAGGAGCACACCTGCTATGCATGGGCACCGGTGTATCTGGTGCAGCTATACAAAGAGCTCTGGGGCTATCGCCGTATGAGGCGATTCGGGATATGTTCGACATTCTTGTTACACTGCTGGGCCTACGAGCATATTGTGTGTTTACGACTAGTAGGGTTGCCCCAACAGCCAGGGCCATAGGCAATTTATAGGTATGGGTTTCAGAGGTGGTTGGGGGTCGTGGGCCAGCCACGAGCAGTTATCGTAGGGTGAGATGTCACGTATTACAGGCATATGTTAGAGGGCCTGACCGCACTAGATATTATATGGAGGCCATACAGAGGCCATCAGCCTCGTGGAGGAGCCTGAGCATAGCTGCGATGGATCCAGTACATCTTCTGGATAGCTGGACGGAGACCCGGGGAGTATGAGCGGATTCCCCTAGAGAGGGTACGACGACAGTTGGGCCTACTAAGGATGAGCCACCTCCCTTCCCACAGTATCAGAGGGAGGATGTAGAGGCACCACTGCCTGTACCGCAGCCATTTGACCCAGTCTGGGTAGCAGAGAGACCGGCCGATGATATGGTGGACGATGCCGGAGTTACAGGTTCATTTTTGGTTTGGTGGGCAGGGCAGAGGGCAGCCATGAGAGCACAGCCCCCATTTTTGGTTTGGTGGGCGAGGCAGAGGGCAGCCATGATGACCCAGATTTGGCGGTTGTTATAGTGGAGAGCGACCATCTCTTGGGGTCGAGTGTAGTTATTACAGGCAGCTTGTTGCCTGCAGCACACGATCGGAGTGCTACGAGGGCAGCTTGCCTAGGCCCTGTGTACGAGGGACATCACGAGCACGAGGACAGGCATATGCACAGTACATGCACAGGCATATCCTCGTGGCTAGATCCCTATTCGAGAGCATAGGCACGAGTCCCTGTTCGAGCTCGATGGTAGCTCCACCGCCACCACAGTACGAGCTCGGGGTTAGGGTGTATAGGCAGGGCAGGCCCACTTATATTAGGAGCCGGGGGAGTAGCCCCACCAGCCATGATGGCACGGGCCTGATACATGGAGGCGAGAGCGGAGGCCCGCTATTATCAGGACGTACTAGATGGTACCGGTGTCGAGTATCAGTCATATGCGGATCACAGAGACGAGACGTCCCGGAGTCACAGTCATAGGGGCGCAGCCACAGTGGTGGGTCAACTACAGGAGGAGGGCGAGATCCGGCATAGGGGCTAGCTGAGGGATGGGCCGAGGGGGGGGAGAGAGCTGAGTCACCCCAGGAGCGGAGATGGGTTTTGTTGAGTTGATAGAGGATTTGTTGATAGAGACACCGGTCTACGAACCGAGTGTGTATATAGAGGCTTACGTGCCCTCATAGGATTTATGTATGCATTTTTGTTGTATATACCGGCTGCGCGAGTGAGTATATGTTTGACATGAGAGACCGGCCTACGAGCCGAGTCGAGATTTTGACAGAGACAACGGCCTGCGTGCCGACTTTGTATTTTGGATTATAGAGGCCCCATGTAGGGTAATTTGTATATGTTGACATTGATTTGAGGATATATATAGATGATGAGTTTGATCCACATGGTGTGTATAATGTTTGATTTGATGCATATATTAAAATGTTGTATGTGTTTTGTCGATGGTATTGGAATTTTGATGTATATATATAGATGATGTTGATGATGTTTTGATGATATGCATATGTTTTGAAATGTTGATGTTTATTATGATGATGGATGTTGATAGTGATGTCGTTTATGCAGGGAAAAGAGGTGGACTCACGCCAAAAAATTTAAAAACAAAGAAAAAGATTAGGTTTAAGCAAGAGGATATAGATAAGCGATGTCGGTCACAACTGACCAATGCGGTTAGCTAACCGATATCGGTTATACTTAAATGAGCTTTTCTAAAAATAGAAAAGCTTGGGAGGCAACTGAAATCTTATTTTTAGAGTCATGCAACATGTTAAATACGAAGATGCGAGGTTGTTGACGTCGATACAGGTAATTGCATGGGAGAATTGAGTGATAAGGAGGAAAGAGATAGGTAAAGTGATCGTGGGCTTGGATTAAGAAGGCGTAAAGGCAAGTAATAGTGAAGAGGGTGGTGAACATGGCTAAACAAGGAGAAGCATCCAATGGGCAGAGAGGAGAGGGAAGACAGGTTCCACCTCAAACTGCTGCATCCCAGGAGGTATATATAATTTTTTGGTTGGAATTAAATTTTTGCATGCATATGAATAGGATGTGGGAAGGTAAGTGGGTAGAGATGAAAAAGAAAGGTGATAGGAAAAGGTTTGGGATGGGGTGAGTGTTATGGGGTAGGTAATCAGGGGTTTTGAATATGTTTTTAGGTATAGAGAGGTGTGAACAAGCGAAGTAAGTTATCATAGGTGGTGTTTTTGAGCAGGGTAGATGGAATTGACATGTGGACCGATATCGGTTAGGTAACCGGTATCGGTTAGGTAACCTGTATCGGTTATATCGATTCTATGTAAAGTTACGGATTGTGATAAAAAACACGTGGGAATTTATTTGTTGATTTGTTGTTTGTTGGTTTGATGTGTGCAGGCACAGGCAGGGTTGAGGATGAATGATAGGGTACTAGCTTTGTTGTCATGAGTCCGAGCGAATGTAACACCAGCTGAGTGGGCATTAATAAACCATGTGGGGTTAAGTGGAATTCGTTATTATTGATTTAATCACACGCAATCATGCCATGTTGTAGGCGCTGATTGAGAGATGGAATCTTGAAAAGAATCCCTTCTATCTACCAACAGGGGAGATGATAGTGACGTTAGAAGATGTGTTTCGAATTTTGAGACTTCCAATTATAGGAAGACCAGTGTATTAGGTAGGTCCTAATGTGGCACGTGCACCGATAATGACAGTATTTGGTCCAGCTGCATGAGATTTGACACAGCGAGGTTTGACATTCACTTATGGTATAATGTTTGCAGCACACCCTGAGGCAACAAGGTTGGCCATGGTATTAATGATAGTGGTGGGGTATTATGCATTACCTAGAGTGGACGGGGGAAGATTTCCAAAATCATTGATGTGTATTATTCAGGAAATGATAGAAGGGAGCGTGACTTTCGCATGGGCACCCGCATATCTGGCGGAGCTATACAGGGGTTTATGGGCATGCAAGTGAAATCATAGGACTACACTGGATTGTGCATACTTATTACATTGTTGGGCCTATGAGCACATTGTGTGTGTGTGTGACCAATAGGCTGACCCATCCGGGCAGGAGAGACAAGAGTGCAAAGGTTGGGATTCAGGCGATGGGTCCAGACAAAGCAAGAGGCGAGATTTGAGGCCGTGATAGATGACGGTAGATGTGGGAGATGGTGACGATTACGGATATCCGTTGGAGGCCTTACGGGAACTATATGGTGATGGCGAATATAGCTAAGGATTTGAGGGGTGTAGAGCGATTGAGGTGGATCGCGGGACACAAGCCAAGTGAGTACGAGAGGATTCCTTTAGATCGAGTGTAGCAATAATTTGGATTTATTCAGGATATACCCATGGCTCATAGACCATACAGGAGGATCGATGCCAAGGCACCATTCTCACCTCCATGGCCGACACTTCTAGAAGGACTAGAAGAGACAGCAACCGATTGCAGGGTAATGGATGCAGGAGTGACAGAGTCTTATAGATTATGGTGGGCAATGAGCTGTGAGATACACATGAGAGGGCCGATCATCCTGACATAGCTGTGATTACCGTGAGAGAGACCACCTGTAGGGTTTAGTTCACCAGCTTCAAACACAGGTGAACGAGACCACGGGATTGTTAGAGGCTTCGCAGTCTCAAGTGGAGAGACTAGAGGCAAGAGTCCTCCACGCGAGAGGGCAGATTCATATGTTACAGGAGAGATTGGTGGATCAGTGGGAGGAACCAATAGCAGTGGTACCTTTGAGTATGGAGAGGCCAGGTGAGCGGCGTCGACGATCACCATCACTTCCTAGTTCGGGACGAGGCGCGGGGGTCTAAGTGAGTTTCATACATAGGGGTAGAAGAATAAAGATTCGACCTGCGCATTGATGATAGAGAAGATGTATTTGTTTAACATCTAAATAAAATGGAATATGTATGTTGATTTGAGTTTGTGATAATTATAAGAATGTTTGTGTTTTGAATGTTTGGATTGAAAAAGGACAAAGGTGAGTGTTATCAATATAAATATGCGAAAATATTTATATTTTTAAGTAAAACACAACACATGATAGGTGATGGTAGGGGATGGTCGAGCTAACCTTGGGAGACCCCATGTCTCCTAAGTGCTACCTACATAGCCCATTGCACAAAGCAAGGAGGGGCCTCAGACCGATGTAGTTCTCCCTTAGGACCAGGGAGAGGTGAATTCAGGAAATTTGGTTGTGGTTAGGTAATTTGTTGGTTGGTAAAAGTTTGATGTTGGTAGAGTAATGTTGTTGGTGTTGGTGTGGGTATAGGTGAAGTGAGGGTTAGCTTACCCAAGCATAGGAAACCGTGTCCTAATTAAGATCAACACACAATCTTAGATTTGGGTAAAAGAGGTAAAATTGTTCCATAGTTGGAAAGAGCTAAACAAACCACGTATTATTGTAGGATGAGCTTGAATCCCTAGGTACCTTGCATAGGTGAGAAGTCGATAGGTGAAAAGAGTTGTATAATCACAAAATATCGGATATACGCACGTCCCTTGAGTTTTGTTATTGTGAAGAATGGTGAGGAGAAGTGGATGGTATAAAGTAGGGCACGAGAAAACTTGTTATAAGGTGATTATTTTTACGGAAGAGAACAAACCAAAATAGACAAGTCTATGACTCAAAAATATTTTTGAATACGATTTGATTTTTTGTATATAGACTAATCGATGCGGGAAGTCTATATGGGATATGCATTTTGTTGTTCTTGAGGTCTTCACGAAGGTGATCAATGCGAGAAGCTTCGATAGACGCCTGACTTTGTATAGCTGTCCTTGAGGAGAGTTTAGTTATAGTAGCGAGATGCGGCATTGCACATAGTTGTCCTTCGAGGAGCGATCTAGTTATAGTAGCAGATTCGGCTTTGCACATAGCTGTCCTTGAGGGAGCTTGATCTAGTTATAGTAGTAGATACGGATTTTGCATATATTTGTCCTTCGAGGAGCAAAGTCTAGTTTATAGCGTGGGAGGTCTAGATGTCTGTTTGGCATGAAGCATCTAGTTTTGCAGGAAGTTTGACCGAAGAATTTCCTAGAATTGTATAATTGAGAACTTGTTATTTTGATACTTTTAAGTCTTGGACCAGACTAAAAAGAAGAAGGAATCTTTAAGAGGAGGTGATGATCAAACCATGTGAGCTTGATTCTACTTTAAGATGCACGAAACAAGGTGTATGAGGTGGTAAATGAGCTCAAGGGATGAGCGCAAGGTAGATAAGAAGTGATGTAACACTAAATTCAACAGTAGAATGGTCGGAGATGTAAGGTATTAAGGGGTTCAAGTTTAGGTTTACCATTAAGCGAAGCTAAATGATAAGTACCTGATCTGTAAGTGTGAGTGATAATGTAAGGCCCAATCCAATTAGGAGCAAATTTTCCACGTTTGCTCTTTTCTAGTTTGGTTATATGTTGATTCTCTTTGAGGACAAGATCACCAATTTTAAAGGTACGCTCATGAATTTGCTTATCATAAGCACGCTTAATGCGCTTTTGATAAATTTGAAGGTGGTCAAGAGCTGTAAGATGACGCTCGTCAAGAATCTCCAATTGGGCTAACCGCTCTTGGTGGAAGTCATCATTTGTGAGAATATCACGAAGAGATATTCGAGGGAAGGGATTTGTAGTTCAAGAGGCAAGACAACCTTGGTACCATACACCAAAAAGAATGGTGTGGCATTAGTGGAAGTATGAATGCTGTGTACGATAAGCTCAAAAGGAAAAGGGGATGTGATCATGCCAATTTTGACCAGAATCGTTAACGACTTTCATGAGAATTTTGGTTAAGGTTTTGTTAGAAGATTTGGCTTGACCATTTGCTTGTGGATAGTAGGGTGATGAGAAGCTAAGTTTGATACCAAAGTTGTCACAAAGGGCTCACAACAACTTATTTTTGAAAGATTTTCCATTATCGGTTATCAAGCGATGAGGAACACCGAAACAACAAATAATGTGATGATTGATGAATTCAACAATTTTCTCCTTTTTGGTTGAAATGAGTGGAACGGCCTCCACCCATTTAGTGTAATATTTTTTTCCGTGATGATCCAATGGTGATGGTGCGAAGAAGGTGGATGAATCTCACCAATAAGGTCCAAACCCCATTGTGAGAAAGGCCAAAGATCTCGTGCGACCTGTAGCGGATGGCTGGGAGTATGTTGAAGGTTGGCATGCTGTTGACACATAACACAACACTTAACATATTCACAGTAGTCTTCATTAAGAGTAGGCCAATAATATCCTAGGTGAAGGATCCGCTTGGCCATGGAAAAGCCACTAAAGTGCCCACCACAAATTGTCATAGATTTGTTGGATGGTATGAGTGACTTCAGCGCTGGTTAGACATCGAAGGAGGATACCATCGAAGCCATGTTTATAGAGGAGTCCCCCCATGATGACATAACGAGAAACACCTTTAAGAAAAGTGCATTTGCCATTACTATTAAGGTTAGGTGGGAGAACAGAGTTTGTAAGGTAGTCGTGAAATTGGTGATACCAGGTATCCTGCGAGTCAGCAGATGCATTATTTACCATAAAAACATCCGGGACTAAGTAAGATGGGGAAAAGAGTTGTTGGACCAAGAAAAATATGTCAGAATCAGATGGTGATGTAGGAATTTGCAAGGCCAAGCAAGCCATAGTATCCGCAAATTTATTAGTTGAGCGTGGAACGGTTTGGATAGTATAATGGGTAAATAAGGTCAAAAGTGAATCTACGTAACATTTGTACTTTTGAAGTTCCTCATTTTTACATTGGTAGATGCCAGTGACTTGATTTACTACCAATTGAGAGTCACCGAAAATGTGAATAGACTTCACACCTAAGTGTAACGCAACGTGGAGACCCAAAACAAGGGCCTCGTATTCCGCTGTATTGTTAGTGCAGGGGAAATCGAGCCTGAATGAAAGAGGCATAGGTTCACCTTCAAGAGGAATGAGAACAATGCCCACCCCTCCACCGCATTGGCATTTAGATCCATCGAAGAAGAGAGTCATCGGATAAGACGCATCATTGAGCGAAAGAGTTGCGATGAGTTCATCAGGGAAAGTAAAATTGGTAAATTGTTCCCCAGGTAAAGGGGCTTCCGCGAGTTGGTCTGCGATAGTTTGTCCTTTGACTGATTTCTGGTGTACGAACTCAAGGTCGAGGTTGGTGAGGAGCATAAGCCATCGGGCGATGCGTTGGTTTAGATGAGGTTTGGCGTACATATAATGTATGGGGTCAGCATTGGTGATGACAAAAGTTTTGTGATTCAGGAGGTAATGTCGGAGTTTGGTGGCCACAAATGATAGGGCTAGGCACAACTTTTCGACATGTGTATACCTAGTTTCGTAATCCACAAGAGTATAGCTTATGTAATAAACTGCTTGTTCTCGATGTTCAGAGTCACGATGTGTGAGCATGGCTCCTACAACATGGTTGGTGGCAGAAAGGTAAAGGTAGAAAGGACGATCGTCTTAAGGTGGGATAAGCAAGAGTGGCTGCAAGAGATAAGTTTTAAGAGCCTCAAAGGCTTTGTGGCACTCCTCGCTCCATTGAAAAATAATGTCCTTTTTAAGGAGATGATGTAAAGGTTGACATCGATCCGAGATTTGTGAGATGAAATGACGGATAGATTAGAGTTTGCCCTACAAACTACGCAATAATGTTTTAGGTTAGTGGGTGGGGGAATTTCTAAAATATCTTTGACTTTAGCGGGGTCAACCTCAATGCCACATAAAGAGATGATAAAGCCAAGGAGTTTTCTAAAAAGGACACCAAAGACACATTTCTTTGGCTGAAGAAAAACACAGTATTGTAATAGGCGATCGAAAATAATGGTTAAAACATCGATATGTTCACTGCGATGTTTAGATTTTCCAAGAAGATCATCGACATAATCCTCAAGGATAGTGTGCATAATGTCATGAAAAATGTAAGTCATAGCCCGCTGATAGGTCACACCAACATTCTTAAGGCCAAATGGCATGACACGATAGTAGAAGGTGCCCCAGGGGGTAATGAAGGTAGTTTTATGTTGATAAGCCGGGGCTACTAAAATTTGATTATATCCCAAGAAACCATCCATGAGAGAAAGCATCTCATGGCCGCAATGATGAGATCAACAAGTTGATCAATGCTAGGTAGGGGAGGTCCTCCTTTGGGCGGGCGAGGTTAAGATCCCGGAAATCCTTACATATCCGAAGTCCCCCCGTCACTTTAGTGTACAGTACAACATTAGAAATCCATTACGGATAGTCAATAGGTAAGATGAAAGAGAGCAGAAAGGAGTCGTTGAAGCTCTTCTTTAACCAAGAGAGCAATGCGTGGATACATTTTCTCGGCTTACATTTAAGCGGTTTGGAGTCTAGTTTTAGAGTGATGTTATGGATAGCAATGTCGGGATGGATTCTTGGCATGTCGGCGTAGGATGAAGAAAAAGCTTGATTGCGGGCACAGAGAAAGGTAGTGAAGGCGGCTTGTTACGATGCATCGAGAGATTGCCCGATCTTTACAATGTGAGGATCATCCTTCGTGTGGATGTTGATTTCTATAGTCAACTCATTCATCATGGTTTGGGTGTCGATGGTAAGGCGCGTTGAATATAAGAGTCATCCCGCACCAAGGTAGGTGAGGATGGAGTCATCATCTGGCACTCCACAACATTAATCAAAGGTAGGTCTTCTTGATCATATCGGATATAAAAGGGGGAGAGAAGATGGGTCCACACCATCGTGTTGATAAGTGAGAGGACCTAGGAAGATAGCATTCATTTAGGAGGGATACAATTGACATGAGGTTTCTTCAGTGTAGGTTGTTTAGAAAACCCAAGACCACTATGATCTTTGTGTTTGCGTGTTGTCATGGGAATAACCGTATGTCGTCCTTGCTCATAAAGACCGAAACCAAAACCTTTCCAAGCACAGCGCGTCAGGAAGGTGAGGGTGAAACAACGGTTGGTTAGATATTGAAAATCAGATTGGAAGGGAACCACACCAAGGGGAGGTTCAGGGGTGACAGAGGATGCTTGACACCCCCATACGTTAGGTTGGTGTGGTAATTAGGTGGTCCGTAGGAGATCACCTCCCCCACACGACGGTCATAGGTAGGATGTGCATGTAATTGTCCATACTCTTGTGGGGTATGGAAGGTGCTAACATTGTATAGGCAGTACTCCCCAACGTAAGGCGTTGAAAACACCTACCAAGGGATCCGAGGTTGGGATGTTGTCGTGGGGAAGGAAGAGGTATTCACGTCGGTGGTTTCATTGGTCGAAGGTGTGGGTGCGGCTAAGGTGGATGGTTGAGGCATGATTGAAGTAGATGGTTGGGTTGGATCAATGGGTGTCTTGACTAGTACAAGCACATCATTAGGGCGGTATAACATATTGCAGGTTTTGAAGGGGGAAGCGTCAGCTGTGACGGTGTATGACTTCCCCTCATACTCAAATTTTATGCATCTATGTAAGGTGGAGGGAACACATCCCATAGCCCGGATCCAAGGGCGGCCTAACAACATGTTGTATTGGAATTCTCCCTCAAGGACATAGAAGAGTTCAGGTAAGGTACGTGGCCCTACATGAATGTTAAGGATCACAGGTGCCTAGGGTAGAAGTAATAGCATCGTTGAATGAACGCAACATAGTGGGGTTGGCACACATGCAGCTAGGAGGGATATTCATCTGTTGGAAGGATTTGGAAGAGATGATGTTTAGGCTAGTGCCCCTGTCGATCATAACACACCCGGATGTCCCGGATGTAAGCCGAGATGAAAAGAGCGGGGTCAGGATCTTCTGCACCAAAGATGACAATTTCTTCTTCGGAAAAATTGATGGCGGCGACTTCTTTGTGCAAGGGACGAGAGGTGGTTGTGGAGGTAGGTTGTTTGGTGAGAAGAAACATGGTTGGGTGTGAAGATGGAGGCAACAGGTAAGGTTTCATTAGGTAGGACCTCTATCCCTTGGAGGATCTCAATTAGAGCTTGTCGATGAGATTCAAATGTTTGAATGAGATCATAAAGTGTCATTTTTATAGGAGATTGGTGAAGTTGTTTGATCATGGTACGATGGGAAACTCCATCAGAGACTGGATAGGTAGGTCCATGAATAACCACTTTAGGTGGTGGTGTGATCGGGATGGCGGAAGAAGAAAGAGAGGCCGCAGGTGTGCTTTCTTTAGCTTTTCCATTGTTTTTCTGACCTTGAGTAGCAATGCTAATCATGTTGATCTCGTGAATATGAGAGGAGGAAGATGGCAAGGATAAGTCATTGTTCTCGAGAGGTGGGGTTGTAATGATGATAGATTTTGGCGAGGCGGGGACAGGTGGTAAAGGAGAAGGGATCGAAGCTAGGGGCTTCTCTCTCCGTAAGTTGTCTTTCTGAGATTGTCTATCCAAGATAGGCAACTGGCAAAGGATGGCTTTCAAAGCTTTACATCCTTCTACATTGTGTCTGGTGTGTCGGTGGTAAGCACAGATTTTAGATTCATCATAACCTATAGGTCGAGGTTTAGATGGATCATAGGGTCTGAGTGGGGGTAGGGAAATGGTCGCATCCTCTATCAGCATATCAAGGATCTTGGCGTAAGATCCTTTGAGCGGGTCAAATGAAGATGAGGTTATTGATTGAGTGGGTGAAATTATTGATTGTTTTGGTAATGGTTGGAGTACGAGTTTTAAATGCGGGTGGTGGTTTAGGCAAGGGATTTTGATGATTGGGTTGAACTTGGCATGGCTTCTTCGTGCGAAGTCATGTTTAGTTGGTTAGATGATGAGGCCATAGATGACGTGGTGACAGAAAACAACCATGGGGAAAGAGGAGTGGCAGCAAACAAGTCCTTCGGTGATCGAGTTTGCTTAGGGTTGGTAGGTAGGCAAGATACTTGGGGTGACGATGTTGAGAGGCCTGTGGATTTTTGTATGGGTGCAAAAGGTGCTGGTCGTGTTAAAGAAGATATGGGAGGCATGGTGTATTGAGGCAAGGTGGAGGGATGAGGCCCCAATATAGAAGGTAAGATTGACGGTGAGGGTTGAAGTTGTGCCTGCTTGTACTGGTGTGATCGGGGGCGAGGTTTTAGGTGTGGCAGAGGCATAGATTGGACTCGAGGAGATTGGGCCTGTCTCCTAGGTGGATTGACGACTTTATTTTTGGATAAGTCTAACCATTTAGGTGGGTGCATCAGGCTGGGTATTGGTAAAGTCCCAAGCGTAGGGGAAGGTTTGGTTAGGTTGATAGAGGTTGATGAGGTATTCGGCAGAGATGAGGTGGGTGGAGGTGAGGATATAGGCATTTTCAGCTTTTGTAAAAACTTCGGGTATATGGTAGAGGTGTCTGGATTAGTCGTTTGCATTTGAGTAGAGCATGGTGTTCTCAAACGTGCCCATAAGAGTCATCTATCTTCTGGGGGATGAAAATCTTCATGTATGGACGGTCATTTTGATATGGAAGAGGAGTGGGTTGTGATTCTGGTCCACTGGGGGTGTGATATAGGGGGCGAACAAGGCACTGTATCAATGGGTGTTAAGGGGTCAACCGGTCACTGGAAAGATTTAGGCGATGAAGAACTGATAGGGAGGAGGGAATGTTCTAGAGGATCTATCATGATTAAGGAATTTGGTGATGTAGGCTCAAGGGGTTTCTCTTCTAAGGACGACAGAAAAAGTGGCGATCCTTCTTCTTTTACAAGCAAGAGCGGTGGAAGGAGATGTTTGGGCAATAGATAAGTTGGATAACATCCACTCACAGTCTTGCAGGGAGGTGGTGTAAGAAGGCTCTTCTGTGAGAAGAGAACTCTAGGTGGTTGGTTCCTTTATGGGTAAAGGAATAGTGGGGCTATCCTCTTGTCCTGATGAAGGAGAAGGGGGCAAGGACTTTGCGTCGGGGAAGAGGCTCAATTCAGAATTTCTTCGATGGAAGCCCTTGGTTGGGAGTTGAAAACCACATGGATCTCATGCACACTCTTCTCCTCGGCTAAGGTTTCTTGGTTTGTGTTACTATTAGAGGAATGGTTTGGAAATGGTTTGTTGAAGATTTTTAAATTTCGATTAGCAGGGGCATTAGGATTATCGAGGGTTATATCCCCTGTATCAACCATTTCCTGCACTATGTTTTTCAACATCTTGCAGTTTTCATGGTTGTGTCCCTTCACGCGATGGAAGTTACAGAAATCATTCTCTTTATACCAAGAAGGTATAGCGTGGGCAGAATCGAACCCGGAGTGAGGTTTAACAGGAGGCAAGGTGATAGCTCCTGCTTTAAGCAATTTGTCCAAGATCACTTCATAAGTTTCTCCCAAGGGAGTGTACTGGATGGGCTCGGCTTTATACTTATAGGTGGATTTCGGCTGGGTATAAGACGGTGCTTGAGATTTGACCGTTACCGCATGTACAACTCCTTTTGATTTCGAAGCAGCCAATGTGTGAGAGTTGGTGGTGTTGGGTTTGTTCGTGGAGTCCTAGGTTCAAAAATTTGAGTTTTTGTTGCGCAACTTCAATTTCTCCTCCTCTAAGGCCCAAACCTCTAGTTTCCAAGCCATAGTAAAGGCCTCATCAAAGGTGTAGAAAGTTTGAATTTTGAGGGTGGGAGAAATGTGTTTAGCGCAGGCCCGAGTTAAGAGTTTGATGAGCTCGGCCTGAGGTAAGGCATAAGTAAGTTGGTTGATGAGGCCCCGCCATCTTCCAATGAAATCTAGGATAAACTCGTCTTCAAATTGTCGGATGGCATAGAGGTCGGTAATGGATACTTTCTTGGCAATATTGATGGAGAAGTGATCCAAGAAAGATTGGGCCAACTGGTTAAAGGAGAAGATTGAGTGTTGGGCTAAAGCACTGTACCACTCCAAGGCAGGTCCTGATAAGGACATGGGGAAGGTATGGAGTAGTAAGGCATTGTCATGAGCAATCAGATAGCAGGCATGTCTAAATGATCGCAAGTGTTGTTGAGGGTCCTCCTTACTATTAAAGTGAGTAAATTTCGGTAATTCCCATTGAGGAGGATATGTATGAAGGGGGATAGAAGGGTGAATAGGCTCCTAACAAACTTGCTTGTGTGTCAGGGTGTTACGGTTTCCTGAAACGAAGCCTCAAGATTTTGCATCTTGTCCATCATCTGTTTAATTAAATCATTGGTTGGGTTAGATGATGGTGTTGTCATCGTAAACAGAGGAGGATTAGGCCAAGAGCCACTACTAGACAATGGTGGGATTAAATGTTGATAAGGTATCGATGATGAATGTGTTGGGGCAACCGAATAAGGATGTCCTATATAAGATGTTGAGGCCACCGGATGAGGTTGCGGAAATGAAAAGGTGGGCGGAGCCTGAGAGGGAAAGCTCGTGTGAATAGGTGGTAGAGAACAAGTTATGAAAGAGGAAATTTGTGAGAGGGATGAGGTAGGGGCAGTGGATGGTAGTGATATGTGGGGCCCTAGATTAACCAAAGGAAAGCCAATTGGTGCAGTATGGACCATTGAATCCACTGAGCTGGGAGACGGGGCTAAGGATGAAGACGGTGAGGCGGAGTTATTAGGTGGGGAAGGAGCTAAGTGGGTGGCTATACTAATAGGCATACCCAAGAGGAGTTGACCATCGGGTGTACGGTCAGGGGTATGAGACAAATAATACTGTACGGCGCCAAGATTAGCATCCAAAAATTTAGCAAAATCTGGATCTCCGACAGAGATCTTGGGAAAAGCATTGGTGTCTGTAGGATTCCCCATAGGATGCGAAGGGGGTGACTCAGGCAAAGACACGGAACAAGCATGTGAAACCATGGCTGCGGCTTGTTGCCGGGTGATAACAACCATGGACAAGAGGATACAACAGAGAATTAGTCAATCAGGAATCAGAAAATGCAACAAAATGTTGGAATTGGTAGGTTACTAGTTTGTCAGGAACTATAAAACACAGGAATCGATATCGGTCTAAAACGATGTGTCGGTTAGATCAGAATCGGCGCGCGGTCAGGTAACCGATGTCGGTAGAATAGGACTGGTGCCGGTCACTGTGAAGGAAAAGAGAGAATGTAAGAGGCTGCTGGTTTGGGGATAACAAGGCTTAGTATACCCACCAAACTGTCTGAAGTGATAACTGAGATAGGGTATAACAGAGAAATAGAACTGAAAGAAAAACAGAAAACAAGCAAGATGCACAAGAAAATCAAGAGACTAACCCTAGGATTAGTTTTAATCACTTTTGGGCTTATGCCTTAGACACCAGATGATGTCAATCCTAAACAAAATACCTAAGGGAGATGTCAAGTTTGTTTTGGCTTGTAAGGCTACCTCAATCGGGCGGAGGAATACCGCGGGAAAGGGGGGATGTTTGAGATGTTGTGTAGATTATGATGTGATTTGGTATGTGTTGTGCAGTGAGAGTAAGATTAATTTCTTGTCAATACCATGGATATCACCCCCATGTGTACGACCTGTTACTTAATCTACGTTCACTAGAATTAAAAACAAGCAAGCAAGAATGTGATGCACGTGTTTTAAACCCAAATCGAAAATGATATTCGATGAAGCAAAGAAGATGACTTTCACTAATGCAAAGATGTGAAAGAAAGACAAATTATTTTACCAAAATGACAAAATATTTTGTGAATATTTAGAAGAAAGAAACAACAAGTGTGCTCCCTATATGAAAACAAGCAAGAAAGAAAGAAACCCGAATAGGGTCCCACCGGCAGGTGCCAAAATGTTTCGCACAAAATTTCTAGTTCCAGAATAGAGTTGCTTCTATCCTTTCATTCTCTTGAGAAACAGATAAGGGGTTTGGGTTAGGAGGAATACCTATTGAGTGTTGGGAAGGTGTGCGCATACCATAGAGAGATCAGACCGATTGTGAAGAACTCCTTTTTGTCCGGGAAGGACTACTTGTAAATAAGAATACAAAACCACCGATTTTAGTTAGACAATAAGTGAGGAACCGCCTTGGGCCCGGGAAATATTAGACTTCCTTTCAAAGGTGATTAGTTCCCTTTTAATACAAATTAATGTAAATGATAATAAATAAGCTATTGCAAAATCACGATTTAGGTACCTCGTTACTAAAAGCAATAGAGACTAAACTACCAATAATAAAACATCATTCTATTTGTTTGGTCACTGGTTATTGATACGTTCAAATCAAGTTACAGGGATAGATCAGGGCGGATTTGAGGTTGTTAGGAAATGAATAGGTGAAAGGTTGGTTTTGGTATAAGTCACAGTGACCGATGTCAGTCACTGGATAACCGACCATGATTATAAAACCACTCTTTGGTAGGAGATAACCGATATCGGTAGAAGGCGGTGATTCAGGGCTTCAGGCTAGAGGTTGATTATAGGATGGTTATGGGGTTTTTAAGGTTGGTAGATGGTTAGGGGGAATAGTAAGGCAATGGAGAAGACTCAGGGAGTGAGAAAGCTATCTTCTGGGCAATAAAGGGATGGATGAATGAAGGTTAGGTGTAGGGTGTTGCCGGGTGTTAGATCCAGGGGTGAGTTTATAATTACTATCAATCAAAAGTTCACGAACTGGAGCCTAGAAGCATACAAGATACTACTTACTACTTTCTGATGAGGATACAGGTCCGAGGAATGTGGTGACGAAGGCAAAGCTCAGGTGGGATGATCGACAATCGAAAGTGAGCTGATGAAGCTATCCTCTGACTCTCCCAATGCTTGGACGAGTGTGACAGTGATCTCGTTGATCAGTTACAGTCTTGGACTCAATGCTCTTCTCTGTAACCTCCTCCCTCCTTCTCACTTGTCTCTTTTTCCTAAATGAATTCGGATCCCTTGATTTTGGTTGGGGAGGTCATTTACAGGGAACCGATGGCGGTTGCCTAACCGACGCCGGCCGCGTAGGGACCGATGTCGGTTAGGTCAAAGTTGGCTATTTTTAGTAAAATAGCCAACTTTCCTCTTTTTTCCCGAGGGGTCAGTTGTGGGCTTGGTCAAGTCATTATTAGGTTTGTTTTTGATGCGGGTTGAGTGCGGGTGTGGGTGATGAGTCATGGGTTAGTTTAGGTAGGGGTCATAAAGTGAGTGGCGAGGTGACCAAATGTGGATTATTAATTATAAGGTAAATAAGATAATATGAAAAATCAAGAATTATTTAATATTAATCAAAATATATCATGTTTATTACACAAAATAAAAAATTCAGACAGTGAAATTTGTAATAAGTAGATGACATTATTTCTCTTCTTAAGGACTTCAGTCTTGCTTACTTATCTTTTTGTTGAATGAAATTAGTTTTCCTTTCATAATATTTTCATAGTGTTGATATGAAAATGGTAATAATATTGAGATGATTACTTTGTTCCTTTATCTAGGAGTAATTTTGAGCAACCAAACTTATAGACTTCTAAAAGAATCATGTTGTACCTCTTATCTTGTCACTAGGTTTTCATGACAACTTTCTTAATGATAAATTTCTTTTCTATGTTTCTTAACATCCTCATAGACCTTCATCATGGCCAGGTCTCAACAAAGTTTCATGACAGTGACTGAATCTCCTTAAAACCCTAAAACTCTATCCATTGTTTCTAGTCTTATGATCATGCCTTCATATTGTAGATAATTTCCTGTAGATTTTCATCAACATATCTCTAAACATTGTGTTCTTTCCTAGATGGTGATCAAACCTTGAATTGTCATCATGATACTGGAGTCAACCTTTTCAACTTGATTGCTAGCCACATGATATGCTTCTTGACTATTCCTTTTGATTGTGTCAATATTTCAATAATACACTTACAAATTTAAAAAGGGTTTTTCTCACCTTATTGACTTCACAAATCCTCTCATATTCAAACTTAAGACACAAAGTACCATGATAATACAGTCAAAATATTCCTTTTGATGCTCCTCATGAATGAATCAAGCCTTAGAAAAACTGTTAATTTTACTTACTCAAGGGTATAAAAACTTGCAAGAGCTTTATAGAAGTATAAAATTATTCCTTAGTACAGACATAGCTTCATGACTTAAGAGTATGTTAAAACCTTGATCCCTTACCTGTAGTCAACTTGCACTTGTTACTATCTTAGTTACTTTATGGAAATATCCTTCAAGTTTCTTGAACACATTCTCCAAGTAGGAACACAATAGTATATGAAGAATACCCTTATCATAATTGTATCATATATGAAACATCATATCAAAGAATTCAAGCTTCTCTCAAGATTAATGACACTTTAGCTAGCGTTGACACATTGACATTTCATTTTCAAGCCAAAGAACCCTGCATACATTCTCATCCTTGAATTCATAGTCTCATACCATAATGAGTCCTAGATGGAAGACCATATATTCTATCTCAGCTCCATTTAAAAGATGAAAAGTCTTGGTAATTGAATCTTCTTATGACAAACCTCATACCTCTGATGAATCAATAATCTCTTCATGATAAGATGAACACATTATTTGGCTTGATGAAAACATGTTAAACCTCTATACAACAGGACAAACCTCTTTACATTATGACATAGATCGATCATCAAGACTCCTTCATTAATCAACTAAAGACAGATCATACCTTGGATGAATCAATGAAATCAGAGTCCTTCATGAGTAGATACATACTATACTTTTATTTCAAACTGATCACAAACCTTGAGATCACCTATTTCATGGTTGATTAGCTACAAAAAAAACTTATTATCACTATAGTGTCTTATCATTAGACTGTCTTTGGTTGCTCAACAAATCATCTAAGTTATTTTTTCTCGATCTCAAACCTCTTATACATCTTCAGTTTACTTGATGTATGCTCTAATTCTGACTGTAGAAATATTCTTATTCCTTCCAACTAAGTTATATGAGAGATAGCTAAAAGTATCACCTCATCCTTTCACTTTATTATATATCAATTTTTTCTTTCAAAAGAGTCAAACCTTGTGATTTTTGTACTAAAACATATAGATTAGACCGATACAAATCAAGTGCATTGAAACTGAATAAATGGTAGGCAATCCTTATCCAATTTGATGTAACATGTCAATCAAGCAACCATGAAAAATCATGGAAAAACTTTTTTAATTTCTTCTTATACTAATGTAACACTCTTGCAAAAAGTAGTATATATTAAGTGACACAATATTATATAGCCCATGTCAAAAATCACTTGAAAATCATTCAAATTTCTTTGAAGAATTCCATTAGGATTAGTTACATTTGTTCTCCTTAAATTTCTTGTTTTTACATCTAAAATTCTTCTAGGTTTCCATGATGACTCTTCTTTTAAATTATTATTTCATATTTTTCTATTTCTTGTAAGATGTAATGTTGATTGTTGTCTCCTCCCATATGTCATTATTTTGTGCATTTTTTGTCAATTGACATCCATTACATCTTGATATGCACTATCTAATGTTTTGAGAACATGATATATGGATATTGAAATCACTTCTTTGTAATCAATGTTAACATTAGCAATTAGTCAATGAGAGTGCCTTTGAGATGCTTCACGATGAATTTCTTCTCTATGTTGTCTTTCTACCTAAATTAATTCATTTGAATGCATTTGCATGCGTAATATTTTTTTTATACATATTTCTCATGTTGAGATCTATGTGCACATATCAATATCATTTAATCTAACATGTTGTATATTTTTTTCTTTCAATTCTACAGGATTCACTGATTTAGGAAAATGGCAACTAAAAAGGGAAACTCAACCTTAGGAAAAAAAGCTATTCCAACCCCTTTTGGTAGTGGTACTGACATTTCAAAAAATAACATCTTATTTTGAGAAACCATCTAAGGAAACCCATCCTTCTCCAACAAGACCATCACAATCAAGGGATAATGATTACATTCAAAATGAAACTCAGAATGAGAATGTGTTCATTTTTTATTTTCCTGATGTTGTCAATGATGACAACAATGAAATGTCTCCCCTTGAAGACATTCCATTGAATGATGTTGAGTTTGACATTGTACCACCTACCCAATTGAATGAAAGATGACACTGCATCACCTTCCAAAGTGAATATTGGAGGTGAAACTTCTGGAAGTCAATGAAATTTAAATTCCACTGAAGAAAATACTCAGTGGACACCTATTTCAAGTAGAAAGATAAAGAAAATAAAAAGGGACTTGGGAAGGAGTTTCAGGTTAGAGTGGGTTTCTAAGTTTCCTTTTATTGAACCTGTTGAAAATGAGAATAAGATGAACCTCCCAAAGAATGTAAATGTGCAATATGTAGCTGGAAATTGGGCAGGGACAAGACAATGCAACTTAAGTTGGATACTATTGAGAAATATGTGGGAAAGATATATTAAAATATGATTGTAGATGGCGTTGAGAAGAATGTTTCCATATGGAAAAATGCAAATATTGTTTGCATATTAGGTATGAAAAAAAATTGAAGAGCACAAGAGAACTGAAATAATAGTTACAGCAAATGGAGAGACAATTACCTCTCAATTCAACAAGATCATTCAAAACAATCTTTTGGGTAAAACAATTCAGCTAGCTACTATTTTTCACATTTTGAAAAGAGGTCATCCTAGAACAGATTTTCGTGAACAAAATAAGATGTTTTATTTTCTTGGTGTGCCACACTTTCCTCATTCTCAATGGTCAGAAAGTAGTGGTTGGGATTGGGAAAAATGTCTAGCTATGGTTGAGAAAGAAAACTTGAAAGAGAAATTGAAGTCTTCACGATACATATCTTTTTCTATTAATGAGGTTACATCAGTAGATAATAGTGCTTGGGTCTATATGCATGTGTATACTTTTGAGAATCATGTGAGATAGCCTCACTTACTTACCATTCACAAGATGAGAGAGAACTATAATGTTGAAAACCTTTGTGAGTTGGTGATAAATTTTTTGAAGGAGATCGGTGACATGGATGATGTTGCAATTGCATCAAAGTTGGTATGTGTCGGGGTAGATGGGTTATATGTAATGAAAGGTCATCGTAATGGCTTATGTGTAAGAATAAAAACATCTCATTTCCCGTATATGATTTTCATTCATTGTATGGCTCATAGAATGAACCTAACTTACAAAATAGTTGGCAAATTTAAACCTGTAGAAAAAGTTGAAGACCTTGTTCGAGAGGTGCATGCTTATTTCTGTTGTAGTCCTAAAAGGTTCATAGAATTCCAAATATTTTCAAAAGGAATAAAAAATGGGCGTAAAATATTAAAATATGTTGACACCATGTGGATCTCATTGTATCAACCGATTCGTAGGGTGTACGATGAGTATCAATCCTTATTAGGCGTGATGTTGTAGAATCACATGAAAGTGGAAAAGGCCTAGGATTTGATACATTGTTTGACTGATATAAAGTCATTTTTGATGTTGTGTGGTCTCCTTCCCATGTTGGAAGAAATGCATCGTTTAATTAAACAAGCACAAGAAAGAACTATCTATATTGTTGATTTTTCTAGTTTGAGGAAACGAGTTTGTTTGGAAATAGAATATTTGTTTGTCAATGAAACTACTTTTTAGGTCCAAAGTTTGATGGTTGGAATGATTTGATAAATATTGGAAATGCAAGTAGCTTTTTGAAGTTCAACTTTTTGGGGAAGTATGTGCTTTTGTACGTGGATATGAGATACCAATGTACATGTTTAAAGTAGTAGCGGTAAGGTTGAGAAGGTAAATGTCACATGGCCGTTGTTTGATAACATTGTATCATCAATAAGGGTAAGGTTAAGAGAAAATCATTAGTGTCCCTACTAGAATAAATAAGGGATCGATTTAGAAGGGATGCTTTACTTGAAGAAATGGTTGTAGTAAATCCCACCTTTTGGAATCCTATTTAAAATGAAAGATATTTGCAGGAAGACTACTTCAAGAGGTTGACTACATTGATTCAACATTTTTGTAAGCCTGTTGATATCAATGGAATGAATATTTTAGGTATTTTAAGAAAAGAAAATTTGATTTATCAATCTCATGAATTCGCCTCTACAATGATTGATCAATTCAAATGTTTGGATAATCCGCTTGAGTGTGGAGCAATAACCCGTCTATGGAAAAAATTGGGTTGAGTACTATTTTACAAAAAACCATGTCTGAGTTTTTCTCATTGGATGATCTATGTCAAACAATTGATTTTGGGTTTAGTTAAAGATGAGAGAATTTCAGTGCCTTGGCCTTTATAAAGTCAAAATTACAAAACAAGATTGACAAAAATTTGGAAAATTGTTTGAGAATTTACACATCATGGTACAAAGTGGATAACTTTCCCTATGATAGGGCTATGATAGTATGGAATTCGATTAATGAGAAAAGAGTGGCTGAAAATAATGGTGTAAATATAGTAGAAGACCCTATTGCAGTAGTTTACTATCAATGAAGAGAGAGTTAGTCTCAGAGATCTGGTGAATCAAATGATAGAGATGATCCTGGTCCATCAAATTAGAAGCTTCCATTTGTGGATACCCCATGATATAGATGTTCATATAATAATTAATATATTCAAATATTTAGTACATTGTTATGATAATATCTTTTTCCTTATTTGTATATTTTAAAAAATTGTGTCGATTTGTAGTCTTTGGAATGAAACTTGAAATACATTGCATTGATTTGTTGTAGTATGTACTTGAAATGAGCATGCATCCATCCAACTTTGGAGTTAAAGAATGAAATAAACACCTTGCTTCAAAAACCCTTGTAATTTAAAGAACAAATAAAAACCCAACTTTAATCCCCTACCAAAACTGCAATCTGCAACTTACTTAAAAAATATTAACATTCCTCAAACAAAGATTAAACTCACCCCAAACTTACTATGTGCCTAAAGGTAAATCAATAAGGAAAAAAATAAACAAACCTACATGAATTTATCAAATATTTATTGAAAATAAAATCCAAACTTAAATGACAAATTAGCTGATTTTTTTTAGGAGGGGGAGTCATGATGTCATCCTAGATAGATCATAGCATTGAAACAGAGTATCTAACCACCTCCTCAACACATTTTTGCACCCTGTTGCATTGTGGTTTTTATCATTAATGTCAAATGGAATTGATGGAAAAATAAGAGTGGTAAAAATGGTGCTTCATTGGTCAAAAGTCAAGTCAAGTGGTATTCTACAAGCTCAAATGTGACAAGTGGTTGGGTCTTAATGGCTCAAGATGATTTCTAGTTTAGTGGTAGCTTGGGCATGATTCAAGTTGGTTTCAAGGTTCTACAAGCTCAAATTGACAGGTGGCTGGCCTCTAATGGAAAATTATAGGTTGTATTTCTAGTTTTAGATGGTCTACAGGCTATTAATAGTGTTGTATGCATGAAAAAGGTATATCAAGGTCTCAGTTTAGCTCATGGAGTCAAAATTCAAAAGTGCACAGAAAGTGGCCTTGAGAACTAATAGTGCAGGCTGAGGCAAATGAGATGGATATAATAGTACAAGAATATTTATGGAAAATTGGATTATTTATCATGTATAGGGGTGAGTTTTGGTGCTCCAAGAAAAATTTCATCAAGTTTTGAGAAGGTATGTAAAAAGTTATTGCTAGTTTCTCTAAAACATGATTTTTGAAAAGTACATAATAAGGTGTCTAGTTTCTTAACGCTCAAGAAAAAAATATAGTGCATCCTTTGGATAAATAATAGAAGGAATTTTTTTAGAGGACCCCAAGATTGAGATAGTGCAAAACATTTTAGGTCAATTGGACAAGTTTTAAGAAAGTTATGAGCATTCTTCTAGAAGGTTTTCTCTCTCTTCAGGATCTCTCCTTGAATTGATAGGCTTAATGTGAGTTCTTTGTTTCAAAATAACTTGTACAAGTTTTTAAAAATCCTCAGAAGCATGAAAATTCCATGTGATTCATGATAATAGGAATTGAAAACTATTCCATGTGAATATGCACTTGATCTGCAAAGCTATGTCTAGGCATTCCTTCGTCAAACACTTCAAACATGTGTCTCCTCATCAAGAAACACTATGAAATGGTTTTATTAGGGTTTATAGGGTGTGAATCATATTATATAAGATCAAGGGAACCTACTAGAAATCTTATTCAACATGAAAAATGGTAATACTGCTTTAAATGTTAATTGTACCTTTTAATGATCATAAATTGCCTTGCATTGTCTTATTAAGAAATATGTACTTTTTCACAAACATATCTTTTCAAAACCAACAGTCAAGTTGATGAAGAACATGAGAAAACTCCCTTTGAAGTATCCTCTCAAATTTGATCAATAAAAATAGAAGATATGTAAATATATCCCTTGAGAACTATTTATATGCTTCTGAGATTGGTAAGACCAGTGTGTCAAGGTTTTAAGCTCTCTGGCTTCATCACGCATAATTTGAACCTTGAAGTATGTACCCAAAGAGATATGTTCAATATTATTTATCATGGAAAAGGTCATGAAATTTTTGAATAAGCTTTTGTATTCCAATCTAAGGTTTTGAAATTGTAACCATCTATATGCTCATCATATCTATCAGCGTATCACCTGTATTGTTTTTTTTTTATTGTTAGGAGCTGATGAAAAATGTTCAAGGTTGCAATTTGTTTGAAACAACTGGAAGTTGGTCTCAAAAATACCCAACTCTTTGAAATTTTTATTTTCATTGATTTGAGAGTGATAAATTCTTACAAACTGGGGTCTAGTTCATGTTGTGTCAAGTTCCAAAGACGGTGTATGTAGGTTGAAGATAATTCTCAATGCTTGAAAAAGTGTCATTGCATGTAAGTGTAATAATCTTGTCCCCCACAGTGGTATAAGCTAATGGAGAAGGTTTAAGGTTGAATTTTGTTTGAAACTGTTGGAAGTTGATCTCATAAAGACCCAACTCTTTAAAAAAAATATTGTCATCGATTTGAGAGTGAGAAATTCTTGCAAACTGGGGTTTGGTCCATGTTGTATCAAGTTCCAAACACGGTATATGAAGGTTGAAGATAATTCTTAGTGCTTGAACAAGTGTCATTACATGTAAGTGTAATAATATTGTCTCCCATAGTGGTATAAGCCTTTATTCATCTGTGCAAGGTCTTGGTTCTTGTTGTTCAATGCAGATTATCACTGTGAGTGTCTTTTAAAACAACGTGCAGTCATTTAAAATCAATTTCTTATGTGTAAATGGTCAGTGTGATGTCACAGAGAGGGTTGGAGATCTTTTACAGGGATTACATCAGCTCCAATCTATAATCCTATTTATTCCATTTCCATTTTGATTTTTGAAACATTACAAAATCATGTTTTAATGAGTTTTTAATATATTTCACATACAATGATGTTGATCTCTTTATATAAAAAGCATACAATGTGACTGGTTGGCTATTAAATCACAATGCATTTACATTATTATATACTTTAGGCATATAAGAGTTTTGGTGCTTAGTTCTAAGATAAAATAAGTGGCTTTGCTTGAATCATTATTGAAATGAAAATTTAAAAAAACATTATTCCTCATTCAACTTGCTTGAGACATGCCTTGTATGAAAAAATTGAAGATTGCAACAAATGGAACAATTTTCAAAATTAAATTACTCTTAATTATATCATCTTCTGTAACATGCTCCACTCTTCATCTGTTGGAATTACAATTTGTTGTAAATCAGAGTGATTGACATGTAACTTTGTTAGCAATTCATAACTGAGAGTGGAGCTTTCCTTTACTATTGTATGCAAACTTACTAACAAGGTTATCAATGGTTTAACAAAGCCAAAAAAATTGTCTCATCTAGCTTCTCAGGAATTTGGTTCTTCTCTTGCATCATTTTTTCTTTCATCTTCTTTTGGAATGCATCCTTCTTAATGAATTGGTGTGTTTTGTCAAAAGGAATTGGAAAACCAATATTTTTGAACTCATGTACCTTTCCATGCAGCACCTATAACATTTTGTGACACTTATTCAGAAATTTTTGTGCTTCGCCTAGCATCACACACTTCGAATGATAGATGATACCTTTATTGAGGCATCAAACCGGTTCTGAATTCCTCTGGATGCCAATTTCTGTGTCATTGAATTTGTGAATAGCTTCCAAAATTTTCCTTGTTGTATCCTCTCTTAAAGCCATCACTTTTCTGCTACTAGTTATGTATTCATGGAGCTTATCATAGATTCTTTGTAGATCAACCATGAATTCAAACAATCTAATCAAATCATCATTTTTTGGTTTATTTCCCCCAAACATTATCGTCATATTAATCAATTCCTTTTTATAAAATTCAAATAGTTTGATGTTGGAAGATTGTATATCCTTTTTTTCTTTCGCCAACTCTTGTTGCAATATTTCATTTTTTATCTTCCTTCTGCATTCTACCTCCGAGTTCTCTCTCTTCATCTAGGCTTTGTTCCCATTTTTTGGCATTTTATTTCTCTACCTTCAAAACCTCTTTCAATTCTCCCAATGTTTCTTCTAATCTATTATTCTTACTCATTGTTTCCTGTAAATTTTTCTTTGCTTCTTCTAGTTCTACATGTGCCTATTCATTCGTATTCATTATTTCATGTAGCATTTTCTTGTCTTCTTCTACTTCTAGATGTGTCTGTTTATTCACAGCAACTTCATTCATAGAGGCAGATGATTTTATCTTCCTCTCTAACTCGCCTATTTTATTAAGTTCCACTTTTCCTTTTGCTTTCTCATTTGTCAGGTCTACCTCTAACTTTTGAATCTTATTATTCAACTTATTTTCTCCCTCTTTCCTTTAGAAATGTTGTGTACACCACATCATTGTTCCTTTTTGAGACATTTATTTTGTCAGAAGGTTTCATTCCCTTAAAATCCATTTGAAGGGAGGTTACATTGTAGTCATTGGAAACCATTTGATTATCTAGTTTTACAACTTTGGGCACAACATACATGTATTCCATTGTATTTGTGACTGGGTTATATGTTGGAAATACCCTCATTGTGGCAAGATCTAAACTTACAATAGCCTCTAGAATTTTCTTCTTTTTTTTTATCTCTTTTTGATTTATTTAAAAACTCGTCTCTATAATCAAAACTTGAGGTGTTTGTAGGAATGAACTATTTCACCTTGAATGGAGAAGGAGTAATTAAAGTTTGGGGAGAATTTCCCTGTGGAATGGAAATTTTTTGAGGGGTGGTAGTGGCACCACCTTCTAGTTCTATAATTAGTTTCCTTGAGGCAAGAGTAATTGTATATGTGTCTACCTCTATCTTTTTCCTCTTCTCGGTTCCTTGTTGGACAATAGGAACTTCAACTGTTTGTATTGGCCTCTTTACAATAATCTATTCTTGTGGTAATTTCTAACCACTACTACCATCATCACTAGATCCACTAACATTAGCAATACTAATAGATTCATGGCCAACTTCTCCTCTAGGAATAGGATTTTCAGCATGTGGTTGAAATTTTTGCTGAGGATTTGACTCAGAGAAAATTGCATTGGATTACCACTTGTAGATGTTGTAGTATGCAGTGGTCCTTTCTTCGAAGGTGAAGCTCCAAATCTTGACCTATCGAAACTCTTCTAGGTTGTGCCTCTGGTGGAATCCAAATGCCTTGTCTGTTGAACCCAAACCACCACCACTAAAACCCATCTTTTCAGCAATAACTACTCATGTAGAATATTTTTGTTTCAATATTTCATCGAGACTTGGTTTATATGTGCCAGGGGAGTGTGTAATTCCTCAGAGTTAGTGTCATCATCACTATTTGCCTCTCCAAGATGTGCTTTATTCCACAATTTACTAAAATCTGCATCTTTTAGAATAGAACCATACTCTGAAACAAATTTTGGATGGCCTAGGTCCTGCCTCATAGACCAAAAGGTAGAAATGTTTTACCTTGTCCAATTTTTTTTCTTGCATATATATATATATATATATATATATATATATATATATATGCTTTGGCATGCTTTTAGAGGAATTTTTATCAGATTTTACATAAAATTTGGCAAGATTGAAAATCCTCTACCTATTTTTTGGAGGCTCAGGCAATCCCAAAATTTGTGTTGACAACTCTTGAAAACTAATTCCTTTCTCATCAAAATTTCATCCATTTTTTTTTTACTTCATCCCAAGAGTTCTTGTTTTTCAATTTTTCTAGCAAGGGTTTTCTTTCATGTTGAATTTTAGTGGCAAAGTTCTTGTTCACCACTACCCTTGCTTTAATCACCTCACATGGGTCATACACCCAATGAGAGTCAACATCAAACTAAAAATTTGTAATATTTCATGTGCCACATTGAATGCTTTTCTTTCAAATGTGAACCCTCCACATGAAAATGGTAAGGAAGGAAATATGCTCCTCTTTTATTGAGTAACAAAATAGAATTTATTTGTGTTTTCCATCTGCCATATATATTCTAAGGAAAAAAACTCTCTCTATCACATGTATTGGAAATTTTCAAGGTTGTACTCCTGATCCATAAAACCTTAGCACAATATATTCCTCCATGAAGTACCATATCTATTAATTGTATTTGTGATCCCTAGTTAAATGCAATCTCTATAATTCATAGGAAATCTAGGCAATGTACTTTTGAAATTGCTTGATAAATTGGAGCCCAAAAATAATCCAAAAATTGATTGTAGTCCCTTTTATTATCAAACATCCTTATCTTGGGGGTCCACTCAGTTAATGGACATCACTTTTGGCTGGCCCTCAACATTATAGGGTTGAATTGCAAGTTTGTTTTTGCCAAACCATTCACCAAACCACCATATAATTAAATAACACAAGTAGGTAGTGAACCTAAAGGTCTTAGTGTTGGAGCCTTCTTTGATTGTTAAGAATTGTTTATGCATAGATTTTGCAATGTGCTCAACAAATTTTTATGCACAAGGTGGAGAAATGAAATGGATATTGTATACCATTTCCAAGAGGGTTTCATCCACTTTCTCATCACTATCAAAGCCAAGGAAAAATTCTAGCATAGAAATGGTATTCTTAACCCAATTTTTAAACATCTCAATTGCATATAGAGGCTTCCCTTTTGGTACCATTCCATCAACTGTTAATTTTCACAAAAACTCATCTCTGTCATTTTGAGTGGTGGCATGATAATCACTAGCAATTTTTTCTAGGTTTATGCTAACGGTTCCTAAATATTTACTTTCAAACCCCAACACATGGCCAAGATTTACCTCCGTAATGGACAAAATTTCTTCTCCATTTCATTTGCAACAATTACTTTTTTTCCATCGTAATTGGGCACATAGAATGACAAATTTAGGGCAGGGTAAAACCTCATGGAGCATCATGCATCCCAATCCAACCCCCATGTTATCCAACCTTTGAGTTTACCTGATGGGTCTGATCATTTACTTTCATTTTCCTTATTCTTAGACATGTATCTAAGTTGTGAAGTTCTTGTGCCAATTACAAGATCATAAATATCATGATATTCATTATTAAAACCAAGGGTTTTAAGTAGTTTGGCATATGGGATTTGGGTTTTACTTTTATTTTGGGGTCCTGTGGAAGTAGACATTCTTGGAATTTTGGATTTTGGAAACCTCAACCCTAATTTTTCAACCCTTATATTGAAATATTTCAAAGTGAAGGCTTATACAATGCTACTTATAAAAGATAATATTTAAAGAATCAAGATTCAAATGTAGGATGACACTTACTTGGAAAAATGAAAATTTTGAGTCTTATTTAGTGGATGACAAGTTGTCACTTAGCTAGGCCTATTTTGGGAACTTCCATTCAAAATGTGAGTGTGTCAAGCCTTCATCTTGGAATAGATTTTACACCATTGATCTTAATATATGAATGATGCATATTATTTTCAGACATACCACATGGTAGGATTCTGGGCCTCATCAAGGAAAAGGAATTCTATAGACTCCAAGCCCACATAATGAACTAATTTAATAAATTTTTGGGTCCACGGTGTCGGTAAGGTAAGGCAAAGTGAAAATGAGCAATAGAAGATGCCATGTGTAATTTTCTCTTCCTATCAAACGATGTAAATTATTTATCAGATGACCATGTGGTAGGATTTCGGTCCTCCTCAAGGAAAAGGCATTCCCTGGACTCCAAGCCCGTGGAATGAACTGATTCAATAAAGTTTTGGTTCCATGGTATCGGTGAGGTAAGGTAGAGTGATAGTGAGTAATTAGAAGATGCCACATGTCATTTACCTATTCCTTTGAGTGGCCAAGTGTCACACATTCTAGAAACTTGAGCATAAAGGACATGGGACCAAGGAAAGGAATGCAAAAGAAGCTTCATGATGGGCCGATAACCACAATTGAAATGAAAATTTTTGGGCCTTATTCTAGTAAAATTCAATAGATGGTATTTTCCAAACTAGTTATAGGAGATTCACCATTCGATTTCTAACTATTTTTTTATATTTTTACCATTATGATTGAATTTTTCATATGTCACATAAATCCTAACATCTATGATCTCACATACATGAGATGAATCACCATAGAAGGTAGATAAGGTCCGAGTGATGAAGAGGAAAGGAACACACATGAAGAGAAGGAAACAAATAATTGCATGGAAAAGATAGGAAAGAATGAAAAAAAGTATGAAGTTTGGTTTGTGTTCTCTAGAAATGGGAGTTGTACTTGGTGAAGAGGAAGATGAAGCTAGTGAAGAAGAAGAACAAATGAAAGAAGATTAAGAAAATATCTTGCAAAGAGATTCTCAAGTGGCTATATGGCCTCCAAATTTTCATTAAGATAATTTTTTAATGTGTGAATGTAGGCAAACAAGATGAAGAAATGAAAGCAATAAACAATGCATTGGATGAAAATTTAGAAGACAAGAAGATCAAAAATGAAAGAATGCATGAAAAAGAAGTTTTTGAACAAACTCAAAATCAGTTTGGATCAGTCAAGGAAGAAAGTACAATTGTTAGTATAATGAAAGGATCATTGAAAGTTATTACAAGCATGTGGAGTTTTCTAAGTGGAGGAGATGAAGTGAAAGTTGAAGCAAAATCTATAGAAACCTTAACCAAAGAAGCATATAATGAAGATGATGGAATGATGAAGAATCAAAAGCAAGAAATAGAGGAAGAATATGATAATATGCAAAAAATTATAGTGGTAGAACCGAGGATGATCAAAAATAAAGTGAAGGAATCAAGTTTTGGAAGAAAGAAGATAAAGATGAGACTAGTTTGTCTCTATTTTTACAAACTAATGTTTCTTTTAGCTATGCTTGTGCAAGTGTGAACAAATAAATGAATGTGAAAGATGAAAATAAGTAAGAAAATGATGAGACGACACATATGAAACATGAAGAAATAGAAAAAGAGGAAAATGAAGAAATAATGAAGAAAGATGACAAGACAAGCAAGCTAGAAGCTAAGAAAACAAAGAGAAGAAAAAATAAAGATATGAACAATGAAGATGAGCTCAAACATAACAGAGGAAGAGGAAATTCAAAGAAGAAAAGGAATTGGAAGAAAATAAAGAAGACATACATTTGTACAGGAGTGCAAATTTTTCCACTGGAGAGTATGATGCGGGACCATCATCATGTACGAGAGGCAAATTTTGGTTTTTAATATTTTTTTAAATTTTAAATAGGCATTGGAGGTCCTTTTAGATGTTAGGTATTGTCACTTGTCAATTTAGACCTCTTTTGCTATAATGAAGTTTTGGAATTTCCCTCTAAAACTCTCTTTCAAATATTTGAATTCTCCTTATTGTACTTAGTGGCTTAGGAACTAGGTTAGGTTATGTGTTATGATTCTAAAAGTTTTAAACACGCTCATGTAACCTAGGAACATGTTATCCACCCATTTGGGTGAGGTTAACCACTTCTAACGTAGTTATAACCATGGCGTAGTGACCTAACTACTAGAATAACTAACTCTTATTGGTCACAAAAAGAAGGATTCAAATGGAGAAAGGATGGATGATAAAGAATAGGTAGAATAAGGGTATAAAAGGTGTAAAAGAGATAGAAAGATCATAAATTCTAAGGTGTATATTGGAAGCCATTCAATATAGAGTTTCTTGAGAAAATTGGTGTAATATAATTATGAGTTTGTGTGTAAATGACAATTGAAATATGTCATATATGCTATATTGAATGATGTTGCAAGTATAAAGAACTGTACAAGGTTAGAAGAAGGTGAGGAAGAAACTTGGAGTTAATAGAACTTCCTTGAAGACAAGATTGAATACAAGAAACAAAGATAAGTTTCATCCAAGATAAGAAAACATATGTTTGTTGATTGATTGAAAGAATTTAAGGGGTTTGAATTGAGAGAGGTCTTACTTGTATTGTTTTAAGGTTTTAGACTATTAAACTCGTAGTCATTTTATTTACTAATGCTTAGTTGGGTGCTTTTGAACTTCATCTAGACATATGTCCGAACACTCACACGAAGCACACACAACCACCGGGTCCCTCCTTTATTCACTTATCAAGATGTGGTTAGCGCATACGTGATCACTATAACCACTTCAACATAATATGAATGATAATACAACACAACAAGTAATGGAAACACATATAGTAATGAAATCATTCAACATATACAATTATCAAAAGTATTTGAACTCCCATAACACCATACTCAGATCTTGTAATCTTTGGAACCAAAATATATTTATTCATCATAAAAAAATTCATTACATAAACATGTTGATTACATCCATGCATGCATATATAATCACACATCACCACAATAATACTTGTTCCCCATGTTACTTCTCATTTTTCATATTCACACCAAGGACTCCTACATCATTTCATACACATTGCTTATTGCATGAAGATGACACCTATTTATACATGGTGGGGAATTTCCCTTCACCATTTACATGTATTTTTCCTAATAATAGACATCCTAATAATAGGTTGCATTATTTTTACATCTTTTCTTTAACTATAGATTGAACTTTAAATAGCCCAGCCTCATCCATGATTTAATCATATAATTAGATGTCTCCTTCCATGTGCTTTACCTTCTTGTTTGCATTTTTTGGACTTTTCTTGCATATCATGTCATCTTTCTTTTCTCCAAATTTTAGCCTTTACTCCAAAAATAGATAATTCCTAAAATCCTATGTATACGTGAAAATATCTTGTGTGCTAGCTTTCTTCATGTTGCGTGCACCTTCATGCGTTATCTTGTATTCATTGCTTGATCTCGTGCACTTACCTTAGTGTTTCCTTCTAATATTTGCACACTTTCTCATACTTGGGCGTTCTTTCTTGTGCGTGGTCTTCAACCTCCGTGATGGCTATAACTTAGCCATTTCTTCACTCCAACATTAACCTACACTAGTAGTATTTTCCATCCTTGAAAATAACATAGATCGAAGAATATATTCTCCAAAGAATAATTTAAAATAATGAAATAAACCCAAGAATAAATAACATGGGTCTTTACCCAAAGAATCAAAGAATCTTCTCACATGCTCAAAATTCTTAGGCCATAGGTGGAGGGAGAAGCTTTGGACATTCCCTATTTATTACATTCTCTAGCTCTTTCCACCCTTTGAGCTCCTTGGCAGCCTTTGATGTTGCCATTTCTACAATGTCCTGGAACTTTCTCAAAGGTCAACTCATCAAACTTCTCATTTAACACCTTCACTACCACATCCATGTCTGAAATCAAACCCTCTAAGGTATACATTTTGCACATGACCATCATGTGGATTTCCTTGAGTCTTTTATCCAATGTATCCTTCATGTCCTTAATTAATTCTCTCTTCTTCGTAACTTGTGCCACAACATGTTCATGTTCAACCTTATTGGCCTTTATTGTGGCCTAAATTTTCTTCAACTCGCCTCCTCATTTATAGTGTGCGCGCTAAGAATAGGATTGAAATTGTGGTAGTTATCAAATGCTTTATCTACTTTCTTGGTATCCTCTTTGATTTCTAAGATCAACATTTCATATTATGCAATTTTCTCCTCCACTTTCTCTTTAGCATTCTTCTTTAATCATACCAATTCCTCTCGCCAATGGCCCCTGGATCGCTCTTCACTTTTATCAACATCATCCTTACCATATATTCTAGATATTCCAACTCGTCATGTATTTTGGTTGATCTTGATCCACAAGGTCTAGGTATGCGCATGTGATGATAAAAACTATATATCCCACCTTTTTATAAGCATTGGCCATCCGCTTCTTCTCATCCTTCCAATTTTCTCGTGAGCCTCTAAAATATATTTTCCTTGTGCTCCATGTTCGCCACGTCTCTTAATGGTGGCTATTTTATCAATTTTTTTCATCCAACTTGTTGGTGCTCAAAATTGTCTCACCCCATTTGTGCCCTTGGAAATTTATTGATTTACAGCCTTTGTCATTTTATCCTTCCCCATGATTGTGCTTGGCTAGTCTTTGTTTCCATTTTTAGTCCGCCCTGGGTCAAAGATCATGTATGGGTCCATATTTGTCTCCTAGTTTCTTTGTTCCTCTGGAAAAGGTCTATATTTTGGGTTCCCTGCTCTATCCTTTCAAAAATTCATGTTTTCCTATTCCCTCTATTGCCACAGTTGAAATTTGTGTTCTTGACATTTCTACCTTGAAATAATTGAAGAAGGATGAGTTGATGTGTCCCTAAGGATCGTGTTTGAGCCTTGCAACAATCTAAACTCTCTGTCATTGAAGAAAAAATCATTTTTAGGCTCAAATGCTCATGTTTCTATATTTTATGGTTTGATGGGTGTTTTCTCCCAATAAAACTTGCATCCTTGCATCTACATGGGATGTGGCACCTTTTGGTTGGACGCGGCTCAGCTAAATACTTCAAAAATTCTATAAAATGCCTCAACTCAGAAATATGTCCACATGGGTGAACGACGCTCGTTTGAGAATCAACTTTTGGTCTAACTTTGAAGTAGTGCCGGGAGGACACGTGGAGGATTCCGCTGCTTGGCCTAGACTTGGACAATTTTTTATGCAGTTGGAGCGGTTTAAGGTAACAGACATGTATGCGAGCTCGCGCTCATTCAGGGTCTCCACTTTGGGCACCATCTTAAAGAAGCGCCAGGATGACACGTGGAGGCCTCCGCTTGCTTTGCATTTTACTTAGACTTTTCAACAGCCAAAAGGAGACTACCTCGGAGTATGACACGTGGTTCCTTCCGCTGAGCTTCAAGCATTCAAACAAATCTCACCGGAACAGGACACGTGGCGAGCCCGTGCTCGTTCAAGGTATCAAATTTTTGGGACCGCCTCAAGGTGTGCTGGTGACACGTGGTAGTTTGAAAAGTCAAAGAGGTGGGGAGGCGGACCATCGGGAAACTTGGAAATTTTTCCTCTTGTATTCAAATGAATCAAAGTATCAAACTAACCCACAAGCCCGAGGGTAAAAAGTTAAAATTCATTGGAGAAGTCAACGGCGGAGGTGTGGGCTAGCGGAGGAAATGTTAAAAATTTTCCTTCACGAAATATGATTAAAATATGAAATGAGAAGCGCTTCCCCTCAGCCAATCATATGAGGACACGTGTCTTGTGGGAGGGCAAAGCCACAAAGGAAAATTAAAATTTTTTCCTTTGTCTAAAAAGATGCAAAATGTGTAAAATTGAGCCACGACTCCGTATCCTGTCATATTATGCCACGTGTTAGACTCAAATCGCAAAGGCGGAGGAAATCAAGAAATTTTACAAATTTGTAAAGTTGTAAAAGGGTCAAAAGTGTCTTCGAGGCCCATTTTTCTCGGATCTACCACATGGAGGGCTCAAATTTAAAGATAAGAACAAATTGACGGAAAGCTGTGCATTTCACCATTTTGGCCGCCATTTGAGCTCCAGGAAGTTTGGAGATGCGTTTTTTGCATCAATATTCATCAAATTTCTTACCAATTCGTCTTGTCTTGGCCTGTAGGGTCTGAATTAATCAATTTGGGGGTTCAATTTGTGAATCCAAGGTATTTTTCAAATGAATTTTTACTCGGTTCTTGAAAAATGTGAATTACTGATCTAAAGTTACAGAGTAAAAAATTGGGAAAGGAAAAGATGAAATAATGAAATGAAAGGGGTCTACATGCATGGGGAATGAAAAATGTGCTTCCAATTTGAAGAATTATGAAAGTTTTCTAATGATTCACCTTTTGAAAGAACAACTGACAACTTTTTGTGAGTTTGTTAAATGTCATTTTCCATAAGTATTGTAAAGCAAAGGTTCTTGAATATTCCACTTTTGGAGGGAATATTTGAGGGGCAAAGTGAGTGAGTGAGTGAAAGTTATATATTGCATGAATTTTTCATGCAAATCGTCAGAGAAACTTAGAATTTTCACGAGAAAATATGGGAAGAAGCTCATTCTCTGAGAAACCACCTGAGAACCATTTTAACTCCTTTTTACATCAAATTTGTATCATG
Organism: Taxus wallichiana var. yunnanensis; assembly: GCA_018340775.1. Classification (NCBI taxonomy): domain Eukaryota; kingdom Viridiplantae; phylum Streptophyta; class Pinopsida; order Cupressales; family Taxaceae; genus Taxus; species Taxus wallichiana. The sequence continues at coordinate 622,746,566 of CM031241.1, read as the reverse complement.
TTAGGTTGGTTGCGGATGCATAGCAACTAACAAGCTCGAGATTATTTTTATAACATTCCCCCTTGATAAATTTGGTCATTCGGATTATTTTGTGTTGTCTCTTGGTAAAATTTACATTTACTTATGCTTCAAAATGTTTTCAATTTGTGTTTCTTGCTCTGTTGTTGCAATATGGTGTTTGGAATTTCCTTTTGATCATGCAAAACTAATTCAGTAACAGCTTAGTGGCATTTGCAATTCCGAGAATCAAAAGATCTTTCATCGATGAAGGGATAAACAAATTTAAATTCACTCTACTTTCCTAGATATAGATTTAATTGTAAACCTTTGGGGGTACCTTAGGTCCGAAAGAATAGAAATTTCTAAATGCTTTCCGATTCATTTAACTCAAGATTTTTGATAAATTATTAGAGATTGTGTGGAAGAGTGCAGATCTAGGCTTCCATTTGGTGCACATATCCTGGTTGAAGGAACACCTTAACCTCTTTGAAGAATTTCTATTGTCCGAGTCTTTAAAGTTTTTCAAAGGTCATCAAAGAAGTTGGCAAATTCTTGTTAGTCTTGTCTAAATATATCACACCCAAAAATTCATTCCAAATTAACTCATCCTACTTATAATAGCCTTGCATTGTATTGTGTGTCAAAAAAATAATACAATCCATTTACAAATATTCACAAAGCAAATCAGATCATACCATGTATTTAGTAGCCTTAGCCTTGTCTTGAAAGAATTTCCATCATTTAGTCATGACAACTCTGTTGAGTTTGAATAATGGGAAATTGATCATGTTTTCTCAAGGCCATCTCCATACAATCTGCATAGTACAAGGATATTTTCACCTCCTTCACAAAACAAAGGCTACAATATAGGTTCTCTTACCTTGGTTGATAGGAACAACCTAAAATAGTGAGGATTAGATCAAATCCTTCCAAGGTGCTACCCACTTCTTCAAATCTTGAGTGCTAACAAGTTAGATAAATTGCTTCCCCAACTACAAAATGACATATAAACTATTTATCTACCTCTGAGTGTCTTGTAAAATCCATGATGCAGCTCAAGTTGTGAAGGAGATTAAATATGGGATCCAAAACACTTTTGGCACATTACTGGGGATGAAGAATGCAATATCAAGAATAATTTGTTAATCTTCTTCCAATTCATATTCTTTTGAGCTCGTCAACATGCTTCTGGTGCCGTTGCTGGGGATGGAGAATGCAATATCCACACAATTTTTTTAATCTACTTCTAGTTCATATTCTTTTGAGCTCGTCAACATGCTTCTGACACTGTTCTGGGGATGAAGAATGCAATATCTAGACTAATTTGTTAATCTGCTTCTAGTTCATATTCTTTTGAGCCCCTCAACACACTTTTGGTGCCATTATCGGGGACATTTTTAGTATTTCAATTTTTCAAAATCCCTGATAATACTTCTCACGTATTTTATGTGTAACTACATTGTTGAACATCAGTTTCTGATCAAGATTTATAAGACTGGAATGAAAGTAGAATTCTAATTTTGATATATTCAAGTGTCTCCAATTTTTTATTTCAAACTTTGCACAATAATTAAAAAATTCAGTGAAAGAAAATCAGATAGGTTCAAACTTTTCATAGTGCTAATATTTGTAGTCATTTGATATATCTTCATAGTGCATTTGCAAAAACTAGGGTGAAAGTCCTTAATGGCGACTCTTGGCTGTTATATTTTGATAAATACCAAGCACCTTATCATACATTACGTGAAGTGTGTCATATAAATCTGCAAACCTAGAAGTCCAAGAAGATCTTTCTTGGAGAAGAGACCAAAGTAGAAAATTATTTCAAGAATTGGGAAAGACAGTTTTAAAGGAAAGAAAAGTTTGGAAGGTTGTTGAAGGTCAAACATCAAGCAAAGGAATATCCATTGGTGAGAGAGATCATCCTTTAATAGAGGATTATCACTATTCTTCCAGTGACTCTGATTCAAGAAATATTCTTATAAACTTGTTTACTTCAACTAGTGAAGGTCCTTTTGTTGTACCTGGTGAGTTCCTTCTTCAATCTACACCTGTGTGTTTCAATTCTAGTAAAACTTTCCAAGAAAATCAGCACCTAGAGAATACCAATCTTGTGAACCACATTCTTGAGCCCCAAAGACCTCGCATTCCTCATCATCTTGTGTCACCCCTAAGATCACCTCCACCAAACAACATGGCTCAGCCTCCACCTAGGCCTCCATTTATGGTCAATACCTTTGGCCCAATAAATTTTAGGGGAATGCCTGGTTATCCTAATTCTATGCCTCAAGATGTCAGAAGTAGATTGCCAAATTTCAAAGGGAATAATCCCATAACAGGTGATCAACATTTGAAACTCTTTATTAATATTATGGAGGATTTTGAAATTGGATTTGAGGATGTGTACATTAAATTGTTTGTCCACACTTTAGAGGAGGATGCTAGGGATTGGTACAAGGCCTTACCAAATAATTCTATTGATTCATGGGCTGAAATGAAAAATGCATTCAGGCTACAATATGGTGACAAGAATGATCCTAGATTCCTCTTATTAGAGTTTGAGAATATCAAGAAAAACCCAAATGAAACGCTCCATGACTTCAACACAAGGTTCAATAAATCTTTGAGGAGATTTCCGGTAAATTTAAGACCATGTGATGAATCTTGTTTGATAAAATATTCGATGCTTTTGACAAGAATTCTGCATATTACTTGAGAGAAAAAATCTTGGCAATTTAAGGTAGACCTTCACCATGGCACTTCAAATTGAGAACAATATCAAGGCTGTTGGGAAACCTCCTAAGAGAGATGGAGTTAAATTGGTAAACCTTGATAGGCCTCAAGCAAAGAAGAGTGTAGACTTGGATGAAGTGGTGAAAACTTTGGCGGGGCTATCAAAGAGATTTCCTACAAGTTGGCAAGAGCCGAGAAAGGAATCGAGACAAACTTCACAAGGTCACCTAGGCAACAAGAAAAAGATAGATTTGGAAATCACCATAGGAATGAGCAGAGATTTGTTGACAAAAGTAAAGGACCTATGGGATTTGGAAATAGACAATCTCGGGCCAAGGAAAGTAAGGTAGTGCCTAATTTGTTAAATGCTAGAGTGGATGTTGTTGATGATGCAAATCAGATTGATTGGTGTTACCAATGTTTCTCACCCCGCCCGCCATGTGAAACAGATCAGAAAATTGAAGAGGAAGTTGATGATTATAATACAGATGATGATGCTTGTATGATGGACTACCCTACAAACTCATGTCAAGGAGCAACATCTACTAAAGTGATAAGTGCATGGACTACTACTAGCTTTTGGGATTGCATCTAATGGTTACATCTTCTTCCTCCTCATGTTTTAGAAATTGATAATGTACAAGCCTTTGAGCTGCCCAATAATGATTTTGAGTACTTGAGGGCATTGATGATCAAGAAGTATGATGGAGGTATACCCTCGAGAAGAAGATAGGTAGCTGCTTATGAATGTTGTGGTTGCCCAAGAGAAGGAGTATAACAAAAGAAGTAAGGCTATCAAGGGAGTGGGCTTCAGGACAAGAATACAACCCCATTGATTTCTAATATCCCAAAAGAAGTTCCTAAGAAAGAAACATATGCTAAGAGCCTTGTTGTCCCAAGTAAAAGTTATGCTTCTCCCCATGCTCAAAATGTTAAAAACCTTGTGCCATCTGATGAAATTTCCAGCCCTCATTCCACTATTATTTTGCCTAAATACATTCCCTATGACATCGCTCAATTTTTGAGCCAAATCAAGGTTAGTGTTCCAATTGTTGAGCTGCTTAGAATCCCTGAGCATAAAAAGAGAGCACTTGAATATTTGGGATTGAAGGAGGAGAAGGCTGCTTTGAAAAGGAATGTGAATGTTATAGAGGCTCCACTTGCTATTATAGAAGTAGGATAGACATCAGCATTGGAAGAATTTGGTGAACCACCGGAGGTATAATTGGGAACATCCTTGGTTGAATCTCAGCTGAGTGTTGACCCTTTCTTCACAAATTTGATTATCAAGGACAAGTTGCTACATAATTGTATGTTTGACTCGGGGCATCATACAATTTCATGCCTTTGGAAGTTATGAATGAGTTAGATATCAAAGTAACAGCAGCGTATGGCAAGTTTACTACCATGGATTCCAGGGAAGTGCTAGTTGTTGGGTGTGTCAAAGGTTTGGTGGTGCAACTTGCAGCCTATCTGGGTAAGAATTTGAAACTTGATGTTGTAATTGTTGATTGCCCTGCCAAATGGGGTATGTTATTGTCAAGAAATTGGGTTGCAAGTGTTGGAGGGAGTGTCTAAATGGATATGTCTTTTGCCACCATTCCCATTGAAGGTAGCCTTGTAAAATTATATGGAGACAAGAAGATGTTGCATCTAATTGAGGATCCAAACAATTTATCTTATGAAGTATTATTTTCTCGATGTTGATGTTGATAATTATATTGAGTTTGTTGATTGTAAGGAGCACAACATGGATCAGTCTAAGTGTCTTGAAGAGGTAGGCTCACCATGGACCTTGCTATTTGATAGAGCTTGCTCAAAATTTGGAAATGGTGCCAGTGTTGTTTTAATCTCTCCAAGAAATGAGGAATTTGTTTTCTCCTTCAAACTTAACTTTGAATGCACCAATAACATAGCTGAGTATGAGACATTATTGTTAGGGCTAAGGATTGCTTGGAAGTATGGTGTAAAAGATGTTGTTGTAAAGGGATATTCCGAGTTGGTTGTCAAATAATTTAGAGAACTGTATGCAACAAAAAATCAGAGGATGAAACAATACAAACACACAGTTTGGGATCTGATTGAGATGTTTGATTCCTTCAACATTCTTCATTATGACATAAGTTTAAATATGATTGCTAATAAGCTAGTAGTGTTGGGGTCTAGATTTGACAATTGTACCATTTCTCCATATTGTGAATATGATGTAGAAATACTCACTAGGCCTGCAATCCCTGATAACATCAAACATTGGAAAGTATTTGATGATGATGCTCAGGTTCAAAGGTTTTTACAGAACCAAGGTGAGTTTGTGGATCAGCATATTGATTTGGAACCATTAGTGTGTAATGTTGATGGAAAAGAAACCTTGTTTGGCAAGGATATCATTCAATTGAAGACTAACACCATCCCTAGAGGGTTGGTTGCTCTTGAGTCAAATTTTAACAATGCTGATTATATAATTAATAGAAACACGTTTGCATCTAGAGATGTTAAAGAGAATGACTTGGGAACAAAGTAAAAACCAAGGAAAATTTGGTTAGGGAGTGGTTTAAACAAGGAAGAAAAAATTCCTACCTCCAATTGTCGAAACAATATCAAGACTGTTTAGCTTGGTCTTATTCCGAGCTGAAAGCATATAGAGAAGACTTATTCCAACATGAGATCCCTCTTGAGAAAGATGCCAAACCATTCAAATAGAAGCAAAGGCCAATTAACCCACTCCTTTCTGTCAAAATGCAAGAGGAATTGAAAAATTGAGAGATGGAGGAATCATTCAACCCACAAGGTATTCTTCTTGGGTTGCAAACTTGGTGCCGGTCAGAAAGAAAAATGGAGATATCAGACTTTGTGTGGATTTCAAAAATCTAAATAGAGCATCAATGAAAGAAAACTATCCTCTACCAAACATGGAAAACATGTTGCAATTAGTGACTGGTTCTGAAATGCTTTCTACTTTGGATGGTTTCTCCGGTTATAACCAAGTTGTTGTCAAAGAATCAGAGAGGATTAAAACTACCTTTACTACTCCGTGGGGAACATATGTTTTTGTCAGGATGCCCTTTGGTTTAATGAATGCTGGAGCTACTTTTCAAAGGGCCATGGATGTTTCTTTTGTTGGTTATATCAATGATTTTATTATTGTTTATCAAGATGATATTACTATTTTTATAGCAAGAGAAGTGACCACTTGTAGCATTTGGAAAGAATGCTGATCAGATGTAGAGCATATGGAATTTAATTCACTCCAAAGAAGTTCCATTTTGGAGTGCAAAGATCAAAACTACTTGGTCACATTGTTTCTAAACAAGGAGTTATGATTGATCCACAAAGGATAGAAGCTATCATCAAGATCCCGGTTCCAAAAACTAAGAAAGGAATCCAATCTTTCTTTGGTTAAATCAATTTCATTAGAAGGTTTTTGTATAATTTTTCTGAGTTGACTCTCCCCATTACTTGCATGTTGAAGAAGGACTAGCATTTTAAGTGTGAAGAGGATGCCCTTAAAGATTTTGATGGAATCAAGGAAGCATTGAAGCATGCTCCTAATCTAACAGCCCCAAATTACAAGAAACCTTTCCAAATCTTCTCCTTTGCTTCTAAGTACATCGTTGCATTTGTTTTTTTGTGAAAGGATGATGATGGAGCTAAGAGGCCTATTGCCTTCTTTAGTAAGGCATTGCAAGTAGCTGAGTTAAAATACACAATCATGGAGAAGTAGGCCTTTGCATTGGTGAAAGAAACTAAGGTTTTCAGACCTTATATTTTGAGTTCCAAAGTTGTTGCTTATGTTCCTCACACAATGGTAAAAGATGTCTTATCAGAGATGGAGATTTCAAGCAAAAGATGCAGGTGGGTTAACAAATTGTAGGAGTATGATATGGAAATTTACCACAAAGCTAGTAAGAGGTTTGGGTCTTGCCAAGCTCATGGCTGAAAGTAATTTGTAGAATGTGGAAGTAAATGAAGTAGAAGAAGAGAGGGCAGATGTTCTTGAAAAATTGTTGAGCTCTGAGTGGTAGAAGGATGTAATCTATTATCTCAGACACCTATGCTGCCCTAGGCATTTGAATAAAAATAAGAAAAGAGCCCTCAAGATGGCTTCTCAAAAATATATCATTACAAGCTTTGGGTTGGCTTGGAAGAACCCTGAAGGAATCCTCTTGAGATGTGTGACTGAAGATGAAGCTCCCAAAATAATTACTAATTTCCATGGGGAGTTTGTGGAGGAAATTTTCTTTGGAAGAGTTACTGCACACAAAATTTTGAGGGCTGGTTATTGGTGGCCAACTCTTTTTAAAGATGTAACTCAGTTGGTTAGAAGATGTGAGAGTTGTCAGCATTTCTCCGGAAGAATGAAAGCTTTAGGATCCCTTCCTTTGCAGCCTATATCAATTGAAGCTCCTTTCAAACAATGGGGGCTAGACTTCATTGGTGAAATCTCTGATTCATCAAGTGCTGGACACAAATGGATTTTGGTAGCTACTGATTTCTTCACAAAATGGGTGGAAGCAATCCCCACTAGGAAGGCAATGCACCAAGTTGTAATGGACTTCATATTGAATCATATCATCTATAGATTTGGAGTGCCAGTCAAGATTGTTGTTGATAATGCCATGAGTTTCAGAGTTGGACCTTTAGTGGCAATGTGTAAAGAATATGGAATAAAGTTGACATATGCTTCTAACTACAATCCACAAGGAAATGGACAGGCTGAGTCCAACAATAAAAAATTGTTGAAGATTATTAAAAGGACTTTGGAATTAAACAAGAAGAAGTGGGGTGAACAACTAAAGTTTTCTATTTGGGTTGATAGGATCATTGCCAAAAGAGCTACTAGTAAAAGCCCATTTGAATTGGTATATTGAACACAAGCTCTCGCTTTACCCTTGCATCTACTGATTGTCTTCATTTCAGTTTGTTCAACAACTTGAAGAACAATAAATTAGTTCATATGAAGCAAGGATTAATCAAATTATTGAACTTGGTGAAACAAGAAGAGCATCCCATCAGAGGCATGTCAAATTCAGAGAGAGAATGAAGAAGTTTTTTTATAAGAAGGTAGCCCTAAGAGCTTTCAGTATTGGAGATCTTGTGCTGTTGTGGGATAGTAGGCATGAAGATAAGGGCAAGCATGGTAAATTTGATGCTTTGTGGATGGGCCCATATTCAATTGACATAAGAATTGGTGAGAATACTTTTTCCTCAAGGACCTAGATGGGGAATTGCTTGAGCTACCTATTAATGGCAGACATTTGAAGCATTTCTTGGATTGATCCCCAAAACTGAAGTTTACATATCACTTGTATAGTGTACAATTTTTGTTTCTGCTCTATTTTTTGTTGTTTTGGTCAGTTTTTGGTTTGCCTTTGTGTGTGGCAGCCCTTTTTGTTGGTTTATCAGTTGGTTTTTGGGTGTTTTGGCTCGTGAATCCGTTTTCCCAATGGATATTTTGGCACTTGGTCTACTTTTGTTCTTGTGGCACTCGCTGGGAGTGCCCATCCCCGAGTCGGAGCCTGTGTTGGTGCTCAAAATTGTCTCGCCCCATTTTTTCCTTGGAAATTTATTGATTTATGGCCTCTGTCATTTTATCCTTCCCCATGATTGTGCTTGGCTGGTCTTTGTTGCCATTTTTAGTCTGCCCCTGGGTCAAATATCATGTATGGGTCCATATTTGTCTCCTAGTTTCTTTGTTCCTCTGGAAAAGGTCTGTATTTTGGGTTCCCTGGGCTCTATCCTTTCAAAAATTCATGTTTTCCCATTCCCTCTATTGCCACAGTCAAAATTTGTGTTCTTGACGTTTTTGCCTTGAAATAATTGAAGAAGGATGAGTTGATGTGTCCCTAAGGATCATGTTTGAGCCTTGCAACAATCTAAACTCTTTGTCATTGAAGAAAAATTCATTTTCAGGATCAAATGCTCATGTTTCTATATTTTACGGTTTGACGGGTGTTTTCTCCTAGTCAAACTTGCATCCTTACATCTACAGGGGATGTGGCACCTTTTGGTTAGACGTGGCTCAACTAAATACTTCAAAAATTCTATAAAAGGCCTCAACTCAGAAATATGTCCACGTGGGTGAACGATGCTCGTTTGAGAATCAACTTTTGGTATGACTTTGAAGTAGCACCGGGAGGACACGTGGAGGCTTCTGCTGCTTGGCCTGAACTTGGAAAAAAAAATTATGCAGTTGGAGTAGTTTGGCGAACAGGACACGTGGTGAGCTCGTGCTCATTTAGGGTCTCCGCTTTGGGCACCATCTTAAAGAAGCGCCAGGATGACACGTGGAGGCCTCTGCTTGCTTTGCATTTTACTTAGAATTTTCAACGGCCAAAAGGAGACTGCCTCAGAGTATGACATGTGGTGCCTTCCACTAAGCTTCAAGCATTCAGAAAAATCTCACTGGAACAGGACACGTGGCGAGCCCGTGCTCATTCAAGGTATCAAATTTTTAGGACTGCCTCAAGGTGCGTCGTGGTGACACGTGGTAGTTTGAAAAGTCAAAGAGGTGGGGAGGTAGACCATCGGGGCAACTTGGAAAATTTTCCTCTTGTATTCAAATGACTCAAAGTATCAAACTAACCCACAAGCCCGAGGGTAAAAAGTCAAAATTCATTTGAGAAGTCAATGGCGGAGGTGTGAGCTGGCGGAGGAAATGTTAAAAAATTTTTTTTTCCTTCGCTAAATATGATTAAAATATGAAATGAGAAGCACTGCCCCTCAGCCAATCATATCAGGACACGTGTCTTGCGGGAGGGTGGAGTTGCGGAGGAAAATTGAAAATTTTTCCTTTGTCTAAAAAGATGTAAAATGTGTAAAATTGAGTCGTGACTCCGTATCCAGTCATATTTTGCCATGTGTCAAACCCAAATCACAAAGGCAGAGCGGCAGAGGACATCAAGAAATTTTTTAAATTTTCAAAAAGTTGTAAAAGGGTCAAAAGTGTCCCCAAGGCCCGTTTTTCCTAGATCTACCACTTGGAGGGCTCAGATTTAAAGATAAGAACAAATTGACAGAGCTATGCATTTCACCAGTTTGGTTGCTATTTGAGCTCTAGGAAGTTTGGAAATGTGTTTTTTACATCAATATTCATCGAATTTTTTACCAATTCGTGTCGTCTTGGCCCATGAGGTTTGAATTAATTAATTTGGGGGTTCAATTTGTGAATCCAAGTCAAATGAATTTTTACTGGTTCATGAAAACGTGAATTACCGTGATCCAAAGTTGCAGAGTAAAAAATTGGGAAAGGAAAAGATGAAATAATGAAATGAAAGGGGTCTACATGCGTGGGGAATGAAAAACGTACTTTCACTTTGAAGAATGATGAAAGTTTTGTAATGATTTACCTTTTGAAAGAACAATTTGGAATTTTTTTGTGATTTTGTTAAATGTCATTTACGAAATATTAAAGCAAAGGTGCTTCAAATATTCCACTTTTGGAGGGAAGATTTGAGGGGCAAAGTGAGTGAGTGAGTGAAAGTTATATATTGCATGAATTTGTCATGCAAATGGTCGGAGAAACTTATAATTTTCATGGGAAAATCTAGGAAGAAGCCCATTCTCTGAGAAACCACCTGAGAACCATTTTAACTCCTTTTTGCATCAAATTTGTATCATGTTAGGTTGGTTACAGATGTATAGCCACTAACAAGCTCTGAGATTGTTCTTATAACATTCCCCTACTGATAAATTTGGTCATTCTAGATTATTTTGTGATGTTTCTTGGTAAAATTTGCATTTACTTATGCTTCACAATGTTTTCAATTTGTGTTTCTTACTCCTGTTGCAATCTGGTCTTTGGAATTTCCTTTTGATCATGCAGATCTAATTTTGGTAACAACTTAGTAGCATTTGTAATTCCAGAATCAGAAGAGCTTTCTTCTGATGAAGGGATAAACAAATTTAAATCCACTTTGCTTTCCTTGATATAGATTTGATTGTAAACCTTTGGGGGTACCTTGGGTCTGATAGAATAAAAATTTCTAAATGCTTTACTAATTCATTTAACTCAAGCTTTTGTGATAAATCATCAAAGATTGTGTGGATGAGTGCAGATCTAGGATTCCATTTGATGCACATATCTTGGTTGAAGGAACACCTTAACCTCAGAGTTCAACAATTTTTCAAGAACATCTGCCCTCTCTTCTTCTACTTCATTTACTTCCGCATTCTGCAAATTGCTTTCAACCATGAGCTTGGCAAGACCCAAACCTCTTACTAGCTTTGTGGTGAATTTCCATATCATACTCCTGTAATTTGTTAACCCACGTACATATTTTTCTTGAAATCTCCATCTCGAAGAAGATATCTTTTACCATTGTGTGAGGGACAAGCAACAACTTTGGAACTAAAAATATAAGGTCATAAAACCTTAGTTGCTTTCATCGATCAAAGGCCTCGCTTCTCCATGATTGTGTATTTTAACTCACCTGCTTACAATGCCTTACTAAATAAGTTAATAGGACTCTCAGCTCCATCATCATTCTTTTACAACAAAAAAATGCAATGGTGTGCTCGAAGCAAAGGAGAAAATTTGGAAAGGTTTCTTGTAGTTTGGGGCTTCTAACAGGAGCATGCTTAAATGCTTCCTTGATTCCATCAAAATATTTAAGGATAGCCTCTTCCCACTTGATATTTTGGTCCTTCTTCAACATGCAAGTAATGGGGAGATTCAAATCAGCAAAATTAGACACAAACCTTATAATGAAATTGATTTGACCAAAGAAAGATTGGATTGCTTTCTTAGTTTTGGGAACCAGGATCTTGCTTTGATAGCTTCTATCCTTTGTGTATCAATCATAACTCCTTCTTTAGACACAATGTGTCCAATTAGTTTTGCTCTTTGCACTCCAAAATGGCCCTTCTTTGGATTGAGTGAAATGCCATATGCTCTACATCCGATTAGCATTCTTTCCAAATGTTGTAAGTGGTCACTTCTCCTGCTAGAAAAATTAGTAATATCATCTTGATAAACAACAATAAAATCATTGGTATAGCCAGAAAAAGCAACATCCATGGCCCTTTGAAAAGTAGCTCCAGCATTCATTAAACCAAAGGGCATCCTGATGGAAACATATGTTCCCCACGGAGTAGTAAATGTAGTTTTAATCCTCTATGATTCTTTGACAACAACTTGGTTATAACCGGAGAAACCATCCAAAGTAGAAAGCATTTCAGAACTAGTCACTAATTGTAACATGTTTTCCATGTTTGGTAGAGGATAGTTGTCTTTCATTGATGCTCTATTTAGATTTATGAAATCCACACAAATTCTGATATCTCCATTTTTCTTTCTGACCGGCACCAAGTTTGCAACCCAAGAAGAATACCTTGTGGGTTGAATGAGTCCTCCATCTCTCAATTTTTTCAATTCCTCTTGCATTTTGACCAAAAGGAGTGGGTTAATTGGCCTTTGCTTATGTCTGAATGGTTTGGAATCTTTCTCAAGAGGGATCTCATGTTGGAATAAGTCTTCTCTATATGCTTTTAGCTTGGAATAAGACCAAGCTAAATAGTCTTGATATTGTTTCGAAAATTGGAGGTAGGAATTTTTTTCTTCCTTGTTTAAACCAATCCCTAACCAAATATTCCTTGGGTTTTCCTTTATTCCCAAGTCATGCTCTTCAACATCTCTAGATGAAAATATGTTTCTATTGATTATACAATCAACATTGTTAAAATTTGACTCAAGAGCAACCAGCCCTCTAGGGATGGTGTTAGTCTTCAATTGAATGATATCCTTTCCAAAAAGGGTTTCTTTTCCATCAACATTACACACCAATGGTTCCAAATCAATATGCTGATCCACAAACTCACCTTGGTTCTGCAAAAACCTCTAAACATGAGTATCATCATCAAATACTTTCCAATGTTTGATGTTATTAAGGATTGTAGGCCTAGTGAGTATTTCTACATCATATTCACAATATGGAGAAACGGTACAATTTTCAAATCTAGACCCCAACACTAGTAGCTTATCAGCAATCATATTTAATCTTCTGTCATGATGAATAATGCTGAAGGAATCAAACATCTCAATCAGATCCCAAACTGCGTGTTTGTATTGTTTCATCCACTGATTTTTTGTTGCATACAGTTTTCTAACTTGTTTGACAACCAACTCAGAATCTCCCTTTACAACAACATATTTTACACCATACTTCCAAGAAATCCTCATCCCTAACAAGTAATGCCTCATAATCAGCTATGTTATTGGTGCATTCAAAGTTAAGTTTGAAGGAGAAAACAAATTCCTCATTGCTTGGAGAGATTAAAACAACACCGACACCATTTCCAAATTTGGAGCAAGCTCCATCAAATAGCAAAGTCCATTGTGAGCCTACCTCTTCAAGACACTTAGATTGATCCATCTTGTGCTCCTTACAATCAGCAAACCCAATAAAATTATCATCATCAACATCAGCAAATAATATTTCATAAGAGGAATTGTTTGGATCCTCAATTAGATGCAACATCTTCTTTTCTCCATATAATTTTACAAGGCTACCTTCAATGGGAATGGTGGCAAAAGACATATCCATTTGGACACTCCCTCCAACACTTGCAGCCCACTTTCTTGACAATAACATACCCCATTTGGTAGGGCAATCAACAATTACAACATCAAGTTTCAAATTCTTACCCGGATAGGCTGCAAGTTGCACCACCAAACCTTTGACACACCCAACAACTGGAACTTCCTTGGAATCCATGGCAGTACACTTGCCATACGTTGTTGTTACTTTGATATCTAACTCATTCATAACTTCCAAAGGCATGACATTGCATGATGCCCCAGAGTCAAACATACAATTATGTAGCAACCTGTCCTTGATAATCAAATTTGTGAAGAAAGGGTCAACACTCAGTTGAGATTCAACCAAGGATGTTCCCAAATATACCTCCGGTGGTTCACCAAATTCTTCCAATGTTGATGTCTTTCCTACCTCTGCAATAGCAAGTGGAGCCTCTACAACATTCACATTCCTTTTCATGGCAGCCTTCTCCTCCTTCAATCCCAAATACTCAAGTGCTCTCTTCTTGTGCTTAGGGATTCTAAGCAGCTCAACAATTGGAACATTGACCTTGATTTGGCTCAAAACTTGAGCGATGTCATAGGGAATGTATTTAGGCAAAACAACAGTGGAAGGAGGGCTGGAAATTTCATCAGATGGCACAAGGTTTTTAACATTTTGAGCATGGGGTGAAGCATAAATTTTACTTGGGACAGAAGGGCTCTTATTAGATGTTTCTTTCTTAGGAACTTATTTTGGGATATTAGAAAGCAATGGGGTTTTACTCTTGGCATGAATCCCAACTCCCTTGACAGCCTTACTTCTTTTGTTATGCTCCTTCTCTTGGGTAACCATAATGTTCATAAGTAGCTTCCTATCTTCTTCTGAGGGTATACCTCCATCATACTTCTTGATCATCAATGCCTTCAAGTACTCAAAATAATTATTGGGTAGCTCAAAGGTTTGTACATTATCAATTTCTAAAAGATGAGAAGGAGGAAGAAGATGTATCCGTTGGATGCAATCCCAAAATCTTGCAGCAGTCCTTGCACTTATCACTTGAGTAGATTTTCTCCTTGACATGAGTGTGTAGGGCAGTCCATCATTCAAGCATCATCATCCGTATTATAATCATCAACTTCCTCTTCAATTTGCTGGTATGTTTCACATGGCGGATGGGGTAAGAAACATCTGTCACATTGGTCAATCTGATTTGCATCATCAACAATAGCCACTCTAGAATTTAATGGATCCGACACTACCTTTGTCATCAAATCTCTTCTCATTCCTATGGTGATTGCCAAATCTATCTTGTGCTTGTTTCCTAGGCTGACCTTGTGAAGTTTGTCCAATTCCTTTCTCAACTCTTGCTAACTTGTAGGAAATATCTTTGACAACCCTTGTCAATTTTTTCACCACTTCCTCCAAGTCTACACTCTTATTTGCTTGAGGCTTGTCAGGGTTTACCAATTTATCTCCATCTCTCTTAGGAGGTTTCCCAATAGCCTTGATATTGTTCTCAATTTGAAGTGCCATGGTGAAGGCTTGCCTTAAATTGCCAGGATTTTTGTCCCTCAAGTAATATGCAGCCTTCTTGTCAAATGCATCAGAATATTTTATCAAACAAGATTCATCACATGGTCTTAAATTTACCAGAAATCTCCTCAAAGTTTTATTGAACCTTGTGTTGAAGTCATGGACCGTTTCATTTGGGTTTTTCTTGATATTCTCAAACTTTGATAAGAGGAATCGGGATCAATCTTGTCACCATATTGCAGCCTGAATGCATTTTACATTTCAGCCCATGAATCAATAGAATTATTTGGCAAGGCCTTGTACCAATCCCTAGCATCCTCCTCTAAAGTGTGGACAAACAATTTAATGTACACATCCTCAAATCCAATTTCAAAATCCTCCATCATATTAATAAAGAGTTTCAAATGCTGATCACTGTTATGGCATTATTCCCTTGGAACTTTGGCAATCTACTTCTGACATCTTGAGGCACAACATTAGGATAACCAGTCATTCCCCTAAAATTTATTGGGCCAAAGGTATTGACCACAAATGGAGGCCTAGGTGGAGGTTGAGCCATGTTGTCTGGTGGAGGTGATCTTGGGGGTGACACAAGATGATGAGGAGTGCGAGGTCTTTGGGGCTCAAGAATGTGGTTCACAAGATTGGTATTCTCTAGGTGCTGATTTTCTTGGAAAGTTTTACTAGAATTGAAACACACAGGAGTAGATTGAAGAAGGAACTCACCAAGTACAACAGAAGGACCTTCATTAGTTGAAATAAACAAGTTTATGAGAATATTTCTTGAATCAGAATCACTAGAAGAAGAGTGATAATCCTCTATTAAAGTATGATCTCTATCACCAATGGATATTCCTTTGCTTGATGTCTGACTTTCAACAACCTTCCAAACTTTTCTTTCCTCTAAAACTGTCTTTCCCAATTCTTGAAATAATTTTCTACTTGGGTCTCTCCTGAAGAAAGATCTTCTTCCTTCCAGGTTTACAAATTTATATGACACACTTCACTTAATATATGATAAGGTACTAGTATTTATCAAAATATAACAGCCAGTCGTCATCACTAAGGACTTTCACCCTAGTTTGTGCAAATGCACTATGAAGATCTATCAAATGATTGCAAATATTAGCACTATGCAAAGTTTGAACAGATCTGATTTTCTTTCACTCAATTTTTTAACTATTGTGCAAAGTTTGAAGCAACAAATTGGAGACACTTAAATATATCAAAATCAGAATTCTAATCTCCTTCCGAGTCTTATAAATCTTGATCAGAAACTAATTCTCAACAATGTAGTTACACATAAAATACGTGAGAAGTATTACTAGGGATTTTGAAAAATTGAAATACTGAAAAATGTCCCGAAAATGACGCTAAAAGCGTGTTAATGGGCTCAAAAGAATATGAGTTAGAAGTATATTAACAAATTATTCTAGATATTGCATTCTTCATCCCACGCAACGGCGCCGAAAGCGTGTTGTGGGCTCAAAAGAATATGAACTGGAAGTAGATTAACAAATTAGTCTAGATATTACATTCTTCATCCTCGGCAATGGCGCCTTGAAGCATGTTGATAGGCTCAAAAGAATATGAACTGGAAGCAGATTAACAAATTAGTCTAGATATTGCATTCTTCATCCCCAGAAATGGTGCCAGAAGCGTGTTGGTACCCAGATTTAATCTCCTTCACAACTTGAGCTACATCATGGATTTTACAAGATACTCAGAGGCAGATAAATAGTTTATATGTCATTTTTTAGTTGGGGAAGCAATTTATCTAACTTGTTAGCACTCAGGATTTGAAGAAGTGGGTAGCACCTTGGAAGGATTTGATCTAATCCTCACTATTTTAGGTTGTGCTTATCAACCAGGTAAGAGAACCTATATTTTAGCCTCTATTTTGTGAAGGAGGTGACAATATCCTTGTACTATGCATATTATATGTAGATGGCCTTGAGAAAACATGATCAATTTCCCATTATTCAAACTCAACAGATCTGTCACTACTAAATGATGAAAATGCTTTCAAGACAAGGCTAAGGCTACTAAGGACATGGTATGATCCTGATTTGCTTTGTTCATTTTTGTAAATGGATTGTATTCTTTTGTTGACACACAATACAATGTAGGGGTATTATAGGTAGGATGAGTTAATTTGAAATGAATTTTGGGGTGGGAGATATTAAGACAAGACTAACCAGAATTTGCCAACTTATTTGAGGACCTTTGCAAACCTTGAAAGACATAGACAATAGAAATGCTTCAAAGAGGTTAAGGTGTTCCTTCAACTAGGATATGTGCACCAAATGGAATCTCATATCTGCACTCTTCCACGCAATCTCGATGATTTATCACAAAATCTTGAGTTAAATGATTCAAAAAAGCATTTAGAAATTTCTATAACATCATACCTAAGGTACCCCCAAAGGTTTACAATCAAATCTATATCAAGGAAAGAAGAGTGAATTTAAATTTGTTTATCCCTTAATCGATGAAAGCTCTTCTGATTCTAGAATTGAAAATGCCACTAAGCTGTTACCAAAATTAGATTTGCATGATCAAAAAGAAATTCCAAACACCAGATTGCAACATGAGTAAGAACCACAAATTGAAAACATTCAAGCATACGTAAATGCAAATTTTACCAAGAGACAACACAAAATAATCCAGAATGACCAAATTTATCAGCAGGGAATGTTATAAGAACAATATCAGAGCTTGTTAGTGGCTATGCATCTGCAACCAACCTAACATGATACAAATTTGATGTAAAAAGGAGTTAAAATGGTTCTCGGGTGGTTTCTCAGAGAATGGGCTTCTTCCCATATTTTCTCGTGAAAATTCTAAGTTTCTCCGACCATTTGCATGACAAATTCATGAAATATATAACTTTCACTCACTCACTCACTTTTCCCCTCAAATATTCCCTCCAAAAGTGGAATATTTGAAGCACCTTTGCTTTACAATATTTCTGGAAAATGACATTTAACAAACTCACAAAAAGTTGCAGTTGTTCTTTTAAAACATGAATCATTACAAAACTTTCATCATTATTCAAAGTGGAAGAACGTTTTCATTCCCACACATGTAGGCCCCTTTCATTTCATTATTTCATATTTTCCTTTCCCAATGTTTTACTTTGCAACTTTGGATCTGGTAATTCACGTTTTTCACAAACCAGAGTAAAAATTCATTTGAAAAATGCCTTGGATTCACAAATTGAACCCCCAAATTGATTAATTCAGACCCTGTAGGCCAAGATGACATGAATTGGTAAAAAATCGATGAAGATTGATGCAAAAACACATCTCCAAACTTCTTGGAGCTCAAATGGTGGCCAAACTGGTGAAATGCACAACTACCGTCAATATTTTCTTATCTTTAAATATGAGCCCTCTACGTGGCGATCACGGGAAAAATGGGCCTGGGGAAACTTTTGACCCTTTTACAACTTTTGAAAATTTTAAAAATTTCTTGATTTCCTCTCGCCACTCCTCCTTTGCAATTTAGGTCGACACGTGGCGTAATATGACCTGGTTAGAGAGTCGTGGCTCAATTTTACACATTTTTCATCTTTTTAGAGAAAGGAAAAGTTTTCAATTTTCCTCCGCGGCTCCGCCCTCCCACAAGACATGTGTCTTCATATGATTGGCTGAGGGTCAACACTTCTCATTTCATATTTTAATCATATTTTGTGAAGAAAAATTTCTAACATTTCCTCCACCATCCCGTACCTCCGCCATTGACTTCTCAAATGAATTTTGACTTTTTACCCTCGGGCTTGCGGGGTAGTTTGATACTTTGAGTCATTTGAATACAAGAGGAAAAATTTATGGGTTACCCCGAAGGTCCGCCTCCCTGCATATTTGACTTTTCAAACTGCCATGTGTCACCACGACGCACCTTGAGGTGGTCCCAAAATTTGATACCTTGAACGAGCACAGGATCGCCACATGTCCTATTATGGCGAGATTTGTCTGAATGCTTGAAGCTCAGCAGGAAGGCACAATGTGTCATACTCGAGGCAATCTCCTTTTGGCCATTGAAAATTCTAAGTAAAATGTAAAGCAAGCGGAGGCCTCCATGTGTCATCTTGGCGCTTCTTTAAGATGGTGCCCAAAGTGGAGACCCTGAATGAGTGCGAGCTCACCATGTGTCTGTTCCGCCAAACTGCTCCAACTACATAAAAAATTTGTCCAAGTCAGGCCAAGCAGTGGAAGCCTCCATGTGTCCTCCCAGCACTACTTCAAAGTCAGACCAAAAAGTTGATTCTCAAATGAGTGTTGTTCACCCACATGGACATATTTCTAAGTTGAGGCCTTTTATAGAATTTTTGAAGTATTTAGCTGAGCCACGTCCAACCAAAAGGTGCCACGTCCCCTGTAGATGCAAGGATGCAAGTTTGACCGGGAGAAAATGCCCGTCAAACCGTAAAATATAGAAACACGAGCATTTGAGCCTGAAAATGAATTTTTCTTCAATGACAGAGAGTTTAGATTGTTGCAAGGCTCAAATACAATCCTTAGGGACACATCAACTCATCCTTCTTCAAGTATTTCAAGGAAGAAACGTCAAGAACACAAATTCTAACTATGGCAATAGAGGGAATGGGAAAACATGAATTTTTGAAAGGACAAAGCCTGAGGAACCCAAAATACAGACCTTTTCCAGAGGAACAAAGAAACTAGGAGACAAATATGGACCCATACATGATCTTTGACCCATGGGTAGACTAAAAACGGAAACAAAGACTAGCCAAGCACAATCATGAGGAAGGATAAAATGACAAAGGTGTTAATCAATAAATTTCCAAGGGCACAAATGGGGCGAGACAATTTTGAGCACCAACACAAATTTTGAGGCCATTTTTTAAAGTGCATTACACACTGTTCATCCGTCAATTGAGTGGAGTCAACTATAGGAAACATTTTTATGGGCATCTTCTTGATATTTATCTCATATAGAGACTCTTTACTTACTTCAAATTTAGGCTCACCCATGTGTGTTTTGTATTTCCATGAGAGAATTGGTTCGGTGTGTGTGACAAGGCCTCATTCTTGTTAAACATCCCCTAGCAATATAGATCCTCTATGGCTATTGAAATTTGGTACCTAACCTAAACACCTTCCGGGGTCATGGATATAGGTTGTCTGGGTACCTTTTGGAGGTTTCCTTCACATCCTCTCTTTAGTGCGTTTCTTATTTGGTGTCTCCTATGCAATATTAAAGTGCACGTTGGATTTTACTCTTTATGTGCCCAAATCTTCCCCAATTCCTTTGTACTCATCTCCCACTTCTTCCTTGTCATGTTCTTCCTAAAAAATTTCCTCATGCTCTCTACCTCCTTAAGACTCCTTGTAGACATCCTCTTCGTGTTCACTCATCATGGGTTCTTCCTTGGGTTTTTCCTCTTCCTCCTACGCAGGCTCCTCTTCTTGTGCATTGCACATCTCTTCCTTCACAATTTTTTTCCAAGTCCTCCTCTTCTACATCCAAGAAATCCATGAATGGGGTCTCTTTATTTGTCGGGATTGGCTTCTTATTCACTAGACTTATCTTCTTCCTCACTAGACTAGAATTTTTGCTTCTTCACTATAGGGCTTCTTCTCCAAGTGTGAGGTGCTCCCCTCTTCGTGCTCCTTCCTTAGCTTCTTTCGGTTTAGTATGATCTAAATTCCCTTTACCCATATCTTCTTCTTCTTCTTCTTCGAGGATTTTCTACACGGGGCACTTAGGAATCTTCATTGTATGCTTCCTTTAAAGTTGTGGCATGTCGGCGTCCTCTGCATCAATATATTTTCTATCCTTCATCTTTGGGTGAATGTTGAGATATACGATACATGCATCCTTGTTGAATACTATTGTTAAAATGGGATTGAGGTCTATGGTGTCGAAACTTCCATGGTTTCTAGATACATAGTCTTATGCACATTCCCATACTTATTTCTCAAGGTATTGTAGTTTGCATCCACTTTATCTATATTGAACTTTAAATTCTACACATCCTTAATTTTATTCATAGTGAGTTAAAATTATTTGGTGGTGAATGCAAATGATAGCTTGCACCATGGCCCCATCTCTTCCTCTTTCATCAAAACTACATAAGGATGAAGTGTTGCATTACTTAAAACTCCACTTATTTATCTATTAGTGTTGGAAACTCCCTTAGTATGTGTCATTCATTCTTGAATGCTTCGTGCATCCTCCTATACCATATTTCAACATGCACTTTGTGGGGGTTGTTGATTCCACCATCACTAGTGAAGTTGGCAAACCGTTTTCTTTGGGACTTATCTTCTACTGGAAGTACCCATATATTATTTTCTGGGTTGTCTAGTACCACAATCTCCCAAAACACTATCAATAGAAGAATAGATCCCTAAGTGATTTTATCCCCTTTTTCAGTCTACGCCTTAACCTCTTCAATAATCCCTTTGGCCATACACAAGTGAAAATTATACTTGGTTTTATTCGTCATCTTGTGGGCGATGTGGAGGAACTTCTTATTCACCTCATTCCAGCACTCCAAGGCTCCTAATTTATAATTCACAAGGTGCATGACCACTCTTGTAGTGGGATCAAAAATCTTGTGAACATTAAATGCGTGTGTCCCCCTTTGATTTGAAATAAGGTAGTAGTTTCTTCAACCTTAGTCTCATCATGTAGATCCATAGCTATCTCCTCCCCCTAACTCACACAAAATTGTGACTTTGTTGATCAGCCTAGTAGTTAACCTCATTATTGTTCATGTGAAATAAATTAGTCCTCATACACCCTTGACATGAGCCATTGAAAGAAGTGCGAGGCCTCCCGAAGTAAGGTAATTCAAAGAGCTGATGAACTCCAACTTCCTCCATGGTCCTGCACACCGAGTCATCTAAGATAAGCTACCCTTACGCATTCCTCATGCCCAACTCACACAAAACATCTTTATTGATTTCCATCTCATGCACATATGTATGATGATTGTATTTGTTAATATTTCAATTGAATAACTTCAATGCCCGGGGTTTCCTAACTACCACCTCTTGTGGGTATTGCATTTCGGAGATCTAGTCCTCGGGTTTCGATCCAAAATCTTGTTCTTGTTCTTTGGAGCTCTCTTTGGTGTCATTTTTTAAAGCTGGTATAATTATCTATCCTGTAAATCATGAAATTTGTATTCCCTAACTGCTGAAATCACTTACTTTCTTATTCAAATATGTACCCTTAGTTCTAAACTTATTTCTGATCAACCCTAATGCTTTCTTGTCGCAATTTTGTGCCCTAATCCAAACCTCCTAAAAATTATGCCCTAGCTCTACAAACCCTAGCTCTATGTTTTCACTCATAAACCCTAGCTTTGCATCTTCCCTTTCACAACCTTCAACCAACTACTACTTCTTACAAGGAGATCTTATAATGTCAATGTTATGTGTCGACTTACTCATATTTGGTTCACCTCAACTCTCTGGTTTGCTCTTGTACTTTGTAATTTTTGATCACACAAATTATCAAAAGAAAAGTAACAATGACTTCGTTTATGCCCCTTTTATAGACTTTTCTATTTTTACCGCATTACATGTTCCTCACATACCAACACTTTTTCCCTTAAATGTGTGTTTTGATTTTTCTTGTTCTTTCTCATGTTTTCTATAGTATGTATCCTTCATGTTTGTTACTACTTCCCATGTTGTAGACCCTCTTGTGTGCATCATCTTGAGCCACACACATTCTTCCTCTACGTAACTTTCCAAGTAGTCCATCCTCTTCTTTGTCTCCCTTGTGTTACACTATGCGGATAATCTCTTCATGTGGTTTCTTATCTAATAAATTCCTATCGTCAAGTACCAACATCCTTAAGTACCCATGCACCATATCCATCTATTCATAGCACCATCTTTCATGCACTAGTATTTTTTTTCCATTGTGCACCATTTTATCACATCATTGCATGTACAAATACCATATTCTCAAGAATTACTAGCATCCCATTTTTTCTTGTGCAAAATTTCATCTGCTTCACTCTAAACTAAAAGAATTTGTGGTCCTATGTGTATTAGTATGACATAGAGTAATCATCTCTTGCATGTGAACACTCTTATTACAACAAAACAAAGAAAGACAAACATAAAATGAAATCTAATCTAAGTGGCAATATTGCCTTATTAAAAACACAAAAGAAGCTTATTTATAGTAGGGCTTTAACCTACTCCCATTGAAGTAACCAGGAAACATAGTGCCATCCAGCGCCTATAATTGACATGTGCCTAATTCTAGTATCTTAGTTACTACAAATGGTCCCAACCAATGCACTTTAAGTTTTCTAGGATGGTGCACAAACTTAGAGTCATATAACAAAACCATCTTCCCTACTACAAAAGACTTATTCTTAATACATATGTCATGTCAAGCCTTATGGCATGCTTTCACTATCTTCGATTCAATCGTGTAATGATGTGCCTCTCATACAGATGCATTATTTTATTAATGCACTCCTCTATTGCTTTCTCATCATCCAATTCTCTTGTGCGTGTAATACGTAGGGAGGGTACCATAAACTATAAAGGAAAGAATACCTTTGGGTCAAACACTAACTGAAAGGGTGTTTCCTTGTTCAACCTTTTATATGTTTTTCTATATGCCGATAATATTGTTGATACCTTATCATCCCAATATTTCCTTTGAAAATCACAAATCTTTATTAAAATGTATGTCCCATAATTTTATTAAAATCCTATGCAATACCATTGCATTATGGGTGATAGGGGGTAGTTTTATGATGTGCTATCATGAAATCTGCCAAGAATATCCTAATTGTATTATTCATAAAATGAGTTCCTCTATCACTTGTAAGGATCAATGGACAACCATACTTGCTTATGATGTTTTTCCATAGAAATCAAGTTGTTTTCTGTAGTGCAAACCTTTGTAGGTGCGGCATCCACCCACATAGTTAAGTAATTTTTGTATGTTATTATGTAACATGTGCATGTCATGTGTGAAAAATGTGTGATTGGGCCAACAAAGTCAATTTCCCATTTCTCAAATGGTTTTACACTTGCTATAGGGTGCAATAACATTTGATCTTGATTCCCTTGTTTACCTATCCACCGTGATGGTCAATGTTGATGATTATCCTTACAGATGAATTGCTAGAGTTGTTGGATACCTTAGGTTGGTGGGACGTGCACCCTAAGGTAACCTCCATATTTTAAAGAAGTTGTATCTTCTCTGTAGTGTGAGATAGGGTCGGGAAGAATCATAAAAATAACTAAGGCGATGCGTTGAAAAGGGAAGAAGTTAGTCATGAATATGACTTCCTAAATTAGGAGGAGGTGAGGAATGAAAAGGCTAGAAAAATGCACCACAAGCTATAAATGATTCACACAGAGTCCCAATTCAAACTACTGAAGAAATAATTTGGAGAATAGTAACAACATTATAGGCATACACAATATACCAACATTAAAATAAAGGCTATCAAAGACAATACAGATTATGCAAAGGATGGATGAAATGCACCATAGGGCATATTATATTACTCCAAAATATGTGCACAATACAACAACATATAAGAGGCAAGCAAAGTGTTATTACAAAGCTCAGAGAGAAGGCTAGAGCTCCATCCCCTTGATTTTTACATAAGAGGAAATGAGATAGAAAAGAAGAATTGGTTAGCTCCAATATCCATGATTTTTAAAACCTTTCATTTACAATATATAGGATGGGAAGAAGATAATTTTTGAACTATTTCCCAACTGCTTGTTAATTATGGTAAATGGTTTGAAGTGACAGAAGTAGATTATGAGATCTATCTCACACTTCCCCATGATTTTTTTTTCAAGGAGTGAGAGCCATACTCATTTAATACATCCCTTAACTATTTTGCAACCAACTCCTTGGAGTGGAATTATTATTTCAAATCTTTATTACATATCTAAAATTCATGCATCGGGTTCTAGGATCATGATTCCGACGACACCTATTTTTATACTATTCTATTAAAATTGACCCCTCAAGTGTAGGTGAACAAATTAAGTATTCATAGGTTCACACTCTTCACATAGAACTATGCATTAATTTTGTCACTAAAAAGACCAGCCAAATGACCCTTTGTCTTTGATCTTTTGAAAAGATCTTGAGCATTTAAAACTTTTAGATAGGCTTCATAATTGCCCATACGTGGTATTTGGCTTCTCATCAATCCTTCACAACCTACTTCAAACTTGGAGCCCATTTATTGCGAGATCCATGTGGAAGCCAAGCGCTTCTCTAGGATCTCTGCTTCCTTGGTAGCTTTTAGAAGTGCGTCAGGTTGACACTTGGCATCGTCCACGAGCCTACTAATTTATTCTAAGCAAGTAAAATACCAGCCACGTATTAATGCGAAGAATTTTTCTTCGGCAGGAAACTCATAGTTGACTCCATGTGTAAGCCCCATGGGATTTTGAGGCTTGCTCCCCCTTTTGCTTTTTGGAACTTGTGCCAAGTTTACAATTGGCATCATCAGCAAGATCGCTGCTTTATTTTGAATTGGCTTATCCGACTTAGTTTTCATCATTGATTCGACTAAGTATTTCTTCCATGTTGTCAAAGGCTTAGCCCCTGGTGGAATTCAAATCTATAAGAATCTCATAGCTTACTTATTTAATTCCAGAAAGAATCTACTTGTTATCTAATTTTAGCATGCAGTGTAGGAAATTAGAAAATAGTCACACACCTTGATAAATGCCTTTGTATCCTTAAAAGTATTTCCCACCATAATCCATCCATTATTATCTTGTATGTTGTTGCTTCACCTACATAATTTCCTCTAGCTATCCCTCCATGTGCTTCCTCCATTATTGCTTCGTGCTCATGCTCTAGCACACATGTGTGCAAGATATCATCTCTACCTATCTTATATAGGTCTCCTCCAATGAGTCGATATGACACTATATGAATCACAATCTTATTCTTTTCCATTGTCTTCATACCTTTAGGCACAACTCCATTGTGCAAGAATACTTCAATATATTCTAAGTTTATTGGTGTATGGTTTAGTATAAAAAGCTGGGCATTTAGAATAGTGCCTTTTATGCTTTGCACTTCCTCCCGATTTAATCCTTGAAAAATGATCAAGTCCCAATTTTATCTTACCAGGATTCACTATAAATGAGAAATCAAACTCCTGAAATAACAAGATCCATTGTGAGATGCACCCCTACAAAACATGATTATTGACCAAGTACTTCAATGTTATATGATCAATATAAAATATAAATGGTGTGGCCAACAAGTACTTCCTAAACTTGTGAAGCACATATATCATAGATAAATATTTTCACTTCATAGTTGTATAATTTTCTCGGTTGTTGTGAGCTTTTTTCTCATAAAATACATGGGATGATCAACATTACCTTCACTTGGTTGTGCTAAATTATACCAATTGTTGTTCCAGAAGCATCTACATGGACATGAAATGACTTGTTCTAAAAAGGGAAGCATAAGATGGGTGTGTTGGTTATATTCTCCTTCAAAGTCTCAAAAGCTTGTTGTTGCACATCCGATTTCATAAAATATGAATGTAAATATTTCATATAACTGATATACAATGAAATATAAGTGCTCGGCAATTTATTTGATATTTATTTCTAAGAAAATGTAGTAGATAGGGAACTTACCTTAATTTTGCTTATCCCAAAGTGATTCTGAACTAGAGAATGTGATGGAAAAGGAGCAAAAACTATCGCAATGAGCCTAAAAATGTAGAGGAGGTGGGAATGCTTAGATACGGGTGCCTACAGGTGCCCAAGACCTCTTTGGAGGCATTGGAGTCTACATAAATGGTTAGAACCTGGTTACGATCATGTCACTAGGGTTTCACACTTATTCAACTTTGGTTGCTTATATGTTGCACTTGGATCATCGAGGTACCTATAAACCTACACACAAATATCCTCCTACAAAACCCTAAAAAAGACATCAAATCCTAAAAATGAAAGATGCAAAATGAGGGGTTAAACTATCCTCATCTATCACAATGGTGAAATTATGACTAAGTGATACACTACATATCATAACCAATGTAGTTCTATGTTCTTGTGTGTGCAATGGTGCTCCTAGGTCACCTTCTTTCCAATAAAGCTAAGATAATAGGTGGTAGCTAGATAAAATGTAAATATGTGGATGGAATAGAATGAAATCCCCTTCCTATACAGTGTGTATGTAGATTAATGTTCCCAAATGCAGTCCCTTGAGGTATGTAGATAAATATCCCTTGATAAGAATTTCCACCCACCATTATAATGGTATGTATGTTGTGTTTATATAGGAATCTATTGCTTGAATTCTGACACTAATGACAAGACATGAAGAATAGTACCTCGGGATATGAGTGGGAAAACTGAAAAGAATGACTTCAAATGTCAAAAATAAGATCAAACATAAAGAGGGAATGCGCACCCGGGATGGAAAAGAGTGCTTAGGAGCTAGTGTCCAAAGACAAATGATGTTAAATGAGTGGAGATTGAGTGACAAGGATACCGATAATCTAACAAGCTGGGTGTATGAGTGACAAGTGTGAAATTTAAAAGTAATATAAACTAAAAAAACAAGCAGATTGGACTAGGGAATGGGTCACCAATGAATACTTTTCTTATGCAAGATCCATATATAAAACAACATACTTGGTAGTATAGTAAATAGTAGTAAGTACATGATTTTGTGTCTACATTTCCCCCACTTTATATTGTTGAGTGAAATATCGGTAACATAAAGTAGATAGAGATGCATACCTGAGAAAAGTCCAGAGAATCCCATGTTATAGAAGCATGTTCCGATATTGTATAAGTATGCGTAGAATGATAACATATAGCATGGAGAACCATGGATCAACGTGTCAATCCATGCGGTGTAATGAGAGACATGGGACCGTTATGAGAATCACTAAATGAGGTTGATAATTTTGATATTGAGTGATTAGAGATTTTGATTTCATTTGTTGATGGAGATGTGTTGGGGTGGGGAGTGATCGGTTCCCAACCTAGTTTTTGTGCGATAAAAACTAAGGATTTAGGCATCCTACCACCAGAGGAAGAGTGTAGGGAGAGAGGTACAATTTTACTCTCCAAATTTAACTACATCCTCAAAAGGTCTAGCTGCTACGAGATAGAAAAAAACTGAATTTTGTTGATTTGGATCCATTTTGCTTTATTTCGATCAAATGTGAATAACCCATATAGGATCAGTATAGGAAATGAAATGACCTATCATTTCTTCCACTCTAGGGTATCACCGCAATGTATATGAGATAGATTCCATATTAGGTCATCTGGAAGTGATAGAAAATGTATAATAACTTCCCATGTTAGGTCATCTAGGAAAGTGGTGATGTAACTCCCAAGTTAGGTCATCTGGGAGGATAAATATGTTGTGTTGTGTTGTTTGTTTGGTGTGATTTCAAATAGTAGAAAGTTTTGGTTGTCAAGATTTGAATAAGTGTGATTGATTGATTGGTGTGATTTCAAATAGTATAAAGTTTTTGTTTTCAAGATTTGAATATGTGTGATTGATTGATTGGTTACTCATGGAGAGATTTTATGCTTGTTGCCCCTAGATGAAGTTGTCGGGGAGAATCGCTAAAAAGTGGTGAGAAATGTGGCATGATGTATAATTTTTTTATAATGATAAATTAGAAATTTATAATGTTTGTGTAATGGTGTGAGAGGGATTATGGGATGCCCCGATTGTATGCCCCCTTTTAGCGAAAGGGGAGTGATGATGAGAATGAACGTTGAGCCAAAAGTAATTGTGTAATGATGTAATAGTGAATATATGATAGGTATCACAAAAGTGTGTGTATATCAATTTGAAACGATGTCAAGGAGGAATATAGTGTTTGTGGAATGTGTATGATACGATAATAGGTGGAATTCTGAAGAGAATGACACAAATGAGATAGGAATCAGAGTAGGGATGCACAAGATATGATTGAAATCATGCAATGTGTATTAGTTTGAAGGATAAGTGTGAATAATGACTATAACATGGTAAGTAATGGGAATTTACTATAAATAGTAATATGAAAAAGTGAATAGGCACTTCATTTGATTATTACGCAAGTGTGATTTAGAGCTCTAGGTGTGTGAAGATGCCTCAAGTGAGAGCACCATGATTGAGTCAATTTGAGATGGTGGTAGTAGCTGTGGCGTCACATATGACAGCTAAGCTAGTAAGTGTGATTTTTTTCAAAAATCATGTTGAAATTAGTCATTTTTGATGAATTTTTGCAAAAACAATATTTTGAGTTTCTTGGTGTTTTGGACCTTGAAAAGAGCACTAAAGGAGCTAATGAACTTTAGGACGTTAGCACCCAGATATAGGCATTGGTGACTATTATCACACAAAAGTAGCACCCTGAGATTTGGAAATGCAAATCTCTACTTTTTGCTAACATGGGACAATATCTCAAGTTGCGAGATCTGCTACTTGAGATCGACCTCTGGAGAAGATTGGTTCCTCTACCTAATACTAATGCTAAAACTACTCCTAAGAAGGAAATGCAGCTAACTAATCCTAAATTAACCATTCCAAGGGACCGGGGGAGAGAGAGGTTTAGAAAGATGCATGAAAGGGAAATCCTACACTAAAGAGGTGATAACATCAACAAAAGGGGATGCTAGATAGTTTCCCAATGCCTGAAATAGAGAGAGGTGAGGAATGGAGAGGATGGCTAAGCATCACAGACCAAAGATAGATTCACATAGAACACCATTTCATCCCAAGGTAATACAACTACACCTAACCCGTAATGGACACCAGAATATGCACAACATACCCATAAAAAACAGAGAGGCAAGCTAGAACAATGAAATAATATGCAAAGGATAGAAAAATTTATCACAAAACATTGATTTATTGCTCCATCGAGTTGCACTACACATCATTGGTGGGTGAGAGGTAAGAAAATTCCATTACAATGCTTAGGGAGGAGGTTTAAATCCCTCACATTCATCTAAGAAGAGAAGAAGAAGGATGGGGTGCAAGGATAAAAAATCCTAACTCTTGAAAATGTGCAACCCCTTTATATTATATAGCAAAAGCATAGGAGAGGTGAGAGAGGAAAAGCATTAAATGTAGCTCAACCTTTCACTAAAAGCAAATGGTGCACTTGGATTGTTATTGGAACTTGAAAATCCCTCCTGAATTTTCCCTTTTAAACCCAACATTTTTTCATTTTTGATAGATCCATTCTTTTAGGATCGAAAAGACCTTTTAAACGACTATAATTTTGTTAAATTTTGATTACTAGGGCAAGAGATATCATCATTTTATTAAGAGGTGCGTTTTGTGTGTTTAAGGGCTCCATTCACCTCCCACCAAGCTATTCCATCACCAAATCACTGGCTCCTCACCTACCGACCACCTAACTCACTTTAAGAAGCTTTCCTCATAACTCGGTGCCAATGCAATGTTTCAAGGGTGGTTTATGAGGTTACATTTGCATTTGTTCGGTGTGTGCATTGTTTAATTGCTTTCCTACCTTAGTATCGATTACCCTTAGCTTAGTCTCCTCACAAAGTGGGTTTATTTTTTCATTGTGCATTTACATCAGGTGTAGATAGTGTTACGACATCATGTTTCCCAAACCACGCAAACCAATGCACTAGGAACCTCGACCCCGACTCATGGAAAGTGGGCATGGATCTTGCCAAACATCAACACCACCCCCACATGTAACCTATTGATGTAAATCCCATCCTTCACTTGACACACACCAACCACCCCAACTTGCCATGTTGGGTCGGTGATCCAACTCTCCTCTCGCACCATCCAGTGCCATGCCCCATGTTTCGATACAAACATCAACCTCGCTAGATCACTTGTCCTATTTCTTTGAATAATGTCTTGATGCTCCAAATCCTCGCGAGTGCTAATGCAACTCACACAAGTTGTTTAGGCTCCCAACTCAGCCCACATGGAATGTAGGTCACCCAAGCCATATAGACACCCCACTTACATTTTCATTAGATAAGCCTGCCGAGTTGATTTCTAGCTCAATCACCCTTTGGAGGCCCTTTGGGGCATTTTTATCATTTTTCAATTCCTTAGGTATTTTCCCCACATTTTAATGTCGAGGAAATTTGAGGGAGAAGGTGTGAAATGCTTGAAGACTAGAATTCTTCAATGTTTCCCATTTTTTCCCTTTTTACTTGAATGAGGATCGGGGGCCCGTTTTACCCCGAAGCAGAGTCTTGAGCCCTAAATTGGCCCGATTGACGTGAATGGCCCCAAATATTCCATGAATGCCTAAAGGTTCTCCCTAATCATGAAATTTGGCATGCAAACCTAGATATCACTATGTGGCCCTACCTAGTGTCTAGTCTAGATTCTACCTTATTCTTCATTTTACCCGGGGTGGGTAAAATGGATAACAAATTTGGTGACTTACGGGGCCATCTTCCTACTAGATGGGTTGACTAGTTGCCTTGAGGCATCTATTCGGCATGGAGTCATCGTTGAGGCTCGAGAACTAATTCAAACACTTGAAATTTTGATCTTGAGTCTACTTTACACGCTTACCATCTCTCTTTACATGTTTACCATCTCTCTTGCAAGATTTTGAATTAAGATTTTTGTGAGAGTGGAAAATTGTCTTGAACACCGGGTTTCAACATTTCCTTATGAAATTATGACCTATTGGACCTCATGATAAACATTTGAATTACTTCCCAACATCGATCTTGCCAAGTATGGAGCACACAAAAACTAATGATTTCTAGCATGCATATCTCATTGCGAGTTTTGAATAAAGCACTTGTTGGTTCTAAACATCATGGAAATCTATTAAATTTTGATCCTTTTTCCCTCATGAGTTGCTTAAACACTTTTGAGGCGAGAAAACTTGTGACATGGAAATTTGCCCTTCAAGGTTTATTCTCTTATTCTGCAAAGGGCCTTAGAAGCTCAAATTATTGTCCTTAAGGAACAAGAAGATGGAACATATTGAAATTTGTCACTTGTCAGATTTAGTTGCTCTATATTTAGATTTTCTTGAAAATTGCAACTATTTCCTACAAGTGTGAGCTTCTTTCTGTAATACTATTAGGGGAGGCCTTTTGAAACATGGTACATTATGTAAGATCAAACACGAAAAAAACTATCTGAGAATATCAAATCATATATGCTCAAGTGAGACATGTAGAGTGTGTAAAAGCACTTGTTATACTCAAAGCAAACCTACCTACCCTACACTAACCGGAGGTAAGGAAGACTTCAAACAAACCCTGCAACTAGTTGTGAGAAGTAGCTTCCCTTTCTCACAATTTTAGACCATGCAAATGGCTTGGAATTGAACATGGTCCTTGTCATCAATGGAAAGTTATTCCGAAGTTGGCTTTCCATTTTAGAACCAAAGGTACCAACAAAAAACAAGAAAATTACCTCCTTGAGCTGGTTTGCATTGGACTCCTAGAGATTTTGACACCGGCCCTTGGTGCTTTATGTCTCTCCCTCATGCCTTGAAGTGGACATGACCAGTTGTGGCTTCTCCATCATCTCTAATGAATCCAAGTAACTTATCGGGCATGGCTTGATCCAATGGATGTGCTCGTTGTTCTAAGTTCTAACTCCATTAAGGAAGTCCTCTTGTAGGCCTCCTGGAAAAGGTGGTTACTTGTGGGATGATCCTAAATTTTTGTGCCTCCATAAATAGTTGGCTCTCTACCTCGATAGTGGTGTGTAAGGATTTTCATCCTTGTTCTATTCTCCTTCCATTACAATTTGCATATTTAGAAGCAAGATTAGGATCCTAAACTCACAACAGAAATCCTTAAATGATTATATCTTCATCCAAAGCTTTTGAATTTGATTCAATCTCCTCCACTCTAGGTTCAAGAGGAATATTGTGGGAAGCAAGTTCTTCTTAAATATTAATTTCCATGGAAAGAGGTTCTTCATGTTGAAGGATAGGTGATGGGATAAAAAAGTCCGAGTTCAAAATCCTCTTCCTCACCACTACTATCTTCCAAATCAGACAAGTAGTCAACCTCTTTGTTATTGAGTTGTGGACCTAAATTACTTCACAAATAAGAATGATTTATAACTTGCAGGTTACATAGAATCGACACCGGTCAAGGAACCGACACCGGTTACCTATGTGTTTATGTTTTTATTTTAGACGTGGGATTAGATCCAACCTTTGATTTAAAGGTGATCTAAAGGTTATAAATGTATAGCTAAGGTGCCCTAAGTTTGTATATGGCTATATAAATTTTAAATCTAGGTTTAGAAGAGTGATTACATGTGGAATCCTTGGTTGAGAGGATGAAGAAGAACAAGAACAAGAAGAAGAAGAAAAAGATGGTTACATGAAGACAAAGATTTCATGGAGAGAAGTTGGACAGAAGGAAATAACAGGTACATCTGAATGGTGAGAAGAGTGTAATGTCTTCTACTGTATTTCCTTTGTATTGTTATTGTCTCATTGTAATGGCTTGCATAGTATGAAAAACACATAGAGTTTCTTCTTGTAGATCCACATGTTGTTGTGAGATCTTGTATTGAGTTTCTTCTTGTAGATCCATAGGTTGTTGTGAGATCTTGTATTGTAGATCCATGAGATCATGTTGTATTGTTGATCCATGTAGATCTAGTATTGTAGAGGAGGTTTTCTTCATGTTTGCACTGGTTGATGCAATGATGGAGGAGATACTTACTTCTTGGTGCACAATTATGGTTGCACATTGGTAAACCCATTTGAGAGGTCTTGTTTGCAGGTTCACATGAGAGATTGGTTGCATTTTAGAGATGCAATAGTTCTTGGTTATGTGATATCTACTGGTGGTTTAGAGGCATGGTTGTAGTGCACTCATGGAGATATATTTAGATATCTGTTAGAGGAGATACTCTTGGAGAGATGCATTGTACTCTTGTATAGAAGAGTTATCTTTTAATCTTGTTCATTGTATATATATTTAAACCTATATCTTTGGTTGACGTAGCCCACATTGGGTGAACCACAAGTACATTTTTTTATGTGTGTGTAATTTGTTTTGATTTAGATTTATCTAGTTTACATTTCCACTGCTGTATATTTTGGGAATTGATTCCATTTCCACATTCCATATTCCCAACAACTGGTATCAGAGCTTGGTTGAGCTTGGTTAGATTTTTATCTGATACCAATAAGTGGTATCAAGATCGATGGCTTTAGTTGTCAAAGAAAGGATTTTCTTCAGGGTTTTGTTAGTGGTATTACTGACAGATGTATGAGAGAAGGTTTTGTTTTTCCTGATGTGAAAATTGCAGGGAGATATTTAATCTCAAGTGGGAGCTGGAAATGAAAGGTTGTTTAAAATGATAGTGACCAATGTCGATATGATAACCAATTCTAACATTGATGTTCCATAAGCGATATTGGCATGGTGAGTGTCTTGGTGTTGGTAAGGTGATGTATTTCATCTTGGTGCAGTTTTATTGCATGTATGTTGTTGTAAAGTTTCTGTGCAAGGTTTGGGTGCTTCTTGAAATGAATGGCTCAGCACAGCTATCGGCTTTGGTCAGAGTAGGCACCTAGTTTGGTGTACTATGCCAATTTGTGGCATTTTGTTAGTTCCAATAGCACTGATGTCGGTTAGTGAACTAACATCAATCACAAAGGGGAATAAGTACCGGTCACAGATGTGATCGGTCTCTGTGATAATGAGTTTACACAGGG
Source organism: Taxus wallichiana var. yunnanensis (assembly GCA_018340775.1). Classification (NCBI taxonomy): domain Eukaryota; kingdom Viridiplantae; phylum Streptophyta; class Pinopsida; order Cupressales; family Taxaceae; genus Taxus; species Taxus wallichiana. The sequence continues at coordinate 622,712,102 of CM031241.1, read as the reverse complement.
TTTTTTTGCAGCAAAAGATGGCATGAATGGTTCAATGTCCTATTTTGGAGGATTAGGTTTCTGGCATAGAGTGTACGGTAGAAACATAGTAGATCACTTCAATGTTTGAATCAGAAAGAGGATAGAGTTGGCTCTGTGAGTCCAGTGAGACTTGGGTCAGGTATCTCTATATGGTTCATGTTTTATTTCTTTCATTTGAAGTAACTAGTATTATGTTTGGATTGTGTGCATGAGTAAAATATGCACCATGGATATTTTGTGAGCTTGAATTTTATTTTCGGATGTGTTGGAATCTTGAGGACAAGGGTATCTATTCTAAGGATGAGATCCTCAATGAAAAGTTATTTTTAGACACAGTTGCAGGTAATGAAAGATGTTGAGTACACATGGATGAAAAGAAGGTGATTTAACCTACTTCATAAGAATTCCAAACTTATGTGATGTAGAATTATTCTTTGATAATAAGGGAATCAATTTTATATTTTCTTTCATTTTTATTTCTCGCTGATATATATATTAGAGATTTTGAGCTTGGTGATTAGAAGTAGTGTAAGGATTTCATGTTGAGTGGGAGCAAGCCATGGTTGTTTGAATTACAGGTTAGACATATACACATGTGCGGAGTGAGAGGAGTATGATACTATTCAGAGTAACATGAGGCACAAGTTGTTTTGGAGGAAAATCACAATTTTGTAGGTATTTTGAGATTAGTGCATGATGATGTCACTTCCAGTTTTACTTTTTGGTGCCTGGATATCCTTATGGGATGATAGTTGATGGTTGTTTGGGTGAAGAAGAGAGAAATGTTATTGACATTGAAGGGTAAAGAAGGAAAATATGTTTGTTATAGGTTACAATGTGACACAATGTATATTTACATCTTATTGATGTTTCCCTTGTTTGCTTTCATCTTGGATGGTTTGTGCAGTATGTTTGATGACATTATTTTGTTGGTATTTGCACTAGTTATTAGTAGCATGGTTAACATGGTTGTTGTTGTTGTTGACATTGATGAGCATAGGATTCATATGTGGCTTTGGAGTTAGTCGATGAGAGACTTGGAGCTTCTGGAGAGCCTGATAATATGGATGGATGTATATGGTGAGTTTATACATATGGATAGATTTTGTTTTGTGAGTCTATGATGATGCAGATATTTTTTTTACACATGGATTCCTATGAGCATGGTTTAGATTCCCTTGAGCATGAGTAGGGGATGTTTTTATTTCCTCTTATTACTTTGTTACTCCATGATAGATATATTTTCTACAGATGGTTGTCTTGGACATGCAAGTTGTTTATGTAGGGTTGGATTTGTAGAATGTAGTGTTTGGATTCTTTGAGTTATGCAGGTTTTGTGGATTGATCACCCACTTGTTGCATGTAGAACTCATTTGGGTTATCTTACCTAGGATCTTGTTTATTGCTTTCGCATATTCCATTTTGACTTGTCTTTGGTCAGTTGCATTGGTGGTAGCATGGAGACATGGATAGATGGTTGGAGAACATGGTTTGTTATAAAGGTATGGCTATGGTTGTGATTGAAGCTCATCACTTTAGTTTGAGTGGGAGCTTCTGAGGTATTATTAGTCATGGTGACTTGGTTGCATGAGAGGCTTGGTGTTACGATTTAGTGGGAGCTTGATGTATGGATATCTTGTGTATCACGTATTAGTAGTAGCTTCGTGTAGGTATATGGTAAGTCATGGTTTGTTATCTTCTTGGTTTTAGAAGATGGTTTAAAATATTGTTTTTGAGAGAATTGTTGAAGTAAAGAATAGTTGGTCTTCACATTATGTAGAGGATGGTAATGTACAAGTACAAGTTCAACAATTTATCTCCAAGTGGGATATTGTTGAGTTATGGAGATGAATTTCTTCACAAATAAGCATTATTTACAACTTGCAGGTTTACATAAGAACCGACACTAGTCGAGGAACCGATACGGTAGGGAACCGACACTTGTCGTGGTACCAACACCGGTCGGGAATCGACACTTGTTACCTGTGCATTTATGTTTTTATTTTAGACGTGCGATTAGATCCAACATTTGATTTAAAGGTGATATAAAGGTTGTAAATGTATAGCTAAGGTGCCCTAAGTTTGTATATGGATATATAATCTTGAAAGATAGGGTTAGAAGAGTGATTGCATGTGGAATCCTTGGTTGAGAGGATGAAGAAGAAGAAGAATAAGAAAAACATGGTTACATGAAGACAAAGATTTCATGGAGAGAAGATAGACATAAGGAAATAATAGGTACATCTGAATGGTGATAAGAGTGTAATGTCTTCTACTATATTTCCTTTTCTTGATCCAAAGCACATGGTTATATTTCCTTTTATTGTCTCATTATAATGGATTGCATAGTATGCAAAGCATATAGAGTTTCTTCTTGTAGATCCACGTGTTGTTGTGAGATCTTGTATTCAGATTTCTTCTTGTAGATCCATAGGTTGTTGTGAGATCTTGCAATTTAGACCCATGCAATCATGTTTCATTTTTATCCATGTAGATCTACTATTGTAGAGGAGGTTGTCTTCATGTTTGCATAGGTGGATACAATGATGGAGGAGATACTTACTTATTGGTGCACATGTTATGGTATCACATTGGAAGACCCATTTAAGAGGTCTTGCTTGCAGATTCATAGGAGAGCTTGGTTGAAGTTCAGAGATATCTATTGGTGGTTTAGAGGCACAATTATAATGCACTCATGGGGATCCGTTTAGAGATCTGCTAGAGGAGATACTCTTAGAGAGTTGCATTGTACTCTTGTATGGAAGAGTTATTTTGTACTCTTTTTCATTATATATAAATTGAGATATTTATCTTTGGTGGACATAGCCCACATTGGGTGAAGCTGTGATACATGTTGTATTGTGTGTGTGTACTTTGATTTGATTTGGATTTATCTAGTTTACACTTCCCTTTGTTGTAGATTTTGGGGAATTTATTCCATTGCCACATTCCATATTCCCAACACTTGTTGTCCGAAAATTCCAAGGGTTCTTCTTCTTTCATGGTGCCCTTTAGATCTATAACCTGTTCACCATGTGTTGCCTCATGCTCAATCATAAAGTTTGAGAGTTCAAACTCATCCTCAAATTCAAATTTTTGAAAGGATGGAGGGGAAGAAGGGACTGAAATTTATTCCATAACGTGCTCATTGTCAAGACCTCTAAAATTAAAAAGTATCCCTCCATAGCATGTGGCTCCTCAAGGTTGGTTTGATTAATGATGTTGGCTTTGGTGGATCAATGTAACTTACCAATAAGGTAGAAAGCTCAAGACATGCAAGGCAATTAGGATCACTACATTCCATTGCAATGCCTTTCATGTTTGGGAGATTCTCCTCCTCTCGAAGATTTGGAGTTTCCTCTTCTTCTTATGACTCTACCAACTATGGTGGATAAGAAAATCATGAAAATACAGTGCTGATGTGGACACTATATTAAAAAAAAATGGAATGTTGATCATCATTCTCTCCGCTTTTGCTACAAATTCATTTTGAACTAGCTTTGGTTGGACCTCAGCCTCCTCTGAAGGCTTGATCATCAAGGGGATTTTATCAATCCCGAATCTTAGAGCCAAGCTCACCACGATTTTCATCATTTTTTATTTGTTTGGATCTTCTTGTTGTTTATCCCCTTGAATTGTTTTTTGAGTTCCTTCTTGACATGGGTTTGGGATTGCGAGAGGAGTAGTGGGTAGAGTCTTTACTAATTTTTGTTGTGTTGGTGGTGGTAGAGGAGATTCAAATTGTTGTTTCTACGGAGGGGATGGATTTTGGAAGGGAAGAGGGTAGAGAAATAGAGATGGGATGGAAGATTAGAGAATGGAAAAATGGATTCCAAAATGGAGGCGGAGAGACAAATCTTGGGGTTTGGAACTCGGATTTGAGATGTAAATGGTTGTGGGATGGCAATGTATGGGTTCCCCATTGACGAGGATGAGATGACATTGGATTTATAATCCTCTATCTCCTCAATCCATCTTTCAAGTTGTGGCAACATCTCAAATATGAAACCAAGCTTCTAGTGCGGGATGTACTAAAATGGTGTAGGGCTAATCCACGGACAAGGTCCCCTAAAACCAATTCTAAATGCTTTGAGTTGATTTTTGTCCCTTGACAGCACCATGCCCGCCTCTATTTTTTGAACCTTGAATAGTAACTTAGTATCCGTAGGTGTGGAATAACCTCCAAAATCCATGTACCCCTACCCCTGAAAAGCCGCATAGTCCGGTGGATAACCAAACTGATCCTATTTTTTCTCATGGGGGTATACATACTCAAAATGATTTTCATCATAGCATAAATTTGGAGGGTTTGATAATAACCCGGAATGAGTTTTGCAAATGTGAAGGAGGGTTGAAATAGTGTTGTTGCCACTACAAGTGTGAATTCCATGCAGGAAGTGAAGCCATGATTGCATGACTTCATGGAATGGAAGATAATGAAAAGAGATGGAAGAAAAAATGGATGAAAATTAATGGAAGAAGTGGTCTCAGTAACTCAGAGAATGGGTTGTTTGACTAGATGGAGTCACTAGATGTGTTTAGAATTTTCCTCAAAAGGCTGGGATTTTACTAGGAACACATCACCCTTGGAAAAATAGAAATGCAAGCTTTGAAGGGTACCAAACTTGATTTCAGGTTTTACAACCTGCCATGTAGCTACCAATTCTGAAATATAAAGGGAAGAACTTAGGTCATACAAAGCATCCTACAAAACCCAAATTTACTTGTGTTGGAACTTGGGACTTGTTTTACAGCTGTGGAAACTCAAAATGCCTTTGTCGAAGTTAGGGCATGTAATCCCCAAAATCTGAAATGCCTTGATTTGGTCCATTTGATGTTCTATAACCTTTAAATCCCAAAGTAGCTTGCAAGTGCCTCCAAATATCTAAATCTCCACCGAGAGTATAATGATATTTGATGAAAATAGAGGTGTAGATTGAACAACACACTGGTTAATGATTTTTTACTTCTTTGTTGTCCCACTAGGCGTGCCAAAAAATTTATCACAAAAATTAACACTTGAGATTTGGCAAATGTAGATCTCTCATTTTTTCTAACGTGGGACCATCTCTCAAGTTGTGGGACCTGATACTTGAGATGGAACTTTAGAGAATGCATGTTCCTCTACCTAATGCTAATGCTAAAACTACTCCTAAGAAAGGAAATGCAACTAACTAATCCTAAAATAACCATTCAAAAAGACCAAGGAGAGAGAGAGAGAGGTTTAGAAAGATGCATGAAAGGGAAATCCTACACTTCGAGGTGATAGAACCAAGAAAAGGGGATGATAAAAAGTTTCCCAAAGCCTGAAACAAAGAGAGGTAAGTAATGGAGAGGATGGCTAAGCATCACAAACCAAAGATAGATTCACATAGAACACCATTTCATCCCCAAGGTAACACAACTACACCTAACCTGCAATGGAAACAGAATATGCACAATATACCCATATAAAAAGAGAGGCAAGTTAGAACAATGAAATCACATACAAAGGATAGAAAAATGTATCACAAAACACTAGATTTATTGCTCCATCGTGAGTTTCATAACACAACATTAGTGGGCGAGAGGTAAGAGAATGCCATTAGAATACTTAGGGAGGAGGTTTGAATCCATCAAATTCATCCCAAAAGAGAAGAAGAAGGAGGGGGTATAAGGAGAAAAATTCCTAACTCTTGAAAATGTGCAACCCCCTTTATATTATATATTAGAAGTATAAGAGAGGAGAGAGAGGAGAAGAATTAAATGCAACTTAACCACCCACTTAAAACAAATGGTGCACCTGGCCTATTATTAGAACCCGAAACTCTCTCCTCAAATTTTCCTATTAAACCTAAAGAACTTTTGATCTGTCCATTCTTTTGATCTCACAAAGAAACTTCGATGAATATAATTTTGTTAAATTTTGATAACTAGGGTGAAAGATATCATCATTTTCCTAGGAGGTGCATTTTGTGTGTTTGAGGGCTCCATTGACCTCCCACCAAGTTATTCCCTCACCAAATCGCATAGATCCTCACCTACCCCGCCACCTAACTTTCCTAGGGTTTCCCACCTCATAACTTGGTGCCAATACAATGTTTGGGGGTGGGTTATGAGTTTGCATTTGCATTAGTTCGAGTGTGTGTATTGTGTAATTACTTTCCCGCCTCCGCATCCGATTACCCCTAGCTCAAGTATCCTCATAAAGCAGGCTCAAGTTTTCATTGTGCATTTAGACTAAGCATGGATAGTGTTGTGACTTCATGTTTCCTTGACCTCCCGACCTGATGCACTAGGAACTGCTGACCCCGACTTGTGCAAAGCGGCGCGGATCCCGCCGAACATCAACACCGCCCCGCATGTGATGTGTTGATGCAAATCTCATCCCCACTTGACACATGCCGACCACCTCAGATTTCCAAGTTAGCTCGGTGATCCAACTCTCCTCTACACCATCTAGTGTTGTGTCACCACGTGTCCGTGCAAACATCAACCCCACCGGATCACTCACCCCGTTTTTCCAAACAAGGTCCCGACACTCCAACTCTCTGTGTAGGTGCTAATGTAACTCACCCAAGCTGTTTAGAATCCCCAACTCGGCCTACATGGAATGTATCTTACTTGAGCCATATAGACACCTCACTTACATTTTCATTGGTGAGCTTGCTAAATAGCTCGGCTAGATGTGCTAATTTATAACTCAATCGCGCTTTGGAAGCCCTTTGGGAATTTTTATCATTTTTTCAATTTCTTAGGGATTTTCCCAAATTTTTAATTCGGAGAGGTGAGTGATAGGTTGTGAAATGCCTAAAGACCGGAATTCTTCAATGCTACCTATATTTTCCCTTTTTACTTAAATGAGGATCCAGGGCTAGTTTTACCTTAAAGCGGAGTCTTGAGCCCGAATTGGCCTGATTGACCCGGATGGCCCCAAATATTCCCCGAATTCCTATAGGTGCTCCATAGTCATGAAATTTAGCCTAAAATAATTGTGAGGCCCTACCCGGTGTTCGGTCTCAATTTTACCATGTTGTTCGTTTTACCTAGGGTGGGTAAAATGGCTAACAATGACCTCGCTCTTGGATGCATGTGTCTTACTCCTAGGCACCTGGTGACCTAGAAGGATTTTTCTTAGCCCAAAGTGTGAGAAATGTAGATATTGATGTTTTTTTATGCTATTGGTAGGTGTATTTACATATGTATGGGTTATAAGGCCATGTTTGTTGTCATTTTGTGTTATGCATAGGGATATTCATTCACGACCATTTAGTGGTGGTCGTAATTTGAGTACATTATTGGGATTGGATTTTCGGATGATAAGTGACATGTTCTAAACTGTGTTGGCTGATAAAACATAACGAGGATAGGAGATGTGCCCATAATATGCCTATGATCAAATATTTTTGTGAGAGGTGGTGTGCAGACACTTACACATCTTGTTTTCCTACGGGTGAGATGACCGTGACTTTGGAGGACATATATTGCATATTGTGCTTGCCTATTATTGGTGAGAGGGTTCAGGTGATGGCTATAGATGATGCTCAAAGATAGATGAGGGCCACTAGGTGGTACTTTATGGGGACCTAAGTTCACATTGAGGTCCATATTAGTTTGGATGCTATTATGAGGTTAGGGTTCCGTGATTACGGAATTTTATTGTTGTTGTGATTGCTTCATCGGTTGCAGTAGAGGGTAGTGGTGTAGGCATCTTGTATAAGATGTATGATATTTTCCATCATATAGAGGAGGATGGGATGAGATATGCATGGGCACAATGTGTATTAGCCCATTTGTACAAGGATTTGTATAGATTCACGTAGGAGGAGCATAGGGGTGGGCTAGGAGCCACCACTTTGTTGCATGTGTGGGCATACAAGCATATTGTGATACTAAGGCCACTTGGTGGGCCATGTGGAGAGTGGGCTAGACCTAGTATATTTTCTGAGCAGGTGGGTAGGTGTGTGGGGTAGGAAGATGGATATTGATACATATAGATCTATGTTAGATCACATGGGGCCAAGGGCCATTATCCTGGAGGCCACATTATGACTATAGTGGATGTGTTGAGGATACGGTGGAGCTTTGTTATACTCGATGCACTATGTGGCTAGAGGATCAATTTATAAGGGTGATTGAGTTATTCCGGGAAGAGCACAAATCATGATAGTTTTTCATATTTAAGGATGTGGCCCTAGAGCCTTATAGATAGGTGAGAGATATGATAGTAGCAAGGAGGGATGGAGTGAGACCGGGGTCCACGGGGTACAACTAGTACCACGTAGGCCAAAGGAGTCGATGCGGCCATAGAGGCAATATAGGTGGATGATGGGGTTGTAAAATGGAGTATAATGCATGGTGGATTGTGGGTGATGGGCGCTTATTATACCCTTAGTCAGTCGATACAATGGGAGCACCTCCGAGTAGAGTAGAGAGATAGGCACCTGCCCCTAGTGGTGATGATGTAGCGGAGGCAAGAATAGAGTGTGAGTATATGTGTAATGATAGTTGTGGATTGTTAGTTATTTGTTTGATTTTGTTATATTGTGGATATGAACTAATCTGTTGTGTTAGATTATGGCAAGTGATGTTTACTGGTCATTGATTGTAGATATGTCGATCCACACATTGACACATAATGTGCCCATTGACGTTCTCATTAGAGGTGGGATGCTAGAGTGAGTGGATGAAATTTCGGGTGAGAATGCCCATTGTTTAAGCTAGTGGTGATAACAAAACTACTTATACCGTGTTTTTGAGTGAGAGGGATGATGCACAAGAGGAGACACAATGAGCTAGAGAGGCTATAGGTGGAGGTCCCCTAGCACATGATGTATTTGCGAGGTTCATGGAGCTATAGGGTCACTTTGCGAATCATTCGATCAAGATGACTTTATTAGGTAGGCAGGTAGAGAGGTATAGGGGCCGAGGCCAACGACATTGAGTGAGAAGGAAAAACTATAGTTCTAGAGATCCCATAGTTATATATAGTGATAGTGATGATGAGATATGATATATATGGATGTAGGGGATTTCCCCTAGTGATTATACTATGTAACCATGATGTTTTGATGATATATAGAAATGGATGATTTTCATCATTATATTGTGTTGATGTGTTATATTGATATGTGATGTGTTGAGTATTGTTTATATGTGTTGATTTGATTTGCATTGCGTAGTTGTTAATGTTGACTAATGGAGAATGATGTTTAATTTGGTCATAGATAGATAAGTGATGAGATAGTGTATGTGATAATAGATAGTGTATGGAATATATATAATGTGATTGTGACATGTGATGATGCAAAAGTATATTGTATGTATGAATAGAGATGTGATGGATGGTAAATTATGTATAAAATAAAGGATGTAAAAGAGTATGTGAATGAGATGATCATAAAAGTTTACTTAAGCACGTGTTAGTATGATGAATAGATGGGAGAATAGTGATGCCCCTAGTGTGTGAATGATAAGGTTCATTTATATAATATCCTCAGCTACAAAGAATGAACCGTAAAGCAAGAGTGCATCATCGGGAAGTGATATGATAGTATACATTAGATAAATATATCAATTTAATGTGTAGCGGAGATATGGTGAGGTTATTATTATGATTCCTCAACAAGTCATGTAAGAACCATAAGAACATGAGTGCGTCATCGGGGTAAGGTGAGAAAACTCACCTACCAGAGAACAAGTGGGCATGGAGCAATGGAAGCATGTGGAATCAAACCAATGTGAGTGTATGAACTAAATTGAATTTCTGATGAAATGGTGCCAATGATAGGAGATTCAACGGCAAGAAGTGTAGATGTTGATGGCTTAGGAAACCAATGTGTAGTAGTATCATGATGCAATAGATGAGATGGCACAGCGATGGATGGATGAGATAGAGAGCATGCATGAATAATATCTGTGGTGGTGGATGAATAATGACCTTAGAACTAGACAAAGGAGATAAGTCAACTGGAGTAACAACATGCTTGCGTGGAAGTGGAGACATAGACCACTCATGAGAGTGAGAGCCAAAGGAAATGACACCTTTATCTTCTAATTGTTGTAATTTATCATGAAGGGCATAATAATCATTGTTGCGATGGCCATTGATATGATGATAGTTACAATAAGGTCGATAACATTGTTGTTACAAGGGATGAGGTGGATGATGATGATTAGAAGATAAGTGAATCAATTTTTTTTCAAGTAAAGCATGCAACACATCGTGAGGTCTAGCGTGATGAGAAAAGTGTAATGGTTCCTGTGAAGAAGATGTAGAAGTCTGAGGTGGAGCTCGATGCATTGGAGGAGATAAAGGATGCTTATGTAATGGAGAAGATGGAGACCCGTGGAGGACTCTTAATAGATGGAAGTGGGGAAGAACTAGATGGTGCGGTAGTAGGATAACTAGGAGGAGGATCTATGACATGTGCAACAATGATATCTTATTCTATATTGATGACCTTATAATATAAGAGTGTGAATGATTCACATGTGTCATATTGCAAACATTGTTTTAATGTAGAAATTAAGACATGACAAAAGATGAATTATTTTTCTAATTCAATGGGATGAAATAATAATTGATGCATGTAAGAATTGAAGTGAAAAATGTAATCAATGATAGGTTCTATTTTTCCTTGATGTAAGCCACGTAAATGGTCATGCGTGACTCTAGGGCCATTGTTAAGTATGAAGTGACAAATAAAAACTTCTTCCATCTCACAATAGGTACTAATAGATCTAAAGGGTAAATGTGTGTACCATTGGAGAGTGTCATCAGTAAGACTATGGTGAAAATATTTTAGCAATAATCAATCATTAGAATAAGAAGCCATAGCTAGACGATAATGCTTAAGATGTAAATATGGATTTCTAGTACCATCAAAGCATGAAAATGTAGGCATAATGAAATCCTTAGGGAATGTTGAATTGTGAATATTTTTCAGAATAGGGTTTCCATGTAAAGAATTTTTATCGATAGAAGCATAATAGGATTTGATTTCAAGTGTGAGAGATTGGACCTGAGATTGTAATTGACTAACAACATGCATGAGCGATAAGATATCCTGTGATGGAATAGTAGGAGATGTAGATGGTGTATTAAGAAGTCATATCTTGCGATTATGAGTGATCATAGGTATATCAAGAGAAAAATAAGAAGATACTGATGCTAAGGTAACACTAGATATAGGTTTTGAAGAAGTAATAGGCGGTGAAGTAGTAGGACTAAGCATTAGAAGCATTATCAAGAGATGATGTAATAGAAGGAGAAGAATCATGCACGTTACGAGACAATCTTACAAGAATAGGAAATCGAGAGAAGAAAATTCACATTCAGTAGTATGCAAAGAAGTAGAATCATTACTATCATGTTCCTCATCAATATCAGAAAAATATTTAGATGCAAGGATTTCATTAAGTGTATCATCAACATATAATGAAGGAGGAGGAGAACTAGTATGCGATGCATTATTAGAAACATTTTCAGAAATGGAAGGAGTATGAGATGCAACTATAGAATCATCCTAACTAGTATGAGAAACAACATCATGTACATGTTTATTTTCATCCTATTTTTTAGCTAAATCATTATCATCAAGATTAAGCATAAAACTAATAATAACATCATCTAAAGTCTCAGTAGAAATATAATAAGGTGGAGTGTGGCTAACTGAATAACAAGGTATATAACTAAAAAAATCTTACCATATCAGAAACAATGCTAATGGTATAATGATCAAATCTAGTAGGCACATTGCATTCATGACCTAACATTTTCCTTCGAGTATCATCTGTAATAATATTGTTGCGATATAGAGCGCTAAGTTTAGCTATGGTTTCTTCATCATATATAGGATTAATAATCACATGAGGCATGAATAACCTAGGAGGAGAAGAGCTATCCTTAGCCATTAGGTTTTAGTGGATCCTAGGGAAATGAGTTTTAAGCTATGGGTTTACCAAAATGATTTTATTAAATTTGAATATTTTATTAAAATATGAATGCAAAGATCTTCTATAACTGATATAAAATGAAATACAAGTGCTCGAAATTTATTTGATCTCTATTTGAAAGGAAATATAGGAGATAGAGCACTTAACTTAATTTTTCTTATCTGAAGTGAGTATGAATTGGAGAATGCAATGTAACATGAGCACAACCTGCCGCAAAGAGCCTCGGAAAAATGTAGAGGAGGTGTAAATGCTCAGACACAAGTACCTAGGAAGGAACAAGGGTGCTTGTGGGCATCCAAGACCTCTATAGGGGCATTAGAGTCTACAGATATGGTCACTACACGGTTCTTATCATGTGAATAGGGTTTAACACTTATCACCTTTGGTTATCGTTAGGTTGTACTTGGATCACCAAGGTACTTGTAAACCTGCTTACAAATATCCTCCTGTAAAATCCTAAAAAAGACATCAAATCCTTAAAAATAAAGATGCAAAATGAGGGGTTAGACTGTCCTCAACTATCATAATGGTGAACTTAAAATGAGAGTTGCACTACATCTCAGATCCAATGTAAATCTATGTGCTTGAATGTGCAATAGTTCTCCTAGGTAACCCTCACAAAAATGACGCCAAGATAACGGGCGGTAGCTAGATAAAATACAAATGTGTGGATGGAATAGAATGAACTCCCCTTCTTATGCATCATGTATGCAGAATAAGGTGCCCAAATTCTTTCCCTTGAGATATGTAGATAGAGAGTCCTTGATAAGAATCACCCCTGCCATTATAATGGTATATATGTTTTTGTCATATATGGATCTCTTATTAAATTTGGACACTAATGACCCAAAATGTCAACTAGTACCTTAGGATATGAGTTGGAAAACCGAAAATACTGACCTCGAATGTCAAAAATAAGATCAAACATAAAGAGGGCATGGATGCCTAGGATGGACATGAGCGCCTATGTGTTAGTTTCCAATCCTAGGAGCTAGTGTCCAAAGAAAAATGATGAAAAATGAGTGGAGACCGATTGACAGGATCCCTATGCTCTAACCAAAGCTGGGTGTATGAGTAACAAGTGTGAAAGATAAAAGCAATATAAATAAACATGTTAATTGGATAGACCGAGGAATGGGTCACTAGTGAATACGTATCTCAAGCAAGATCCATATATAAAACAACATACTTGGTGGTATATTAAATAGTAGTAAGTGTGTGATTTTGTGTCTACAACATCACCCCAATAGAATTTTCCTTTTTCCTTTATCATTTCCTCTAATGGCATGGAAATATTTGTATACCCCTTGATATAATTCTATTAATAACCAATGTGTCTAAATAATTTGTGCACTTTTCTCTGATTTATTGGTTCCTCCAAGCACAAGATAACTACAATTTTAGCTATGTCTACCAGCAAGCCTTCTTTACAAATTATGTGTCCAAAAAAAGTACCAAAAGGTATAGCAAAGATGCACTTATTAATGTTTACAGAGATAATAAGTTTCTGCATCTTTCAAACATTAATCTCAAGCAGTTGAAATGATATTTAATGAAGACATACATTGTCTAATCATCCAAGTAAATCTGAATAAATTTATGAATAAGGACTTGGAATGCCTTCACAACAATGCCCGAGAACACCACTAGCACATTATTCATGCCAAAAGGCATAGTTATGTAGGCAAAACATCCTCATTTTATAGAAAAAGTGGTCTTTTCCGGTCTTCACACACAATCCTTACTGATGATAATATGAAAACCCATATGTAAATGAGTAGATCTTGCGCCCTGTAACACCTTCTAGTATCTCTTTAGTGAATGGTGTGGGAAAAGGATCAATAACACATGAAGCATTTAGAACTATGTAGTCAACACATATCCTTATCTAGTCATCCCTATTAATGTTGATCATCATTAGACTTATCTATTATGACTCTTCAATGGGCTCAATAATTCATGACTTTAGCATTTTGTCAATTTCCTCTTTTTCTTTTACGTGTAAATTGGGATTCATTTGATAAGACTAATCTCGAACCGATTGTGCACCATCCTTGAGCTTGATCTTCATTTCTCCTAATTATGGATGTGTACCCTTCAATTCATGATATCCCATGGGAAAAATATCTTGAAAGTCACGTAGTAGTTCAATTATCTTTGCTACCTCATATTCAGATCACTAAACACCAATAATCACCTCCTTAGGCGCATCCTCAGTCCCAATGTTCACTTTTTTTTTTCTTCAATGGCATATGGTATGCACACGCCTACTCATCTATGAAATCCAACACCTCATGTGCAACCTTTGTATGATTGATATCCAGATCCTAATCTTCTTCATCATCTATGAGGTAGATAATCTTTCCTTTCTCCTTTTTCTTTCCAAGAGCACCCCAATTGTCTTTTCTATTTCTACCATGCCTTCGCATACTTTAGTATTGACATCACCAAAAAACTAAAGAATAAGCTCCTTATCCTTCACATTATCCCCCAACGTGATGCACCTCATTATCTACAAGGCTTCATGAACCGGTGGCTTAGTAGAAAAATAATCAAAAGTATGAAAAATACCTTAAGTTAGGTTTCTCTAACTCGTTGTCTCTTGCTTCAACTCTATTAGGAATTCCATGATTTAGTGGTTATCATATGGTTTTATATTTATGCATTGTAAATGTAAATGTTAGTGGTAAAAGTAAATAGGGTGAAAAGTGGGTGGTTAGTAAGTTAGAATAATAAAACAAATTAGTATTGTTTTATTTTTAATGTTTATTGTTAAAACTATTCGGGAGAATTGGTTTCATGAGGAAACATAATTTGTTGAGAGATTTGTTATTCCTCCACTCCTATATAATGGATTCATTTGTAATAGAGAAGATTGAGCAGTAATAATAATATTTTGTGTGGGGTTTGAGTTTGTTAAATCTCTGTAATTCCTATGTATATTATCTGAGTTTGTAGATCAATTAATGGTGTTTTGATCACACAATATAGTGCTTAGATTTTATTTGGTATCAAATCAGGATGAGGCTCTAAAAAGTGAATGGAATTTTGAAGACATTTGGAGAAAGTTGAAGAGAAAAACGAAGATATGGTGGCTGGAAATTTCACGTAGGTGGTCGGCACCGATTTCTGAAAATTCTAGTTAGTCACCGCCAATTTTACATAGTCACCACTCGATCCCTGGTTTCTCCGAAGGTCTTAGTCACCATTGACTAACCCAATCGCCACCGATTGTTAATAGTCACCGCCAACACCTATATAAATATGCCAACTCTAATTAAAAATTTTGACCTCCATTGAATTTTTACAAGGATCGCCAATGATTTTGATAATTGTTGACAATTCTATCTAATCGCCAATAATTATAGATCGAAACAAAATCTCCAATGATTAGGAAAATCTCCAACTATTTTTGCTAAATCACCAATGATTCCAAATAAATCATCAGTGATTCTCTACAGGACTTGAAATATTTTTAAATCATATTTTTGACACATTTTACAATTTGTGAAATGTATCTTTGGTTCTCAAGTTATCATTAAAACATCAGAGGTTGGTTTTGTCAGATTTAGATCCTCTTCATCATGTAGATCAACAATATTTGCATCATGAGCCTCAAAGATAAATCAAGCTGATTTAGCAACATGAGATTGGAGGCTGGAGGCACCAGAGGATGGAGGAAAAATAACATCCTCTCGTCAGTCACCTATGAAGGGGCCGCATAACTGGTTTAGTGACATGTGTGTGTGTTTTTTTACTTTCAGCATGGTGTGTTGATTTCAAAGTTCATTGTGTTTTGTTATGGAAACTTCACATTTTGGGGGGAAATGACACATTGTTTTAGTTTTTTTTATGAATAATTTATGCACTATCATGTATTCTAATATGTAATATCCAATAGAAACAATGATGAGAGACAAGTAATATACTACATCATCATGATATTGTGGTTGTTGGATCCAATGGAAAACCATCTATAGTTGTGGTTAGTAATCCACTAGAAAAATTATCTCTAGTTTTGGTTGTTATTAATCCACTGGGAAAACTATATTTGGTGTGGTTTTTGGTAAACCACTTGGAAAAATATCTAGAGGTTGTTGGTATTGTCCTAGAAACCATCTAGATCATGAGCAAGTATGGAAGCGGAAATTGCAGTACATAGGCATGTTTTCCCCATGATCGCACTAAGGGGGAATGTTAGGAATTCTATGGTTTAGTGCTTATCATATGGTTTTATATTTATGCATTTTAAATGTAAATGTTAGTGGTAAAAGTAAATAGGGTGAAAATTGGGTGGTTAGTAAGTTAGAATAATAAAACAAATTAGTATTGTTTTATTATTATTGTTTATTGTTAAAACTATTCGAGAGAATTGGTTTCATGAGGAAATAGAATTTGTTGAGAGATTTTTTATTCCTCCACTCATATATAATGGAGTCATTTATAACAGAGAAGATTGAGCAATTGTATTGTGTAGCAATAATAATATTTTTGTGTGGGTTTTGAGTTTGTTAAATCTCTATAATTCTTGTGTATATTATCTGAGTTTGTAGATCAATTAATGGTGTTTTGATCACACAATATAGAGCTTGTATTTCATTCTCAACATTTACAAACCAAGAATGCACACATCCATGCAAAGAAGAATAGAACATGTGTACCCATAGCTCAATGGTGGTAAAGCATCTTTCCATGTTATCCAATGTTTCTCGTAATTATGAACATGTGCCATGGGGGAGTCTTCCCATTATAATCCTACACCAAAGAAGGAAGGTTATTATGGGAAAAACTTGTGAATAATTCCACTATGATCTCACAAAGAACCAAGTAAGTTGTCTTTGTGTGTCACCCACCAAAGGCTTGCGGTAAAATGCAATGTGTATACCATCATGTTTCTCCTATCTCCCTTATTGTGAAAATGTTCTTCCATCATGCGCAAGAATGATTCAGGTTTCTCTTCCTTTATATACTTCAACAAACCTACTCTTCCCAATCACCTAACATGTCATGACCTAATCATCCTTGTCAATCTTCCTCGAACCTTACAACCAACCATTTCATAAGTACAATGAGCCCAATTATCACAAGCCATACTAGTAGTATCACTAATGGACTACACATCTTCCCAATGAAGGATACCCTCTTTTAATGGCTCCACATGCTCGGGGTTATGTGCGGTATGTGCATAGATTTGATTAAGGCCCTCTTCATTAATGGGCTCTATATAAGGCACAATATTTGTATCATCCAATGGTATCACAATACACTCATCCTTGTTCTCAAAACTTATATAACGCTTGTTAAAGTGCAAGTTTGCATTGTTAGCATAACACCAAGGATGTCCGAGTAGTAAAGGGAAATTATCTACTTCAGCCAGATCCAATACCTCAAAATCACCCGTGAACTTGGCTCCACGAATGGTGATTGTAGAATCCTTTACTACCCCAATGGGAATTTTGCATTTTTGTTAGCCATATACATCACATTTGAATATGGACTTCCCATTTGGTTACAAGCATAAATGGTGAGAACATCTACCTTTGTGTCAGTATCAATCAGGATATTACTTACTATCCATCCATTAATCGCTACATCCAATGTAATTTCTTTATCATATACATGATCTTGTGGTAGTAAATTAACGTGAAGAATTTGGTTCTCCCTTTCTAAACATGTATAAGTATCTTGTCTCGTAGCCACTCTCCGGGAAGAGGTATGATGTTCTCCAACCTAATAATTTTGCATATCTCTCTAAGATCATAAACATCATTCTATGGTAGCTCAATAATTCTCATGCATCCCCTCCTGCGCGCTTTCTCTTCGGACATTTTATTCCCCCTAAAGTTCTCTCGATGATGCACATGGTCTCTGATAGACTTCCTTCTATTGGGTGTGTACGGATAATTCACATGTACAAATTATTCTCATATGATCAATGGTATCGCCTTTCCTTTCTTGTGTGGGCACGCTGCCTCTACATGTGTACTTGAGTAATAAGGGATGAGGTTCAGCGATATCTCATTTCTTAGGTGCCAATTTATCTTTCTTAGTGCATTCCACATTAATAATAGTTATACCTTTATCTTTCTTGTTATTCTTACACATGTGGGCATACAGGTCTGGGAAATCCTCAACCTTATGCACCTTGCCACAATATGCACATACTTGATTCTTCAGACACTCACGTTGATATTGATCATGTGACCCACAAGTATAGCATGTTCCTCACAAAAACCTTCCTCAACCACCATGGCCTCTACTTCTATATCCACCGCTAAAACCTCCATTCCCATTATTGCATGATTTTCTACTTTTCCCCTCTTACTCCTGCGAGATATTCTCCACATTGGTGCAGGGCAACCTAGTTTCACGAGCCTCATAAATTTGATCAAACAGAAGACAATTGGTTGTGCCATGAGTATGCACATCACATATTTTGTAATATATACATACATTTTTGTGTCATGTGTTGTAAAATTGGTCAATTATGGACACCATGATTCTTATGTAAAATATCACAAGATGTTAACAACGTGCACACATTTTCGACAATTATCTTTTGAATGTCCTTCTACCTCGCAATCGTATACCACAATCCTGTACATGTCTCGTGAGCTGAATTGGATGATAATTTCTCCAAATGGGTATCCATTACTATAATATGAGCCACCAAAATGGACTTATTCAAAGTGTTTACACTTCCAATAGCTTGATGCATAACATGGCTTCCAAAGCCTTGCATGGATCAGTAAATTTCTTATGTGAAAGAGCTCTCTGGAAAGGATTTAATAAGCCTCCTAAAACCATTTCGCATGCTGACTATGATGGATATCATAGGAAATATTGGACAAAAAAATTCTTAAAACATGCATCATATTCTATAACACTCTTATAAAAACCATGCTTAATATCCTTCAAACATGTTGATGCTCTACTTATCAAATTCTAGTATATGGAACTCAACCAAAAAGGAGGTACACAACACATCATAATCCACCATTGTCTGGTGTGGATCGTACTCCTATACCAATTATGCACGCGGACGTAAAGTGTGGTTGCAAATTGACTAGCCTTTCAATCAAAAACTATTATTCCCTTGGCTCTCCACAATAACTCAAACTTATATACATGTTCTGCTCCATCTTCTACACCTCTATACTCTAGAAAATGGATAAACATTTCAAATAAAATTTTAGGGGTTTGTTGTTGTGGTTGGTAAGGTTGTTTTAGTAGTTGTTGCGGACCTTTATTTGGAGTGGGGCCAAATCTTGAACCTAAACCTCCACTAGGATTTCCTTTGTGTGGTGGAGGACCTGAACCTATTGATCCTCCTACTATGACCTAGGGCCTATAGAAGTACTAATTCCCCCATAGTAGTCTTGAGCTGCACTCTAACCATTTTTCCCACTACTCCACCTATGATATTTCATCCAATGGGTAACATGCCACTGCTTAACCCTAATGACGCACATACTAGATTTCTTCCAAGAAAGTTATGTCCAAACAAAAGATCCTATTGTGTTGTTGTTCATAGATGTTTTTAATTTTCTACTCAAATTAATGAAGTGAATAAAAAAAAAAAACAAAAACAACCTTAGAAGATGAGGGTTTTACCGATACCCATAGAGATGTATGTTGTTGTTGATGGATGAAAGATCCTTTCTTCTTTTTCCGACAGAGGAACCTGCAGATCACATACACTAAGAAGAAGATGGGATTAGATAGATATATGGTAGATTTCTTGGAAAAGGCCAGTCCCTAAAATTCAATGGAATTCCTTACAAGGATTTCAATCTGCGTTCAAGAAATCAATCTGATAATGATAATATAAATTGATAAAACAGACGATATAACCAATAATGTAAAGGCAAAGGGACTAACACGGTCCATGGCTATATGATGGTTTGATGGTGATACTTGATCCAAAGGGAATATAGGGATCAAAAAATGGCTCAAAGGAGCAAGGATGTAGATAGTTGTGCACTCACAAAGGCAATTTGGATGATAAGTTTGGTTTAGACAACTAATAAAGTGGTGTATATGGCTAAAATGAGCTTGATAGGATTTGTGAGGGCACCTAAAAAGGAAGAGTGGTGGTAAATGATAGCTCTTGGATGTGTAGAAGAAATATTAGGGGCTTTAATGATCTAACATACCAGAATCGTTGGCAATTAAGGATGATCACCGATGGTTGGGCTGAATCATTGGCGATTAGGAGAATCGTCAACGATTGTTGCAAAGATATGCAAGTTGATAATAAAGGGAATAGATTTGATCATAGATTGTAAAAGATGAATGAACAAGATATTAATATGAAGGGAAAAGGTACTTACATTTTCTAAGCTGATAAATGTAGGAAGGAAGCTGAAATTACCCGAGAGAGGGAGGTCGTAGATGTACAAAGATTGATGACTTGCTTCTAGATGTTTGAATGGTCTCCAAAGGCTAAAGAAGACATGCTGATATCTTGATTATTGTTGTGATGAAGGAATATGATACAAACATATTAAAATGGGAAGGACTTAAATAACGTCCAACCAATAACTCAAAGTGAAGGAATCTAACCCTAAAATGAAGGCCTAAAACAAGTTTATATATGTTTATGTCAACAAAGGAGAATTGTTGGTGATCTAGGAAATATGGGAAAATAGTTGAAATAGATTCCCAAATCGAGGATTTTTTATGAAGGATGTATGTTGGGAATAGGTTATACGGGTTTAATGTATTGTTAAATGGTTGAGAGGATGGTTGCATTTTTGTTTTATTTGATTTTGGTTCGTAAGTGGTTTAAGTGGTTTAGGAGAGGATAAAATAGGATTTTTACGGTTGTGAAATTAATATCTATGAGAAGTAAATATAACAAGGAGAAATAAAACTTAGGATAAGGATATAATGGAAAATATGATGTGATAATGAAGGGGTGCTAGTGGACATGGATATGAGAAATTAGTGGTGCTAATTTTAGGTGTCTATAGCTGCCATGTGCCTTGCCTTAATATGTTGTGCCTCTTGTATTGATATCAATACATGCCTACCTATATCTTCAACCAAATGTGGTAATCCTCGGTTACCTTCCTTCTCACCTTCACTATGATGATATTATATAATAACATACATATTATTAACACCATGTGCAAGGGTTAGGTACCCACCCCTGGATCGATATGTGTGCCAATGGTTTTCATTCTCTCCTTAGGCTCACTCTCATCATATTTTGAAGGGGTCCTTCTACTTGGCTTTCCCAATACTTGTAGGACATGATCCTATGGTCCCTCACCTTTTATATGGTTCTAATTAATTTTTCCCAACATCATTCCCCTTAGTCTCAACAAATCTTCAAATACCCTCTCTCGTTCATCATTATACATTCACAATATTTCCCTCTCTCTCTCTCTCTCTCTCTCTCTCTCTCTTTCTTCCACTTGGAATGACACCATCCTTCCCAAACCTATTTCCTGCCCTTGTGTGTAGTGGATTTTTATCCTTCCATAGGTAGGTTCTCCATCTCGAGCTCAATCATCAAGATAGTTTTTTCTAAAGGTAGTGCACATAAGTATGAACCTCTAGGTTCTGAAGAAACAAGAATTATGCTTCTTTTGGGCATGAGTATGTCAAAATTGCATACTCTAAGGTATAATTACGCAACACACCTTCCCACCAGTGATATAAAACTCTTTTCCATAGCTCATACAAATAAAAAAGTGTTTAATACTTATCCTAGCTCCAACTTGCTTCTTACATAGTCGGACACCCTTTTTTCGCACGTAATCGCTTTAACCATTAGTACAATTATATTGGAAATAAATTGAAGAATGTATCATATAAGGAATCATATAGATTATCTTCCACCCACTTGCATGTATTTAAGTATGGTCCAATATTGTATCTTTGAGCAAATTCATCTTGTCCGTTCTCCACCCAATGCTTAATATTCTCCAATAATAGTCAAAATGCCATGCGTCGCCACATCTCGATGAGATGAATGAAAAGAAGTCCCGATAAAGGAACCAAAATTTAGTATTTTTATTTACCAATTCTCAATTGGACATGATGGGACTTCATCCAGGATATAGGTATGAACACTCACCCAAAGCACGCACAACCACCAAGTCCCTCCTTTATTCACTTATCAAGATATGGTTAGCGCATATATGATAACTATAACCACTTCAACATAATATGAATGAAGATACACCACATCAAGTAATGGCAACACATATAATAAGGAAATCAATCAACATAGATAATTATCAAAAGTATTTGACCTCCCATAACACCATACTCAGATCTAGTAATCCTTTGCAACCCAAATACAATTTTCCATCATAACAACAAATCATGACATAAACATGTTGATTACATCCATAGATTAATTACATCCATGTGTGCATATATAATCATGCATACACACATAATACGTGTTCCCCGTACTACTTCTCACTTTGCATAGTCACATTAAGGACTCCTACATGATCACTTCATATGCCTTTGCTTATTACATGAAGATGACACCCATATATACATGGTAGGGACTTCTCTTCACTACTTACATGTGTTTTTCCTAATAATAGACATCCTAATAAAATGTTGCATGCCTTTTATGTCTTTTATTTAACTATAGATTGAGATATAAATAGCCCAACCTCATCCATGCTTTAATCCTATAATTAGATGTCTCCTTGCATATGATTCACCTTTTTGTTCATCTATTTTTCAGACTTTTCTTGCATATCACGTCATTTTTCTTTTCTCATATTTTTATCCTTTACTCAAAAATGATTAATTCCTAAAAATATGTGTATGCATGGACCTCTCCTATGCACTAAATTTCTTCGTGTTGTGCACATATTCATGCATTATCTTATATTAATTTCATGTTCTTACGTTCTTACCTATGTGCTTCCTTCTAATCTTTACATACTTGATCACACTTGTGTATGCCTTCTGCATGCGAGTCTCAACCTCTCGCACATGGCTATAACTTATCCATTTATTTCCTCCAACACAAATTATATATATATATATATATATATATATATATATATGTAATCCATATTGATGGTTACATGAACAAGAGCATTAAACTTATAACTCATACACAATCTAAGTATAGACTTATGAAAGGAAAGTTTGTAATTATAGACCAAGGTAAGAGGTTGTCATGATGGTAATAGGTTGATAAAGATAAACAAGGGTCTAGATATATGTTATAGGATTTGAAGAATATTGATGAACCAAAACTATAAAATAAACCTAAAATTTGTATTCTCAATCTGTGTAAACCCTTTATGAGGGTTTAGAGGATGAAAACACATATAAATTGACTTTTACTAGGTGGAAAAACAAGAAGAAGGTTCTAAATACTTGAAGGAGTCCTATTAATTTTCAAGGATATTGGATCAAGTTATACAAGATAAAAACAAAAATATAGTCCAAACTGCTGTGATATCCAATTTTGAGGGTTTTTTGAAAGAAATTTGGAAATTGTTATACATGCCTGTTGCCCAAAATAACCCTCTCGGGTCATTTTTGGAAATTTGCATTTTATTTTTCACTTTAGAATTATGTTTTAATAGGGATCGTAGGTTACACATGTTTCCATTAAAATTCAAAACAAAAATTCCATGCTTTTAGTCTCTCTGATGTTTCCTTGGCTTTAATGATGTCATTCCTAAGTGTTTTCAAAGATGGCCATCTCAAAAACTTGTGGATTTTATGAGGGGACTGGTTTTATGTCTTGTAATTGAGTTGCATGCAAACATACTTATTCCCAAGCTTTGTGATATTAATCGATGGGTCTTCGGGTCTCTCATGTAATTTTGTATGCTCATGTGAGCATGCATTTCCCACCTAAGGTTCATTGTATTCCTTCGCGTACTCGTCGGATTCCCTCACCCTTGAAATACGAGACTCAGTTCTGGTCCAAATAAGGAGGAAACATGTGGAGGAGATTCAAGTGGTCCCTCACGACAAAGGTCCACACCTACAAAAAAATCCATAATTCATAATACATCGAGTCCAAGAAGTAGCAAAAAAATGAATGGTTGTGGAGGACACACGACGGGTTTAAAACAAAAGAGAACTCAACATGCGATGTTTAAATAGACCCCAAGCCCCCATAAAAATAAAATTGCAACATGTGGTAAAGGGAAAAGTGATGCACAAGTAGGCGAGAGGTGATCGCGATGACCAACGAGAATTTGCCATATGTCACATTCATGTACAATGTGACCTACAAATTTTAAAACCACCATAACTTCCTCCACGAGAAATCCAAATCATGCAAATTTGGTACCATTGAAAATATCTCCTCGAGCCCTTCATTTTGATGAAATAAGATTCATAAATTAATGAAGTTTGGTGGGATTAAATGGGAAAAAAAGTCTAGGTATTTAAAATAGAGTTATTAATGTATCAACCATCCGAATTCATTGAAGTATGGGCTGTTTTCCTTTCTCTGGAGGAAATTCAATGTGAAGGAATGTTTTTATAGAGGTATCATGATTGGTTTGGATTTAATGCATGATTTTTTTGTGGTTATAATAAAAGAGGTGGTTCCTTCTCTGTTTTCCCTATCTTTTCTCTCTCATTTTGTTATATATCGTAAAGTGATTCCCATTTGTAAAGGTTGGACACTCCCATAATACAGCGACATCATTCAAAGTGTTGTATTAGTGTTTTGAGTTTCAAACCTCAGATTTGGACTTTTGTTGTGTGTTTTAACCTCCCTCTTTTAATGTAATGATTTGTACATCTTGATAAGTAATAAAATCTCATGTTTTGTGGCTATTCTTTGCACTAGTTTGTGTTTTATTATTTTCCATTGCCTCTTCATTGTTTGTAGGTGTGTTGTGTATGATTTCCACTTTACAAAATATATTTTTTCTATTGTGCTCCATGAAAATGGAATTATGAATTTTTTTAGACTTTGGAACTCTTGTCTTCCCTCTCCTCCTTTTTTCTCCCATTTTCACTCATCTAAGAGTATTTCCCCCTTTCTCTTAGTAATATCACCTTCCTTAGCTTAGTATTTTCCGTTCCATGCATATTTCTCTTACCATGGTCCCTTTGATTGTTAGTTTAGCATTAGATAGTTGCATTTCCATTTTAGGAGTAGTTTTAGCATTAGGATTAGGTAGAGGAATTCGACCTTATCCGGAGTTACCGCCTTAAAGTGCAAGTCCCACAACTTGGAGATAGTCGCATGTTGCCTCAAAATATTGGGTTTTTAATGAATTGGGGTAGGGTGTAATTTTGAGCTCCAACAATTTTGCATGTATGGTGGGATAGTGTGGAAAGTTTTTGCTAAGTTATTGTGTGTGACTTAATAATTTATAGCCTTTATAGGCTTGTTTCAAAACATCTTGTGACTCCAATATCCATGTCTAATGGTTTGAACATTCAAATTGCCCATTTTCATGAAAATAATACAAATAAGACAAATTTTAGCAAGCGGTGAAGATTTTGAATATTTGTAATTATCACACACAAGAGGAAGAAGGTGAAGAATAGTTTAGAGATCGTCATTTCCTCCAAATAAGAATATTTATACTACCCCTCCTAGTAGGCATTTATTGTTGACATCTAGAGCTTTAATACTTGTACCAATCATGGCATAACCAAGAAATATTCATTTTGTCAGCTTTAATGGTGGTAGTCCTTTACTACTTAATGCCCAACATGATATGCTAGTGTCTACCTTTAAAAGTATTTCCCTTTTTCACTGGTGAAAATATTACTATCCCATCTGATTATATTCAAGATGTTACAAATATGTTTCAGTTCATCTAGTTACTAAATATGATGTTCCATTTGGACTCCTTTTTCTTCTCTTAAAGGTAAAACACTTCAATGGTATAGAATCTTAAGACCTACTTCCATTCACACTTTGGATGAACTTGGAACCTTTCTATGTCAATAATTTGAGGAGAAATATGATAGTATATATTTTCCAGAACAACTAACAACTATCAAGAGGGCTCCCAATGAGCTTATTGTAGATTTTAATTTCAGATTTCAGAAAACATGGTACATAATTTCACTTCTCTTGAGAGAATATCCATAAGTTACCTTCCTTTATTTTTAAGAGCATTGAATTTTGATATAATAGTTATGATATAATTTATGGGTGATATGTAATTTCCTTATGCATATCAAACAACCATTATGGATGAGAATTATTTAATGTAGGATAGAAAGATAACCCCTAGATTACCTATGCCTTTTTTTCTTGAATTTTCTCAAGCTTCTCAACATTCTATTGCTCCCATTCCTGCTAAAAATTCCCATCCTTCTCCCTCTACATCTTACTCTCCTTACAATCAAAAGGATGATGATTAAATGAAGGACTTGCTTAGAAATTTTTCAAATAAAGTTATATCCTTGGAGAAATAAAAATCCCAATCCTATAGAAATTGCCCAAACCAAGGGAAATCTTCTAGCCAAGCATTCAATCGATGTTATTAACCCTATAGATACCAATATCCAAATCAAAGGTATGGGTAAAATAAAAAAATGATAGATGGAAAATTCAAAATTTACATCTTCCTCTTCAAACAAATTATCCTACCCAGTCACTTTGTGTTGCTATATCAAGTAAAGTATTGGTTCCAATGCAAAAAAATGTGATACAGAAATAGGTTGGTGTTTTCCATGCAATAAGCCAAAAAATAAACATGTTTACACAAATGCATTGCAATCTCAGTCCCTTATGGTTCAAATTTCTTCCAATCAGTAGGAACCGTTAATGGGAACAATCAAATCTAGCATGGAAGAAGTTCAAGAGGTCAATCCAGAGACTAATATGATGTTTTTTGGGGTTGATGAGTTTTGTGCAATGAATCAAACTATGGATAGTTCCAGAGTGGCCGTATAATCATGTTGTTGATAACACAAGGTATAAGAAGAGAGTGTTAGATGTTAAAATTTCATAGTCTTCCAATCAATATGATCCTCTTCATCAAGAAAAGAACATTGGGGCATATTTGAACAAAAATAGTTTGGTTGAAGTTCCTAATAGACCTATCTTGGAAAAGGAAGTTGTTTCTCAACCAAAGGCAGTTGTTCCAATGTTGGAAAAATAAAAAAGAGAACATTGTACCTCAAATGCAAAAATAAATTGGAAACCCTTTCAAAATTGTTGAGAAGATGAAGAAAACAAATATGAATGTGACAATGTGGGATGCTCTAGCTATTCCATCAAAGAGAGATATCTTACATGAAGCTCTCAAGAAACTCCCTCAAGTTAATCCAATCATTCAAAATACTCGTGTTTGTATTAATTTATGCCAAAAAGAGTAAAAACCAAGTAAAGTTGTGAAGACCTCGCCCTTTTATATGTATTTGATTGTAGGAAAACATTTGGTTCATAATTGCATGATTGACTCAGAGACTAGTACTTCGTAATGCCTAAAAATATTGTTGATATCCTAGGTCTTAAGTATAACCATGTTTCTAAAGGTGTTTTTAACTTGATGGCTCAATTTTCATCATCCTAGGAGTATTCAAGGATCTTTAGTTAACCTTGTACATGCTTTTCCAATTCTAACTATAACTCAAGATGTATCGATGATAGATTTATCTCATTTATTTGTCATTTACTTTTCAAGAGATTTCTGACTAATTTTGGTGGTTATTTGTCTTTAGATTGGTCTCACATGCTCTTAAGAACTAGATATGGTACTAAATTTTCCATACATGATGAGCCAATCTTTTCTCATCCTATTGATTCTTATGATCCTACTCCCCTTCGATCTAACTATCTCATACATGAAGACCCAAACCATGAGTCAACTTCAGAAGAGCAATTTATCCTCCAATTCTTGATCTATTTTTGGATGAATTGGATAAGGAACATTATGAATTTGATCATTATGATACAAATTTGGAAATTGAAACTGGAACCTCTTGCATTCATAAAGAAACTTTTAATTTTCCCACACAACTCAGGAAGGAAAAAGATAGTTCTTCTAGATTATGGAAAATGTTCTTTGATCCATCCAGAAGAAGAAATGGAGCAAGGAAAAGTGTTTTTTTAATTTCTCTTATGAATGATAAATTATTCTTTTCTCATAGGTTGCAGTTTGCATGTTCAAATAATGTAGCAGAATATGAGGCATTGGCACATGGGCTTCTTATTTTTGAAAAGAGACAAATCAAATAATTTCAAATATTTAGAGATGCTGAATTGGTTGTTCACTAGGTTAGAGGGAAATGTGCTACCATGAATAAGATTTAAAAGGTTATAAACATAGAGTTTGGGATCTCTTGGATATTTTTCATGCTCTTAATATGTAAGTGGTGCCAATAAAATTAAATAAAGAAGCATACCAAATGGAATCCCTTGGATCACAATTTTCACCTGCTAAGCACTTCATCTAAGGAAATTAGTAATATATTAAATTAGTGGTTAGGCCATCAATTAAAAATAATGAAACTAGGTGACAGGTATTTGACAGTGATGAAAAAATCATTCAATTAATCTAGAATGAATCTAATATTTCTTCAAAACTACTGATCCTATTTACATGTGAGATATAGTGATCAAGTTATTTAACTAAGGAAAAACAATTTTCCTAAAGTATTGGTCACTCAGAACATATCTTCATCCACGATGATGAATTCAAGGGAGAAGAAAAGAACATAACAACAAGGCAAGAAGACTGAAATCTAGTCACTATTACGTAAGGAAAGGAGATATTTCTTGGAAAGGTATGTGATGAAGATGAGAAGAAAGATTTTATCTCCTTGTTTCAAGCTTTTAATGACGTATTCTCATGGGATTATTAAAACATTAAGGGTTTGATCAAACATTGTTCAACATTCCACGATCTTGATCCTAACATCAAGATAATCATATTAAAAAGACACATCAATCCTACGATAAAACCCCTCATGAGGAAATAATTATCCAAGATGATTAAGGAAAAAATAATTTTTCCTATCAAATACTCTACTTGGGTGGAAAATATTGCTCCAGTGAAGAAAAAGAATGGAGAAATCAAACTTTTTGTTGATTAGGGATTTGAACAAAGCTTCCTAAAGAATCATTATCCTCTACCTTTAGTGGAGAAAATTTTGCACACTATAGCAGGGACTGAAAGGTTCTATATGCTTGATGGATATTCAAGTTTTAATTAGATCAAGGTTAGAGAAGAGGATCAGTTCAAAAATTCATTTATAACCAAATGGGGAACATAGATTTATCAAAAAGTTCCCTTTGGCTTGTCAAATGGAGGTGCCACTTTCCAAAGAGCAATGGATATTGATTTTAAAGGATATATCAATGAATTTATTCAATTTTTATCTCAAAAAGAAACATCTAGATGCTTTGGCATGTTTTTAGAAGAGGAATTTTTAGCAACTTTTGCATAAAAATTGTCATATGTCTCGATTATCATCTCTTCCTCTTTCTATGGATGCAATCCAAAAAAAAATGTTGAAAACTCTTGAAAACTAATTCATTTATCAATAACAATTTCATCCATTACTTTTTGTACCTTATCCCAAGAGTTCTTGTTTTTCAATTTTTCTAGAAGGGGTTTAGTTTCATGTCGAATTTTAGTGGAAAAATTCTTGTTTGTCACTACTCTTTCCTTATTCACCTCACACGGTTCATAGGGCTAGTGAGAGTCAACATCAAACGTAAAAAAATGAATAATTTCATGTTCCACATTGAATGTTTTTCTCTCAAATGTGATATCTCCACATGAAAAAGGAAATATGTTCCTCTTTTGTTGAGTAACAAAATATAGTTTATATATTATTTCCATTTATTGTATATATTCCAAGGAAAAAACCATCTCTGTCACATGTATTAGTAATTTATAAGGTTTTACTCTTGATCCATAAAACCTTAGCACAATATATTCCTCCATGAAGTGTCGAGTTAGTTAATTGTATTTTTGATCCTAGTTGAATGTACTCTCTACATGTCATAGGAATTGTAATTTTTGTGATTTCCTAATAAAGTAGAGCCCAAAATTGTTCCATAAATTAATTGTAGTCCCTTCTATTATACAACATCCTTATTTTGGGGGTCCACTCATTTAATGGAAATAAAAATTTTGGTTGGCCCTCAACATCATTGTAGGCCTTAATTGCATTCTTTTTTTTTATCACAAACCCTTCAAAAACTGCCATAGAAATAAATAGCATACATAGGTTGTGAATCTAAAGGTCATAGTGTTAGAAAAATCTTTATTATTAAGAATTATTTATGCATAGATTATGTAATGTGATCAAAAAATATTATACACAAGATGGCGAACTGAAATTGATATTGTATACAATTTCAAGGGTTTCATCCACTTTCTCATCACTATTGAATCCAAGGAAAAATTCTAGAATAGAAATGGTATCCCTAACCCACAATCTAAATATCACAATTGGATAAGGAGGCCTCCCTTTTGGTACCATTCCATCATGTGTTATTTTTCACAAAAAATCATCTTTGGCATTTTGATTGGTGGCATGATAATCATTAGAAATTATTTCTAGGTTTATGCAGATGGTTCCTAATTATTTACTTTCAAACCCCAATGCACGGCCAATATTTTCCTCCATAATGGATAACATTTATTCTTCCATGTCATTTACAACAATTTCTCTTTTTTTCCATCATAATTATAGGCACGTAACATGAAAAATTTAGGGTAGGGGAAAACCTCATGGAACATCATGTGTCCCAATCTAACCCCCCATGTTTTCCAACCTAATGGATTTGTAGGATTATTTTTCTTATTCTCATACGCGTATCTAATCTATGAGGTTATTTTACAAATTAGGATCATAAATATCATGGTATTCATCAGTAAAACTAGGTGTTTTAAGCAATTTGGCATATGGGATTGGGGTTATATTTTTAGATTTTGTGGAGGAATACATGCTTGGAATTTTGGAAACCATCAACCCTACACCATAAGATTGATATTTTTAAAGAGGAGACTTATACGGTGTTACTTACAAACATAATCAAGATGTAGGATGAAACTTAATTGGAGAATGAATATTCGACTTTTTCATGGCCCCAACTTATATTCAACCTTGGTGTAGTATGTCTTCTACAATGCAATGGATGTTATAGAATTTTACACTCACAATTTTTCTTACAATTATTCTTAGCATCGAGAAAAATAATTATTAAAAAAATTTCAACCATTATCGTAAACTGATCTAATGAATCTTAGTTAATTTTATAGGTTTACATGACCATTATCGTAAACCGATCTAATGAATCTTAATTGGAGAATGAATATTCGACTTTTTCATGGCCCACAACTTATATTCAACCTTCAGGTGTAGTATGTCTTCTACAATGCAATGGATGTTATAGAATTTTACACTCACAATTTTTCTTACAATTATTCTTAGCATCGAGAAAAATAATTATTAAAAAAATTTCAACCATTATCGTAAAGTGATCTAATGAATCTTAGTTAATTTTATAGGTTTACGCATCCATTATCTTCTTGATGATACTTCATCAAGAAATTTTAATATTCGTATTTTCATTTTTAATGTGTAAAATTGGTTTTAAAAAATTAAATGTGTTCATTAGTGTTTAGGGTGTCATTAGTTTTTAGTGTTTCACAACTCATATCGGTAAGGGAAATTATTAAAATTTAAAACAAAACTCAGCATCACCTAGCTAGTACATAATGAATTTCACATGGCCAACACATCATTGCTTCCACTTGGCCAACACATCACTTTGACTCAAATCGTAAACCTAAAAATTAGTCACATATTCAAATTTCATTTAGTGGATGAAACTTGTCACTTCATTAGGCCTACTCCAAGAAATTTCATTTAAAATGTGCGTGTGTCATACCTTCATTCCAAAATAAAACCTACATCATTGATCCTCATATATCAAACAATGCAAGATATTTATAAATAATTTAATAAAACATAATTTTCCAAGATTTTGTAGTCCCACGTGTATTTGTATATCAATTGAGGATCGAGAATGTAAACCATTGATATTACGATCCATAAATGTACAAAATATAATGGAACCCCATAAAATATTGTAACACATATCTATACATGGAAGCATCCTAATGTTGTTACGAACACCTCACATATTTAATCAAATATTCAAGCATCTAAAGCACATGTAAACAAGATTAATACACGTAGCTTACGTGGCTTCATCAAATTTTTTTATTGCTATCGCATTGATGGACCTTAATGGATGAATGTGAGAGACATGAACAATAAAGATAAGCACGTGTGGCGAGATATTATTACTAAAATTTCCACCTCACCATCTAGGCTTAATGTAAAAAGGTATGTAGAGTGGGGAAGAAAATTTTTAACACGAGGTAACATCACGATCAATAAGCTTCCAACACAACACTTTTCCCAAAGGGTACACAACATGATGATGTAGATGATCTAGTGGAAATTTTGGGTGGTCATAAGTTCTATAATTCTCATTAAACTGTTACATTATGGAAGAGTCTATAGAGATATTTCAAATGGTATATGGATTGCAGAAAATAGAGATCACATGCAAATTTATCACACGCTGAAATTAAGCTAAACTATAAAATTACATGCAATTACGAGATGAAGTGGACACGTGTAATCTCACCAAGTGGACCAATCCATTTTGACAAGTGAAAAAATAGTGAAAATTAAGTTTTTGGGGGTTTAAGTTTCTCCTTTGGTCTCCGATGCTCGTGTTCAAAAAAATGGGCCTCATTATTTATTGGCTTGGGGCCCTCATCCAAGTTCCTCACACTATTTTTGAGGAAGGGTGCCTTTGCTTCCTTTACTTCATATTACCTTGGAGACAACTTATCATTTATACACCATATTTCCCTTCCCACCATGCATGTGGGACTAATTTTCCATTTTTAAATAAACTACGCATGCCTTGACACTTTGCATTGCCACCTTAGCACTGCCACCTCACCTCCACATGTTCCCCACATAGTTCTAACTTACCATATACTCATGGAAAACACATTAATCCTTATGCACTCACATGGAAATATCATACAAATCTCAGTACTCCACACCTAAGCCTTAATGCTTTACTATAGCAAAGAAAAAGGCTTTATAGCCAATAAAATAATAATGATGCCCTCATTTTATATTGTCTTAACCCACAATTTGCGCCCCATGTGGGACTAATATGGTAAGTCCAAGTGCGGTGATTGGAGTTGATGTGCCTATGGTGATTCGAACTCCTCTCCTTCTATAAAATAATAAGGGGCCTTACCAATCCATCGCGCCTTAGAAACACTATAAAAGGGTCATTATTGTATTTGAAGGAAACCTTTTGTAGGAATGGGTAAAGTCCATAAGAGTTAATTTTTACATATTGTTAATTTTCACCTTTGAATGGAATTTTACAAGATTTTAGAAAAACTAGAGAGTTTTTAAGAATTATCAGACACTCTTCATGGATTTGGAATGTTTTTTATTTGTGTTTTTTGACGTCGTTTTGAATCTTTTACGTTGCTTTTGAGGTAGAACATGGGAAAATGAATGTGCAAATGATAAAGGAAGGTGAAGAACATAGATGATCAAGTTAATAGTTCTTCGAATGTCCAATAAGTATATTTTTTCAGATTTCTGTCCATTATTATTTGTTTCACATTGTCGGTGGGCAACGCTTATTGTTGAAATTTGGTCATCTGTTTCATACTAATCATTTACAACACTTTGCAGTTTCACAAGGTTAATGGACACTCAATTATGTTTTATATTTAGTCATTTATTTCATAATGATTTATTTTAATCATAACTTACAAATTTGATAGTTTTTGTAGTACCAAAGTGGACACCCGCCTATTATTGGCATTTTGCCATCATTTTATATTGATCTAATTTTGTCATTTGTAGTATTGGCATAATCACAAGGATTCATTTGGACACTTGTTGAGGAAGTGTTTAGTTTTCATTTCATAATAATCCATTTATGTGATAAGCATTTCAATATTTTGCAATTTTTTAACTATTATGCTATATTCTGGTTTCGTATGTTTGTGTAATGTAGAGAACCATTTAACATATTTAGTGGGTAACTTGGCTTTTTGGAACCAAAAGGTTC
This sequence comes from Taxus wallichiana var. yunnanensis, assembly GCA_018340775.1. Classification (NCBI taxonomy): domain Eukaryota; kingdom Viridiplantae; phylum Streptophyta; class Pinopsida; order Cupressales; family Taxaceae; genus Taxus; species Taxus wallichiana. The sequence continues at coordinate 622,678,078 of CM031241.1, read as the reverse complement.
TTATTGGGGAGTTAGAACATGGTAAAATGAATGTGAAAATGCCACGGGAAGGTGAAGAACATTGTTGATCAATTTTAGAGTTCTCCAAAGGTCTAATAAACATGTTTTTGCAATTATAAAATCCATTATTCTTTGTAAGTTTTGATTAGTATACTTACAAATTGATTTAATAATGGCTAAGATGGCGTTCTAAGCCATCTTGGATTCATATCCCGATCCATGGGTGAACTTCGTTATCAATTTTGGAGTTGTGTTCAATTTTGCATCTTTTTGATATGATTATTTACAATTTTAAATCAAAAATTAATTATTTGGATGCAATTATAACACTTTTACACTCTTTTAAAAAATCATATTTTGATCCTTTTGATCGTACAAACTAGAAACAATTGATGAATTAAAATCAGATTTTCAATTTAGTTTTGGACACATTTTAAATCAGATTTGGGATCAGATTTTAATCAGTTCTCAATTCATTTAAAATTGGGAAATTGAGATTTTTAATAAGTATCTATTTTTAAAAAATATTTGATAGTAGGGGGTCTACTATAGTTTATAGATAAAATTTTGGTATTAGAGAAGTTAGTATGTTGGATTAGATTTTGATTGTGTGGATTTGATATCATTTTCAAATTGGTTTTGATTTAGTTTGTGCAGACATTTGGCCTTGTTTGATATTCCATTTACATTATATAAGTTTTGGGTATACAGGTTGTTTGTAGGGAATATGAAACCATGGTAAAATATTTTAAAAATGATAAGCTTGATGAGCTCGAAGCGTATAACCGCCAAATCTAGGAAGATAAATATTTCCTAAGAGATAAGTTTTACTCCTTAGAAGAGGATATTGTGTGCTTGAAATATGATTTATAGGCCAAGGATGAGATCTTGGAACGAATACAAAATGGTGTACAAATGAAGGATTTACCTTGAAATTTATATGCATGTACAATGACAGATGAATGCATTGTAATTTTTTCACCATACAACACTTTATTCCCTTCAGTATTAGATATTGCTTTTGGTAATTTTGAACAATATTGTTTGGCTGATGAATTACAACCTAATTACTAAAGGCACATTATGTTGAAGTGAACGGACATGGGGCACGTAGATACGCATGGAAATGTAGTAGAGAAGGGTGCGCCTAGGAAAATATGAGGTCAAGACTTAGCCATTTTTCTTACAGTGGGCTAAAGATAGGTTTAAGTGTGGGGCATGCAAAGGCATGAAGAATTGGAGAATAAGAAAAGGATATTTTGGGGCAAGTGGGAGATCAAGTGACATGCAGTGTTTTGAGCTAATAATAGGATCTGAACTAGGAGTTAACTATAGGAGATCTATTATTAGAGAAGCTTGCATGCTTTTGTATTTATCTTATAGTGGCACATGGTTATTCTTAGCATGTAGCCTATTTTGAGGATGCATACATGGTGAAGGGAAATTCCTCACCCTTATATATATGTATTGATTTACATGGTTTAGGGGATCTTGATCCCGTGAATGCTTGTAATGTTATGTTGTTGGTTTATGGGCATGCATGACTTATGATGATACCTTTATGTATGTATTCATCTTTTGTGTTTTGCAGTGATTAATACAATGGATCTATGTGGTTAGATATTGGTTATTGAATCATTTATAATTGGATCTTGCATAGTAAACATGATCTTAATTATTGTTTAGCTCATTCTTGCATATGGTTGTGATCTAGATCTATTTATGATTTACTTTTGAATGGTTATTATGGATCTGGATTATATGTGTGTTTATCATGTTAACTCCTTGACAAAGCTTCCATAAAAGAGGGACTTGGTACCCTTGCATGCTTTGGGTGAGTGCTCAGGTCTTCCTAAGTGATGTGTCAACGTGCCTTGGGCTGTTTGGTAAAATAAAATACTACATTTTGGTTCCATTTTCGAGACCTCTTTTCAAGTTATAGTAAGGATTTTGCATGATGAAGACATATCGGTTGACTTTGGCTAGTATTGAGAGTTGGTTAGAAAATTTAGAGGAAGAGTTTTCTCATAGATTTAACACTGGACCTGAATTTAATGCACGTGTGTGGGTTGAAGAAAATATGTATCATGAGCTCTATGAGACATTATTTTCCTATTTCCCTATAGATTTGTATGAGTGGCTGGTAGCATACACATCAAAGAGGAATTGGAGGTATAAAATAATTGTATGGACATAAGAAGATTACCAAACTCTACATGATGATGATTTGGCTTGGACACGCATTGTAGATCATTGGTAGAGTGGTGTTTTGCATAGTTACACTTTGGAGTACATTATTTTGAATTATAATTGTCCAAAGGTTCTTTGAGTTCTAGTTATTACGCAAACCTAGAGGATCCTATTTGTGTGTTATCCCTTTAGTGATTAAGATCTTGATTATAACTTTGGATTTGGAAGAGTGACCTATGGCTAGTTAAATCCCACCATGTGTGGGGGAAGGAGTAGGTGTGGTGAAGGATGTAAGAGACAGCGGAAGAAGAAAGGTGGCTTAAGTATAATGAAGCATGCAAGAGGTAATTGACGAAGAGACATGACATTGAGGAGTCTTTGGAGTTACAGAGAGATGGCTCAGGAAGGATTTAGGGTTCACATAGAAGATTTCAAGCCGAGCATATGGTTATCCCATCCTTAGGAAATCATGGTAGATTTTTTTCGGCTCGATGATAGTGTGTCCGAGGAAGATAAATTAAGAGCCGCGATCACACATCGATCTAGTTTGACGAGCTAGCCCTTGCACTTGGTGTTCCAATTCTCAAAGCAGTTATTGAGAATCAAGATAGTGTAGGTAATTTATTAGTGATAGGTAGCTTTTATTTTCCTTTGAATACAAGATTTTTTTAGATGGCCACATAGTCTTCTTTGTCTGGTGGTCCTATAGGTGGTATATTTTCTAGTGCATCATTTGCACAAAGATTGGGTGCTCGAACATTGGTACTACGTCTAGAAGTAGTGCAACTTCATAGACCATGGGTTTTTAATTTAACAAAAATTTTGGAACAAAAGGAAACACATCCTCTATTTTGGTACCTTTTATAGGAGGAGGATCAGGAGGATCAAGTGGTTTGGAATCTAGTGGGCCTGGTGGCTTTAGAGGTGGAGGGAATACTGGAGGTAATACAGGTTCTAGATCTAGTGGGCATGGTCCGCACTAACCCCAACTAGTTTATTATCAGATGTCTCTTTACCTACCAAAATACAGAGGAATTGAAGATGTCATTTAGCACGTGCATATGTGTGAGATAATATAGCGTGCTAATGGAATTACAACTCTAGAGCATAAGGCAAGTCAGTTTTCTACTACTTTGCAAGGGCACACACATAGTTGGTACATGAAGTATGATATGAATGAGACTTGTGTAGAATATACCGAATTGCATGATGCTTTCTTAGCAGAGTTCCATATACCTGAGTTTTAACAGAAGAGAATCAACGTGCTGAAGGAAATTAATCAGAGCATGGCTGAGAGTGTAAGGGAGTATGATGCATGCTTTAAAACTCGAAATCAAAGTTATCTTAATATATTCGACCTTGTTAGCATGCTCAATGGTTTGTTAGAGGTTTGATCACACCTTTCAAAAAGGAACTTTCTCATAAGACATTTACATACCCACATGAGGCTTTAGAGGAAGCTTTGAGCACTGAGGTAGTTGGAAGTGTAGACACTAGAGTTAGCCCATTTTTGGAAGCTCAGATTACATCTATGGAAAAACAGTTGGAAAAATTATCAGCTAATTCAGCCCATGAGATGCGCAGTGGTATTTGGTGTACGGATTACGAGGTGGAAGGACATACTAAGGATAGTTACCCTTGTAAATCAGTGCACACCATGTTATTGGATTGTGAGATTTGTCATCTAGATCATGATTCAAGTAGGTGCCCCCTGTTACAGTGCATAATAAGGAAGAACATGTCTTGTTATTGTAAGATTTATAAGTCTACCACTCATGATACAAAGAATTGCAGATTGATTGATCATATTCATGATGTCATTGAAATTGGTGTACGTCAGACTAGTGTTGCAAACAATTCTAAGGAACAAGGTGAGAATCATAATCATAATCAAAATAAAGGGCACTCTGATGGAGGTGGTAGAGGTAGAGGCTACCATGGAGGATTCAAAGGTTGAGGTCACAGTGGTGGAAGAGGTGAATTCCCACGAGGAACTTGTTATACATGTGCATACCTGATCATTATAAGCATGAATGCCCTCATAACATTATTTGTGTGTTAAGGAAAAACTTGGAAAACTATGAGAAGTAGACTAACACCTAGTAGCCTAAAGTTTGTACCAAATTACTCAATAACCATCATGATAAGAGGTAAGAAAATAAACTTCAAAATCATGCATTATGAATCAAACAAGCAACATACTATGTTTACTCTACTCTTTAGAAATCTTAATACAAATGAACCTAATTAGACTCTAAGCAATCAAAGTTGATTTGTTGTTTTCTCCAAAAGATGAAGAGATCTCTCTAAGATGATTTATTAGACCATGCTTAGATAACTCTTACTAATCTAAAATGGAGGAAAGATGCAAGATGAAGCTATTTCAATGGTGGATGGCTTGGCTAGTGCAAATGAGCTCTTTAAGCTAGATAATCAAGATGTGATATAAGATCAAGATCAAGATGTCAATAAGGTGTTGAGAGAGGTTTTGCTATGTAAACAAGGTGTAAGGTTGAAAGGGAGGGGTGACCCCTCTATTTATAGATTTTGGTTTGGAAGAAATGTGAAAATCTAGTGCATGTGGGACAAATGAATAAGCCAAAATAGATCTTTTGGAAGTCAAAGTACCTTTTTGACTAGGTTAGAAGCTAATTAACCTCTTAAGATTAATTAGGGACTCTAAACAAGCTTAGGAAGCTTTTAAGAGTTTCTGGAGGAATTTGGATTATATTTTGGAAGCGTTGGAAGTGAGAGATAGCCAATGATAAGGTTCATTGATTAAATATGAGATAGAAGACTTAATCAACATAAAACTAGCTGATTAAGAGGAATATCACCCATCAATTTGTCATAAAATGGCATCCTGAGTGAGTTGGAAGCAGAGTTAGATAACGAAGTGTCGTTATTTGAAACAAAGTGAAAGGAGATGAAGATAGTCAGTGCAATTGTTAGAATAAGATTGCTTTGATCGAAATTTAGGTGTTTGCAATTTTCTCCTAGTGTGGAAAGAATCAAAGTTTGAAGAATGCCCAGATTTTTATGAGCACATGATCAAGTGGCATACGTAGGATAAGGGCACGGGAATGGTTAGAGTACAATGCATTGTGGAAGATCAGTGGATGCCAAAGTTAGCACCTATCCCTACGATAATCCTGGTGTTGGTAACTACATATGCTAAGGCTGCGTGCCGCGTGAGACTCGAAGTAGAAACCTATTATTACAAAACAAGAGGTATTACATGAAAAGTATCCAGATCCTTCTTATTAGTCACGGATGGAAGTCTATCAGAAACTATGGAGGTTATTAGGAATTTTTAGGGTGAAATATAATGCCTCAAGGTACGATTGCTTGAAGCTTAAGCAAGCTAAGGTAGTTGAGATTCCTCAGAAATATGTTGATGAATTGAAGGAGGTTTTTAAGATGTTGTGTCAAGAAAACATCATTCCCTTGTTAGGGGAATGGTTAAGAGAGAAGATATTGCACTGCCGGAGTTGAGCGCAAGATATAGATATTGCATGCGAACTTACCTCCTCGTAGTCTTGATTATGAAACAAATATCACCTTGAATGTAGTTGTTGACGGATGGTTGTTGAGTAATATATTGATTGATATAGGTGCAAAAGTGAATGTACTCACCTTATACGCGTGGAATCAGATGGGGAGGCCACCATTATAGCCATCTTCAAATGTGATGTATATGGTGAATAGGAATAAAGCCACACCCATTAGATTCTTGAAGGATGCCACTATTACTATACAAGGGGCCAAGTTTATTGGGGACTTTGAGGTCTTGGCGCTTGCAGAAGAAGATAGTTTTCCAACTTTACTTGGGTGCCCCTTGGTGTTACACAAACAATTTTGATGTTAACTACAATAAAGGTTATATCATTTTTGAGAAAAAATAGGAGCACATGATTATTCCATTCGAGTGATGGAAAAGATGCACCATATGTGAAAACTTTGAGTGAAAAGGATTTGAATAGGATTTATGTGCGCACCATTAGAGATCCTAAAGTGCTTGATCCATCAAAGGAAGGAGTTATTCAATGGGATGATGCACAATCTATGAGTGATACAACCAATGTTTCTTGTGACAACTGGGTGCATGGGACTTATGAAATGGTTAGGCATGAGATGAAGAGTGCAATTACTCATATAAGCAAGCCACGTTGTGTTAGGCATTTGGGCAAGTAACCAGGTACCAAGGTACACTGGTGAAGGAAATCCTGATGTATTTTTGTGCACTATGGAATCCTAGTGGAAAGATCAAGTGGAGAGAAGGAATATGTTGGTATATACCTTGTGTGGGATAGCAACGCACTGGTGGATTGTACACAAAGATAGTATTTTAGAGTGGCGAGAGGTGAGAATCACTTTCTCTACTAGATTTCTTAGGAGCAATGTGCCTACCAAGACATGTGAATTTCATGGGAAGGATTCTACTTCACACCACATTCAGAAGTGTGAGAGACTCTGGATAGAGGGGTAGGAGGCCTTACCACCTTCACTGTGGGTGCATAAGTTCTACTTCACTTTGCAAGGTTGTGTGCGTGCATGGTATGTTTATGAATAATTAAATCAAGAGACGGGGAATTGACAAGAATTGACTGTAGATTTGATTCAAACCTTTGACTATTTTTCTACTAAACCACTAGTGAATGAGGAATTATAGATTATGAAGTGTTTGACTATGGGAGATAGTGCAAAGGATGAGGAACTTATTTAGGAATTACTAGGTGAGTCAAGATCGGAGGTGCGCTTGGAAGAAGAAGAGAAAATGAAGAACAACTTGGGCATGCCTGCCTAGAAAAAAAAAAAAGGAAAGATGGTTTACATGATTGATGATGAAGAAGTGGAAAATATGGAAGTTGACCACAATATGAGTACGTGTGAGGTGTTGGACGGTGCGAGATGACCAGGCCCGTACACATATCACGATCCTTTGAAAACAAAGAAGGTCAACATTGGCATGGATGTAAAACCTAAAGAGGCCATCATTGGTGATTATTAGTCTGACTCAGAGGTTGTAAAAATAATTGAGTTGCTGCGTGACTTCCAGGACTTATTCCTATATCCTATCATGAATTAAAAGTGGTAAATCACTCTTTGGGTGAGATGAGGATCAAGTTAAAGGAAGGTGTGCACCCGGTTAGGAAGAGGCCTTATAGGATGAATCCTAATCTGCGTGTCAAGGTAAAGGAAGAGATTGATAAGATGTTGAAGTCTGGAATCATTGAGCCCATTGAGGAATCAAAGTGGGTTAGCCCTATGGTGATAAGCATAAAGAAAGATGGAAGGATAAGGATCTGTGTGGATTATAGGGAGTTGAATGTTGCTTGTGTAATAGATCCCTTTCCCACACCATTTATAAAGGAGATTTTGGAAGGTGTTGCAAGGCGCGAGATCTACTCCTTCACTGATGGATTTTCTAGATATCATCAGGTGTAGATTGCTAAGGAAGATCAAGAGAAGAAAAATTTCACCACTGAGTGGGAATTTTTGCATACATAGTTATGCCTTTTGGATTGAAGAATGCACTTGCAGTCTTTTCGTGCATTATTGTGCAAGCATTTCAAGAATTTGTTCATAAAATTTTACAGTTTAATTGGATGATTAGACAATTTATGGGCTAGTAAAGGACCATTTTGATAATTTAAGACTTATGTTTGAGAGGTTCCGGTAGTTGAGAATCTCTCTAAACATCAAGAAGTGCGTCTTTGCTACACCCTTTGGAACTTTTTTGGGACATATCATATGTAAAGAAGGTTTGTTGGTAGATCCTGCTAAGGTTGCTATCATTTTGGGCTTAGAGGAACCTACTAACCAGAGAGTGAGGTGCATGGATTATTAGGGCACACATGTTATTACAAGAAGTTTATCAAGGGTTATGCTAGGATAGCCATGCCCTTAGAGGAATTGTTGAAGAGTAAGGGAAAGTTCCATTGGGGTGAGGCACAACAATGCACGTTTGAGACATTAAAGGAAAGGCTTACTTATGTGCCTATTCTATGCTTTCCTTCACGAATAAAGCATTCCATTTGCATGTGCACACCTCTGGCATGGCCATTAGCACAATATTAGCCCATCATGGAGAAGGTATTGTTGATCATCCTATTTTCTTTGAAAAAAGGAAATCGACCCCATCCGAATAGAAATATACAACTACGAAGCATGAAGCATTGTCCATAATTTATGCATTGCATAAGTTTAGGCAATATTTGTTGGAAACTCCGTTCATATTTTATACAAATCACATGGCACTTAATTATCTGGTCAATAATCCTATTTTGCAAGGGCACATATGCAGGTGGATTCTCTTGTTCCAAGAATTTGAATTTGATTATGGAAAAGCCAAGAAAGAGTAGCTCGGGACACGATCATTTATCAAGGATTAACTCAAGTGAGGACGTGCAGAGCATTGAGGACATAATGCTAGATGTATAGATTTTTAGATTGAAGCGCACACCCCTCGACTTAGAATATATTGTTGTGTTTTTATGTACTGGTGTGGCTCCTGAGGGAATGAAGGCTTTAGAGAAAAAATAACTTGCTATACGCACCGCGACATACATGTTAATTAGTGTAGATTTATACAAGTTAGGTCGGGATGAGGTTTTGCGTTGGTGTGTACATGGGCATGAGAAAACTTCCATTATGGAGGAATTTCATGGTAGGATTGCAGGTGGACATTATATAGGAAATGCTACCACGTGCAAGATCCTATTGGTAGTAATTTGGTGGGAAATAATTTACAATAATTGTATAGAGTATTGTAAATTATGTGACCATTTTCTCGTGCCTTGGAAAACCTGGGCATAGGGATGAAATTCCTTTGAGGCCTATTTTTAGATTGGAACCTTTTGAAAAGTGGGAAATCAACTTTGTGGGTCCTATTTACCCCTGCGTCTAGGACAGGATTGCGCTATATTATAACTTGTACAAATTATCTTATAAGGTGGGAAGAAGTAGGGCCTACAAAATATTACATGGTAGCTACAACAACAAGGTTATTATGGGAGAATATAATCAGTAGGTATGGATGTCCACTGAGTTTGACAAGTGATAGAGGAACTCATTTCCTTAATGAGGCTATCAGGATATTATTGGCAGATTTTATGGTGGCACACCTTAAAATAACACCCTATCACCCCAGGACCAATGACATCGCTAAAGATTTCAATAAGATATTGGGATATACATTGACTAAGATTTTTGATGTTAGAAGGAAATATTGGGAAGATAAAGTATATGTTGTACTTTGGGCATATAGGGAAACCTATAAGATGTTGAATAAAGTCACACCCTTTGGTGATGTTTGGTGCGAGAGGTTGTTTTACCAGTAGAATTCATGTTACCCTCCCTGCATATTGCATGTGTCAAAGGATTAGATGATGAGAAAGAACTTGAAGATTGCATAAAAAAATTGATGCAGTTGGATGAGAGGCGCATCATTCCCAAATGGAGCCGAGAAGATAGAAAAGGCTAGGTAGAAGGCATTGCATGATCGACACATTGAAAATAAGTGGATTGAAGTTGGACAAATTTTTATTTTATATACTTGATTTAGGCATTTTCCAATTACATGTGCTGGATGGAACATGGTTTCCCGATTATTTTAATGAGAGTAGGCTAATCCCTACTATAAATAATTCTTCTTGGTGTTTGTAATAAGGTAGTATTGCCATTAGATTAGATTTCCTTTAATGCATTCCTTTCATATGTGTTTCCTTTCAACGTTGTTATGCTTTGTCAATTTAGTTATGTATTTTGTTGTAATAAGTGCACTTGTGTGCCAGAAGTTGATTACTATCTATTGAATTCATGTGCAAAGGACCACACATACTTTTAGTATGGGGTGGAGTATATACAGGATAAATGGGCCAAGCTTGAAATTTCTCTAGAATATGGGTATGCATAGAGAAAAATTATGCAGGTGCTTAAAGTAAGGGTGGGGATAAAGAAAAATTGTTCATGAATAAAGACCATGTATGGATGAATAGACACACAGTGTAATGTGAGGTAGGCTATAGCAGTAGAAACTACTTGGTTTGAGGCACATTAAATAGGCACCTCAGCGCATGAGGGCACATGGGTTTTGTGTTATAGAGCTTGATTCAATTACAAGAACACTCTTTTATTATCACAATGGCACCAAAGCGATCACCTGGAGTGACTACAAGGGGAAGGAGGAAAAAGGAAGTAGAAGCAGAGGTAGAAGATACCCCAAAAGTTGATTTTCAGAGATGTAGTACCTAGAAGGGGTATTCATGGGCCGAGATTGGGAGTCCCATATCCGACGTAACAAAGTGAGTGACTACAACCATCAAACAAAGGATAACAAGGATGAATTAGACAAACTTCTGGTGGTGAAAACAACTCTGTGAATAGAAAATGACATGGTCATTTATGATGACGTAGGAGAGAAACTGTTGTCAAATGTGGGAGTTTTGCAGCTCTATGAGCTCCCATATTTTGGAAATCTAGAAAATTTGTACTAGTGGTTGATGACCCAAGTCCATGAGGAACTATTTTATTTTATTTTGGTGGAAAATGAGACTTACCACACCCTTGATTGAGAGATTGATAGGGTTGATGAGTTTTTGCACCAATATTAGTAGTGACCTTACGATATTGAAGGCATAGAAGCAACCAAAAAAGTGACATCTTATCCGAAGGGAGGGTGTGGAATGGATATATGCAAGTTGTAAAAATACACGGTGATCCGGAAGTTTTGTACCTCCTTACCAATTTGAACAATCAAGAGCACTGGTCACAAGTGAACAAAATGTGGTTACATATTGCTAAGAAGATGACAAAAGGATTCGTCTACAATTTTTCTAACTTCATTGCTGAGACTATCATTACGAGAGGTGCACAAAGGGGATAAGATAAGTTTTGGTGCTATCATTTTGTCTATTGTGTTTGTAGAGATTGGAGTATCCAATGAGCCAAAATATAATATTTGGAAATACCCTGAAGAAAAGAGGTCCCTTCCAAAATATTTGTAAAGTATATGTGTGATGGATCCATGAGTGGATCCTATAAGAAAAGGATAGAACTCGGGTATGAACACATGTGCATTGCATTTGAATATGAATGGAGAATACCTAAGGATCTTCCTTTAGTATTGGAAAGCAGGATCAATTTTCTATTTATTAATATTTTTACATAGGGTGCTTTGGAATGAAGGATGGAGTGTGGAGACCCTGGTGCAAGCTTCCATATGTCATGTACAGTGTGATCCTTCCAGACATCTGTACATAGGTTTTCAAATGCATGCAGGTTGATTTTCAATGTAGATAAAGTAGACTATGATTATCATACACTCAGAAAGACATATGTCTACACGAGTAAGTTTTCTTACATTTAGAAGTTAATTTCAGATGATATGAATATTGATTCTATGAGTTTGAAAATTGGGAAGGTTGGAGTGGCTAAGGTATACATCTACCTTAGTCCCAAGCTAGAAAATGGAAAATAAATTGAAAATGAATTCAAGCTCCCTGAATTGCCCAAGGGGAAACATACTATGGGCATGTTGCAGGAGGAGTCTACTTTTCCCTTGATGATGAAGGAGAAGAGGAGGAGGAAGAACTAAGGGAAGACACTTGGTAGCCAACTATAGGAGAGAAAATAATGTGAGAGCCGACTCCTCCAAGGGAAGAATAAGGTGAAGAAGAAGGGGTGGACACAGTATGTTGTGGGGATAGGTTTAGAAGAGGGTCTTTGAGGAAAAAAATTTAGGAGAGTATTGAGGAGAACAAGGACTCAAGGTACGGGTGTGGGCCCATCACAACCACCTAGGAGGTTGCCTAAAAACTCTCCTATGAACATAGGATCAGAAAATAAAAGGTGCAAGTACATCCCCACTAAGGATAGTGAGGGTGAGAAATCAGAAGATAGTGCAAAGAATATTCTTGTTACCATAGTGGATGTAGAGAAACCTTAGGGAGAAGAATTGAAACATGATGTGGAGGGGTTGGAAGAAAGGGAAGTATGCAGTGGCGCTAAGGATATAGAGAAGGGTGAAGATAAGGGAAAACCATTCGGTGCACCTACTGATACACATATTGGTGAGGGACCAGTGCTTGATGTGGGAGTGCACATTCCAAAAGGTAAGCGCTGGGGAGAGAAAGATGAAGAAATGTATAAAAATCCTATAGCTGGTTATATCAATGATCCTACCAAGATCATTTGTGCTAGGTTCCAAAGTACTTTAGAGCCTGAGGAGATTTATGGCTGGGAGTTGATGGATCCCAAGATGGAAACCACACACACTTGTAAGAAGTTATCATGGAGTATGCAGACTCACATGGATGAGCTTGATTTTGATGTGTGTGAAGAATCATGTGTCTCTCGAGAGGATGAAGAAATCCCCACATTCCCACCATGTAACAATCAAGCTGACTCAGTTTTTAGATGAGAAAGTAAGTAATGCATTAACAAAGGTATCTGTAGAGGTTGCACGTAGAAATATAGATAAAGTGGAAACTATTCAGAATTTGTTAGAAGATAGAAAGGATAAAGAAGTAGAGATTAAGTTCTGACAGAGGAAAAGGAGAGAGTTGAGGAGAATTCATGTGCGGTACTTGATATGGCGGAGCAGATCGGTGATGAAAATTTGAAGGTAAGGCCACATTTGGAAGAGAGAGTGGTTGAGAGATTCCCATCTGCTATGCATTATTTTCACACACTAGTTCATATGGTGTTGGATGAAGGTACAATGAGGATGTTGAAACTAAAGGATGTTGTAGCATAGGTGGAAAGGACTAAAGCTACAATAGCACATTGGATAACAGGTCATGTATATTTTCTCTAGACCTTAAAGGATGAGATGAAGAGGGTGGATTTAGATTTGAATATGTGCATAGACTTGGAGGAAATAATCAAGACAAGGAATCTGGTGGAGGATAATGTAGTCCTTGTAGTAAATAATAATGAAACACTTGGGTGTGAGGAGAGGCTGATATTATTAGCAGAAAAGCGTGATGTGCTCGTAGCAGCTCGGGACCCTCATAAAGATAGAATAAAGGAGATTGGGAAGTTGATAGCGCGAGGAATAGAGGTGATGGATGGGATGATCTTGAGTCTAGCAAACATTCTTAGAGTATTGCAGAATGAGGGTGAAACCATGACTATGGATGAAATGGAAGGAGTACTCGTAGATATCCCTGACAAGATGAATAAGGTGCTTAGTGATTAGAACGAGTTAGATGTAAAGATAAAAATTGAATATCCTGAGTTACTACTACCTTTAGAAGATTAGGGCACCCAAATTATTTATGGTACTTATTAATTCATTATGTATAGAATATTATTTTATTCCTTATTCTTATTTTTGGAGAGATAAGGCATGATTACCCATTATCGGGGGAGGAAATGAAGCAAGTGTGGGGTAATGTTGGGTTGATGAATTATAGCCTAAGTAATCAAGGCACATTAGATTGGGGTGCATGGACATGGGGTGCGTAGGTATGCACGGAAATGTAGCAAAAATTGGAAAAATATGAGGCCGATACTTAGCCATTTTGCTTACAGTGGGCTAAAGATATGTTTAAGTGTGGGGCACGCAAAGGCATAAAGACTTGGAGACTAAACAAAGGATATTTTAGGAAAAGTGGGAGATCACGTGATATGTAGTGTTTTAACCTAATAATAGGATCTAAAGTAGGATTTAATTATAGGAGATCTATTATTAGAGAAGTTTACATGCTTTTGTATTTATCTTATAGTGGCACATGGTTATTCTCAACATGCATCCTGTTTTGAAGATACATGGCGGTGAAGGGAAAGTCCCCATCCCTATATATATGTATTGATTTACATGGTTTAGAGGATCTTGATCCCATGAATGCTTGTAAGGTTATTTTGTTGGTTTATGAGTGCGTATGAATTATGATAATACCTTTATGTATGTATTCAGATTTTGTATCTTGGAATGATTAATACAATGGATCTATATGGTTGGATATTGGTTATTGACTCATCTGTAACTGGACCTTTCATAGTAAATCTAAATTTAATTCTTGTTTAGTTCATTCTTGCATATGGTTGTGATCTAGATTTATTTATCCTTTACTCTTGAATGGTTATTATGGATATGTATTATATGTGTGTTTATCATGCTAAATCCTTGACAAAGCTTCCATAAAAGAGGGACCTGGTACCCTTGTGCATTTCGGGTGAGCACTCAGGTCTACCTAAGTGATGTGTCATCGCATTGGGATGTTTAGTAAAATAAAAGACTAAAAATACACTAAAGGCATTGGATCTTGATGCAAGAACATCAAGGGAAGAGGCTACAAAATGTCAAAATGTCCTTCTAATCATGTTTTTGGAAGAAAGGAAGATGGATATGGGTCTTAAAGCCATGAGGAAGAATATATGATGCAATTTAAGTACTAAGTTGATTCAAGTGGTTCAAAATCTCAAATTTTTGTTTTCCTTCCAAGTTGTAATTCAAATATTAAAATCATGTAAAAGAGCCAATTGTGGATTGTCAAGGATTTGAAGGATGTTTTTAAGTGTGTGAGGGTTTTCATAGGTCTTAGGTAAAGGTATGAGTTGATAAATGTCTAAAATATTATATTATGCCTATTTTGGCCATGTTTAGGAGCTATCTTGCTATGTAAAGGCATTATGAGTCATAAGATTTAGTTAGGGTTGAATGAAAGGGATATAATGGATTGAAGCTCGAATGAGAAAGGAGTGAAGGAGAAACATTCTAAGGAAGGTGAGAGAGTAAGTGGAGGAAGGACTCCTCGATATATGAGGAGAAGAAGAATTAATAAATATGAAATTTTGTAAGAAATACAATTTTGAAGAAATAAAGATCTATTTTTAAAGGATATTTACATTTTCTCCTCATGGTAGGTTATGAATTTTTGTCATCTAAGCATTTAGGAGTTTTCTTGCATTTTATAGAAGATTATTAAGGTTTAATAGGTGCATGCTCTAATTTTGGCTTGAAATTTGATACTTAAATTGTGCATGATAGTGAAAGCTGTTTTGTTTAAGGTGAAGTTATTTTAGTGATAAACAAGTAGAGAAATGTTATTGATGTGAAATTGTAAAAAATTATAAGGTATACCCTATTTTATGCATGTGTTAACAAAAATACATCCAAGGTGATTATGATTTGTGTTGATAAGGAACCATGTGTGGTAATTACTCATGAGTTCAAGGCTAAGTGTGTACATGAACACTTCATTAAAGAAGGAAGAGGGTTTGATAGGAGGTTTATATATATATGGGGCATTATTTATATAGGAAGATTTGATACCATGTTTTGCCTACATATTTTATCTACCACATATTGGTTCAAGTAGGAAGACTCAATTCACACATGTAGGTGCTTACTTTCATTGAATTGGTAAGAGATAAAGGTGTATGAGGCGTGTACAAACATTTGGTAAAAGGTTTTGTCTTGAAATCTAATTTGAAGGAAGTTATAGTAATTTTTGACCTCCCGAGTTCCTAGAAACCCTAACCAGGTCTAAGCTCCTCTTGAATTGAAGGTCTAACACAATGCATGGAGCTCTAAAAAAATTTAGTAATAATCTAAGAAATTAGTATTCAAGGAATAACTAGGATTCAAGACAAAATTTTCTTTTGTTCCAATGATATCTTTGATATATTAGCTAGAGGACTATTACGGTTTAGGAATACCTAATGGAAAACATGCCATGGTGATTTTGAAGGATATTTTGTGAAAGAGCACATACTAAAATTTTGCACATAGAAGGAATGGCCAAATGGTTAGTTAAAAGCCCTTAAAATCATTTTGAACCTCTGGAATCAAAATTTGTACATGAAAAGGTGATTGTAAGGGGGTTACTAGAAGGGTATTAGGCCTAGGAGTTGAAAGGAAGGATAAGAAGATTGTTCCAAGCCACAATCTTAGATGATAATAGCACACCACATTAGATTTGAAAAGCAGAAGAGCTAAAATACCATATATAAAAATCCATCATAATCGATAATGCTCAATACATTACAATAGAATGACTTGAATTATTCAATAAGAAATATGTACATATAGGAGGAGGGAAGTGCAACTACTACCTAAATCAGTGGTGAAGAACTCCCACTAACTGATATTGGTAGTTAAGTTAACTCCAAAAGACTAGTAAACTAACTTCACATAACTAAGAAGCTAACTCAACACAACTAGTAAGCTAACTCCACACAACTAGTACACCTAAGCAAGCTAACCCAACAAGTGTAGGGCTAACACAAGTGTAAGAATTATCCTAATAAATAAATAAAAGGATAAATAATAACCTACACTAACACCCTCCCGTAAGCATAGCTTAGGTGGGTGGAAAAGAAGGTGGGTCAGGAAACAAGGCTTGATGAGGTACCCATGTACAATAACTGGGAAAAATAGACACCGCAAGGTACCCAAAACTAGTAATAACAAAGTAGAGAGAAAATCCTACTGCAAGATATCCTCAACAACTCGACTCAAAACTTGTACAATGTTGAAGAAGTGTGGTGCACACTATGGTCTGAATCCACTGATCGATCATATAACTCAAAAACAACTGACACTGGGCTTCACCAGAATAGCTCCATGCAAGGAGACTATCAATGGAGTGATGTCGAAAAGTGAAAAAAAACATCAAACATAATTTTATCAACTGCTACAAATAGGTGTGCCACGATCCAAGAACAACTAAGGCAATAAGGCAAGGACACGAGATCCAAATAAATAGGAGTGCCATGATCCAAGAAAAGCCAAGGTAACAAGGCAAGGACATGAAACCTGAAGAAGCAGTATCAACACCACACCCTCCCATACTGCTGAATGAGTAGAGTGATACCACAGATCTGTATGAGTTGCCAAAATCAACTACTCGAACACTGACAAACTAACACTGGGCTCCACCAGAATAGCTCCCCACAAGAGAGACTGTCAACATGCCAAAAAAGTGTCGAAAATACAGATCCAAAATATCTCAACAAACAAGAGAGATATAAATGTATACACCCATAGATACAAGAATGCAATACCCAAAATTTTAGGATGTCGGGCTCAACCGAAAATGCATCCACAAGTGATCACAACACCCTCCCAAATTGGCACTTTATAATTGAGTGCATGTAAATATTACAATGAGTAAAAGTACCTTTTATAATTGAAATATGTGTATAAAAGTCTCACCAATGCGTAGATCTCAAAAAAATACACAATTTCAAAAAAATATCACCTTAATCCGAGCTACGGATCAAAAGTTATGAGCTCTAGAAGGTTTTGCTATTAAAATAATATTTTAATGTTGATCTTCTTTTAAAAAGGTACACGTGACACCCAAATGTCCAAAGGGTAAAAGAGTGCATCCACATGATACAAGCTTGCGACCAAAGGATAAAAGCTGCGCCCAAAACTAAAATATCCAGAGGGTAAAAGACTACATCCGAAAGGTACATGCTTTTATCCAATGGATAAAAGAATGCACCCACGGGGCAGTGATCTGATCGTCTAGTGGATAAAAGACGCATCCGGGGGTGCGGATCTACGTCCATTTGTTGTCTCAAAACATGGTCGAGTTTACAGTCGATTCTATGGTTTTGGCACCTTCCAAATCCAATGGCGCACTCCATTTTGCATAAAAATGCATGCTGCAGAAAATTTCTCACAAATTCCAAATACATGAAAATAATAAACCCTTGCTTGCAAAGAAAAACTTACAGATGGATGTCTACATCATCTATGGCTCTGATACCATGAAAGGAATGATAAGAAGATTGTTCCAAGCCGTGATCTCAGATGATAATAGCACACCACATTAGATTTGAAAAGTAGAAGAGCTAAAATACCATATATGGAAATCCATCATAATCCATAATGCTCAATACATTACAATAGAATGACTTGAATTATTCAATAAGAAATATGTACATATAGGAGGAGGGAAGTGCAACTACTACCTAAATCAGTGGTGAAGAACTCCCACTAACTAATATTGGTAGTTAAGTTAACTCCAAAAGACTAGTAAGCTAACTTCACATAACTGAGAAGCTAACTCAACACAACTAGTAAGCTAACTCCACACAACTAGTACACCTAAGCAAGCTAACCCAACAAGTGTAGGGTTAACACAAGTGTAAGAATTATCCTAATAAATAAATAAAAGGATAAATAATAACCTACATTAACAGGAGTGTAATAATGAAGAAACGAGACTTGCAATAAGATTTGAAACCTAAAATTTAACCCACACCATATTGAGACTAAATGTTACTTCAATAATTTTACACCTTATTATGGGTAGGCTTGTATGTTTCAACCATGAACCATGCAGAGGCATTGTTTTAAGAACTATAATGGTAAGTTTGAGTAAGTATAGGAGTTATTTGATTTATTTGATTTCATTCAAGTAGAAGGTTGAGATCACATTAGAAAGGGAGTATAGACAAGTGGCAATGATGAGAGGAGATTGAGATGACCTAAAATATGGAAATTTGTTTGTATAGAGCATTTTTTGGAGAGCTAGAATGGAGAAATTGAAGAAGGTAATGTCACATGAAGTTTTCAAGAATTTTTATCTTATTTTGGTTTGAATTAACATTGAATGAAGTGTATAAAATAGGGTATATTGAATTCTGAAGACCTCCAAGGTGAATAAGATTATTTTTAGTAATTTTAAGCCATTTCGGAAACTACGAAATATCCTCTTTGCGAGCATTGGTGTAGGTTGGGGTGTGAACCTTTCTAATTTTTGAGTGCATTGAAAAGTGATATAGCTATGCATCATATCTAAACTGTTGTTTAAAATGGGATTTGATAGAAGATACCTTGGTAAGAATGGCCAAGGTATTGCTAACCCAATACAGGTAGAGGATCGGCCTCATAATGCAGGATTGGGTTATGCTAGTGAGAAAGTGGATATTGGAGAAAGTTCCAAAATTTCTGAAGGAAGATAAGCTTCTAACAACCAAGTTTCTACACCACTAGCATTGTAGGATTCCTCCATACAAAGGAATAAAGATCGAGTGTAAGAAAATAAGAAGAAGAGGTATTGAAATTCTACCTCCTCTTACTTACACTAAAAATAACACTGATGGGAATTTGGATCCTAAAACTTCTAATGCACTCTTTCCATTTGAACAATTTGGATTTGATATATAGAAGATGTTGCATGTTTTCCCTTGCATTTTTTGGGTTAAGTAATCATTATGTTGCTTATTGTTGGAAGAGAAAATATTTGCTAAATAATTTGTCACTTTTGTGAATAATAAGGCAGGTGCTAAAGACCAATCTCATCATGTTGAAATGAGAAATGGAAAACAAGTAACCTCACCCAAACAGAGGAATTTTTGCACTCATTGCAATATGAGTGGACACAGGGTTGAAACATGTTGGAAACTTCATCCATCACGTGGTAAGAAATTGATGGTTCATACACCTCTTGATAAGGTTAAAATTAATGAAGTTATTAATTCACCAACAATTATTGAATCAACTCAGGATCTATTGATCAATATCCCACAGATGAGTCTATTCAATTTTGATTTAGAGGAAACTTTATCTGATGGATAAATCTTTGCATAGCTGATATTGTTGATTATATTGCATTTTCCAAAACATACTTTTGTAGGATTCCTAGTGTATGTAGAAAGGATATTTTACCATACGATTTTGGCTTTGAATCTGAATTTTGGAGTCACTTGTAGGAAATCTGAGTGACATGTTTAACATGCTCAAATTTATCTTCTCACATTTATGGTTGATAGATTTCATTGTGATTTAGACAACATAATATACAGATTTAGTGGGCATGTTCAGTATGTCTAATTTTGGATTTGCATATGTTGTCATTTTTAGTGTGCAAAATATGGATGCTTATAAGACCCATTTGGTATCCACACATGATAATTTCATATATTTTAAGACCCTCATATTCAAGCATTGATTTGTAATTATCATATGTGGTTACAATTAGGGTGTACATTACTTTCAATAACAAACTAGCTTGTAGTTGCACTTGTTGATATTTTACGGTGAATGATAGTTTCACCAATTCAGATTGTGACATTTGGTAGATAGTTATATTTATATCCCCAAATTCATGGTGGATAGATATCTTGATCTTCACTGGTAGTTTTAGGGATTCAGTTAACTCTTGTCTCTTTATAGGAATTATGCATTTTAATTTCTGAATCATGTCCATGATATTTTGCAGTGATAATTTGTTGTGATTGACAATTTCACATGGTCAGTAGACACCGCCTATTGTTGGCATTTGGTGGTCTATTTCATACTAATCATTTATAACACTTTGCAGTTTCACAGGTCAATGGACACTCGCCTATGTTTGGAATTTAGTCATCTATTTCATATTGATCGATTTCAATGATATTTTACAGAGTTGACAGATTTTTGTAGGGTCAGTGGATTCCCGCCTTTTATTGGCATTTGTATTCATTTCATATTGATCTAATTTTTACATTTTGATATTAGCGAGAATCACGAGAGATTATGTTGGACACTTGTTGAGGAAGCGTTTGGTTGTAATTTCATAATAATCCATTTCTATGATAAATATTTCAATATTTTGCAATATTTTTAACTACTATGCTCTATTCGATTTTCGGATGTTGGTTTAATGAAGAGAACTATTTAGGAAATTCGGTGGATAACTTGTCTTTTGGGGACTAAAAGATTATTTCTAGGGAGGTGTGATCCTACGGACATTTTGGGTGGTCATAATTTCAATAATTATCCCTAGACCATTACAATATAAAATATCATGTCGAGAGATTTCTAATAGTATATAGATTGTGGAAAATGAAGATCATATGCAAAAGTTATCGGATGCTGAAATTTTGGCTCAACTAGTAAAAATTACACACATGTTTGAGATGATGTGGACACGTGCGAAGCTCACTAAGTGAACCAATAAGTTTTCAACAAGTGGAAAATGGTGTAAAATAAGTTTTTGGGGTTTTTATTTTCTCCTCCATTCTTCGATACTTGTTTTTAGAAAAATGGGCCCCTCTATTTGTTGGTTTGGGAACCTCGGTCGGGTTTGACACACCATTTTTAAGGAAGGATTCCTTTGCTATATTTTCTTCATATTACCTTGGAGACAAATTATCATTTATACACCATATTTCCATGCCCACATTCATGTGGGAGTAATTTTCTATTTTTAAATAAACTATGCATGCCTTGACAACATGCTATCACCTCAGATCTACCACCTCACCTCCACATTTTCCCCAAAAACTGTCAACTTGCCATATACTCATGGCCAACTCACAAATCCTTATGTGCATGCATGGAGAGCTTATATAAACCTCAATGCTCCACAAATAAGCCTTATCTCTTTACTCTAGCCAATAAAAGTGGATCTATAGCCAATAAACTAATAACATCACCCTCCTTTTGTACTGTCTTATCCCACAATTTGCGCCCCATGTGGGACTACTATGGTAAGTCCAAGTGAAGTGATTAGATTCAATGCACCTAAGGAGATTCAAATTCCTCACCGCCTTGCAAAATAATAAGGGGCCTTACCAATCCACAGTGTGCCCTTAGAAACATTATAAAATGGGAATTATTGTATTTGGACACAACCTTTTGGAGGACTATGTAAAGTCCATAAGAGGTAATTTTACATATTTCTATTTTTTACCCACAAGATGGCATTTTCGAGCTTTTTTAGGCGAAGAGTTATTCAAAATTCTCATACGTTCTATCTAGAATTATAAATTTTCCAATTGGTGTTCATTTTATGTCTTTATGAATCTTTTTTGCGACTTCTTTTTATGTAAAACATAGGAAAATGAATGTGCATATGCTACAGGAAGGTGAAGAATATTGTTGATCGGGTTCGAGTTCTTTGAAGGTTTGATAAGCATATTTTATAGGTTTAGAATCCATTATTATTTGTAAGTTTTAATTATTGTACTTGCAAATTGATTTAATAATGGATCGGATGGCATTATAATCTATCTTAGAGACATAACCCGATCTATAGGTGAAATTAGTTATCAATTTTAGATTTGTGTTCGAGTTTTGTGTCTTTTTATATGATTATTTGTAGTTATAAATCAAAAATTAATTCTTTGGATGTAATTATAACACATTTACTATTATTGTAGGTTATTATTTATCCTTTTATTTTTTATTAAGATAATTCTTGGACTTGGGTTATCCCTACACTTTTTGGGTTATCTCACTTAGGTGTACTAGTTGTGTCGCTTTAGCTTACTAGTTATGTTGAGTTATCTTATCAATTGTGTGGAGTTAGCTTGCTAGTCTTATGGAGTTAACCTAACTAACATTATCAGTTAGTGGGAGTTCTTAACCACTGATCTAGGTAGTAGTTTCACTTCCCTCCTCCTATATGTACATCCTTCACACAACACATTAGCTTTTGGTCACATGAGGGTTTAAGAGGGGTGATTCCTACCTAGTGGGTGCTTAAGTGTAGCCCCCCCTAATAATTTTTTTGTTTGTAAAAGGACAAAAAAATTGAGTACCAGTTTTTGTAAAAGTGTGTTTGATTTTTCATGTTCTTTCCATTGGTACCATTTATTTTGTAAAAGGAATAATTTATAAAGTGCCAACATTTGGAGGGTGTTTTAATCACATGTGGACACATTTTCGGTGAGCCCAGTGTCCTAAATTTTTGGGTGTTGAATTATTGCATCCATCATGGATTGTAAGAACGAGATGTTTTTATCTAAAGTTTGTTGAATTTAGGAGGACATAGGAAAGTTTTTAGAAGAAAACGGATCACTTAAAAAGTAAAAAACACTTCTACAAACCCTCATTCACAATAAATATGACCTCATTCACTCCCTAAATCAAAAAAATTCTTGCTTACAACATCAGCCTCACATTTTGGATGTTTTTCCCATTATCCTAGTCCACTTACAAATGTTTCTCTTGTACCCACTGATCTTGTTTCTTTAGTTTTGGAGTCTTCTCTTACATCTGATGCTCCTAAGCTTGTTTCCCTTATTACTACATGTTCTACTTCCACACATATACCTATTGTAGTAACACATTATGTGTATCCCACTTCTTCTCACATGCATGGATCTTTTGAGAAGCATACCACTGGATTCGGTTCTTGCATTCTCTATTTTATGGGTTTCACTGGCAGAGGTATTGGTAGACATTCAGAGGGTATTGCTTCCCTATTCTTCTTATTAGGTGGCATTATTTCCAAGGCATTTGGTTTTAAGAAAGTACATTGTTGGGATCACACATTAATAGAGCTTGTATTTTTTTTCACTCGACTATTTCCAAGGATCATAAGCTACACATAAGTTATGTACCTTCACTCAAGCTTGAGAAACTTGAGATATTAGTTTTCAGACATGATCAACTTGGCACACATTTTGATGTTCCTTTGCATGAACATGTTGTGAATTTTACACCGAATCATATACATGCATCTTATTCATCCATCGTGTTGATTTGGGGTGGATTTATGATCATTTGTGGCGGTTGAATTCGGCATTCATTGAGAGGACTTTAAAGGCATGGATCCTCCACCATTCAACTTCTTGCTCCACTTTCTATATCATCTGCATTTTCATGCTCCTTTTTTGATATTTTTCTCTTTTACGGAGTTTAGTGTATCTCTCTTTTTGTTGAGATATTTTGTATCTTTATTTTCTACACTTTTTATGCATGTTGATAATCTCTCTTGTGGGTGAGCTATTACAGCGAATCCCAATATTATTTTTAGTGTTTGAGTACTTGTTTTGATAAATCATATAGATATCTAGTGTCAGTCTACTCATGTAGTAGTATGGGAGGGTGTGGTGGAAATCCTACTTCCTTGGGTCTTGTGTCCTTGCCTTTTTGTCATGGTTGTTATTGGATCATGGAACTCCTATTTCTTTAGTGAAAAATCTACCAGCAGGATCTAGCACAGGAAGAGTGAGCACAGAGAATTACTCAGAGAAGAAAATAAGAGCACAATAAAGAGGAACAGAGAAATAATAATTATCTCTGATATCTCCACCATCCTAGGAGATTCATTAAATAGGGAAAATAGATAGTTTGACATTCCTAAATAATAGGAATGTCAAGCTAATTAGGAGATAACTAATTCCACACAAGGAGTGGAGAGAATCTCAACAAGCTCCGAGAGTTAGAACTAATTAAAACAAATATAACAATTTTCTATAATGAGCTTATTCGGTGTAATTAAATTATTTACACCAACACCCTCCCATAAGCGAATGCTAGGGAGCAAAAAGAAAGAAGGGTCCCGCTACTAGGCCTGATAAGGTACCCGATACAATACTAGAAAAGAAGGAAGGAAGGACTATACAAGATCCCCCCCAAGGACAACTTCCTTCACCCCAAGCTTGTCTCGCAACTCCAAATAGCGAGGAGAAGCCAAGGGTTTAGTGAAGATATCTCTGCAAGCTGATCAGGTGTAGGAACAAACTCCATCTGAACGACCCCATCCTGAATCAACTGTCTAATGAAGTGCATGTGGATCTCTATGTGTTTTGTGCGCTGATGCTCAACAGGATTACGTGCAATGTGAATAGCACTTTGGTTATCACACCAAAGAATGGAAGGAGACTCCTGTGAAAAACCAAACTCACCAAGAATCTGATGAAGCCAAAGAACCTCCTGCCCTGCTGTCACAAAGCACCTCGATATTCGGCCTCAGTGGATGATAATGCAATTGTATTCTATTTTTACAAGACCATGCAACTGGACCAGAACCAAGATGAAAAAAGAAGCCAGAGGTGGATTTACGAGTATCGCGACATCCTCCCCAATCAGAATCTGTAAAGCCCTCAATACCGAAACATTCTGAGGCATGTAATGAATACCATAACTCAAAGTCCCCCGAAGATATCTCAAGATACGCTTGGCTGCTTGCCAATGACTCTCATGAGGCTCATGTGAAAAACGAGAGACAAGATTAACAAGAAAGGTGATATCGGGACGAGTATGAGTGAGATACAAAAGGCTCCCAACCAACTGTCTATACAAAGTGGCATCTACTAAGTTAGACTTACATGCAGCAGTCAATTCAATACCTGACTGATAAGGTGTGGGAGATGGCTTGCAATTAGCCATATGAAATCTCTGAAGCAGATCTGTAGCATACTTCTTCTGACAAATAGAGATGCCCTCAGCAGACTGGTGAACATGTAGGCCAAGAAAGTAGTGCAACAATCCCATATCTGTCATATCAAATTCTGCTTTCAATTTCCATTTAATGTCCTGTGTTAGAGAATTTGAACTACTAGTAATGAGGAGATCATCAACATATAATACCAATAGAAGCAAGTCATCATCAGTCTTCAGGACATAAACTGTATGATCGGTCTTACAACGATGAAAGCCAATAGACAACAAGAAAGCATCCATCTTCTCATACCAAGCCCGAGGGGCTTGTTTGAGACCATAGAGTGAACGCCGAAGTCTACAAACCAGTGAAGAGTCATGTACGAACCCCTGAGGTTGCTCCATATAAATCTCCTCATGGAGATCACCATGCAAAAATGCACTCTTCACGTCCATCTGATGTACTGACCATCGATGAGAAGCAGCAAGAGAGAGAACAAGGCGCACAGAATCCATCTTTGCGACAGGAGCAAAAGTTTCAGAGTAATCTACTCCTTCAACTTGAGAATACCCCTTGGCAACAAGACGTGCCTTGTATTTTTCAACCAATCCATCAGCTGCATATTTGGTCTTATAGACCCATTTACATCGTACAAGCTTTCTTCCTTCGAAGAGGAACCAAATCCCAAGTATTATTCTTCATAAGCGAAGAATATTCATCCTGCATTGTTGAATCCCATTCGGGTTTCCAGATGCCTGTGAAAAAAGAACAGGATCATTAGAAATAGCTTGGCTCATAAGAGCCATACCAGAATAGGGCCGATGATCAACAACACCAGAAGTCTCAGCTCTAGTATGTCGTAGATCTCGTGAATCACCCACCAAATCACCTGCTGCAGCCAATGTAGATCTTAGCCATTTCGGGAGCAGGAGCAACAGAGAGCAGGAGCAACAGGATCAGGATCAGGGGGCCCATCAAAATCATCATCAGTGACAGGAGCAGGAGGTAATAATGGAGATGGAAGAACTACTGTATGATCTAAAGGAGCCTCGGTCTCATCAACTCAAACATCCCACCGAAACACAACATCTTTGGTAGTGGGATCGAAGAGGCGATATGCCTTCACATGCTCACAATGACCAACAAAAATGAGTTCTTTGCTTTTCTTCTCCATGGTTTTCCGAGTGTCGTCAGGAACAAAGGCCCAAGCCTTACAACCAAAGACCCAGAAATTTTGATACGTCAGGTTTTTCACCCGACCATGCCTCCTCAGGAGTAACCCCTTGCACTGCTTTATGTGGCATTCTGTTTTGAATATGATTTGCACAGTTGACTGCTTCCACCCAGAACTGAGGTGCCATGTTCTTGGACTGAACCATGCAATTTTCCATTTCCTTGAGTGTTCGGTTCTTTTTGTTCAGCAACTCCATTTTGTTGAGGGGTGTGAGGAACAATATACTGGTGCACAATTCCATGATTAGCACAAAAAGCAGTAAATGCATTACTCTCATATTCCCCCCCATTATCCGTGCGGAGTATTTTAATACAATGTCCAGATTGTTTCTCTACAATAGCCTTAAAAACTTTGAAATGCTCCAGGACATCACTTTTATATTTTAGAAAGTACACCCAAGTTTTCCTAGTAAAATCATCTATGAATGTGAGTACATACTTAGCACCAGAAAATGATCTATGAGGAAAAGAAGTTAGATCACTATGTACCAACTCAAGACGAGCCGTAGCTCTTTTTGCTTGACCTTTTGGAAAAGGATCCAAGTGTTGCTTACCCAACATACAACCGGGGCAGACACCATCATGTGATTTTACCTTGAAAGTCCTGTGACCATATTCTGTGAAGAGAGTTATTGCAGATACCTGTAATTGAGGTGACCAAACCTCTCATGCCACAATTTGCTCAAAGAATCAACATGAGCAATTAGTGAAGATCCTGCAGAGTTATCAAAACTCTCAAATACATACAAACGTGAACATGGATCCACAAATCCTGTAGCTACAATATCATCATGATCATGAAGTTCCCTGATGACAACCTTATCTGGTGAGAATTCAACAGTTCTACCATCACCAGAGTTACAGATTTGATATATGGAAAGCAAATTGTTAGACATATGGGGAACATAAAGAACATTATTTAGATGCCCATTTGGCATATTTACAATACCAGAACCC
Source organism: Taxus wallichiana var. yunnanensis (assembly GCA_018340775.1). Taxonomy (NCBI): domain Eukaryota; kingdom Viridiplantae; phylum Streptophyta; class Pinopsida; order Cupressales; family Taxaceae; genus Taxus; species Taxus wallichiana. The sequence continues at coordinate 622,650,635 of CM031241.1, read as the reverse complement.
AATACATCTACAGAAGTAGAATTGCCCACCGAAATATGCGAAGTGCTGCAAGCAGAAATAGAAGATAACAAATCCCTGCAATGTGTAATATGATGAGTAGCCCCTGAGTCAAAAATCCACCGATCTTGCAAAGGAGAAGAAGCTCTAGCAGAAAGAGCCTTACCCTTGCCAGCATTGGAAGCAGATGAAGGTGATGGAACAGTGATCTTGTGTTGTTTTAAAGCCTTTTCTAATGCTTCCAACTTCAAAAACATCTGGATTCAGGGTGATTTTTCCCCCACAAAAGAAAGAAGGGTCCTGGCTACTAGGCCTGATAAGGTACCCGATACAATACTAGAAAAGAAGGAAGGAAGGACTATACAAGATCCCCCAAGGACAACTTCCTTCACCCCAAGCTTGTCTCGCAACTCCAAATAGCGAGGAGAAGCCAAGGGTTTAGTGAAGATATCTGTAAGTTGATCAGCTGTAGGAACAAACTCCATCTAAACGACCCCATCTTGAATCAACTGTCGAATGAAGTGCATGTGGATCTCTATGTGTTTTGTGCACTGATGCTCAACAGGATTACGTGCAATGTGAATAGCACTTTGGTTATCACACCAAAGAATGGAAGGAGACTCCTGTGAAAAACCAAACTCACCAAGAATCTGATGAAGCCAAAGAACCTCCTGCCTTGCTATCACAGCACCTCGATATTCGGCCTCAGTGGATGATAATGCAATTGTATTCTATTTTTACAAGACCATGCAACTGGACCAGAACCAAGATGAAAAAAGAAGCCAGAGGTGGATTTATGAGTATCGCGACATCCTCCCCAATCAGAATCTGTAAAGCTCGATACCATGAAAAATCTACCAGCAGGATCTAGCACAGGAAGAGTGAGCACAGAGAATTACTCAGAGAAGAAAATAAGAGCACAATAAAGAGGAACAGAGAAATAATAATTATCTCTGATATCTCCACCATCCGGGAGATTCATTAAATAGGGAGAATAGATAGTTTGACATTCCTAAATAATAGGAATGTCAAGCTAATTAGGAGATAACTAATTCCACACAAGGAGTGGAGAGAATCTCAACAAGCTCCGAGAGTTAGAACTAATTAAAACAAATATAACAATTTTCTATAATGAGCTTATTCGGTGTAATTAAATTATTTACACCAACATTTAGATCTTGCATCCTTGCCTTGTTTCTTTGGTCATTGTTATTGGATCATGGCATACCTATTTATAGTTGTTGATTAAATTATATTTGGTGTTTTTTTACACTTTCAACAGCAATCCATCGACAATATCCATGTATGGATCTATTCAGTGAAGCCCAATGTCATTTATTTTTTATTTTTGTTCAAGCAGTGGGTTCATACCACATTACACACCAAAATTCTTTAACATTGTATGAATTTTTGATTTGATATTCTTGGGATGCCTTGTTGTGGGTATTTTCTCTCTACTTTATTTTATTACGGGGTTTGTGGTACCTTGTGGTGTTCTCTTTTTTCCTAGTTATTGTATGTGGGTACCTCATCGGGCATTGTGTTTGGGACCCACCTAAGCTATGCTTACAAGGGTGTCTTAGTGCGGGTTATTAGTTATCCTTTTATTTGTTTATTACGATAATTATTGCACTTGGGTTATCCCTACACTTGTTGGATTAGTTTACTTAGGTGTACTAGTTGTGTGGAGTTAGCTTACTAGTTGTGTTGAGTTAGCTTATCAGTTGTGTGGAGTTAGCTTTTTAGTCTTATGGAGTTAATCACAATATCGGTTAGTGGGAGTTCTTCACCACTGATCTAGGTAGTAGTTGCACTTCCCTCCTCATATATGTACATCCTCATTATTGAGTTAATTAAAATGGAAGTATGATGGATTTCCATGTATGATATTACAGCTCTTTGTTTGTAAATCCTTTTGTAAGGTTATCTGGTGAATTCCATCCATCTTATTAAATATGATGTGTTATTACATCCGATATCTTCATGGATTGGAACAATTTTTTTATCATCCCTTTCATTTACACTCTTTCAAAAAATCATATTTTTATCCTTTTGATCGTATGAATTGGAAACGATTGATGAATTAAAAACCAAATTTTTGATTCAGTTTTGGAAACATTTTAAATTAGATTTCGGATTAGATTTTAATCAGTTCTCAATTCATTTAAAATTAGGAAATTGATAATTTAATAATTATTTGTTTTTAAAAAACTATTTGATAGTATGAGTCTACTATATTTTATGGATCAACAGATGAACATGATTATGCCACGTGTGCGATCATCGACTCAGATTTAAACTTGAGAGAAAAACTAAATGTAGAATCATGATATTTTTAATGCGGTGTCATTGGATGTTTTGAAGCACAAGTTAAATTTGATGGTTACACACAATTAAATATTCCTAGTTATTAAGTAAAAGGTTAAAAAAATTGTAAGCACATGAAAAATAAAGATAAAAGCACAAGAGATTTAGAATCAATCCATTGCGGTGAAAATATTCAAACATGAATCCATTAACACAAAGAATAAAAGAGAGAAGAGAAATGATTTTGAACAACGTATTCACATAAGATTTTCTCAATTTGTTTATTTTTCTGGTGTTTAAGACTTTAAGTAAGAAGGAACATGATAAAGGTAGTAGAAACCATAAAACATAAAAATTTAATGAAAAAATCTATCAAAGTGGCCCCTATAATCAATGATGCTTGTACACCAAGTTCTAAACAACATGTTAGAGAACTATAGTGACATATTTTGGGAGATTGAAAACTACAATCAGGATCCCTTTCCATACAATAGTGATGATTATTCAAACATTTATGTAGAATATTTGAAGGCAATTAAAAATTCTAGCTTTCATTGAATTGTTACAAGGCTCAAAGATTTTCCATGTTATGATAGGTTTAGAGATCCTCACCAATTGCTTGTTTGATACAATGAGTTGAAAACAATGGAAACTTGGAACTTGGTTTCCATTATAGTGGGAGATGCATACCAAGAAATGTACAAGATCAAAGCTCCAAACTATAGTTATACATAGGAAATAGCAAGGCATGGCTTGATATGATTAAACTTATGGATAAAATCCATGAATGGAAAGTAGAAGACATCTATTTAACTCAAAAAGAAGAAACAAAGTATACATTTGTTTCATTTAGAAATGGAATAAAAGTGGCGTGATCCTACTAAATCACTTATATGGAAAGGAAAATGATATTCATGTTGATAAATGATGGGTTCCATTGCTGGCCCACATTCTAGAAGGGGAAAACCTTGATTTTAGAAACATTGTAACATATGAGTTAAGGGAGTCAACTCGTAGATTTAGAACATGAATTTCATATTTTTCTATGACATCCTACTTACTTGATAGCATTTGTGTTGTCATGAAATTCAACAATGAACTTCTACCTGATTGGAATCCTCTGTTACCTCAACCCATCTATGTGTCATTTCATAAGCTTTTTAGACACAATTATACAAAGTTTTTGTGGGAGGTGTGTGATATTTATACTCTACTATTTATAAAGTTTTGTATGATAGGAAGATTCCAATAATGCATGATCCTATCATAAATCATATCATGGTTGTTGTTCATATTGGTACATCTATGAGGCACCTTGATCATGGTTTAGGGTTTCCAACTAGACCAAACAAACTCTCATTGCACGTACCTAATAACATTTTAGTCATGGAAGTGGTAGATCAATATGTCAATGGTGTAGGAGGATGGATAAAAGGAAAAATGAAAAATCCATATCCATTTTTTCATTTAGGATTGGAAAAAATGATTTCTAATTCTTTTCCGAACTTGTTGAGTTGTCAAATGAGTGCTCCCAATTTGTCTTTGGGATCCAAAGCTAACTTAAAGTGTTAGGACCAAAATGGAATTGTGCTAACTTATTTTTTTCTTGCTAAGAATGGGAATTAATCAAACATACACACATGAATATCATATGGATGATGATATCTACCTAAACCCTCATGATGAATAAGAGATGATGGATAATTTGAGAATAAACAAGGATAAGAATAAAGAAAAGGATTCTAAAGAAACCACTTCATCCTAGGTTCAAACGCATATTTTAAGGGGTGTTCTGCTACTTTCTTCCAAGCCCCATCAATTGGGGTTTTAATTGGTTTTTTCATTCAAGCTTCCTAGCCATCTACTCAAGCAAGCCAAAATCCAACACAAGGAAAGTGGAAATCCATAATTGGATCTTCCACCACTGCTCATCCAATGCCACAAGTATCATCTTTCTCTAGATATTTTTCACTCTTTTATTCTCGGTATCTACAAATCTCTGGTATTCTTAGATATTCAACTATTTCTTTTAGTGCTTCCATAAAAATTGAAGTATCTACTAAATTAATTCCAATGCAAGAATTTTATATATAAGTTTCAAGCATAGTTGATTGTCCCTATGATCCTTGAGGATGAGCCTTCTTTCTCTTCCACAATTTCCATTACAACTTGTTCCCCCTTTTCTACAATTTTATCTCACAAATTATTCCCCTTCTTCTACCATTCCCCTCACAAATTTATCACAACTTCTTCCCCTTCTTCTATCATTTCCCTCACAACTTCTTTCCCTTCTTCTACCATTTCCCTCGCAGAGTATAAAGCAATGGATTTTAATCTTTATTGGTATATCCCCATGCTAGTAATGATAAGGATGATTATGGATCTAAGTATAGCTATATCTCCCATTTTGGGGTCCTTATTGCTTCCTTGTCAATCTTCTTCTTCTTTTGGTTTTTAGAACACCTTCTTCATCCCGGAGGAAGAAGCCTCAATATTTCATTGAATTACTTACAATAGAGGAAGATCCTTCCCAAATTGTTGACCCTTTCCTAATCTCTACTCCTCTTCCACCTTCCTTTTCTTCCACTTCGACTAGTCTCTTTTACACAATCACTCATTCTTCCTCTCCCACTTCACAAACTTCCTCTCAGGCTCCTCCTTAGGGTGTTATTTTGGTTAGTGATCCATCAATAAGATATGCATGGATCCAGAAGAAAATAATGAAGGTTACAATTTGGGTTTGAATAATAACCACTCACCTCGAGATAATTTTTTACAAGGCGAGTAAAAAGTATTAAAATGTGTTAACTCACTATGTCATGTTTACAAGATAGCTAATTACTATAAGGACAGAGGAAGAAATCCTCTAAATAAGGCCAAATAGAAGCAATCTCATGGTTGATCCCTTGCAACAGACCCAAAACACTTTTGAAACTTTACATGAGGCAACTAAGGCCTCTACCCTACATATGGAAGATGCACATATCCAAAAGTATGGAAAAATAACTATTCCTTTAGCACTCGATCAAAGAATTCAATTTTTTTATTAAAGGAAAATAGTTTTGAAGGGACTATACCCTGTTACAACAAAGGCTCAACAACCAGATCAACATGAAAAAACATCAAAATAGGATCTGAATCCAGATATTATGATAAGTTCAATAGTAGTTAAAAAAGAAACTACTAATAAAAAGAAAAACAGGGACAAAGCAACGACTAAACAACAAAAAAACAACAAACTATTAGAAACAAAACAACAACTTGAACTCCTCCACCATTTGCCCAAAAGGTATTATTTATTTGTGGCCCTTTTAATCCTTGAATTGATCATCTACATGGAGGTAAAAAGCGCCAGAGTGGTGACATGCATTGGTTCATTAACGTTCAGCTGCGAGATGACCTGATTTCTCTCCTTTTAGTGCCCCAAATATCCTCAGGGACTCCACTCAACAATGTGATGCTTCTGACATGTTGTTCAAGAAACTCATTGATTGCTTTAAATATGGCCATATTATGGTCATGTCTATCCTTATTTCTCCCCGATCTATTATCCAGTGAATTTAATTTTCTGTAAATTTCTTCAAACCGATCTGTGCTAAAACCTACATCATCATTGATATTTCTTTTTCCCTTTTTCTTTTTTAGTTGATGTATCTCTTTCTTGATATTATATACCTCTTTTTCTAGCATTTCCATTCTAAGGAGAATATTATCCCTCTCCTACTGGGAAGCTTTTTCATGTCCTGCATTACTGATATGCAAGATATTGTGAACCATTTCCATATCCTTGTTACTCCAGAGGACATGACTAGAGGTAGGTGGGGTCGCTTTATGGGGTGCAAGGTTCTTAGCCTTAACATTCTGTAATTGGATGAATTGGTTGGGTTGGGAGTGGGTGTGTTGTGAGAGGGAGTGGGATGAATGCTAGGGGAAACATGAATGTCAGGGAAATTGATGAGGCAATGCTTGTGAAGGAGAAAGATGAGCCCTGGTGAAGGGGGATGGCCCTAGTATGTTTTTGAAAATCAAGAATGGATCATTCCAAAGAATTCAGGAGATAGTGCGGGAAGCAAACAACAAGATTTCTCCTAAAGTGATTAAGGAAAACCAAGTGTTTGGTGGGAATAGTAATGTAGTGACCTTCAAGGGATATAAACCACACCATCATTTTAGTAATTTCATTGAAAGGTTCTAGAATGGAACTTACCTGAATGTCGGTCGTAACAAAGATGATCTCTTCCCCTACATCAAGTAAACATATTTTCTTCAAAGCATTTTTGTCAATCCTCTTTTGAAGAACTAGATTTCATCCAAAGCCAGCCCTATAACTTTTGTAATTAGCTCCTCATTCATCAACACCCTTTGCCCTCCATATTTAACCTTCCTATCCTTCCAATCTATGGAAAAACACACTGAAATGTGTTGATCATGACCTTGTATTTTCTCAATAAAGTTGGAGACACCCCCATTTGAAGATAATTCCATAGCTCAGTGTTATCCTTCCAATCGGGATCGTATTTGGGTTCTAATCGGAATGAAGCTCCCCATATTTCTTCCTCTACTATTTCCATGATTACTCTGCTGCAAACCACCCGTGAAAAGGTTGTTTTTGTTTTGCCTATACTAGTTTTTAAGAATCTTGTTGGCAATCCGAGAAGCATGTGAGAGTTTATGGTGGTAATTAGTATAACTTCTCTCCCATTTGACATCTTTCTTATCTATCGAATCCCACAAAATCTCATTAGAGATTCTATCTAGGATTGAATGCTCATAACTATCCTTGATAATACCATTCTTTACTTCCACAGGGGTGTTATTTTAATCATCCCAAAAGGTGAAATTATTATTGCTACCGTAGTTATCTAAGGTATCCACCACCTTGTTTCCCTCCCTATAAGTATGACCAATTTTAATATTTTTGAAGGTATGACATAAATTACTAGATTCCTGAATGAAATATTTAATATTCCAACTTGGAGGTTGTATCTAATTAAGATGATTTATAATATTCAAGGAATCACCTTCAACAATGATGTTTTGAATGTTGTAATCCCTATCCATTCTTAGACCCCATAATGTTGATATAGCTTCTACATAGTGATTGGTCTAATTTCCCATTCTTCCAGCATAAGCAACAACTAAACAACCTTTATGATCCTTAATTATTCCTCTCAAAGAAATTGCCCCTAGGTTACCCTTAGAGGATCCATAAAAATTAAGTTTGTACCAAGAGTTTGGAGGAGGGATCCAATGAATTAAAGACCTGTCAATATTTGAAGTTCTTCTTTTCTAAACATTTTCAATATCCATCTTCCAACTTGATAGAATAAATTCTTCATCTTCAAGATATTTCTTATTCTTGGGAGGTTTAAATCTTTCAACATTGTCTTTAATTACATTACCAATCTTAGTAAATCTTTTCTTAAGGTTGTCTGCTATTTCTAAAAATTATGTTATTTCTATCTTTCCAAACTTTCCATATTACATGGGGCATCACCAATTTCCAAATTCTCTGAACAATACAGTGTTTAAAAGGAGGATCCCACTAAATCCAATATTGAAGAAATTCCTTTGGCACTATCCAACAAACATTGAATTTTGAAAAAAACATAACTCCAGATCTTTGAAGCGTACTCACAATGAAAAAAAAGATGTTTTATGTCCTCAACCTCTTTTTTACATAGGCAACACATATTTGGCATTATAAAGCCTCTCTTGATAAGGTTTTCATTTGTGAGTATTCTTCCTCTAAGAACAAGCCAAATGAATAAATTTATTTTAGGAGTTAGCTCTGGCATCCAAATTTATCATTTAAGTTGTGGCTAGTCTAGTTATCACATCGGAATTGAATATCTCTGTCATTTCCCACCTTCCATTTACAACCTTGTTTGATAAAATTCCTGATTTGTCTCAAATTTTTCCAAAAAATAGACCCTCGAGGTAGCTGGTCATCATGAAGGAAAAAAGTTATAGTTTGTTGAGCTAGATACTTATCCTTAGTTAGATCAATCCAAGGTTTCTCCTCAATAAGCATTCTCCAGCCCATTTTTGCAATCAAGGCCATATTAAATTTTCTAATATCCTTTATGCCTAGCCCACCGATTCTTTTAGGAGTACAAACTTGATCCCATGCCAAAAAGTGGTATCTAAATATTTCCTCCATCCCCTACCATAAGAAATGCTTCTGAATCCTGTCAATTTTATCCCTAAAGACAACAAGAATGTTGTATAGAGACATAATGTAAATAGGTAAATTTTGGAGAGTGATTTTGATTAGCAAACATTTTCTAGCATTAGAAAGTATGGCCCCTTTCCAACCAACCATTTTATTTTGAAATATTTCTAGTAAACCATTCCAAAATGTGGTAGAATTTTTTTGGTTCTAAGAGGAAGACCCAGGTAAGTAGTGGGTAAGGAATTGATTTTGCATCCTAGAATTTGAGAAATTCTTTTCTGTCTTTCCAGAGGAGTATTAAAAATAAGATGGAAATATTATCAAAATTTATCTCTTGCCCTGAGGAAACCTCATAAAATTTCAGAATCGACTTGATAGCCTTAGCTTCAAGGATTAAGTCCATCAAAAGAAGAATTGTATCATCTACAAATTGCTGATGTGAAGCTATTTGGTTTGTAGAAGTAGACCTAATTCCTTTTAGAAGACTCGTTATTAATGGCTTTGGTAATGGATCTACCGAGATTGTCCGCCATAAGTATGAAGAGAAAAGGGCATATAGGATCACCCTGTCTTAATCCCCTACTACTAGAAAATAAACCCACTGACTCACCATCCACCACCACAGAAAATCTAGCAAAGAGAAATGCATGCCTTAATGATTCTTCTGAAATTATTAGGAAAACCAAATTTAGCCATAACATTGTCAAGGAAATACCAAGAAATTTTTTCAAATGCCTTATTCATATCAAGTTTCATAACCATGCCACTCTTTTTTATTATCCATAAGTGGATGATCTCATGCACCATGATCAACCCGTCCTAAATTATCCTACCATTTATGAATCCACTCTGTTGCTTTGATATCATATCATTTAGGATAGTCGGTAGTCTTGTAGCTATAATCTTAGTAAAGATTCTATAAATAAAGTTCGCGAGACTAATGGGGAGGAATTCCTTGAAATCTTTAGCATCCATTTTTGGATTAAGCATAATGTGGGTGTTATTTAGATCTTTTAAGAGATTACCAGATTCTATAGAACTCATTCACTTCCCTTAGTAAGTCATCCGAGCATATTCTCGCAAAACTTCGAAAACAATTAGTAGAAAAACCATAAGGGCTTGACACCTTATCCCCTTCAAGAGTAAAAACATATCTTTGCAGTTCCTCCAAAGTGACTGCTTTAGAAAGGTATTTTGGTTTTTACACATCAATTTTTTCATTAGGAATGGCTTCTAATAGAAAGGAGGCAACCTCTTCATTTTCCGCACTATTCTCCTTGAGCAGATTTTCATAGAATCTGAGAGCTTTAGCCTTTATATAATTAGGGTCTTTAATGAAAACATCATTTCCTTTTGAAAATTCTGTTATCATATTGCAAGCTCTATGTTTTATGGTGCTCATATGGAAGAATTTTGTGTTTCTGTCTCCCTCTTTCAGCCAAATTTCCCTAGATTTAAGCCTCTAGAAAATTTCTTCCCTGCTACAGACTATATGTAGCTCAGATAAAATATTTTTTTCCACTAATTGATCCTCTAAAGACATGCCCTTTGCAGTAATTTGAGATTCCAACTCCTAAAGTTTTTTCTTTAATTCCTTTTTTCTGACAAATATATTGCCAAAAACCTCTTTATTCTATTTTCTCACTTGCTTTTTAACATTTTTTAATTTCTGAATTAATCTAAATTGGGTAGTTCCTTCACCATCCCAATTCCACCATTATTTAATTCTATCAAAGATGTCATCATGCTCCATCCACATATTTTTAAATTTATAAGATATATGTGTTGGTTTAGCCTAGTTAAAAAGATTCAAAACAATCGGATTATGATCGGAGACAATTCTTGGAAGAGAGGAGAGATGGAATTCTTGATGAAAAATATAATTAGAGAGATGAATGCTCTATCAAGTCTAACCTGAATCATTTCACTACCCACTCTTCTTTTTTCCAATTGAATTGATTACCATGAAACTCCACATCCATGAGATTTGAATCAGAGACAAAATCAGAAAATTCATCTATGTCATTGGAGAAAGCAGGATTACCCCCTTGTTTTTCACTAGGGTTTAAAGGGGAGTTGAAGTCACCCATGACAAGCCAGTTGTCATTTTTGTGTTGACTTCTAAATAATTTTATATCATTCCAGATCTTCCTTCTCCCATTTACAGAATTAGGTGCATATATATTTTAAAGGATCCAAGTGAAATTATTATCAATAACATAAATATTCATAGCAATATGATGGTTGGTGTCAAAGATTACCATACCAATCAAAATATTTTTGTCCCGTAAAGTAGATTCAACAACAACAATTTCCAAGTTGTCCCAGAAATTATTTTTACAATTTTCAAGAATATTTGAATTCATTTTAGTTTCCTATAAGATCCGATAACAAAACTCCATATTTGATGATAAAATTTAGCAGCAACAATTTGAGATTAGCACATGAAAATAGGAAAAATCCATAGACAAATAAAATATCTAAAATAATTGATAGATTAAAACTTGAGTAATTACATGATGAGAGAGCTTACAATATATAGGAGAATGAACTCCTTAAAACAAGGATTCAAATCCAATCTTTAATCCCATAATATCCTCACATATATCTCCTATAATCACTCCCAAACCCAACAATCTCTCACACAACTCCCAAATAGCTACATGAGTTGTTTATTCAACAAACTCACAACTAATACATATTATCCTATATTATTAATAATGAATTGATTAATAACTCATATTAATAATAATAAAAACTTTTAGTTTTCTCACAAAAATATGATATTAATATAACAATATTAATATCATACTAACACACTAACCTACTAATGTAATATATGAATATTACATTTAATTATTACAAACAATAATGTGAGCACTAATTTCCTAACAAGATCAAAATGCTAGGCCTACTTGAGAATCTTCACTCTTTAAGTATTCTTTGTTTAGAGTTCCCATTCATCCCTCTTTTATTCCAAGATATTATCTTCATCTAAATAGTATGGGGATGAATTTTTCGGATGGCTCAAGTGACTTTGAGTTCCATCTGCAATATCTTTTTGCTTTCTTTTCGAGATCTTTCTTTCAAGGTCTTCCTTTTTAGAGATGCTTCCAAAATCTACTATCCTTCTAGTAGATGATCTAGTTGTTCTCGTGGTTCATTTTAAGAGACCTCTAAGAAATCAGAGGTGGAAAATACAGTGAATATCAAGTCGAAACCGGTTTTGCGGGAAGGTGAATTTTTTGGGGTCCGGCAACAAAATTTTCTCTTGATTTTTAAGAGGTGTGATAGAAGGTTGCGCATACGAACGCAGTAATATTTGTTGTCATACGTCAACAAGGTGGTTGACGCACATCAATGAACCTCACTGACACATGTCAATGACCTTGTTGATGCACGTCAATGAGCCTCGTTGACGCGTGTTAACCACCTTGTTGACGCGCATCAACAAGGGTGTTGTCGTTGATGTACGTCAACCACCTTGTTGATGCACGACAACAAATTTTTGTCATGCATCTGCAGCCTCTGCCCTCTAGTCGCACGATAACAAAATCTTCGTGTCGCACATGAAAAAACTCTCTGTTGTGCATCTACTTCCTCCAAACTCTCAAACGTCAAAAACTCTCCATGTCACACATTAACAAACTCTCCATGTCACACGTCAACAAACTCTATGTCACTCGTTTTGCAGCCTCCGCCCTCCTGTCACGCATCTATAGCCTCTACCCTCATGTCATGCATTTACTATACTTGATAATACATATGCCCCAAGTGGTATGAGTGATCTAGTAGTGTTCTACTTGGTGAATAATCTAGGATTATATAGGGGATAGTTTCAAGGGTAGGCGAAGCCGACCCCTAAAAAAAATTAAACTGTAATTTTTAGGTGAACAGTCATTGACTGTGCTGAGAAAATTTTCCTTTTCAAATTTTTCAAAAATGGAATATTCACCATATTACGAATATTCACCACTAAAATTATCCCTGTTGTTCTTAAAGTTGAAGCATCCCAATTATCTATTTTCTTTTTTATCGTTATATAGCGTATCCAGGATCTCCTCAAAACCCTTGACTCTTTTTTTCTAGATTTAACCTCTATAAACCCATTGATCGAATTAGTTTCATCATCATAAAGTGTCTTGAATGGTGTTACTTCTCCTTCCTCCTTTTCTCCTTGTTCTTGATCCTTGTATGTAATTGTTGCTTTATTACTTGAAAGAGGTTGCCCATCTTTAGGCGAGAGATTTTCTGTCAAAGAGAAGTTTTCCTTCATTAGAAGGTTTGGTTCCATGTTTTCTTTTTCATCATTTAGTTCTTCCTCTATGATGTATAATGGATCATTCTCACCCTTCTTTGTCTCTTCTACCCCTGATTCCAATCTATTCTCATTTTCACAACCCAACAATCCAGTCTAATCTTTCATATTCAAAATTCCCTCTGAATCCTTGGATAAAATATTAACTCTTACTATAGCAGTCTTCTCATCAACCTCTAAAATCACCTTCACAGGTGTCTCCATTGCTAGATCTTCTTTTATGCTTGGTAATACTAGTTTTTCCCCTGGAGTTTTCAGGCGCCAGAGTTTTCTACAGACTAGAGGTTTCTTGATTGGAGTTCGAAACCCTTTTTCCTTTTTTATATTTCAAATCTGGTAGGTTCAGAGTAATCCCTTCCATTTAGCCTTGTTTCCTTTTTTCAATATCCTCAATTGGGATCTTGAGATCATTCTCTTTCCTAACTTCAGGTGCATTTTTAGATCCATAATTTGTCATATCATTTTTATCCATCCGAATCACCTGAGGTAACCCTTCATCTTTGTGTTTAGCCAAGATTGGGCATTTTCTGGTGAAGTGACCTATTCAATGGCATTTATCAAACCTCAAATGAAAAGTTTCATATTCTATATTTTGATTCCATGAACCATATTTTGACTATAAAATGATATGTTCTAGGAGTTCATGTTCCATTTCAGAAGAAATGTAGAATCTTGCAAAGGTAATTCTAGATTTATTCCTTGTTGGTCCATCCAATCCAATCGAGAGATCCAATAGATTTGGTAACATTTAACAAGATCTCATCATCTCAATATTAAAGGGGTAATCCTGGGATTCTACACTAGACATGGATAGTGTGCATATTCTCAGTATTGGGATCAAACCCTGGATACCATATTTTTTCAAAAAGGCCCATATTTCCCATGCACCAAGGCCCTCTCAGAAGCACTGATTCCAAATCAATCTACTGATTAAATTTAGCCAAGAAAAAACCTCATGACATGGTAGTAATAATCAGATCACCCTTTGATTGCCACTTTCTAAGAGCCCATTTCCTAATAGCATCAATATTAGGTCTAGGGCTGAGAAACTTACCAACTAGTGAAAGATTTTCTTTACCCATTGCCCAATACTGAGACATCCATCGCACACCGAGGTGGGTCACACCTTCCCCGATCCTTTACACTTGTGAACCGCACCTTTACTCGGTGATTGTGGACCCACATTCTTGTCTAGAGGTTCTTTGAGAATCTTATTCCAAGCAAAAGGGGCAGATCCCTTTTTTGAATCAAACTACATGAGCAGCTTTTCAACCGTCTGATTCAAGTCGAAATCTTCCTTTCACACCCTGATTTGGTGAGAAAGTAGACATTTTGCAGCCAAAACCGCTAACACAACGCTAATAGTTACTTCATTTCCTCCTTCAAATTGACTTTAGAACAATTATTTAATAATTGCATCACAATTGCAAGTTTAAGAGCAAAGGGATACCAACTTCAGCATTTGTTTAATTTTTATTCAAATTCCATACAATGTAAATGCATTAATTGATATGGTTAGGGGAAATCTCCTATCAAATACAATTTTGATGACTTTTTTTGAGCTAATAATGATAGAGGACTTGATTTCCAAGTCTAGGAATAAAGCAAATGATGCATTATCCTTGCTAAAAATAGTTATTACACAATTATATGCATTCTACAATAAAATAACTCATCTTTTGGATAAAGTTTGAATTCCTACAATGGTTGACCAATCCGAGAATCTATTCTCAGTAGCTCAGTTCTCCAATATCCTTCAATAAACCATGCAGAGCTTCTTACAAAAATCAAGTCACAAGAAGGAGGGAACATTGTGGCACATCAGATAATTTTGGATGCCTCCAAAAGGATAGAGAGAGCTTGAGTAATAGATGAATTTTTGAAGATAATGATCGATGACTTCACTTCCAAGCTAGAGGCGAGAGGAAATTTTGTGTGCCTCTATAATTGATGTTAATTAGATGAATTGATATTGTCAACTACATAGAAGTGCTAAATAGGATCCCCTTCTTATCTTCTTATATTTTCATATTTCTTCTCATCAGTTGCATGCACTCTATTTTTAAGGTGCCAATTTTGTAAAAGATATTATAAATAAAACATGTCTTCCCGTAATTTTTGGGAATAAGTAGTAGGTAGCTTAGGTTAGATTTTCTTTTTTTTCTCCATATAAGATATCTCTATAAGGGTGACTTGTAATTATCATCATATATGTGAAAGAACATAGAAAGACTTTGATTGGAGTTTTTACATCATTGAATATGGAGCTGTTTCTCTTTCACTCTTTTACAATTTGCATGGTTATTTCATTTTGATGTAGTTTTTGTTTTTTCATCAATTTCGGATTCATCATCTCAAACCATGAAAATTTTATATTTTGGAAGGAATAAGGTAATATAATTGGTGATTTCTTTTAAATTAGAAAAAAAAAAATTGGAGAAAAATTTGTTGGAGAATAGGTTTAACCAAGATTCTAAGAGTATGATGAGGCCACACTTAGAAGAATAGAAACATGTAAGAGTTACATAGAAAAGTAGAACAAATTATTGGTGTTATTGCACATGTAAGGGAAATACATATAAAAGATGAGACTAATGAAGAAAGAGAGATTGAAGAAAGGTAAATTGTAGATGGAGAAAGAGAGCAAGAAGATAAAATCCAACAAGAGGAAGAAGAACCAATAATTATTAAAGAGAATCTATTTAAATCATTAGTGGAAATGAATTACGAGAATTAAGATTTCCATTCTAGAAAATGGGGGAAGTTTAAAACTATAGGATTTGATAGATTAAACAACATGGAAAATATTGGTGAGTGGAATATTATGAAATGGGACAAAATAGGGATAGTCAATTTCATTAAATTAATTTAAACAACTAACGATATTTATTTTTATTGTTAAAAATTAATAATGAGGGTTATATTGGGGTCCTCTCCCTTGTAGATCAAAAACATGTGAATTACATATATTACATATAAATTACAAAAGGTCTCTTAAGTATTGAATGTTGTAATTTGTGTGCATGTTGTTTTCATTGATGTCAAGTCATTGCGGGAAAAGGGTGTCAAGGTGGTTTAGGTGTCTCCATGAGGTGTCATTCATTATTAAGCTTGAAGGTTGATTGGTAGTGTCCAATCTTGTTGTTAAGTCGTGGTGTCTTGGTGTGCATTTGCATGGTTCTAGATTTTATGGTCATGGTATAAATTATAAAGGTTGGTATGAGTCCTAACATGGTCATAGTGATGTGTAAGAGGTGTTAATGAGTCTTTAAGAGGTCATCATGGTCAGTTCATGAGAAGTATGTGTTGAGTTAAGCCATTCTAGGCCTAGTCCTAGACCTAGGTCAAGCAGGATGAGTTGGTAACATGAGAAATGGAGCAAGGTAGTCTAATATGAGTATGTATAATGTTTTTGACATGGTATAGCATGTGTAGGAGGTGTATCGGGTCACTATTCAGGTATATGATGCATGATGAAGGTCATTTTGAAGCAAGACTACAAGACAAGGCATGGTTGACATGGGTAACTCTTAGTTCATAAAGAGTTTCATATAGGTGAAGATAAAAATGAGAGTTATAAAGCTTGGAGGAGGTTGTTATGGTGCTTGGGAAATTTTCAGGTCAAAAGGATCAAGACAAAGCAATAAAATGAGTTTTTGGTCATATCGAGTTCTTGAGAAGGCAAAAACCAGCTCGATGCGAATGTTCATTTGATCACCCACACGCATACACTTTTCATGGGATTCAAATCCCTTTAGGGATGTTAGGTAATGGAGTTAAGAAGACATAGTAGAAGAATGAGGTCAAATGGACATCACACATTTATGAACCATTATTAAGAAGGTAGATATGTCTAAAACCCTAGTTAAACCCTATACCTAGACTAATAGGAAAAATTTAAGTTGTATGATCTCCAAATGGATTGGGCAAGAAATTGTGAAGCTTCATGTATGTATAGAACTCTTCAAGGCTTATGTTGGTTGTGGTTTCATGTTCCAGGTGTTTCAGCAAGTTGAAAAAAATCATGTTTTGTAGAAATTTCTAGGTACATGTTTGAGATGGAAGTTTCATGCAAATAAGTGAATTGTTATAGATACCTTGGTAGGTTTTATATATGTTCATGAAAATTTATGGGCAGGTTGTGTGTATAAAATTGAAGAAACATGTCCTCTAAGTCACCCTACCGCTTTTGACACGGAAGGGCTAAAACTAGTCTTGTGGTTTGAGGTGTGTCTTGATGAAATGCATGATGCGTGCAGTAGTATCTAGTCATTGATATCTTTCTACAATTATGATATGATGTTTTTGTGATTTTTGTTTGATATGGAGAGGTTGTTTCTTTCTTAATCCCTAATGGCCTAATTAGCCCTATTAGGCTTATCAAGTAGGTTAGTTGAATCAGGTGTGCTAATGTGTATTACTCCACATGGCATATGTATTTTTGTGATTTATAAATTGTATCAGGGTTTCATTGATGTGTTTCAAGTGTTGGTTAATATTGGAAGTGAAGATTGAGGTGATGGAGCATTTTCTCTCAAGACTAGTTCTTGAGTCCTTATAAAATGTTTGATATTTTTCAGATATTGAGTTTTTGGAGGCCTTATGATTTTTTTGAATGAAATTAGTTGTTTTAGTTATAATAATTCAAGATATTTCCATTTATATGCTTCTTATGCCATGACAATTTCATTTTCTATTTGAAGTTTATTGCTTTATGTGAATGATTTCTAGGTGTTTGAGACCTAGTTGAATTTTCTTGTAAAATGGAATATGTATTGATGATGATGGATGTTACAAATGTTCTTGATCATGTTGAGAGTTGTGGGAGGATGATGATTAAGTTTATTGTTCTTGAGAATTCTTGATGATTGTGTCTTATGCCCTTGAATTCCAAGTTCCATTCATTAGAAATATAGACCTATTTCTAGGCCTATTTGAGTAGCTTATGCAAGTTGGTGTGATTATGCCTATTCGATCTATACGGTCTTGGTCAACCTAGAAGTGTTTTTATTTGTGTCATGTATATAAGGCATGTTATATCTTATCATTGAGGTTTTTGTTGTGGATTAGGATGTGAGCGAGCAAGAGAAGGTGAGATAATAGGATAGAGTGGTCAAGGGCATAGCTAAGAAGAAGTATGAAGAGTTGAGAATAGTAGAGGAGTAGATGTTCAAGGTTATTAGACCTAATTAGCAATTGAATGAGAATATTTGAGCGAGGAAGAAGAGAGGATTTTTAAGAGTGTTTGATTTGGAATGAGTTGAACTTGTGATCACAATTGGTTGTAGGAGTAAAAAATATTCAGTGATCATCCATTTTAGGTGGCTATGTGGGTGTTTAGTCATCTTAGGGTGGGTGCCCTACTAAACTAGGGGTTGGTGCCTCACTAAAAAAATCTTATGTGATGTGTAATATTCACACAATTCTTTTGGATTGAGTAATATATTCAAAAGTTTTAGTGGGTTTTCTTCCCCTTTAGGGTTTCCCACTTTACATAGAGTACCCATGTGTTCTCTCTTGTTTCATGTACTTGTGAATGGATGTTACACACCTAATAAGCTTGTATTGAATGTATACGTTTAATGGTTGTTTTGGATAATGTTTTAAGCTATGGTAAATGGATTTAAATATTTGTAAGAATGATTCACCCCCTCTCAATATTTTTTCTTCTAACAATTGGTATCATATAGAGGGTACTTGTGAAGAAATTTTAATAGCTTGGAGGAGATCCTTGAAGCAAAATGGGAAAATCATCTAATGTTGAGACTTATTTGGTGACTTTGAGAAATAAATATGAAATTGTAGAGTCCTTGATCCATGGTTTGCAAGAGAAAATCAGTTGTATGGATTTTTTCATGTTCAAGCTATCAAAGTGTTGGAATCCCAAGTTAAGAGTGTGACAGAAGCCCTAAAGGTCAAAGAAGAAGCTTGCCTCAAGTATGAAGAAGAGTTGAGATCCTTGAAATCTGAATTAGAATAAGTAGCTAGCAATTTGAAGACTATGAGAGGTTAGAGAAAATATTTGAGGCCTTAGATGATATGTTGAACAATCAAAGGGCATCTAGTGACAAGACATGCTTAGGCTTCAAGGAGAGCATATGGATAATTGTGAAGATAAAAAGGTTGGACTAAGTACTCAAGAAGACATGAAGGAGACCAAGAAGACAAATTCAAGAAGGTATAACCCTATTAGACAACCCAATGCAATGAGGTATGGTTCTAATTTTAATGGTTATTGTTATGTTTGTCATGAATTTGGTCATAGAGCTAGAGATTACAAGAAAAGGTCCTCAAGGAGTGAGCACCCATGGAGTTATGATGGTTCTCTCAACTATTAGTGTTATTCATGTTGTGAATTTGGTCATAATTCTGTGGATTGTGGTTGGAACCTAAGTGCATATCACTCTAGAGGTAGGAATGGTTTTTTTGCTACAACTATCATAAACCAGGCCATATAGCAAGATTTTTCAAAGTAAGAAGTATGATGCATCCAAAAAGGATAAGAATGTTTGAGGCAAGAATATTTTATCAAGAGGTTTCGAAGAGGAAACCAAACCAGTCATGACAATGAAGGAACCTAATCATGGATGTCAAGCTAAGAAGGATGATTCAAAGGAATAATGTGTAGATGGTGTAAAGGAGAAGGAATCAAAGAAAACAAAGCCAATCAAAGGAGAGTTAAGCTTAACTAAGATGTCAAATATTGTTGTGATGGGGGTCAAGGAGAAAATTAGGATTGTCAAGCCTAATATAAGTAAAAGATGATTATTAGACCTAATTGTGAAAGAAGATAATCATGTGTTACTCATGTCCTCAATCATTAGAAGAAGGCATGATAGATAAGATCAACATACCTGAAAAAATATTCAATAAGAGTGAGAGGACCTCAAAGGCTAACCACAAGATAGATAAAAAGAAAGTAGAGTCTTTGTTCTCATTAGATGACTATGTACTAGTATAGTGCCCTAAAGAAGCTTAAAGTTTATTCATTATGCGTCTTGAAAAATTCATATCTCATGGAAAGCAATGTAGGTGTAATGTCATGTTGAAGATCTATAGATGATAAGGAGGGGAATTTTTTTCTTTAATTAATTATTCATGTGGAAGTTCTCCTTGGAGATATGTTGTTAATCATGGTTATATATGCTTCAAAAGGGTATGGTTTCATCTAATAATTCTTGTTGTCTATGTCAATTTTTTTATGTTGCTTCATGATAGTAGATTGTTGAGAAAAAGAATGTTGCTCTAAGGAGAAGACACATAAAGGATGCACATGCGGGAACAAGGTGCATTTGAAGGCACAAGAAGATAGGAAAGGAAATGCACGTCAGAACACTTTGGCTCAGGACTTAGCCGTTTTTGTGGATAAGGACTATTTTTGGAGATAACGTGTGGAGCACACATAGAGATGAAGACTTATACTCCATGCAATGGTATTTTGGGAACAAGAAATGCAGATAAGCGTCATGCATAGTTTAAGCTAATAATAGGATTTCTACTTGGAGTTAACTATAGGACATCTATTGTTAGAGAACTTGCATGTTGTGCATACTATTGTAAAGGCGCATGGCTATTATCAGCATGTGACCTATTTTGAGAAGTGCATGGGTGGTGAAGGGAAAGTCCCCACCCCTATAAATATGTATTGACTTGCGTAGTTTATGTGGTGGTGAATTATTGTAGAGTTGTGCTACTGGTTTTGATGTGCACATGACTCATGGAGATACTTGATATAGTGTAAGAAGATTTTGTGTTTTATAGTATTTAATGCAATGGAGTATATTGGTTGGATAATGGTATTAGACATAACTGAATTTGGTTCTTGTATGGTTAATCTTATCATAGTTATTATTTAGTTCATTTATTATGATTCTCTAAGATATAAATCTAGATTGTGCATTGTGGAATGCTTATGTCTAGTTATGAATCTGAATATGTTTAAACATCATCATGCTAACATCCTATACAAGCAACTCTAAAGAGGGACCTATTTTCTTTGCACACCTCAGGTGAGCACTCACCTTAGGTTGAGTGATGTGTCGGCATGTCCGGGTTATTCATAGTAAATTATAGGATACATCATTGGTTCCATTTTCATGACCTCTTTTCCATCTTTTTTTCAAGATGTTTCGTGATGAATATGTACCGTGAGACCCTATCAAGTGTTGAGGAGTGGATAGTAGATCGGAAGAAGAATACTCTAGAATATTCAGCATTAGAACCGAGTTTGAGGCACTCATGTGGATGGAGAAGAACTGTATGACTGTTTATATGAGATTTTCTTTGTTATCTTTCGATCAAGTTTTACAAGTGGTTGGATGCTTATGTGCCTAAAAGGAATTGGAGGTTTTGTATAATTGTCTAGATGTAGGAAGAATTTCAGGCCCTCTATGATGCTGATCTGATTTGGATGCACATTGTGGACACTTGGTTCTATGGTGTTCTAAATAGCTATATTTTGGAGTACTCAATTTCCACTTATTCTTTCCCGAGGTAGCTGAGTTACATTTTTTACGTTATCCCAGAGGAACCTATCTACAAGGAATTCCATTGGTGATCAAAATCTTGATGATAACCCTGAATTTGGAAGAAAAGTCAATGGCTAGCTAAACCCCACCACATGCAGGCGTAGGAGAAGGTTTAGTGAACAATGGTGGACCTAGTGGAGAGAGGAAAAGAGAAGAAAGGAATCTTAGGTATAATGAGGTGCACAAGATGGAGTTAGGGAAGTAGCGCGATATTACGAATGAATGGTGTTGAGGAGATAGATGGCTCGTGAAGGATTTAGAGCTCACGTAGAGGGTGTGGAGTCAGAGCATCTAGATATCCCCATTTGGAAAATCATGATAGGGAACCCTCATCAACCTCTTATGAGAGTGCACCAATAGAGAGGACATGGGCTGCAAGCACGTGTCCGAATATTCTTAGAAACCTAGCCCTTACACTTGGTTTTCCATTTTCTAGTATAGCCAGTAATAAGCAAGCTAGTTTGGGTAGTAAAATAATAGGAGTAAATCAAATAGCAAGTACATATATTATCGGGAATACATCTTCCTTGTTATTTGGAGGTACCTTTTCAGGTGCATCGTCATGCCAGAAATCAAGCATGTAAAATTTTGGACTCACCTCTAGGAGTAGTACCACCTCACAGACTATAGGAGTTCATTTTAGTACCACTATTGGGACACAAGGTAGTACATCCTTTGGTTCACTTCCTAATACAGGTGGAGGATCAAGGGGCATAGGTGGCTCTAGTTCTAGTGGATCTGGTGGGTCTGGAGGTAAAGGTAACACATGAGGTTCTAGATCCGGTGGGCACAGTCCTCACCAACCCCAAAATATTTACATGGATATGTCACTTCATCTTCCGAATATATGGGAATAGAAGATGTTGTTGAGCATGTGCACATGTGTGAGATAATGTGGCGTGTAAAAGGGATCATGGCTTCTGAGCACAAGGTAAGCTAGTTTGTAACTACATTGTAGGGACGCGTGCACATTTGCTACAGGAAGTTTGACCCTGATCAAACTTGCGTAGATTATACAGTGTTACAGAATGACTTCCTTAAGGAATTTTATATCCTTTTGTTTGAGCAGAAGAGTATAAGCACACTCAAGGATATTAACCAGGGAACTATTGAGAGTGTTCAAGAATATGATGCCCATTTCAAAATGCTTTTGTCTAATTTTTTGTATGATATCCATGCAAGACAGGACACACATTCATTCTTTGGAGGCTTGATCACACCTTTTAGGAGGGTGTTGTCACATAAGACATATATGGATCTGCGCAAAGAACTTGAAGCAATGTTACATCTTGAGGCAATCAAAATTATAGACTCATGTGTGAGTCCATTCTTGGAATCTTGGATTGCAGCTATGGAAAGGCAGTTGGAGAAAATATTGGCCAATTCAACACACGAGACACACACCAGATTTTGTGTCTGATTTTGAAGTAGAGGGGTATACTAAGGATAGTTGTCCCGTAGGTCGGTGCATTCATTGTTGCTTAGGCTGTGAGATATGTCATTTAGACCATGATGCAAGTCGTTTCCCATTGTTACAATGCATGATAAGAAATAACATATCTTGATACTATAAGATTTGTTAGTCCATGACTCACAATACCAAATATTACAAGTTGATTGATCAAATCCATGATTCCATTGATATTGGTATACGACAAACATGAGTATCAGATAACTCTAAGGTAAAATTGATCAACATGATCGCAATCACACTCAAGGGTGCTTTGAAGGAGTTCTTTGTAGAGGTCAAGGATATCGTGGTGGTGGATAAGATGAGTTTCCTCATGGAATGTGTTATATGTGCGGATCTCCGACCACTATAGGTGTGAATGCCCTCAAAATATTACTTGTTATTTTTGTAGGAAGAATCATAACTATGAGGAGTTCTCAAACTTATATGAGCATCTTAGCAAGCAACATAAATAGGAGAACAAGGGTGCATGGATGGTTAGAATACAATGTGCAATGGAAAATCAATGGATGCCAAAGTTGGCACCAGAACCTGAGGTAGTACTGTGAAAATTACTACATGCGCTGAAGTTGTGCATGCCAGAGAAGCATTGCAACAAAATCCTACCATTACCAGGGAAGAGTTCTTGCATGCAAGATACCCAGATCCTACACATCAGAAGGAGGTTTATTAGGAAACCATGAAGGTGCTCAGAAATCTTTAGGGTGAGATACAATGTTTAAAGGAATAGTCACAAAAGTTGGAACAAAAGAAGGTAGTAGAGATGGTCCAGTTAGATGTTGATGATTTGAAAGAGGTATGCAAGATGCTGCACCAAGAGAATATTATTCCATTACTAGGGAATTGGTTAAAGGGAAACACTCCACGTCTAGATACCGAGAATGGACGATAGATCCGCATGTTAATTTTCCCCTCATAGCTTGTATTATGACAAGGATATCACTCAGAATGTTATTTGTGGATGAGTGGATTTTGCAATATATTGATTGACCCATGTGCGGAAGTTAATGTGCTTACTTTAGATGCATGGGTGCAGATGGGCCAACCTCCCTTATAGCCATCCTCTAAAGTATTGTTTGTGGAAAATAAAACTAAGGACACTCCAATAGGAGTTTTAAAGGATGCATCCATTACTATACATGGGGCCAAGTTCACTGGGGACTTTGATGTTTTAGCGCTTGCAAAAGTAGATAACTTCCCAGCTCTACTTGGGCGCCCTTGGTGTTATGCAAATAATGTTGATCTATGGTTCAACAAGGGGTATGTAAGTTTTGAGAACAAGGAAGAATGATTTATTATCTCCTTGACATATGGCAAATTTACACCTTATGTTGATCCTTTGAGTGTGAAAGACCTAAACACAATTTATGTGCGTGTCATTCGAGATCCGGAAGTACTTGTGCCATCTAAGGAAGGAATCCTCCAGTGGGAAGATGCATGACGGGTCTATTAGTGATACTACAAGTATTTCATGTGATAATTAGGTGCATGACACCTATAATATGGTTGGGTATGAAGTAATAATTACATCTATGTGAGGAGGAAAACCTCGCTAGATTAGGAGGATACATAACAACTATGTAGCACAGTACATTGGAGAAGGAGAATTTGCGGTATTCCTATGCGCCATGGAGGAACAGTGGAAGGATCAAGTGGACAGAAGAAATATTTTAGTGTATACCCTATGCGGGACAACATCTTGCTAATGTATGGTTCACAGGATAATCTCATAGAATGGAATGACGTGAGAATTTCTCTAACAACCCGGTTTCTTAGGAGCAATGCGCCTACTCAAATCTACACATATCATGGTAATCATCATTTTTAGCATCACATTTTGCAGTGTGAGATACTCTGGACATAGGGGCGGGAAGCTTTTCCACCTTTGTTTTGGGTGCACAAACTTTATTTTACTTTACGTGGTTGTGCGTGTGCTTGGTATGTTTATGTGGAGCTACATAGGGAGACTGGAAATTGGCAAGACTTGACTACAGGAATGATCCAGACTTTTGACTACTTCTCCACTAAACCTCCGGTGAAAGAGGCATTATGGGTTATGGAACGTTGACTATGGGAGACAGTGCAAAGGTTAAAGAACTCATTCAAGAGTTATTTGGTGAGGCAGACCTAGGAGCATGTTTTGATGAAGTAGATGAGACCGATGCCGAACTACTTGAGCACGCTTGCCTTGAGAAGGAGAAAGGAAAGATGGTCTACATAGTGGATGATGAAGAAGTAGAAAATTTGGACATAGATCATACGGAGGTACGCGTGAAGTCTTAGACAATGTGGATAAGAAGGTGTGTGCCTATCATGAACCTATGAAGACCAAGAAATTGAACATTGGCATGGATGTTAAACCTAAGGAGGCCATAATTGGATATTATTGGTCTAATTCTGAAGTGGCTAAGATAATTGAGTTACTACGTGATTTCTAGGACTTATTTCCTAGGGGCTACCATGAGTTAAAAGGAGTGCATGAGTCTTTGGGTGAGATGAGGATTAAGCTAAAGGAAGGTTCGTACCTAGTTAGGAAGAGACCTTATAGGATGAACCCTAACCTACGCATAAAAGTTAAAGAATAAATTGACAAGATGTTGAAATTTGGCATCATTAAGCCCCTAGAAGAATCAGAGTGGGTTAGCCCTATGGTAATCATTATAAAGAATATGGTAGGATAAAGATTTCTATGGACTAAAGGGAGATAAATGTTGCATGTGTGATTGATCCTTTCCCTACACCTTTCACTGAAGAAATATTAGAAGGCGTTGCATAGGTGCGAAATTTACTCTTTTACAGATGGATTCTCTGGGTATCATCAGGTAAGAATTATAAAGGAGGATCAAGAGAAAAAAACTTTCACCACTGAATGGGGAAGTTTTGCATACACAGTGATGCCCTTTGGACTAAAGAATGTGCCTACAGTATTTTCACACATTGTGGTTCAAGCATTCTAGGATTTTATTCACAAATTATTGCAGGTTTACTTAGATGATTGGAAAATATATGGGCTTGTCAAGGATCATTATGAAAATTTGTGATTAGTGTTTAAGTGGTACAGACAGTTAAGCATCTCCTTAAACATCAATAAGTATGTATTTGCTACACCTTTCGGAACTCTGCTAGGGCATATCATCTGCAAGGAAGGTTTGTTAGTAGATCCAACCAAGGTTGTAGTTATCATAGGCATGGAGGAGCCTACTAGTCAGAATGAGGTGCGTGGATTCTTGGGCCACATAGGGTATTACATAAAATTTATCAAAGGATATGAAAATATTTTCATGCCCTTGGAGGAGTTAGTAAAAGGAAAAGGGACATTCTATTGGGGAGAACCGCAGTAGCGTGCATTTGAAGCATTGAAGGAGAGGCTTACTACAACACCTATTCTACGCTTTCCCTCATGAAACTAGCCTTTTCATGTACATTTAGACACATCCGGCATGGCCATTTTCACAATATTAGGTCATCTTGGAGAAGGTATTATAGATCATCTTATCTATTTTGCTAGTAGAAAGTTGACTCCTACAGAACATAATTATACAACTACAAAGCATGAGGCCTTGTCGATGATCTACGTGTTGCATAAATTTAGATAGTACTTGATAGCAACACCTTTTTTGTTTTATATAGATCATGTGGCATTGAAATACTTGGTAAATAATCTTGTTTTACATGGGCATATATACCGATGGGTTATTTTATTCCAAGAGTTTGACTTTACAATTGTGGTAAAGCCCGATAAAAGTAATTCTAGCCCAGACCACTTATCAAGAATTCAATCAGGAGAGGATGCATAGACAATTGAAGATACAATTCCAGATGCACAGTTGTACATGTTAAACTACACGCCTTCGGAATTGGAGGATATTGTTGTCTTTTTATGCACATGTATGGCATCAGAAGGAATGAAAGCCTTGGAAAATAAACAACTTGCAATTCGTGCCACACCTTTCATGTTGATCAGTGGTGACCTATACAAACTATGACGAGATGAAGTATTGTGCCGGTGTGTACTGGAGCATGAGTGCACGACAATCATGGAAGAGGCTCATGGTAGTATTGTAGGTGGAAACTATGTAGGTGATATCACCATGCACAAGATTCTACTCACTAGTTTATGGTGGGAAACCTTGTACAAGGATTCAGTAAGGCGTGTGATCACTTGTTAGTGCCTTGGAAAACACGGGAAAAGGGATGAAATGCCATTAAGTCCTATTACTAGTGTAGAGACATTTGAAAATGGGCAATAGACTTTGTTGGTGCTATTTCCCCATCCACACGTAGAACCGGATCGCACTACATCATCACTTATGCTGATTATCTTACAAGGTGGGCAGAAGTATCACCTACAAAGTATTATACATCGGCTACAACAACAAGGTTCTTATGGGAAAATATTATTACTAGGTATGGATGTCCATTGAGTTCGACAAGTGATCGAGGAACACATTTCGTGAATGATACAATTAAGATATTATTAAATGAATTTATGGTTGCAAACCACAAAAACACACCCTATCACCCTCAAGAAAATGGCATCATTGAGGCCTTCAATAAGATATTGAGTAGACCTTGACAAAAATTATGATGTCGAAGGAAAGATTGGGATGATAAAGTTTCATTGTTGTACTATGGGCATACATAACAACCTACAAAAGGTTCAATAAGGCCACACCATTTCAATTAGTGTTTGGTGCAGAATAAGTTCTTCTAATAGAATTTATGTTACCTTATTTGTGTATTGTGCACACATGAGGTCTAGTTGATGAGAAAGCATTGGAAGAAATAATTGACAAGTTAATACAGTTGGATGAGAGGCACGCCATAGCAAGTTGGATTCAGAAGTAGGAAAAGGCAAAATAGAAGGAATGACATGACAAAGACATCAAGGACAAGAAGCTTGAGGTTGGGTAGATGGTACTTCTTTATGATTCAAATTTTTAGTGCCACCCAAGAAATCTTAAGGTGCATTGGTTAGGAAAGCATGTTATCACTCACATACTTGAATCAGATGCTTTCCAGTTAGAGGCGCTTGATGGAACACATTTACTGGTTACTTCAACCAAGTAGCCGAAGCCCCGATATAAATAAGCCTTCTTGGTGTTTGTAATAAGGTAGTATTTCCATTTAGTAAATATTTCCCTTATTGTATTTCATTAGTGTGTTTCCTTCTTTGTATTATGCTTTGTCAATTTAGTTCAAAGTGTTTTGTGTAATAAGTGTTTTTACACGCGGAAGCTAATTACAATCTAAAGTGTTTTTATATGTAGAGGACTACAAATACCCTTGGTGTGGGGTGGTTGTCATTCAAAAATGGGTGCACATAAGAAAATATTTTTTTATCGGTAGTACAGTGATTTCTCTTGTTAAAAGTGTATATAGTATTTTGGTGATAAAAATTTTGGTGGACAAACTTGAGGATTTCTTGCTAATGCTCTAGGAATCTAAGTCCCTCTAATTAAGCGATACAAATATCATATATGCATGAGTGATAAAATGTGGATTTCTGTGGTGGCCTTTCGATCGGGGATCCAACAAGGACACTCCAATTCCTTTGACGACCTGTGTAGCAAATCTTAGAGACTGCAAGAGAGGACCTTTTATGAAAGTGGGAAAGGGAGTGAGAAAAGAGGTAGGGGAACTAATGTTGCAGGTAGGAAATCAAATTCTTGTACACACTAGTCAGAAGTATCATCACATGCATTTAAGAGAAGAAACAACTTTGTAAGCATCATTAAGACCAAATGAAATTTGATGAACACAAAGTATCAAGAAATCTCTTAGTCAAAGAAAGCTAGAAACTCCTTCTTGTATTAATTTCTCAAACAAAAGTTGTACATAGTGGAGAAATGGAGGAAATTGAGAAGGGGGGGAAAGTAGAAGAAAATGGCTATCTCCTTTGCTTTCTCTAGGTACAATGCACTCTTGAGTTTACAAGATCAATTACCAACCCTTTGAAATGGGAATGGATTTACAATTTATAGAATAGAATTTGACTCCTCGTCTTCCTCATGACCTTTCAAATACCTTAATATGACTTAAGATTGTTCATATTCCACTTTAAATATTTAAGTCCCTTTTATAATAGCAAGGTGACTTAAAGTTACATTATATTTCTAAAGTTACTTAAGTCATATTAAAAAGTGCAACCCTTAATGCAAAAATATAACATTGAAGAGAGAGAGTGTTATATGAGAAGAGAAGAGAGAGAGAAATAAGAGGAAGAAGAGGATATTTCGTCAATATGAAGTTTGATGATCCTTGTTGATGGAAACCTCTAATGCGATGAAGTTCTGAATGTCCCATTGTGCCAAAGCTACTCTTTGAGTGTGGCTTACTATTTCTAGTAAATGCCCAAATGGGGGACTTACTATTTTTAGTAAGTGGTCATTTTCACTATTTTCTACTACGGATAATCATTCTGACCTTTTGGAGATCTTCAGTGCACACTGCTCTTTCCATAGCCGCTTTTGATGAAGACTTACCAAAAATAGTAAGCATGTGTAGGAAAACTAACTAATTTTAGAAAGGGTGTTTCCAGTACCCGATTTGCAATGGAACATAATTTTTGGAATCTTATTGTCATTACAATCACACCCTTTAAATTTCACATAGTTTTTCCCACTAGAATGCCTAGAAATAAATTTTGAAATTTTGACCTGGCAGTGGCTTCGGGCACGGAGCTGCCATGGCGGCCATTAATGGAGCTCGAAATTTGTAGGTCTGGTTTTTGTCTCTATTGCAATGAAAACAACTCCATTGTGATAGGTTTTTTATTTGGAGCTCGTGTGTAAGTTTTTAGCTCGTTTCCATTGTCGGAATGACGGGAAATTCCGACGAATGTGAGTCGGTGCATAAAGAGAGGATTTTGTTGGAGAAAATTATTCTAGGCATCATTTGACCTCTTGTTTTTGCATCTTGATCACCTTGAAAAATGAGGAATTCTACAAAATATGGCATCTTCATCGACTTGTA
Source organism: Taxus wallichiana var. yunnanensis (assembly GCA_018340775.1). NCBI lineage: Eukaryota > Viridiplantae > Streptophyta > Pinopsida > Cupressales > Taxaceae > Taxus > Taxus wallichiana. The sequence continues at coordinate 622,620,864 of CM031241.1, read as the reverse complement.
TCTTGTGAGATATGAATATTTTTGATCGAGTGACTTCATGGTTATCTGGCAAAAAACCTTCATTTTCTTCCCGTTCTTCATCATTTCACTCCATTTTTCTCTGAGGCCTGCATATTTCTATGTATTCATGGTTGGAGACTTTATGTGGCCATGGTGGAGTTGGTTCAGAGAAACAATGGTGGACCGGGTGTCTGGACAAACATGCACGGAGCCATGGCAAGGTACGACGCTGTGAAGGAGAAATGAGGGGAAAGAAATGGCTAAGTGCCTTTGGATTTGAATACTAAAAACTTATAGATGGAGCGGATGGGAACATTTTTATGTCCCTTATTTATATAAACTCATGGATGTGAGGGACATAAATTTCCACAATGCTCAAGGTGATGCCATGTGTCCTCGATCCGACGGCAAGGGATTTGCTTGAAAAATGCACCAGGGGCTAAAAGTCGGTTACGTGGGTGCCCAAATGACTCCCAGGGTCTGGGTGAATTTTTCCATGTTTTATGTTCCCCACCTTATGTACATAAGGGACATTAGTTTCCATGGTGGTCTTGGAGGTGACACGTGGCACCCGATCCGACGACAGGGAATGAATGCTCCAAAAATGCACCTGAGGGTTAAAAGTCTGTCACGTGGGTGTCCAAATGACTCTCCATAGGGGTTGGGTGAATTTTTATATGTATTATGTTCCCCACCTAAAGGAAATAAAGGATATTAGTTTCCACGGTGGTCCCGGAGTTGACACTGGCGCCCGATCCAACGACAGGAATGGATGCTCCAAAAATGCACTGTGGGCTAAAGTGTCAAGTCCTGGAAGTCATATGAGGTTCCCTGAGGTCACATGGGGGCTGGGATAATTTTTCAAGGGCTGATTTACCTGACGTCGGGGAATCAAGGACATGAAATCTTGCCAAAGCTCCGGTGTCGACACGTGTCCTCTCAAAAATGACTAAGTCCTGAACTGTCTTTGAGAGGGTAACTTGAAACGAAGATAACTTGAGCTCCCGATGAAATTTCTTGGTGAAATTTTATATGATCCTAACTGTAAATGGAATTTTCAATCCAATGGTGGTGGTATAATGTATTTATTAATTCATCTCGATCCCTTAAAAATCAGGTTTGTGATTTGAGACTCTACTTGTACTTGATAAAAGCGCCCGCCAATCATATGCGCCAAGGTGTTGTGAAAAATATTATTTCACCACAATTTAGGTATTTAAATATTCTTTTCGTGATGTTTTTTTAACTTCTCGACTCCATCCGAGCTCCCGTAATCTTCTTCAAGCCCGACAATTGTTTTAGGCTATATATCGCCTAGGCTTGTGAACCCTGTTTTCACTCGCATCGCTCCAAATCTTTCAAAATTCCCTAAACCCTTCAAAATTATTTCCATGATATTCTAAGGTCTTCAATTAACCTCCATGTTTAATTTTTCCCTTCTGTTCCACTCCATGTTGGTTGATCCAGTTCTAGGAAGGCCAATGATAGCCTTTCCCAATACTGCTAGAAGATAACATTTTTTTAGAAATACCTAAAATCACCTAGGGGAATGAATAGAATTATCTAAATAACCTAGGGGGATGAGATAACATTATTTAGGAGGTCATTTAGACTAACTGGATAGACCTGGGGTGTCTTGGAATGATGGGACTTGAAAAATTTAACACTGGGGTATCGTTGTCGTGCTTGGAAATTGTCAATTTCCTTATTACACATTTGCACGAAAACAATTGGCTCTAGCTTGGGGACATGACATGGACTAAGTGTAGTGAAGACATGACATGGGAATCCAAAATCTCAATTTTAGACCATATAGTTTGTTGACCAGTGCCTTATCCATTGGGCCCTGCGGAGTCATGTACAACCTACAACGAGAGAGAGAGAGAGAGAGAGAGAGAGAGAGAGAGAGAGAGAGAGAGAGAGAGAGATCGAAGAAGGAAAACACACACACACACACACAAAGCAATGGAAATGAAACACACGACACACAACAGAAAGAGAAAAATGCTAGTAGAAAGGGAAACACACCTAGAAATCACCTATGGTACAGGGTGGGGGACAACCCACTTTCACTGAAGCACTTTCTGGTGCTCAAACGTTACCCGTGAGTGGGTAATACCTTGAGTGATGATGTTATGCGAAGCCATTGACTGACTCCATAAAGTAACCTCCTCTCCTTATTTGCTTATGAAATCTAGGTTATTTCACAATTTTCTATGTACTTGGTAGGAGTGATTCCATGTGAGCTTATTGATGCTTAGGTCCTTTCTTGGAAATTCCACTACCTTCATGTTCTTTGAAGTTGGTTTCATAATGTCCAGTTACCTTCCATGTTTATCGATATAGCTGATTCTCCATTGAGCATCTCATCGCTGCCCTAAATTTTATTTTCACCATGTTCTGAACAACTTTCTTCAATGCAAATCAGCTCAATTTTTTCCCTGTTATCTTCTTCCATGGAGGAGGTGTTGTCTTCAAAAATGGATATGTCGAAGGAGATACATGAAATTTTATTATTTTGCACTCATGAACTTCTTCACACAATGTGGAAGAAAAAGGCATGTTTTCATGTTTATTCTCATCAACCAAAGTATTAGAGAAGTCATCAAGCTTATCCAACTGCTCCATTTCAACATCAAAAATTGGTGCACCAAAATAGGAAGCACAAATTGACTCATACTTTTCTTGTATCTCCATGTCTTGGGTCAAGAGTTCAAGACTGAGTTGAGGATCCTCAGTTTCTTCTACGGCCTTCAAGATGTCTTGTACAAATAGTTCTTCTGAAATTTCCATAGACTCTTTTTTATCTTTATTGGAGGAATCTTCTTGTTGTGCCTTTAGGAGATGGTTAAAAATCTGATCCATACAGGCCCATGATTCATCTGAAACATTCTCGTTCATCTCTTTCATGATTTGCGTTGCCGAAGATTCACTTTCTTGCATACATGGGCATACTTGATTCATGACACCTATTGACAAGGAGAATATGTCCAAGCTTCGAGGGAATGGCACTCCTTCAAGCTTGAAATCCATATCATCTTCTCCTTGGTAAGAAGTAGAGAACTATGTTGGGGTAGCAGTATGAGAAGAATTTTTAGCTACATCTTGATCATCCATTATTAAATCCTCTTGCTCAGGTGAAAGATGAAAGGCTATGTTTTCACCATGATGATGATTATTCTCCTCGAGTGAGTAGAGGTTATGTTTAAATTGCTCATTCTCCTTGGATTTGAAAATAGAGTGGGCTTCTTCCATTTGATCATCCATGATTGCATCGGGAGAGAGTTTTATTCTTTGACTTCCTTCATTTCTTCATGCAACATTTTTACGTCACTTGAGGAATCAAGAGGATTATCTATGACCATCTTGAATTCATCATTTTTGGGCCATGATGTTGAGTTTCTTACACTTCTTCACATCTCTCCATTTCATCATCAATTGAAAGATAAAAACTTGAAAAGAGATCATCCATGCTTACTTTGAATTGACCATCTTCTTCATCATTGGTGGAGTCTTTGGAGAGCATTGGATCATCCATTATGCAGCAAGGATCTTCCTTTACTAAATATATTATTCCCCCATGGGATGTGACTTGAGGAATTGCTGAATGGTGATCCTATCTTTGTCTCTTCAACTTCTTTCTCCATGACGTTGCTTTGGCTTTCATTGGGAGATTCCATGATGAGATCTTCTTCATAAGCATCCAAGAATCTTTCAGAATGAAAACCTTGTAGTACGGACAGCAATCCGAGTCTTCTTCCATAGTGTGCATCTCATCTTCTTTAGTGGATCTTGTACTATCTTGTCTTTCGTCATCTTCTTGAATGCTGATTTTATCTTCATCGAAAGGCTCAAGGATAGTATTTTCTTCAGTGGAATTCAAGAACCTTTCGGGTATGAAAACCCTATGGTATAAATGATCTTTAGGGTCTTCCTCTATAGGACGATTCTCCTCCTCTTCATTCTCGCTATGGGTTGCTTCAAGTTGCTCAATCATATATTGTAAGAATTTGGCATATTCTTGATCTTCACACCTTATCTTATGTCTCATTTGAATCCATTCTTCTTCATTGATGACAGGTTATTTCTTCTTTCCTTTGTCAACACTAGTTTGGAACCATGGTTGATCAATGATCTTCTTTTTCGGGAAGACATCTTCTTCTTCTTCTTCTTTACTGTCACTCATTGGTACTTCACTCCAATCTGGAAATTTCTTCATGGTGTGGGAAATGAACGTGATAGGGGTTCATTCCTTGATGGATTTGTCTTCAAAAAATGATTTTCCTTTGAAATCTGATTTTTTTATTTTTAGACTTTGTGGTCGTATATTAGGTGCAAATCTTTGCTAAATCGCCCCATGATGGGCACCAAAAACTGTTGGCAAGAAAAAAATTTAGTGGACAAACTTGTGGATTTCTTGCCAACACTCTAGGAATCTAAGTCCCTCTACTTAACTGGTGTAGCTGTTGTATATGCATGAGCGATAAAATGTGGATTTCGTGGTGGCCTTTCGAGGGGATCAACGGGGACACTCCACCGACCTGTGAAAATCTTGTAGATACTGCAAGAGAGGACCTTGTCTGAAAGTGGGAAAGGGAGTGAGAAAAGAGGTAGGGGAACTAATGTTATAGGTAGGAAATCAGATTCCTACACACACTAGTCAGAAGTATCATCACATGCATTTAAGAGAAGAAACAACTTTGTAAGCATCATTAATACCAAATGAAATTTGATGAACACAAGGTATCAAGAAATATCTTAGTCAAAGAAATATAGAAACTCCTTCTTCTTGTATTAATATCTCAAAAAAAAGTTGTACATAGTGGATAAATGGAGGAAATTGAGAAGTGGGGAAAGTAGAAGAAAATGGCTATCTCGTTTGCTTTCTCTAGGTACAATGCACTCTTGATTTTACAAGATCAATTGCCAACCCTTTGAAATGGGAGTGGATTTACAATTTATAGAATAGAATTGACTCCTCATCTTCCTCATGACCTTTCAAATACCTTAATATGACTTAAGACTATTCATATTCCACTTTAAATATTTAAGTCCCTTTTATAATAGCAAGGTGACTTAAAGTTACATTATATTTCTAAAGTCACTTAAGTCATATTAAAAAGTGCAACCCTCAATGAAAAAATATAACATTGAAGAGAGGGAGTGTTGTATGAGAAGAGAAGAGAGAGAGAGAGAGAGAGAGAGAGAGAGAGAGAGAGAGGAAGAAGAAGAGGAGATGTCATCCCAGATGAAGTCTAATGATCCTCGCTGATGGAAAGCTCTGATGCGACGAAGTTTTGAATGTCCCATTGTGCCAAAGCTACTCTTTGAGTGTGGCTTACTATTTTTAGTAAATTCCCAAGATGGGGGACTTACTATTTTTAGTAAGTAGTCATTTTCATTTTTTTCTACTCCGGATAATCATTCGAACTTTTGGAGATCTTGATTGACACCGTTATGTCCATAGCCACTTTTGATGAAGACTTACCAAAAATAGCAAGCATGTGTAGGAAAACTTACTATTTTTAGAAAGGGTGTTTCCAGTACTTGATTTGCGATAGAACATACTTTTTTGACTCTTCTTTTCATTATGATCACACCCTTCGAATTTCACATAGTTTTTCCCACTAGAATGCCTGGAAATAAATTTTGAAATTTTGACCTGGTAGTGGCTTCGGGCATGGAGCTGCCATGGCGGCCATTAATGGATCTTGAAATTTTTAGGTCTATTTTTTATCTCCATTTGCAATGAAAAAAAATCCATTGTGATAGGTTTTTATTTGGAGCTCGTGTGCAAGTTTTTAGCTCGTTTCCATTGCCGAATGACAGGAAATCGACGAATGTGAGTCGGTGCATGAAGAGAGGATTTTGTTGGAGAAAATTATTTTGGGAATCATTTGACCTCTTGTTTGTTGCATCTTGATCACCTTGAAAAATGAGGAATTCTGCAAAATACGGCATCTCCATCTGACTTGTATCTTGTGAGATATGAAGATTTTTCGATCGGGTGACTTCATGGTTATCTGGCAAAAACCTTCATTTTCTTCCCGTTCTTCATCATTTCACTCCATTTTTCTCTGAGGCCTACATATTTCTATGTATTCATGGTTGGATACTTTATGTGGCCATGGAAGATCTGGTTTGGAGAAACAATGGTGGACCGGGTGTTTGGACAAACATGCACGGAGCCATGGCAAGGTATGAAGTTGTGAAGGAGAAATGAGGGGAAAGAAATGGCTAAGTGCCAGATTTGAATACTCAAAACTTACAGATGGAGGGGTTGGTCACATTTTTATTTACCTGATTTCCCGACCTCGGGGATGTGAGGGACATCAATTTCCATGTGAGGGATGACAAGGGATTTGCTTGAAAAATGCACTTGGGGGTTGAAAGTCGATCACGTGGGTGTCCAAATGACTCCCCATAGGGGATGGGTGTATTTTTCCATTTCCGATTTCCCCCACCTTAGGTACATAAGGGACATCAGTTTCCATGGTGGTCCTGGAGGTGGCATGTGGCGCCCAATCTAACGGCAGGGAATGAATGCTCCAAAATGCACTGGGGCTGAAATTGGTCACGTGGGTGTCCAAATGATTCCCCATAGGGGATGCGTGCATTTTTACATGTATTATTTCACCCACCTCAAGAAAATAAGGGATATAAATTTCCATGGTGGTCCTGGAGCTGACACATGGCACCCGATCTAACGGCAGGGAATGGATGCTTCAAAAATACACCTATGGGCTGAACTGTCAAGTCTGGAGGTCATATGAGGATCCTAGAGGTCACATGGGGATGGGAGAATTTTTCAAGGGCTGATGTACCTAACCTCAGGGACATGAAATCTCACTAGGCTCTTGGTGTTGACACGTGTCCTCTTGAAAAATGACTAAGTCCTGAACTGCCTTTGAGAGGGTAACTTGGAACGAAGATAACTTGAGCTCCCAATGGAATTTATTGGTGAAATTTTATATGATCCTGAATGGAAATGGAATTTTTAATCCAATGGTTATGGTCTAATATCTTGATTCATTCATCTGATCCCTGAAGAATTGGGTTTGTGATTTGAGAATCCACTTGTACCTGATAAAAACTGTCTGCCAATCATATGCGCCAAGGTGTTGTGAAAAATATTATTTCACCATAATGTAGGTATTTAAATCATATTTCTAGTGATGTTTTTCTTTACTTATAACTCCATTTGGAGCTCCTAGAATCTTCTTCTAAAGCTCGATAGTTGTTTTAGGCCTATTTACCGCCTAGGCTTATTTAACATTGGGGTATCGTTTTCATGCTTGGAAATTGTCAATTTCCTGTTGCACATTTATATGACAACAATTATGGAAAGGCACTTCCAGAGAGAAAATTTATCCTAAATAAGACCATATCTGGAAATGAATGAATGAACAAAGATAACAAGAGTTAATCTACGGTCATAAAAACTACTAGAGGAAGGCACAAAGTGGTGAGGTACTTTGGCACATGGAAGTGCATAGAAGGAGGTCTATAGCCAGAAGGTAGGAAGGTGTGCTAGAAGGTTATAGCTATGGTGCATAGGTGTATCGTGTAGAAATTGGTAAAATGGTCAATTAATGAGAGGATCGGTGCTAGGTAAAGGAAAAATAAATGTGATAACTTTTCACAACTCTATATAAAGACGTGATGTGGGTTCATTTCTACCTTTACGATCACAAGTATTCGAGCGAGCTAGTTGTGACAAAACCGAGCAAAACGTGTTAAGGTGCAAAGAGCTATGAAACTAGATGAGGATAGTAGATCTATGCATATAATTATCTTACGTCCCCATTTGAGAAGGATTTAAGCAAATCGGAAGTGTTGAGAAGGAGCTAGGGCACGTAGTTTCAAGCTAGGGCACGAGATCTTTCTCGATAGAGTAAAAAGGTGCGACTTTATTCTTTTGTGCACTGTTTCATCCATTCCTTCATTTCTTATTCTTTATTATTAGAGACATCATAAAAAATTCCCATTTTTGGTGTGGAAGTTTACTTTAGTGTGGGGTAATGTTGAGCAGACATAATGGTTCTCTAAGGATAAGACACACAAAGGATACGCGTGTGGGAACAAGGTGCATTTGAAGGCGTGGGAAGATAGGAAAGGAAATGCTTTCCAACAGTTTGGCTTAGGACTTAGCAATTTTTGTGGATAAGGTATATTTTGGAGATAATGTATAGAGAACACATAGAGAATAAGACTTTCACTCCACGCAATGTATTTTGGGAACAAGCAATCAGATAAGCGCCATGCATAGTTTAAGCTAATAATATGATTTCTACTTTGAGTTAACTATAGGACATCTATTGTTAGAGAACTTACATGTTGTGCATACTATTGTAAAGGTGCATGGTTATTATCATCATGTGACCTATTTTTAGAAGTGCATGGGTGGTGAAGGGAAAGTACCCACCCCTATAAATATGTATTGACTTGCATAGTTTAGGTGGTGGTGAATTATTGTAGAGTTGTGCTGCTGGTTTTGACGCACACATGACTCATGGAGATATTGATATAGTGTAAGAATATTCGTGTTTTATAGTATTTAATGCAATGGAGTATATTGGTTGGATAATGGTATTAGACATAACTGAATCTGGTTCTTGTATGGTTAATCTTATCATATTTATTGTTTAGTTCATTTATTATGATTATCTAATATATAAATTTGGATTGTACAATCGTGGAATTTTCTTATGCCTAGTTATGAATCTGAATATGTTTAAACATCGTCATGCTAACATCTTGTACAAGCAACTCTATAGAGGGACCTAGTGCCTTTGTGCACTTTAGGTGAGCACTCAGCTTAGGTGAGTGATTTTCCGATCTTTGGGTTATTCATAGTAAATTCTAGGTCCATCATAGATGGAGATATTAAGGTTAGGTGTGGCTATGTAAAGTGACTATGTTGTGATCAAAGATGTATAGGCTTAAGGAGATCTTGAATGAATGCCATGTGAAGGAGTGCAGTCATAATAAGTCACAAATAAGTGCAAACTAGTTGAGTATGAAGAATTTATGATCTTTACAGGTGACAAATTTGTAGGTAGTCCTAACAAGTTGTTAATGAATTTTTGTGTTCTTGAAGATATATATCCCATCTAGAATAGGTACATGTACTATCGAGTTTCTCAGTACATGAAGAGTTACAAAGAAGAATTTTATCCTATTATGTAAGACCATATCATTAAAATGTGTTCAAGATAATTTTTCATAGTGAAACAAAGTGAAACAAGCTCCTTGGACAAGTATAAAGACTTCAAGATTGCAGAAGTTTGGTTGAAGGAGAAATACATATCCAAGGAAAATGATTAGAGACCAGGTTGATTTCTAAAGTGTTAAGAATCAATACTATCAAGACTAATCAAAACATAGGTATTTCATGAAGGTTTTACGAGCTATGGACAAACTTTGTTGTCTTGGTATGCCTTCCTTCTCTGTCATGATGGTTGATATGGTACTAAGTGACTATTGTGGATAAATCATGTTATTATATGTGTAATCTACGCATGAAGAATAAGTTTTTTGAATTTTAGTTGATGCATATTACTTCAAGGCATTATGAGAATGATAAGATGTCTCTCTATGTTTTCTAAAGTCCGAGAAAGTACTTGAGAGATGATTTATCAAGAGTATATGTGCCCTATGAAAGATACAATCATGTTGATTGAGATCAAGTCATGTGGAAATATATGAAGTGCCTCAAGGTGTGAATGTTTCTTATTGAGCCTCTATGAGTCCATGGATATCTTGAGTGGAGCTTGTGGAGTCATTAAAATTTATTGCAAACAAGGTATGTGATTTTTGATTTGTTCTTGAATGAGTGATTACTATCTATTTTCATGAGTTGAAAACTTGATCCAAAGAGAAGTATGTCTCATATTTGGCATATTGTGACAAAATTGAGTTCATAACATGGTTTGTATGCTCGATCTCGATGTTGTATTTTAAGAGTGGTCAAGAAGTGTGTAGGAGTGTAAAAATGTGATTTCGCCTCTGGGGAAGTTTTCATCTTGAGTAAGCCTAGAATTTGTCTATGAGTTATGAAGTGTGCAAAGAAGGATGAAGGATCTAGTATAATCCATCTATTTGACCTTGTAAGTATGAACTTCAGTCTCATTTCTACATGAAGGAGGTCGATGGTGTCATCATGATCTTGATAGTGGGTGTCTCACATCATTATGAAAAGTATAAAGGTCTATATGAGATTTTTCTTGAAACTTGCATATCTTGGAATAGGATTCTTTGTTTGAAAGTAGGATGACAAGTTATGGAAGTTGTTAGGTCTGAAACAGAGCATGATAATGAAGGTGTGCATTAGATAAATCTTGAAGCAGGTTTATCATCTCAAGGGGAACATGGAATTTTGAATCAAAACTATGAAAGTTGAGCATACGGTATTTTGGTTAGAAGGGTTGTGATCAATAAGGTATGTTTTTCTCTTGTGAAGATGATGAATGAATAAAGTAGTTTTTATCCATCAAATAGATACTACTGAGACCAAGGGGGTTGTGTGAAAGGTTGGATACATGTTTATGGCTAGAAAAAGTGATAAGAAATGTATAAATCTTGGATTAGTGCCGAGTAACTGACATGGGTATGAGAAGTTGTGTCAATGGTGAAGAAGCCTACAAGAAAGAATGAAGATCAAGACAAGTTTTTAATCTAATACTTTTTCAAGACTAAGGGTGTATAGTGTATCAATCCATGGGGCGATGAGTTAAATTGAACAAGATGTTGTATAGGTACATTTGTTATTATTGTCAAGAAAGTGAACCTGTACAAAGACCAAGAATTTTTAATCAAGTCCTTTTATGCATTGTTGGTGTTGTTTTTTTTTCAACTTGTTGTTTTCATGTTTATGTATCTTTTTCATATATTTCAAAGGGGAGGAGTGTGCTCGAAACATGAGTGTCCTAATTGTGTTTACTTGTTTGGTTTTTATCAATGTTTCGATGATGGTTGTCATCAATGACAAAGGGGAAAATTATTAGACTTTGTGTGCATGTTGTCATTTATTTCAAGTCATTTATGGAAAAGGGTGTCAAGGCGGTTTAGGTCTCTCCATGAGGTTTCATTCATAGTTAAGCATGAAGGTTGATTGGTAGTGTCCAATCTTCTTGTCAAGTCATGGTGTTTTGGCCTACATTTTCATGGTTGTGTGCACGGTTCTAGCTTGCATGGTCATGGTATGAATTCCAAAGGTTGGTATGAGGCCTAACATGTTTAGAGTAATATGTAAGAGGTGTTAATGAGTCTTTGATAGGTCATCATGGTCATTTTATGAGAAGTATGTCTTGAGTCAGTCCATTCTAGGCCTATTCCTAGACCTAGGATAGGCATGATGAGTCGGTAACATGAGAAATGGAGCAACGCAATCTATTATGAGTATGTATAAGGGGTTTTGACATGGCATATCATGTGTACAAGGTATATCAAATCGGTGTTTAGGTATATGGTGCATGATGAAGGTCATTTTGAAGCAATACTACAAGACAAGGAAGGGTTTGCATGGGTAAGTCTTAGTGCATGGAGACTTTTAGATAGGTGAAAATAAAATTGAGAGTTGGAAATATTTGATTATGTTTATATGGTTCTTTGGGAAAAATTTCAGGTCAAGAGGATCAAGACAAAGCAAGAAAATGAATTTTTGGTCATATCAATTTCTTGAGAAGTAAAAAACCAGCTCGATTGGCATGTTCATTTTCTCACCCACACATACACACTTTGCATGGGATTCTAATCCCTTAGGGGATTTTATTGCATGGAGTTAAGAAGACATAGCAAGAAGAATAAGGTCAAATGAACCTCAGAAATTTATGAACCATTGTTTAGAAGGAAGACATGTATAATATCCTAGTTAAACCCTATACCTAGAGGGATAGGATAAATTTGAGTTGTATGATATCCAAATGGATTTGGAAATAAAATGTGAAGCTTCGAGGATGTAGAGGACTCTTCAGCACTCCTATTGGTGGTGGTTTCATGTTCCACGTGTTTCAACAAGTTGAAGAAAAAGCTATGTTTTGTGGAAATTTTCAGGTACATGGTTGTGATGGAAGTTTCATGCAAAGAAGTGATTTGATCCATATGCCTTGGGAGGTATTCTATATTTCCATGAAAAATTTTGGGAAGGTTTTTAGGAGAAATTTTAAGAAACAAATCATCTAAGTCACCCTACCACTTTTGGCGTAGAAGGGATAAAACTAGTCTTGTGGTTTAAGGCGTGTCTTAATGAAATGCATGATGTAACAGGTAGTATATGGTCATGGATAGATTATTACAGGTATCATATGAGGTTTTTGTGCTTTTGGTTTAATCGGAGAGGTGGTTTCTTACTTAACCCCTAATGGCCTAATTATCCCTATTAAGCTTCTCAAGTAGGTCGAGTTGGATCAAGTGTGTTAGTGTGTATTCCTCTACATGACATATTTATTTTGTGATTGAGAAAGTTTATCATGGTTCCATTAATGTTTTTCAAGTGTTGGTTAATTGGGAAGTGAATATTGAGGTGATGGAGCATGTTTCTCTCAAGATTGGTTCTTGAGTCCTTATAGTCTATTTGAGATGTTTAAGAGATTGAGTTATTGCGGGCCTTATGCTCTATTTTGGTGAATGAAATGATTTGTTTCAATTATAATAATTCAAGATATTTCTAGTGATATGTTTCTAGTGATATGTTTCTATGTGAAGTTTCTTGCTTTTTGATACTAATTTCTAGGTGTTTGAGACCTGGTTGACATTGCTTTCCAAATGGTTATGTCTTAATGTTGATGGAGGTTGCATATGTTCTTGATCATGCTGAGATTTTGGGAGGATGATAATGACTTTTACTATGCTTGAGAAGTCTTGATGATGAGGCATGCTATATTTACTCATTAAGGTTGTTATGGATGGGGATGTGAGTGAGATAGAGAAGGTGAGAGAAGAGGATATAGGGGTCAAGTTCATGTCTAAGAGTAATTATGAAGAGTTGAGAAGATTAGAGAAGTAGATGAGTTTATGTTCAAGCTCATTAGACCTAATCAACAAGTGAAAGAGTATATTTGAGTGAGGAAGAAAAGAGGATTGTTTGAGAGTGTTTCATGTGGATTGGTTGAACTTGTGAACACAATCAAGTGTAGGAGAAAAAAATATTTGTGATAAAAATATTCAGTGATCATCCATTTCATGTGGATAGGTGGGTTCTTAGTCATTTTAGGGGTTTGTAGCCTTGTAATGTCCCCTTTTGGGATATTATTTAAATCTGCACTTTAATTAACTCAAATCGACTCTAGAAGGATTAGATCCTCTTAGTTCGACCTCAAATAACCCAATGTCAGCTTTAATACAACCCAAATGGGGTTGGAGTAAGCCAAAGTAGTGGGTTAGATGGGAGAACCAATTAGAAAACTAATCTTTTCTAGATCTGATTTTATAACAGCAGTTAATTAATTAAAATTGCACCCAGAACAGCTGAAACTTCAAAAATTAATATCTTTGGCTAGAGAAGTTCAAATGAGCTGAAATTTTGGATCTTGGGCCACAAAATATGAAGAATAACATTCCAAAATCATATTTTGCACAGAAACACAAAACCCTAATTTTGCCCTAAAAAGTAGGTCGCCCAACACATTTAGGGAATCAAATCAACTCCAAAAATTATAAAATTACTTTCTACTTATTCGCCTAATTTATACGACTAAATCTAATATTGAATTGATCCCAAAATACATATCTGAAGTAAATATTAATTAATAACAACCAGATAGCTTGTAGATAGCTGAAATCTTATAAAATTCATAACTCATTCAATACTCCATATTTTTGCATGAAATAAAAAGCACAATAAAGTAGAAACCAAGGCCTTCCCAATGCAATATGAATCTAAATTTTATGAGAAACTAAACTAATTCAAATCTGCCCCAGAAATTTGATTTCAAGTCGCTAGGGTTAGAATAAATTATTTAAATTAATTCCGGATCTTTCTAACCTTCCAACACACCCAAAATATCAACCCTTGCACTGAAATAACAACTAATACAAATCATATTGCAGATCTAACTTATTCACCCTCAAAACATGTTAGAATATGACCCAATACAAGTCGTCATCATTTGGAATAAATGTAACAGAGAAAAATAGTAATAAAAACATCTCAAACCCTTCCAATATCACTTTAAAATGAGCCACAACATGCATATTTAACCCAATAAATTAATGCACCAACATATAAGCCAAGTTGCCAATCTTAGAATGGACAAACCATGCAAAAACACACTCAACACAAGAGAGAACAATGAAGATGACAATGGAGTCCTCAATATCTTCAACAATGGATCCAAATGAAGCTTACAATGAGAGATCACAATGCAAGAACTAGGGCATACATTTCATTTTTCCAAGCATGGAGTAAATTCAAAAGTTTAATCAACATAACCCACTAAAGGAAATGTGACCTCCTTTTATAGAACTAAGGGTGCAACATCCAATGACCGACCTTTTCCCTTTTTGGAGGGAAAACATAAACTCTCATTATAATAAAATATTTAATAAACTAAGACTATGTGCACTTTATTATTTTTAATTAAATAATAAAAGTAACTATCCTATGTGCACATTTAACTAACTTAGAGATCCCTCCTTGTAGTGCAAGGCATGCCAAGGGGTTACAAAATAGACAACAAACATCTTAGGACCATATTCAAGCTCAATCCTCAAACCCATGAGAAGAGAGAATGGGTAAAGGGTCTTCAAGTCTTCAATTTTGACAATTTCCCAAGAAGAGGACATTACAAGCCTCCTTTTAGGGTGGGTGCCCTGCTAAACTAGGGGTTGGTGCTCCTGTGGTGTTGATGCCTCACTAAATAAATCTTGTGTGATGTGTAATATTCACATGAGTCTTTTGGATTGAGTAATATATTCAAAAAATTTAGTGGGTTTTCTTCCCCTTGATGGTTTCCCACTTTACATATGGTTTTCATGTGTTCACTTTCTTGTTTCATGTACTCTTGAATGGATGTTGCACACCTAATAATCTCATATTGAATGTGTATGTTTAATGGTTTTTTTGGATGATATTTTAAGCTATGGTAAATGAATTAAAATATTTTTAAGACTGATTCCCCCTCTCTCAGTATTTATTCTTCCAACATGGAATCCTTGGAAAGGTCAAGTAACCAGAGACCTTAAAAACTATAATGAAAGTAGTAATTATAATGTTCAACCTAACTAACTGCAACTTTATAAAACAATAAAACTTAATTTCCCACAAAATAAAAATAATTAGTTACCATAATATTATTATTTCATTTCTTCTTTGATGTGGTGTTTTATGATTTCATAACTACGTCACTGTGGCCTTCCTCTCTCCTACTCTATGGATTCTAAAAATCCAATAAAAATTCCTACAAATTACCTCTTATACATCTCTTAACACCCAAGTTGTATATGCCTCTCCAGTGCATCTTGGAAATTTGGATTTGCTTTTATTTCTTACAACTTAGATAATAAGGCAATCCAATGAATCGAGCCTACAACTTGCCAAAAATAGTGAAAATATCCCCATCATCCATACTATTCTCCAACAAGCATGGTTATTTGAGTTTTCAACCAACCTTAAAATCGGTCAAACTTGGAACCTCGAAACTAGAAATTTGAGATGCCCCTTGCCACTTCTAGCCATGACTACCATATGAGGTATGTTAATTCTTCACGGGGGTAGATTGGAACATCACCTTCTATTGATACTAAGTGGGGTGAAAGAATAGACATGGGAATGAAAGACGTTATGACCCACTCAACATCTTGACCAACACCACATTTTCAAAGGAAAAAGGTCGAGACAAACAACCTTGTGCTCACTAATTATGGCATTAACCCTTCCTCATGACCCGAGATAGGATAACATTTTTCCCGATCCACTTATTATGGTATTGTTAATGCATTACACAAGAATGACCACTAAGTAATATGAGTTCCTCAATACGACAAGGAATAAGAAGTAAAATCATTTACATTCTTTCTTTAACATGAAGGCTTGATTCCATTTTGAATATTTCAGAGTAATGGATTCAAAATATAGTATCAACATCGATATAAATAGATTTTTAAGCCTGTTATTGTCACCTTTCTAATTTCATATATGAGACCGATGAGTACCGACATCACGATTCATAAGTTGAAAAATAAAATTTATTTTCACTAAAAATATATAAATTTAGTATAAATTATCCTAAATTCACTATCAGATCCACAACTTAATTAAAAAACAATATTCTATTTTTCCAATGTCATGACCATTTATTTCAAACAATTCTCTAACCATTTGATTATATTTCTAGTTAAATTCACCACCAGTTCTATAAGTTCTTTTCTTGTGGGTTTTTTTGGTGCTAAAATTTGTCTCACCCCATTTGTCATTGAAATTATTCAATTGCAGCCTCGTTATGTTTTCTCGTCTCCATGGGCTCAAATGGTGGTTGTCCCGCATGTTATGGTTTGATGGGTGTAATTTCCCGGTCAAAATTGCTTCTTGGCATCAGATGAAAAGTGGCCGTTTTTGGTTGGATGCTGCTCTACGGGGCACTTCAAAAATTCTAAGGCTCACTTCAACACAAAACATGTCCATGTAGAGGCTTCCGCTCGGCTTTCATGTACTTAGAATTTTCACGCAACTTCCTAAAGGGGCCTGGGAAACGTGGAGGGACCACACATGTTTGGGGACCGGCCCTTGAGTTCTATTTTGAAGAAGTGCCAGGAGGAAAATTGGAGACTCTACCGGATTGAGACATGTAGCAGGTGGGGAAATGGAGGTGCAGGCCTGCGGGGAAAATATGGAACTTTTTCCTTTTTGGAAATAGGGATAAAATTTGTAAGTTGAAGTGCGCAGTCTGTTGGGACTCACATTGGGACACATGTCAAGCCCATTTTCTAAGGGTGGAGGGGTAGAGAAAATTTTTAACATTTTACTTTTTTCCAAAAAATTATAAAATGTCAAAAGGTGCCCCAGACCCGTTTCCAATCACATTTTGCCATGTGGAGGGCTTAGATTAAAATTTGAAATGTAGGATCAACGGTAGCTGTGCATTTCATTTGATTTTTCCACCATTGAAGCTCCAGGATGTTTGGAGATGCATTTTTGCATCATTCTTCATCAAATTTTTGGCAAATCTGTGTTGTTTGGGTTTGTAAAGTTTAATTGAATCAATTTGGGAGCTCAATTTGTAAATCTGAAGTACTTTTGAGATGGATTTTTGCTTGGGATCATGCGAGAAAGCAAGATGCTAGATCCAAAAGTTACAGAGTAAAATTCAGAGGGAAAAAGGATGAAATGATTAAAGGTACAAGCACGAAAGGTGAAAAGGGTGTTGCCTTGAGAGAAAAAAGGGATGACTTATCAAGTCCAACTACGTGGAGGCTCCAAAAATGATTAAAAAGGGGATTTCTCACATGAAAGAATCAGAATGATTAAAGGGACTCCCAAAAAGTTGTGGCATGGCATCCTAGTCAGTAGTTAAGGGCCCAAGAAACATGATCTGTTCACAGTTGGTCCACCTGGTAGATTTCGGATCTGAATTTGTTAAATGTCTCTGTTTGAAACAAATGGGTAACAAGCAAAGGTCCATCAAATATTATTCTCTTTTAAGGAGAAAAGGTGTTGTAGGTGCCAAGGGTGAAGAATATGCCTCTAGTTAAAACAATGATGCAAATATTTGCAATGATTCACCTTTTTAAAACACCGGCAAATTTTTGCTAGTCTATTGAATGTCACTTTTTGCAAATCATGATCCGATATGTGCAACAAAGGTGCTTTGAATATTCCTATTTTTTTTTTTTTGGGGGAGGAATTGATGTAAAGGGTGTATTATAAATGCGATGAGATTACTCTTGCAAAAGGTCGGGAATTCATTTTCACGAGACAATTTTGAGAAAAGCTCGTCTTCGAGAAACCAGAGTTAACTTCCTTTGTGTTATATTTTCATTCATGTTGAGTTGGTTATGATTGTATAGCCATCAACAAGCTCGAGATTAATTAAAATAACTCTCACATGTTGATGAATCGATAAACTTTGAGTTAATTCATGTTAAATCTCTAGAAAATTTTGTGTTTATTTCACTTTGAGAATGTCTCGCAAGTAGTTTTTCCTATTCCTCTCACAATCTTGTATCAAAATCTCTTTGAATCACACAGATCTCAATCCTTGTGATAGCTTAGTGGCATTTGTAATTTCATTTTTCAGAAGAGCTTTCATCTGGGAATGAAATAAATGATTTAAATCACTTTTCTTTCATCTGTTGATAGATAATGTTTATAAGCCTCTAGGTGTACCTCAGTCGTGATTGATCTTAGATTTTGATTTTTTATTGGGTCTTCTAGCTTGAGCCTTCGTGCTAGAATCTCAAAGATTGTGTGAAAAATTGCATGTCTGGGCCTCCATTGATGCACACCTTCTGGTTGAAGGAATGTTTTAACTATTTTGAAGCTTTATGTTATTAAGTTCTCCATTTGTTGTGAAGTTTCTCAAGGATCTGGCAAATTTCAATCTATCTTGTTGATCTCCCACAAAAAATTATTCAAATAACCAATCCTACCCCGAACTACCCATGTTTTGCTTTGTATATCCACAAAAGAACAAAATCCATTTGCTACAATATGCTAGAATAGATCAGGATTCCAAATGTCTTCAGTAACCTTAGCCTTGTGTTGAAAATATCTCCATAATCTAGAACCGACAACTTGTGAGAGTCGATTTGGTGTGTTGATTATATTTTTCCTAAGGTCTTCTATAAAATTTGTACAAAAGAAGGATTTACCAGCATTCTTGAATAATGAGAGGTTACAAAATAGGTTCTCCTACCTTGGTTGAAAGGCACAACCTAAAATAGTTAGGATAAGATCACATCCTTTTAAGGTACTATCCATCTCTCAAAAAATATGAGTAACAAAGGGTTAGTTAGATTTCATCCCACTTCAAAGTGATACACATTTATGATCTATCTACCTCTAAACTCCCTGTTGAATGTGGTTGTTGCTCATCTTGAAAAGGAGAAAAAATTTGATACCAACACTAATGACACTTGACGAGGACTTGTTGAAAATATTTGAAATATTTAAAATGTATCAGACCTTGGTAATGTTTCTTGCAGTTCTATGTGTAAATATGTTTTGTAAACATCATTCTCTGATCAGATCTGTAAGAATTGAACAAAGTTATAAGTTCTGTGTGTTGTTTGTCCAATTTTTCCAGCAGTTATTGTACTAATTTTTCCTCACCATTGATAAATTTTGGTAAAAGAATGTATGATCGATAAGTTTTGCAAGATTCCAGTATTGACATATATTTGACAAATTATCTTTTAGTGCATTTTTGCACATCTGAGGTGAAAATCCTTAGTGGTGACTCCATGTTGATTTATTTTGATAAATGTCAGTGTCTTAACCTATGTCAATGTAAATTTGTTACTAATATTTGCAAAGATGGAAGGAAGATCTTTCTTCACCGCAAACCCTAGTAGAAGGTTGTTTCTAGAGTTTGGAAAGTCTAATTCAGAAGGAGGAAAAATTTGGAAGGTTGTTGGAGATCAAGCATCAAGAAAAGAGGTCTCCATTGGTGAAACTGATCGGCACATGATTGAAGACTGCAATGCTTCCTCAACTGCTTCTGAATCAGGTAGTCTCTTTATAAATCTGAATTCTCCATCTGGAGAGGGGCCTTCTCATTCTACCCCTATATTTTCCAAATCTGGTAGTGTCTTCTGTGAAAAAGAGTCATTAGGGGATAATCATTCTGAAAATTGTATCCCTATACCACACAGGACCCTCACTCCTCATCACTTTGTTTCCCCTGTAAGATCACCTCCTTAGAATAATATGGCTCAGCCTCTGCCCAGACCTCCATTTGTTGTTAATACTTTTGGTCCCATCAGTTTTATAGGTATGGATGGCTATCTAAATTTTGTGCCACAGGATGTAAGAAACAAATTGCCTAAGTTTCAAGGAAATAACGCAATAATTGGTGATCAAGCACCTAAAACTCTTTTTCAATATGATGGAGGATTTTGAAATAGAGTTTGAAGATGTATACATTAAATTATTTATTCATTCTCTAGAATAGGATGCAAGGGATTGGTATAAATCTCTACTTGATAACTCTATTTATTCTTAGAATGAAATAAAGAATGCATTTAGATTACTGAGTATGGTGATGAACAGACCCTAGGTTTCTTTTGTCGAATTTGAAAATATTAAAAATAATCCTAATGAATCAAAGTGCATGATTTTAATACAAGGTTTAATAAGACATTGAGAATATTACCTATGAATTTGATGCCATGTGATGAATCTTGTCTTATAAAGTACATTGATGCATTTGAAAAGAAGGTTGCATACTATCTAAGGGATAAAAACCCTGGCACTTTGAGGTAGGCCTTTACTATGGCTCTGCAAATTGAGAAAAAAATCAAAGCAATTGGAAAAACTCCTAAGAGGGAGGGTGCAAAACTAATAAACCCATAAAAACCTCAAGCAAGCAAGAGTGTGGATCTTGAGGAGGTTGTTAAAACTTTGGCAGGGGTTGTCAAAGAAATCTCTTACAAACTAGCCCGAACATAGAAAGGAATTGGGTAGAGTTCACAAGGTCAACAAAAGGCACAAAATCATGACATATTTGGAAATCATCCTAGGGGTGATCAAAGGTCATATGACAGAGGTAAATGACCCATGGGATCTGCAAGTAAACATCCCTAAGCATGTGAAAGTAGAATGGTCCCTGATCCTCTAATTGCTCGGGTTAGTGGTGTTAATGAAGCCAATGTGATTGATTGGTGTGATAGATGATTTCTACCCCATCCTCCATGTGAAGTAAATCAGAAAGATGAAGAAGCTAATAATGATGATGGTACTGATGATGATGTTTGCATGATGGGTTGCTCTTCAAGATCACAACAAGGAGTAACTTCAACCAAAGTGATAAGTGCTCGAACTGCCGCAACTTTTTGGGATTGCATTCATCGGGTACCACTCCTTCCTCCTTCTCATACTTTTGAAGTGGATTTAGTGCAAGCTTTTGAAATTCCTAATAATTACTTTGAGTATTTAAGAGCTTTAATGATAAATAAGTATGATGGAGGAATCCCTTTGGAGGAAGATAAGCGAGTTATTGATGAATGTTGTTGTTGCTCAAGAAAAGGATTATAATACTAGGAGTAAAGTTTTCAAAGGAGTACGGCCTCAAGCCAAACCTAAAACTCCATTGCTTACTAATATACCTAAAGAGGCTCCTAAGAAATATACACCTTCCAAAGGCCTTGTTGTCCTAAACAAGATTCATACTTCTCCTCATGCCCAAATTGTCAAGAATCCCATGCCATCCGATGAGTTTGGTAATCTCCCTTCTAATGCTGCCTTTCCAAAAATGTTCCATATGACATTGCCCAAGTTTTGCGTCAAATCAAATTTAGTGTTCTAATTGTTGAGTTGCTTAGGATTCATGAGCACAAGAAGAGAGCATTTGAGTACTTGGGATTGAAAGAAGAAAAGAGTACCCCAGGTAGAAATGTAAACATTATAGAAACTCCTCCTCCAACCATTACAGACCTTAAAACACCACTAGCATTGGAGGATCTTGGAGAAGCACCTGAGGTTTACTTGGGGACATCTTTGGTTGAATCCCAATTAAATTTTGATCCATTTTTTACAACTTTTATCATTAAGGATAGACTATTGCACAATTGTATGTTTGATTCTGGAGCATCATGTAATGTCATGCCTCTTGAGGTCATGAATGAGCTAGATATCAAAGTGATAGCAGCATATAGAAGATGCATGCCATGGACTCTAGAGAGGTGCCTATTGTTAGATGTGTGAAAGGATTCATGATACAACTTGCAGCTTATCCAGAAAAGAACCTGAAACTTGATGTTGTCATTGTTGATTGCCCTACCAAATGGGGCATATTGTTATCAAGAAAGTGGGTTGCAAGTGTTGGTGGAAGCGTTCAGATGGACATGTCCTTTGCCACCATTCCAATTGAAGGCAGCCTTGTGAAGTTGTATGGAGAGAATATAATGTTGTACCTCATTGAGGATCCAAATAATGCTTCTTATGAAGTGTTATATGCTTGATGTGGATGCGAGATGACTTTGTGGGGTTTACTGATGACAAGGAGCATAAGATTGATTAGTGTGAATGTCTTGAACATGATGGTTTACCTTGGACCTTGTTATTTGATGGAGCTTGTTCCAAGTTTGGAAATGGTGCTGGCATTGTTCTGATCTCCCCAAGCCAAGAAGAGTTTGTATTTTCTTTCAAACTTAACTTTGAATGCACTAATAACATTGTTGAGTATGAAGCATTATTATTAGGTTTGAGAATTGCTTGGAAGTATCATATTAAAGATATCATTGTCAAAGGAGACTCAGAACTGATTTTCAAACAAATTAGAAAACTGTATGCTACTAAAAATCAGAGAATGAAACAATACAAGCATGTAGTTTGGGATTTGATTGAAATGTTTGACTCATTTAATATTTTGCATCATGATAGAAAGTTCAATGTTCTTGCAGACTAGCTTGCAGTCTTGGGATCTCGGTTTGATGTTTGTTCAATGTCCCCTAATTGTGAATATAATGTTGATGTACTAACAAGGCCATTTGTCCCTGACAACATAAAAAATTGGCAAGTATTTAATGATGATGCCTAGGTGAAATGGTTTCTGCATAACAAAGGGGAGTTTGTTGGTCAGTGTATTGATTGGGAGCCAATGGTGTGTGCAACAAAGGGAAAAGAAATTTTTTTTGGTAAAGATATCATCCAATTGAAAACTAATACTATTCCTAGGGGGCTGGTTGCTCTTGAATCAAAATTTAATAATGTTGATTGTCTTATTAACGAGACATGTAGCAGCCTCAAGGGATGTTGAAGAGCATGACCTTGGCACAAAGGAAAAACCAAGGAAGATTTGGTTGGGAAGTAATCTGAACAAATAAGAAAAACAATCCTATGTCCAATTGTTAAAGAAATATCAGGACTACCTTGCTTGGTCCTATTCTGAGCTGAAAGCATACAGAGAGGACTTGTTTCAACATGAGATTCCTTTGGAATATAATGCAAAACCATTTAGAAAAAAGAAGAGGCTGATTAATCCACTCCTCTTCATGAAAATGCAAGATGAATTGAAGAAGCCAAGAGATGGAGGGATCATTCATCAACAAGGTATTCTTCTTGGGTTGTAAAATTAGTGCCAGTTAGAAAAAAGAATGGTGATATCAGGCCATGCGTGGATTTTAGAAATCTGAACAGAGCATCAATGAAAGATAATTATCCTCTGCCAAACATGTAAAATATGTTGTAATTGGTGACTGGATCTAAGTTGCTTTCTACTTTGGATGGTTTCTCTGGATACAATCAAGTTGTTGTGAAGGAGTCGAAAGAATAAAGATCGCCTTTACCACTCCGTGGGGCACATATGTTTATGTCGGGATGTCATTTGATCCGATGAATGCTGGAGCTACTTTCCAAAGAGAAATGGATGTTTCTTTTTCTCGGTTACATTAAAAATTTTATTGATGTGTACCAGATTATGTGATTGTGTTTTCTAGAAAGAGAGGTGATCACTTGCAAAGCACACTGGAAAAAATGTTGATAAGATGCGAGAGAGAGTATGGCATTTCACTCAATCCAAAGAAGTACCATTTTGGAGTATAAAATGCCAAGTTTCTTGGTCACATTGTATCAAAGGATGGTGTCATGATTGATCCTAAAAGGGTAGAGGCTATCAGCAAGGTTCCAATTCTAAGAACCAAGAAGGGAATCCAATTCTTCTTTGGGCAGATCAATTTCATTAGAAGATTTGTGTCTAACTTTGCTGAGTTGACTCTCCCCATCACTTGCATGTAGAAAAAAGACCAGATTATCAGGTGGGAAGAAGTAGCCATTCAGGATTTTGATGGGATCAAAGAAGCACTAAAACATTCCCTTGTTTTATCAGCCCCAATTTACAAGAAACCTTTTCAAGTATTTTCTTTTTCTTCAGAAAACACCATTTCCTCTGTTTTGTTACAGAAGGATGATGAAGGGGCTGAGAGACCAATTTCCTTTTTAGTAAGGCATTGCAAGGAGATGAGTTAAAATACACCATCATGG
Organism: Taxus wallichiana var. yunnanensis; assembly: GCA_018340775.1. Classification (NCBI taxonomy): domain Eukaryota; kingdom Viridiplantae; phylum Streptophyta; class Pinopsida; order Cupressales; family Taxaceae; genus Taxus; species Taxus wallichiana. Next base: position 622,596,728 of record CM031241.1, on the reverse strand, counting down.
AGAAGTAGGTGTTTTCCTTGGTGAAAGCAACAAAGGTTTTTAGACCCTACATCTTGAGTTCTAAAGTTTTTGCTTATGTTCCCCACACCATGGTGAAAGACATCTTATCAGAGATGGAGGTCTCAAGAAAAATATGTAGATGGGTGAACAAGTTGCAGGAGTATGACATGGATATCCAAACCACGAAATTGGTAAGAGGTTTGGGTCTAGATAAGCTTATGGTTGAGAGAAACCTGCAAACTATTGAAGTAAATGAAGTAGAAGGAGAAAGGGTGGATGTCCTTGAAAAGTTGGTAAGTTCTAAATGGTACAAATATATAATATTTTATCTCAGACATCTATGCTGCCTTGAAAATTTGAATAAAAATAAGAAAAGAGCTCTTAAGTTAGCCTCTCAAAAATATGTCATTACTGATTGTGGGTTAGCTTGGAAGAACCCCGAGGGAGTGCTCTTGAGATGAATTGCTGAAAATGAGGCCCCCAAAATAATTACTGATCTCCATAGAGGGGGTCTATGGGGGAATTTTGTTGGAAGAGTTACAACACATAAAATCTTGAGGGCTGGTTATTGGTGGCCAACTCTCTTCAAGGATACAACCCTACTGGTGAGGAAATGTGAAAATTTCCATCATTTTTCTGGAAGAATGAAGGCTTCAGGATCTCTTCCTTTGTATCCTGTGTCGGTTTAAGCCCTATTCAGACAATGGGGAATGGATTTCATAGGGGAAATTTTTGATCCTTCCAGTGCTGGTCATAAATGGATTCTTGTAGCCACTGATTATTTCACTAAGTGGGTAGAAGCAATCCCCACCAAGAAGGCAACACACCAAGTGGTCATGGACTTCATTGAATCAAATCATATGTAGATTTGGAGTGCCAGCTAAAATTGTTGTTGATAATGCCATGAGTTTCAGAGCCAAACCTTTGGTGGTAATGTGCAAAGAGTATGGGATCAATTTGACATATGCTTCTAACTACAATCCCCAAGGAAATGGACAAGCTGAGTCCAGTAATAAAAAATTGTTGAAGATCATTGTAAGAACCTTGGAGCTGAACAAAAGGAAGTGGGGTGAGCAACTGAATTTTTTTGTTTGGGCTGAAAAAATCACTGTCAAAAGAGATATTGGTAAAATCCTGTTTGAATTGGTATATGGAACTCAAGATTTGTTTCCCCTTCATTTTTAATTGTCTTCATTTCAATTTGTTCAACAGATTGAAGACCAAGAAGTTAGTTCATATGATGCTCGAATCAATTAGATTATTGAGATGGATGAAGAGAGAAGGGCATCCCATCAACGGCATGTGAAGTTCAGAGAAAATTTGAAGAGGTTATTTGACAAAAAGGTGACACCCAAAGCTTTCAGCATTGGGGATCTTGTGCTTTTATGGGATATCAGGCATGAAGATAAGGGAAAGCATGGTAAATTTGATGCATTGTGGATGGGCCCTTATTCAATTGATATTCAAATTGGTGAAAATACCTTCTTCCTAAAATACCTAGATGGGGAACTACTTGAATTGCCTATTAATGGTAGGCATTTGAAGCATTTCCTTGATTAATTGCTCAGAATCAAGGTATATTCCATTTTACAGTGTATAGTTCTTTGTTCTCATCTTCTTTTGTGTTTTTGTTTGTTCTGGTCCTTGGTGACCTAGTTTTGCTGGTTTCTTGGTTCATTTTTGGAGGATGGTTGTGGTTGTTCTGCTTTGTAGGCTTATTCTTTGACTTTGTTTCCCAATGGTATGTTTTTGGCACTTGGTCTGCTCTTGGCACTTGGTCTACTATTTGTTCTTGTGGTACTCATAGGGAGTGCCCATCCCCAAGTTGGAGCCTATGTTGGTGCTCAAATTTTCTCACCCCATTTGTCATTGAAATTCTTTAGATTGCGGCCTCTGTTATGTTTTTCTGTCTCCCCGGGCTCAAATGGTGGTTGTCCTGCATTTTACAGTTTGACGGGTGTAATTTCCCGGTCAAAATTACTTCTTGGCATCAGTTGAAAAGTGGCCCTTTCTGGTTGGATGCGGCTCTACAGGGCACTTTAAAAATTCTAAGGCTCACTTCAACACAAAACATGTCCACGTGGAGGCTTCCGTCGGGCTTTCCTGTACTTAGACTTTTCACGCAACTTCCTAAAGGGGCCTAGGACACGTGGAGGGACTGCGCATGTTTGGGGGACCTGGACCTTGAGTTCTATTTTGAAGAAGTGCCAAGAGGAAAATTGGAGACTCTGCTGGATTGAGACATGTAATAGGTGGGGAAATGGAGGTTGGGGTCCGTGGGGAAAATATGGAAATTTTTCCTTTTTGGGAAATAGGGATAAAATTTGTAAGTTAAAGTGCAAGTCCATTGGGACTCACATTGGGACACATGTTAGGCCCGTTTTCTAAGGGTAGAGGGGTGGATAAAAATCTTAACATTTTACTTTTTTTCCAAAATATTATAAAATGTCAAAAGGTGCCCCCGCACCGTTTCCAATCGCATTTTGCCATGTGGAGGGCTTAGATTAAAATTTGAAACGCAGGATCAATGGTAGTTGTGCATTTCATTTGATTTTGCCACCGATGAAGTTCCAGGATGTTTGGAGATGCATTTTTACATCATTCTTCATCAAATTTTTGGAAAATCTATGTCATTTAGGTCTGCAAAGTTTAATTGAATCAATTTGGGATCTCAATTTGTAAATTTGAAGTAATTTTGAGATGGATTTTTGCTCGGGATCATGCAAGATCTGGAAGTTATAGAGTAAAATTTCAGAGGGAAAAAGGATGAAATGATTAAAGGTACAGGCGTAAAAGGTGAAAAAGGTGTTTCCTCGAGAGCAAAAAGGGATGACCTGTCAAGTCCAGCTATGCAGAGGCTCCGAAAAATGATTAAAAAGGGGATTTCTCACATGATAGAATTAGAATGATTAAAGGGACTCCCAAAAAGTGGTGGCGTGTCATCTTAGTCAGTAGTTGAGGGCCCAAGAAACGTGATCTATTCACAATTGCTCCACTTGGTAGATTTCGGATCTAAATTTGTTAAATTTCTCTATCTGAAACAAATGGGTAACAAGCAAAGGTCCCTCAAATATTCTTCTCTTTTGAGGAAAAGGTGATGCAGGTGCCAAGGGTGAAGAATATGCCTCCAGTTAAAACAATGATGCAAATATTTGTAATGATTCACCTTTTTTAAAACACCTGGTAATTTTTTTGCGAGTCTATTGAATGTCACTTTTTGCAAATCATGATCCAATATGTGCAACAAAGGTGCTTGAATATTCCTATTTTTGGGGGATTTTATGTAAAGGGTTTATTATAAATGTGATGAGATTACTCTTGCAAAAGATTGGGAGTTCATTTTCACAAGAAAATTTTGAGAAAAGCTCATCTTCTGAGAAAACTTTTTGAGAAACCAGGTTAACTTCCTTTGTGTTATATTTTCATTCATGTTGAGTTGGTTACAAGTGTATAGCCATCAAAAAGCTCTGAGATTGTTTAAAATAACTCTCCCCTGTTGATGAATCTAATAAAATTTGAGTTAATTCATGTTAAATCTCTGGCAAATTTTGTGTTTATTTCACTTTCAGAATGTCTGCAAGTAGTTTTTCTTGTTCCTATTGCAATCTTGTATCAAAATCTCTTTGAATCACACAGATCTCAATCCTTGTGATAGTTTAGTGGCATCTGTAATTTCATTTTTCAGAAGAGCTTTCATCTGGGAATGAAATAAATGATTTAAAATCACTTTTCTTTCATCTGTTGATAGATATTGTTTGTAAGCCTTTGGGTGTACCTTAAGCGTGACTGATCTTAGATTTTGATGTTTTATTGGGTCTTCTAACTCAAGCCTTCGTGCTAGAATCTCAAATATTATGTGAAAAAGTGCATGTCTAGGCCTCCATTGATGCACACCTTCTGGTTAAAGGAATGTTTTAACTATTTTGAAGCTTTATGTTATTAAGTTCTCCATTTGTTGTGAAGTTTCTCAAGGATCTGGAAAATTCCAATCTATCTTATTGATCTCCCACCAAAAATTATTCAAATAACCAATCCTACCCGAACTACCCATGTTTTGCTCTGTATATCCACAGAAGAACAAAATCCATTTGCTAAAGTATGCAGAACAGATCAAGATTCCAAATGTCTTCAGTAACCTTAGCCTTGTGTTGAAAATATCTCCATGGAAGTGACAAATTGTGAGAGTTAGATTTGGTGTGTTGATCATATTTTCCCAAGGTCTTCTCTATAAAATTTGTGCAAAAGAAGGATTTACCAGCATTATTCAAGAACAGAGGTTATAAAATAAGTTTTCTTACCTTGGTTGAAAGGCACAACCTAAAATAGTTAGGATAAGATCACATCCTTTTAAGGTGTTATCCATCTCTCCACAAATGCAAGTAAAAAAGGTTCGATTAGATTTCATCCCGGCTATAAAATGATACACATTTATGATCTATCTCGCATTTAAGCTCCTTGTTGAATCTGTGTTGCTGCTCAGCTTGAAAAGGAGAACGAATTTGGATACTAACAGGTTCCTTAAAAAAATTCTTGCCTCCAAATCTTCCATTACTGGACCAACTTTACAACTCATATGGCCCTATCCTTCTCACCTTCTATAATATTCTTTATTTAATCTATACATTTTTACATTTTATGTCCTTCCCATAATGCACACAAGTTGGAAAATTTTTACAATCCCTTTGATATTGGTTGGGCCACACTTAAATCAACGACCTATGAATCAAACACCACTTCCTTGACCTCTTTAACAAAAAAATGAGCTTCATACCCCTGGTTTCACAAAAAAATTATATCTTTTATGTCACCGTTGCAGAATTTACATCATGTTATCTTAATACATTTTGCATGTTGAACCATAGGAAATATTGCATCTTATGATGTTCCTCCCATACTTCATAGCAAAATTTTGTGACATGAACATTGGATACACTCTTTGTAAGTATTCTCATTCACACTGCAATTATTAATGTATTTATTTGTTTCTTATATTGGTTAGATGTTTGAAAGATATATTTTCTATAATTGTAAAACCATTAAAGAGATATGTACTTTCAATAATGGACTCGCACTAGTGTAAAATTTCTATCAACCTCTAATTTTCAAATTGTGTCAAGAGCTTCACACATATCCTCAAGTTTATTCATCAAAATTTATCAATAGAAGGGGATCAATAACCCTCCAAAATCTATTTTGTATCTTGCAATGGATAGATATCATATGATATATTTGATAATAATGTTTTTAAATGTGCTATACATGTACACTCCTTACCAACTCCTCAATTTATCTCAACCTAGAAACACTTTCTTTTTGAACTCGGGGATGTAAAACTCCTTTCAAAAGGTAGTCTTTAGCACATCAAAATCCATGGTAGTTTTATCAGATTGTACTGTACTTCCTATACCAAGTATGCACCCATCCAAAAATATTGTTGCAAAATTATTCTAATTTATCAATAGCTCGAGACATTGAATCAAAAACATGAAATGGGTTGAATTCTTGTAGAGTTACTCATTTATCTTGAAGCACAAAAGTGAGGTATCGAGAAAAGTTGCAGATGTAATAAGTAAAGGATGTTTCTTATTGATTGAGATGTAGGTAAGTATAGTAAGGTTCAAATAAATGAAGGAACTCTACACATAAGATGAAGATATTTTGGAAGCATGGAAGGCTTACACAAAACTAGTGATCGTTGATTGTATGCCATGGCTCAACTATTCCCTACAAGAAGGATCATTATTTATAGGCACACAATTCTACGTGTTCCAAGGATCAATGAGAGAAAACTTGATCTAAGAGAATCATTGTGAAGAAATGGCAGGTCACTTAGGAATGGATATGATCATGGCATATTTGGGAAAAATATATTTCTAGCTACGAATGGATACATATGTGAACATATATGTGCAAAGATAAAGAGTATATCAATTGGAAAAAGGGAAGAGTCAAAATATAGAGATATCTAAACCACTACCAAGTACCTTAGAAACCTTAAGAGCTTCTAAGTATGCATTTGGTTTTATGATTACCTATAATGTAAAAATTTTATGATGATTGTTTTTTTAGTGAAAGTATTCTCAAAAATGGCATGTCATTTCCTATAAAAAGATAAATTATTATACACAAATTGTTAACTTTTTTTTCAAGGAAGCTGTGAGATTACATGGATTTACATGAATGATTGTACATAACATAAATATTAATTTTGTGGGCCTCTTTTTATGAGCATTGTGAAAGAAGATAAAAATGAGGTTATAATTTAGTTTTACATATCACCCACATATGGATGTCCAAAAAGAAGTTATCAACATGATCCTTGGTAATTTTCTAATATGTTTGGTAGGAGATAAGGTAGAAACATGAGATTTAGTTATTTCTTAGGAATATTTCACAAATAACAACTCTATCAATAAGGGAACTTGAAATTCAACTTTCCATATTGTGTACATAATAATTCTATGAGATATTGTGAAGTTGTAAGAGTTTCCACGAGAATAAGGAAAAAGTGTGGAAGAAAAAGAATTCATGGAGTACATAAAGAAGGTGCATGAGAAAGTGTACAAATAATTGGAGGTGATAAATTCATATTATAAATATCACTTGATTGAAGTAGAAGAAACTTGGAGTTTAAGGTTGGTTATTTAGTTCTTACGTGTATGTAGAAATAATAATTCCCACAAGAAATGTATGATAAAATAAAGAGGAAAAGATCAGGCCATGTAGAGTCATGAGAATATTTATGGAGAATTCATATGATTTGGAGTTTTTATAAGGGATAGACATCTCTCCTATTTTTAATAAATTATATCTATATCTATATTTTGAATGGTAGACAATTAGAGAAGAGGAACGCACAAAGGTATATTAGGGCACCAACTACAGAACATAGGTGCAGAAATTGAATGCATTATAGATAACCACATAGTAAATAAAATGCACAAAAATAAGAATACATAATGTTTGGTGAAATAGAGAGGAAAAAAATTCAAATATGTCTCTTGGATTATAGAAGCACGGACTACTATACTTGGTTAATCCATTATAGACTTTCGAAAACATGTTTGAAAAAGGGATCATGTTTCTTATTACTCGATGTGTTTGATATAGGAGCATTTGGGTTCACAATAAATACTACATCACACAATTATTTAGAGTTATCAAACAAAGACTTGTGCAATGTTATGTGAAACCTAAGAGCTTTTTGTAAAGAAACTTTTGCCTTAGTCATTCTTCAAAATTTGTGAAATCCTTTCCAAATAGCATAAAATTATCACCCATGAAAAATGTGAAGTTGTGTAACATTACCAAATCCACACAAACCTACCTATATCATGCAACATTTTCCTTTCCTACACAAGACTATACTTAGCCACACACCATTTTTTTAGTCACTTATAACCCCACATGTTGCACAATACTTGCATACTGCAACACTTAAAGCTAAAAAACACTAAACTTGTGAAAAACAACATTGCATACCTTATACATACCACTGATGCTTGCCTCATTCCATGATATAATGTGAAATATACCAACATTATCATTTATGTGGAATGTTACATTCTTGCAAGACCACTTCCATTCATTTCAAAGATGCGATCTATGTCTAATAAAATCATTTGTCAACATCAATATAGTTAGCAGGGGGCACACATGATTCTTGATTTTTCCATCATGGCTATAGATCAATAAGATGATTTAATTGAGCTTGATCCAAGGGTAAAGAAATTATAGGATAGATCAATGGTGGATAGAGGCAACTTGAAGAATATTCTATAAGGTATCTTTACTTGTAAAAGGCACCTTGTTCTCTACCTAAAGCTTCCGAAATTCTATAAATATAAGGAGCTTCAAACATGTAAGACCACCAAGAAAGATCAAAATCTAAATTTAGGAATCAAGTGGTTTTTATTTAATAGTGGGAAAGGTGTGATTTTACAAAAGTTTCACATAGTCCGCATGCTTAGGATAGGTCTACAATTGCAATTTTTAAAAGACTAATTGTAGATTATTTTTGTAAAATTGTGTTTGGAGTGTTGAACCATTATGTCCGAGTTTGAAATAATTTTCTTCCATTAATAGTGTAACTTTTTTGTTTTATTGTTAATTTTTTTCCTAAGATCTTCCTTTGGTGAGATTGAACTCGAAAAAGGCTATGTGGTGTAAGAAATCCTTTCATTTGGAGCGCTTATCGCAACTACATCACTAATGGAGGTTTCTCACAAATAAAAGGTGTGAGGAAGGGTGAAATCCTAAAAATAGTTATAAATCATGATTGTTGTGAAATGATTTGAAATTTGAAGGAAAATTAATCAACAAGTGTTGTAGAATCCTATATTTGATAAATTTTACATTCAAAATAAACCTTATTTCATTTCTTAGATATTGGCGTTAGTTGGGATGTAGAAAAGATACATGACCATTTGCAAAAATATTACATCAATTTCTACCAAGCTAGTGATTAATAGATATCTTAAAAATTCAAAACCTCATAAAGAATAAAATTGTGTGTATTTGGTCACATTTTGTGTATGTGGATGCAGGAAAGAAAAACAAAATCTACCTTCTAAACTATGCTTACACATATAACACCAAATAGTATACACATTTTACATTTTTGGGTATTCTTCATGTTATCCTATGCCAAAAGTTGTAGTCATATTTACAATCAAGAGGATTAAAAAATGTAAACTAAAATATTCAAATGAATTAATAAAATAATAATAAAACACTTCAAGATGGAGTTCTTATATGTTGTGGATCCAAAACATCATTCTCAAAATCATACATTTGTGCAAGACAATGAAAAATTTAGCGGTGAATATTCATAGAGTGGCGAATAGTAGGATTTCCATATTTCAATTTTGGCAAATTTTATGGTCATGTTAGTGCTCGGGTTTCACCCAAAAATTCCACAAACAATAATCTATCCCATGTGAATAGCCATCGTATATCCAATCCCAATGTATATTTCAATATTGATTCGTCACGTGATCAACGGATGGGATTTTAAAACATTATTGTTTCGCCAAGAAATCTATGGAACATTATTGGTCCTTTGGACTCATTCACCAACATGCACGGGATTTTTTTAGGAAGGTGATTAAATTCACCATATATATATATATATATATATATATATATATATATATAGATCCAAGGGTAAAGAAATTATAGGATAGATCAATGGTGGATAGAGGCAACTTGAAGAATATTCTATAAGGTATCTTTACTTGTAAAAGGCACCTTGTTCTCCTACCTAAAGCTTCCAGAAATTCTATAAATATAAGGGAGCTTCAAACATGTAAGACCACCAAGAAAGATCAAAATCTAAATTTAGGAATCAAGTGGTTTTTATTTAATAGTGGGAAAGGTGTGATTTTACAAAAGTTTCACATAGTCCGCATGCTTAGGATAGGTCTACGATTGCAATTTTAAAAGACTAATTGTAGATTATTTTTGTAAAATTGTGTTTGGAGTGTTGAACCATTATGTCCGAGTTTGAAATAATTTTCTTCCATTAATAGTGTAACTTTTTTTTTTATTGTTAATTTTTTTCCTAAGATCTTCCTTTGGTGAGATTGAACTCGAAAAAGGCTATGTGGTGTAAGAAATCCTTTCATTTGGAGCGCTTATCGCAACTACATCACTAATGGAGGTTTCTCACAAATAAAAGGTGTGAGGAAGGGTGAAATCCCTAAAAATAGTTATAAATCATGATTGTTGTGAAATGATTTGAAATTTGAAGGAAAATTAATCAACAAGTGTTGTAGAATCCTATATTTGATAAATTTTACATTCAAAATAAACCTTATTTCATTTCTTAGATATTGGCGTTAGTTGGGATGTAGTAAAAGATACATGACCATTTGCAAAAATATTACATCAATTTCTACCAAGCTAGTGATTAATAGATATCTTAAAAATTCAAAACCTCATAAAGAATAAAATTGTGTGTATTTGGTCACATTTTGTGTATGTGGATGCAGGAAAGAAAAACAAAATCTACCTTCTAAACTATGCTTACACATATAACACCAAATAGTATACACATTTTACATTTTTGGGTATTCTTCATGTTATCCTATGCCAAAAGTTGTAGTCATATTTACAATCAAGAGGATTAAAAAAATGTAAACTAAAATATTCAAATGAATTAATAAAATAATAATAAAACACTTCAAGATGGAGTTCTTATATGTTGTGGATCCAAAACATCATTCTCAAAATCATACATTTGTGCAAGACAATGAAAAATTTAGCGGTGAATATTCATAGAGTGGCGAATAGTAGGATTTCCATATTTCAATTTTGGCAAATTTTATGGTCATGTTAGTGCTCGGGTTTCACCCAAAAATTCCACAAACAATAATCTATCCCATGTGAATAGCCATCGTATATCCAATCCCAATGTATATTTCAATATTGATTCGTCACGTGATCAACGGGATGGGATTTTAAAACATTATTGTTTCGCCAAGAAATCTATGGAACATTATTGGTCCTTTGGACTCATTCACCAACATGCACGGGATTTTTTTAGGAAGGTGATTAAATTCACCATATATATATATATATATATATATATATATATATATATATATATATATATATATATATATATATATATATATATATATATATATATATAGATCAAGGGTAAAGAAATTATAGGATAGATCAATGGTGGATAGAGGCAACTTGAAGAATATTCTATAAGGTATCTTTACTTGTAAAAGGCACCTTGTTCTCCTACCTAAAGCTTCCAGAAATTCTATAAATATAAGGGAGCTTCAAACATGTAAGACCACCAAGAAAGATCAAAATCTAAATTTAGGAATCAAGTGGTTTTTATTTAATAGTGGGAAAGGTGTGATTTTACAAAAGTTTCACATAGTCTGCATGCTTAGGATAGGTCTACGATTGCAATTTTTAAAAGACTAATTGTAGATTATTTTTGTAAAATTGTGTTTGGAGTGTTGAACCATTATGTCTGAGTTTGAAATAATTTTCTTCCATTAATAGTGTAACTTTTTTGTTTTATTGTTAATTTTTTTCCTAAGATCTTCCTTTGGTGAGATTGAACTCGAAAAAGGCTATGTGGTGTAAGAAATCCTTTCATTTGGAGCGCTTATCGCAACTACATCACTAATGGAGGTTTCTCACAAATAAAAGGTGTGAGGAAGGGTGAAATCCCTAAAAATAGTTATAAATCATGATTGTTGTGAAATGATTTGAAATTTGAAGGAAAATTAATCAACAAGTGTTGTAGAATCCTATATTTGATAAATTTTACATTCAAAATAAACCTTATTTCATTTCTTAGATATTGGCGTTAGTTGGGATGTAGCAAAAGATACATGACCATTTGCAAAAATATTACATCAATTTCTACCAAGCTAGTGATTAATAGATATCTTAAAAATTCAAAACCTCATAAAGAATAAAATTGTGTGTATTTGGTCACATTTTGTGTATGTGAATGCAGGAAAGAAAAACAAAATCTACCTTCTAAACTATGCTTACACATATAACACCAAATAGTATACACATTTTACATTTTTGGGTATTCTTCATGTTATCCTATGCCAAAAGTTGTAGTCATATTTACAATCAAGAGGATTAAAAAAATGTAAACTAAAATATTCAAATGAATTAATAAAATAATAATAAAACACTTCAAGATGGAGTTCTTATATGTTGTGGATCCAAAACATCATTCTCAAAATCATACATTTGTGCAAGACAATGAAAAATTTAGCGGTGAATATTCATAGAGTGGCGAATAGTAGGATTTCCATATTTCAATTTTGGCAAATTTTATGGTCATGTTAGTGCTCGGGTTTCACCCAAAAATTCCACAAACAATAATCTATCCCATGTGAATAGCCATCGTATATCCAATCCCAATGTATATTTCAATATTGATTCGTCACGTGATCAACGGATGGGATTTTAAAACATTATTGTTTCGCCAAGAAATCTATGGAACATTATTGGTCCTTTGGACTCATTCACCAACATGCACGGGATTTTTTTAGGAAGGTGATTAAATTCACCTATATATATATATATATATATATATATATATATATATATAGATCCAAGGGTAAAGAAATTATAGGATAGATCAATGGTGGATAGAGGCAACTTGAAGAATATTCTATAAGGTATCTTTACTTGTAAAAGGCACCTTGTTCTCCTACCTAAAGCTTCCAGAAATTCTATAAATATAAGGGAGCTTCAAACATGTAAGACCACCAAGAAAGATCAAAATCTAAATTTAGGAATCAAGTGGTTTTTATTTAATAGTGGGAAAGGTGTGATTTTACAAAAGTTTCACATAGTCTCGCATGCTTAGGATAGGTCTACGATTGCAATTTTTAAAAGACTAATTGTAGATTATTTTTGTAAAATTGTGTTTGGAGTGTTGAACCATTATGTCCGAGTTTGAAATAATTTTCTTCCATTAATAGTGTAACTTTTTGTTTTATTGTTAATTTTTTTCCTAAGATCTTCCTTTGGTGAGATTGAACTCGAAAAAGGCTATGTGGTGTAAGAAATCCTTTCATTTGGAGCGCTTATCGCAACTACATCACTAATGGAGGTTTCTCACAAATAAAAGGTGTGAGGAAGGGTGAAATCCCTAAAAATAGTTATAAATCATGATTGTTGTGAAATGATTTGAAATTTGAAGGAAAATTAATCAACAAGTGTTGTAGAATCCTATATTTGATAAATTTTACATTCAAAATAAACCTTATTTCATTTCTTAGATATTGGCGTTAGTTGGGATGTAGCAAAAGATACATGACCATTTGCAAAAATATTACATCAATTTCTACCAAGCTAGTGATTAATAGATATCTTAAAAATTCAAAACCTCATAAAGAATAAAATTGTGTGTATTTGGTCACATTTTGTGTATGTGAATGCAGGAAAGAAAAACAAAATCTACCTTCTAAACTATGCTTACACATATAACACCAAATAGTATACACATTTTACATTTTTGGGTATTCTTCATGTTATCCTATGCCAAAAGTTGTAGTCATATTTACAATCAAGAGGATTAAAAAATGTAAACTAAAATATTCAAATGAATTAATAAAATAATAATAAAACACTTCAAGATGGAGTTCTTATATGTTGTGGATCCAAAACATCATTCTCAAAATCATACATTTGTGCAAGACAATGAAAAATTTAGCGGTGAATATTCATAGAGTGGCGAATAGTAGGATTTCCATATTTCAATTTTGGCAAATTTTATGGTCATGTTAGTGCTCGGGTTTCACCCAAAAATTCCACAAACAATAATCTATCCCATGTGAATAGCCATCGTATATCCAATCCCAATGTATATTTCAATATTGATTCGTCACGTGATCAACGGATGGGATTTTAAAACATTATTGTTTCGCCAAGAAATCTATGGAACATTATTGGTCCTTTGGACTCATTCACCAACATGCACGGGATTTTTTTAGGAAGGTGATTAAATTCACATATATATATATATATATATATATATATATATATATAGATCCAAGGGTAAAGAAATTATAGGATAGATCAATGGTGGATAGAGGCAACTTGAAGAATATTCTATAAGGTATCTTTACTTGTAAAAGGCACCTTGTTCTCCTACCTAAAGCTTCCGAAATTCTATAAATATAAGGGAGCTTCAAACATGTAAGACCACCAAGAAAGATCAAAATCTAAATTTAGGAATCAAGTGGTTTTTATTTAATAGTGGGAAAGGTGTGATTTTACAAAAGTTTCACATAGTCCGCATGCTTAGGATAGGTCTACGATTGCAATTTTTAAAAGACTAATTGTAGATTATTTTTGTAAAATTGTGTTTGGAGTGTTGAACCATTATGTCCGAGTTTGAAATAATTTTCTTCCATTAATAGTGTAACTTTTTTGTTTTATTGTTAATTTTTTTCCTAAGATCTTCCTTTGGTGAGATTGAACTCGAAAAAGGCTATGTGGTGTAAGAAATCCTTTCATTTGGAGCGCTTATCGCAACTACATCACTAATGGAGGTTTCTCACAAATAAAAGGTGTGAGGAAGGGTGAAATCCCTAAAAATAGTTATAAATCATGATTGTTGTGAAATGATTTGAAATTTGAAGGAAAATTAATCAACAAGTGTTGTAGAATCCTATATTTGATAAATTTTACATTCAAAATAAACCTTATTTCATTTCTTAGATATTGGCGTTAGTTGGGATGTAGCAAAAGATACATGACCATTTGCAAAAATATTACATCAATTTCTACCAAGCTAGTGATTAATAGATATCTTAAAAATTCAAAACCTCATAAAGAATAAAATTGTGTGTATTTGGTCACATTTTGTGTATGTGAATGCAGGAAAGAAAAACAAAATCTACCTTCTAAACTATGCTTACACATATAACACCAAATAGTATACACATTTTACATTTTTGGGTATTCTTCATGTTATCCTATGCCAAAAGTTGTAGTCATATTTACAATCAAGAGGATTAAAAAAATGTAAACTAAAATATTCAAATGAATTAATAAAATAATAATAAAACACTTCAAGATGGAGTTCTTATATGTTGTGGATCCAAAACATCATTCTCAAAATCATACATTTGTGCAAGACAATGAAAAATTTAGCGGTGAATATTCATAGAGTGGCGAATAGTAGGATTTCCATATTTCAATTTTGGCAAATTTTATGGTCATGTTAGTGCTCGGGTTTCACCCAAAAATTCCACAAACAATAATCTATCCCATGTGAATAGCCATCGTATATCCAATCCCAATGTATATTTCAATATTGATTCGTCACGTGATCAACGGATGGGATTTTAAAACATTATTGTTTCGCCAAGAAATCTATGGAACATTATTGGTCCTTTGGACTCATTCACCAACATGCACGGGATTTTTTTAGGAAGGTGATTAAATTCATATATATATATATATATATATATATATATATATATAGATCCAAGGGTAAAGAAATTATAGGATAGATCAATGGTGGATAGAGGCAACTTGAAGAATATTCTATAAGGTATCTTTACTTGTAAAAGGCACCTTG
The DNA here is from genome assembly GCA_018340775.1 of Taxus wallichiana var. yunnanensis. NCBI lineage: Eukaryota > Viridiplantae > Streptophyta > Pinopsida > Cupressales > Taxaceae > Taxus > Taxus wallichiana. Next base: position 622,581,640 of record CM031241.1, on the reverse strand, counting down.
TTCTCCTACCTAAAGCTTCCAGAAATTCTATAAATATAAGGGAGCTTCAAACATGTAAGACCACCAAGAAAGATCAAAATCTAAATTTAGGAATCAAGTGGTTTTTATTTAATAGTGGGAAAGGTGTGATTTTACAAAAGTTTCACATAGTCTGCATGCTTAGGATAGGTCTACGATTGCAATTTTTAAAAGACTAATTGTAGATTATTTTTGTAAAATTGTGTTTGGAGTGTTGAACCATTATGTCTGAGTTTGAAATAATTTTCTTCCATTAATAGTGTAACTTTTTTGTTTTATTGTTAATTTTTTTTCCTAAGATCTTCCTTTGGTGAGATTGAACTCTGAAAAAGGCTATGTGGTGTAAGAAATCCTTTCATTTGGAGCGCTTATCGCAACTACATCACTAATGGAGGTTTCTCACAAATAAAAGGTGTGAGGAAGGGTGAAATCCCTAAAAATAGTTATAAATCATGATTGTTGTGAAATGATTTGAAATTTGAAGGAAAATTAATCAACAAGTGTTGTAGAATCCTATATTTGATAAATTTTACATTCAAAATAAACCTTATTTCATTTCTTAGATATTGGCGTTAGTTGGGATGTAGCAAAAGATACATGACCATTTGCAAAAATATTACATCAATTTCTACCAAGCTAGTGATTAATAGATATCTTAAAAATTCAAAACCTCATAAAGAATAAAATTGTGTGTATTTGGTCACATTTTGTGTATGTGAATGCGGGGAAAGAAAAACAAAATCTACCTTCTAAACTATGCTTACACATATAACACCAAATAGTATACACATTTTACATTTTTGGGTATTCTTCATGTTATCCTATGCCAAAAGTTGTAGTCATATTTACAATCAAGAGGATTAAAAAATGTAAACTAAAATATTCAAATGAATTAATAAAATAATAATAAAACACTTCAAGATGGAGTTCTTATATGTTGTGGATCCAAAACATCATTCTCAAAATCATACATTTGTGCAAGACAATGAAAAATTTAGCGGTGAATATTCATAGAGTGGCGAATAGTAGGATTTCCATATTTCAATTTTGGCAAATTTTATGGTCATGTTAGTGCTCGGGTTTCACCCAAAAATTCCACAAACAATAATCTATCCCATGTGAATAGCCATCGTATATCCAATCCCAATGTATATTTCAATATTGATTCGTCACGTGATCAAGCGGGATGGGATTTTAAAACATTATTGTTTCGCCAAGAAATCTATGGAACATTATTGGTCCTTTGGACTCATTCACCAACATGCACGGGATTTTTTAGGAAGGTGATTAAATTCACCATATATATATATATATATATATATATATATATATATATATATAGATCCAAGGGTAAAGAAATTATAGGATAGATCAATGGTGGATAGAGGCAACTTGAAGAATATTCTATAAGGTATCTTTACTTGTAAAAGGCACCTTGTTCTCCTACCTAAAGCTTCCAGAAATTCTATAAATATAAGGGAGCTTCAAACATGTAAGACCACCAAGAAAGATCAAAATCTAAATTTAGGAATCAAGTGGTTTTTATTTAATAGTGGGAAAGGTGTGATTTTACAAAAGTTTCACATAGTCTGCATGCTTAGGATAGGTCTACGATTGCAATTTTAAAAGACTAATTGTAGATTATTTTTGTAAAATTGTGTTTGGAGTGTTGAACCATTATGTCCGAGTTTGAAATAATTTTCTTCCATTAATAGTGTAACTTTTTTGTTTTATTGTTAATTTTTTTCCTAAGATCTTCCTTTGGTGAGATTGAACTCGAAAAAGGCTATGTGGTGTAAGAAATCCTTTCATTTGGAGCGCTTATCGCAACTACATCACTAATGGAGGTTTCTCACAAATAAAAGGTGTGAGGAAGGGTGAAATCCCTAAAAATAGTTATAAATCATGATTGTTGTGAAATGATTTGAAATTTGAAGGAAAATTAATCAACAAGTGTTGTAGAATCCTATATTTGATAAATTTTACATTCAAAATAAACCTTATTTCATTTCTTAGATATTGGCGTTAGTTGGGATGTAGCAAAAGATACATGACCATTTGCAAAAATATTACATCAATTTCTACCAAGCTAGTGATTAATAGATATCTTAAAAATTCAAAACCTCATAAAGAATAAAATTGTGTGTATTTGGTCACATTTTGTGTATGTGAATGCAGGAAAGAAAAACAAAATCTACCTTCTAAACTATGCTTACACATATAACACCAAATAGTATACACATTTTACATTTTTGGGTATTCTTCATGTTATCCTATGCCAAAAGTTGTAGTCATATTTACAATCAAGAGGATTAAAAAAATGTAAACTAAAATATTCAAATGAATTAATAAAATAATAATAAAACACTTCAAGATGGAGTTCTTATATGTTGTGGATCCAAAACATCATTCTCAAAATCATACATTTGTGCAAGACAATGAAAAATTTAGCGGTGAATATTCATAGAGTGGCGAATAGTAGGATTTCCATATTTCAATTTTGGCAAATTTTATGGTCATGTTAGTGCTCGGGTTTCACCCAAAAATTCCACAAACAATAATCTATCCCATGTGAATAGCCATCGTATATCCAATCCCAATGTATATTTCAATATTGATTCGTCACGTGATCAACGGGATGGGATTTTAAAACATTATTGTTTCGCCAAGAAATCTATGGAACATTATTGGTCCTTTGGACTCATTCACCAACATGCACGGGATTTTTTTAGGAAGGTGATTAAATTCACCATATATATATATATATAGATCCAAGGGTAAAGAAATTATAGGATAGATCAATGGTGGATAGAGGCAACTTGAAGAATATTCTATAAGGTATCTTTACTTGTAAAAGGCACCTTGTTCTCCTACCTAAAGCTTCCAGAAATTCTATAAATATAAGGGAGCTTCAAACATGTAAGACCACCAAGAAAGATCAAAATCTAAATTTAGGAATCAAGTGGTTTTTATTTAATAGTGGGAAAGGTGTGATTTTACAAAAGTTTCACATAGTCCGCATGCTTAGGATAGGTCTACGATTGCAATTTTTAAAAGACTAATTGTAGATTATTTTTGTAAAATTGTGTTTGGAGTGTTGAACCATTATGTCCGAGTTTGAAATAATTTTCTTCCATTAATAGTGTAACTTTTTTGTTTTATTGTTAATTTTTTTCCTAAGATCTTCCTTTGGTGAGATTGAACTCGAAAAAGGCTATGTGGTGTAAGAAATCCTTTCATTTGGAGCGCTTATCGCAACTACATCACTAATGGAGGTTTTCACAAATAAAAGGTGTGAGGAAGGGTGAAATCCCTAAAAATAGTTATAAATCATGATTGTTGTGAAATGATTTGAAATTTGAAGGAAAATTAATCAACAAGTGTTGTAGAATCCTATATTTGATAAATTTTACATTCAAAATAAACCTTATTTCATTTCTTAGATATTGGCGTTAGTTGGGATGTAGCAAAAGATACATGACCATTTGCAAAAATATTACATCAATTTCTACCAAGCTAGTGATTAATAGATATCTTAAAAATTCAAAACCTCATAAAGAATAAAATTGTGTGTATTTGGTCACATTTTGTGTATGTGAATGCAGGAAAGAAAAACAAAATCTACCTTCTAAACTATGCTTACACATATAACACCAAATAGTATACACATTTTACATTTTTGGGTATTCTTCATGTTATCCTATGCCAAAAGTTGTAGTCATATTTACAATCAAGAGGATTAAAAAAATGTAAACTAAAATATTCAAATGAATTAATAAAATAATAATAAAACACTTCAAGATGGAGTTCTTATATGTTGTGGATCCAAAACATCATTCTCAAAATCATACATTTGTGCAAGACAATGAAAAATTTAGCGGTGAATATTCATAGAGTGGCGAATAGTAGGATTTCCATATTTCAATTTTGGCAAATTTTATGGTCATGTTAGTGCTCGGGTTTCACCCAAAAATTCCACAAACAATAATCTATCCCATGTGAATAGCCATCGTATATCCAATCCCAATGTATATTTCAATATTGATTCGTCACGTGATCAACGGGATGGGATTTTAAAACATTATTGTTTCGCCAAGAAATCTATGGAACATTATTGGTCCTTTGGACTCATTCACCAACATGCACGGGATTTTTTTAGGAAGGTGATTAAATTCACCATATATATATATATAGATCCAAGGGTAAAGAAATTATAGGATAGATCAATGGTGGATAGAGGCAACTTGAAGAATATTCTATAAGGTATCTTTACTTGTAAAAGGCACCTTGTTCTCCTACCTAAAGCTTCCAGAAATTCTATAAATATAAGGGAGCTTCAAACATGTAAGACCACCAAGAAAGATCAAAATCTAAATTTAGGAATCAAGTGGTTTTTATTTAATAGTGGGAAAGGTGTGATTTTACAAAAGTTTCACATAGTCTGCATGCTTAGGATAGGTCTACGATTGCAATTTTTAAAAGACTAATTGTAGATTATTTTTGTAAAATTGTGTTTGGAGTGTTGAACCATTATGTCCGAGTTTGAAATAATTTTCTTCCATTAATAGTGTAACTTTTTTGTTTTATTGTTAATTTTTTTCCTAAGATCTTCCTTTGGTGAGATTGAACTCGAAAAAGGCTATGTGGTGTAAGAAATCCTTTCATTTGGAGCGCTTATCGCAACTACATCACTAATGGAGGTTTCTCACAAATAAAAGGTGTGAGGAAGGGTGAAATCCCTAAAAATAGTTATAAATCATGATTGTTGTGAAATGATTTGAAATTTGAAGGAAAATTAATCAACAAGTGTTGTAGAATCCTATATTTGATAAATTTTACATTCAAAATAAACCTTATTTCATTTCTTAGATATTGGCGTTAGTTGGGATGTAGCAAAAGATACATGACCATTTGCAAAAATATTACATCAATTTCTACCAAGCTAGTGATTAATAGATATCTTAAAAATTCAAAACCTCATAAAGAATAAAATTGTGTGTATTTGGTCACATTTTGTGTATGTGAATGCGGGAAAGAAAAACAAAATCTACCTTCTAAACTATGCTTACACATATAACACCAAATAGTATACACATTTTACATTTTTGGGTATTCTTCATGTTATCCTATGCCAAAAGTTGTAGTCATATTTACAATCAAGAGGATTAAAAAATGTAAACTAAAATATTCAAATGAATTAATAAAATAATAATAAAACACTTCAAGATGGAGTTCTTATATGTTGTGGATCCAAAACATCATTCTCAAAATCATACATTTGTGCAAGACAATGAAAAATTTAGCGGTGAATATTCATAGAGTGGCGAATAGTAGGATTTCCATATTTCAATTTTGGCAAATTTTATGGTCATGTTAGTGCTCGGGTTTCACCCAAAATTCCACAAACAATAATCTATCCCATGTGAATAGCCATCGTATATCCAATCCCAATGTATATTTCAATATTGATTCGTCACGTGATCAACGGATGGGATTTTAAAACATTATTGTTTCGCCAAGAAATCTATGGAACATTATTGGTCCTTTGGACTCATTCACCAACATGCACGGGATTTTTTTAGGAAGGTGATTAAATTCATATATATATATATATATATAGATCCAAGGGTAAAGAAATTATAGGATAGATCAATGGTGGATAGAGGCAACTTGAAGAATATTCTATAAGGTATCTTTACTTGTAAAAGGCACCTTGTTCTCCTACCTAAAGCTTCCAGAAATTCTATAAATATAAGGAGCTTCAAACATGTAAGACCACCAAGAAAGATCAAAATCTAAATTTAGGAATCAAGTGGTTTTTATTTAATAGTGGGAAAGGTGTGATTTTACAAAAGTTTCACATAGTCTGCATGCTTAGGATAGGTCTACGATTGCAATTTTTAAAAGACTAATTGTAGATTATTTTTGTAAAATTGTGTTTGGAGTGTTGAACCATTATGTCCGAGTTTGAAATAATTTTCTTCCATTAATAGTGTAACTTTTTTGTTTTATTGTTAATTTTTTTCCTAAGATCTTCCTTTGGTGAGATTGAACTCGAAAAAGGCTATGTGGTGTAAGAAATCCTTTCATTTGGAGCGCTTATCGCAACTACATCACTAATGGAGGTTTCTCACAAATAAAAGGTGTGAGGAAGGGTGAAATCCCTAAAAATAGTTATAAATCATGATTGTTGTGAAATGATTTGAAATTTGAAGGAAAATTAATCAACAAGTGTTGTAGAATCCTATATTTGATAAATTTTACATTCAAAATAAACCTTATTTCATTTCTTAGATATTGGCGTTAGTTGGGATGTAGCAAAAGATACATGACCATTTGCAAAAATATTACATCAATTTCTACCAAGCTAGTGATTAATAGATATCTTAAAAATTCAAAACCTCATAAAGAATAAAATTGTGTGTATTTGGTCACATTTTGTGTATGTGAATGCAGGAAAGAAAAACAAAATCTACCTTCTAAACTATGCTTACACATATAACACCAAATAGTATACACATTTTACATTTTTGGGTATTCTTCATGTTATCCTATGCCAAAAGTTGTAGTCATATTTACAATCAAGAGGATTAAAAAAATGTAAACTAAAATATTCAAATGAATTAATAAAATAATAATAAAACACTTCAAGATGGAGTTCTTATATGTTGTGGATCCAAAACATCATTCTCAAAATCATACATTTGTGCAAGACAATGAAAAATTTAGCGGTGAATATTCATAGAGTGGCGAATAGTAGGATTTCCATATTTCAATTTTGGCAAATTTTATGGTCATGTTAGTGCTCGGGTTTCACCCAAAAATTCCACAAACAATAATCTATCCCATGTGAATAGCCATCGTATATCCAATCCCAATGTATATTTCAATATTGATTCGTCACGTGATCAACGGATGGGATTTTAAAACATTATTGTTTCGCCAAGAAATCTATGGAACATTATTGGTCCTTTGGACTCATTCACCAACATGCACGGGATTTTTTTAGGAAGGTGATTAAATTCATATATATATATATATATATATATATAGATCCAAGGGTAAAGAAATTATAGGATAGATCAATGGTGGATAGAGGCAACTTGAAGAATATTCTATAAGGTATCTTTACTTGTAAAAGGCACCTTGTTCTCCTACCTAAAGCTTCCAGAAATTCTATAAATATAAGGAGCTTCAAACATGTAAGACCACCAAGAAAGATCAAAATCTAAATTTAGGAATCAAGTGGTTTTTATTTAATAGTGGGAAAGGTGTGATTTTACAAAAGTTTCACATAGTCTGCATGCTTAGGATAGGTCTACGATGCAATTTTTAAAAGACTAATTGTAGATTATTTTTGTAAAATTGTGTTTGGAGTGTTGAACCATTATGTCCGAGTTTGAAATAATTTTCTTCCATTAATAGTGTAACTTTTTTGTTTTATTGTTAATTTTTTTCCTAAGATCTTCCTTTGGTGAGATTGAACTCGAAAAAGGCTATGTGGTGTAAGAAATCCTTTCATTTGGAGCGCTTATCGCAACTACATCACTAATGGAGGTTTCTCACAAATAAAAGGTGTGAGGAAGGGTGAAATCCCTAAAAATAGTTATAAATCATGATTGTTGTGAAATGATTTGAAATTTGAAGGAAAATTAATCAACAAGTGTTGTAGAATCCTATATTTGATAAATTTTACATTCAAAATAAACCTTATTTCATTTCTTAGATATTGGCGTTAGTTGGGATGTAGCAAAAGATACATGACCATTTGCAAAAATATTACATCAATTTCTACCAAGCTAGTGATTAATAGATATCTTAAAAATTCAAAACCTCATAAAGAATAAAATTGTGTGTATTTGGTCACATTTTGTGTATGTGAATGCAGGAAAGAAAAACAAAATCTACCTTCTAAACTATGCTTACACATATAACACCAAATAGTATACACATTTTACATTTTTTGGGTATTCTTCATGTTATCCTATGCCAAAAGTTGTAGTCATATTTACAATCAAGAGGATTAAAAAAATGTAAACTAAAATATTCAAATGAATTAATAAAATAATAATAAAACACTTCAAGATGGAGTTCTTATATGTTGTGGATCCAAAACATCATTCTCAAAATCATACATTTGTGCAAGACAATGAAAAATTTAGCGGTGAATATTCATAGAGTGGCGAATAGTAGGATTTCCATATTTCAATTTTGGCAAATTTTATGGTCATGTTAGTGCTCGGGTTTCACCCAAAATTCCACAAACAATAATCTATCCCATGTGAATAGCCATCGTATATCCAATCCCAATGTATATTTCAATATTGATTCGTCACGTGATCAACGGGATGGGATTTTAAAACATTATTGTTTCGCCAAGAAATCTATGGAACATTATTGGTCCTTTGGACTCATTCACCAACATGCACGGGATTTTTTTAGGAAGGTGATTAAATTCACATATATATATATATATAGATCCAAGGGTAAAGAAATTATAGGATAGATCAATGGTGGATAGAGGCAACTTGAAGAATATTCTATAAGGTATCTTTACTTGTAAAAGGCACCTTGTTCTCCTACCTAAAGCTTCCAGAAATTCTATAAATATAAGGAGCTTCAAACATGTAAGACCACCAAGAAAGATCAAAATCTAAATTTAGGAATCAAGTGGTTTTTATTTAATAGTGGGAAAGGTGTGATTTTACAAAAGTTTCACATAGTCTGCATGCTTAGGATAGGTCTACGATTGCAATTTTTAAAAGACTAATTGTAGATTATTTTTGTAAAATTGTGTTTGGAGTGTTGAACCATTATGTCCGAGTTTGAAATAATTTTCTTCCATTAATAGTGTAACTTTTTTGTTTTATTGTTAATTTTTTTCCTAAGATCTTCCTTTGGTGAGATTGAACTCGAAAAAGGCTATGTGGTGTAAGAAATCCTTTCATTTGGAGCGCTTATCGCAACTACATCACTAATGGAGGTTTCTCACAAATAAAAGGTGTGAGGAAGGGTGAAATCCCTAAAAATAGTTATAAATCATGATTGTTGTGAAATGATTTGAAATTTGAAGGAAAATTAATCAACAAGTGTTGTAGAATCCTATATTTGATAAATTTTACATTCAAAATAAACCTTATTTCATTTCTTAGATATTGGCGTTAGTTGGGATGTAGCAAAAGATACATGACCATTTGCAAAAATATTACATCAATTTCTACCAAGCTAGTGATTAATAGATATCTTAAAAATTCAAAACCTCATAAAGAATAAAATTGTGTGTATTTGGTCACATTTTGTGTATGTGAATGCGGGAAAGAAAAACAAAATCTACCTTCTAAACTATGCTTACACATATAACACCAAATAGTATACACATTTTACATTTTTGGGTATTCTTCATGTTATCCTATGCCAAAAGTTGTAGTCATATTTACAATCAAGAGGATTAAAAAAATGTAAACTAAAATATTCAAATGAATTAATAAAATAATAATAAAACACTTCAAGATGGAGTTCTTATATGTTGTGGATCCAAAACATCATTCTCAAAATCATACATTTGTGCAAGACAATGAAAAATTTAGCGGTGAATATTCATAGATTGGCGAATAGTAGGATTTCCATAATTCAATTTTGGTAAATTTTATGGTCATGTCAGTGCTCGGGTTTCACCCAAAAATTCCACAAACAATAATCTATCCCATGTGAATAGCCAACGTATATCCAATCCCAATGTATATTTCAATATTGATTCGTCACGTGATCGACGGGCCATGGGATTTTAAAACATTCTTGTTTTGCCAAGAAATCTATGGAACCTTATTGGTCCTTTGGACTCATTCACCAACATGCACGGGATTTTTTTAGGAAGGTGATTAAATTCACCATATATATATATATATATAGATCCATAGATCCAAGGGTAAAGAAATTATAGGATAGATCAATGGTGGATAGAGGCAACTTGAAGAATATTCTATAAGGTATCTTTACTTGTAAAAGGCACCTTGTTCTCCTACCTAAAGCTTCCAGAAATTCTATAAATATAAGGGAGCTTCAAACATGTAAGACCACCAAGAAAGATCAAAATCTAAATTTAGGAATCAAGTGGTTTTTATTTAATAGTGGGAAAGGTGTGATTTTACAAAAGTTTCACATAGTCTCGCATGCTTAGGATAGGTCTACGATTGCAATTTTTAAAAGACTAATTGTAGATTATTTTTGTAAAATTGTGTTTGGAGTGTTGAACCATTATGTCCGAGTTTGAAATAATTTTCTTCCATTAATAGTGTAACTTTTTTGTTTTATTGTTAATTTTTTTCCTAAGATCTTCCTTTGGTGAGATTGAACTCGAAAAAGGCTATGTGGTGTAAGAAATCCTTTCATTTGGAGCGCTTATCGCAACTACATCACTAATGGAGGTTTCTCACAAATAAAAGGTGTGAGGAAGGGTGAAATCCCTAAAAATAGTTATAAATCATGATTGTTGTGAAATGATTTGAAATTTGAAGGAAAATTAATCAACAAGTGTTGTAGAATCCTATATTTGATAAATTTTACATTCAAAATAAACCTTATTTCATTTCTTAGATATTGGCGTTAGTTGGGATGTAGCAAAAGATACATGACCATTTGCAAAAATATTACATCAATTTCTACCAAGCTAGTGATTAATAGATATCTTAAAAATTCAAAACCTCATAAAGAATAAAATTGTGTGTATTTGGTCACATTTTGTGTATGTGAATGCAGGAAAGAAAAACAAAATCTACCTTCTAAACTATGCTTACACATATAACACCAAATAGTATACACATTTTACATTTTTGGGTATTCTTCATGTTATCCTATGCCAAAAGTTGTAGTCATATTTACAATCAAGAGGATTAAAAAATGTAAACTAAAATATTCAAATGAATTAATAAAATAATAATAAAACACTTCAAGATGGAGTTCTTATATGTTGTGGATCCAAAACATCATTCTCAAAATCATACATTTGTGCAAGACAATGAAAAATTTAGCGGTGAATATTCATAGAGTGGCGAATAGTAGGATTTCCATATTTCAATTTTGGCAAATTTTATGGTCATGTTAGTGCTCGGGTTTCACCCAAAAATTCCACAAACAATAATCTATCCCATGTGAATAGCCATCGTATATCCAATCCCAATGTATATTTCAATATTGATTCGTCACGTGATCAACGGATGGGATTTTAAAACATTATTGTTTCGCCAAGAAATCTATGGAACATTATTGGTCCTTTGGACTCATTCACCAACATGCACGGGATTTTTTTAGGAAGGTGATTAAATTCACCATATATATATATATATATATATATATATATATATATATATATAGATCCAAGGGTAAAGAAATTATAGGATAGATCAATGGTGGATAGAGGCAACTTGAAGAATATTCTATAAGGTATCTTTACTTGTAAAAGGCACCTTGTTCTCCTACCTAAAGCTTCCGAAATTCTATAAATATAAGGGAGCTTCAAACATGTAAGACCACCAAGAAAGATCAAAATCTAAATTTAGGAATCAAGTGGTTTTTATTTAATAGTGGGAAAGGTGTGATTTTACAAAAGTTTCACATAGTCCGCATGCTTAGGATAGGTCTACGATTGCAATTTTTAAAAGACTAATTGTAGATTATTTTTGTAAAATTGTGTTTGGAGTGTTGAACCATTATGTCCGAGTTTGAAATAATTTTCTTCCATTAATAGTGTAACTTTTTTGTTTTATTGTTAATTTTTTTCCTAAGATCTTCCTTTGGTGAGATTGAACTCGAAAAAGGCTATGTGGTGTAAGAAATCCTTTCATTTGGAGCGCTTATCGCAACTACATCACTAATGGAGGTTTCTCACAAATAAAAGGTGTGAGGAAGGGTGAAATCCCTAAAAATAGTTATAAATCATGATTGTTGTGAAATGATTTGAAATTTGAAGGAAAATTAATCAACAAGTGTTGTAGAATCCTATATTTGATAAATTTTACATTCAAAATAAACCTTATTTCATTTCTTAGATATTGGCGTTAGTTGGGATGTAGCAAAAGATACATGACCATTTGCAAAAATATTACATCAATTTCTACCAAGCTAGTGATTAATAGATATCTTAAAAATTCAAAACCTCATAAAGAATAAAATTGTGTGTATTTGGTCACATTTTGTGTATGTGAATGCAGGAAAGAAAAACAAAATCTACCTTCTAAACTATGCTTACACATATAACACCAAATAGTATACACATTTTACATTTTTGGGTATTCTTCATGTTATCCTATGCCAAAAGTTGTAGTCATATTTACAATCAAGAGGATTAAAAAATGTAAACTAAAATATTCAAATGAATTAATAAAATAATAATAAAACACTTCAAGATGGAGTTCTTATATGTTGTGGATCCAAAACATCATTCTCAAAATCATACATTTGTGCAAGACAATGAAAAATTTAGCGGTGAATATTCATAGAGTGGCGAATAGTAGGATTTCCATATTTCAATTTTGGCAAATTTTATGGTCATGTTAGTGCTCGGGTTTCACCCAAAAATTCCACAAACAATAATCTATCCCATGTGAATAGCCATCGTATATCCAATCCCAATGTATATTTCAATATTGATTCGTCACGTGATCAACGGATGGGATTTTAAAACATTATTGTTTCGCCAAGAAATCTATGGAACATTATTGGTCCTTTGGACTCATTCACCAACATGCACGGGATTTTTTTAGGAAGGTGATTAAATTCACCATATATATATATATATATATCCAAGGGTAAAGAAATTATAGGATAGATCAATGGTGGATAGAGGCAACTTGAAGAATATTCTATAAGGTATCTTTACTTGTAAAAGGCACCTTGTTCTCCTACCTAAAGCTTCCGAAATTCTATAAATATAAGGGAGCTTCAAACATGTAAGACCACCAAGAAAGATCAAAATCTAAATTTAGGAATCAAGTGGTTTTTATTTAATAGTGGGAAAGGTGTGATTTTACAAAAGTTTCACATAGTCTCGCATGCTTAGGATAGGTCTACGATTGCAATTTTTAAAAGACTAATTGTAGATTATTTTTGTAAAATTGTGTTTGGAGTGTTGAACCATTATGTCCGAGTTTGAAATAATTTTCTTCCATTAATAGTGTAACTTTTTTGTTTTATTGTTAATTTTTTTCCTAAGATCTTCCTTTGGTGAGATTGAACTCGAAAAAGGCTATGTGGTGTAAGAAATCCTTTCATTTGGAGCGCTTATCGCAACTACATCACTAATGGAGGTTTCTCACAAATAAAAGGTGTGAGGAAGGGTGAAATCCCTAAAAATAGTTATAAATCATGATTGTTGTGAAATGATTTGAAATTTGAAGGAAAATTAATCAACAAGTGTTGTAGAATCCTATATTTGATAAATTTTACATTCAAAATAAACCTTATTTCATTTCTTAGATATTGGCGTTAGTTGGGATGTAGCAAAAGATACATGACCATTTGCAAAAATATTACATCAATTTCTACCAAGCTAGTGATTAATAGATATCTTAAAAATTCAAAACCTCATAAAGAATAAAATTGTGTGTATTTGGTCACATTTTGTGTATGTGAATGCAGGAAAGAAAAACAAAATCTACCTTCTAAACTATGCTTACACATATAACACCAAATAGTATACACATTTTACATTTTTGGGTATTCTTCATGTTATCCTATGCCAAAAGTTGTAGTCATATTTACAATCAAGAGGATTAAAAAATGTAAACTAAAATATTCAAATGAATTAATAAAATAATAATAAAACACTTCAAGATGGAGTTCTTATATGTTGTGGATCCAAAACATCATTCTCAAAATCATACATTTGTGCAAGACAATGAAAAATTTAGCGGTGAATATTCATAGAGTGGCGAATAGTAGGATTTCCATATTTCAATTTTGGCAAATTTTATGGTCATGTTAGTGCTCGGGTTTCACCCAAAAATTCCACAAACAATAATCTATCCCATGTGAATAGCCATCGTATATCCAATCCCAATGTATATTTCAATATTGATTCGTCACGTGATCAACGGGATGGGATTTTAAAACATTATTGTTTCGCCAAGAAATCTATGGAACATTATTGGTCCTTTGGACTCATTCACCAACATGCACGGGATTTTTTTAGGAAGGTGATTAAATTCACCATATATATATATATATATATATAGATCCAAGGGTAAAGAAATTATAGGATAGATCAATGGTGGATAGAGGCAACTTGAAGAATATTCTATAAGGTATCTTTACTTGTAAAAGGCACCTTGTTCTCCTACCTAAAGCTTCCGAAATTCTATAAATATAAGGGAGCTTCAAACATGTAAGACCACCAAGAAAGATCAAAATCTAAATTTAGGAATCAAGTGGTTTTTATTTAATAGTGGGAAAGGTGTGATTTTACAAAAGTTTCACATAGTCCGCATGCTTAGGATAGGTCTACGATTGCAATTTTTAAAAGACTAATTGTAGATTATTTTTGTAAAATTGTGTTTGGAGTGTTGAACCATTATGTCCGAGTTTGAAATAATTTTCTTCCATTAATAGTGTAACTTTTTTGTTTTATTGTTAATTTTTTTCCTAAGATCTTCCTTTGGTGAGATTGAACTCGAAAAAGGCTATGTGGTGTAAGAAATCCTTTCATTTGGAGCGCTTATCGCAACTACATCACTAATGGAGGTTTCTCACAAATAAAAGGTGTGAGGAAGGGTGAAATCCCTAAAAATAGTTATAAATCATGATTGTTGTGAAATGATTTGAAATTTGAAGGAAAATTAATCAACAAGTGTTGTAGAATCCTATATTTGATAAATTTTACATTCAAAATAAACCTTATTTCATTTCTTAGATATTGGCGTTAGTTGGGATGTAGCAAAAGATACATGACCATTTGCAAAAATATTACATCAATTTCTACCAAGCTAGTGATTAATAGATATCTTAAAAATTCAAAACCTCATAAAGAATAAAATTGTGTGTATTTGGTCACATTTTGTGTATGTGAATGCAGGAAAGAAAAACAAAATCTACCTTCTAAACTATGCTTACACATATAACACCAAATAGTATACACATTTTACATTTTTGGGTATTCTTCATGTTATCCTATGCCAAAAGTTGTAGTCATATTTACAATCAAGAGGATTAAAAAATGTAAACTAAAATATTCAAATGAATTAATAAAATAATAATAAAACACTTCAAGATGGAGTTCTTATATGTTGTGGATCCAAAACATCATTCTCAAAATCATACATTTGTGCAAGACAATGAAAAATTTAGCGGTGAATATTCATAGAGTGGCGAATAGTAGGATTTCCATATTTCAATTTTGGCAAATTTTATGGTCATGTTAGTGCTCGGGTTTCACCCAAAATTCCACAAACAATAATCTATCCCATGTGAATAGCCATCGTATATCCAATCCCAATGTATATTTCAATATTGATTCGTCACGTGATCAACGGATGGGATTTTAAAACATTATTGTTTCGCCAAGAAATCTATGGAACATTATTGGTCCTTTGGACTCATTCACCAACATGCACGGGATTTTTTTAGGAAGGTGATTAAATTCATATATATATATATATATATAGATCAAGGGTAAAGAAATTATAGGATAGATCAATGGTGGATAGAGGCAACTTGAAGAATATTCTATAAGGTATCTTTACTTGTAAAAGGCACCTTGTTCTCCTACCTAAAGCTTCCAGAAATTCTATAAATATAAGGGAGCTTCAAACATGTAAGACCACCAAGAAAGATCAAAATCTAAATTTAGGAATCAAGTGGTTTTTATTTAATAGTGGGAAAGGTGTGATTTTACAAAAGTTTCACATAGTCTCGCATGCTTAGGATAGGTCTACGATTGCAATTTTTAAAAGACTAATTGTAGATTATTTTTGTAAAATTGTGTTTGGAGTGTTGAACCATTATGTCGAGTTTGAAATAATTTTCTTCCATTAATAGTGTAACTTTTTTGTTTTATTGTTAATTTTTTTCCTAAGATCTTCCTTTGGTGAGATTGAACTACGAAAAAGGCTATGTGGTGTAAGAAATCCTTTCATTTGGAGCGCTTATCGCAACTACATCACTAATGGAGGTTTCTCACAAATAAAAGGTGTGAGGAAGGGTGAAATCCCTAAAAATAGTTATAAATCATGATTGTTGTGAAATGATTTGAAATTTGAAGGAAAATTAATCAACAAGTGTTGTAGAATCCTATATTTGATAAATTTTACATTCAAAATAAACCTTATTTCATTTCTTAGATATTGGCGTTAGTTGGGATGTAGCAAAAGATACATGACCATTTGCAAAAATATTACATCAATTTCTACCAAGCTAGTGATTAATAGATATCTTAAAAATTCAAAACCTCATAAAGAATAAAATTGTGTGTATTTGGTCACATTTTGTGTATGTGAATGCAGGAAAGAAAAACAAAATCTACCTTCTAAACTATGCTTACACATATAACACCAAATAGTATACACATTTTACATTTTTGGGTATTCTTCATGTTATCCTATGCCAAAAGTTGTAGTCATATTTACAATCAAGAGGATTAAAAAATGTAAACTAAAATATTCAAATGAATTAATAAAATAATAATAAAACACTTCAAGATGGAGTTCTTATATGTTGTGGATCCAAAACATCATTCTCAAAATCATACATTTGTGCAAGACAATGAAAAATTTAGCGGTGAATATTCATAGAGTGGCGAATAGTAGGATTTCCATATTTCAATTTTGGCAAATTTTATGGTCATGTTAGTGCTCGGGTTTCACCCAAAAATTCCACAAACAATAATCTATCCCATGTGAATAGCCATCGTATATCCAATCCCAATGTATATTTCAATATTGATTCGTCACGTGATCAACGGGATGGGATTTTAAAACATTATTGTTTCGCCAAGAAATCTATGGAACATTATTGGTCCTTTGGACTCATTCACCAACATGCAGGGGATTTTTTTAGGAAGGTGATTAAATTCACCATATATATATATATATATATATATATATATATAGATCCAAGGGTAAAGAAATTATAGGATAGATCAATGGTGGATAGAGGCAACTTGAAGAATATTCTATAAGGTATCTTTACTTGTAAAAGGCACCTTGTTCTCCTACCTAAAGCTTCAGAAATTCTATAAATATAAGGGAGCTTCAAACATGTAAGACCACCAAGAAAGATCAAAATCTAAATTTAGGAATCAAGTGGTTTTTATTTAATAGTGGGAAAGGTGTGATTTTACAAAAGTTTCACATAGTCTGCATGCTTAGGATAGGTCTACGATTGCAATTTTTAAAAGACTAATTGTAGATTATTTTTGTAAAATTGTGTTTGGAGTGTTGAACCATTATGTCCGAGTTTGAAATAATTTTCTTCCATTAATAGTGTAACTTTTTGTTTTATTGTTAATTTTTTTCCTAAGATCTTCCTTTGGTGAGATTGAACTCGAAAAAGGCTATGTGGTGTAAGAAATCCTTTCATTTGGAGCGCTTATCGCAACTACATCACTAATGGAGGTTTCTCACAAATAAAAGGTGTGAGGAAGGGTGAAATCCTAAAAATAGTTATAAATCATGATTGTTGTGAAATGATTTGAAATTTGAAGGAAAATTAATCAACAAGTGTTGTAGAATCCTATATTTGATAAATTTTACATTCAAAATAAACCTTATTTCATTTCTTAGATATGGCGTTAGTTGGGATGTAGCAAAAGATACATGACCATTTGCAAAAATATTACATCAATTTCTACCAAGCTAGTGATTAATAGATATCTTAAAAATTCAAAACCTCATAAAGAATAAAATTGTGTGTATTTGGTCACATTTTGTGTATGTGAATGCAGGAAAGAAAAACAAAATCTACCTTCTAAACTATGCTTACACATATAACACCAAATAGTATACACATTTTACATTTTTGGGTATTCTTCATGTTATCCTATGCCAAAAGTTGTAGTCATATTTACAATCAAGAGGATTAAAAAAATGTAAACTAAAATATTCAAATGAATTAATAAAATAATAATAAAACACTTCAAGATGGAGTTCTTATATGTTGTGGATCCAAAACATCATTCTCAAAATCATACATTTGTGCAAGACAATGAAAAATTTAGCGGTGAATATTCATAGAGTGGCGAATAGTAGGATTTCCATATTTCAATTTTGGCAAATTTTATGGTCATGTTAGTGCTCGGGTTTCACCCAAAAATTCCACAAACAATAATCTATCCCATGTGAATAGCCATCGTATATCCAATCCCAATGTATATTTCAATATTGATTCGTCACGTGATCAGCGGATGGGATTTTAAAACATTATTGTTTCGCCAAGAAATCTATGGAACATTATTGGTCCTTTGGACTCATTCACCAACATGCGGGATTTTTTTAGGAAGGTGATTAAATTCACCATATATATATATATATATATATAGATCCAAGGGTAAAGAAATTATAGGATAGATCAATGGTGGATAGAGGCAACTTGAAGAATATTCTATAAGGTATCTTTACTTGTAAAAGGCACCTTGTTCTCCTACCTAAAGCTTCAGAAATTCTATAAATATAAGGAGCTTCAAACATGTAAGACCACCAAGAAAGATCAAAATCTAAATTTAGGAATCAAGTGGTTTTTATTTAATAGTGGGAAAGGTGTGATTTTACAAAAGTTTCACATAGTCTGCATGCTTAGGATAGGTCTACGATTGCAATTTTTAAAAGACTAATTGTAGATTATTTTTGTAAAATTGTGTTTGGAGTGTTGAACCATTATGTACGAGTTTGAAATAATTTTCTTCCATTAATAGTGTAACTTTTTTGTTTTATTGTTAATTTTTTTCCTAAGATCTTCCTTTGGTGAGATTGAACTCGAAAAAGGCTATGTGGTGTAAGAAATCCTTTCATTTGGAGCGCTTATCGCAACTACATCACTAATGGAGGTTTCTCACAAATAAAAGGTGTGAGGAAGGGTGAAATCCCTAAAAATAGTTATAAATCATGATTGTTGTGAAATGATTTGAAATTTGAAGGAAAATTAATCAACAAGTGTTGTAGAATCCTATATTTGATAAATTTTACATTCAAAATAAACCTTATTTCATTTCTTAGATATTGGCGTTAGTTGGGATGTAGCAAAGATACATGACCATTTGCAAAAATATTACATCAATTTCTACCAAGCTAGTGATTAATAGATATCTTAAAAATTCAAAACCTCATAAAGAATAAAATTGTGTGTATTTGGTCACATTTTGTGTATGTGAATGCAGGAAAGAAAAACAAAATCTACCTTCTAAACTATGCTTACACATATAACACCAAATAGTATACACATTTTACATTTTTGGGTATTCTTCATGTTATCCTATGCCAAAAGTTGTAGTCATATTTACAATCAAGAGGATTAAAAAAATGTAAACTAAAATATTCAAATGAATTAATAAAATAATAATAAAACACTTCAAGATGGAGTTCTTATATGTTGTGGATCCAAAACATCATTCTCAAAATCATACATTTGTGCAAGACAATGAAAAATTTAGCGGTGAATATTCATAGAGTGGCGAATAGTAGGATTTCCATATTTCAATTTTGGCAAATTTTATGGTCATGTTAGTGCTCGGGTTTCACCCAAAAATTCCACAAACAATAATCTATCCCATGTGAATAGCCATCGTATATCCAATCCCAATGTATATTTCAATATTGATTCGTCACGTGATCAACGGGATGGGATTTTAAAACATTATTGTTTCGCCAAGAAATCTATGGAACATTATTGGTCCTTTGGACTCATTCACCAACATGCACGGGATTTTTTAGGAAGGTGATTAAATTCACCATATATATATATATAGATCAAGGGTAAAGAAATTATAGGATAGATCAATGGTGGATAGAGGCAACTTGAAGAATATTCTATAAGGTATCTTTACTTGTAAAAGGCACCTTGTTCTCTACCTAAAGCTTCGAGAAATTCTATAAATATAAGGGAGCTTCAAACATGTAAGACCACCAAGAAAGATCAAAATCTAAATTTAGGAATCAAGTGGTTTTTATTTAATAGTGGGAAAGGTGTGATTTTACAAAAGTTTCACATAGTACGCATGCTTAGGATAGGTCTACGATTGCAATTTTTAAAAGACTAATTGTAGATTATTTTTGTAAAATTGTGTTTGGAGTGTTGAACCATTATGTCGAGTTTGAAATAATTTTCTTCCATTAATAGTGTAACTTTTTTGTTTTATTGTTAATTTTTTTCCTAAGATCTTCCTTTGGTGAGATTGAACTCGAAAAAGGCTATGTGGTGTAAGAAATCCTTTCATTTGGAGCGCTTATCGCAACTACATCACTAATGGAGGTTTCTCACAAATAAAAGGTGTGAGGAAGGGTGAAATCCCTAAAAATAGTTATAAATCATGATTGTTGTGAAATGATTTGAAATTTGAAGGAAAATTAATCAACAAGTGTTGTAGAATCCTATATTTGATAAATTTTACATTCAAAATAAACCTTATTTCATTTCTTAGATATTGGCGTTAGTTGGGATGTAGCAAAAGATACATGACCATTTGCAAAAATATTACATCAATTTCTACCAAGCTAGTGATTAATAGATATCTTAAAAATTCAAAACCTCATAAAGAATAAAATTGTGTGTATTTGGTCACATTTTGTGTATGTGAATGCGGGAAAGAAAAACAAAATCTACCTTCTAAACTATGCTTACACATATAACACCAAATAGTATACACATTTTACATTTTTGGGTATTCTTCATGTTATCCTATGCCAAAAGTTGTAGTCATATTTACAATCAAGAGGATTAAAAAAATGTAAACTAAAATATTCAAATGAATTAATAAAATAATAATAAAACACTTCAAGATGGAGTTCTTATATGTTGTGGATCCAAAACATCATTCTCAAAATCATACATTTGTGCAAGACAATGAAAAATTTAGCGGTGAATATTCATAGAGTGGCGAATAGTAGGATTTCCATATTTCAATTTTGGCAAATTTTATGGTCATGTTAGTGCTCGGGTTTCACCCAAAAATTCCACAAACAATAATCTATCCCATGTGAATAGCCATCGTATATCAATCCCAATGTATATTTCAATATTGATTCGTCACGTGATCAACGGGATGGGATTTTAAAACATTATTGTTTCGCAAGAAATCTATGGAACATTATTGGTCCTTTGGACTCATTCACCAACATGCACGGGATTTTTTAGGAAGGTGATTAAATTCACCATATATATATATATAGATCAAGGGTAAAGAAATTATAGGATAGATCAATGGTGGATAGAGGCAACTTGAAGAATATTCTATAAGGTATCTTTACTTGTAAAAGGCACCTTGTTCTCCTACCTAAAGCTTCAGAAATTCTATAAATATAAGGGAGCTTCAAACATGTAAGACCACCAAGAAAGATCAAAATCTAAATTTAGGAATCAAGTGGTTTTTATTTAATAGTGGGAAAGGTGTGATTTTACAAAAGTTTCACATAGTCTGCATGCTTAGGATAGGTCTACGATTGCATGATTTTAAAAGACTAATTGTAGATTATTTTTGTAAAATTGTGTTTGGAGTGTTGAACCATTATGTCTGAGTTTGAAATAATTTTCTTCCATTAATAGTGTAACTTTTTGTTTTATTGTTAATTTTTTTCCTAAGATCTTCCTTTGGTGAGATTGAACTCGAAAAAGGCTATGTGGTGTAAGAAATCCTTTCATTTGGAGCGCTTATCGCAACTACATCACTAATGGAGGTTTCTCACAAATAAAAGGTGTGAGGAAGGTGAAATCCTAAAAATAGTTATAAATCATGATTGTTGTGAAATGATTTGAAATTTGAAGGAAAATTAATCAACAAGTGTTGTAGAATCCTATATTTGATAAATTTTACATTCAAAATAAACCTTATTTCATTTCTTAGATATTGGCGTTAGTTGGGATGTAGCAAAAGATACATGACCATTTGCAAAAATATTACATCAATTTCTACCAAGCTAGTGATTAATAGATATCTTAAAAATTCAAAACCTCATAAAGAATAAAATTGTGTGTATTTGGTCACATTTTGTGTATGTGAATGCGGGAAAGAAAAACAAAATCTACCTTCTAAACTATGCTTACACATATAACACCAAATAGTATACACATTTTACATTTTTGGGTATTCTTCATGTTATCCTATGCCAAAAGTTGTAGTCATATTTACAATCAAGAGGATTAAAAAAATGTAAACTAAAATATTCAAATGAATTAATAAAATAATAATAAAACACTTCAAGATGGAGTTCTTATATGTTGTGGATCCAAAACATCATTCTCAAAATCATACATTTGTGCAAGACAATGAAAAATTTAGCGGTGAATATTCATAGAGTGGCGAATAGTAGGATTTCCATATTTCAATTTTGGCAAATTTTATGGTCATGTTAGTGCTCGGGTTTCACCCAAAAATTCCACAAACAATAATCTATCCCATGTGAATAGCCATCGTATATCCAATCCCAATGTATATTTCAATATTGATTCGTCACGTGATCAGCGGATGGGATTTTAAAACATTATTGTTTCGCCAAGAAATCTATGGAACATTATTGGTCCTTTGGACTCATTCACCAACACATGCGGGATTTTTTTAGGAAGGTGATTAAATTCACCACCATATATATATATATAGATCAAGGGTAAAGAAATTATAGGATAGATCAATGGTGGATAGAGGCAACTTGAAGAATATTCTATAAGGTATCTTTACTTGTAAAAGGCACCTTGTTCTCCTACCTAAAGCTTCGAGAAATTCTATAAATATAAGGGAGCTTCAAACATGTAAGACCACCAAGAAAGATCAAAATCTAAATTTAGGAATCAAGTGGTTTTATTTAATAGTGGGAAAGGTGTGATTTTACAAAAGTTTCACATAGTCTGCATGCTTAGGATAGGTCTACGATTGCAATTTTAAAAGACTAATTGTAGATTATTTTTGTAAAATTGTGTTTGGAGTGTTGAACCATTATGTACGAGTTTGAAATAATTTTCTTCCATTAATAGTGTAACTTTTTGTTTTATTGTTAATTTTTTTCCTAAGATCTTCCTTTGGTGAGATTGAACTCGAAAAAGGCTATGTGGTGTAAGAAATCCTTTCATTTGGAGCGCTTATCGCAACTACATCACTAATGGAGGTTTCTCACAAATAAAAGGTGTGAGGAAGGGTGAAATCCCTAAAAATAGTTATAAATCATGATTGTTGTGAAATGATTTGAAATTTGAAGGAAAATTAATCAACAAGTGTTGTAGAATCCTATATTTGATAAATTTTACATTCAAAATAAACCTTATTTCATTTCTTAGATATTGGCGTTAGTTGGGATGTAGCAAAAGATACATGACCATTTGCAAAAATATTACATCAATTTCTACCAAGCTAGTGATTAATAGATATCTTAAAAATTCAAAACCTCATAAAGAATAAAATTGTGTGTATTTGGTCACATTTTGTGTATGTGAATGCGGGAAAGAAAAACAAAATCTACCTTCTAAACTATGCTTACACATATAACACCAAATAGTATACACATTTTACATTTTTGGGTATTCTTCATGTTATCCTATGCCAAAAGTTGTAGTCATATTTACAATCAAGAGGATTAAAAAAATGTAAACTAAAATATTCAAATGAATTAATAAAATAATAATAAAACACTTCAAGATGGAGTTCTTATATGTTGTGGATCCAAAACATCATTCTCAAAATCATACATTTGTGCAAGACAATGAAAAATTTAGCGGTGAATATTCATAGAGTGGCGAATAGTAGGATTTCCATATTTCAATTTTGGCAAATTTTATGGTCATGTTAGTGCTCGGGTTTCACCCAAAAATTCCACAAACAAT
The DNA here is from genome assembly GCA_018340775.1 of Taxus wallichiana var. yunnanensis. Taxonomy (NCBI): domain Eukaryota; kingdom Viridiplantae; phylum Streptophyta; class Pinopsida; order Cupressales; family Taxaceae; genus Taxus; species Taxus wallichiana. The sequence continues at coordinate 622,557,619 of CM031241.1, read as the reverse complement.
AATCTATCCCATGTGAATAGCCATCGTATATCCAATCCCAATGTATATTTCAATATTGATTCGTCACGTGATCAACGGGATGGGATTTTAAAACATTATTGTTTCGCCAAGAAATCTATGGAACATTATTGGTCCTTTGGACTCATTCACCAACATGCACGGGATTTTTAGGAAGGTGATTAAATTCACCATATATATATATATAGATCCATAGGGTAAAGAAATTATAGGATAGATCAATGGTGGATAGAGGCAACTTGAAGAATATTCTATAAGGTATCTTTACTTGTAAAAGGCACCTTGTTCTCCTACCTAAAGCTTCAGAAATTCTATAAATATAAGGGAGCTTCAAACATGTAAGACCACCAAGAAAGATCAAAATCTAAATTTAGGAATCAAGTGGTTTTATTTAATAGTGGGAAAGGTGTGATTTTACAAAAGTTTCACATAGTCTGCATGCTTAGGATAGGTCTACGATTGCAATTTTTAAAAGACTAATTGTAGATTATTTTTGTAAAATTGTGTTTGGAGTGTTGAACCATTATGTCCGAGTTTGAAATAATTTTCTTCCATTAATAGTGTAACTTTTTTGTTTTATTGTTAATTTTTTTCCTAAGATCTTCCTTTGGTGAGATTGAACTCGAAAAAGGCTATGTGGTGTAAGAAATCCTTTCATTTGGAGCGCTTATCGCAACTACATCACTAATGGAGGTTTCTCACAAATAAAAGGTGTGAGGAAGGGTGAAATCCCTAAAAATAGTTATAAATCATGATTGTTGTGAAATGATTTGAAATTTGAAGGAAAATTAATCAACAAGTGTTGTAGAATCCTATATTTGATAAATTTTACATTCAAAATAAACCTTATTTCATTTCTTAGATATTGGCGTTAGTTGGGATGTAGCAAAAGATACATGACCATTTGCAAAAATATTACATCAATTTCTACCAAGCTAGTGATTAATAGATATCTTAAAAATTCAAAACCTCATAAAGAATAAAATTGTGTGTATTTGGTCACATTTTGTGTATGTGAATGCGGGAAAGAAAAACAAAATCTACCTTCTAAACTATGCTTACACATATAACACCAAATAGTATACACATTTTACATTTTTGGGTATTCTTCATGTTATCCTATGCCAAAAGTTGTAGTCATATTTACAATCAAGAGGATTAAAAAAATGTAAACTAAAATATTCAAATGAATTAATAAAATAATAATAAAACACTTCAAGATGGAGTTCTTATATGTTGTGGATCCAAAACATCATTCTCAAAATCATACATTTGTGCAAGACAATGAAAAATTTAGCGGTGAATATTCATAGAGTGGCGAATAGTAGGATTTCCATATTTCAATTTTGGCAAATTTTATGGTCATGTTAGTGCTCGGGTTTCACCCAAAAATTCCACAAACAATAATCTATCCCATGTGAATAGCCATCGTATATCCAATCCCAATGTATATTTCAATATTGATTCGTCACGTGATCAGCGGGATGGGATTTTAAAACATTATTGTTTCGCCAAGAAATCTATGGAACATTATTGGTCCTTTGGACTCATTCACCAACATGCGGGATTTTTTTAGGAAGGTGATTAAATTCACCATATATATATATATATATATATATATATATATATATATATATATATATATATATATATATATATATATATATATATATATAGATCCAAGGGTAAAGAAATTATAGGATAGATCAATGGTGGATAGAGGCAACTTGAAGAATATTCTATAAGGTATCTTTACTTGTAAAAGGCACCTTGTTCTCCTACCTAAAGCTTCCAGAAATTCTATAAATATAAAGGAGCTTCAAACATGTAAGACCACCAAGAAAGATCAAAATCTAAATTTAGGAATCAAGTGGTTTTTATTTAATAGTGGGAAAGGTGTGATTTTACAAAAGTTTCACATAGTCGCATGCTTAGGATAGGTCTACGATTGCAATTTTTAAAAGACTAATTGTAGATTATTTTTGTAAAATTGTGTTTGGAGTGTTGAACCATTATGTCGAGTTTGAAATAATTTTCTTCCATTAATAGTGTAACTTTTTTGTTTTATTGTTAATTTTTTTCCTAAGATCTTCCTTTGGTGAGATTGAACTCGAAAAAGGCTATGTGGTGTAAGAAATCCTTTCATTTGGAGCGCTTATCGCAACTACATCACTAATGGAGGTTTCTCACAAATAAAAGGTGTGAGGAAGGGTGAAATCCCTAAAAATAGTTATAAATCATGATTGTTGTGAAATGATTTGAAATTTGAAGGAAAATTAATCAACAAGTGTTGTAGAATCCTATATTTGATAAATTTTACATTCAAAATAAACCTTATTTCATTTCTTAGATATTGGCGTTAGTTGGGATGTAGAAAAGATACATGACCATTTGCAAAAATATTACATCAATTTCTACCAAGCTAGTGATTAATAGATATCTTAAAAATTCAAAACCTCATAAAGAATAAAATTGTGTGTATTTGGTCACATTTTGTGTATGTGAATGCAGGAAAGAAAAACAAAATCTACCTTCTAAACTATGCTTACACATATAACACCAAATAGTATACACATTTTACATTTTTGGGTATTCTTCATGTTATCCTATGCCAAAAGTTGTAGTCATATTTACAATCAAGAGGATTAAAAAAATGTAAACTAAAATATTCAAATGAATTAATAAAATAATAATAAAACACTTCAAGATGGAGTTCTTATATGTTGTGGATCCAAAACATCATTCTCAAAATCATACATTTGTGCAAGACAATGAAAAATTTAGCGGTGAATATTCATAGAGTGGCGAATAGTAGGATTTCCATATTTCAATTTTGGCAAATTTTATGGTCATGTTAGTGCTCGGGTTTCACCCAAAAATTCCACAAACAATAATCTATCCCATGTGAATAGCCATCGTATATCCAATCCCAATGTATATTTCAATATTGATTCGTCACGTGATCAACGGATGGGATTTTAAAACATTATTGTTTCGCCAAGAAATCTATGGAACATTATTGGTCCTTTGGACTCATTCACCAACATGCGGGATTTTTTAGGAAGGTGATTAAATTCACCATATATATATATATATATATATATATATATATATATAGAGGGTAAAGAAATTATAGGATAGATCAATGGTGGATAGAGGCAACTTGAAGAATATTCTATAAGGTATCTTTACTTGTAAAAGGCACCTTGTTCTCCTACCTAAAGCTTCCAGAAATTCTATAAATATAAGGGAGCTTCAAACATGTAAGACCACCAAGAAAGATCAAAATCTAAATTTAGGAATCAAGTGGTTTTTATTTAATAGTGGGAAAGGTGTGATTTTACAAAAGTTTCACATAGTCTGCATCTTAGGATAGGTCTACGATTGCAATTTTTAAAAGACTAATTGTAGATTATTTTTGTAAAATTGTGTTTGGAGTGTTGAACCATTATACGAGTTTGAAATAATTTTCTTCCATTAATAGTGTAACTTTTTTGTTTTATTGTTAATTTTTTTCCTAAGATCTTCCTTTGGTGAGATTGAACTCGAAAAAGGCTATGTGGTGTAAGAAATCCTTTCATTTGGAGCGCTTATCGCAACTACATCACTAATGGAGGTTTCTCACAAATAAAAGGTGTGAGGAAGGGTGAAATCCTAAAAATAGTTATAAATCATGATTGTTGTGAAATGATTTGAAATTTGAAGGAAAATTAATCAACAAGTGTTGTAGAATCCTATATTTGATAAATTTTACATTCAAAATAAACCTTATTTCATTTCTTAGATATTGGCGTTAGTTGGGATGTAGCAAAAGATACATGACCATTTGCAAAAATATTACATCAATTTCTACCAAGCTAGTGATTAATAGATATCTTAAAAATTCAAAACCTCATAAAGAATAAAATTGTGTGTATTTGGTCACATTTTGTGTATGTGAATGCAGGAAAGAAAAACAAAATCTACCTTCTAAACTATGCTTACACATATAACACCAAATAGTATACACATTTTACATTTTTGGGTATTCTTCATGTTATCCTATGCCAAAAGTTGTAGTCATATTTACAATCAAGAGGATTAAAAAAATGTAAACTAAAATATTCAAATGAATTAATAAAATAATAATAAAACACTTCAAGATGGAGTTCTTATATGTTGTGGATCCAAAACATCATTCTCAAAATCATACATTTGTGTAAGACAATGAAAAATTTAGCGGTGAATATTCATAGAGTGGCGAATAGTAGGATTTCCATATTTCAATTTTGGCAAATTTTATGGTCATGTTAGTGCTCGGGTTTCACCCAAAAATTCCACAAACAATAATCTATCCCATGTGAATAGCCATCGTATATCCAATCCCAATGTATATTTCAATATTGATTCGTCACGTGATCAAGCGGATGGGATTTTAAAACATTATTGTTTCGCCAAGAAATCTATGGAACATTATTGGTCCTTTGGACTCATTCACCAACATGCGGGATTTTTTTAGGAAGGTGATTAAATTCACCATATATATATATATATATATATATATATATATATATATATATAGATCAAGGGTAAAGAAATTATAGGATAGATCAATGGTGGATAGAGGCAACTTGAAGAATATTCTATAAGGTATCTTTACTTGTAAAAGGCACCTTGTTCTCCTACCTAAAGCTTCCAGAAATTCTATAAATATAAAGGAGCTTCAAACATGTAAGACCACCAAGAAAGATCAAAATCTAAATTTAGGAATCAAGTGGTTTTTATTTAATAGTGGGAAAGGTGTGATTTTACAAAAGTTTCACATAGTCTGCATGCTTAGGATAGGTCTACGATTGCAATTTTTAAAAGACTAATTGTAGATTATTTTTGTAAAATTGTGTTTGGAGTGTTGAACCATTATGTCCGAGTTTGAAATAATTTTCTTCCATTAATAGTGTAACTTTTTTGTTTTATTGTTAATTTTTTTCCTAAGATCTTCCTTTGGTGAGATTGAACTCGAAAAAGGCTATGTGGTGTAAGAAATCCTTTCATTTGGAGCGCTTATCGCAACTACATCACTAATGGAGGTTTCTCACAAATAAAAGGTGTGAGGAAGGGTGAAATCCCTAAAAATAGTTATAAATCATGATTGTTGTGAAATGATTTGAAATTTGAAGGAAAATTAATCAACAAGTGTTGTAGAATCCTATATTTGATAAATTTTACATTCAAAATAAACCTTATTTCATTTCTTAGATATTGGCGTTAGTTGGGATGTAGCAAAAGATACATGACCATTTGCAAAAATATTACATCAATTTCTACCAAGCTAGTGATTAATAGATATCTTAAAAATTCAAAACCTCATAAAGAATAAAATTGTGTGTATTTGGTCACATTTTGTGTATGTGAATGCGGGAAAGAAAAACAAAATCTACCTTCTAAACTATGCTTACACATATAACACCAAATAGTATACACATTTTACATTTTTGGGTATTCTTCATGTTATCCTATGCCAAAAGTTGTAGTCATATTTACAATCAAGAGGATTAAAAAAATGTAAACTAAAATATTCAAATGAATTAATAAAATAATAATAAAACACTTCAAGATGGAGTTCTTATATGTTGTGGATCCAAAACATCATTCTCAAAATCATACATTTGTGCAAGACAATGAAAAATTTAGCGGTGAATATTCATAGAGTGGCGAATAGTAGGATTTCCATATTTCAATTTTGGCAAATTTTATGGTCATGTTAGTGCTCGGGTTTCACCCAAAAATTCCACAAACAATAATCTATCCCATGTGAATAGCCATCGTATATCCAATCCCAATGTATATTTCAATATTGATTCGTCACGTGATCAATGGGATGGGATTTTAAAACATTATTGTTTAGCAAGAAATCTATGGAACATTATTGGTCCTTTGGACTCATTCACCAACATGCATGCGGGATTTTTTTAGGAAGGTGATTAAATTCACATATATATATATATATATATATATATATATATATATATATATATATATATATATATATATATATATATAGATCCAAGGGTAAAGAAATTATAGGATAGATCAATGGTGGATAGAGGCAACTTGAAGAATATTCTATAAGGTATCTTTACTTGTAAAAGGCACCTTGTTCTCCTACCTAAAGCTTCAGAAATTCTATAAATATAAGGGAGCTTCAAACATGTAAGACCACCAAGAAAGATCAAAATCTAAATTTAGGAATCAAGTGGTTTTTATTTAATAGTGGGAAAGGTGTGATTTTACAAAAGTTTCACATAGTCTGCATGCTTAGGATAGGTCTACGATTGCAATTTTTAAAAGACTAATTGTAGATTATTTTTGTAAAATTGTGTTTGGAGTGTTGAACCATTATGTCTGAGTTTGAAATAATTTTCTTCCATTAATAGTGTAACTTTTTGTTTTATTGTTAATTTTTTTCCTAAGATCTTCCTTTGGTGAGATTGAACTCGAAAAAGGCTATGTGGTGTAAGAAATCCTTTCATTTGGAGCGCTTATCGCAACTACATCACTAATGGAGGTTTCTCACAAATAAAAGGTGTGAGGAAGGGTGAAATCCTAAAAATAGTTATAAATCATGATTGTTGTGAAATGATTTGAAATTTGAAGGAAAATTAATCAACAAGTGTTGTAGAATCCTATATTTGATAAATTTTACATTCAAAATAAACCTTATTTCATTTCTTAGATATTGGCGTTAGTTGGGATGTAGCAAAAGATACATGACCATTTGCAAAAATATTACATCAATTTCTACCAAGCTAGTGATTAATAGATATCTTAAAAATTCAAAACCTCATAAAGAATAAAATTGTGTGTATTTGGTCACATTTTGTGTATGTGAATGCGGGAAAGAAAAACAAAATCTACCTTCTAAACTATGCTTACACATATAACACCAAATAGTATACACATTTTACATTTTTGGGTATTCTTCATGTTATCCTATGCCAAAAGTTGTAGTCATATTTACAATCAAGAGGATTAAAAAATGTAAACTAAAATATTCAAATGAATTAATAAAATAATAATAAAACACTTCAAGATGGAGTTCTTATATGTTGTGGATCCAAAACATCATTCTCAAAATCATACATTTGTGCAAGACAATGAAAAATTTAGCGGTGAATATTCATAGAGTGGCGAATAGTAGGATTTCCATATTTCAATTTTGGCAAATTTTATGGTCATGTTAGTGCTCGGGTTTCACCCAAAAATTCCACAAACAATAATCTATCCCATGTGAATAGCCATCGTATATCCAATCCCAATGTATATTTCAATATTGATTCGTCACGTGATCAGCGGATGGGATTTTAAAACATTATTGTTTCGCAAGAAATCTATGGAACATTATTGGTCCTTTGGACTCATTCACCAACACGGGATTTTTTTAGGAAGGTGACGGGATTTTTTAGGAATATATATATATATATATATATATATATATATATATATATATATATATATATATATATATATAGATCAAGGGTAAAGAAATTATAGGATAGATCAATGGTGGATAGAGGCAACTTGAAGAATATTCTATAAGGTATCTTTACTTGTAAAAGGCACCTTGTTCTCCTACCTAAAGCTTCCGGAAATTCTATAAATATAAGGGAGCTTCAAACATGTAAGACCACCAAGAAAGATCAAAATCTAAATTTAGGAATCAAGTGGTTTTTATTTAATAGTGGGAAAGGTGTGATTTTACAAAAGTTTCACATAGTCTGCATGCTTAGGATAGGTCTACGATTGCAATTTTTAAAAGACTAATTGTAGATTATTTTTGTAAAATTGTGTTTGGAGTGTTGAACCATTATGTCCGAGTTTGAAATAATTTTCTTCCATTAATAGTGTAACTTTTTTGTTTTATTGTTAATTTTTTTCCTAAGATCTTCCTTTGGTGAGATTGAACTCGAAAAAGGCTATGTGGTGTAAGAAATCCTTTCATTTGGAGCGCTTATCGCAACTACATCACTAATGGAGGTTTCTCACAAATAAAAGGTGTGAGGAAGGGTGAAATCCCTAAAAATAGTTATAAATCATGATTGTTGTGAAATGATTTGAAATTTGAAGGAAAATTAATCAATAAGTGTTGTAGAATCCTATATTTGATAAATTTTACATTCAAAATAAACCTTATTTCATTTCTTAGATATTGGCGTTAGTTGGGATGTAGCAAAAGATACATGACCATTTGCAAAAATATTACATCAATTTCTACCAAGCTAGTGATTAATAGATATCTTAAAAATTCAAAACCTCATAAAGAATAAAATTGTGTGTATTTGGTCACATTTTGTGTATGTGAATGCGGGAAAGAAAAACAAAATCTACCTTCTAAACTATGCTTACACATATAACACCAAATAGTATACACATTTTACATTTTTGGGTATTCTTCATGTTATCCTATGCCAAAAGTTGTAGTCATATTTACAATCAAGAGGATTAAAAAATGTAAACTAAAATATTCAAATGAATTAATAAAATAATAATAAAACACTTCAAGATGGAGTTCTTATATGTTGTGGATCCAAAACATCATTCTCAAAATCATACATTTGTGCAAGACAATGAAAAATTTAGCGGTGAATATTCATAGAGTGGCGAATAGTAGGATTTCCATATTTCAATTTTGGCAAATTTTATGGTCATGTTAGTGCTCGGGTTTCACCCAAAAATTCCACAAACAATAATCTATCCCATGTGAATAGCCATCGTATATCCAATCCCAATGTATATTTCAATATTGATTCGTCACGTGATCAACGGGATGGGATTTTAAAACATTATTGTTTCGCCAAGAAATCTATGGAACATTATTGGTCCTTTGGACTCATTCACCAACATGCACGGGATTTTTTTAGGAAGGTGATTAAATTCATATATATATATATATATATATATATATATATATATATATATATATATAGATATAGATCCAAGGGTAAAGAAATTATAGGATAGATCAATGGTGGATAGAGGCAACTTGAAGAATATTCTATAAGGTATCTTTACTTGTAAAAGGCACCTTGTTCTCCTACCTAAAGCTTCCAGAAATTCTATAAATATAAGGGAGCTTCAAACATGTAAGACCACCAAGAAAGATCAAAATCTAAATTTAGGAATCAAGTGGTTTTTATTTAATAGTGGGAAAGGTGTGATTTTACAAAAGTTTCACATAGTCTCGCATGCTTAGGATAGGTCTACGATTGCAATTTTTAAAAGACTAATTGTAGATTATTTTTGTAAAATTGTGTTTGGAGTGTTGAACCATTATGTCCGAGTTTGAAATAATTTTCTTCCATTAATAGTGTAACTTTTTGTTTTATTGTTAATTTTTTTCCTAAGATCTTCCTTTGGTGAGATTGAACTCGAAAAAGGCTATGTGGTGTAAGAAATCCTTTCATTTGGAGCGCTTATCGCAACTACATCACTAATGGAGGTTTCTCACAAATAAAAGGTGTGAGGAAGGGTGAAATCCCTAAAAATAGTTATAAATCATGATTGTTGTGAAATGATTTGAAATTTGAAGGAAAATTAATCAACAAGTGTTGTAGAATCCTATATTTGATAAATTTTACATTCAAAATAAACCTTATTTCATTTCTTAGATATTGGCGTTAGTTGGGATGTAGCAAAAGATACATGACCATTTGCAAAAATATTACATCAATTTCTACCAAGCTAGTGATTAATAGATATCTTAAAAATTCAAAACCTCATAAAGAATAAAATTGTGTGTATTTGGTCACATTTTGTGTATGTGAATGCAGGAAAGAAAAACAAAATCTACCTTCTAAACTATGCTTACACATATAACACCAAATAGTATACACATTTTACATTTTTGGGTATTCTTCATGTTATCCTATGCCAAAAGTTGTAGTCATATTTACAATCAAGAGGATTAAAAAAATGTAAACTAAAATATTCAAATGAATTAATAAAATAATAATAAAACACTTCAAGATGGAGTTCTTATATGTTGTGGATCCAAAACATCATTCTCAAAATCATACATTTGTGCAAGACAATGAAAAATTTAGCGGTGAATATTTATAGAGTGGCGAATAGTAGGATTTCCATAATTCAATTTTGGCAAATTTTATGGTCATGTTAGTGCTCGGGTTTCACCCAAAAATTCCACAAACAATAATCTATCCCATGTGAATAGCCAACGTATATCCAATCCCAATGTATATTTCAATATTGATTCGTCACGTGATCAACGGGCTGGGATTTTAAAACATTCTTGTTTCGCCAAGAAATCTATGGAACCTTATTGGTCCTTTGGACTCATTCACCGACATGCATGGGATTTTTTTAGGAATGTGATTAAATTCACCATATATATATATATATATATATATATATATATATATATATAGATCCAAGTGTAAAGAAATTATAGGATAGATCAATGGTGGATAGAGGCAACTTGAAGAATATTCTATAAGGTATCTTTACTTGTAAAAGGCACCTTGTTCTCCTACCTAAAGCTTCCAGAAATTCTATAAATATAAAGGAGCTTCAAACATGTAAGACCACCAAGAAAGATCAAAATCTAAATTTAGGAATCAAGTGGTTTTTATTTAATAGTGGGAAAGGTGTGATTTTACAAAAGTTTCACATAGTCTCGCATGCTTAGGATAGGTCTACGATTGCAATTTTTAAAAGACTAATTGTAGATTATTTTTGTAAAATTGTGTTTGGAGTGTTGAACCATTATGTCCGAGTTTGAAATAATTTTCTTCCATTAATAGTGTAACTTTTTTGTTTTATTGTTAATTTTTTTCCTAAGATCTTCCTTTGGTGAGATTGAACTCGAAAAAGGCTATGTGGTGTAAGAAATCCTTTCATTTGGAGCGCTTATCGCAACTACATCACTAATGGAGGTTTCTCACAAATAAAAGGTGTGAGGAAGGGTGAAATCCCTAAAAATAGTTATAAATCATGATTGTTGTGAAATGATTTGAAATTTGAAGGAAAATTAATCAACAAGTGTTGTAGAATCCTATATTTGATAAATTTTACATTCAAAATAAACCTTATTTCATTTCTTAGATATTGGCGTTAGTTGGGATGTAGAAAAGATACATGACCATTTGCAAAAATATTACATCAATTTCTACCAAGCTAGTGATTAATAGATATCTTAAAATTCAAAACCTCATAAAGAATAAAATTGTGTGTATTTGGTCACATTTTGTGTATGTGAATGCGGGAAAGAAAAACAAAATCTACCTTCTAAACTATGCTTACACATATAACACCAAATAGTATACACATTTTACATTTTTGGGTATTCGTCATGCTATCCTATGCCAAAAGTTGTAGTCATATTTACAATCAAGAGGATTAAAAAAATGTAAACTAAAATATTCAAATGAATTAATAAAATAATAATAAAACACTTCAAGATGGAGTTCTTATATGTTGTGGATCCAAAACATCATTCTCAAAATCATACATTTGTGCAAGACAATGAAAAATTTAGCGGTGAATATTCATAGAGTGGCGAATAGTAGGATTTCCATATTTCAATTTTGGCAAATTTTATGGTCATGTTAGTGCTCGGGTTTCACCCAAAAATTCCACAAACAATAATCTATCCCATGTGAATAGCCATCGTATATCCAATCCCAATGTATATTTCAATATTGATTCGTCACGTGATCAAGCGGGATGGGATTTTAAAACATTATTGTTTCGCCAAGAAATCTATGGAACATTATTGGTCCTTTGGACTCATTCACCAACATGCACGGGATTTTTTAGGAAGGTGATTAAATTCACCATATATATATATATAGATCCAAGGGTAAAGAAATTATAGGATAGATCAATGGTGGATAGAGGCAACTTGAAGAATATTCTATAAGGTATCTTTACTTGTAAAAGGCACCTTGTTCTCCTACCTAAAGCTTCCAGAAATTCTATAAATATAAGGGAGCTTCAAACATGTAAGACCACCAAGAAAGATCAAAATCTAAATTTAGGAATCAAGTGGTTTTTATTTAATAGTGGGAAAGGTGTGATTTTACAAAAGTTTCACATAGTCTGCATGCTTAGGATAGGTCTACGATTGCAATTTTTAAAAGACTAATTGTAGATTATTTTTGTAAAATTGTGTTTGGAGTGTTGAACCATTATGTCGAGTTTGAAATAATTTTCTTCCATTAATAGTGTAACTTTTTGTTTTATTGTTAATTTTTTTCCTAAGATCTTCCTTTGGTGAGATTGAACTCGAAAAAGGATATGTGGTGTAAGAAATCCTTTCATTTGGAGCGCTTATCGCAACTACATCACTAATGGAGGTTTCTCACAAATAAAAGGTGTGAGGAAGGGTGAAATCCCTAAAAATAGTTATAAATCATGATTGTTGTGAAATGATTTGAAATTTGAAGGAAAATTAATCAACAAGTGTTGTAGAATCCTATATTTGATAAATTTTACATTCAAAATAAACCTTATTTCATTTCTTAGATATTGGCGTTAGTTGGGATGTAGCAAAAGATACATGACCATTTGCAAAAATATTACATCAATTTCTACCAAGCTAGTGATTAATAGATATCTTAAAAATTCAAAACCTCATAAAGAATAAAATTGTGTGTATTTGGTCACATTTTGTGTATGTGAATGCGGGAAAGAAAAACAAAATCTACCTTCTAAACTATGCTTACACATATAACACCAAATAGTATACACATTTTACATTTTTGGGTATTCTTCATGTTATCCTATGCCAAAAGTTGTAGTCATATTTACAATCAAGAGGATTAAAAAAATGTAAACTAAAATATTCAAATGAATTAATAAAATAATAATAAAACACTTCAAGATGGAGTTCTTATATGTTGTGGATCCAAAACATCATTCTCAAAATCATACATTTGTGCAAGACAATGAAAAATTTAGGGGTGAATATTCATAGAGTGGCGAATAGTAGGATTTCCATATTTCAATTTTGGCAAATTTTATGGTCATGTTAGTGCTCGGGTTTCACCCAAAAATTCCACAAACAATAATCTATCCCATGTGAATAGCCATCGTATATCCAATCCCAATGTATATTTCAATATTGATTCGTCACGTGATCAACGGGATGGGATTTTAAAACATTATTGTTTAGCCAAGAAATCTATGGAACATTATTGGTCCTTTGGACTCATTCACCAACATGCACGTGGATTTTTTTAGGAAGGTGATTAAATTCACCATATATATATATATAGATCCAAGGGTAAAGAAATTATAGGATAGATCAATGGTGGATAGAGGCAACTTGAAGAATATTCTATAAGGTATCTTTACTTGTAAAAGGCACCTTGTTCTCCTACCTAAAGATTCCAGAAATTCTATAAATATAAGGGAGCTTCAAACATGTAAGACCACCAAGAAAGATCAAAATCTAAATTTAGGAATCAAGTGGTTTTTATTTAATAGTGGGAAAGGTGTGATTTTACAAAAAGTTTCACATAGTACGCATATGCTTAGGATAGGTCTACGATTGCAATTTTTAAAAGACTAATTGTAGATTATTTTTGTAAAATTGTGTTTGGAGTGTTGAACCATTATGTCCGAGTTTGAAATAATTTTCTTCCATTAATAGTGTAACTTTTTTGTTTTATTGTTAATTTTTTTCCTAAGATCTTCCTTTGGTGAGATTGAACTCTCGAAAAAGGCTATGTGGTGTAAGAAATCCTTTCATTTGGAGCACTTATCGCAACTACATCACTAATGGAGGTTTCTCACAAATAAAAGGTGTGAGGAAGGGTGAAATCCCTAAAAATAGTTATAAATCATGATTGTTGTGAAATGATTTGAAATTTGAAGGAAAATTAATCAACAAGTGTTGTAGAATCCTATATTTGATAAATTTTACATTCAAAATAAACCTTATTTCATTTCTTAGATATTGGCGTTAGTTGGGATGTAGCAAAGATACATGACCATTTGCAAAAATATTACATCAATTTCTACCAAGCTAGTGATTAATAGATATCTTAAAAATTCAAAACCTCATAAAGAATAAAATTGTGTGTATTTGGTCACATTTTGTGTATGTGAATGCAGGAAAGGAAAACAAAATCTACCTTCTAAACTATGCTTACACATATAACACCAAATAGTATACACATTTTACATTTTTGGGTATTCTTCATGTTATCCTATGCCAAAAGTTGTAGTCATATTTACAATCAAGAGGATTAAAAAAATGTAAACTAAAATATTCAAATGAATTAATAAAATAATAATAAAACACTTCAAGATGGAGATAATCTATCCCATGTGAATAGCCAACGTATATCCAATCCCAATGTATATTTCAATATTGATTCGCCACGTGATCAACGGATGGGATTTTAAAACATTCTTGTTTCGCCAAGAAATCTATGGAACCTTATTGGTCCTTTGGACTCATTCGCCAACATGCACGGGATTTTTTTAGGAATGTGATTAAATTCACATATATATATATATATATATATATATATATATATATATATATATATATATATATATATATTTTCCAATTCCAATTTTGAATTTTGCGAAGTAGTAGAAAAGGATTTAGCGAACCAACATATTGCAATTTTCTTACAAAATTTCAAATAAATCAAGGTCTTACAGGCCCAAAGCTCTAATGCATTGCAATTTACATCCTAGAAGCACTTACTGCAGTGAGTCTATTTGAGACCTATTTTCATTCATGTCGCATTGTTTTATCTGTGATTCTACCTTTGTAAGTTATTTATGTCATTTTTTTATTTTATGGTATCATGAATGTCATGACACTGCAATGCCTTAGTCGATTTTCATCCCATAGCTCTGCCAACTCAAAAATTTCCTTACAGTGCACTAAGTATATATTTCAATGCTATAATTTTCATAAAATGTATCCTACATATGATTTCTAAATCATGTTCCATTTTATTTTGTTACAAATCCTGAACATCCTCATCCTCATAACCACTATGATTTTTTATGTCATCTAGAATAGTCCTCGCATACGAGAATTATAACTAGTTTTCCCATCTTAGATACATCTATGTAATATATATATATATATATATATATATATATTTATATCACTATGTTCTCTCTCTATATTCCTTGATGTATCGTCTCTTTGAATCTTTTTCTTCTCTCTTACACACACACAACACACACATACTACGGTTTATTCCATGACCATCACGTCCATTGGAGTCCATCATTGTGAAGTGTGGCAGAATGTTACCACGTGTCCCACCTTGGACCATTGATCACTAAACACTAACACTTTTGCCTCGTGACTTGTCCCAAGTAGACCCAAAGGATATATAAAATGTGGCACATTTGTAGGTTTCACGTCCTACTAGGGCATTTCCTTGGGAGACTGATGGAATGGCAACGTGTGGCATAGACCTCCTGCTCCGGACCTAAAAAATTATCAACTGTGGCTCATTTCCATGGGGTTCACGTCCGCTGGGAGGATTTGGTTGGGAGGTTAATGGAATGTTGACATGTGGCTCAAGATTACATAACCATTAATTTCAACAAGGTTGAATGAATGAATGAAGGATTTTAATAACGTCCACGAGACCAAACAATCTATGATTCTCATTCAAAAAATTCATTTGAAGGTTCTCTTCCTCAACATTTTGGCTTCAATTTTTCCTTATTGATTTTAAAAGAATAAATTTAGTGGAAGTAACTTGTTGCCTTCATCTTCGATGACAATTTCTAAATTTTGTAACTTTTCAAAGATTTGCTTTGTCTTTGGGTGTGATCCATTTCCTACACAAAAAGCATGTACTATTTTATGGTATTCGATCCAATTACATCTGGGATATTTTTAATTTGTGCATCTTTCATCGATCTCCTCATCATGTGAAACTTTTCCCACCTACCCCCTTTTGCATAGATGTTTTGAAAAGAACATAAGCGATGTCATTTTGATAATCCAACTCAAAAAGAAGAGTTTCTATAAATACTTGCTAAATTGATTAATGATAGAGATGACATTATATGATAGGAAGAGAAGCATTTAAAAATCATCAAAATGTGCAATATAAATAAGATAATATGAAAAATCAAGAATTATTTAATATTAATCAAAATATGTCATGTTTATTACACAAAATAAAAAATTCATACAATGAAATTTGTAATAAGTAGATGACATTATTTCTCTTCTTAAGGACTTCAGTCTCGCTTACTTAGCCTTTTGTTGAATGAAATTAGTTTTCCTTTCATAATATTTTCATAGTGTTAATATGTAAATGGTAGTAATATTGAGATGATTACTTTGTTCCTTTATCTAGGAGTAATTTTGAGCAACCAAACTTATAGACTTCTAAAAGAATCATATTGTACCTCTTATCTTGTCACTAGGTTTTCATGACAACTTTCTTAATGATACATTACTTTTCTCTTTGTTTCTTAAGATCCTCATAGACCTTCATCATGGCAAGTCTCAACAAAATTTTCATGACAGTGACTGAATCTCCTTAAAACCTTGAAACTTTGTCCATTGTTTCTAGTCTTCTGATCATGCCTTCATATTGCAGATACTTTCTGTAGATCTTCATCAACATGTCTCTAAACATTGTGTTCTTTCCTAGATGGTGATCAAACCTTGAATTGTCATCATGATACTAGAGTCAACCTTGTCAACTTGATTACTAGCCACATGATATGCTTCTTGATTGTTCCTTTTGACTATGTCAATATTTCAATAATACACTTATGAATTTAAAAGGGTTTTCTCACCTTCTTGACTTCACAAATCCTCTCATACTCAAACTTAAGACACAAAGTGCCCTGATAATACAGTCAACATATTTCTTTTGATGCTCCTCATGAATGAATCAAGCCTTAGAAAAACTATTAATTTTACTTACTCAAGGGTATACAAACTTGCAAGAGCTTTATAGAAGTATAGCATTATTCCTTGGTACAAACATAGCTTCATGACTTGTGAGTATATTAAAACCTTGATCCCTTACCTATAATCTAGACTATGCTCTTCAAAATCTTGCAATCAACTTGCACATGTTACTATCATAGTTACTTTATGGCAATATCCTTCAAGTTTCTTGAACACATTCTCCAAGTAGGAACATGATAGTATACAAAGAATACCCTTATCATAGTTGTATCATATGTGAAACATCAGATCAAAGCATTCAAGCTTCTCTCAAGATTAATGATACTTTAGCTAGCTTTGACACATTGACATTTCATTTTCAAGCCAAAGAACCCTGCATACATTCTCAACCTTGAATTCATAGTCTCATACCACAATGAGTCCTAGATGGAAGACCATATATTCTGTCTCAGCTCCTTTGAAATGATGAACACTCTTGGTAATTATATCTTCTTATGACAAACCTCATACCTACCTATAATGAATCAATAATCTCTTCATGATAGATATGCACACCTTATTTGGCTTGATGAAAACATTTAGAACCTCTATACAACAAGACAAACCTCTATACATTATGACATAGAGCTCGATCATCAAGACTCCTTCATTAATCAACTAAAGACATATCATACCTTGGATGAATCAATGAACTCAGAGTCCTTCATGAGCAGATACATACTATACTTTGATTTCAAACTGAGCACAAACCTTGAGATCACCTATTTCATGTTTGATTAGCTACAATAGAGACTTATTATCACTAGAGTGTCTTATCATTAGAGTGTCTTTGGTTTGCTCAACAAATCATCTAAGTTGTTTTTTCTCTTCTCAAACCTCGATACATCTTCATTTTCTTGATGTATGCTCTAATTATGATTGTAGTAATATTCTTATTCCTTCCAACTAAGTTATATGAGAGATAGCTAAAAATATCACCTCATCCTTTCACTTTGTTCTATATCAATTTTTTCTTTCAAAAGAGTCAAACCTTGTGATTTTTGTACTAAAACATGTAGATCAGACCAATACAGATCAAGTGCATTGAAACTAAATAAATGGTAGGAAATCCTTATCCAATTTGATGTAACATGTCAATCAAACAACCATGAAAAATTGAAAAATTTTTTGTAATTTCTTCTTATACTAATGTAACACTCTTGCAAAAAGTAGTACATGTTAAGTGACACAATATTATATAGCCCATGTCAAAAATCACTTGAAAATCATTCAAATCTCTTTGAAGAATTCCATTGGGATTAGTTACATTTTGTTCTCCTTAAATTTCTTATTTTTACATCTAAACTTCTTCTAGGTTTCCATGATGACTCTTCTTTTAAATTATTATTTCATATTTTTCTATTTCTTGTAAGATGCAATGTTGATTGTTGTCTCCTCTCATATGTCATTATTTTGTGCATTTTTTTCAATTGACATCCATTACATCTTGAGATGCACTATCTAGTGTTTTGAGAACATGATATATGGATATTGAAATCACTTCTTTGTAATCAATGTTAACATTAGCAATCATTCAATGAGAGTGCCTTTGAGATGCTTCATGATGAATTTCTTCTCTATGTTGTCTTTCTACCTAAATCAATTCATTTGAATGCATTTACATGCATAATATTTTTCTTTATACATATTTCTCATGTTGAGATGTTTGTGCACATATCAATATCATTTAATCTAACATGTTGTATCTTTTTTTCTTTCAATTCTATCAAGATTCATTGATTCAGGAAAATGGAAACTAAAAAGGGAAGCTCAGCCTCAAAAAAAATCTATTCCAACCCCTCCTAGTAGTGGTACTGACATTCAAAAAATAGCATCTTATTTTGAGAAACCATCTAAGGAAACCCATCCTTCTCCAAAGCAGACCATCACAATCAAGGGATAATGATTACATTCAAAATGAAACTCGAAATGAGAATGTGTTCATTTTTATTTTCTGATGTTGTCAATGACAACAACAATGAAATGCCTCCCCTTTAAGACATTCCATTGAATGATGTTGAGTTTGAACATTGTACCACCTACCCAATTGAATGAAGATGACACTGCATCACCTCCCAAGTGAATGTTAGAGGTGAAACTTTTGGTAGTCAATGAAATTTAAATTCCACCAAGGAAAATACTCAGTGGACACCTATTTTTGGAAGAAAGAGAAAGGAAAGAAAATGGGACTTGGGAAGGAGTTTCAGGTTAGAGTGGGTTTCTAAGTTTCCATTTATTAAACTTATTGAAAATGAGAATAAAGTTGAACCTCCCAAAGAATGCAAATGTATAATCTGTAGCTGGAAATTGGGTAGGGACAAGACAATGCAACTTAAGTTGGATACTATTGAGAAGCATGTAGGAAAGATATATGAAAAGATAATTGTAGATGGCGTTGAGAAGAATGTTTCCAGATGGAAAAATGATGGATGATTGTTTGCATATTAGGTATGAAAAATAATTTGAAGAGCACAAGAGAAATGAAAGAATAGTTGCAGCGAATGGAGGGACAATTACCTCTCAATTCAACAAGATCATTCAAAACAATCTTTTGGGTAAAATAATTCAGCTAGCTACTATTTTTCACATTTTGAAAAGAGGTCATCCTATAATAGATTTTCCTGAACAAAATAAGATGTTGTATTTTCTTGGTGTCCCACACTTTCCTCATTCTCATTGGTCAGAAATTAGTGGTTGGGATTGGGAAAAATTCTAGCTATGGTTGAGAAAGAATACTTGAAAGAGAAACTAAAGTCTACACGATACATATCTTTGTCTATTGATGAGGTTACATTAGTAGATAATATTTCTTGGGTCTATATGCATGTGTATACTATTGAGAATTATGTGAGACAACCTCACTTACTTTTCATTCACAAGATGAGAGAGAACTCCAATGCTGAAAACCTTTGTGAGTTGGTGATAAAAAGTTTGAAGGAGATCGGTGACATGGATGATGCTGCAATTGCATCAAAGTTGGTATGTGTTAGGGTAGATGGGGCATATGTAATGAAAGGTCATCGTAATGGCTGTGTGTAAGACTCCAAACATCTCATTTCCCTTATATGATTTTCATTCATTTTATGGCTCATAGAATGAACCTAGCTTACAAAATAGTTGGCAAATTTAAACTGTAGAAAAAGTTGAAGACCTTGTTCGAGAGGTGCATGCTTATTTATGTCGTAGTCCTAAAAGGTTCATGGAATTCCAAATATTTGTAAAGGACTAAAAATGGGCGTAAAATGTTAAAATATGTTGACACCATGTGGATCTCATTATACCAACCGGTTCGTAGGGTGTATGAAGAGTATCAATCCTTATTAGGAGTGATGTGGTAGAATCACATGGAAGTGGACAAGGCCCAGGATTTGATACATCATTTGACTGATATAGATTCATTTTTGATGTTGTGTGGTCTCCTTCCCATGTTGGAAGAAATGCATCATTTAATTAAACAAGCACAAGAAAGAACTATCTATATTGTTGATTTTTCTAGTTTGAGGAAACGAGTTTGTTTGGAAATAGAATATTTGTTTGTCAATGAAACTACTTTTACAGGTCCAAAGTTTGATGGTTGGAATGATTTGATAAAGATTGGAAATCAAGTAGCTTTATAAATCTCAACTTTTTGGGAAGTATGTGTTTTGTACATGGATATGAGATACCAATGTACATGTTTAAAGTAGTATTGGTAAGGTTGAGAAGGTAAATGTCATAGGGTCATTGTTTGATAACATTGTATCATCAACAAGGGTGAGGTTAAGAGAAATTGTAGTGTCCCTACTAGAATAAATAAGGGAATTATTTAGAAGGGATGCTTTACTTGAAGCAATGGTTGTAGTAAATCCCACCTTTTGGAATCCTATCCAAAATGAAATATATATGCAGGAAGACTACTTCAAGAGGTTGACTACATTGATTCAACATTTTGTAATCTGTTGATATCAATGGAATGAATATTCTAGGTATTTTAAGTAAGGATAATTTGATTGATCAATCTCATGAATTCACCTCTACAATGATTCAACAATTCAAATGTTTGGATAATCCCTTAGAGTGTGGAGCAATAACTGGCTATGGAAAAAAATTGGGTTGAGTACTATTTTACAGCAAACCATGTCTGAGTTTTTCTCATTGGCTGATCTATGTCAAACAATGATTTTGGGTTTAGTTGAAGATGAGAGAATTTTTAGTGCCTTGGCCTTTATAAAGTCAAAATTGTTAAACAAGCTTGACAAAAATTTGGAAAATTGTTTGAGAATTTACACATCATGGTATGAAGTGGATAACTTTCCCTATAAGGGCTTTGGTAGTATGGAAGTTGATTAATGAAAGGAGAGGGGCTGAAAACAATGGCACAAATATAGTAGATGACCCTATTACAGTAGTTGATTATCAATGAAGAGAGAGTCAGTCTCAGAGATCTAGTGAATCAAATGATAGAGATGATCTAGGTCCATCAAATTGGAAGCTTCCATTTGTGGATATCCCATGATATAGATGTTCATATAATAATTAATATATTCAAATATTCAATACATTGTTCTGATAATATATTTTCCTTATTTTATTTTTTAAAAAAACATTGTGTCGATTTGTAGTCTTTGGAATGAAACTTGAAATACATTGCATTGATTTGTTGTAGTATGTACTAAAATGAGCATGCATCCATCCAACTTTGGAGTTAAAGAATGAAATAAACACCTTGCTTCAAAACCCCTTGTAAGTTAAAGAAAAATAAAAACCCAACTTTAATCCCCTGCCAAAACTACATCTCTAACTTACTCAAAAAGATTAACATTCCTCAAACAAGGATTAACATTCACCCCAAACTTACATGTGCCTAAAGGTAAATCAAAAAGGAAAACAATAAACAAACCTACATGAATTTATGAAATATTTGTTGAAAATAAACTCCAAATTTTAAACCCTGGGTCATTGGTGTTGTCATTTATGGCAAATTAATGAGTGGTGAAGTGAGGCTCTATAGGAGGCATGAAGGTTGATTGGTAGTACATCCTGGTTGGTTTCAAGGTTCTACAAGCTCAAATTGGTAAGTGGTTGGTATCTAAACTAAAATTACATGTTGGATTTCTGGTTTCAAATGGTCTATAGGTAAGTAATAGTTTTGCAAGCATGAGCAATAGGTCTCACAGTGTGGTGTTTAGGTCATCTACTAAAAGTGCATGTAAATGGCTGGCCCATTTTGGCCTATTTCATGTCCGATGAGATGTACGAGAAGTTAGTACAGATAATATCAAGGTCTTGTGAGAATGGGAGTAGCCTAGGAATTTCTATAGCATGTGTGAGCAAAAACAAGGCTCAGTTTAGCTCCTGGAGTCAAAATTCAAAAGTGCACAAAAAGTGGCTTTGAGAACTAGTGTTGGCTTAAGGAAAATGAGATTGAATAGAATATTAAAAGAATATTTTTGGAAAACGGGATTATGGACCATGTATTATGGTGATTTTTTTTTCTCCAATCAAAATTTCATCAAGTTATGATAAGGTATGTGAAAGGTATGTTATTTTTCTAAAATAGTCTTTTTGGAAATTACATAATTAGGTGTCTATCTTCTTAACACTCAAGAAAAAAATCATCCTTCGGATGAATCGTAGAAGTTATTTTTTATAGGACTCAAATCTTGAGATAGTGAAAAAAAATTCAGGTGAATTGGACATTTTTAAAGAAAGTTATGAGCATTCTTTTGTTGGTGTTTGATCTCTCTCAAGGGTGTCTTCTTAAGTTGAGTTGCCAAATTTGAGTTTTTCAACTCTAAATATTTGGTTCATGCTAGATACATCTCTCAGAGGCATAAGATACCTCATACCATGAAATTGATGATCTCATTTTTTCAAGTTGAACTAGGTTATATAGGCATGTTTTTCTACTATGCAAAGCTAGCTAGTCCTGGGCGAATGATCTTAAGCCTTCAAGATTGAATTTCTTTAGAAAAATGTTGTTCAATGTATTTTTCAGGTTTCATGAAGTTATTTTTCTCTCCTACAAGAGCAAAAGTAGTGTGATGAAATCCTTCAAGTGCAATAGTGTTGTATGTAGTATCTCCAAAGTGTATAGATGGTTGTTTTTGTAGAGCTTGTATAATTATGGTTGCTTGATTAAAAAAAAAATTTCAGATAAGGTAATCTCAAAACTTCCTTGAATACCATAATATGAATGAGATTTTGGTTCTTCAAAGTTGAATTTGTGGTTAGAGTGATTGAGGAGGTTTTTGGTACTTGAAATTAGTCAACATGGAGACTGAATCTCTTGTGTGTAGGTATAAATAAGCATGGTAGACTTGATCCTTGACCTATAGAAACCTCTTTAGCACTATTTTCTATGGATTTGTAGTCATGGTTAACCTTCATATCAATTGAAATGACTATTCAAGATCATCAAGTTTGCAATTATCTCAAAACCTAGGATATTGTTGTGTATGTTCATCATTGTACCTACTTGCATGATTGTTGGGAGCTAATGGAGAAAGTCCAAGGTTGCAATTTGATTGAAACAACTGGAAGTTGGTCTCACAAAGACCCAACACTTGGTATTAATCCTTCAAGCTTAATACTATTCAAGATCATCAAGTTTGTAATTATCTCAAAACCTAGGATATTGGTGTGTATATTCATCATTTCAAATTTACTGTTTACATGACTCGCTTAGGAGCTAATGGAGAAATTCCAAGGTTGTAATTTTATTGAAACAATTAGAATTTGGTCTCACAAAGACCCAACACTTGGTCTTAAGCCTTCAAGCTTAAGACTATTCAAGATCATCAAGTTTGCAATTATCTCAAAACCTAGGATACTGTTGTGTATGTTCATCATTGTACCTTCTTGCATGATTGTTGGGAGCTAATGGATAAATTAAAAGGTTGTAATTTTATTGAAATGGATGGAATTTGGTCTCACAAAGACCCAACACTTGGCCTTAATCCTTCAATCTTAAGACTATTCAAGATCATCAAGTTTGCAATTATCTCAAAACCTAAGATATTGTTTTGTATGTTCATAGTGTACCGCTTTGCATGACTACTAGGAGCTAATGGATAAACTCTAAGTTTGCAATTTGATTTAAATAGTTGGAATTTGGTCTCAAAAAGACCCAAAACTTGGTCTTAAGTCTTCAATATTAATACTATTCAAGATCATCAAGTTTGTAATTGTCTCAAAACCTAGGTTACGGTTACGTATGTTCATCAATGTACCTACTTGCATGACTAATGGGAGCTAATGAATAAATTCCAAGGTTGTAATTTGATTAAAACAAATGGAATTTTGTCTCACAAAAACCCAACACTTGGTCTTAAGCCTTCAGAGATTGAATTTCTTTAGAAAATGTTGTTCAACGTCAAGGTTTATGAAATCTTCTTGATTACAAGAGAAAAGTAGTGTGATGAAATCCTTCAAGTGTAATAGTGTTTAATGTAGTGTGATGAAATACTTCAAGTTCAATAGTGATGAAATCATAATTGATTTTTCTCTTTCTCTAGTCGAAAAGGAATCCCAAGAATCTCAGACAGATTACATGAACTTGTTTTCTCCTTATGAAGCTCGAACTAGAATGTGAAGAGCCATGGTACAAGTAAAAAAAAAAACATGAAACAAAAATGGTGAAAGTTCAATTTAAAAATAACACTATTCCTCATTTAACTTGCTTGAGACATGCCTTGTATGAAAAAATCAAATATTGTAACAAATGGAATTAATTTTCAAAATTAAATTAATCTTAATTATATCATCTTTTGTAACATGCTCTACTCTTCATCTGTTGGAATTACAATTTTTGTAAATCAAAGTGACTAACATGTAACTTTGTTAGCAATTCATAACTGAGAGTGGAGATTTCATTTATTGTTGTATGAAAACTTATTGACAAGGTTATCAATGGTTTAACAAAGCCAAAAAAATTGTCTCATATACCTTCTCAAGAATTTGGTTCTTCTCTTGCATCATTTTTTATTTCATGTTCTTATGGAATGCATCCTTCTTAATGAATTGGTGTGTTTTTTCAAAATGCATTAGCAAACCAAGATTTGTGAAATCATGTACCTTTCCATGCGTAACTCTGTAACACTTATTCAAAACACTTATTCAACAATTCATGATACCTTTATTGAGGCATCAAATTGTTTCTAAATTCTTCATCTATCCTCTCTTAAAGCCATCACTTTTTTGCTACCAGTTACGTATTCACGGAGCTTATCATAGATTCTCTATAGATCAGCCATGAATTCAAACAATCTAATCAAATAATCAATTTTTGGTTTATTTCCCCCAAACATTATCTGTCATATTAATCAATGCCTTTTTATAAAATTCAGATAGTTTGATGTTAGAAGAATTTATATCCTTTTTTTCTTTCACCAACTCCTATTGCAATATTTCATTTTGTTTCTATCTTCCTTGTACATTCTGCCCCTGATTTTCTCTCTTCATCTAGGCTTTGTTCCCATTTTTTGGCATTTTCTTTCTCTTCCTTTAGAACCTCTTTTAATTCTCCCAATGTTTGTTCTAATATATTATTCTTACTTGTTGTTTCTTGTAACTTTTCTTCACTTCTTCTAGTTCTACCTATGCCTGTTCATTCGCAAGTCATTATTTCCTATAAATTTTTCTTGGCTTCTTCTAGTTCTACCTATGCCTGTTCATTCGCAGCAATTGCAGTCATAGAGGTAGATGATTTTATCTTCCTCTCTAACTCACTTGTCTTATTAAGTGTCACTTTTCCTTTTGCTTTCTCATTTGTTAGGTCTACCTCTAACTTTTGAATCTTATTATTCAACTTATTGTTCTCCCTCTCTACCTTTATAAATGTTGTGTACACCACATCATTGTTCCTTTTGAGATATTTATTTTTTAGAAGGTTTCATTACCTTAAAATCTAGTTGAAGGGAGGTTACATTGTAGTCACTGGAAACCATTTGATTCTCTGGTTTTAAAACTTTGGGCACAACATACATGTATTCCATTGTATCTATGTGACTGGGTTATATGTTGGCAATACCCTCATTGTGGTAGGATCTGAACTTACAGTAGCCTGTAGAATTTTTCTTGTTTTTTATCTCTTTCTGATTTATTGGCAAACTCAGCTCTGTAATCAAAACCTGAGGTGTTTGTAGGAATGAATTGTTTCACCTTGAATGGAGAATATGTAATTGAATTTTTGGGAGAATTTCCTTGTGGAGTGGAAATTTGTTGAGGGGTTTCAGTGGCACCACCTTCTAGTTCTATAATTATTTTCCTTGAGGTAAGAGTAATTGTTTATATATGTCTCTCCTTTCTTCTTGATTCCTTGTTGGATAATAGGAACTTCAATTGTGTGTATTGGCCTCTTTACAATAATATATTGTTGGTACCACTACTACCACATCACTAGAACCACTAACATTAGTAATACTAACATATTCATGGCCAACTTCTCCTCTAGAAATAGTATTTTCAACGTGTGGCTGAATTGTTTGTTGAGGATTTGACTCCAGAGAAAATTGCATTGGATTACCACTTGTAGATGTTCTAGTATGCAATGGTCCTTTCTCCAAAGGAAAGTTACAAGGCCTAACCTATCAAAAAAATCTTCTAGGTTATGCCTCTAGTGGAAGCCAAATGTCTTGTCCTGTTGAACCCAAACCACCACCACTAAAACCCATCTTTTCAACAATAAATACTCTGTAGAATATTTTTATTTCAATATTTCTTCGAGACTTGGTTTATATGTTCTAGGGGAGTGTGTACTTTCTCAAATTCAATGTCATCATCACTACTTACCTCTCTAGGATGCAATTCATTCCACAATTTACTAAAATCTACATCTTTGGAATAGAACATACTCTGAAATAGATTTTGGATGGCCTAGGTCTACCTCATAGACCAAAAGATAGAAATTTTTGACCTTGTCCAATTTTTTTCTTGTAATTCATGATAAGCGTGCTTTGGCATGATTTTAGAGGAATTTTTATCAAATTTTGCATAAAATTTGGCAGATTGAAAATACTCTGCTTGTTTTTGTGGAGGCTCAGGAAATCCCAAAATTTGTGTTAACAACTCTTGAAAAATAATTCCTTTCTCAACAGAAATTTCATCCATTATTTTTTACTTCATCCCAAGATTTCTTCTTTTTTAATTTTTCGAGCAAGTGTTTTCTTTCACGTTGAATTTTAGTGGCAAAGTTCTTGTTCACCACTACCCTTGATTTAATCACCTCACATGGTCATACTCCCATTGAGAGTCAACATCAAACTAAAAAATTATAAGATTTCATGTGCCACATTGAATGCTTTTCTTTCAAATGTGAACCATCCACATGAAAATGGTAAGAAAGGAAATATGCTCCTCTTTTGTTGAGTAACAAAATAGATTTTATCTATGATTTCCATTTTCCGTATATATTCCAAGGAAAAAACTCTCTTTGTCACATGTATTGGAAATTTAGAAGGTTGTACTCTTGATCCATTAAACCTTAGCACAATATATTCCTCCATGAAGTACCAGTTTTCTAACTATATTTCTGATCCTAGTTAAATGCAATCTCTATAGTTCATAGGCAATCTAGGTAATGTAATTTTTGAAATTGCTTAATAAATTGAATCCCAAAACAAATCCAAAAATTGAGTGTAGTCCCTTCTATTATCAAACATCCTTATCTTGGGGTCCACTCAGTTAATGGACGCATCACTTTTGGTTGGCCCTCAACATTATAGGGTTGACTTCCAATTTTTTTATCAAACCATTCTCCAAACCACCATAGAATTAAATAGCACAAGTAGGTAGTGAACCTAAAGGTCTTAGTGTCAGAGCCTTATTTGATTGTTAAGAATTTTTTATGCATAGATTTTGTAATGTGCTCAACAAATCTATATGCACAAGGTGGAGAAATGAAATGGATATTGTATACCATTTCGAGGAGGGTTACATCCACTTTCTCATTACTATCAAATCCAAGGAAAAATGCTAGCATAGAAATGGTATCCCTAACCCATTATTTAAAAATCTGAATTGCATATGGAGACTTCCCTTTTGGTACCTTTCCATCAAATGTTAATTTTCATAAAATCTCATTGTTATCCATCTTTTTGCACTCTGTAAAATGGACTAACCTACAAGTTTGTACATCAGCAGTTGAGTTCCATGCCGAAAGGGGAAAAACGAAGGTAAAAGCCATCGGTAGTTTTAAAATGCTCTTGACCGATAGCATTTTTATGTTATCGGCTTTAGCATATATAGATGTTACCAACTGGTAGCATATTTAATTCTATTGGTGGTAGAGGGGAAAATGGGTTACGGTGGAAAGACAATGCAAGAGCATCTATTGGTCAGTCAAATATGGCACTTAGCGAAAAACATATAGAAGGTTCATGTGGAAGAACAAAGTGCATTCAAAGGCATGGAAGGGTCAGGAAAGAATCACGCGCGAAGAAGAGAGATAGATTTGGGACTTATCCATTTTCACGCGTACTAGCTATTTTTGGAGATAATGTGCCAAACACACAAACTAGTTAAATACTTGCACGACACGCATTGGCTATTTTTGGAGGATCAGCTACGATGCTCTTTCGCATGGGTACAAGCCGAGAATAGATTTATTATCGACAATTTTAACTAAAAGTAGTCTATTGTTAATGCACTTGCATGTGCGACTATTATGAACGGCACATGGCTAATAATAGCATGTGACCTATTTTAAGATTAGATAAGTGGTGAAGGGAAAGTCCCCACCCTTATAAATATGTATCGGTCTATGTAGTATGAGATATATAGAGATAGATATAAGTATGAGAGTGTGAGAGCAGAGTTAGTATGAAGTTATGTTGTCAAGTTACTGTTTATGCGCATAAGCGTATACTCATCAAGTTATTATAAGGAAGCTTCGTGTATTATTGCATTTAAAATAATGGAGGTTATCAATTTGAATCAAGGTGTTAACCATGGTTTTGGTTTATTACTGTGTAAATGATTTTGCTATGTTTGTCATGTGATTCATGATTCTTTAAGATATAGATCTAGATATGCTATGTAGAATGTTATATTAATTGTGATCTGAATGTATTAAGTCTTCATCATGCTAACCTCTTGTAATAGTAACCCTAAAGAGGGGCATGGTACATTTGCACGCTTCAGGTGAGTGCTCATTCTAGGCTGAGTGATGTGCCAGTGCACCTAGGATTTTCTTGGTGAATTCTAGGCTACGATTAGGAGAAGAAGCATAGAAATTTGAAAATACCATGCCCGATGCACGGTTATACGAGTTATAACATGTGCCATAGGAATTAGAGGACATTGCTATATCGGAGCAGGCATGGCACCAGAAGGAATGAAGTTCTTAGAGAAGAAAAACTTTCTATACATGCAGCATACTATATGTTAATTAGCAGTGATCTTTACAAATTATGCCAGGATGAAGTATTACATAGCTATGTAATTGGAGGATGAGCGCAAAAATATTATGGAAGAAGCTCATGGTGGTATTACGGGGGCCACTATGTAGGTGACATCACTGCGTGCAAGATTCTACTCATTGGATTATGGTGAGAGACCCTGTATAAATATTTTAAGGAATTTTGTAAGGCATGTGATCACTGTCAACATCTTGGAAAACCAGGACAACGAGATGAGATGTCATTAAGGCCTATTCCTAGTGCATAGCCATTTGAGAAATGGGAAATTGATTTTGTGGGTCCTATTTTTCAATCGTGCATAAAACCGGATCATGCTACATCATTACTTGTATGGATTACTGTACGCCGGAAAAGTGACAAGCGAGTGTGGGAATCTCAAGTGCAACTCTTCCGCGCACCCGACCTCCCGAGGTCATGCCGAGATAGCCGGTGGGGATGGAATATGCGTGGGATGCGGACAAACTAGTTAGGTAATCTAATATCTTCGATGGGCACTAGTGGAATTTGTGAATCTAAGGCAAAGAAGGACCTTCTAACTTGGATGGTGAGATAGATCGATCAGTGAGGATGATTGCTCGAAGGCTCCAATCAATATCGAGCTCTGGTGTGATTTGATCTATGGGTTGTGGAATACGTGGAAAATGACCTGGGATAGTTTCGTGTACGTCTCCAGATAAGGTCATATGGTGGATGGTGAAATACAATTGACTCTACGGACGATTTTCTAGCCTAGTCCAAAATTCTCTAGCTTCATTAGCCGCTATATCTAATAACGACAATTGTTCGATGATGATGGGTGGAAGTGGAGTGGATTGGAATACTAGTGTGCGTAGGCCAGTGTTTATATCTAATTGACTTGTGGATTCGTTGGGCTGTGGGATCTGTGGATCACAACCGTAGACTCTTGGTTGTTGCGGTCCTGCTATGGTCATGTACGAAATCAAGTCCTAATTCCTAGTATCCAGTAATCATACACTTTCTCAGCTTCTATGTTTAGGACCAACAACTGCGTGATTTTCTCAGAATATCTCACAGGCATTCGTGCAACCTGGATCCTTAAACTAGTATCTATGTCTGTGAGAGTGTCTCCTGCACCTGGCTATGGGACCAAAGGATCACAACCAAAGGTTTGTTCTCTTTCGAACCCTTCTACAGTCATGTGAATGTTTTTCCTAGGGCAATCTGTAGTTCGGTTGATTTGACCAAAACGTGTGTGCTTGGTCGTCTTCTATGTTTAATCCCCTCAACTGGGAGCTGATCTGTCGTAAATCTGTTGTTGTTTGGAAGACTTGTATTCTAAGGTTCTGGTCTATGTCAACTATTGCCGTGACGAGGTTGGGTTGAGGCACGATTGGCTCAAATATGTATTCCCTGGGCTCCCAAGGTCCCGTGATTGTCATACAAAATAAAATATAAATTTAACTGTAACAAAGAAAATTCTAACTACGTGGAATAAATCTAAAACATATATAACTTCTATTTTTCTAAGAAACCTTTTAAGAATTTAAGGAAAGCAGCTATTTAAACGTATCTAGGAATAACAACTAAATAACAATTTAAAACAAACAAAATAACCGAGTGTAGTTATTTGCCTGTGCAATTTGTAGATTTATTCTAAACAAATGAAATAGCTCATCTATCTGCAAGATTCTTGATCCTACCTCAGAAGTGAGGAGTGAATCATAGTTTCTCAGAAACTATCAATCCTCACAGCTTCCCTGGAAATATCGAGAATAGAATTTACTGAAATGAAGCAATTAACTACTTTATTTGATATGATTCTAACTAGAACTTTGAAAGTTAAAACACGGATTCGCAGAGCGATGGCGAATCGATGGTGTGTGTGATCTTGTCCCCTCAAAGTGTGATCTCCTCGTTCTTTCATGTTCACGTGGATCCAAAAGCGTGTAATGCTAGCATTGACAACAGTAGATATCGGGACAAGGGACAGCTCGAATGCGGACGAAAATGTGAGTAGGAGAGGGATAGCACAAGAGTACGAGTTGGCTTAAGTAATTCCTAGCGGGATTTTACTGCGAGTCATGCAACATAAAGCGACCAGAACCTGAAACTATCTTGTTTGAAGAGCAAAACCTGCAACTTTAATGGCTTCCTAAGCTATTCTACTCCAATGGATTGGATAAAACAACAACACCGTTTGCACAAGCTGGATATGTGGCTTACCAACAGTTGAACAATGCTATCTAGACGTATAATGAACTAAACCAAGTACTCTAAGAAAAATTAAAGCTAAGTCTAATGCAAAGAGAAATTCAGAGACAAACTTCGTGGCACTGGTGAAATAACAAAGACCGCTTCTGCACAAGATGGATATGTGGCTTACCAACAGCTGAACAATACTAACTAAACATGCAAATAAATTGAAACTATGGCTTCTAAACAAGATAACAAGCTGAACTACTAAAATGAGGAGATGAGAGCAAAAGATCAGACCATTTGCTTGAGCACAAGCCACTTATTTATAGCTCTCCATTCACCCAAAGATCAAAACCAAACTGAACTCTAAAAACTATAAACAATGGCCAAACACTATTCCAGGGGACCAAAAACATAAATGCAAGCCCAAGTCGGCAAGGAAAGTGGTGAAACGTTGATCTTTACGTGAGTCGCATTAAAACGCTTTCTGGAAAACGCGTAAAGGACCGCCACCCATGCAGGGCGGCGGTTTTGTCACTGAAGAGCAAAAGGCCAAGAAAAGAGGGGAAAAAGGAAAAACAAAGGATGCGGGGGCTAAGTGGGGCATGCGGGATGTTAACGCATACTCCGAGGGCTTTTCCGGATCCCGAACACCTTGCGAGGAGACCTGTATCATCATTGGGGCACTTGTTACACTGTTCTTCGGTAGTATAGTACCTTACAATTTTGGGTACGTACATATTGCCCCCTCGGAGAAGCGTTTTAGCCATGAAGAGGCATAAAACGGTGGGTCCGAGTATGGCAGTCCCGAAATGGGAAGTTAGAAGTTATACCTGACACGTCCGTGTGTTGAAATGACGCCATCCAAAATTCCTGCTACCTGCAAAATGAAAAGAGAACTCAAGTGCAGATAGATACAATAGTTCGAAAAATAAACGCTAAGAATAACAGGGAATGAGAACGTACCATTTGTGTGGGGATAGGAACTTACCTCCATCAGTGCTCCAAACCTATGAAAAAGTTATTTAAAACGAAACAGAGTGCCATATATATGAAAGTGGGCCCATTTTCCTATTCATTTGCGTGAGTTGATTTGATTGATTTTGAGCTCTGGGACCCACGGTGACGGTTTCTTGCATGAGTAGAGTCGAAACGTTCGTAGCGAGATCATGATCATGCCTCCACGTGCGGAACACCGACCTCAGCGATCACAAGTTAGTTTTCTTCAGTTTATTGTTTTTCCCCTTAATTTTGAAATGCTAAATACTCTGTATTGGGGGGGTCATTTTTGAAAATGCTAGTGTTAAAAGGTCCACCTAGGGGGGGCGCCTACTGGGTAGGCTCTTTTTTTAAGTAAAATGGTTGTTTCGGCACTTTTCGGCCTTTTAGGTTAAAATCCTGCGTGGGTTTTCGGACCACGACCGCCGCCTTTGGGTGGCGGTTCAAACCGCCTCCGCTCGTGGGGCGGCGGTTTTGCTGTAATGCAAAAGGAACTGATATTTGAGATTGCACTTATATTTTTAGCATTTCTACGTGTTTTTATGACTTTCTCAGCATTGCCTGGATGCTAACTTGCTTTTGTGTGTTTTTGGGTGTATGCAGGTGAGAGAGGAGTACATCCGATGGAGTAGAGAGAGAGAGTGTGTGATTGGCTCTCAGGGGTACTAGATGCCCTCTCACAGGATGAGGAGGACATACTTCAGAGGGCTGGTATACTGCGCATATCGCGCGTGCCCCATGTTGCACCATCTAGTCACATCCTTTGTGACTTATTCTCTTACTGGGATGCAGATCGGAACACCTTCTGATTACCAGGGGTCCGTGGCGAGTGGACCATTACTTTTGGAGGACTTTTACCGCATCATGGGGGTCCTGATCATCGGGAGGCGACTCGGTTTGAGACAGAGGCTCACGAGCACGTATCATTGTAAAGTGGGCAAAGCATATATGGGAGATGCGGCCATCTCCATGGGGTCGAAGAAGGGGGTGAAAGTTCGATCCATTCCTTCTTTGCCTATCCCCTTACTTCGCCAGGCCATTATGGGGATCCTTGCCTCAAGATTGATCGGGGACAAGGGAGGGGACACATTGCTATACTGTTGGGCCCCTATTATTGCACAGATAGAGGGGCATGGCCGGATATATGCTTGGGGTACAGATATTCTTGGGACCACCTACCACGATCTATATAGGGTGGTCCGTTTATAGGGGCAGTCACTGAGCCACCCGACTCTAGTCATGAGTTGGGTCTACGAGCATTTCATCCCTTATGGCAGAGGTGTGGATGTGGCAGATCCTGGGAGCTGTTAGGGCAGCCAGATGGGCAGACATGTCGGTGCTTAGAGCACCTCATCAGCCAGTTGCCTCCCTGACTACTGCTGATATGGAGGCGACACCATACCAGCTCATGGCCAGCATATGGGGTGAGGAGACCCTTACCTTGATCTCCTGCTCCACCACAGGGCAGCTTATCGATCGAGTGGGACGAGTGGAGGTGCACCCCTTTGGCCGATTTCCTCAGCAGTTTGGCCTTCCTTACATGGGTATGCTTCCCCAAAGTGGCACGGCCATGAGATCAGTTCGCGAGGCCAGAGGGGGGCCTAGAGGCCAAGGTTGGACAGTGATCACTCTTGGCATTCCCATTGCAGCCAGGAGGATAGTTCATGCTAGAGGGAGAGCCTGGTGCACCTCGGGCACCTTTGCTTCAGATAGCCGCGGGTCCTGCTCATAGCAGTGATGACCCTATTGATATTGACTCCGAGTCCGAGGAGTTCACAGAGGGAGGGTCAGAGGGGGAGACCGATGACAGCGACCCTGAGTGGCATGATACTCAGGATATTATGCAGGTAGAGAGGGCTGAGCAGAGCGCAGAGAGGGATACTCTAGTTTCAGAGGAGCCACTCTCCCAGGGCCATGGTGGAGAGGATGAGTCCGTTGTGGGATGACACGTTGCTCCTGCCACAGGAGCAGCCCCTCAGTCGGCAGCGGCATCCGCGGCAGGTGCCGGTCCCAGTGACCCATCTTGGAGGCCTGGGGATCCGAGTAAGTTACCCTTTCTCCCTTTTAATGTTTATTTGTAGGCTCTCCTTAGTTGTTATTTTATATCCTTTAGCCTCTTGCTTAGTTTCTAATTCATTTTCTCCTTTGTTTGCAGAGACTGTTGATGAGTGGCGGGATCTGATCCACAGGGTATGTACCATTCCCTGATGATCCCCATGGATAGGACTTCATGCAGTCACAAGCAGACGCCTGGGAGCCTTCAGCAGCCGGTAGGCATACCGACATTTTGCTCCTATCTGGCACGTGGCCAGGATGGTGTCGACCCTCCGCACTGAGTTAGCGGGCTATAGGACGGCTGAGCGCCTTATGAGGAGCCATTCTCATGGTGAGACCGCAGCTGCTCCTCGAGACCCCGAGCCCTCCGTACATTCAGAGCGCCGGCGTAGCCGGAGTCCTAGGCATGGGCATGCACCTTCGGAGGGGTCGCGTAGGGATTGAGAGGCCTCTTGGCTCTCGTGTATTTTGTACTATATATTCTTTGTATATCACGGGTTCTTTAAGCATTTTGACCATGCTTAGTGCATGATGGCATTATATATAAATGTTGATCATTTATATATGCGTATTTATTTTGGATCAAAATCTTGGCACTCATGGTTTCCTTTCTATATCCAGCTTTTCTACATATACTACGATGTATGTTTGTATGCTTTTTTAGAATGTATGCAATGGAGAACATATGGTGCAAATATTTGTTTCCTTTTGTGCAATTCATGATGCTGATATATGTAGTTAAAATGTGATTTTGAATCTTAGCTTTTGTAAGCAATTTTGGATACCTCATGTTTGTTTTGCAGAGTGATGAATATAACTAGTATGATGAACAGATTAACTTGCCCCACTCCTAACTCCATGCAACTAGTAAGATGCGAGGGCTCATCACCGAGAGCTAGAAAGGGCACAAGTTATGAGGTGTAGCTGAAATGATAGTGATGAAAGATAGACAAAGCTTTGGTGGAACCAAATTGGAAGCTACAAGCCTACTCTACCCGAGTGACTTCATAGTTTAGAATGTAACTTACTTTGCAGTTTATCTAGACTTGGATCCGTAGATGGCCACATAGTAGACAAAATCTGGGTTTTTAGGATTTTAACTCTCTTGGAATTTTGAACATCTGATTCATTCGTTTTTGACTCAAAGTTTCAAAGTTTGAATTGTTTGTATATGACCATTTGCATTTATTTGTCAAGAGGACCCCCTACACTTTGCCCCATGCTACTAGTAAGAAGCGTGGGTTTATCACCGTGGGCAAGGCATAGGCGAGTAAGGGCATTTCCATCCTTTCCCAACCCTACGTCACTAGTAAGAGACGCAAGCTCATCACCGAAGGTTGGTGGGGCAAGGAAATGTGTAAAATTAAAATTTTCTGTTTAATCACTTTTGACTTGTTTTCTTGAGTAAAATGTCAGTATGTGCTTATTTCCAAAGAGATGTATATATGGGATAGATGTGACACCATGAAGCTTCTAGAACAGACCATAGGTAAGACACCTATCCTAAGAAGAAATCAAAGTGAGAGTAAACTTGCAGATCTTGGTATGGTTACCGTTAAGACTTCGTCATGTCTAACTTTATTTGATAAAAGATTCCGAGATGATTTGATGATATCACGAAGATGGAGAAGTATGATTAAAGAGCTTTATGCTAACAACACACGAGTTTGTAATGAATTACTTTGAGAATAGATTCCTTGATCACAATTTATGTAAGAAACAAGTGGACAAAATGATCTTAATCTACATGAAGATGCAATGTAAATAATTATA
This sequence comes from Taxus wallichiana var. yunnanensis, assembly GCA_018340775.1. Classification (NCBI taxonomy): domain Eukaryota; kingdom Viridiplantae; phylum Streptophyta; class Pinopsida; order Cupressales; family Taxaceae; genus Taxus; species Taxus wallichiana. The sequence continues at coordinate 622,521,268 of CM031241.1, read as the reverse complement.
TAAGTAGTGCTAGTTGCTTATGCGTAGAATCGCTTGAGGTGCAGGGAATTGACTATTTCACCAAATTCCTCACCTTCTAGCGTACATAAGAGGTAAGCACCATTTCCATAGTCCTTTATGACTCGGTATGGGCCCAACCATTTGGGCCGGAATTTCCTTCCTTCGCCGGTCTTATTGTCGATACGGCTGTCTAGTCTTAGAACTAGATCACCTTCGTATATGTCGCGTTCATAGACCTTCTTGTTATACTGCCGGCACATTCGGTCAGCGTAAGCTCTATGCCGATGTTCAGCATCTAACCTAGTTTCATCTAGGCTTTCTAGTTGGGAAAGACGTGCGTCTCTGTAAGCATCTTCATCAAGAATCCCTTGTAGTGAAATGCGGAGACTGGGTATTTCGACCTCAAGTGGGAGAACTGCTTCTGCCCCAAATACTAGTGAGAAAGGAGTTGCTCCCGTTGGTGTTCTTATTGAGGTTCGGTGGGCCCACAAGGCCGGATATAACTTCAAATGCCAATCTCGCTTGTTTTCTTTTACCGTTTTAAGGAGAATGGCTTTCAGCGTCTTGTTTGTCACTTCAGCCTGTCCGTTGGCTTGAGGGTAATACAAGGAAGCCGTATGATGGCTTATCTTAAATTTATTGCATAGCTCGTGAACCTCTTCATTCTTAAAAGAAGTTCCATTATCGGAGATAATGATTTGCGGGATACCGTACCTACAAATGATTTGGTTCAAAATGAACTTGGCGATTACAAAACCAGGTACAGTAGTAAGAGGCATAGTCTCTACCCATTTGGTAAAATATTCAGTGGCCGTGATTATGAAATTATGGCCGTCTGTGGATGAGGGAGAGAATTTCCCTATCAAATCTAGGCCCCATGTAGAAAAGGGCCATGGAGTAGCGATTGGTTGCAGAGCTTGTGCCGGCATGTGGATCTCATGGGAGAATTCTTGGCACTTATGACACCTGCGTACAAACTCTATCGCGTCATGTTCTAGAGTGGGCCAGAAATAGCCCATTCGATGTATTTTTCAAGCGATGGCATGGCCACCGAAGTGGCCTCCACATATTCCACTGTGAGATTCATGGAGAATATTCTTGGATTCCTCCGTGTCGACACATCTTAGGAGCATTCCATCAAATGCTTTTTGATAGAGCACCTGCTCTATAATGACGTATTTAGCTATGATAATGCGTAACCGCCTTCTTTGTTGCGGTGTAACTCCTTTTGGGTACGTATGGTCCATGATATAATTAATGATATCAGTGTACCAAAGACACTCAAAGATAGGAGGTCGGGTTTCGATGTAGTATACACACTCATCTGGAAAATCTAAGTCTACTAGATTGCCTCCATCTAAAGGGTTGTCAGCTAACCAATTTGCAATGATTTGTCCTTTAACTGACTTCTGGTTTATAAACGTTAATTCAAATTCTCCCATTAGAGTTATAAAATGTCCAGCCTTTTTAGATAAGGATCCTTGTGTGAGGAAATTTTGTAAGTGGTCTGTTTTTACCATGACCCTTGTTTCTTGGTTCAGCATATAGTGTCTTAGGCATTTGGTTGCAAAGACTATGGCGAGACATTCTTGTTCTGCTTGTGTATAGCATGTTTCATAGTCGAGCAGTGTTCGGCTGATGAAATAAATCACACGTTCTCTCTTGTCATCGTCTTCTTGGGCTAACATACAGGCCAGCGAGACATCGGTAGCTTGTGAATATAGAATTAACAGGTGATCTAGCTTAGGTGGCATTAGCGTAGGTGGTGACAAAAGGAAACGCTTAATCGCATCAAAGGCTTCATTGCAATCTTCACCCAATCAATGCTATAGTCTTTCTTGAGTAAATTGTGGATTGGATGGACGGTGAAGCTTAAGTCCGGATGAATCTCCGGATTGCACCTGACTTTCCGAGAAATGATCGATTCCAGATTCACTCGAAGGTGGGACCATTTGAGGACACCAATTTTGGTTGGATCAACATCTATCCCTCGTGATGATATGATGTAACCTAGGAGCTTTCCTCCTGTTACGCCAAAGATGCATTTCTCTGGATTTAGTGTGACTCCGTATTCTATTAGGCGTGAAAGAATGATGCGGAGTACTTCCGGATGGTCACAACGCTTCTTGGCCTTAGCCAACAAGTCATCTACGTAGGATTCCATGATTTTATGAATTAAATCATGGAATATATATGTCATAGCTCAGCTGGTATGTAGCACCAGCGTTCTTGAGACCGAATGGCATAACAGCGTAGCAATAGGTTCCCCAAGGAGTTATAAATGTAGTTTTAGCTTGATCTTGCTCAGATATTTTGATTTGATTGTATCCCGAGAATCCATCCATGAGAGACAAAAGTTCAAACCCAGCTGTTGCATCAACAATGACATCGATAGATGGTAACGGGAAGTCATCCTTAGGACATGCTTTGTTGATGTCTCGGAAATCTATGCAGATGCGTATCTTTCCATTCTTCTTGAGAATGGGAACGATGTTAGATACCCATTGGGAGTAGTCGACTGGTTTGATGAATCCTACTTGGAGGAGTTTTATTACCTCCTCCTTTACCATGAGAGCTACCTTGGGCTTCATGGGTCTTGATTTTTGTTTAATTGGCTTTGCATCTGATTTAGTGATGAGGTTGTGCACCCACAATGTGCAAGTGCAACTCTGTCATTTCCTTATAATTAAATGCAAACGCCTTCGATGTTCTTTGAGGATCCGCGTATGTATTTCCACTTCTCTCGGGGTTAAGGATGATCCTAATTTCAAGATTTTTGGTTGGCGTCATCCTGTCCCAATGTTGACATTAATTGTTTCTTCGATCAAAGAGGCGTTACCCTCTTCAAACTCGAGGTGGTCTTTGGAGGTAAATCCAAATCATCCCCATTTTCTACTGCGTATATGCTAGGTTCCATTTGTGAGGGAAGATCCATTACAGGATTTTGAAGCGGGAAGACGAATGTGGAATTAAGGATAAATCTAGCATATGATAGGAGAGATGTAGTGCTGCATAGGCGTTTAAGTAATCCAAAGTGGCCATATCACTATCAACATGGTTTAGGATGGTAGATTCACTTCCGCTTGGAAGGGGAGTTATCATTGTTTTTATCAATGGTTCATCACGAATGGACACCGTGTAATGGGTATCTTCTAAATCATTGCTTGGCGTAAAACGTGATGTTGAAGTTGCTATTGAATTGGCGAGAAGATTTTTCTCTCGCGGGATTGCTTCAATGGATATGAAGTTAAGCACCTTGCTCAAATCTAACACGGCTTCTTTGTAAAGCTGCGGGTGTTCGGCTTTGGTTCCGTATACTTTGAAACTTGGTTTGTCACTAATTGCGAGTCTCCCAAGACTCGATGTTATCAATACCAATTATTTTGGCTAAGGTAAGGCCAAGGAGGAGGGCTTCGTACTCAGCGCCATTATTTGTGCATTCAAAGTTTAACTTAAAGGCAAATGGTAGGACTTTCTCTTTGGGTGAAGTAAGAATTATACCTGCCCCCGCTCCATAACGGCATTTAGCTCCATCGAAATGGAGAGTCCAATATTTAGCTGGGAGTATAGATGTTGGGGTATCTGTTGTGTTTGCGCACTCTACTTCTACCATGCAAAGGTCCTCTGCTGGAAGGGAACCAACACCTAGGGAATATCCTATGCCTACTGAATCGAATGGTAAGAACATTGGTAAATCTTGTTCTATTAATTCAACGATTTTTGCAGTAGTCCCTAATGATACCATTTCTTTAGCCTTATCTTTGGGGGTTGGGGTTGTTTTGGCTATGCTGATAGTTTCAAGATCCGTCGTAGGTACCAAATTTTCCTCTGGTTTTGGGCCAGTGGGTTTATTGAGTTGGTTTGTTGGAAGTTCAAATTCTGAATGCACACCTGGTCTTTTCTTTAAATCAGCTAGGTGTAAATCGAAAGGTTTTGGATCACCTTTGGCTACAAACACCTTTCCTAGATGCAGGAATCTTACCTCTTGGAATAACGTAGAAGGGATTGCCTTCATTCGGTGTATCCATGGTCGGCCGAGGATCATATTATAATTAGTTTCCCGATCTATAATATAAAACTCAGTCAGGATTGTTTTGGGTCCTAAGGTGACTGGTAGTATTATAGTTCCTATCGAAGTGGCTTTAAGGCTATCATAGCCTCTCAATGTATTTCGAGTGGTGGAACAATTTGTTTCCCCATATCCTAGTTTTTGGAGGAAAGAGAAAGGGACTATGTTAACTGCGGCCCCATCATCAACCATTTCCTGTTTTACGTAGTTATTATAAACCCATACTTGTAAGTGTAAGGCTGGATCGCCTCGGCGTGCAATCTCAGCGTCTGTAGGCATTTTACTTATTTTGAATATAAATTCGACATCCTTGTCCGGCTGCCCCGGAGGGTGGATATCAAAATCTACGTGATTTACTTGTGTTTCAGGAGGTGGAGTGATGTTAATTAGATGACCTAGACCTAATGCTTCTAAAAGAGCAGCTCTGTGAGGAGGAGAGTTCTTTAGTAAGTCCAAAAATGAAATGTGTGAGAAGGTCTTTGTTAGGTCGCTAATTAAATTGTAGGCACCTATGGGTTTTTCTACTATTTGTTGACTCTTATCCGTTTCTGGCGAGTGACTTGGGCTTGGTTGAGAGAAATACTCTCATGTTCTTGTTATAGCTTCGATAGGTAGCTCAGCATCCAGTTTAACCAAACTGACTATCTTAGGTCTCGGTTGACTTCCCAATTGTGGCGCAACTGATGGATTTAGTGAAGTCGAGGCTTCATGATCATTATTTCCGTCATTGCACCCTTGTTCGTCCCAGTTGGATTTATTCTGTTATTATCATGATTTGGGAGTGGATCGTTAAAGATCTTGAGGGGAGCATTCTGAGGGGAAACTGCCCCTACAAGCATGTTTGGTGGTGATGACACGGGATCTGCCAAAAACAAATCTGTGAAGAACTGTCTTTGTTCTTCTGGCAAACGTTGCATGAATTTATTGTAGTCACGACACGTTCTAGTATCATGACCCCGAATTTTGTGGAAACCACAATAAGAATTGGGATTGTAATTCCTGTTCGTTGGTTTGGTGTATATTGTGGCCTAAAATTCTAATCAAACTGTTGCCTATTAGGATTAAAATTTTGCATTTGTTGTTTCTGGCTTTGACTTTGGTTTTGATAACCAAATGAGTTTTGGCTTGGCCCTTGTATGGGATTTTTCCGTTGTTGTTGTTGTTGTGGATGGTTAAAATCCACTGTATTGATTGTCGGGGTAAAGTTGTTGTTTCGTTGGTTGTTTGTTTGTGATGAAGTATTGACAACATTTACCTTCTTAGGCTGATCGGTTACTCCATCAGTTGTTACCCCGTGATTTTTGTTAAGGATTTTAGGTCCTTGATTGACATTTGTGGTAGTATTGTAACGCTCGTTTGGAGGTGATTAACCTCCCATTTGTTCCATATGTCTTACGACCATTATCTATCGCTGCTTGATCTATTCAAGAGCACTCTCAAGTACTTCATTGTAAGTTCTTAGTGGGAACTTCTCGGACTTCTTCCTTCACCTCTCTCGAGAGAATGAAAGAATAAATCACATAGTTCCATCTCGATCCATATTTGGAGCACTTGCTGAAGAATAAAGAACTGTACGCCACCTCTGGATGAAATGGGCGACTGATTCGTTGTGTTCTTGTTTGATGTGTAAGAACTCCCTGATTCCTGTTCTTAACAATTTGTTCATGTCAAATGCCTTAATGAACTCAGACACAATTTGTTTGAATGAAAGGATGGAAGCCTCAAGTATTCTATAATACTAGTCGAGAGCAATGCCTTCCAAGGTTTTGGGGAATATTTTAGCAACAACCCCATCCCAAGGGAGTAGTTTGCATATGGCTGTAGCGTAAGCTTTGATATGCGCGTTTGGATCTCCCTCACCTTTGTACTTGGGTAAATCGGGAAGGGTCTTGGAAGCATGACGCTTCGTATGGCGAAGTCTAAGGGCTCTTTCAGATATTCTGAATAAGTCCCTATCGCATAGGTTTCGACCATTGATGGTGGTTGCTGAGGGAGTGGCGGTGGGATAGGTTGTTGATATGGTGTAACGTATGCATTGGCAGGGGCATAGGGAAGTCCCTGTGTTTGAGCAAACATGCCGGGAGAGGAGAACATATCTCCTTGTGGTGATTTGGAGTACATGTTTAAGTATGACGGGGTATTGTCTAGTAATGGATTGTTTGATACTAGACCGGGAGGAATGGTGTTAGAGATGATGGGCCTTGTTGGCATTTGTTGTGGATATTGAGGAGGCATGCCTAACGTGCCTACTCCTGTGAGGAGATCTACTTGGCTAGGGTGGTATGGAGGATTGGAACTTCCTGCTTGCATGAACTGAGGATTTTGACTTGCTTGAGCAAGTTCTAACCCTCTCACTTTTTCTACTAACGTTGAAATGACTTCATTTGGTGAAGTCACGGTGCTTTGCCTTAGCGGCGTTTGTTGTATACCCTGGTGTTGTATAGGCATGTGATATCCTGATATGAACTGGCTGCTATCTTGCTAAGTTTCTCTGAGAGTATTTCCTATATGCAGTGGCATAGAGGTATTTTCTTGAAAAGAGACCTCGGGTTGTGTTTGTAAACCTCCTATAGATGGGTACATACCCGAGAGCATTGTTCACTCCTAGGATAACGTATTGACTGTTCATCATCTAAGACCAGGTATGGGTCTGATTGTCTACTAATTTGTGGTCTAAGCAATACCTGAGGAGATGACCCAGATTCTCCAGTGAACGTCATATTGTTCGAGCCTGAAGGCTCTGTTTGTTGCGTTCGAGGGGGTTGATCTAACTCCTCAGTTTGAAAGGACGAGCTATATCTGATCCTTGGAGTTTGTGCTGACAACTGATTAGTTGAGTAGTTATCGCCCCATATTGAGAGCGAAGGTGATGATTGTCTATTCTTTTGGGTGTAGTATGCCTCAAGACCCAAGAGGGGTCTGCCATATGCATCGAATCCCGACATATTCGGGGGGTATATGAATACCCGCAGAATAATGGGAAGGAGCGAAGGTGGTTTGTGAAAGGCTAATGAGGTGGAGAAGATGAAAAGGTATACTAAACTTGGAAGAACACGTGATACTATGACTCCAGAAGAGAAAGTAGGAAGTTTACGTCAGCTTCACTAATTTTGTTTGTTTCACATCGGGTTCACCAATTTTGTACGCCGGAAAAGTGACAAGCGAGCGTGGGAATCTATAGGCAACTCTTCCGTGTACCCGACCTCCCAAGGTCATGCCGAGACAGCCAGTGGGGATGGAATATGCATGGGATGCAGATAAACTAGTTAGGCAATCTAATATCTTCGATGCGCACTAGTGGAATTTGTGAATCTAAGGCAAAGAAGGCCCTTCTAACTTGGACTGGTGTGATAGATCGATCAGTAAGGATGACTGCTCGAAGGCTCCAATCAATATCAAGCTCAGCATGATTCGATCTATGGGTTGTGGAATACGTGGAAAATGACTGGGATAGTTTTCGTACGTCTCCGAGATAAGGTCATATGGTGGATGGTGAAATACAATTGACTCTACGGACGATTTTCGGCCTAGTCCAAAATTCTCTAGATTCGTTAGCCGCTTTATCTAATAAGGACAATTTTTCAATGATGATGGGTGGAAGTGGAGTGGATTGGAATACTAGTGTGCGTAGGCCAGTGTTTATATCTGATTGACTTGTGGATTCGTTGGGCTGTGGGATCTGTGGATCACAACCGTAGACTCTTGGTTGTTGCGGTCCTGCTATGGTCATGTACGAAATCAAGTCCTAATTCCTAGTATCCAGTTATCATACGCTTTCTCAGCTTCTATGTTTAGGACCAACAACTGTGTGATTTTCTCAGAATATCTCACAGGCATTCTTGCAACCTGGATCCTTAAACTAGTATCTATGTCTGTGAGAGTGTCTCCTGTACCTAGCTGTGGGACCAAAGGATCACAACCAAAGGTTTGTTCTCTTTCGAACCCTTCTACAGTCATGTGAATGCTTTGCCTAGGGCAATCAGAAGTCGGTTGATTTGACCAAAACGTGTGTGCTTGGTCATCTTCTATATTTAATCCCCTCAACGGGGAGTTGATCCGTCAGTAAATCTGTTGTTGTTTGGAAGATTTGTATTCTAAGGTTGGTCTATGTCAACTATTCCGTGATGAGGTTGGGTTGAGGCACGATTGGCTCAAATATGTATTGCACTGGGCTCCCAAGGTCTCGTGATTGTCATACAAAATAAAATATAAATTTAACTGTAACAAAGCAAATTCTAACTACTTGGGATAAATCTAAAACATATATAACTTCTATTTTTCTAAGAAACCTTTTAAGAATTTAAGAAAAGCAACTATTTAAACGTATCTAGAAATAACAACTAAATAACAATTTAAAACAAAAAAAATAACCGAGTGTAGTTATTTGTCTGTGTAATTTGTAGATTTATTCTAAACAAATGAAATAGCTCATCTATCTGCAAGATTCTCGATCCTACCTCGAAGTTAGAGTGAATCATAGTTTCTCAAAACTATCAATCCTCATGACTTCCCCTGGAAATATCGAGAATAGAATTCTTGAAATGAAGCAATTAACTACTTTATTTGATATGATTCTAACTAGAACTTTGAAAGTTAAAACACTGGATTCCAGAACAATAGCGAATCGATGGTGTGTGTGATCTTGTCCCCTCGGTGTGATCTCCTTGTTCTTTCATGTTCACGTGGATCTAAAAAGCATGTAATGCTAGCATTGAAGCAGTAGATATTGGGACAAGGACAGCTCAGAATGCAGACTAAAAATGTGAGTAGGAGAGGGATAGCGCAAGAGTACAGAGCTTGGCTTATGCAATTCCTAGCGGGATTTTACTGCGAGTCATGCAACATAAAGCGACCAGAACCTGAAACTATCCTGTTTGAAGAGCAAAACCTGCAACTTTAATGGCTTCCTAAGCTATTCTACTCCAATGGATTGGATAAAACAACAACACCGTTTGCACAAGCTGGATATGTGGCTTACCAACAGTTGAACAATGCTAACTAGACATATAATGAACTAAACCAAGTACTCTAAGCAAAATTAAAGCTAAGTCTAATGCAAAGAGAAATTCAGAGACAAACTTCAGGGCACTGGGTGAAATAACAACACTGCCTGCACAAGATGGATATGTGGCTTACCAACAGCTGAACAATACTAACTAAACATGCAAATGAATTGAAACTATGGCTTCTAAACAAGATAACAAGCTGAACTACTGAAAATGAGGAGATGAGAGCAAAATATCAGACCATTTGCTTGAGCACAAGCCACTTATTTATAGCTCTCCATTCACCCAAAGATCAAAACCAAATTGAACTCTAAAAACTATAAACAAAGGCAAAACACTATTCCAGGGGACCAAAAACAATTACCTTACAAGGTGGGCAGAAGCAGCCCCTACAAAGGATTGTACAGAGCTAGGTTTCTATGGGAAAATATTATTACAAGGTATGGATTCCCTTTAAGTTTGACCAGTGATAGGGGCACACACTTTCTAAATGAGACAATCAGAATTTTATTGGATGAATTCATGATTGCACACCATAAGACTACAACATATCATCCTCAGGCCAACGGGACTGCTAAGGCTTTCAAAAAAAAATTGAGCTAGATATTGACCAAAATCTATGATGTTGGAAGAAAGGATTAGGATGATAAAGTATCTGCAGTGCTTTGGGAATATCACACAACATATAAAAGGTTGAACAAAGCCACACCATTTCAATTAGTGTTTGGCGAAGCAATTCTTCCTATGGAATTCATGTTACCATCTTTGTGTATTACACGCTGGAGGTCTAGCTGATGAGCAAGCATTAGAAGAATGGATTGAAAATTTAATCAAGTGGATGAGTGATGAGAAATAGAACATTGGAGTAAAAAGAAGAAAATGTCGGGAAAAAAGCCGGCATGACAGCACATTAGGGTTGAAAGTTCACAATTAGACAGATGGTGCTCCTTTATGATTCTAATTTTTACACCATCCAAGAAAACTCAAAGTACATTGGTTGGGGTCATATGTTATCACTCACATAATTAAAATAGGTGCTTGCCAATTAGAAGCACTTGATGGAACACTATTACCCGGGTACTTCAAAGAGAGTAGGCTGAAGCCCTACTATAAATAAGTCTTCTTGGTGTTTTTAATGAGGAAGTGTTTCCATTTAGATTAGGTTTTTAATTCTTTGTTTCCTTAATGTATTTCCTTATTTGCCACTATGCTTTGTCAATTTAGTTGGTTTTTTTGTATAATAAGATCGTTTGCACACGGACGTAAGCTAATTACTATTTGAAGCATTTATATGCGCAGAGAGAATTTGCCACATACCCTTAGTGTGGGCTGGTTATTGATATCAAGGTATAAGACAGGTTGAAAAATAAGTACACATGAAAGGAACAAATTGTTACGAGTTCTATTCAAGTTGGAGAACTGAAAAAAAGATATTCCTTCTAGAAAAGATGACCATAGCTGGAGATAAATGATGGAACAAGTATAACGTGAGGTAAGCGGAGGTTGTGAAGACTACCAGTGGAAGGCACAGTGATGAGGTACTCAGTGCATGGAATTGAGTTAAAGAGAAGTCTATATCCAAAAGGTAGGAGGGTGTGCTAGAAGGTTATGACTAGGGCATGAAGATGTACCGCACTGAGAAAATGGAAAAAAATGATCACTTAATGAGGATTGTTGGTAGGTGAAGGAGCATTAAATACACTAAATTTTGAAAAACTATAAAAGGATGGGATGCGAGTTCATTTTTATCGTTACAATCATGATCATTTTAAAAGAGCCAAGTGTGACCGAGCTGCAAGAAGAGTATTCAAGTACGAAGAGTGTGAATCAAGATGTGACAAGAAAATATATGCACAGATGAATCTTACATACCCAAATGTGAAGGATTTGAGTGAAGCAAGGCGTTGAAAAAGAGTTAGGGCACGTAATTTCAACTAGGGCATGTTGAATCAAGATAGGGTTTGGGTTTGCACGTTGCAGGAGATAGAAGGTGAGTATTTGAAGTTAGAATATTACAGGTTATAGATGGCACCAAAGAAATCACCTACCATAGGAGCTAAGGGGAAGAATAAAGTGGAAGTAGAGGTTGAAATGACTCCTGAGAGTAATTTCTCAAAAATGTAGTATCCGGAGGGTGTGATTGTGGGTTAAGAATGGGATTCCCACATCCGTAAGAGCAAGATTAGTGATTACAACCATCGTACACCGAAAAACAAGAAGGAGCTAGATGCATTTTTAAACACAAAGACAAATAAGTGCAAAGTAGAAGACATTTAGGTGTATGACGCGCTAGGAGAATTTTTTGAAGAAAATTGGAGTTTACCAGTTGTATGAGCTCCCCTAATTTGGAAAATATGAACCCTTGTACCAGTGGTTGATGAGCAGGGTACATGAATATTTTTTCTACTTTACAGGATGTAGGGTAAGGATCATAGCCACGTTGATCTCAACAGTAATAGGGTTGAAAGGCACAGGGGTAGATCTAAATGGTGATTTAACTGATAAGGCCGAAATCCTAGAGATAAGGAAGGAGTTGGGGTATACCAAGGGTCCACGTGGCATGGACATTGATAAACTAAAGAAGTACCCAATCATACAAATAGCTGCACACTTAGTAACAAATTTGAATGACCAAGAAATATGGTCACAAGTAAACATAATGTGGCTACACATTGTGAAGAAGATGTCACAGGAGTGACTTATAACATCTCCAGTTACATCGTGGAAACTATCATTGAATAAGTGCGCACGAGAGAAAATTAGTTTCGGGACTGTTCTATTGTCTCTGGTGTTTATGGAAATCAAGGTGCCTGATGGGCCAAAGGAGAAAATATGGGAATACCCTATGGAGAACAAGTCACTTACGAAAATATTTTGCAAGTACTTGTGTAAAGGATTAATGAGCGGACCATTCAAGTAGAGGGCGGAGAAGTGGTATGATAGAGTTCGCGCAGCGCTCAAGAAGAATGGTGCATACCTAAGGAGTTACCTTCGGTAGTAGGGAAGGTAGTGTAGTTCGCGATATACCAGCACTTTTGCATCACGTGGTTCACCATGAAATATGGGGCTTGGATCCCATGGTGTAAATTATGATATGCCTTCATAGCACGATATTTCTAGGCATCAGTTCATCAGTTTTTGGATGTGCACCGCCTAAGCTTCAATGCAGACAAGGTAGATTACAACTACCATACACTGAGAAATACATATGTATATCCAGGATGGACTGCCTATATTGAGAGGCTAGTCTCATATGTTATAAGCATGAAGCCTGTAAGCTTGACAATTGGGGAAACTAAAAAGCGGCGCTTGGGTACCTTCAACTCAAGCCCAAGTGGAGAACAATAAGTATGTGGAGAATGAGTTCACGCTCCCAGGCCACCAAAAGGTAAGCATACAATGGAAAATGTTCCAGCACCTAATCCCACAGAGACAATAGAAGTAGATGATGAAGAAGAGGAGCATGAAGATAGTGGTGGTTTGGAGCACAGAGGTAGGAGGTAGCCTACAAATAGGGTAGAAGCTAAGCATGTGACTACTCCACCCCACCACAAGAGGGAGATGATGAGGACTTGGATGCTATAAGGAGAGTGTCATTTCAAAAGGGTATTCAAAAGAACCATAACCCAAGGTGCTACTCCACAATCAGTGCATAGATCACCTCGACTCTCTCCATAGAAGGAGACAATTGAGAAGAGAAGGAGAAAGTTGAAGCTAGATGTGGAGAAAGAGTCTGAGGAAAGCGCTCCCGAATATCCTACACCTCCAAAGAACATGGAAGAGCCAAAGGATGAAGAAATGAAGGATGGAGAAGAAGGAGAAAAATAGGTAGGTGAGATAGTGTAAGATACTACTTAGGGCATAGCAGAACAAGCTCTAAATCTTGACGCTCAAGTTCCTAAGGGGCCAAGATTGAAAAGAACAAGTGGAGAATATGTTGCACCAGTCATGGGCTATGTTGAGGACACATGTAAAATTATCCACACTCATTTTCAAATCACAATGACACCAAAGGATTTGTATGGGTGGGAGCTGATGGATGAAGATATGGTGACCTTGCGCACAAGGAAGTAGTTGTCATGGTCTATGCACACACATGAATGAACCATACTTTGATGTATGTGAAGAGCCATGTGTATCAAGAAGGTTGAAGAAGACACCTCAGGACATCCACATAATAGTAAAGCCTATTGTTATGTTAGATGAATAAGTGAGTAATGCTTTGGTGAAAGTCTCGACAAAGAGGTGGCACGACGAAATGTGGATAAGGCTGCAACAATTAGGGCGCTAAGAGAAGAAATCAAAACTAAGGATGTAGAAATAGCATGCCTAAAGAAAGAAAAGGACTTGGAGCAAAATAAGAATAGTGCATTTATAAGCATGGTAGAGGAAATTGGAGACTTTTTCCTAAAGGTGAGACCACACCTGGAATCCAAGGTACCAAAAAAGTTTCCTTCAGCGATGCATTATGTACGTACCTTGGTGGACTTGGTGCTTGAAGATGGACCTTTGTGCATGCCAGCACCAAAGGATCCAAAGACATGGAGCGGAGAGGGAAAAAGCTTTGGTGATGAGGAAGATTGCATCATATGAGGAATTGCTCTAAAGCTTGCAGGAGGAACTAAAGAAAGTAGATCAAGCGTTGAATATTTGTACAGCCCCAGAAGCCGTTATAAGAACCATGACCATTATAGAAGAAAATGAAGTCCTAAAAGCCATGAAGGATGATACCTTAGGTCACGCGGAATGATTAGTGCTTGTCAAGAAGAATCTCGAGGCCCTTACAAGCAGCACAAGAACCACACAAGGAAAGGCTAGATGAGCTTGGGAAACTCATCACGTAAAAGATGGACTTATTAGAAGGAAGAATGACTGTAATGTCCAAAGCATTGTTTTGGTCTTGCAGAACGAGAAAGGAGAGATTGCACGAGATGAGCTAGAGTCAATTATAGTAGATATCCCAGAAAAGGTAGAGGTCATGCTCAATGATTGGCAAACTTTAGAGGCAGAAATAAAAGAAGAACATCTAGAATTGATTCTTCTAGTTGAAGTAAAAGATGCTGCAAGGTAAATTTATTATTTTATTCATAATTTTTTTTTCTATTCTTCTATTCATATTCTTTGATTCATTTTGGAGATAACCATTATCGGGGCGGCAATGCAATTAGTGTGGGGTAATGTTGGTCAATCAAAATATGGCACTTAGAGAAAAACATACAGAAGGTTTGCGTAGAAGAATAGAGCGCGTTCAAAGGCGTGGAAGGGTCAAGAAAGAATCACGCATAAAGAAGAGAGATAGATTTGGGACTTAGCCATTTTCATGTGTATGAGCTATTTTTGGAGATAGCGTGCCAAACACATAAACCGGTTAAAGACTTACATGACATGCATTGGCTATTTTTGGAGGATCGGCTATAAAGCACTTTGCATGGGTACAGGATGGGAGTGTGACCTATTTTGGGATTAGATAAGCAAAGTGAAGGGAAAGTCCCCACCCTTATAAATATGTATTGGTCTATGTAGTATGAGATATAAAGAGATAGATATAAGTATGAGAGTGAGAGTAGAGTTAGTATGAAGTTATGTTGTCAATTTCTATTACACACATAAGTGTATACTACTCAAGTTATTGTAAGGAAGCTTATGTGTATTACTGCATTTAATATAATGGATGTTATAGGTGAATCAAGGTTTTAACCATGGTTTTGGTTTATATCGCATAAATGATTTCGCTTATGTTTGTCATGTGATTCATGATTCTTTAAGATATAGATCTGGATATGCTCGTAGAATGTTATAAATTAATCATGGATCTAAATATATTAAGTCTTCATCATGCTAACCTCCAAAGAACAACAACCCTAAATAGGGGCCTAGTATCTTTGCACACTTCGGGTGAGCACTCAATCTAGGTTGAGTGATGTGCCAATGTGCCTGGGATTTTACTGGTGAATTATAGGTGCATCAACATCAGTAGCATCCTTAGATGCTACCGGCTGGAAAGCAGTAGCAGACAATGGTAGTCCCGGTAGTAGTCAAAAATTCTACTGTTGGTAGCAATTTTTGTGTTATTGGTCGGTTGCACAAAGGTGATGATGAAGAGCGATCCGGTTGATAAAAATGCATCAAGTAGCACTTGTACATATGCTACCAACTGATAATATATTTTAAGCTACCTGTTGGTAGGTAGGGAAATAATGTTAGTGACCGCTTGCATTTATGCAACTAGACGACACGAGGAAGAAAGTGCTACCATTCGGGAGTAGAAAATATGTGCAACCGGACAATCGCAAGAATGAACTGTGCTTTAATGGAAGTGATACAAGGTTTTTCAACTTCCATTTTAATGAGGTATGACATCTAGGACTGCTCATGTAAAAAAGTACCAATTTGTATGGCCTCCCATACCTCTTCAATGAAATTTGTCAGTTGGTGAGGAAATTTCAAGGCTCTTCTTCTATATATTGTAAAATTCACCTCATTTTGAGGGGATTCATTCTTTTGCAAGGAACTTTGTCAAAATTGTTCCGAGCTATTGTGAGCTAAAGGCCTCAAATTTGGGCTTATTGTAAAGGATTTTTCCTTGTGCCTATATTGTAATGGATTGTGCATGTTTCTAAGCAATAAAATCAGTTTTTGTGGATTTTCTTTCCCTAATTCAGTTATATTGCATCTTTTTCCTTTCATTATGTTATAGGTATGTTGTGTATGTTTATATCTCTTTATAGGCCCTTTAATATGTTGTACTTTATGAATCTAGGTAACTAAATATTTTTTAGCTTGTGGCGCTTCTACTCACCCTCCCTCAGTTTTTTTACTCCCTATTGTTCACTCACTCAGAGTGTCTCACTCCTTTTCTTGGTGCATCACCTTCACTTAAATTATATTTACTTTTATGTATCCTTCTATCCATGTCCCCATGGAAATAATTAGGGTAGGATTATATTATTTTTCTATTCTCTCGCACTTTGGAGAAGTTGGCACTAGGTTAGGAGAAGAATTCGGCTTTATCTCGGAGGATTATCCTACCGGTAGGGTCCCACATTACAGGATAATTCCATGTTATACATACTACATTGATTGCCTCAAATACAAATCATAAGCAATTAGGGGTGCTATAATTTTGTGATAACATTTTTGGCACGCCCGGTGGGGAACAAGTCAATACTTCCATTTTATCAAGATTGGGTGTGTGTCTTGATGAGATTCCAGCCTTTAAAGGATTTGCAACAACACATTTGGTGACTCTAACTATAAAATCAACTGTTTTAGCAACACTAGTGGCCCATGTACATGAGAAGGATCCAAACTCAGTCCAGATCAAGAGAAGAAGGTGTCTTTGAATACTTGCAGTTATCGCTAGGAAGAGGAAGGAGAGGAAGAAGATTACGAAGGTCTTCATCCATACCAAATAGAACATTATCCACACCTTCACCGGTCAACCCTTCCTTCAAACAACTAGGGTTCTCATGCTAGTCAGGATGGCGCATCAGCCACCACCACCACAAAGATCGCCAAATCTCTTTGTCAATTTCACAAGAAGCATTCCAATAAATCTCAAGACAAAGAACCCAACTCAAAGTGGCTACCTTGAAGAACATCCCATATTTCACTAGGGAGAACCATATGGACCCCAATTGATCACATCCAAGACATTACAAATGTTTGTGCCATTCATGAGATTGTTGATATGGATGTAGTAGTCAAACTTCTTGCCTCTTCTCTCAAAGGTAAATCTTTGCAAAGTGGTTCAGAAGCTTAGTAGCAGGGTCAATTCAGAACTGGAATGAACTATGCTCAAGACTTTATAACCAGTTTGGGGAGAGGGTAGATAATATATCCCTTTTGGAGCAACTGACGATAATCAAGAGAGCACCAAACGAGTAAATGGTTGACTTCAATTTCATATTTCAAAGGATGTGGGATAGGATTCCCATTATGGTGAGACCAACTATTGAAGGTGCATTTCTCTATTTCCTTAAAGCTTTAAATTCTGATATATCTGTTATGATACAATCTATGGGAGGGATAACCTTATCAGGAGCTTATGCCATAGCCATTAGAGCTGAGAATTTCCTCATTCAAGCTAGTAAACTTGCACCTAGGCCACATATGCCTATTTATCCAGAAATGGGGAATCCTAGTTCTAGTCAAGCTCCTACATTAGCCCCTATTCTTGCTCCTAGAAATCAAAGTTCCAATGAGGCTTCCACCTCTTCTCCTAGCACCTCAACTGAACTCTAAGAGGTTATGAAGCAATTATAGAACCTAGGGAATGAATTGGTAACCCTCAAGAGGTAATAAGCCCAAAATTTTAGACCTTATTAGCCTCAAGCCCAACCAAACAGGCCTCCATATTAGCCTAATAGACCTCATGTTCAAGCTGCAAACAAAAATCAAGGAAAACCTCAAGCTGCTAGGCCATTTTAGCCATATAATCCTAATACACCTTCAACATCTCAAGCCTTGGTTCTAGCCCAGAATAACATTGCACATGAATATGAATGGTGTTTTCCTTGTGGTTAACCCCATAATTAGGCAACATGTTTCAATGGTATGTTAAACCAAGCCTTGATGGTAAAAACTATTGGTGTGCCTCAAGATACGAACTAAGAAGAAAATACGTAGCAAAAATTTTCTCAAGAGGAACCTTCTAGTGAGACCACACTTTTGAACTGGAAAGTAGAGGATTTTGTGGTATAAATCAGTCTCCTTCTCATGGGGTAGTAGTCAACATAAGGTGTAAGAAAATAAATATAGAGGGAGGACAATCATCAAACACAGGTGTTGCTCAACCTTCTATCACACCCCAAGGAGTTGGTAGCTTGAATTCAGCCCCAGGTTCACAAAATCAGCCTAGAATGCCCATTATAGCAACTCAGGTATAGGAAAAGGTAGTGTCAAGTAGGGGGCAGCAGAAGGACAACCCACCTTCATTCAATATCATTGACCACATGAAGAAAACAAATGTAATCATCTCTATGTGGGAATATTTGAAAATTCTGGGGCAAAGGGACCTTTTGCAAGTAGCCATAGCTAACTTACCTATCTCAAATGAGTCACCCAATGATCAAGAAAATTTGCTCACTAATGTAGCTCCGCAAGAAGGCAGTTAATGATCTGAAAATAATCAATTTTTTATCTACCTAATCTCGGACCCTTGTAGGCTTTAAATTTTTTCGACAATTTTCTCCTTTTAAGTAATCAATTTAAAATTAATGTAAGACAATAAAGACAATTGCACAATGATTGATTAAGGAGTTCAGAAATTGCCTACGTCTTCAGGTTATTTCGAACCATTCCACTAGTCGAAACTTGTAAGTTATAATAGTACTTTCACAAGAAAACCTAATGGAAACTATTTAGAACCTGCTTAGAAGAATAACTAGACCTTTAGATGACAAGGGTGAAAAATAGCACCTGAATTCCCCTTTTCGCGTATTTGGCAAGCTCTATGGCACCAGCTCCATTGTTCAGAATCCTCCAGTTCTCAATCGGCCTTCCAGACGCTTCATAACACCCTATGGCACTCCGGTCAATATTCTAGGCTTCATAATAATTTGGTGTGGCGCTATGGGCCGACTAGGTAGTATTAATAACTCCTAGTCACAATAATTTTAATTTATTATTGCCTAAAAAATAATAGGTCAATAATAATTAAAATAATAATGCCTAAATAAATTAGGACTTCACACAACTATGTCATTGACATAATATCTAACTCTCCTCTTAGCTCGATCTCCGCCTTCCAAGCTCTAGGAATGAGCTTGTGTTGTCCAATAGAGAGGGGTCCCCTATTTATATTAAAATAGGCCCCTAAAATTTAGTGGAAGGGCCTTATCGGCCAACTCACTACTCAACCAACTCGCATTGGCCGAGTTGGTTGATAACTCGTTTCCACCACCAAGGTCAGGGGATCAAATCCCACCTCACTAATAGCTCGGCCGCGTTGTGTTTGGTCGGGCCACTTTGCATTTGGTGGGGAAATCCCACATTGACCAACGCGAGGGGGTGGATGGTTTTAATAGGGCTCGCTGCCCTATCCTCCTTGTGGCCTCATTCACACCTTATTGCCTTCTTCTTGGGTTGTGCACTATTCTCCCACCAAGTTATGTGGGTTCCATTGGTTCGTTGGAGGACTGTGTTGGCCACTCCATGTGGTGAGTTCTGCACGAGTTGTGGGGTTGGTTGGGTCTACCACCGTGTTGTGGGCTGAGTCATGGGCTCTGCATTGTAATCCTCCCTATGTTGGCTGAGTCATGTGGTATCTCCAACTGAGCCATGTGGCAAATTAATATGCGATCAACTCAGTATGAAAAGGTAACTCGCCGAGCTAGTGGAAATAATACCGAGTATAATGAACTCAGTCAATTCTCAATATTAAAAATTGAAATAACATAGTAACATGGTGAATAATATAAAATTTGACCATATAAGACTATGATATTCAAAATGAAATATGGCTAAGTGGTGGCAAGCCACGTGGTGGCTTGTGGACCCACCACGTCAGCGATAAACTAGTCCACGCAGCAGCTTAGGCTCCTCTATGTTAAAAAAACCAAATTTTACGCTTGTCAAAGACCGGAGGTCGAAAACCAAAAAATGAATCCCTTTTCCTTTTTGCCACATGTCATAGTGTCATTGGTCCAATATTGACCAATTGACCAGAGTTGACTTTCTGTTGATTGAACTTTGACCGGACATAACTAGAGCTCCCGATGTTCTTTTTCATGTTCTCATAGTTGATGGAAATATCTTACAATGATCTTCTTCATTGTCATAGTTTAAGGATGTTTAGGGAACTTTTGATATCAAAAATGATCCCATGATCAGTTAAGGAGTTTAAGAAGGTAAAAACATGAAGCCTCATCCATTTTATATTTCTCTAATTAATAGGGTAAATCTTGTTCACAATTGCATGATTGATTCGAGAGCCAATAGTTTCGTAATACCCAAGCAGATAGCTATTCGGTTGGGACTTCAGTATGAATTTATTTCTAGAGGTTTAGTGTAATTATATGGAATAGAAGTGACAATAGTTGGGGTGATCAAAGGGTTGAGTCTTACACTACGTGCATGTCCTAATGTCACAGTTTTGCAGTAAGATGTGTTAATCATAGACTTGACGCCACTCTTTACATTGTGTTTTTCAAGAGACTTCACCACCAAAATTGGAGGCTATTTATCTATTGATTGGTCCCATATGTTTTTAGGACAAGGTATGGAGCTAAGGTTACTATCAGGTCCAAACCTATTACAAAATTTCATATTGAGCCTCACATACCAAGTCCAATCAATGCCAACTATTCAGCCTTTGATCAAGAATATTTCCCAAGAACTCAGGAAGCAGATACTAAGCTTGGAAGCATTTCGGACTTAACACTGGATGAGTGGGCTCACAAAAGGCATGATTTTGATCCCTACAAGGAGATGGAAGAAGCTGAGTTAGGCATTTATTGTCTACATGAAGAAAATCCACCTCTCCCTAACATCACCAAAATAGATGGTAAAGATGTTAATGAAGTGTGGCAGTTGTTCTTTGACAGTTCAAGGAGTAGGAAAGGAGCTAGAGGAGGTGTGGTGCTTATTTTTCACAAGATATAAAGTACTACTCAACTTTCCATTTTCAGTTTGCATGTTCAAATAATACAAAGCTGAGTATGAAGCTTTGATACATGGATTACATTGGGAAAGGAAAAGGGGTATAAAAACTTGCAAGTGTTTGGGGATAGTGAGTTAATTGTCAACCAGGTTAGAGGACAACATGCTGCTAAGAATGATCTTCTTAAAGCCTATAAGCATCAGGTATGGGATCAAATTGAAGACCTTGAATCATTCAATATTCAAAGCCATACTGAGGAAGAAGAATGAGGTTACGAGATAGGCTTGCGAATGTTGGAGTAATATTTGATGTGGTGGATAGTATCAAGAGGGAAAAATGTAGCCGCATATTCATGTAATTGTGAGGCCAACTATACCAGAAAATAACACAAGTCTGGCAGGTATTTGAGAATGATCAACATATCATTAATTTTTTATAAGAGGAGGCTGAGTTCTCAGCCAAAAATTAGGAGAAATTGGAGCAGCAAAAGTATGAGGATCAAGCGGTGCAGCTACGGAAAAATAAATTGCCAAAGGGTTTACTGACTCTTGAGTCAATATTCAAATCGAATGATCAATTATGAAAAGAGAAGGCCAACATTCATGTAAAAAGGGAAGATTCAGAGCCCATTTTAGTTAGAGAGTGTAAAATGCTCCAAAATTGGCTACGTGAGCACAGATCAAGAAAAATCTGAATTCATACAACTTTTCCAAGAGTTCTCGGATGTCTTTTCTTGGAGCTATGAGGATTTGAAGGGATTTAATCCTAAATTCACATAACACATGATTGGACTGGATCCAGGAGCTAAAGCCATCAGGAAAAAACAAAGTTCGGTCAATCCTCATATAGAGCCTCTCATGAAGAAGGAGTTGAACAAGCTCATTGAGGCAAGCATCATTTTCCCAATCAATCACTCAAGTTGGGTAGTAAATCTGGTGTCGATTAGGAAAAGGAATGGGGAAATCAGGTTGTGCATGGATTTTCAGGATTTAAATAGGGCCTCCCTCAAATACCACTACCCACTTCCTTCCATGGAGCAAATATTGCAGGTAGTGGTGGTTCAGAAAGATTCTCCCTCTTGGATGGATATTCAGGCTACAATTAGGTCACGGTGAAAGAGGAAGATCAATTTAAAATGGCCTTCACCACAAAATGGGACACTTATGCCTATAAGAAGATTCCATTTGGGTTGTCGAACGTCGGAGTAACTTTTCGAGGGATATGGATATGGTGTTCAAAGGTATTTTGAACAAAATATTGCTTGTATATCTTGATGACATCACTATGTTTTCCAAGAATGCAAAAATTCACCTTTTTCACCTCAAGCAGGTATTACAAAGGTGCAAGAGATTCAAAGTAACCTTGTATCCTAAAAAGTGTGTATCCTTAGCACATTAAGGCAAGCTCCTAGGCCACATCATATTGAAATAATGATTGAAAATTGATTTAGAGAGGGTAGAAGCCATCTATGTTAACCATTTCCAAGCCATAAGAAGGCTCTCCAAATCTTCTTGGGGAGGATTAACTTTATACAAATGTTTGTGCCAAATTTTTCCACTCTTGTAACCCCATTAATGATGATGCTGAAAAATAATTTAGCATTCAAATTGATAGTGGAAGGAAAAAGGAGTTTCAAAGCTATCAAGCAAATTAAATCTCAAGCCCCAACCCTCCTTAATCCATATTTCTTCAGAGAGTTATTTCTCTATTCATTTGGTGGTTCGAACACCATCTCTGCAATCTTGGTGTAACAAAATAAAGAAGGACTGGAATAGCCTGTTGCATTCTTCATCCAAAGCCTTTTAGACTACAAGGTAAGATATTCATTCTTTAAGAAGCATGTCCTTGTTGTAATTAGAAGTTTGAATAAATTCAAGCATTTAGTGTCAAATAATAGGATTCATCTACTAGTCACACATGTTGGTATAAAATAATTTATTTTAAATAAGGAACTTATTGAAAAAATAGTTGGTTGGGTAACCAAGGTCATGGAATATGACATTGATATTAATTTCACCAAGTGGTTAGGGAAAGGGACTATGTGAATAGCTATCTTTAGGAAAACATGATGAGTCAGCTAGTAGAGAAGAGACTATTTTGGTGTTACAAGATGATCAAGAGCAATCAGTCGATGCTTCACCTGATCCTTGTTGGACTCAAGATATAGTCCATTTCCTTCAAATAGGTCAATGTCCTCAAGGGATGAGCAAGGCCAAAAGAAGGTATTTCAGGTTTCATTGTATTCCCTTTGCATTGGTTGATGGTATCTTTTTCAAGAAAGATGTCAATGGTGTCCTCCTAAGGTGCATCAAGATAGATTAGATAGAGAAGGTGCTACATGAGTTCCATGATGGAGAAATATGTGGCATTTCACCCCAAGGGTGACAACTCTTATAATCATGAAGGTAGGATATTATTGTCCTAACCTTTTTAATGATTTTTATGCATGGATTAAGAAGTGTAAAAAGTGTGCCTTCTTCATAGGAAAAAATAGGTTAGCAGCCCTTCTAATCTACCCCATTTATGTAAATGAACCATTCATGTAATGGGGTCTAGATTTCATTGGGGTGATTTATCCAAATTCTATCTTGGGCCACAACTAGATCCTCAAAGTCACATATTTATTTCATCAAGTGGATGTAGGCAATTGCACTCAAGGAAGCAAATGAGGCCAGCATACTGGATTTTTATGAAGGGATAACAACAAGATTCGGAGTATCACCACCATTATATCAAATAATGCTTTGGCATTCCTAGGTGCCAAGATCATTGAATGGACTGTTAGGAATGGATTATACCTCAACACCTCATCAAATTATTACCCCTAGGGTAATGGGCAAGCAGAGTCCACAAATAAGAATTTGTTGAAAATCATCAGGAGGACTCTAGATGAAAATCAAAGGACTTGGAACACTAAGTTGAATTCAGCCTTGTGGGCTGATAGGATTACTCCCAAGAGGTCAATAGGGAACTCTCCTTATAGGTTAGTCTATGGGAGGAAGGCAAGGATGCCTATATCCCTTGATTTTCCCACATTAGAGTTTTTGAAGCAGCAAGAATTGGTGGAATTTGAGCCCATAGAAGTAAGGTATGCAAAGCTTATGGAGCTTGAGGAGCTCAGAAATAAAGCTATGCAAGCAATGGAGAAGAACCAGGTCCCAAATTAAGGTGAAATTTGATAAGAAGGAAAAGGCTAGAGACTTCGAGAGGGATACTTGGTCCTAAAATGGGATGCAGACAAGGAAAAATTGGGAAGGCATTCCAAATTTGATGTCATTTAGAGTGGCCCCTACATGGTCACAAAATGTAAAAACAACAATGCTTTCTAGCTATCCAAGTTGGATGGAGAAGAATTGCATATTCCAGTCAATGGAATTTACCTAAAGCATTGTTACTAAAGTGAAATATCTTCCTTATACATATTAGTTTAGAGTTTGTCATTTATCTAAGTTCTTATAACACATTGCATTGTTTTAGTGTAGGGTTGCTTTTGTAATAAGTGCTTGTGTACTCTTTGCATGTTCCATTTGGGATGTGTATGAATTTTATGTTTGTATATAGTTGTTCCTTGTTGTTTTTCACTTTCCATTTCCAAGCAGGATTTGATGATAGAAAAATTCCCCAACAATGTTTCAGAGGTTAAAGGGATGGAATTATCAAGTGTGATGATCAATTTCACTAATTAATATGACTTCATGCCCATAGGATACTTCAAGGTCACTTATCTTTCAAATCTAGCAGTGAGATCACGTCGTAAGTCACCATTTGTTATCTATCTATTACACTCCTACAAAATGGACTAACGTATGAGTTTGGACATCAGCAGTTAATGGAGAATGGTTTGGTAACAGGGTAGTTTGTAGAGAGCTAGAAAACTACGGCGAAGGTCCGAGCCAAAAGAGGAAAAAATGGCAAAAAAATCCGTCAAGTAGCATTTTAAAATGTTACGGTCGGTAGCATTTTTTATGTTACCAAATGGTAGCATGTACGGATGTTATTGCCGATAGTAAGAAGCGGGTCGCAAGTGGAGATATGACGCAAGATCGTCGGTAGCATCCTTAGATATTACCGATCAGTAGCATGTATGGATGCTACCAGGTGATAGCATGACAATGACAAGTGATCAGGTAGTGGTTAAGAATGCTACCGGTTGGTAGTAATTTTTGTGTTAACGGTCGGTTGCACAAATGTGATGATGAAGAGAATTTGGGTGACAATAAAGGCACCGATAGCACTTGTATGGATGTTATCACTAATAATAGATTTTAAGCTATCGGCTAGTGGTGGGGAAAGAATGTTACTAGCCGATCACATTTATGCTACCGGCTGACACCAAAGAAGAAAGTGCTACCATCTGAGAGAAAAAAATAATTGCAACCGATTGAGTGTAGGAATGAACTAGGCATTAATGGAAGCGGTACAAGGTTGTTCAACTACCAGTTTAATGAGGTATGGCACCCATGACTGCTTGTGCAAGAAAAGTACCAATTTTTATGGCCTCCCATACCTCTTTAATGAAATATATCGGTTGGTGAGGAAATTTCGAGGCTCTTCTTCTATATATTGTAAAATTTTCCTCATTTTGAGGGGATTCATTCTTTTACAAAGGAAATCTGTCAAAATTGTTCCAGAGCTATTGTGAGCTAAAGGCCTCAAATTTGGGCTTATTGTAAAGGATTTTGCCTTGTTCCTATATTGTAATGGATTGTGCATGTTTCTGAGCAATAAAATTGGTGTTTTGTGGATTTTCTTTCCCTAATTTGGGTTATATTGCATATTTTACCTTTCATTATGTTACAGGTATATTGTGCATGTTTATATCTCTCTTTGCAAGACCTTTAATTCATTGTGCTTTATAAAGCTAGGGAGGTAAATATTTTTTAGCTTGTGGCGCTTCTACTCACCCTCCCTCACTTTGTTTACTCCCTATTGTTCACTCACTTAGAGTGTCTCACTCCCTTTCTTGGTGCATCACCTTCACTTAGAGTAGATTTACTTTTATGTATCCTTCTATCCATGTCTCCTTGGAAAGCATTAGGGTAGGATTAGATTAGTTTTCCATTCTCTACACTTTGGAGAATTTGGCACTAGGTTAGGAGAAGAAGCTAGATTTCTCCAAAGGATTATCCTACTTGTAGGGTCCCACATTGTAGGATAATCCCATGTTATGCAGATTACACTGATTGCCTCGTATACAAATCATCAACAATTAAGGGTGTTGTAGTTTTTTTATAACACTCATCTCTGTCATTTTGAGTGGTGGCATGATAATTGCTAGTAATTTTTTCTAGGTTTATGTTGACAGTTCCTAAATATTTACTTTCAAACCCCAATGCATGGCCAAGATTTACCTCCATAATGGAAAAAATTCTTCTCTGTTGCCATTTGCAACAATTTCTTTTTTTCCCATCGTAATTCTAGGCACATAGAATGAAAAATTCAGGGTAGGGTAAAACCTCATGGAGCATCATGCATCCCAATTCAACCCCCATATTATCCAACCTTTGAGTTTACCTAATGGGTCTATATATTTACTTTCATTTTCCTTATTCTCATACATGTATCTAAGTTGTGAAGTTCTTGTGCCAATTACAGGATCATAAATATCATGATATTCATCAAGTAATACTAGGGGTTTTAAGCGGTTTAGCATATGGGATTTGGGTTTTACTTTTATTTTGGGCTCTGTGGAAGTAGACATGCTTGGAATTTTGGATTCTAGAATCTAGAAACCCTCAACCCTTATATTGAAATATTTCAACCTTGATATTGAAATATTTCAAAGTGAAGGCTTATATAGTGCTACTTATAAAATAACAATATTTAAAAATCAAATGCAGGATGACACTTACTCGAAAAAATGTATATTTTGAGTTTTACATGGTCCACAACTTCTATGAATCTATTATGCCTTGTTGAATATGTTGCAGTATGCCTTCGAAACAAAATTTCAATGGACGTTAAATATCACCTCGCAAGCAGTAGCACATAACTGTGAATTATTACATCTTTAACTATAGATGTTATTGTTAAATTTAATCTCTTTTAAAATTCCATTTAGTGGATGATAGTTGTCACTTCACTAGGCCTGTTCCAGGAACTTTAATTTGAAATTTGAGTGTATCAATCCTTCGTCTCGAATAGATTCTACACATTTGATCTTAATATATCGAACAATGCAGATTATTTATCACACACGGCTACGTGGCAAGATTTCAAGCCTTATCAAGGAAGAGGCATTCCAAAAACTCCAATCCCACAGAATGAACCAATTCAATAAATTTTTGGTTCCATGGTGTTGGTAAGGTAAGGTAGAGTGAAAGTAAGAAATCCGAAGATGGCATGTGTCATTTTCCTCTTCCGATCGAATGATGCATATTATTTATCAGAAGGCCACGTAGAAGGATTCTGGTCCTCCTCAAGGAAAATGCATTCCCAGAATCCAAGCCCACGAAATGAACCGATTCAATTAAGTTTCGGTTCCTGGTATTGGTGAGGCAAGGAAGAGTGTCGGTGAGTAATCAGAATATGTCACGTGTCATTTTCATGTTCCTCCGAGTGGCCAAGTGTCACACATTCCAGACACTTGAGTGTAAAGGACATGGGACCAAGGAAAGGCATGCAAAAGAAGCTCCAATGCTCTCAATTTAAATGAAATATTTTGGGCCTTATTCTAGTCAAATTCGACGATGATGGTATTCGCTAAACTAGTTCGAGAAGATTTGCCATTCGATTTCCAACTATTTTTATATTTTTACCATTTTTTTCCGAAATAACGAAATAGATTTGAGGATATTCGCCAAAACCACAAAACTGGTTATAGGGATATTCACCACAATTTCTATAAGTTTTTTTGGGGTGTTTCTTAAAATTTTCCCTAGTACAACAACTTTTGCAAGATATTTTGTAGATAACAACTTTGAAAGAAAAATATTTGTGTATGAAAATCAAACTATCAAAAAATAAAGTATTTGCCTAAAATTCAAATACTTGGAGCATACCATGATTTCAGCAAAAAACCAAACTATAGTAATATCCACATGTAGACACTCAAATTTGGTAATTTACACTTTTGGAAACCCTTGATTTTAATGTGCACTCTTGATATGATAAATACATCTTCCCCATTCCCAGTTAGCACTTTTTAGGGTCAAATTTTTAACATGTTTATCCTTGCAAACTTAGATGGTGGCACATTCCGAGAATACAATGCACAAAATCCATAGGAAAACACCAATTGACAAGTTCCAAACTTCATTTTGCATGTATTTTGTCCCTAATCAAGGTTTTATAGTTTGTCTGGTCTTGACCCATTTGTATGGTATTGGAGTGACATGTCTTGTAAATTCAATTTATAATTGACATCTTTCTTTGGTTCGTATACTTCATATGGGTGAGTCTTTCTTAGATAAATCATCTATTAAACCCTATGTAATAAATTCATTTTCTAACCTCGAACTCCTAAGGAAATACACTAGAGAACTCACTTCTTACACTTGAAAAATGTATCCAAATCTCACAATAGCACATCTAACGTCATTAGGGTAGCACCCACATTAGGTATGAATCTAAAAAATAGGTCAATGCAACCATATCTCTCATCTACAAGCACTCAAACATCCTCTCTCTAGCTATTTTAGCAATAGCCAAGTCAAAGCAAACATGGTCAAATATCCAAGACCAAATAGAAGTGGCTAGACTATATGGTACAGTCCTAACTAAGTCAGACGGCCCTAACCCTGGAAGATACACCATTCCAGTTTCAAGTTGTGAAGGTTAGCCAGGTTTAAATATCCCAGTTTCATTGTTTCATAGTCTCATATCTCTCCTAAAATCATCTGAAATCAACTAAGTTCTTCTATACATATGTTTCATGTTTTTGATTGTATGATAGGTTGATTAGTGTTTGCAAATTCTTTCTTATCCTATTTAAGTTATAAATATGAGTTAGTATTCATATTATAAGATTTGTAAATCTACTTTATTCTATCCTACACCTAATTAAATTGACCTAAAATTTAATTTAGGGTTAAATTTTTTGGTGAATCCTCTTTTAATCAAATCCTTAACCTAATCTAGGATCTATTCCTTATGTATTAGGCTTGCTGATATATAAACCCTAGTTGATTCAGGTTTCTTGATATATGATTGTTCTCATCGGTTGGTGCTTTAGTTTTCTCATCTTCATGGCTTCTTCTCTTTCTTCATCAATCACTCTCGATAAAAATGTCAAGAATTACCCTATTTTCCCAAATATCTTCACCAACCTTTGTCATCTCCGCCTTCATCCCAATACCTCTCTTGACTATGTCCAGCTACGGTACTTGGACCTTTCTCCTTCCAATATGAACCCATATCTTTTATCTTTTATGAGTTTCCTCCTCAAGATATCATTGATAGTGGTCTCTTGCTTTATGTGTAAGTCAATATCCATAATAATTTGATCAAACATGTTTTCATTGATAATGGTTTGGCCTCAACATTTACAATATTTCCTTTTTACATCGTTTTGGTATTCCTACCAATGATTTATCCTCTTATTATATTAGTATTTATGGATTTTATAATGTACCACATCAGCCCCTCATCTAGATCACATTGCACATCACTTTAGGATCCCGCACCCTACCCACCCCATGCCATGTTATGCCCAAGTAATCTCAGTTATAATTTGCTCTTAGGACATCCCTTGATTCATGTTATATACGCAATACCTTCACTTCATAATTGTCTCAATTTAACTTACCAAGACACCATTTTCTCCATCAAATTTAATCATATTCCTTTCAAATTTTGTGTTAATACGAACCCTAATGAGATCACTATCCCTCGTGTTTGTTCATCTTCCTTTTTATCCCATTATGGAAAATGATACCAATTTTTACTACAACATGGATTTAATAAACATGGCCTTAGTTGTCATGGTAAAATCATTCAAGAGCCTCTTCAAATAAAATCACAAAAATATAAAGAAGGCATTGGGTATTTTATGCACCCATGGTGCAAACCCTAATTAGTTTCATAGTTCCTTTTAGCATTACGTCACCATTTCTTTAAGTATTCATCAGACAACCAACCTCACCCTTAGCATTGGTTCACCCCAATATTATCGATGTTAGTGCATCACCGATACCCCATCCCTATATGTCTTTCTTAATGAAGAATCCCTCCTCGAATATGTAGGTGCATATGAGGATATCCCTCCCTTTTATCATAAGAATAGGTTTCCTTATTTTTAATCAACTCATGTGTATTTTGGGGATACGTTTTTTCTAATATGGCACCTGATACACTAGATGTCATTCCCACTTAGCCATATGTCAAATATCGGTCTAACCTATTAAAATAAGAGAAAATTTCTTTTAAATTTGTCACTAGTAATGACCCTTGCTTGTCCTCTTGGTTATCTCCCTTATTTTCATCGAACAAGCTGGTATCCAACAAGTTTTCCAAGATTTCCTTGACCTATTTGCTTGTACCTATAATTAAATTCCCAAAATTGACCCCTTTGTTGCTATGCACAATATTGTATTGCATGACGATATCAAACTAGTCCAATAAAAAAATGTAAAATACACCCTAACGTGTCTTTAATGGTCAACAAATAAATTAAGAGACTCATAGACACTAGTTTTATCTTTGTTGTTGATTATGTTGGAAAACACAAGTACTGAGAGGGGAGAGGTGAATCAGTGCTTCTCAATATTTTGAAAACACTTCAAATTAAGAGCAAAAATTCAATGTTCATCCATCTTTACAATGTTGATACAATGGCATTCACACATATGCAAATCAGGAGCAACTACACATGAACACATGGTTTAATGTGGGAAACCCTTAAAGGGAGAAAAACCCACTAAAATCAATGCACCACTTGGACAAAGGACCTATGAAAAATTACAAATATTTCAATTGTTGAGCATCCACTCAAATTGAAGCAACTCTAATAATTTATTCAAGCTACTACTTGACTTTTTACAAGTTTCTACTTGTATGGAAGCTTCAACTCCCAAACATTTAGCCAAGCTTATACTTGACATTTTTTTAGCTCTAACTTACAAGGAAGCAAAACTCCCTACTTTTCTAAGAATCTACTTAGACTTTTACAAAGTTTTGATCACTTTCAGTTTCTTTTCGATACAACATATTATGATCTCTTATTCAGCTCCTATTCTCTCTTTGTCTCCCTTTTCCACTCACCTTGACTCACCTATATTCTCATCACTTCACACTGATGCAACCATAGTCTTCAAGTCCTTTCTTTCACATACATCTTTCTACCTCATTCATAGATGAATAGGCTCATATTTATCCTCTCTCATTTAATGATACTTATCAGCTCATGACTCAATTCATACTACCTTCAAGAAATCTCCTTTTACATACACATTTTCCTCACACACACAAGTATGAACCTCTCACTTTTCAGTCCTCCAAAAGATAATTTTCATGCACATTAATGCATACAAATATATTATTGTTACACCTTCTAACACATCTTCAACTTCATCTACCAACCACTTGATCTTCTGATTTCTTCAACTCATTCTAAGGAGTTTAGATGACATCACCTAAAACTGCTACATTGTCATCATTACAATCTATAGACTTGTTAGTTAAAATATCGAGACCTTTTTATGAGCTTGTCAAGACACCTAAGAGGACCTAGAAAATATTCCTCAAATTTTTGCACAACTAAAACGACTGAAAAATGTTCTTTTCAGTTTCACATCTTGTCTTTGTAACTTCTATTTAAATTTTTATCTTATTTCCAATGTGGGAATATATGTCTCTTAGTTGATACATGCATGTGCCAAGTGTTATAGAGGTATGTGCATGTTACAAGAGGCATATTATTGTATTCTATAATTTTTACAATCTTAATAACTCACCATTTCATCTTCAATACTTAATTTGAGCTCATGTGCACAAGTAGGTCTATGTACTTAAAAACCAGTCTTTATCTTGAGTGCAAGAAACACACTTCCGAGATCTTGTCATGCAATGTAAACAGTAGGACGGATCTTCAAGAGGTCTACTACATCATATCATGCTTGGATTTATTTACATTAGATCGGGAGGCTTCCATTTCAATTCAACTTCTCAACTAGGTTTGCACATTCATGGCTTCCTCAAAAACAAGTTACAAGATTGCTTCACCAACACTATTTCATGCACTATCAAAACATCTTGATGCTTTGAGAATTATTTTAAGGGACCTCTAGTTCACATTCACATACTTGGAATAGCTCAAAAACTTTCACTCTCTCCTTAAAACACAGATTAGGATAGGGACTCAAAGGGTTTACAAACATAGAAAACTATTCCTCAAAAAATGAGTTAGCTCAACCATCAAACCACCCGATCATAGCTCATATTATACATTTTTAGAAATCCCTTCACCTTTTCCATATTTTCATCTTACAGAAATATTTTTATCCATATTTTGCACCCCTGCAAAATGGACAACCAAATGGAAAAAATGTTGGCAGTTGACATTGCCACTATGTGTACCGATGTTGTTGGTGGTAACAAACATGTTGTTACCAGCCGGTAATATAAACTAGTTTTCTAACAACATGGAACACATCCCGGCCACCAACACTTCTAGGATAACTTATTCCTAACCAACAATCATGAAAAATGTTACCAAACCGACAACAGAAATTTTATTATCGATTCGACTACATGAATCTAGAAGATGGGCCTTATATTAGGTGAGGTATGTGGGTGAAAATATAGCTCAACAACTAGTTTTATTGGAGTATGGCACCCATGTATTCTTCTATTAGAAAAGTACCCTTGGGAAGTGGATTTTTATGGCTTCCCATGCCTGTGTAATAAAGTAAGTTGGTTGGTGAAGCAAATTCAAGGTTTTTTCCTCTATATATTGTAAAATTCACCTCATTTTGAAGGGAGACCATTTATAATGCAAAGGAACTCTATCAAAAATTGTTCCAGAGCTATTTGTGAGCTAGAGACCTCAAATTTAGGATTTTTCTAAAGGTTTTTTCCTTGTGCCTATATATGTAATCGATTGTGCATGTTTCTAAGAAATAAAGTTGGTAATTTGTGGCTTTTCTTTCCCTAATTAGAGTTGTATTACATCTTTTTCCTTTCATTATGTTTGCAGGTATATTATGCATGTTTATATCTCTTTGCAAGACCTTTTAATTCTTGTGCTTTATGAATATAGGGCATTAGATACTATCTTAGACTATGGTGCCTCCACCTTCCCTCTCTTATCTTGTTTACTCCATTTTTTCACTCACTTAGATTGTTTCACCCTTTATTAGTGCATGACTTCACTTATAGTAGGCTTACTTTTATGCATTCTTTTATCCCTATCTCCTTGGAAAGCATTAGGGTAGGATTAGATTAGTTTTCCATTCTCTACACTTTAGAGAAGTTGGTACTAGGTTAGGAGAAGAAGTTGGATTTCTTAGGAGGATAATCCTACTTGCAGGTACCACACTACAGGATAATCCCATGTTATGCAGAGTTACACTGATTGCCTCACACATAAATCACAAGCAATCAGGAGTGATGTAATTTTGCATTAACATTTTTGGCACACTCGGTGGGACAAAAGTCAATACTTCCATTTTTTCAAGATTGGGTGTGTGTCTTGGTAAATTTATAGCCTTTGGAGGCTCTGCAGTAACACATTTGGTGACTCCAAGCAACAAGATCTACTAGTTTCAGTAGTAAGTGTCTCATCCTATGAGAAGAATTCAAACTCGATCAAGAACTCGAGAAGAAGTTTTTTTAAAACTTACAAATATCTCCATGCAGAGGGAGGAGAGGAAGGAAATTTCAGAGGTCTCCATCTCCACCAAACATGACCTCTTCAACACCACTACTAGGTCAACCCTTTCTTCAATCAACTTGGGTTCTTAGGACGATCAGTATGGCACATCAACAAACACCATAAGGACGACCAAATCCCTTTGTCAATTTCACAGGGATCAATCCACTCAATCTTAATGCCCATAATCCAATTCTATTGGCAGCATTGAAAAACATCCCATATTTAACTGGGGAGAATCATAGGACTCGATTGATCACATCCAATACATTTTAAATGTCTATGTCATTCATGATATTGTGGATATGGATGTGGCAGTAAAAATTCTTGCCTCTTCACTCAAAGGGAAATCTTTGCAGTGGTTCATAATCTTAGCAACAAGATCAATTCAAAACTAGAATGAACTATGCTCAAGACTTTATAACCAGTTTGTGGAAAGGTCGACAATCTATCCCTTTTAGAGTAGCTAACTATAATCAAGAGAGCACCAAATGAAAAAATTGTTGACTTCAATTTCATATTTCAAATAACATGGGACATGATCCCAATTTTCATAAGGCCGATTCTTTGAAGATTCATTTCTCTATTTCCTTAAAGCTTTAAATTCTAATATATTTTTTATGATATAATCTATGGGAGGGATAACCTTACAGAAGCTTATGCCATAGCCATTAGGGATGATAATTTCCTAATTCAAGCCGGTAAACTTGCACCTAGGCCACCTATGCCTATTTATCCAAAAATGGGGAACCCCAATTCTAGTCAAAATCATACAATAGCCCCCATTCCAGATCCTAGAAATCAGAGTTCCAATGAGGCTTCCACCTCTTCTTCTAGTACCTCAAATGAACTCCAAGAAGTCATGAAGCAATTACAGAATCTAGGAAATGAGTTGGTGACCCTCAAGAGGTAACAAGCCCAAAATTTTAGACCTTATCAGCCTCAATCCCAACTAAATAGGCCTCCATATCATCCTAATAGACCTCTTATTCAAGCTGCAAACAAAAATCAAGGACAACCTCTAGTTGCTAGACCATTTCAGCCATACAATCCTAATACACCTTCAACATCCTAGACCTTTGTTCTAGTTGAGAATAACATTACACAGGAATATGAATGGTTTTGTCCTTGTGGTCGGCCTCACAATCAAGAAACATGTTTTAATGGTATGCTAAACCAGACCTTGATGGTACAAACTGTTGGTGTGCCTCAAGAGACAAGCCAAGAAGAAAATCAGTAGCAAACAACTACTCAAGAGGCACCTTCAAGTGAGACTACACTTGTGAACTGGAAAGTAGAGGATTTATGTGGTATAAATCAGTTTCCTTCTCAGGGGGTAGTAGCCAACACAAGATCTAAGAAAAGAAATATAGAGGGAGGACAATCATCAAATGTAGGTGTTGTTTAACCTTTGTCACACCCCAAGGAGTTGGTAGCTCAAATCCATCCCCAAGCTCACAAAATCAGCCTAGAGTACCTGTTATAGCAGCTCATGTGCAAGAGAAGGTTATGCCAAATAAAGGGAAGTAGAAAGACAACCCATCTTCATTCAACATCATTGACCACATGAAGAAGAAAATGTAAGCATCTCTATGTGGGAGTCTTTGAAAATTCTAGGCCAAAGGGACCTTTTTGCAATTAGCCATAGCTAACTTTTCTATCTCAAATGAATCATCCAAGGATCAAGAGGAGGTACTCACAAATGCAACTCAGCAAGAAGGTAGTCAAGGAGTTCAACAAGGTAAAAACATGAAGCCTCCCCATTCTATATTTCTCTAATTATTGGGGGCAATCTTGTTCACAATTACATGATTGATTCGGGAGCAAGTAGTTCTGTAATTCCCAAACAGATAGCTGATTAGTTGGGCCTTCAATATGAAGTTATTTCTAGAGGTGTAGTGCAATTAGATGAAATAGTAGTGAAAACTATTGGTGTGATCAAAGGTTTGAGCCTTACACTACATGCATGCCCCAATGTCACAATCTTGCAAGATATCTCATTGATTGACTTACCACCATTATTTGTTTTATGCCTTTCAAAGGACTTTACAACCAAGATCAGCGAGTACTTGTTAGTGGATTGGTCACACATGTTGTTTAGGAAAAGGTATGGAGCTAAAGTCACTATAAGATCAGAACCAATCGCACATTTTCACATCAAGCCCCATGTGTCAAGCCCAATGATTGCTAATTTTGTAGTATTTAAATGGGAGGATTTTTTGGATGCCTATGAACCAAACACCAATGTTGGGACTATTCTTGATCTGACACTTGATGAGTGGGCTCACAAAAGGCATGGATATGACCCATACAAGGAGATGGAAGAAGCTGATTTGGGCATTTATTATAGAGTTTGGCAGATGTTCATTGATGGTTCAAGGAGCATCCAAGGTGTTGGAGGAGCTACAATGCTCTTTTCACCACAAGGTATGAAGTACTACTCAACCTTCCATTTTAAGTTTTCTTGTTCAAATAATGCAGCTAAGTATGAAGATTTGATCCATGGATTACATTGGGCAAGGAAAAGGGGTATAAAAAACTTGCAAGTTTTTGGGGATAGTGATTTGATTGTCAACTAGGTTAAAGGAAAACATGCTACTAAGAATGATCTACTCAAATCCTATAAGCATCAAGTATGGGATAAAATTGAATAGTTTGAAACATTAAATATTCAATCCATACTGAAGAAGAAGAATGAGGCTACGGACAGGCTTACAACAATTGGAGCAACATTTGATGTGGTAGACAGTATCAAAAGAGATAAAGTGCAGCCACATATTCATGTAATTGTGAGGCCAATTGTACCAGACAATAACACAAGCTAGAAAGTGTTTGAGAATAATCAACATATCATTAATTTTTTACAAGAGGAGGCTGGTTTCTCAGCTAAAAATCAAGATGAATTGGAGTAGTAGTATGGGGATCAAATAGTGCAGTTGCAGAAAAACAAATT
The DNA here is from genome assembly GCA_018340775.1 of Taxus wallichiana var. yunnanensis. Lineage (NCBI taxonomy): Eukaryota > Viridiplantae > Streptophyta > Pinopsida > Cupressales > Taxaceae > Taxus > Taxus wallichiana. The sequence goes on along the minus strand of CM031241.1, from coordinate 622,484,830 downwards.
TCCAAAGGGTTTAGTGACTCTAGAGTTGATCTTCAACCCAAATGATCAATTCTGAAAAGTGAAGGCCAACATCAAGGTAAAAAGGAGGATTTAGAGCCCATTTTAGTTGGAGAGGGTAAAATGCTCCAAATTGGGAAGGTGAACATGGATTAAGAAAAATCTTAATTCATACAGCTTTGTCAAGAGTTACCGAGATGTCTTCGCTTGGAGCTATGAGAATTTGAAGGGATTTAATCCTAATTTGGCACAACACATGATTGAACTAGATCTAGGAGCTAAACTTGTTAGGAAAAAAAAATACCATTCAATCCTCATATCGATCCTCTAATGAAGAAAGAGTTGAATAAATTGATAGAGACAAGCATCATATTTCCAATCAAACACTTGAGTTGGGTAGAAAATATGGTACCAATTAGGAAGAGAAATGGAGATATCAGGTTGTGCGTGGAATTTCAGGATCTAAACAGGGCCTCCCTCAAAGACCATTACCCATTTCCTTCCATGAATCAAATATTGTAGGTAGTGGCCGGTTCAAAAATATTTTCCCACTTGGATGGATATTTGGGCTACAATAAAATCATAGTGAAGGAGGAAGACCAATTCAAAATGGCCTTCACCACAAAATGGGGCATTTATGCCTACAAGAAGATGTCATTTGGATTTTCAAACACCGGAGAACCATTTTAGAGGTCAAAGGGCTTTTGAACAAAATAGTGCTTTTCTATCTTGATGACATCACTGTGTTTTCTAAGAATGCAAAAAGCCACCTCTTTCATCTCAGAAGGTCTTCTAGAGGTGTAGGAGATTTGGGGTATCTTTGAATCCAAAAATGCATATTCCTAGCTCACGAAGGTAGGCTCTAGGACACATTGTGTCGAAGGAAGGATTGACGATTGATCCAAAAAGGGTTGAAGCCATTCGAGCATTGTCATTTCCAAGTCACAAGAAGGCTCTCCAAAGTTTCTTGGGGAGGATTAAATTTGTATGAAGGTTCATGCCGGATTTTTCTACTCTTGTGAAGCCATTGAAAATGATGTTGAGGAATAATTTTTCATTCAAATGGACGGCGGAGGAAAAGAGAGTTTCGAATCTAACAAGAAATCCCTATCTCAAGTTCAAACTCTCATTAATCGAGACTTCTCCAAAGACTTCTTCCTCTATTCCTTTGGTGGTTCGGACACCATCTCCACAATCTTGGTACAACAAAATAAAGAAGGACCGGATCAACCTATTTCATTCTTCATCCAAGGTTGTGTGGACTATGAGGTAATATATTCATTCATTGAGAAACATGTCCTTGTTGTGATTATAAGTTTGAAGAAGTTTAGGCATTTAGTGTCAAATAATAGGATTCATCTACTAGTCACACATGCTGGTATAAAATAATTTCTTTTAAACAAGGACCTCAATGAAAAAGGGTTAGTTGGGTAACCAAGGTCATGGAATATGACATTGATATTAAGGTGACCAAGTTGGTCAGGGGAAAGGGATTATGTGAAAATTTATCTTTGGGACAACATGCTGAGTCAAGTGGTAAAGAAGAGGATGTATTGGTATTACAATATGATCAAGAGCAAAGCATCTAATGTCTCACTCGATCCTTGTTGGACTCAGGATATAGTTCATTTTCTTCGAATAGGTCAATGTCCTAAAGGGTTGAGCAAGGCCAAAAGAAGGTATTTCAAGCTTCATTTTATTCCCTTTACATTGGTTGATGGTATCTTGTTCAAGAAAGATTCCAATGGTGTCCTCCTAAGGTGTATCAAGATAGATTAGATAAAGAAGGTTCTACATGAGTTCCATGATGGAGAAATAGGTGGCCATTTTTCCCTAAGGGTGACAGCTCTTAGAATTATGAAATCATGGTATTATTGTCCTAACCTCTTTAATGATTTTTATGCATGGATTAGGAAGTGTAAGAAGTGTTCCTTCTTCACAGGAAAAGAGAGGTTAGCAACCCTTCCACTCCACCCCATTTCTGTAAATGAACCATTCATACAATGGGGGCTGGATTTCATTGGTGTGATTCATCCAAACTCTAGCTTGGGCTACAAGTGGATCCTCACAGCCAAAAATTATTTCACCAAGTGGATGGAGGTGGTTTCTCTCAAGGAAGCAAATGAGTCCAGCATCTTATATTTTATGAAATAATTATTGCAAGATTCGAGTCTTAGCCACAATCATATCGAGATAATGCTCTAACATTTCCAGTGGCAAGATCACAAAGTGGGCAATCAAAAATAGGATATATTTAAGTACCTCATCAAATTACTACCCACGGTGGTAATGAAGTGCAGAGGCCACAAATTAAAATATTTTGAAGATCACGAGGACATTGGATGAGAACCAGAGAACATGGCACACCAAGTTGAAATCATCCTTGTGGGTTGATAGAATTACTCCCAAGAAGTCAATGGGGAACTCTCCTTATAGGTTAGTCTATGGAAGGGAGGCAAGGCTGCCTATATCCCTCAAGTTCCCTACATTAGAACTGATGAAGTAGCTAGAACTATCCAAATTTGAACCCATGGAAGCTAGATATGTAGAGCTCATGGAGTTGGAGGAGCTGAGGAACCAAGCCATACAAATCATGGAGAAGGATCAAGCATTGATCAAGAGGTTATTTGATAAGAAGGAAAAGGCTAGAAACTTCCAAGAGGGAGACTTGGTCCTAAAATGGGATGTAGACAGGGAAAAACCGAGAAGGCACTCCAAGTTTGATGCAATATGGAGTGGCCCTTATATGATTTTAGGCTACAAAGAAAACAATGCTTTCCAACTATCAAGGTTGGACGGAGAAGAACTGCAGATTCCAATCAATGGAATCTATCTCAAGCATTTTTATTGAGTGAAATATCCTTCTTGTACATATTAGTTTAGAGTTTGTAATTCCTCCAAGTGATTTTAGAACATTGCATTGTTTTAGTTTAGGTTTATTTGTAATAAGTTCTTGTGCACTATTTGCATATTCCATTTGGGATGTTTATGATTTTGTAACTTTATATATATATATGTTCCTTTGTTGCTCTTGCACTTTCCAAATTCATGCACAACTTGGTATTGGAACAATCAATCTCCAACCCATGGTTTAAAGAAATGACAGCCCTGGCTTTGTCAGAAATTTGAGGGGTGAATTCACAGGTGTCAGACCAGTTTTAACAATCAAAGTGACTCCATGCCCAATGGACACCACAAGGTCACTGGTATTTCAGATCTAGCAAGCAGATCACCCCACAAGTTACCAATTGTTATCCATATTTTACACCCCTGCAAAATGGAAAACCAAATGGACATATTATTGGAATTTGATGGAAGAAATTCTTTGTAAATCCTCGCGGTGAGTTGTCGAGCCATGACGAAGGTCCAATCCATTTGGATATAGCATAAAGGAGGTGTTACCACTGGTAATAAAAATAGTGTTACCGACCGGTAACTAGAGGAAAGCTTGTCATAACAAGAACAATGGTTACCGCCGATAACACACGGACGTTACAAACCTAAAGAACAAAAATGGTGTTACTGTGATGATGATAATACAAGGATCATTTCCACATGACATTTTCGCCATGTGTACGGAGATGTTATCAATTGGTAACAAACATGTTTTTATTGGCCGGCAAAAGAAACTAGTTCACCAAAAACAAAGAACATGTCATCGGCTGCCAACACTTCGGGATGACTTATTCTGGCCAAAAATCATGAAAAATGTTACCGGTCAATAACAAAAATCTTGTTACCCACCAACTACTGAAATCTCAAAGATGGACCTTGAATTAGGTGAGGTAGGTGGGTGAAAAGATAACTCAACAACGGGTTTTAATGAAGTATGGTGCCCATGTCTTCTTCTTCCAGAAAAGTACCCTCATGAAGCGAATTTGCATGGCTTCCCATGCTTGTTTAATGAAGTAGGTTGGTTGGTGAAGCAAATTCAAGGTTATTTTCTCTATATATTGTAAAATTCACCTCACTTTTAAGGGAGACTTTCTGTAATGCAAAGGAGCTCTATCAAAAATTGTTCCAGAGTTGTTATGAGATAAAGGCCTTGAATTTGGCATTTTTGTAAAGTATTTTTCCTTGTGCCTATATTGTAATGGATTGTGCATGTTTCTGAGCAATAAAATTAGTAATTTGTGGCTTTTCTTTCCCTAATTGGAGTTGTATTACATCTTTTTCCTTTCATTATGTTTGCAGGTATATTATTCATGTTTATATATCTTTCCAAGACCTTTTAATTCTTGTGCTTTATTAATATAGGGCATTATATACTATCTTAGACTGTGGCACCTCCACCTTCCCTCTCTTATCTTGTTTACTCCATGTTTTCCACGCACTTAGATTGTTTCACCCTTTCTTGGTGCATCACCTTCGCTTAGATTAGATTTAATTTTATGCATTCTTCTATCCCTATCTCTTTGGAAAGCATTAGGGTAGGATTAGATTACCTTTCCTTTCTCTGCACTTTGGAGAAGTTGGCACTATGTTGGGAGAAGAAGTCAGCTTTTTCTAGAGGATTATCCTACTTGCAAGGTCCCACACTGCAGGATAATCCCTTGTTATGTAGGTTACACTAATTTCCTCACACATATATCAAAAACAATCAGGGGTGATGTAATTTTTCATTAACAAGCTTTGTTTCAAGGTTATTATCATGAATATGCTTGTATTTTTGAGACAGCTCTAATTGGGTTTCAAGTCCTAAAAACCAGTCTTGTTCTAGAAGATTGCTAACACTCCAAAACACATTTTCATGAAAAACCAAAGCTTAGAACACTTCATCAAGGTCCTCTACTTAAATTTCAAGTACTCACTTGCATGAGTTATGTGGATAAAATAAGACATACACCCTTGTTTCTCATGCCTTCTTTGATCATAAAAAGGCGGTTTGGCGATCAAACTTGAACACCAAATCACCTCATCAGATCAAGTTATTAGCTTCAACATGTTATATTAGACCTGTATCAACCATCCATGGTATTATATTACTTCAACAATATGCATTTGCATCATCATCCCTTCAATCCATCTTGACTAGTTTTGGCTCTTCTAGCCCTTAAGAAGTAACTCATTTTGATTGACCTATTTCACAAAACTTATGCAAAGAAATTAATTAAAAAATTCATGGACACTAGGGGCACCTCTAAATATTTCTCCCACATCATACCTTTTACCTTGAACTCTTCCATGTATGATTATACCATCAATTTTCTTCAAAATGGATGTAATTGAGCACCTTACCGCCTAACTTGAGAGAGATACCACCACCAAAATGAAGTACAAGGAGTCCTCTACATGCCCAAATCATCACATTAGCTTTCCTAACTCATTTCATAACCAAATAAGTAATTTCCTCTCCATATCTTTGAAGGTGGGGTTTTAAGAGGGTTTGGAGCCTCCTTAGCTTGTTAAACATTGTTCATAAAGTATAGGCCATCATTCTAACTCATTCTTCTTGAAAATTGCTCTAGAATCAATGCCCCAACACTGATGAAGATCTTAGGACACCATGCAAGATCTTGTTACCACAAAAACTCACTTTTCTTGCTTCTCCTTTGAATTTTGACTTGAAATTTTCACCATAGCATTGTATTGACCTCCTTCATATGTCCCATGACTCATTTTAGTCTAGACTTTCCTAAAATTCATTCACCGTCATACTTTTTGCATGCATATATAGCTTGTTCTCAAGAATAGGATTCCAAAATACCTCATTCATGCCTCTAACAACTTAATTTGGACTTGTGTCATCTTCCACATCATCTCTACACCATCACCATACACAATCCATGTTTTCTCTGCCTTGTTATGGATTTCTTTGATCCATTCTCCAAGCTATGCTTACACTAGGTCTTAGAAATAGGCCTAGTTGTGCTAGTTTCACCTCATGTTCCATGAACCTACCATGTTTTCCTTCATGAACATGTATTAACATATCCTCTTCATGTGTTCACAGCCTTGACCATGTTTATCAAGTTGCTTCATTTCTTCACTCCACCATACCAAGTCTTTATGCTAATTGTGCCTAAGTATTAGGACTATTGGACCTCATCATAATCATTCCATGCATCCTCTGGACCTCTCACACCTTTTTCATTAATGATTACACTACTTTTCATAAATTTCATCACTACAAGAACTCACATGCCAACAATCTCCCCATTTTTCATTAATGGAAAACCTCCTAGTTCTTCTCCTCCTTTTTACATTAATGATAAAGTACATACCTGAGCATACCTTATTCATCTTATTTCACCATATTAGGACCTCTTCTTGGTTGGAAATATCAATCAAACTCATCACTCAAGCTCACAAGCTTATTTTACCTTTCTAAATTTTGATTTTTTTCCTTATAATAGCATTTGAGTATCAGCATTGTAGCTCCGGATGTATACATATTCACATGCCAATAATCATTCTCATCACAAAACCATCATTTTTAAATTTGTATTCACCTATCTTAGTTGAGGACATCGTTACAAGAGATTATCTCTATCATACACTAGTTGCTAGGAACTTTGGCACCTAGATCCTGAAGCATCATGTTATTCAATTTTTGTCAACCTTTGTATGTCTTTGTAAAAGGTTATGTATCACATGAAACTCAGCTTTATAGCTCCCGGGAACATAATGCCACTATCTAACTATCAATGCAAGAATTGGTCCTTATACCTTGATATGTCATATAAACTAGTCAACATTATTATCCATGTCTTGATTTTCCTTTTCAATGTTTATAGTCTTATTTGTTTGAAATAGTGACTTTCTTGGTTATTACATTTTCTTCTTCCGTCAATGTGCCCTGCAACCCTAAAAAAATCTACCTTCCTAGCCTCATTGATACCTAAACACATATTTCAAAGTTTTAAAAATACCCCCTACTCGTAACACTCTTCTCAAACTTGTAGCTAACTCATTTATACCCCAAAACAAGTATATGGTAACCTCATATGGTGCATTTCTCACTTTTTCCGATCCCGCAACCTTCTTCAACTTTTCAAGAAACACCTTCTAGGGTTAATGATTTTTGTCAGAATCATAATGGACTGAGAGGGGGTGAACCAATCCTTAAAATTTAATTTCAATTTCATATCACTCACATAAACCATTTATCAATTTATCCATCCATTAATGTGTGCACAACAACATATAACATTCATACAATTAATCATGAGCAAGAGAAACAACACCAAGACACAAGATGTAAGTGGGAAAACCTAAAAGGGAAGAAAACCCACTGAAATTTTTTTCTAATATTACACAACAAATACTCAAGTGAATATTACACATCACAAGATATTTCTTTAGTGAGGCACCAACCCCACAAGGAGCACCAACCCCTAAACCCTTATTGATATTACACACAACAAGAGACTTGCATGAATATGAAACATCACACAATATTTTGATGAATTATGACCACTGAAGATATGTTCATATCATATTTTATAGTGATCCAAAGATTCAGTTCCAAACTCTTCCAAACCCCGCTCAAACCCTAGGTCTTCAAACTTACACAATCTCGCTCTTTCTTCACTTCTCAAGGCTTAAACCTCTTGCACACATGCTTTCCATAAATATTATACCTATAAAACACTTGATCTAATATCAATTAATAATTCAACACCTTCAAAAATCTCTCACCTAGGTCTCACTTATCACACACACCATACACACCCTCAACTAACTCCAAAAAACACCCAAAACAATGCTTTTATAAGCTCCTTCACATTTCAAATTCAACCCAAAAAAAAATCCCTCATTTTGTGTGAAAAATACATCATAAAAACATCCCATATACTTTTCATAACAGCTACAAGTGACCCATATGGGTTGGCCTAGCAAAAACCCTTCTTCCATGCACCAAAAATCACCAAAACCCATGCATTGGAATGCCAAAATTATCCTAACACCAAAAATTACCAAAACTATTTTTATTCATGATTTTAAAATAATCAAAAATGTTTAAAATAACATTTAAACCTCATACATGGTCACAATTTTCATCAACCAATCATATTATTTCATTAAATGGGACCACTGCTTCTTATACTTCTCAAAACACTTGTTTCCAGCACCCTTCAAGACCTTGATTCTAACTTTGGACCTCAAGACCTCTTAAAATAAACTCAAATATGGCATGTGATAAATCAATTGAAATTTTTTAACCTTTAGAACACTTATAAGAAATTTATAATTCTTGAAACAACCATTGATTCAAACTATATTAACTTTTGTCTTCACTAAATCAAGTTGCCCAAAACATAGTTTTCAAAAAGTAATTAGTTAACACCCTTCCTGAAAATTTAAAGACCTCCAAATGGATTCATTGGACACAAAATTCATCCCTCTTCACATTATAAGTGATATCAAGAATCATCCAATCCATCTCATGCTCTAACCAACTCAATTCTTTGGAAAAAAAAATAATTCTGTCCTGGATAGCAAGAAATATTCTTGCTCACAAATTGACTTGGAAACCATAGAAAATATCATAATCATTAAGAAAACATTATATAAATGGAAAAATCTCTTAATTTTTTTCCAAAACAACTTTAGTCACATTCTAATTCCACATGTATCTCATGTTATGCATTGAGCTCACTAAGGATCGCTTTTTTTGTTGCCTCAAAACTGCCCTTTGACCAATCAACCTAAATGAAGCATACTTGACCATGTAACTACATCACAATAACCTGAAACCTATTTTTAAATAAATAAAAACTCACATAAATCCCAAAATGTAAATTTAGTTTACAACTCCTTTGGACAACCTTGTCCCAAAATAAACTTCTTCAGAAACTAACATGTTTGAGTGGGGTCCAATCATCACCATGACCTCTACCATACCTTTTTGGAAATATGAAGGAGTCCTCTACATGATAAAATCATCATCCATGGACTAGGAAGCAATTTTTTCCAATTAGGAAGCAATTCTCTCAAACCTCTTTCAAGTTAGGGTTTCAAACTCATAAGTTGTTTATCTTCTTAACATTCGTTCATAAAAATGTGATGATGAAATGACTTCATTATGTTTTTCAAACCTTCTCGGACTCAATTTATAAAAATCCATGAAAGCCAAAAATTTCTCATGCAAAGCACAGAATTTAGGGTGAGCATCAGAATTTCCAATTTGAGCTAGAATTGCACTGGTTCTTGACCTTGATTCACCAAAAACCTAATATCTTGCAAAATTTACATCATGGAAACCTGAAATTTTTCTCACCACAAAAGGATACACCCTACTAACCTATAAAATCATCATAATTTCATGATTACCTCTCAATATTTCCATCCATTGAGACTTGCATAGCTACCCCTTAGGGTTTTACACTATAGAAGCTAGGGTCAACTGAAAGAACACTATAACTCATCATGAAAGCACTCAAAATGGTCCAAACATACATGATACATCATGGTACACCTATATACATGCATCCATGAGCTCATATAGCTCCATACCTCAATCTCATACCTCCTAGCATCCATACCTACTCCAAATGAGCACCTGAATCATGGTCACCAACATGTATCTACACCCTAAAGCTCATATGAGTTCCCAATAACTCTCAATAATGCTCTCAATCATTATAAAATTATTCTCAAGAAACCAAGAACCAAACACCATGCACCATCACCTAGGCTAGCTAGGTCACCTAAATAGGCTTGTTAGAACAAGTCATCCTCACTAAATCAACCTGTACAACCAAGAACATACCTAAATATCCATTTCATCATCACTTTGAGCATAATCTAACCCTACACCATCATCCACTTTTTCATTAATGAGTTTTTTCATCAATGACAACACCTATGTAAAGAACATAGCAATAATATCCCCCTTTGTCATTAATGGAAAACCACCTGAACTTCTCCCCTTTTTACATTAATGAAAAAGGATACCTATACCTGCATGATATTCACATTTCTCAACTTCATAGTATCACCTCTTGGTTAGAAACATCAACCAAAGGTCTCAAATAAGCTCAAAACTTGAAATTCCACTCAAAACCTTATTTTTAGCCTCTTTTCAAACATGTACACGCAACACTCCCCCTGGGAAAAGCACATACATCAACTATTCTTGCCAATAAACATGAATAAATAATTATCTTACTTTTTTGAGCTAAAAACACCATCATTCACCTTTTAGACATTAAAAATGGCATTTTTCACCTCAACCTTGTTTTAGCCCTCATGAAACCACTATAGCAGACCAACATCTGAATAATACACATCAATAACATGCCAACAATAATATAAAAGAGATGATACAACCTCCTTGCCTTCATTCATGAACTTTCATAGATTGACTAGGCACAAATTGTACTTTGTCTCTTTCATGGGAATTGAGCTTAGGTAGCTTGTCTTTTTTATTAAGAGCGAAACAAGAACAACAACCAAGATTATCCATACATGTGAACATCTTAGCATTCTTAAAAACCTCTATATGATTTCTTCATATCTTACACACCTTCCTTTAGCCTAAGACCCATCTAAGAATGATGAGAATAACCTTTCTTACATGTAGGAGTTCATGATTAATCAAGATTTGTTGCAGGCAGTATATACTCATATATAGTTTAGAAGCTCCAAGAGTTCATAGATGTAAACATTTTTTCCTTTCAACCTTATGACATCTATTTACACATAATAAGGATACCTTCATGAGTTCATTGGATTGATACACAACATTAGGTTATCACAGGGGACATCAAGTAGTCACATACAATCTTGTGCTCAATCATTCAATCTTAAACACTGTCTTGATGCCTTGAATGTCCCATACAAGTCAAGTTATCACACTATTTCACCTTACAACATCAAATTACACTTAATCAAGGATTTCATGCTATTTAAAAACTCAAAAATCTCAGAGAACCATTTATATCTCACAATATCTTATCTTCATCACCAAAAGCTTACACACCGTTTACTATCCCATGAAACAATGAGAATTGTATCAAACTTTGGATGCACATACCTTTATGAGGATATTAATCCTGATTTGAATACCCATTTGAGCATATAATCGCATCCTTAAGCCTTGAATACACATACCAAAAGGAACATCCCAGATTACAAAAATACTTCTTCTCAATTGGCCTTTCTAACACTTGACATGGTCACCTAAACACTATCACAGATTCCCGGGAATCTAGACATAATTAAAGCCTCAAATTACTTGAATCATTTAGAAAACCTTATCTAGATGATATATACAAAATTATCCTTAAATTCCACCATTTGATCATTCAAATATCACATTCCATTCATACCACTCAAACAAGAACTATAGGAACACAATTAGGGAAGAGTAACTCCTAAAATGTATAGAATTTGATTTTATTATCTCAACCTAGACCCACAATAATGTATTCACACCTTCTAACACCTTGTAGACCCTTATCTCCTCTCACTCCATGGACTTCATCCATCTCTCGTAACATTAACTCAGATTCTTACTCGATTTAGACCTTGTAGAAAAATATTTGGACTCACACTGATTTCATAGTCATTGAGAAGCATGTACATATGGTTTCCAGATATATTTCAAGCTCAAATCACCATTCACATTCTTGTAGGTGCATTATTTACATTTTTTCACAGTCATATCTTCATTTCCAAGCTTACATCTAACCTTTTACTCTTTATGTTGGGCCTGAGAAGCCTCAAAATGTCCAAAACTGTAGTAGCATCTAGCTTTATATTGCCATCTCCTTTAATGGACTGTAGGTCAACATTTTTGCATCTTTTATAACATCACCCTAGCTCTGATAAATCTTATACATCCTCTGTGAACAACCTTTTGGAATTTAAGACATCATACATAGACTTGAATGCAATCCAAAGTCCGTAGAAGACATAGTAATCCTCTTGAACACTTGACATAGTGTATAGGAGAAATTGAATCCCTTATTTTTCCTTCTGCAACCTTCAATCCTTTACTTGTAGTCATAATGACTTTTTCTTTGTCTTGATACAATCCTTGAACTTCATACTTATGGTAATTATCCTAGTTATGTCCACCCAGCTTCAAAAAGCATCTTAGAACCTTATGATCAAATGCAGATTTCTTCATAGAACAGAGATTACTAAATTTGGAGATCAAACACAGATTGGCCTTTATGCTACAAACTATGACACAAGACCAACTGACTTAACTCATGAACTTTTAAACATTCTCGGACCGAGAGACTCAAATATTTTTCTTGATACTCCTAGACTTCAAGACTAATGCTCTTTACACATACCATTATGACGAGACTAGATATCATGAAGCATCACATTCCATAGACACATTCATCACTACCAATAACCAATTTATACTGAGAGAGGACCTTTCATAAATGACATGACATAACCAATTAGCTTACGTGACCTCAACAAGACTCTTGCACATACCGAGTTAACTTCTCATTGGCAATGCAAATTCAAGCTTGTAAAACACAGTCATACCCCATATGAGACACTGAGACCAAGACAAATATCACATGAACAACCATATGAACTCATAATACCATACATAGGAACATGAAGTGACATACCTTATCAACAAAGAGGAGACACATATACTAACCAAAACAACTCCCCCTCACTTGAATGCTTCATTTGCACTAATATACCTCAAAGTATTGTAGTGGAGATATATGAACACCATGGAGACCTAAAATAATGTCTTGAAGAGGTCCCAAGCCCTATTAGGCACTTGAAAATTCCTTCTTCCTCTCTCTTCGATCTTGACTACGAGCTATACCTCTCCTTCCATCATCACCAAATATTATTGAAGTATCATGGTCTCTTATTGGTTCCTAATTCTTCTTGGACCATTAACCTTAGGTCTTTGAAGGCCACTTCCTTGTACTCTATAACCTTGAAATATCCTATCTTGACTTGAATATCCTTGATAGTAGTTTTTGCAATATGAACAACTCTATTACAGTTGTAGCATACAATTTTCTTCTTCCTCTTGAAACCATCAACATGTCTAGGTGAATCATTCAAGAAAAATCTAGCAACATGACCTTGTTCATTGCAATTGTAGCATACAACATTATTTGCATATTCACTTCTATTGTCTCTCCAAGGATGAGAGTCTCTAGGATATATTCTACATTCTTTAGCCCTATGACCAAATGCATTACAATTATAACAATATCCATTGAAAAAAATTTCATACCTTGAGGCATTAGGTTGCCTAATTGGCCTTGATTTCACATTACCTTTGATGAGAGTCACCTTCTTCTCTTCCTTAATGCTTGTTTTACCTGATTTCTTGCTAGAAACAATGTCTTCTTGGTACACTTCCTTGCCTTTAGACTCCTATTTGAAACCCAAACTAGTTTTATCATCTGCTAATATTTTTTTCCAAAGTAGATCATCTAGATCATTTGCACTTTTCTCAAATTTCTGAAAGGACATAGTCTTCTTGCTAACCTCTAGTATCTCAACCCTTAGAAACTCTATATCTTCTTAAAATTTTGAGCACATACTTTCTTTATCTTGCAAACTTGAAAAAGATACCTTACCTTTTCTTCTAATAATCTGATTGACTCATTTTATTTGGAAGATTCAGACTTGTATTGTTCTTCTAGCTTGTGCATCAAATCTTCATACTCTTTGACGTGAAGACTCAGCCTCTTGTTCTCTTTCTCAGCTTGTTTTTGTTTTCTTTTAATTCCCTCAAACACATCATTAACATCCTCATCATATTCGGTAGAGAACAGTTGTAATAACTGGACTTGAACCAGAGACCTCACCCGTGAAGTAAATCATCACACCTCTGATTGGATCATAATTTATATTTTCATTTAGGAGCGATTCATTCTTCAAGAACCCTACCCTAAGGGCATAAGAAATCTCCTTAGCATGAGCACCTTCTTGATGCTCGATAACTCAAAATGATTCCGATCATTCTATTTGAAATGGAATGATTTATGCTCATATCAAGTGCCGATACCCACTTCACTATTGAGCGACCTATGGATATAGTGCCCATCGCATGCATCGGGACAAGACAAAGACAATATTTCCTCTCCTCTACTAGAGGTTGTAAAAATCTAAACGATCCAACTACATTGGGACCCTTTCAACGTTGCACGAGAGCCATTTCTATTTCTACAGATATGGGAGGACTGAATAGAAAACCCCGGCCCGCCCATATAGAGGGGGGGGGACCGTGATGCTATATATCTATGGGGGCGACCTTGGGCCATATATGGATAGGTGGGGAGTACAGATTCAATTTCCTTGGCATATAGATTATATCCAGGACTAAAGATGGTAGAAACCCCACCCTCTAGATAAAATCTGGGGAAGAGCCGATTATAGATATAGGGCCCTCTCTTTATATCTTATGAGATATGGCCTAGATCCTAAATAGAGTCGAGCCCTCCCAACCCCTACCTTCCTTTCCCATCTATATCCCCTATAGAAAGAGAGGGGGAGGGTACCTTTCTCTCTATATATGGTGATAGAATATATCTTAACAAAGTGAAGAACCTTTACCAGAAGACCTCATAGCATCATTAGTCATGAACAATGCCTCATTTCCTATATCATCATGATCTGATTCAGATTCAAAATCTAAAACACCACTACTAGCATCAGACCAACAATCATCTTCCTTTGTATAAAAAATCTTTTTGTCCTTATTTTTGTAATCAAAATTCTTAAAGCTTTTCTTTCTCTTATCATACTTTTTTCTTGTTGTCATGATCACTATCATACTCATGTTCATCATGATCTTCCTTCTTGTGTTTATGAGGACAATTAACAAAAAAATGTCCTATCTTACCACATTTGAAACATTTATAAGGAAGCTTACCTTTGTACTTACAGATCCAAGCTTCAATCTTCTATCCATCATAGCAAAGAGCTCTTCATCTTCAATTTCAAGAGTAGCTTCATCATCCTTCACCTTCTTTCTTTTAGTCTTCATTTTAGATTTGAATGCAACCTCTTTCTTGGTTGATTTAGAATCACCTATCCTCATTTCATAAGTATTCAAGGTACCATGTAACTCATCCAACTTCAAATTAGTTAGGTCCTTTGCCTCTTCAATAATCAGATACTTTAGAATCAAATCTAGGAGTTAATGACCTCAAAACCTTTTGAACAACATCTTCTTTCACATCATCTCCTAACCCTTTCATGTTATTGACAACCTTATCCACTCTAAGAATATATGCAGCAATAGATTCATTATCATTCATCTTAAGACTCTCAAATTGATTTCTAAAGGTTTTAAGTTTAGAAATTTTTACCTTTGAGTCACCTTCATACAATACTTGAAGTTTTTCCAATTCCTCTTTTACTAACTTGCAATGCGTTACCTTTCCAACCTCAAATTCTCCAAGACCATATATGATAGCATTAAAGGCCTTAGAATTGTTTTCATATGACTTATTTTCTGCCTCGTAGTTGGAGTAGTGGCAGGAGGGGTATAGCCATGCTCCACAACATCCCAAACATCAAACCCTTGATCCATGATAAATGTCTTCATCCTCAAGCTCCAAAAATCATAATTCACACCATCAAACATTGGTGCCTTACAACAACTGTACTTCTCACCATATTTTTGCTTCAAGGATCTCCTTTCAAGATGTCAAACTTCTCCAAAAAGGACCCACTTTGATACCAATTTTTGGAAGCACAATGGACTAAGAGGGGGATGAATCAGTCCTTACAATTTAATTTCAATTTCAGATCACTCACATAAACCATTGATCAATCTATTCATCCATTAATGTGTACAAAACAACATATAGCATTCATACGATTAATCATGAGCAAGATAAAAAACACCAAGACACAAAATGTAAGTGGGAAAACCTCAAAGGGAAGAAAACCCACTGAAAAAATTGTTGATATTACACACAACAAAGACTTAAGTGAATATTACACATCACAATATTTTTTTACTAAGGCACCAACCCCACAAGGAACACCAACCCCTAAACCCTTATCGATATTACACACAACAAAATACTTGCATGAATATGACACATCACACAAGTTTTTTATGAAGTATGACCACTAAAGACATGTTGATCTTTTTGTTATCCAAAATTCACCCCTCAAGGTAATTTTGATAACATGCATCAAATTCTTTAGTCCCAAGCAAATAGATTGATTTAAGGCCCGAAATCATGTTTTTGGGCCCCCCTCGGCTTCTTTCTAACTCTCCCATCCAAGAAGAAAACCCAATGAGTTAGAAAAGGTGAAAAAATTACAAAAAAACCAAGCTTGGGGCTGAAAAATGAAGAAAATCGGCTAAGTCCTAGTCCAAAGGCTGGTCATGGACGGTTGGGACGCGTCACGGCTGAACCGGCCGAAAAAGCCGGCGATCTGCGCAGCAGCTTGGAGCAGCTGAGGAAAAAAGTACGCGAGGGACGCGAACCGCCAAAAAGCCGAAAGACAGTCCATTTCGGAAGGTTCGAGATATTTGTCCCATAATTTGGGACATCCAGGACAAAGGTACGCGGGACGCGAACCGGCCGAAAAGGCGAAAAGGCAGCAAAAGAGGGACAAGGAAGCCCGAATCGGCCGAAGTAGGAGATTTTCATTTGGGACATCCGTGCCAAAGGTACGCGTGGGACGCGAGGGACGCGGTGTCAAACGGCCGACAACAAAGAAGAAAAGTCAACGTTTGACCCGTGAAACTTCAAACGGCCATAACTTTTGACTCCGAGCTCCGATTTTCATAAAGTTTGACTTTCTGGAACGAGCACGAAAAACACATTCAGCTCCGTCGGTTAATGCTCATTCTCACAAATGACGAAAAACACCGCCAAACCCAAAATAGCTGCCCGCTCGAGAAGGCCATAAATTTTGCATTTCTCAACGAAATCGCATAAAATTGGTACCATTGGAATTGTGGCTCGAGCTCGACACACGTAAATCAATAAATTCCAGATTTGTTGAGAAATTGATTGATATTTTTAGGAAAACGTGGCCGGGTTCATAATAGTATTTTATTTGGTAGTTAGGAGTGTAATTAAGAGACGTGGTCATCATTCTTTCTGTTGCAAAGCACATGGGATAGTATGGGAGCCTTTTACAAGTAATATATAATCATTTTACTCCATTTAATGTCTCTTACAAGTGGTTGAAGGATAGATTTCGGGATTTACATTTTCCTTTCTCTTTTCTTCTCATTTTTTCTATAAATTGGAGTGTTGGGCTCATTGTAAAGGGGAGAGTTTTCAGATAAGCAAAGCTCACAAAATTTCTTTGTGAAGCCAATGTTCTATAGGCCCTTGTAGTGGACTCCTTACATGGTGATCAGGCCCTTATCTTGTAATAGATTGAATCAGGTGCATATCATGAAGCAATAAAATATCGGTTTGTGGATATATCTTCCCCTACTTGTGTTTTCTTGCATTCTTCTTTCCCCTTTAATCTTTCTACAAGAATATTGTGTCTATTATTATGTTCATGCAGGATCCATTATCATTGTGTATGCTTGGAATATTGTTGTGAATGCATTTTCCTAGATTATGGATAAGCTGTCATCACCTCTTCTAGTGTGCACTTTGCTTTTGTATTTCATGCATTTGGAGACTACTCTCACACCCTCCTTTTCGGTGTATCACCGCTTTAGTGTAGGCTTTCATTTTATGCATTCTCTCTCCCCTGGTCCCTGGAAGTTTAGATTAGAATAGTTAGCTTACCCGCATTAGAGTAGATTGTGGCAGGTAGTTTAGGAGCAAGAACCAGCTTTCTCTGGAGGTCTATCTTAAGTAGCAAGTACCACAACTTGGAGATAGTACCCATGTTATCCAATCACACCGTGAGTTCAAGTATATGCACTTATATAAATAGATGGGTCTTTGTGATTCGGTGATAACAGATACCACATCCGATAGTGATCCAAATATTCAACTCTAAACCCTTTCTCAAACCCTACATCTTCAAACTTGCACAATCTAGCTCTTTCTTCACTTCTCAAGGCTTCAAACTCTTACACACATGCTTTCCATCAATATTCAACATATCACACACTTTATTTGATCTCAATTCATTCTTCGACGCCTGCAAAACTCTCTCACCTAGGTCACACTTCTTGCACACACCACACACACCCTCAACTAACTCCAAAAAAATGTTTGAATTAACATTTTAACCTCATACATGGTCACAATGTTCATCAACCAATCATATTATTTGAATGGGACACATGTACGTTCAAAACATATCTTGTATTGCCAAAATAACGTGACATGTGCCCCAATGATGATACAGGTCTCCTCGCAAGGTGTTCGAGATCCGGAAAAGATCTCCAAGTGTGTGTTAACATCCCGCATGCCCCGCTTAGCCCCCGTGTGCTTTGTTTTTCCCTTTTCCCCTATTTTCTTGGCCTTTTTCTCTTCAGTGATGAAACCATCGCCCTACACAGGTGGCGATCTCGTGACCGCCGCCCTAAACAGGGAGGCGGTCTGTAACTGCCGCCCTACTCAGGGCGGCGGTCCTTTACACATTTTCCAGAAAGCTCTTTTAACATGACTCACGTAATTTCAACGTTTTACCAGCTTTCTTTCACCGCCATAAGCTTGCATTTATGATTCTGGTTCCCTGGAATAGTGTTTTGCCATTGTTTATAGTTTAAGAGTTCTATTTGGTTTTTACCTTGGGTAAATGCAAATGCTATAAATAGATGGCTTGTGCTCAAGCAAATGGCCCCTCAAATTTGCCTCTAATTTCTCTTTGCAATAGATTTAGTTTTCATTTTTCTTAGAGTGCTTAGTTTCTTTCATTGCATGCTTAGTTAGCATTGTTTTACTGTTAGTAAGCCACATATCCATCTTGTGCAAGTGTTCTTTGTTATTTCATCCAATCCATTGGAATAGGATAGTCTTGTTTATCAATAGGAAGCCATTAAAGTTGCGGGTTTTCTCCTCAAACAGGATAGTTTCAGGTTCTGGACGTTTCATGTTGCATGACTCGCAATAAATCCTGCTAGGAATTGCATAAGCCAAGCTCTGTACTCTTGCGCTATCCCTCTCCTACTCGCATTGTATTCAGTCTGTATCTTGAGCTGCCTACGTCCCAATATCTACTTCTATTGATGCTAGCATTACATGCTTTTCTGGATCCACGTGAACATGAAGGAACGAGGAGATCACACTGAGGGGACAAGATCACACACACCGTCGGATTCACCACATGTTCTGCAGAATCCAGGTTCTAGCTTTCAAAGTTCTAAATTAGAATCATATCAAATAGAGTAGTTAATTGCTTTATTTCAGTTAATTTTACTTCGATATTGCCAGGGAAGTTGTGGGGATTGATAGTTTCTGAGAGACTATGATTCATTCCTCACTTCTGAGGTAGGATCGAGAGTCTTGCAAATAGATTAGAACAATTATTTCATTGTTTAGAGTAGATCTACAAATTGCACAGACAAATAGCTATACTCGGTTATCTTGTTTGTTTTAAATTGTTATCTTAGCTGTCAATTTCTAGATGTATTAAATTAGTTGCTAAATTCATTCGAATAGTTCATCAGAAAATACAAAAATAGAGAAATCATATATGCTATAGATATATTCAAAATAGTTAAATTTCACTTTGTCGTAGTTAATTTACATTATTACTTTTGTATGACAATCACGGGACCTAGGGAGCCCAGGGAATACGTATTCGAGCCAATCGTGCCCCAGCCCAATCTCATCACAAGCAATAACTGATATAGATCAAAATCTTAGGATCCAAGTCTTCCGAACAACGGTAAGCTTGCAACAAATCAATTCCCAGTTGAGCGGATTAAACATAGAAGACGACCAAGCACACATTTTGGTCGAATCAACCAAACTACAGATTACCCTAGGTAACATCCATATGACTGTAGAAGGGGTTGAAAGAGAACAAACCTTTGGTTGCGATCCTTTGGTCCCATAGCCAGACGCAGGAGACACTCTTACGGATATAGATACCAGCCTAAGAATTCAGGTTGCAAGAATGCCTGTGAGGCACTCTGAGAAGATCGCACAACTATTAGTTTTGAATATAGAGGCTGAGAAAGCATATGATTCACTGGGTGTTAGGGATTAGGAACTAACTCTACACATGACCATAGCAGGACCGCAACAACCAAGAGTCTATGGTTGCGATCCACAAATCCCGCAACCCAACGAATCCGTAAGTCAATCAGACATAGACATTGGCCTACACACACTAGTATTCAGATCCACTCCACTTCCACCTATCATCATCGAACAGTTATCCTTACTAGATACAACAGCTAACAAAGCTAGAGAGTTTTGGACTAGGCCAGAGAATCGTCCATAGAGTCAACTATATTTACCATCCACCATATGACCTTATCGGAGACATACACGAAACTATCCCAGGTCATTTTCCACGTATTCCACAACCCATAGATCGAATCACGCCAGAGCTCGATATTGATTGGAGCCTTCGAGCAATCATCCTTGCCGATCGATCTATCACACCAATTCAGGTTAGAAGGGCCTTCTTTGCCTTAGATTCACAAATTCCACTAGTGCGTATTGAAGACATTAGATTGCCTAACTAGTTTGTCTGCATCCCATACATATTCCATCCCCACCGGCTGTCTCGGCACGACCTCGGGAGGTCGGGTGCGAGGAAGAGTTACTTGTAGATTCCCACGCTCGCTTGTCACTTTTCCATCGTACAAAATTGGTGAACCCGACGTGAACTTCCTACTTTCTAGTTGAGTCATATTATTATGTGTTCTTCAAAATTAGTATACTTTTCATCTTTTCCGCCTCATTAGCTTTCACCATCACCTTCGCTCCTTCCCATTATTCTGCGGGTATTCATATACCCCCCGAATATGTCGGGATTCGATGCATATGGCAGGCCCCTCTTGGGCCTTGAGGCTTACTACGCCCAACAAAATAGACAATCATCACCCTCACTCTCAGTATGGGGTGACAACTACTCAACTAACCAGTTGTCAACACAAACTCCAAGAATCAGATATAACTCATCTTTTCAAACTGAGGAGTTAGATCAGCTCGCTCAAATGCAACAAACAGAGCCTTCAGGCTCGAATAACATGACGTTCACCGGAGAATCTGGTTCATCTCCTCAGGTGTTGCTTAGACCACAAATTAGTAGACAATCAGACTCATACCAAGGTTTAGATGATGAACATTCGGTACGTTATGCCAGGAATGACCAACGTTCTCGAAGTATGTACCCACCTATAGGAGGTTTACAAACACAACCCGAGGTCTCTTTTCAAGAAAATACCTCCATGCCACTACATATAGGAAATGCCCTCGGGAAACTTGGCAGGGCAGCGATCAGTTCATAGCGGGATATCACATGCCTATACAACACCATGATATACAACAAACACCACTACGGAAAAACACCGTGACTTCACCAAATGAAATCATTTCAACGTTAGTAGAAAAAGTGAGAGGGTTAGAACTTGCCCAGGAAAATCATCATTCTCAATTCATACAAACAGGAAATTCTAATCCTCCACCATCCTAGCCAAAGTAGACCTCCTCACGGAGTAGGCACGTTAGGCATGACTCCTCAGTATTCACAACAAATGCCAACTAGACCCACCATTTCTAACGCTGTTCCTCCCGGTCTAGCACAAAATAATCCATTCTTGGACAATACCCCTTCATACTTAAACATGTACTCCAAATCACCACAAGGGGATATGTCTCTCCTCTCCGGTATTTTTACTCAACCACAGGGGTTTCCTTATGCCCCTACCAATGCATATGCAATGCCATATCAACAACCCATTCCACCACCGCTCCCTCAGCAGGCACCATCAATGGTCGAAACCTATGCGATAGGGACATATTCAGAATACTTGAAAGAGCCCTTAGATTTCACCATACGAAGCGTCATGCTTCCAAGACCTCTTCCCGATTTGCCCAAATACAAAGGTGAGGGAGATCCAAATGCACATATCAAAGCTTACGCTACAGCCATTCGAGAACTACTCCCATGGGATGGGGTTGTTGCTAAAATATTCCCCAAAACTTTGGAGGGTATCGCTCTCGATTGGTATTATAGAATACCTGAGGCTTCCATCCATTCATTCAAACAACTCGTTTCAGAGTTCATTAAGGCCTTTGACATGAATAAACTATTAAGGACAGGAATCAGGGAATTCTTGCACATTAAACAAGAACACAATGAATCTGTCACCCATTTCATCCAAAGGTGGCGTACAGTTCTTTATTCTTTGCAAGTGCTCTAAACATGGATCAGATGGAACTATGTGATTTATTCCTTCATTCTCTTAGCAGAGAGGTGAAGGAAGAAGTCCAGAAGTTCCCATTAAGAACTTACGATGAAGTACTTGAGAGTGCTCTTCGAATAGATCAAGCAGCAATTGATAGTGGTCGCAAAACATATGGAGCAAATGGGAGGTTAGTCACCTCCAACCAGAACACTACAACTTATCCTACTACCACGAACGTCAATCAAGGACCTAAAATCCTTAATAAAAATCGGGGTGTAACAACAGATGGAGTAACCGATCAGCCTAAAAAGGTAAATAATGTGAATACTTCACCACCAATGAACAATCAACGAAACAACAACTTTACCCCAACAATCAATACAGTGGATTTTAACCATCCACAACAACAACAACAACAACAACGGTGAAATCCCACAGAGGGTCCGAGCCAAAATTCAACTAGATACCAAAACCAGAATTCAAACCAAAGACAACAAACACAAAATTTTAATCCTAGTAGACAATGGTTTGATCAAAATTTTGGACCACAATACGCACCAAACCAACAAACTAGGAATTACAATCCTAATTCGTATTGTGGTTTCCACAAAATTCGGGGCCATGACACTAGAACGTGCCGTGACTACAACAAATTCATGCAACGCTTGCCAGATGAACAAAGACAACTTTTCATGGATATGTTCTTGGCAGATCCTATATCACCGGCATCAAATACCTTCGCAGGGGCGGTTTCCCCTCAGAATGCTCCCCTCAAGATCTTTAATGATCCACTCCCAAATCATGATAACAATAGGCTAAGTCCAAATGGGACAAACAAAAGCATAATGACGGGAAACAATGATCATGAAGCCTCGACTTCATTAAATCCATCAGTTGCGCCACAATTAGGAAGTCAGCCAAGACCCAAGATAGTCGGTTTAGTAGAATTAGACGCCGAACTACCCATCGAAGTGTATAATAAGGACACGAGAGTATTTCTCTCAGCCAAGTCCAAACCACCTGCCAGAGACGGATAACATCCAACAAATCGTAGTGAAACACTGTGGGTGCACTATGATTTAATTAACGACCTAACAAAAACCTTCTCGCACATCTCCTTTTTGGATTTATTAAAAATTCCCTGCTCACAGGGCTGCTCTTTTAGAGGCATTAGGTTTGGGCCATTTAATTAACATCACTCCACCTCCTGAAACACAGGTAAATCATATAGACTTCGATGTTCATCCTCCAGGGCAGGCAGATAGGGATGTCGAATTCATATTCGAGATAAACAAAATGCCGACAGATGCTGAGATCACATGCCGAGGTGATCCAGCCTTACACTTACAAGTATGGGTTTATAATAAACTATGTAAAGACGATGGTTGATGATGGGGTGGCAGTTAACATAGTCCCCTTCTCTTTCCTTCAAAAACTTGGATATGGGGAAACAAATTGTTCCACGACTCGAAATACATTAAGAGGCTATGATAGTCTTAAAGCCACCTCGGTTGGAACTATAATATTACCGGTCACCTTAGGACCCAAAACCATCTTGACTGAGTTTTATATTATAGATCGGAAACTAACTATAATATGATCCTCGGCCGACCCTGGATACACCGCATGAAGGCAATCCCTTCTACGCTATTTCAAGAAGTAAGGTTTTTACACTTAGGGAAGATATTTGTAGCCAAAGGTGATCCAAAACCATTCGATGTACACCTAGCTGACTTAAAGAAAAGACCAGGCATGCACTCGGAGTTTGAACTCCCAACAAACCAACTTAATAAACCTACCGACGCAAAACCAAAAGAAAAGTTAGTACCTACGACAGATCTTGAAACTATGAGCCTAGCCAAGGCAACCCCAACCCCCAAAGATGAGGCTAACACTGTAGAAATGGTATCATTAGGAACTACTGCAAAAATCGTTGAATTGCTAGAACAAGATCTACCAATGTTCTTACCATTTGATTCTCTGGGCATGGGATGTTCCCTAGGTATTGGCTCTCTTCCAGACAGAGGATCTCTGTATGGTGGAAGTAGAATGTGCAAACACAATAGATATCCCAGTGTCCATATTCCCAGCTAAATATTGGACACTCCATTTTGATGGAGCTAGATGTCGTTACGGAGCGGGGGCAGGTGTAATCTTTACTTCCCCTGAAGGAAAAGTCTTACCTTTCGCCTTCAAACTAAATTTTGAATGTACAAACAACGGCGCTGAGTACGAAGCCCTCCTCCTTGGCCTCATTTTAGCCAAAAGGATCGGTGTTAATAACATCAGGGTGTTAGGAGACTCACAATTGGTAGCAAACCAAGTCTCTGAGATATATGAAACCAAAGCCGAGCACTTACAGCTTTACAAAACAGTTGTATTAGATTTAAGCAAGGAGTTTGACTTCATATCAATTGAAGCAATCCCGCGAGAACACAATCTTCTCACCGATTCTATAGCAACCTCGGCATCACGCTTTACTCCAAACAGTAAGTTAGAGGATACCCGTTTCATGGTATCCCTTCGTGATGAACCATTGATAAAAACAATGACAAATTCTCTTTTAAACGGAAATGAATCTACTATCCTAGACCACATTGATAGTGATATGGCCACTCTGAATTACTTAAACGCCTATGCGGCACTACATCTCTCCTATCATATGATAGATTTGTCCTTAATCCCACATTCGTCTTCCTACTTCGGAAATCCCATGATGGATCTTCCCTCGGAAATGGAACCTAGCGTATACACAGTAGAAAATAGGGACGATTTGGATTTACCTCCAGCCCCACCTGAGTTTGAAGAAGGTAATGCCTCCTTAATCGAAGAGACAATTGATGTTAACATCGGAACGGAGGATGAACCAAAGATCTTGAAACTAGGATCCTCGCTAACCCTAGAAGAAGTAGAAATACACACTCGAATCCTCAAGGAACATCAGAAGGCTTTCGCATTTAATTATAAGGAAATGATAGGAGTTGCACCCCACATTGCGGTGCACAACCTCGTCACTAAATCTGATGCAAAGCCAGTTAAACAAAAATCAAGACCCATGAAACCTAAGGTAGCTCTCATGGTGAAAGAGGAAGTAATAAAACTCCTCCAAGTAGGATTCATCAAACCAGTCGATTACTCTCAATGGGTATCTAATATCGTTCCCATTCTCAAAAAGAATGGGAAGATACACATTGCATAGATTTCGAGACATTAACAAAGCATGTCCTAAAGGACGACTTCCCATTACCATCCATAGATGTCATTGTTGATGCTGCAATTTGGGTTTGAACTTTTGTCTCTCATGGATGGATTCTCGGGATACAATCAAATCAGAATATCTAAACAAGACCAAGCTAAAACCACATTTATAACTCCTTGGGGAACCTATTGCTATGTTGTTATGCCATTCGGTCTCAAGAATGCGCTGGTGCTACATACCAGTGAGCTATGACATATATATTTCACGATCTAATTCATAAAATTGTGGAATCCTACGTAGATGACTTGTTGGCTAAGGCCAAGAAGCGTTGTGACCACCCGGAGGTGCTCGCGTCATTCTTTCACGTCTAATAGAATACGGAGTCACACTAAATCCAGAGAAATGTGTCTTTGGTGTAACAGGAGGAAAGCTCCTAGGTTACATCATATCGTCATGAGGGATAGATGTTGATCCAACCAAAATTTGGGTTGTCCTCGAAATGGTCCCACCTTCGAATGAATCTGGAATCAGGTCATTTCTCGGAAAACTTGGTGCAATCCGGAGATTCATCCTGGACTTAAGTTTCGCCATCCATCCAATCAACAATCTACTCAAGAAAGATTATAGTATTGATTGGACTGAAGATTGCAATGAAGCTTTTGACGCAGTTAAGCGTTTCCTGTTATCACCACCTACGCTAATGCCACCTAAGCTAGACCGCCCGTTAATTTTATATTCACGAGCTACCGATGTCTCGCTGGCCTGTATGTTGGCCCAAGAGGATGATGACAAGAGAGAGCGTGTGATTTATTTCATTAGCCGAACGTTGCTCGACTATGAAACATGTTATACACAAGCAGAACGAGAATGCCTCGCCATAGTCTTTGCAACCAAATGCTTAAGACACTATATGTTGAATCAAGAAACAAGGGTCATGGTAAAAACGGACCATTTACGAACTTTCCTCACACAAGGGTCCTTGTCTAAGAAGGTTGGATGTTTTATAACCTTAATGGGGAATTGAATTAACATTTGTAAATCAGAAGTCGGTTAAAGGACAAATCATCATGGATTGGTTAGCTGATAACCCATTAGACGGAGGTGATCTAGTAAATCTAGACTTTCCCGATGAGTGCGTATACTACATTGAAACCAGACCTCCTATCTCTGAGTGTCCCTGGTACACTGATATCATTAATTATATCATGGACCATACGTATCCAGAAAGGGCTACACCATAACAAAGAAGGTGGTTACGCATTATTGCAGCCAAATACGTCATTATAGAGCAAGTGCTCTATCGAAAAGCATTCGATGGAATGCTCCTAAGATGTGTCGACACAGAAGAATCCAAGAAGATTCTCCATGAATCTCATAGTGGAATGTGTGGAGGCCACTTCGGTGGCCATGCCACCGCTCGCAAAATACATCGAATGGGCTATTTCTGGCCCACTCTAGAACACGACGCAGTAGAGTTTGTATGCAGGTGTCATAAGTGCCAAGAGTTCTCCCATGAGATCCACATGCCAGCACAAGCTCTACAACCAATTGCTACTCCATGGCCCTTTTCTACGTGGGGTCTCGATTTGATAGGGAAATTCTCTCCCTCATCTACAGATGGCCATAATTTTATAATCACGGCCACCGAATATTTCACCAAGTGGGTAGAGGCTATGCCTCTTACTACTGTATCTTAGGTTGTAATCGCCAAATTCATTTTGAACCAAATCATTTGCAGGTACGGTGTCCCATGAAGTCATTATCTCAGATAATGGGACTTCTTTTAAGAATGATGAAGTTCACGAATTGTGTAATAAATTTAAAATAAGCCATCATACGGCTTCCTTGTATTACCCTCAAGCCAACGGATAGGCTGAAGCAACAAATAAAACACTAAAAGCCATTCTCCTTAAAACGGTGAAAGAAAACAAACGAGATTGGCACTTGAAGTTATATCCGGCCTTATGGGCCCTAGAACCTCAATAAGAACACCAACGGGAGCAACTCCTTTCTCACTAGTATTCGGGGCAGAGGCAGTTCTCCCACTTGAGGTTGAAATACCCAGTCTCCGTATTTCATTACAAGGGATTCTGGATGAAGACGCTTACAGGGAAGCACGTCTCTCCCAATTAGAAAGCCTAGATGAAGCTAGGTTAGATGTTGAACAATGACACAGAGCCTATGCTGACCGGATGTGCCGGCAGTACAACAAGAAAGTCTATGAACGCGACATATATGAAGGTGATCTAGTTCTAAGGCTAGACAGCCGTATCGACAAAAAGACCGGTGAAGGAAGGAAGTTCCGGCCTAAATGGTTGGGCCCATACCGAGTCATGAAGGACTATGGAAATGGTGCATACCTCTTATGTACGCTGGAAGGTGAGGAATTTGGTGAAACGGTCAATTCCCTACACCTCAAGCGGTTCTACGCGTAAGCAACTAGCACTATTTATAATTATATTTACATTGCATCTTCATATAGATTAAGATCATTTTGTCCGCTTGTTTCGTACACAAATTGTGATCAAGGAATTTTGTTCTCAAAGCAATTCATTACAAACTCATGATGTTGTTGGCATAAACTTTCTAATCATACCTCTCCATTTTCATGATATCATCAAATTATCTCGGAATCATGTCATCAAATAAAGCTAGATATGACAAAGTCTTAAACGGTAACCATACCAAGATCTGCGGGCTTGTTCTCACTTTTGGTTTCTTCTTAGGATAGGTGTCTTGCCTATGGTAGTGCATTCAGAAGCTTCATGGTGTCACATCTATCCCATATGTATATCTCTTTGGAAATAAGCACATCGACATTTTACTCAAGAAAACAAGTCAAATATTGATCAAACAGAAAATTTTAATTTTACACATTTCCTTGCCCCACCAGACCTTTGGTGATGAGCTTGCGTCTCTTACTAGTGGCGTAGGGTTGGGAAAGGATGGAAATGCCCTTACTCACCTATGCTTTGCCACGGTGATAAACCCACGCTTCTTACTTGGTAGCATGGGGCAAAGTGTAGGGGGTCCTCTTGACAAACAAATGCAAAAGGTCATAAGCAAACAATTCAAATCTCGAAGTCTTTGAGTCAAAAACAAATGAATCAGATGTCCAAAATTCCAAAAGAGTTCAAAATCCTAAAAACCCAGATTTTGTCTACTATGTGGCCATCTAAGGATCTAAGTCTGGATAAACCGCAAAGTAAGTAGCATTCTAAACTATGAAGTCACTCGGGTAGAGTAAGCTTGTAGCTTCCCAATTTGGTTCCACCAAAACTTTGTCTATCTTTCATCACTATCATTTCAACATATTTCACAACTTGTGCCCTTTCCAACTCTCGGTGATAAGCCCTCGCATCTTACTAGTTGCGTGGAGTTGGGGGTAGGGGCAGGTTTATCTGCTCATCATACCGGTTTATATTCACTACTTTGCCAAAACAAATATGAAGTGTTCAAAATTGCTTACAGAAACTAAGATTCAAAATCACATTATATCTACATCATCATATATCAGCATCATGAAATACAAAAGGAAAATAAACATTTGCATCATTTGTTCTCCATTGCATACATTCAAAAAAAGCATGCATTCAAACATCATAATCTACATGAGGAAACTAGAAAAGAAGCAGAGCCATAAATGCCAAAGGTTTGATCAAAAAAATATATATATATATATATAATGATCAACGTTTCTATACAATGCCATCATGCACTAAGCATGGTCAAAACGCTCAAAGAGAGCCGGGATATACAAAAGAATGTATCATACAAAATCTAGGAGAGCCAAGTGGCTTCTCAATCCCTACGAGACCCCTCTGAAGGCGCACGCCCATGCCTAGGACTCGGCTACGCCGGCGCTCTGAATGCACGGAGGGCTCAGGATCCGAGGGGCAGCCGCAGTCTCACCACGAGAATGGCTCCTCATCAAGTGCTCGGCCGTCCTATACCCCGCTAGCTCCGTGCGGAGAGTCGATACCATCCTGGCCACATGCCAGACTGGGGAAAAGATGTCAGTGTGCCTACCAGCTGCTGAGGGCTCCCCAGCATCTACGGATAGCTCTGCATGGGTCCTCTCCATGGGGATCATCAGGGTATCAGTACATACCCTGCGAATCAAGTCCCGCCACTCATCGGCAGTCTCTGCAAACAAAGGAGAAAACAAATTAGAAACCAAACAAGAGATTAGAAATACAAGATAAATAAAAGGAGAGATAGTAACTAAGGAGATCCTAACTAAAAACAAACATTAAAAGGAGAGAGGGTAACTTACTCGGATCACCAGGCCTCCAGGATGGATCTATAGGATCAGCACCTGCCCACGGATGCCGCTGCCAACTGAGGGCTGCTCCTGTGGCTGGAGCAACGTAGCGCCCCGCAATGGACTCATCCTCCCCACCATGGCCCTGGGAGAGTGGCTCCTCTGAAACCAGAGTCACTCTCTCTGCACTCTGCTCGGCCCTCTCTGCCTGCATGATATCCTGAGTGTCATGCCACTCAGGATCACTGTCCTCCTCGGTCTCCTCCTCTGTCTCTCCCCCTGTAAACTCCTCAGACTCGGAGTCTATGTCAATGGGGTCATCGCTGCTATGGGCAGGACCCGCGGAAATCTGAAGCAAGGGTGCCTGAGGCGCACCGGCTCTCCCTCTGGCACGTCTATCCTCCGGCCATAATAGGAATGCGGGAGTAACCATTGTCAACCCCGGCCTCTAGGCCCCCTCGGCCTCTCGGGGTGATCTTATATCTTTGGCGCTACCGGGGAAGCATACCCATGTATGGTAGGCCAAACTGCTGAGGAACTCGGCCAAAGGGGTGCATCTCCACTCGCCCCACTCTATCAATAAGCTGCCCTGTGGTGGAGCAGGAGATCAAAGTAAGAGCCTCCTCGCCCCATATACCTACCATAGTCTGGTATGGTGTGGCCTCCATGTCGGTAGTAGTCAGAGAAGCAACTGGCTGATGAGGTGCTCGGAGCACCGACATATCTATCCATCTGGCTGCCCTCACAGCTCGGGATCTGCCACCTCTACACCTCTGCCGTAGGGGATGAAGTGCTCATAGACCCAACTCATGACTAGGGTCGGATGGCTCAAGGACTGCCCCTGTAAATGGACTATCTGTATAGATCATGGTAGGTGGTCCCAAGTATGTCTGCTCCCCAGGCATATATCCGGCCATGTCCCTCTATCTGTGTAATAATGGGGGACCAGCAATATAACAATGTATCTCCTCCCTTGTCCCCGATCAGTCTCGAGGCAAGGATCCCCATGATGGCCTGGCGAAGTAAGGGGATGGGCAAACTAGGAATGGATCGAACTCTAACCCCCTTCTTGACCCGTGGAGATTTGCATCTCCCATGTATGTGGCCCATTGTGCTATCTGGGCCCGCGAACCTGTTGTCTCAAGGGTGAGACGTCTCCCAATAATCGGGACCCCCAGAATGCGATAGACATCCTCCAAAGTAATAGTCCACTCACCGCGGACCCCTGGTAATCGGAAGGTGTTCGATCAGCATCCCAATAGGAGAATAGGTCACAAAGAATGTGACTGGATGGTGTAACATGGGGCACGCGTGAGATGCGTAGTATCCCGGCCCTCTGAAGAGTGTCCTCCTCATCCTGTGAAAGGGCATCCAATACTCGCTGGGAGCCAATCACACTCCCTCTCTCTGGCTCCACCGGATATACTCCTCTCTCGCCTGCATACACCAAAAACACACAAAACAGAGCAAGTTAGCATCGAATAACATTGGAAAAATCATGAAAGCACGTAGAAATGCTAAAAATGCAAAAGCAATTTCAAACAGATGATCTTTTTGCATTCTGTGCAAAACCGCCGCCTGAGCGGGGAGGTGGTTACCACCACCTTAAGGGGCGGTCGTGTAACCGCGCCCTGAAAGGGTGGCGGTCGTGTAACCGCCGCCCTGGGCAGGGCGGCGGTCGTGGCCCGAAAACCCACGCGGGTTTTAAACCTAAAAAGCCCAAAAATGACAAAACAAGACCATTTTAACTAAAACAAGGCCTACCCAGTAGGCGCCCCCTAGATGAACCTTTTAACACTAACATTTTCAAAAATTACCCCCCCATGACAAAGATTTTAGCATTTCAAAATTAAGGGGGTAAAAGGATAAATTGAAGAAAACTAACTCTGTGATCTCGCGGGTCGATGTTCCGCTCGTGGAGGCATGATCACTATCCGTCGCGGACGTTTTGACTCTACTCACGCAAGAAACCGTCACCGTGGGTTCCAGAGCTCAAAATCAATCAAATCAACTCATGCAAATGAATAGGAAAATGGGCCCACTTTCATATATATAGCACCCTGATTCATTTTAAATGCCTTTTCAACAGGTTTGGAGCGCCGACAGAGGTAAGTTCTTATCCCCGCACAAATGGTACGTTCTCATTTCCTATTGTTTTAGCGTTTATTTTCCAAACTATTGTGTCTATCTGCACTTGAGTTCTCTTTTCGTTTTGCAGGTAGCGGGAATTTTGGACGGCGTCATTTCAACACACGGACGTATCAGGTATAACT
Organism: Taxus wallichiana var. yunnanensis; assembly: GCA_018340775.1. Taxonomy (NCBI): domain Eukaryota; kingdom Viridiplantae; phylum Streptophyta; class Pinopsida; order Cupressales; family Taxaceae; genus Taxus; species Taxus wallichiana. The sequence continues at coordinate 622,452,893 of CM031241.1, read as the reverse complement.
TTTAACTTCCCATTTCGGGACCGCCATACTCGGACCCACCGTTTTACGCCTCTTCATGGCTAAAACGCTTCTCCGAGGGGGCAATATGTACGTACCCAAAATTGTAAGGTACTGTACTACCAAAATAACGTGACATGTGCCCCAATGATGATACAGGTCTCCTCGCAAGGTGTTCGGGATCAGAAAAGATCTCCAAGTGTGCGTTAACATCCGCATGCCCCGCTTAGCCCCGCGTGCTTTTTTTTCCCTTTTCCCCTCTTTTCTTGGCCTTTTTCTCTTCGGTGATGAAACCGCGCTGCCACAGGCGGCGGTCTCGTGGTGCCGCCCCTGACTGAGCGGGGCGGCGGTCTGTAACCGCCCGCCCCTGCTCGGGGGGCGGTCCTTTACGCATTTTCTAGAAAGCTCTTTTAACATGACTCACGTAATTTCAATGTTTTACCAGCTTTCTTTCACCGCCATAAGCTTGCATTTATGATTCTGGTTCCCTGGAATAGTGTTTTGCCATTGTTTATAGTTTAAGAGTTCTATTTGGTTTTTACCTTGGGTAAATGCAAATGCTATAAATAGATGGCTTGTGCTCAAGCAAATGGCCCCTCAAATTTGCCTCTGATTTCTCTTTGCAATAGATTTAGTTTTCATTTTCTTAGAGTGCTTAGTTTCTTTCATTGCATGCTTAGTTAGCATTGTTTTATTGTTAGTAAGCCACATATCCATCTTGTGCAAGTGTTGTTGTTATTTCATCCAATCCATTGGAATAGGATAGTCTGTTTATCAATAGGAAGCCATTAAAGTTGCAGGTTTTGCTCCTCAAATAGGATAGTTTCAGGTTCTGGACATTTCATGTTGCATGACTCATAATAAATCCCGCTAGGAATTGCATAAGCCAAGCTCTGTACTCTTGCGCTATCCCTCTCCTACTCGCATTGTATTCAGTCTGTATCTTGAGCTGCCTTTGTCCCAATATCTACTTCTGTTGATGCTAGCATTACACGCTTTTCTGGATCCACGTGAACACGAAGGAACGAGGAGATCACTGCTTGAGGGGACAAGATCACACACACGTCGGATTCGCCCTTTATTGCAGAATCCAGGTTCTAGCTTTCAAAGTTCTAAATTAGAATCATATCAAATAGAGTAGTTAATTGCTTTATTTTAGTTAATTTTACTTCGATATTGCCAGGGAAGTTGTGGGGATTGATAGTTTCTGAGAGACTATGATTCATTCCTCACTTCTGAGGTAGGATCGAGAGTCTTGCAAATAGATTAGAACAGTTATTTCATTGTTTAGAGTAGATCTACAAATTGCACAGACAAATAGCTATACTCGGTTATCTTGTTTGTTTTAAATTGTTATCTTAGCTATCAATTTCTAGATGTATTAAATTAGTTGCTAAATTCATTCGAATAGTTCATCAGAAAATACAAAAAAATAGAGAAATCATATATGCTATAGATATATTCAAAATAGTTAAATTTCACTTTGCTGTAGTTAATTTACATTATTACTTTTGTATGACAATCACGGGACCTAGGGAGCCCGGGAATACGTATTCGAGCCAATCGTGCCCTGACCCAATCTCATCACAGCAATAAGCTGATATAGATCAAAATCTTAGGATCAAGTCTTCCGAACAACGGTAAGCTTTACAACAAATCAATTCCCGGTTGAGCGGATTAAACATAGAAGACGACCAAGCACACACATTTTGGTCGAATCAACCAAACTACAGATTACCCTAGGTAACATCCATATGACTGTAGAAGGGGTTGAAAGAGAACAAACCTTTGGTTGTGATCCTTTGGTCCCACAACCAGACGTAGGAGACACTCTTACAGATATAGATACCAGCCTAAGAATTCAGGTTGCAAGAACGCCTGTGAGGCACTCTGAGAAGATCGCATAACTATTAGTTTTGAATATAGAGGCTGAGAAAGCATACGATTACTGGGTGTTAGGGATTAGGAACTAACTCTACGCATGACCATAGTAGGACCGCAACAACCAAGAGTCTACGGTTGCGATCCACAAATCCTGCAACCCAACGAATCCGTAAGTCAATCAGACATAGACATTGGCCTACGCACACTAGTATTCAGATCCACTCCACTTCCACCTATCATCATCGAACAGTTATCCTTACTAGATACAACAGCTAACAAAGCTAGAGAGTTCTGGACTAGGCCAGAGAATCGTCCATAGAGTCAACTATATTTACCATCCACCATATGACCTTATCTGGAGACATACACGAAACTATCCCAGGTCATTTTCCACGTATTCCACAACCCATAGATCGAATCACGCCAGAGCTCGATATTGATTGGAGCCTTCGAGCAGTCATCCTTGCCGATCGATCTATCACACCAGTTTAGGTTAGAAGGGCCTTCTTTGCCTTAGATTCACAAATTCCACTAGTACGTATTGAAGATATTAGATTGCCTAACTAGTTTGTCTGCATCCCATACATATTCCATCCCCACCGGCTGTCTCGGCACGACCTCGGGAGGTCGGGTGCGAGGAAGAGTTACTTGTAGATTCCCACGCTCGCTTGTCACTTTTCCATCGTACAAAATTGGTGAACCCGACGTGAACTTCCTACTTTCTAGTTGAGTCAGTTACGTGTTCTTCTAAATTTATACTTTTCATCTTTTCCGCATCATTAGCTTTCACTATCACCTTCGCTCCTTCCCATTATTCTGCGGGTATTCATATACCCCCCGAATATGTCGGGATTCGATGCATATGGCAAGCCCCTCTTGGGCCTTGAGGCATACTACGCCCAACAAAATAGACAATCATCACCCTCACTCTCAGTATGGGGTGACAACTACTCAACTAACCAGTTGTCAACACAAACTCCAAGGATCAGATATAACTCATCGTTTCAAACTGAGGAGTTAGATCAGCTCGCTCAAACACAACAAACAGAGCCTTCGGGCTCGAATAACATGACGTTCACGGAGAATCTGGTTCATCTCCTCAGGTGCTACTTAGACCACAAATTAGTAGACAATCAGACTCATACCGAGGTTTAGATGATGAACATTTGGTACGTTATGCCAGGAACAACCAACGTTCTCGAAGTATGTACCCACCTATAGGAGGTTTACAAACACAACCCGAGGTCTCTTTTCAAGAAAATACCTCCATGCCACTACATATAGGAAATGCCCTCGGGGAAACTTGGCAGGGCAGCGATCAGTTCATAGCGGGATATCACATGCCTATACAACACCATGATATACAACAAATGCCACTACGGAAAAACACCGTGACTTCACCAAATGAAATCATTTCAACGTTAGTAGAAAAAGTGAGAGGGTTAGAACTTGCCAGGAAAATCATCATTCTCAATTCATACAAACAGGAAATTCTAATCCTCCTAGCCAAATAGACCTCCTCACAGGAGTAGGCACGTTAGGCATGACTCCTCAGTATTCACAACAAATGCCAACTAGACCCACCATTTCTAACGTTGTTCCTCCCGGTCTAGCACAAAATAATCCATTCTTGGACAATACCCCTTCATACTTAAACATGTACTCCAAATCACCACAAGGGGATATGTTCTCCTCTCCCGGTATTTTTACTCAACCACAGGGGTTTCCTTACGCCCCTACCAATGCATATGCAATGCCATATCAACAACCCATTCCACCACCGCTCCCTCAGCAGGCACCATCAATGGTCGAAACCTATGCGATAGGGACATATTCAGAATACTTGAAAGAGCCCTTAGATTTCACCATACGAAGCGTCATGCTTCCAAGACCTCTTCCCGATTTTCCCAAATACAAAGGTGAGGGAGATCCGAATGCACATATCAAAGCTTACGCTATAGCCATTCGAGAACTACTCCCATGGGATGGGGTTGTTGCTAAAATATTCCCCAAAACTTTGGAGGTATCGCTCTCGACTGGTATTATAGAATACCTGAGGCTTCCATCCATTCATTCAAACAACTCATTTTAGAGTTCATTAAGGCCTTTGACATGAATAAACTATTAAGGACAGGAATCAGGGAATTCTTGCACATTAAACAAGAACACAATGAATCTATCACCCATTTCATCCAAAGGTGGCGTATAGTTCTTTATTCTTTGGCAAGTGCTCCGAACATGGATCAGATGGAACTATGTGATTTATTCCTTCATTCTCTTAGCAGAGAGGTGAAGGAAGAAGTCAGAAGTTCCCATTAAACTTACGATGAAGTACTTGAGAGTGCTCTTGAATAGATCAAGCAGCGATTGATAGTGGTCGCAAAACATATGGAGCAAATGGGAGGTTAGTCACCTCCAAGCGAGAACACTCTGACTTATCCTACTACCATGAGCGTCAATCAAGGACCTAAAATCCTTAATAAAAATCGGGGTGTAACAACAGATGGAGTAACCGATCAGCCTAAAAGGTAAATAATGTGAATACTTCACCACCGATGAACAATCAGCGAAACAACAACTTTACCCCAACAATCAATACGGTGGATTTTAACCATCACAACAACAACAACAACAACGGTGAAATCCCACAGAGGTCGAGCAAAATTCAACTAGATACCAAAACCAGAATTCAAACCAAAGACAACAAACGCAAAATTTTAATCCTAGTAGACAACGGTTTGATCAAAATTTTGGACCACAATACGCACCAAACCAACAAACTAGGAATTACAATCCTAATTCGTATTGTGGTTTCCACAAAATTGGGGCCATGACACTAGAACGTGTCGTGACTACAACAAATTCATGCAACGCTTGCCAGATGAACAAAGACAACTTTTCATGGATATGTTCTTGGCAGATCCTATATCACCGGCATCAAATACCTTCGCAGGGGTAGTTTCCCCTCAGAATGCTCCCCTCAAGATCTTTAATGATCCACTCCCAAATCATGATAACAATAGGCTAAGTCCAAATGGGACAAACAAAAGCATAATGACGGGAAACAATGATCATGAAGCCTCGACTTCATTAAATCCATCAGTTGCGCCACAATTAGGAAGTCAGCCAAGACCCAAGATAGTCGGTTTAGTAGAATTAGATGCCGAACTACCCATCGAAGCTGTAACAAGGACACGAGAGTATTTCTCTCAGCCAAGTCCAAACCACCTGCCAGAGACGGATAACATCCAACAAATCGTAGTGAAACCTGTGGGTGCCTATGATTTAATTAACGACCTAACAAAAACCTTCTCGCACATCTCCTTTTTGGATTTATTAAAAAATTCCCCTGCTCACAGGGCTGCTCTTTTAGAGGCATTAGGTTTGGGCCATTTAATTAACATCACTCCACCTCCTGAAACACAGGTAAATCATATAGACTTTGATGTTCATCCTCCAGGGCAGGCGAGATAGGGATGTCGAATTCATATTCGAGATAAACAAAATGCCGACAGATGCTGAGATCGCACGCCGAGGTGATCTAGCCTTACACTTACAAGTATGGGTTTATAATAACTACGTGAAATGAGCAATGGTTGACGATGGGGTGGCAGTTAACATAGTCCCCTTCTCTTTCCTTCAAAAACTTGGATATGGGGAAACAAATTGTTCCATGACTCGAAATACATTAAGAGGCTATGATAGTCTTAAAGCCACCTCGGTTGGAACTATAATATTACCGGTCACCTTAGGACCCAAAACCATCTTGACTGAGTTTTATATTATAGATCAGGAAACTAACTATAATATGATCCTCGGTGGACCCTGGATACACCGCATGAAGGCAATCCCTTCTACGCTATTTCAAGAAGTAAGGTTTTTACACTTATGGAAGATATTTGTAGCCAAAGGTGATCCAAAACCATTCGATGTACACCTAGCTGACTTAAAGAAAAGACCAGGCGTGCACTCGGAGTTTGAACTCCCAACAAACCAACTTAATAAACCTACTGAGCGCAAAACCAAAAAAAGTTAGTACCTATGACGGATCTTGAAACTATGAGCCCAAGGCAACTGACCCCAAAGATGAGGCTAACACTGTAGAAATGGTATCATTAGGAACTACTGCAAAAATCATTGAATTGCTAGAACAAGATCTACCAATGTTCTTACCATTTGACTCTGCAGGCATGGGATGTTCCCTAGGTATTGGCTCTCTTCCAGCAGAGGATCTCTGTATGGTGGAAGTAGAATGCATGCAAACACAATAGATATCCCAGTGTCCATATTCCCAGCTAAATATTGGACACTCCATTTTGATGGAGCTAGATGCCATTACGGAGCGGGGGCAGGTGTAATCTTTACTTCCCCTGAAGGAAAAGTCTTACCTTTCACCTTCAAACTAAATTTTGAATGTACAAACAACGGTGCTGAGTACGAAGCCCTCCTCCTTGGCCTCATTTTAGCCAAAAGGATCGGTGTTAATAACATCAGGGTGTTAGGAGACTCACAATTGGTAGCAAACCAAGTCTCTGAGATATATGAAACCAAAGCCGAGCACTTACAACTTTACAAAACAGTTGTATTAGATTTAAGCAAGGAGTTTGACTTCATATCAATTGAAGCAATCGCGAGAACACAATCTTCTCACCGATTCTATAGCAACCTCGGCATCACGCTTTACTCCAAACAGTAAGTTAGAGGATACCCGTTTCATGGTATCCCTTCGTGATGAACCATTGATAAAAACAATGACAAATTCTCTTTTAAACGGAAATGAATCTACTATCCTAGACCACATTGATAGTGATATGGCCACTCTGAATTACTTAAACGCCTATGCGGCATTACATCTCTCCTATCATATGATAGATTTGTCCTTAATCCCACATTCGTCTTCCTACTTTGGAAATCCCATGATGGAGCTTCCCTCGGAAATGGAACCTAGCGTATACACAGTAGAAAATAGGGACGATTTGGATTTACCTCCAGCCCCACCTGAGTTTGAAGAAGGTAATGCCTCTTAATCGAAGAGACAATTGATGTTAACATCGGAACGGAGGATGAACCAAAGATCTTGAAACTAGGATCCTCGCTAACCCTAGAAGAAGTAGAAATACACACTCGAATCCTCAAGGAACATCAGAAGGCTTTTGCATTTAATTATAAGGAAATGACAGGAGTTGCACCCCACATTGCGGTGCACAACCTCGTCACTAAATCTGATGCAAAGCCAGTTAAACAAAAATCAAGACCCATGAAACCTAAGGTAGCTCTCATGGTGAAAGAGGAAGTAATAAAACTCCTCCAAGTAGGATTCATCAAACCAGTCGATTACTCTCAATGGGTATCTAATATCGTTCCCGTTCTCAAAAAGAATGGGAAGATACGCATTTGCATAGATTTCCGAGACATTAACAAAGCATGTCCTAAGGACGACTTCCCATTACCATCCATAGATGTCATTGTTGATGCAACAGCTGGGTTTGAACTTTTGTCTCTCATGGATGGATTCTCGGGATACAATCAAATCAGAATATCTGAACAAGACCAAGCTAAAACCACATTTATAACTCCTTGGGGAACCTATTGCTACGTTGTTATGCCATTCGGTCTCAAGAACACTGGTGCTACATACCAGCGAGCTATGACATATATATTTCATGATCTAATTCATAAAATTGTGGAGTCCTACGTAGATGACTTGTTGGCTAAGGCCAAGAAGCGTTGTGACCACCCGGAGGTGCTCCGCGTCATTCTTTCACGTCTAATAGAATACGGAGTCACACTAAATCCAGAGAAATGCGTCTTTGGTGTAACAGGAGGAAAGCTCCTAGGTTACATCATATCGTCACGAGGGATAGATGTTGATCCAACCAAAATTTGGGTTGTCCTCGAAATGGTCCCACCTTCGAATGAATCTGGAATCAGGTCATTTCTCGGAAAACTTGGTGCAATCGGAGATTCATCCCGGACTTAAGTTTCGCCATCCATCCAATCAACAATCTACTCAAGAAAGATTATAGTATTGATTGGACTGAAGATTGCAATGAAGCTTTTGATGCAGTTAAGCGTTTCCTGTTATCACCACCTACGCTAATGCCACCTAAGCTAGACCACCCGTTAATTTTATATTCACGAGCTACCGATGTCTCACTGGCCTGTATGTTGGCCCAAGAGGATGATGACAAGAGAGAGCGCGTGATTTATTTCATTAGCCGAACGTTGCTCGATTATGAAACACGTTATACACAAGCAGAATGAGAATGCCTCGCCATAGTCTTTGTAACCAAACGCTTAAGACACTATATGTTGAATCAAGAAACAAGGGTCATGGTAAAAAGCGGACCATTTACTGAACTTTCCTCACACAAGGGTCCTTGTCTAAGAAATTTGGACGTTTTATAACCTTAATGGGGGAATTCGAATTAACATTTGTAAATCAGAAGTCGGTTAAAGGACAAATCATCGTGGATTGGTTAGCTGATAACCCATTAGACGGAGGCGATCTAGTAAATCTAGACTTTCAGATGAGTGCGTATACTACATTGAAACCAGACCTCCTATCTCACGAGTGTCCCAGTACATTGATATCATTAATTATATCATGGACCATACGTATCCAGAAAGGGCTACACCGCAACAAAGAAGGTGGTTACGCATTATTGCAGCCAAATACGTCATTATAGAGCAAGTGCTCTATCGAAAAGCATTCGATGGAATGCTCCTAAGATGTGTCGACACTAGAAGAATCCAAGAAGATTCTCCACGAATCTCATAGTGGAATGTGTGGAGGCCACTTCGGTGGCCATGCCACCGCTGCAAAATACATCGAATGGGCTATTTGGCCCACTCTAGAACACTGACGCATGTGAGTAGAGTTTGTACAGGTGTCATAAGTGCCGAGAGTTCTCCCATGAGATCCACATGCCGGCACAAGCTCTCTGACCAATTGCTACTCCATGGCCCTTTTCTACGTGGGGTCTCGACTTGATAGGAAATTCTCTCCCTCATCTACTGAGATGGCCATAATTTTATAATCACGGCCATGAATATTTCACCAAGTGGGTAGAGGCTATGCCTCTTACTCTTATCTGCCGGGTTACTGTAATCGCCAAATTCATTTTGAACCAAATCATTTGCGAGTACGGTGTCCCATGAAGTCATTATCTCGAGATAATGGGACTTCTTTTAAGAATGATGAAGTTCACGAACTGTGTAATAAATTTAAAATAAGCCATCATACGGCTTCCTTGTATTACCCTCAAGCCACGGATAAGTGAAGCAACAAATAAAACACTAAAAGCCATTCTCCTTAAAACGGTGAAAGAAAACAAATGCGAGATTGGCACTTGAAGTTATATCCGGCCTTATGGGCCCACCGAACCTCAATAAGAACACCAACGGGAGCAACTCCTTTCTCACTAGTATTCGGGGCAGAGGCAGTTCTCCCACTTGAGGTTGAAATACCCAGTCTCCGTATTTCATTACAAGGGATTCTGGATGAAGACGCTTACAGGGAAGCACGTCTCTCCCAATTAGAAAGCCTAGATGAAGCTAGGTTAGATGTTGAGCAATGACTGACAAGAGCCTATATTTGACCGGATGTGCTGGCAGTACAACAAGAAAGTCTATGAACGTGACATATATGAAGGTGATCTAGTTCTAAGGCTAGACAGCCGTATCGACAAAAAGACCGGCGAAGGAAGGAAGTTCCGGCCTAAATGGTTGGGCCCATACCGAGTCATGAAGGACTATGGAAATGGTGCATACCTCTTATGTATCGTTGGAAGGTGAGGAATTTGGTGAAACGGTCAATTCCCTACACCTCAAGCGGTTCTACGCGTAAGCAACTAGCACTATTTATAATTATATTTACATTGCATCTTCATATAGATTAAGATCATTTTGTCGCTTGTTTCGTACACAAATTGTGATCAAGGAATTTTGTTCTCAAAGCAATTCATTACAAACTCATGATGTTGTTGGCATAAACTTTCTAATCATACCTCTCCATTTTCATGATATCATCAAATTATCTCGGAATCATGTCATCAAATAAAGCTAGATATGACAAAGTCTTAAACGGTAACCATACCAAGATCTGCGGGCTTGTTCTCACTTTTGGTTTCTTCTTAGGATAGGTGTCTTGCCTATGGTCTATTCCAGAAGCTTCATGGTGTCACATCTATCCCATATGTATATCTCTTTGGAAATAAGCACATACTGACATTTTACTCAAGAAAACAAGTCAAATATTAATCAAAACAGAAAATTTTAATTTTACACATTTCCTTGCCCCACCAACCTTTGGTGATGAGCTTGCGTCTCTTACTAGTGGCGTAGGGTTGGGAAAGGATGGAAATGCCCTTACTCACCTATGCTTTGTCCGCGGTGATAAACCCACGCTTCTTACTGGTAGCATGGGGCAAAGTGTAGGGGGTCCTCTTGACAAACAAATGCAAAAGGTCATAAGCAAACAATTCAAATCTCGAAGTCTTTGAGTCAAAAACAAATGAATCAGATGTCCAAAATTCCAAAAGAGTTCAAAATCCTAAAAACCCAGATTTTGTCTACTATGTGGCCATCTAAGGATCTAAGTCTGGATAAACCGCAAAGTAAGTAGCATTCTAAACTATGAAGTCACTCGGGTAGAGTAAGCTTGTAGCTTCCCAATTTGGTTCCACCAAAACTTTGTCTATCTTTCATCACTATCATTTCAACATATTTCACAACTTGTGCCCTTTCCAACTCTCGGTGATAAGCCCTCGCATCTTACTAGTTGCGTGGAGTTGGGGGTAGGGCAGGTTTATCTGCTCATCATACCGGTTTATATTCACTACTTTGCCAAAACAAATATGAAGTGTTCAAAATTGCTTACAGAAACTAAGATTCAAAATCACATTATATCTACATCATCATATATCAGCATCATGAAATACAAAAGGAAAATAAACATTTGCATCATTTGTTCTCCATTGCATACATTAAAAAAAAGCATGCATTCAAACATCATAATCTACATGAGGAAACTAGAAAAGAAGCAGAGCCATAAATGCCAAAGGTTTGATCAAAAAAAATATATATATATATATATATATATATATATATATATAAATGATCAACGTTTCTGTACAATGCCATCATGCACTAAGCATGGTCAAAATGCTCAAAGAGCCTGGGATATACAAAAGAATGTATCATACAAAATCTAGGAGAGCCAAGTGGCTCCTCAATCCCTACGAGACCCCTCGAAGGCGCACGCCCACGCCTAGGACTCCGGCTACGCCGGCTGCTCTGAATGCACGGAGGGCTCAGGATCCCGAGGGGCAGCCGCAGTCTCACCACGAGAATGGCTCCTCATCAAGCGCTCGGCCGTCCTATACCCCGCTAGCTCCGTGCGGAGAGTCGATACCATCCTGGCCACATGCCAGACTAGGCAAAGACATCAGTGTGCCTACCAGCTGTTGAGGGCTCCCCAGCATCTACGGATAGCTCTGCGTGGGTCCTCTCCATGGGGATCATCAGGGTATCAGTACATACCCTACGAATCAAGTCCCGCCACTCATCGGCTAGTCTCTGCAAATAAAGGAGAAAACAAATTAGAAACCAAACAAGAGATTAGAAATACAAGATAAATAAAAGGAGAGATAGTAACTAAGGAGATCCTAACTAAAAACAAACATTAAAAGGAGAGAGGGTAACTTACTCGGATCACCAGGCCTCAGGATGGATCTATAGGATCAGCACCTGCCACGGATGCCGCTGCATTGGCGAGGGCTGCTCTGTGGCTGGAGCAACGTAGCGCCCATGCAGGGACTCATCCTCCCCACCATGGCCCTGGGAGAGTGGCTCCTCTGAAACCAGAGTCACTCTCTCTGCACTCTGCTCGGCCCTCTCTGCCTGCATGATATCCTGAGTGTCATGCCACTCAGGATCACTGTCCTCCTCGGTGTCCTCCTCTGTCTCTCCCCCTGTAAACTCCTCAGACTTAAAGTCTATGTCAATGGGGTCATCGCTGCTATGGGAAGGACCCGCGGCAATCTGAAGCAAGGGTGCCTGAGGCGCACCGGCTCTCCCTGCAGCAGCACGTCTTATCCTCCAGCCCAATAGGAATGCCGGGAGTAACCCTTGCTATCCAACCCGGCCTCTAGGCCCCCTCGGCCTCTCGGGACTGATCGTATCTTGGCGCTCTGGGGAAGCATACCCACGTATGGTAGGCCAAGCTCTTTGAGGAACTCGGCGAAAGGGGTGCATCTCCACTCGCCCCACTCTATCGATAAGCTGCCCTGTAGTGGAGCAGGAGATCAAAGTAAGAGCCTCCTCGCCCCATATACCTGCCATAGTCTGGTATGGTGTGGCCTCCATGTCGGCGGTAGTCGAGAGAAGAAGCAGGCGGGTGATGAGGTGCTCGAGCAGCGACATATCTGTCCATCGGCTGCCCTCACAGCTCGGGATCTGCCACCTCTACACCTCTGCCGTAGGGGATGAAGTGCTCATAGACCCAACTCATGACTAGGGTCGGATGGCTCAAGGACTGCCCCTGTAAATGGACTATCTGTATAGATCATGGTAGGTGGTCCCAAGTATGTCTGCTCCCCAGGCATATATCCGGCCATGTCCCTCTATCTGCGTAATAATGGGGGACCAGCAATATAACAATGTATCTCCTCCCTTGTCCCCGATCAGTCTCGAGGCAAGGATCCCCATGATGGCCTGGTGAAGTAAGGGGATGGGCAAACTAGGAATGGATCGAACTCTAACCCCCTTCTTCGACCCCGTGGAGATGATTGCATCTCCCATGTATGTGGCCCTTTGTGCTTGCTCTGGGCCCTTGAACTTGTTGTCTCGGGTGAGGCGTCTCCCAATAATGTCGGGACCCCAGAATACGATAGACATCCTCCAAAGTAATAGTCCACTCACCGCGGACCCACAGTAATCGGAAGGTGTTCGATCAGCATCCCAATATGAGAACAAGTCACAAAGAATGTGGTGGAATGGTGTAACATGGGGCACGCGTGAGATGCGTAGTATCCGGCCCTACGAAGAGTGTCCTCCTCATCTGTGAAAGGGCATCCAATACTCTGGGAGCCGATCACACTCCCTCTCTCGGCTCCCTAGGATATACTCTCTCTCTCACTGCATACACCCAAAAACACACAAAAAGAGCAAGTTAGCATCGAATAATACTGGAAAAATCATGAAAGCACGTAGAAATGCTAAAAATGCAAAAACAATTTCAAACAAGATGATCTTTTGGCATTCTGTGCAAAACCGCCGCCCTGAGCAGGGAGGCGGTTTTGTAACCACCGCCTTAAGGGGGCGGTCGTGTAACCGCTGCCCCTGAGCAGGCGGCGGTCATGTAACCGCCGCCCTGGGCAGGGCGGCGGTCGTGTGACCGAAACCCACGCGGGTTTTTAAACCTAAAAAGCCCAAAAAATGACAAAACAAGACCATTTTAACTAAAACAAGGCCTACCCAGTAGGCGCCCCCTAGATGAACCTTTTAACACTAACATTTTCAAAAATTACCCCCCCATGACAAAGATTTTAGCATTTCAAAATTAAGGGGGTAAAAGGGATAAATTGAAGAAAACTAACCTGTGATCTCATGGGTCGATGTTCCGCTCGCGGAGGCATGATCACTATCCCGTCACGGACGTTTTGACTCTACTCACGCAAGAAACCGTCACCGTGGGTTCCAGAGCTCAAAATCAATCAAATCAACTCGCGCAAATGAATAGGAAAATGGGCCCACTTTCATATATATAGCACCCTGATTCGTTTTAAATGCCTTTTCACAGGTTTGGAGTGACGAGGTAAGTTCTTATCCCCGCACAAATGGTACGTTCTCATTTCCTATTATTTTAGCGTTTATTTTCCAAACTATTGTGTCTATCTGCACTTGAGTTCTCTTTTCGTTTTGCAGGTAGCGGGAATTTTGGACGGCGTCATTTCAACACACGGACGTATCAGGTATAACTTTTAACTTCCCATTTCGGGACCACCATACTCGGACCCACCGTTTTACGCCTCTTCATGGCTAAAACGCTTCTCCGAGGGGGCAATATGTACGTACCCAAAATTGTAAAGTCTTGTCTTTGCCAAAATAACGTGACATGTGCCCCTGATGATGATACTGAGTCTCCTCATGAGTGTTTGGGATCGGAAAAGATCTCAAGTGTGCGTTAACATCCCGCATGCCCCGCTTACCCCCGCGTGCTTTTTTTCCCTTTTCCCCTCTTTTCTTGGCCTTTTTCTCTTGATGATGAAACCGCCTGCCCCAGCAGCTGGCGGGGTCTGTAACCATGCCCCGCCCGAATAGGGGCGGCGGTCTCTGTAACCGCCGCCCTGCTCAGGGTGGCGGTCCTTTACGCATTTTCAGAAAGCTCTTTTAACATGACTCATGTAATTTCAACATTTTACCAGCTTTCTTTCACCGCCATAAGCTTGCATTTATGATTCTGGTTCCCTGGAATAGTGTTTTGCCATTGTTTATAGTTTAAGAGTTCTATTTGGTTTTACCTTGGGTAAATGCAAATCTTTATAAATAGATGGCTTGTGCTCAAGCAAATGGCCCCTCAAATTTTCCTCTGATTTCTCTTTGCAATAGATTTAGTTTTCATTTTGCTTAGAGTGCTTAGTTTCTTTCATTGCATGCTTAGTTAGCATTGTTTTCTTGTTAGTAAGCCACATATCCATCTTGTGCAAGTGTTGTTGTTATTTCATCCAATCCATTGGAATAGGATAGTTTGTTTATCAATAGGAAGCCATTAAAGTTATAGGTTTTCTCCTCAAATAGGATAGTTTCGGAGTTACGGACGTTTCATGTTTGCATGACTCATGATAAATCCCGCTTTAGGAATTGCATAAGCCAAGCTCTGTACTCTTGTGCTATCCCTCTCCTACTCGCATTGTATTGATCTGTATCTTGAGCTGCCTTTGTCCCAATATCTACTACATTGATGCTAGCATTACACGCTTTTACGGATCACGTGAACACGAAGGAAGCGAGGAGATCACTGCGAGGGGACAAGATCACACACACCGTCGGATTCGCCACTATTCTGCAGAATCCAGGTTCTAGCTTTCAAAGTTCTAAATTAGAATCATATCAAATAGAGTAGTTAATTGCTTTATTTCAGTTAATTTTACTTCGATATTGCCAGGGAAGTTGTGGGGATTGATAGTTTCTGAGAGACTATGATTCATTCCTCACTTCTGAGGTAGGATCGAGAGTCTTGCAAATAGATTAGAACAGTTATTTCATTGTTTAGAGTAGATCTACAAATTGCACAGACAAATAGCTATACTCGGTTATCTTGTTTGTTTTAAATTGTTATCTTATCTTAGCTATCAATTTCTAGATGTATTAAATTAGTTGCTAAATTCATTCGAATAGTTCATCGAGAAAATACAAAAATAGAGAAATCATATATCTTTATAGATATATTCAAAATAGTTAAATTTCACTTTTTTCGTAGTTAATTTACATTATTACTTTTGTATGACAATCACGGGACCTAGGGAGCCGGGGAATACGTATTCGAGCCAATCGTGCCCCTGACCCAATCTCATCACAACAATAGCGATATAGATCAAAATCTTAGGATCCAAGTCTTCCGAACAACGGTAAGCTTGCAACAAATCAATTCCCAGTTGAGCGGATTAAACATAGAAGACGACCAAGCACACACATTTTGGTCGAATCAACCAAACTACAGATTACCCTAGGTAACATCCATATGACTGTAGAAGGGGTTGAAAGAGAACAAACCTTTGGTTGCGATCCTTTGGTCCCATAGCCCAGGACGTAGGAGACACTCTTACAGATATAGATACCAGCCTAAGAATTCAAGTTGCAAGAACACTGTGAGGCACTCTGAGAAGATCACACAACTATTAGTTTTGAATATAGAGGCTGAGAAAGCATACGATTACTGGGTGTTAGGGATTAGGAACTAACTCTACGCATGACCATAGCAGGACCGCAACAACCAAGAGTCTACGGTTGCGATCCACAAATCCCGCAACCCAACGAATCCGTAAGTCAATCAGACATAGACACTGGCCTACACACACTAGTATTCAGATCCACTCCACTTCCACCTATCATCATCGAACAGTTATCCTTACTAGATACAACAGCTAACAAAGCTAGAGAGTTTTGGACTAGGCCAGAGAATCGTCCATAGAGTCAACTATATTTACCATCCACCATATGACCTTATCTGGAGACATACACGAAACTATCCCAAGTCATTTTCCACGTATTCCACAACCCATAGATCGAATCACGCCAGAGCTCGATATTGATTGGAGCCTTGAGCGATCATCATTCTTGCCGATCGATCTATCACACCGAGTTCGGAGTTAGAAGGGCCTTCTTTGCCTTAGATTCACAAATTCCACTAGTACGTATTGAAGATATTAGATTGCCTAAACTAGTTTTCTGCATCCCATACATATTCCTCCAAATTATTATTCATATTCCATATTCATCCTCTTCACATTCCATGTGATATAAGCATAATTCAATCCACATCATGCTCTAACCAATTCAATTCTTCGAAAAACAATTCTATCCTGGATAGAAAGAAATATTATTGCTCACAAATTGACCTGGAAACCATATAAAATATCATCATCATGAAGAAAAAATTATATAAATGGAAATATCTCTGAATAATATTTCCAACACAACTTGAATCACATCCTGAATCCACTTGTAGCTCTTGTTATTCCCATTTCACTGAGGACTTCTTTTACCGCCTCAAAACAGCCCTTTAACCAATAAACATAAATGAAGCATACTTGACCATGTAACTGCATCACAATGACCTAAAACCTCTTTTGACATCAATAAAAACTCACATAAATCCCACAATAGAAATTTAGTTTGCAACTCCTTTGGACAACCTTTTCCCAAAACAAACTTCTTCATAAATTGGCCTATTTGAGTGGGGTCCACTCATCACCATGACCTCTACCATACCTTTCTAGAAATTTTGAGTCATATACATGTTACAATTATAATCCATGCACTAGGAATCGATTCTTTCCACATAAGAAGCAATTCTCTCAAACCGCTTTCAAGCTAGGGTTTTAAACTCATAACAAGTTGTTTACCTTCTTAATATTTGTTCATAAAATGTGAAGATGAAATTACCTCAAGTATTTTTAAAACATTAGAGACTCGGTTTTAAAAATCCCTTAAATCCACAAGGTCCCATAAAAATCACGTAATTCAAGGTGAGTTGATCCAATTCAATTTGGAATTGCACTAGTTCTTGACCCTATTTCACCAAAAACCTCATATCTTGTGACATTCACATCATGGAAACCTAAAATTGTATCCACAACACAATGGCACACCCTAATAACATATCCAGTCATCGAATGTCATGATTATCTCTCAATATTTATAGCCACTAAGACTTGCATAGTTACCCCTTAGGGTTTTACATTGTAGAAGTTAAGGTTAATTGAAATAACATTATAACTCATCATGAAAGCACTAAAAAGTTCCAAACATAGTTGATACATCATGGTACACCTATATACATGTACCCATGAGTGCATATAGCTCCATACCTCAATCTCATACCTCCTGGCATCCATACCTACTCCAAATGAGCACCGAAGCATGGTCACCAACTCCGTATCTACACCCTCGAAGCTCATCTGAGTGCCTAAGAACTCTCCAATCATGCTCTCCATCATGTTAACATACTTCTCAAACAACCAAGAAGCTCCAAACACCATGCACCGTCACCTAGGCTAGTTAGAACAAGTCATCCTCACTTAATCAACTTGTGCAATCAAGAATATACTCGAATATCCATTTCATCATCATTCGAGCATCATTTGAACCTACACCATCATCCACTTTTTCATTAATGAGGTTTTGCATCAATGACAACACCTATGCAGTAGCATGCTAACAATTTACATTGCATGACTTATCACAAAAACACTCACTCAAACAAGTTATTTTAATAAGAAAACTTCAATCAATCCCTTAGGATTGAAATTAGACTCTTTTCTCAAGATTATAAAGTCTTCAAAACATGCAAATTTGACCCCAAACACCCAATTTAGTTGGTTCAATGCTTGAGAAAATTTTATTATCCTCTTACTATGCCAACACAACCATCAAGTTAGTTGAAATCACAAGATTTGGTCAATTTGATTTCCCTTTACAAATGTAGACACAAAATCACACACTTGGGTACATTTATAGGTCCTAAACACATACTAGCATTCATATGATTCCTAAGCAAGAAAACTAGTAATTGACAACTATCTTTGGCCTCTTTCTTTTGTCTTTTACTTTCTATTTGGTCTTACACACCCTACAGCCCAATCGGTATTTTACTTGTTTATCTTGTATGAATCTAGACACCAACACCCACCAAGACAACAATGCCCAGTGCTCTTGTACCCTTCGGGTACCCCGACCCTTTTCTATCTTACTCACTTCTTTTGGGTCTTTTTATCTTTTGGGAATATTTTTCACTTATGGGTTGGCCTTCCAATTGTCAATTACAAAATTCAAACAAGGGAATCATATAAATACATAGTTATGTGTTCAAAATAAAGGACCAAACTCTAAGCATTACTACTATCACCTAAGCTTGCATTCAAAGGAAACTAAATCACTGCAAAGCATCCATTCAAGGAACAAGGGAGTACATTTTTTACATACACTGCATAGAAAAGGGGAAGTTCATTCTATTCCATCCACACATGTTATACATTGTTACATTCTAGATCTAGCCCACTATCAAGTGCAACTTGCACTAGGGCATCTTAGGGCACAATCCTTACACACACTCACAAGAACTACATGGAGTTTGAGATGTAGTGCAGTGCTCGATCGTAATTTCACTTTTTTGGGTGACTAGCAGGTCGGTCGACTCCCCATATTGCATCTTTAATTTTTGGATTTGATGTGGTTTTGTAGGTGAACTTCTATTTTGCAAGTTATAGGTATTTTTTGCTATCAAGGAGAGACATACATGAGATCAACAGGAACTATTTGTGGAAACTGAAAAATTAGGGTCGACCATTTTCATATTCACGAGAACCTAGTAGTAGTCTCCAATGCCCAGTGCCCCTGCCCCAGTCCATGCGCCCATGTCCAACTTGATCCATGAGTTACAGAATTTATCTTGAGTATTGAAGACATTGTTCACCTTATGTTCAACAATTTTCCCGATCTGATTAGTCTCTCAGAGCAAGCGCAAATCAACTAAGTCACTTTTCATGTATATCTTGCTTAGGTTTTTGTACTTTACTTGCTTATTACTTGTGTCATATTATATCTAGAAGTTATATATCATTATTTACATTCGGATACTCTACAATTAGGGTTTTACAAAAAAATTATTTTTATTAAATCAATAACAACTAGCCTTCTATCTTCTTAAGAGTAATGCTTGAGGTGAGCTCATGGTTGGAGACATCTACAAACATCCGATACAATAAAACCACTTACGGTAACCCATTTGTCTCCTCAAGGTGTGGGGTAAATTTTAGGGTTTAACTCCTTATGTAGATATTATTTCCTCACTATCTCTCCTTCTAGGCTTAATCATTCCTACTACCCGGCAAAGTCCAAGATGAAATTTTGGCACATATTTTGCTACATAAGCTCATTCAACAAACAAATCACTATTTGAAGTACCCATTTGAGCAATTTATCAACGTGCAAATTTTCATTAGGAATTTCATCACAAAATCTCCTTTAATTGCATTATTCTGAGTCTTACCTTCATATTAGGTCTTAAAGGGATGCTACATGCTTGGATTCTAACATGTTATAAATTGTGGCTTCTCTAGGTAGTTCCAAACTATGAAAGGTTGAAATTCTATGAGCTTGGGGCATTAAGCTACTATCTTGAAAATTTTAATCCTTAGTTTTGAGTTTAAGTACTTCAAACCTTTTTTTCCACTAAACCCTAGGAGGGTTTTATATAGTGCCTCGGAATGGATGTTTTTGCACCAAATTAATTATACATGTATTCAAATCCTTTAATCACCTATAATAGGTATGTGCAAGCATTTATTAGCTTAATAACGAGACATTAAACTACAGTTGAGACTCGAAGCATGAAAATAGATTAAAACATCCCTGCTCTACCCACTAAACATGGTGTTTGTGCTCTCCAAAGACTACCAAACCAAAGTTATTATCTCCACGTTTTTTTAATCTCTCTAAGGATTGGAATGAGACCTAATAAGGTTTATTTACTTGATTATTCACTTGTCATCTTCTCCTTGTTCTAACTCTTTAGTAAAACCTTCCTTTCTTGGTGAGTTATAGTTCTCAATGTACTACTACGAAATCTTCTTAGCTTTGTTTCTCACCCACAAATATAAACTAAAGAATACACTTAATATCAATCATTAATGAACTTCAAAAGACCTCTTACCAATTATTTAGTCCTTTAAGAATATGATAAACACTATTCTCCATATCAATTTGGAAATGCCTACACAAGATCACGTTCATTCACTATATGCATACATGAAACAACTAAAAACTCGGGGTTTTCTTGAAGTCCTCTCCTTCATTCGTGCATCACAAAGCTTGATTGTATTCTCTCTATTTCATAAGATCTGATAGGATTTTGATGAATTGATGATCATGAGAGCCTCCTTCAATGGACTCAACCTTGTTTTTTGATCCCTTAAGAACTTTTACTTTTTCTTAATACTTGGATTGTACCTTGATACCTTATAGATCAAAAGGCACACTCACAACATCTTATTCACATCTCATTTTAATGAAACTAGACACTTTTTATTTGTTCTATCATTCATACCTTAAATAATTTATCCTTGATGGCTACAATCTTGTACACACCCTCTTCATGGATAGGTTTCTCAATTAAGACTCAACCAAACTCATATGCACTCGATAAACCTTGGGAGACATTGTTGACATTCATCCTCTTCATGACTCAACACTTGAAGACTAGACACACTTGATCAAGGCTAGATGGGCTAGTTAAGAGCATACCTTTCAAATTATATAGATACATGGACCCAAGACACCTTTTTTCAATCTTTCAAATCTTTGAGGACTTCTCATAACCTTTATGCACCTATATAAGACAACTTCTTTTAACTAAACAATTCAGACTCTTAAGTGAGTAATAGACCACGACATATTTGTAACTTTATCGTTGGTGACAAGACACACTATGACTGATAGTAAATACTATCTTATGACCAAATTTGATAGACTTTATGGTGATAGTTCACACTCTTCTTGGATAGACATGTAGGACCTTCAAATACTTTCCACAGACTCAAGCATACACAAAGACCTTAAGAAATACTAGACAACCATACCTTTTGACTTCTCACACATTTGCAACATCTTAAAGACCTTTATCAACAGCTTCAAGGACACTCTAGGGACATTTCATGCTTCATTTAGATGATAAGTGCCTTCTAGAAGCCTAGAGAAGACACATATTACTTGTAAGGTCATTAAACAATAGAAATTCATCAAAAGAGTTTGATGACTCAATCTTCTCTTTTTGACTTTGAGATATTCACATTCCTTTTGGATGCACTTTTAGGTGTGATGAATTCATCTCCTATGTCTTCATCTTTTGATTGAATACCATCAAACATACATTATGCACATCATACATTTTCACTCTCTTATTTAAGACCAAAGGTTTTTCATGTCTTGTCTTAGGATTTTCTTCTTCCTTTTTAGTTTGATTAACACTTTTTGATTTTTTTCTTGAACTATGCTCTCATGTGACTATCTTTGATTGCTTCTAATTTCCATAATTTGCACATGTTATCTCTTTGGCATACTTTGTATCTTCAAACCTAGATTCAGGTTCCTTGTCTTTGGATTCATGCTCAACTTTCTTCTTTTTAGTGACTGTCTCAAACCTGACTAACTTAGACTCACTCTTAGGATTGGTCTTCATCTTGAACACCATTCTTAACCTACCCTTGAATTCTTGACACCTACTGCTATACCTAGGAGACTCATTTTGATAGCAATGCTTTGCAAAGTGTCTAAGTTTATGAAAATTGAAACACACAACTTGATTCCAACTATACTTAGCATCCTTTTGACTATGACACCTCCTAGAAACATGTCCAAATTTGTTGCAATTGTATCATACCATCTTATTCATACCTCTTGAGTCTTCTTCTCTCCAAAACTGATTATATGGTTCATATAAGCAATATTTGGTGTGTCCCTTTTCTTGAAAATTGAAAAAATTATATTCATTTCTTTCTCATCTTTGATATCCCTCCATGGATGGTCATCTATGACATGCTTCCTACATTCCTTAGCTCTATGTCTAAAATTATGACAAGTAAAGCAATATCCATTAAAGGTTCTTTCATACCTTGATGCATTAGGTTTCTGATTGAGTTAGACCTTATTGAATTTGTCTCCTTGGCCTTCTTCATGTTTTCTTGTTTGCTTGGACCAGCCTTTTCATCTTCACACTTCTCCATAGGCTCTCCTTTGAAGCCTAGTCCTATCTCGTCACTTGTTTTTCTTTGACTATACAAAATTCCATCAATAAATTTAGAGCTCTTTTCAAGCTTTTCATACATCTTCAACCTGTCATTTTCTTCTTCTAATTCAGCTTTCAAGGCTCTAATTCGATTCATGTTTGAGGAAATTTTCTTCTTTGTCCTTTAGGGATTTTTCTACACTCTCAACTTGAGATTTTGTCTCTTTGAGGGCTTGACCATGCTCAACTTCCATACACCTTTTTTTTTTCAATCCATGAATTAGGGACTCAACAATCTCAAAATTCCTTTTCAGAACTACTTCATCTAATTTACCAATGTTTTTCTTCAAGGATCTCCTCCAAGTTGTCAAACTTATTCCAAGAAGACCTAGATCTGATAACAATAGTTGGAAAACACAAGAACTGAGAGGGGAGATATGAATTAGAGATTCTCAATATTTTGACAACACTTTAAATTATCAACAAGACATTCAATCTTAATCCATCTTTACCATGTTAAGACAAAGTGAGATTCACACATGCAAATTAGGAGCAAGTACACATGAACACAAGGTTAATGTGGGAAACCCTTAAAGGGAGAAAAACCCACTGAAATCAATGCACTACTTGGACAAATGTCCTATGAAAAATTATTGAGATTTCAATTGTTGAGCATCCACTCAACTTGAAGCAATAACTCCAATAATTTAGTCAAGCTACTACTTGACCTTTTGCAAGATTCTACTTGCATGGAAGCTTCAACTCCCAATAATTTATCCAAGATTCTACTTGACCTTTTGTAAGCTCTAACTTACAAGGAAGAAACAACTCCTTATTGTTCTAAGAATACACTTAGACTTTTACAAATTTTTGATCACTTTCACTATTTTTCTAATACAACAAATTATGATCTCTTATTCATCTCATATTCTCTCTTCATCTCCCTTCTTCACTCACCTTGACTCACCTATCTTCTCATCACTTCACACTACTGCAACCATAGTCTTCAATTCCTCTCTTGCACACACCTCTTTTTCCCTCATTCACACATGAATAGGCTCATATTTATCCTCTCCTTTAATGAAACTTATCAGCTCATGACTCACTTCATACTGCCTTCAAGACATCTCCTTTCTACATACACATTTTAACTCACACACACAAGTATGAATCTCTCACTTTTCAAATCCTCCAAAAGATAATTTTCATGCACATTTTTGCATACATATACATGAGTGTTACACCTTATAACACCTATTAAACTTCATCTACCAACCACTTGATCTTCTTACTTCTTCAACTCGCTCCAAGGAGTTTATATGACATCACCTAAAATTGCCTTAATTTCATCATTGCAATCTGCAGAGATGTCGGCCATAATATCATACCTTTCATGAGCTTTTCATGACACCTATAACACCTAAGAGGACTTGGAAAATATTCCTCAACTCGTTGCACAATTTAAATGACTGAAAAATATTATTTTTCGATCGACACATGATGACTTTAGAATCGCCATTTTTCGCTTGTCTTCTTTCCAACGTGGGAATCTTTATCTCTTAGCTAATACATGCATGCGCCAAGTGTTATCAAGGTATTTCCATGTTACAAGAGGCATATTATTGTCTTTCATAAGATTTACAAGCTTCATAACTTTCCATTTCATCTTCAAGACTTCATTTGAGCTCATGTGCACAAGTATGTTTATGTACTTGAAAAACTAGTCTTCATCTTGAGTGCAAGAAACAAACTTCCAAATCTTGTCATGCAATGGAAACAGGTAGAAGGGATCTTCAATATTTCCACTACATCATCTCATGCTTGGATTTTTTTAGATAAGGGTAGGAGGCTTCCATTTCTATTTGGTCATGGCTTCATCTTCTCAATTAGGTCTCGCACAGTCATGGCTTCCTCAAAATCCATTTATAAGATTGCTTCACCAACACTATTACATGGACTATCAAAACTTCTTGATGCTATGATAATGATTTTGGATACCTCTGGTTCACCTTCACAAACTTGGGTCATATCAAACACTTTCACTCTCTCGATGCAACACAAATTAGGAAAAGGTCTCAAAGGGTTTGCAAACACAAAAAACTACTCCTCACAAAATGAGATAGTTAAACCATCAAACCACATAATCATAGCTCATATTATACCTTTCTAGAAATATCTTTACATTTTTCATCTTTTCATCTTACCAAAAGCTTCATTTCAAGGTTTTTATCATGAATATCTTTGCATTTCTAAGACATCTCTAATTGGGTTTTAGGTCCTAAAAACCATACTTGTTATAGAAGAATTATAACACTTGAAAAACACATTTTCATGACAAACCAAAGCTTGGAATACTTCACCAAGGTCCTCTACTTAAATTTCAAGTACTCACTTGCATGAGTTATGTGGATAAAATCACACTTACACCCTTGTTTCTCAGACCTTCTTGACAGGTCATAAAAGGACAAAGTTAGTCATTAAAACTTGAACACCAAATCACCTCATCATATCAAGTTATGAGCTTCAACATGTTTATTGGACCTCTATCAACCACCATGTCATGCTCGTATATTACTTCAACAATATACATTTACATCATCGTCCCTTCAATCCATCTTGACTAGTTTTGGCTCTTCCGCCCTTAATAAGTTACTCATTTTTATTGACCTATTTCACAAAATCTATGCAAATAACTTACGAAAACCTTCATGGAAACTTTAGGCACATCCCAAGCTTTCTCCCACATCAAACCTTTCACCTTGAACTCTTCCATGCATGACTATACCATCAATTTTCTTCAAACCAGAGGTATTTTAGCACCTTACCAACTGAAATGAAGAGTAAGACCACCACCAAAATGAAGTAGAAGGAGTCGTCTACATGCCCAAATAATCACATCAGATTTCCTAACTCATTTCATAACCAAACAACTCATTCATTCTCCATCACTTTGAAGGTAGGGTTTTATGAGGGTTTGGAACCTCCTTAGCTTGTTAAACATTGTTCATCTAGATTACTCAATTCAGATTAGTACATGGGACATTTCTTCGCACCAACACTTAGCTTCAGGCTCATTTTTAGGAAACTTGGTGCCACAAGTCTCCTTCCTAGTCTAGCATTGTTAGCACACTTTTAGCATATTTTAGCATTTGTTTGATTTTAAACTCGCTTTTTTGGCATATGGGGAGACTTTGGAGGAGCATATTTTCTTTTGTATTGTATGTTCTTGTCTGCAAAATCGGGTCTAGATATGTCTGCAGCGGTGTGATCCATGGGATTATGGAAGGTAATGAAGCAATTAAGGGCCTCCGGGAAAGCTTTCTTGTCTTATAACACTTAACTGGGAAGCTATCAAATATGTTGAATAACTTTTGTACACGCTCTTCTTCCTTCTATGGGTGCTTATGTACATCTTTCTTCTTCTCGCTCTTGCACATTTCTATGTTGGGTTGCATGCACCTAACACTTTTTCTCCTCGTTACTAGTTAGGGATTGATCACTAACAATCCTTCAACGAAGTTCAAGAAATACAAATCGCTATAGAAAAAGCACGAAAAAACAGTGTATTCTTTCCTTGTTTACATCTTTTCACTTCACATATATGCAAAATCTTTTTGTTACATGTTTTTGTTGAGTTATGGTCAATTATCTATCACAAACATTAATTGCACTTTGTGTTGTAGGTTTCATCATGGAACATGCCAACACCAAGCACAACAACACAATTGCAAAAAAACATTCAAGCAAAGGAAAAGTGTGTTTACACACTCAGGTACAATTTCATTTAAGCATGCAATTTTCAATTTCATACTTAAAGGGGGGAAATGTAGACACTCAAATTTGGTAATTTACACTTTGGAAACCCTTGATTTGATTATACACTCTTGCTATGATAAATACAACTTCTCCATTCCCGCTTAGCACTTTTTGAGGTCCATTATTTAGCTTGTTTATCCTTGCACACTGACATGTCGACACATTTTGTTATGTGACAAATTCCCCATTGAGAAAATATTAAGTTCTAGAAGTTAGTGATTAATTAAAATGAAATGAATTAATTATTATGTATTCTAAAGTTATTTAATCAAGAGAAAAAGAAATAAAATTAAAGTTGGAAATAAAATAATTAAAGAATTAAATGCTAAAGAAATATATAAAAGAAGACCCCTTTTAAATAGGGTGGGAGATATGTACATAGAAACCCCTTTAAAATAGGGGAAATAAAAAAGTTATAAGAGTTTTCCGAACTCCTTTTAAAGGAGGGATTAAAACTTATATAATGAACCCATTATAAGTGTATGTAATTGATTTTAAATTATTGTTATTAAGGAGTGTGTTGGCTGGAAAACCTACCCAGTGAAAATTATTTAAACCGATGGTGAATGGGGATTTAATATACCTATATGAATATGTGTGCTCAAGTAATTGTTATTTGATACCGAGTGAAGGCAAGTGGTGGGCATTGGAGAGGGGCACTCTAGAGGGTGTCCTAACTGGGGTATGTGAAGTATAACCCAAGATGGTTCTTGACCATGGCAAGAAGATATATTTATTAATTCATTCCTATTGATAATGTGGTCATAGCTTGATGTGTTGAATCTCAAGTATCACTTAGGAGTTGCTTGAGCAACACATAGTCCTCACCTAGATATGCTAAAGTACTTCTTTAACTTTATGATTTTTTAATTGGAAAAATATTATATTGCTCAATATATATTGGTAAACCTTAAATGTTTGTGTGGTAAACCTTATATCGGCGAAACAGGTATTCAATTAAAACTCGCATCAATGAACATAATAGAGACGTTAAATATGATCATATTGAATGTTTGGCCTTAATTGAACATTCTCTCAATAAGAAGCACTCCATCAGTATGGATTGGGCTTGTGTCATCGCCTCGAGGATAACTTTGTAAAAAGGCATCTTTGTGAAGCCATTGAAATCATGCACCATGATAATAATATTAATAGGGATAAAGGTTGGTTTCTAAGTAATACTTGGAAACCAGTGGTTGTTAGCCTCCCCAAATAGCTTTTTTCTTTGGTCTTTTACTTTTAGCGGGTTTATAGTTTTACCTTAAATTGGTTTCTTTTTTCTTTCTCCTTTGCTTTAGTTATTTCTCTCCCCCCATAGTATTTTCTTGATTTTATTTTGTTTTCCTTTCTTACTCATTTTTTCATTTTGCATTTATGCTTTATTTTTAAATTATAATAATAATAATAAAACTTCCTCTCCTTTGTTCTATTATTATCTTATATTTTTAGTTTCTTTTCTTTTTCTTGCCAACCCATTTATATGTCCCTTCATAGTGTTGTTTATTAAGGATTGTATTCTCAACTATCTTATCATGTTTTATTCTCTTTGCCCTAATGATGGGTCCACATTGCTGACCAAACGGTTGGCTTCAATAAATTCTCACACAGTTCAATCCAAACAAAAATATCTACACCATGTCTCACTTTGTGAAAATCTCAAAAATTCAAAAAAATAATGTCATGAAAAATCTATATAAAATATTGAACCACTTTTTAAATTTAAAATCTTTGTGAATTCTTTACCACAATTTAAATAATACCATAAAATTTAAACTACTTACACCTTTTGATTGTAATAAAATTAAAATGATTTAAAACAAACATAATTTTTCTTACGTAAAATAAACCATAATATCATTAAATTAAAATCATAATAACAAATATTCTCGTTAAAACAAATCGTATTAAAAAAATCTATAAAATTATCTACACTATAAATAGTAGGTTAATAAGTTATTAGGCATAAAACTAATTACAAGAAAATCTAAAATTTCTATGTTCTTAAAAGATCTTTAAGAGATCTTTGGAGTACAAAGACACATTACATTTTGTATATTTTTAATCATCTTAATAAAAAAATTAATCTATTTTTTGAAAAGTTGTGTTTTGTAAGGTTTTGATAATTTAGTTTAATAAAGAAATAAAAAGAATTCTTTAGTTCTAGAAGTTAGTAATTATTAAAATGAAATGAATTAATTATTAGGTATTCTAAAATTATTTAATCAAGAGAAAAAGAAATAAAATTAATGTTGGAAAGAAAATAATTAAAGAATTAAATGCTAAAGAAATATATACAAGAAGACCCCTTTTAAATAGGGTGGGAGATATGTACTTAGAAACCCCTTTAAAATAGGGAAACAAAAGAGTTATAAAGGTTTTCTGAACTCCTTTTAAAGGAGGGATTAAAACTTAAATAATGAACATGTTATAAGTGTATGTAATTGATTTTAAATTATTGGTATTAAGGGGTGTGTTGATTGGAAAACCTACCAATGAAAGTTATTTAAACCGATGGTGAATGGGGATTTAATATACTAATATGAAAATGTGTGCTCAAGTAATTTTTATTTGATACCGAGTGAAGGCAAGTGGTGGGCATTGGAGAGGGGCACTCTAGAGGGGTGTCCTAACTGGGGTACGTGAAGTATAACCCAATATGGTTCTTGGCCAGGGAAAGAAGATATATTTAGTAATTCATTCCTCTTGATAATGTGGCCATAGCTTGAGGTGTTGAATCTCGGGTATCACCTAGGAGTTGCTTGAGTAGCACATAGTCCTCACCTAGATATATGTGTTTAATCCTTAAACTATTATTTTAATATACAATTGGATGTTTTATATGGTAAAGTATTTATTTAGTTTTAGGATTATTAATTGGGAAAAAGTTATATCACGCATTTTGATTAATACAATGCATGAAATCCATAAGTAAACACCGATTAACAAGTTTAAAACTTCATATTGCATGTTTTATGTCCCGAGTCAAGGTCGTGCAGTTTGGTTGGGATTTTATATATGGTCTTGGCCCATTTGTACGGTCTTGGACCGACATGTCTTCCAATTGCACTTTCAAATTGACATCTTTGTGGGTCTTATACTTCATATGGGTTGGCTTTTCTTAGATAAATCATCTATGAAACCCTATATAAGCAAGTAAACACTACCTCATTTACTAACATGGAACTCCTAAGGCAATGCACTAGAGCACTCACTTCTTACACTTGCCCCAAATCTCACGGTGGTACATCTAAAGTCATTAGGGTAGCACCCACATTAGGTATGAAGCTACAAACTAGGTCAAGGCAACCATATCTCTCATCTACAAGCACTCAAACATCCTCTCTCCAAGTATTTTAGCAAGAGCCAAGTCATGCAGTTTGAGAATGACATGCGGTTTGAGGCCTCTTCGTAGTAGTGTCAATGTTGGTGGTCCACGAAATTCCCACAACCCTTCTAATGTTTGTTTTACAAGACTCTTCATCCATGGCTAGGGTTTGAGGTGATGATCAATCCATTCAGAGAGCCTCACTAAATATGAAAACAAATAGGGTTCGTTAACGACAGATAAATCTAGGAAGGTGAGCAACCCATAAAGTTGTAGAGGCTTAATCGAACAAGTTCAAGACTTTGTAAAGAGGCTAGACTGTATGGTACAGTCCTAAGCGAGTTGTATGGTCCTGAATCGGGAAGATTTATGGTTTTAGTTGCAAAGGTTACCCAGTTCGAGATATCCTGGGTTTCACTATGCATAGTATCATATCTCTCCATAACTCATTTGAAATCAGCTAAGTGCTTCTATACATTTGTTTCGTGCTTTTGATTGTATGTTAGGTTGATTAGTGTGAGCAAATTCTTTCTATCCGATCCGAATTGTAAATCTGAGTTAGTATTCATATTGTAACATCTTTGTAAGATTTGTAAATCAACTTTAATCTATCCTACACTTAATTAAATTGACCTACAAATTAATTTAGGGTTAAACACCATATAAGTGTTAGAAAAATCCCCAAAACAATTTTTTTATACTTAAATATGAGGATAGAGGACCACCAAATATAGTTTTTATCCATTAATGGGTCATGCCGACTTCAAACATAAAGCCAACAAGTAGGTGATAGACCTCAAGTCGCTCTCTAAAGCATAGATCAACCCAAAGAAAAGAGGTTACAAATGGACGAGGCAAAAGAAAAACAAATGGAAAAATAGATGGTTGTGTATAAACAACATTTGGAACGAATGACACATTTTTCCTCCAATGCAAGTCATTCCCTTTTATAGATGCAAGCCCAAAATGGAGATAATATAACACTACACAATCATGAAAATAGAGAACTTTTAGGTTGTGGAACCAACTACCTATGTCCGCTTTTGTAATGGAGGTTGGGTAATATCTATAAATGGTTATATATCTTCATTCATAACTATTCGTAAACATGATTATATTAATTATCTAGTATTTGTTAAATACTAAGCTGTTTAATAAGAGTTGATTGTTTTCATATATAAAGTTATGTTTTATATAAAGGAGTCTTATCAATATTAAGAGACCATAATGGTTGTGTGTCCAAGCTATATGTATTAATTGCTCCAAAATTCCCCCTTAATGTTTAGTGGGGATACATGCTTTCATCATCTTTTTATCAAAGAAGGAATTATAAAGACACATTCTCATGGAAGGATTTTACATCTATCACTTTCCTATAAACGGAATTACAATCTTCAAATCATATAATTTGATTTGAGGTTACCAAGTTAATGAGATTAAATATAGCATCCATAAGTTCCTCATGGATATAGGCATATATGAAGCCTTATATGATTTTTTGGAGCCTTTTACAATACAAGGAATATTCATTACACACCGCTTCTCTAGGTTCTTTGTAAATAGAGTGATGCTTAGAGTAAATCACATAGGGTGATTTTTACAATGTTTTTTATAATAGAAGAAGTATAGAGAAGAAAGGTACAACAAGTCCATTAGGATGTGGCGTTGTCATGCACACTCTCCCTCAATGGAAGATCTAAAAGGCCTAATATTGTTCTCAACTTGAAAAACATTGTAATACATAGAGGTTTTATGAAGACACTTCCCATTTGTTCATCCATTGGACAAAATTGAAGATCTATTTCAACATTAAGGACTTTTCTCTAATAACGTGCATATATTTTTTCAATATGTTTTGTTCTTTGATGTTGAACTAGATTGTTTGGAAGAGTTATGAAACTTTTGATAGCCTAGAGAAGTGTTGTACTTCTATTAACTCTCATATAGAGATTTTCTAATAATCTTATCAATCTCATTGCTTCTTTTTCGCAGTTTGCATAACACTTTTATACTCGGCTTTTGTAAATGAAATAGAAATTGTAGGTTGTTTTTTTAGCTCGGGTAATAGCATTTATAACATCCGTAATTACGTATCCAAAAGTATGTTTCATATATGTAGTATCATCAGCATGATTAACATCACAATAACCAAATAATTTAGCATAAATAGTCTTGAAATAATTTTAAAAACATAAATAATTGTACCTTTGTTATACCTTAATATTATTGTTACTATCTTCCAATGATCCAAGAATGAATCTTGGATGAATCTTGAAGCAATACCTACTACATAAATTATATCTAGCCTAGTAATAGTTAGATAAATCGAGCTTCTTACTAGTTTCCTAAAGAGAATACAATTTGTTTTTTCACATGTAGATTTGTTAAGATTTTCCGGGTTAGAATTTTGTAATAAGGATTATGCCTATTGAGGTCTTTTGGTTTGGCCATAGCTTTGTGATGTCTTCCCCTTAAACTTATTATTCATACTATCCATATTTGGACCATCTTCCTCTAGGCCATCACTTTCTTCATTAAGAGAAACTTGAGAGGGTTCTAAAAAGGACTTACAAAATGGTTTTTCAAGAATTTGAATAATTCTATTATCAATAGTTTCGTGTTTGGATGGATCATAAACTCTTAATATTTTAGTTTTTGTTTGTTACTTACAAATATGCGAGAGTAGGAGGTAAGTTCAATTTTATTCGTTTTTGTTTTATGAACGAATATAGAAATAAGACTACCAAATATTCTTAAATGAGAAACATTTGGTTTCTTCTTGGCCCACATTTCAAGAGATGTTTGATGTAACACTTTTGTAGGAACTCTATCGAGGATGTGGACAACAATGTTCATGGCTTATACCCACAAAAGTTTAAAAACATTAGTAGATTTTAACATGGTTCTTGCCATTTCTAAGATAGTGCAGTTTTTCCTTTCTACAAACTCTATTTTGATGTAGACAATGGGAATTGTTAACTCTCTTTAAATTACACAAGAAGTGATAAAAACATCAAACTATTTTCTTATATAATCACCACCATTATCAGTTCTTAATCTTTTAATTTTAAATTGGACATGTTTTCAACAAAGGTTTTGAGTTCTTTGAATTTATATTAAACTTTATAGTTTTCTTCATATAGTAGGTCCAAATCATCTTAGTATGATTATCAATGAAGGCTACAACATAACGAGATCCATTAAGATAGGGTACCTCAAGTGGTCCCCTTACATCACTATGAACAAATTCTAGAGGATGAAATGAATTTGCTTCATAGTGTTTATGTAAAGGGTTTACCATATTGCTTACCATGTAAACACCCTTCACAAGATCAATTATTAGTTTTGATTTTAGGTAGTTCTGCCACAAGGTTATGTCTAGACATATCATAAAGAATCTTAAAGTTAAAATGACCAATCTTTCATCCCGAAATTGAGTTTTATTTCTAATTTGGGAGGAAAGACATGTTTCACCGGATTAGTCACTAAAGATATAAAGGCTCCTCTTTTGAATGCCTTCTTAGGAATTTATTTTTAGAGCGTACATTTGTTAATATTACTAAGTTAGTACATTGGTTAGTTGTTATGATTAAGAGATTTTAGTGGAGCAATTTGTTGGAGCAACCTCCTTAATTGTAGGAGTTGCATCCCTATATATATATATAACCATGTCTGAATGAAGTCAATTGAGAAGAATAGAAGTTGATTGAGTTTTATTTCTGCTAACTCTGCACCAAAAAAGGTTAGTGTGACTCCTCTAAGATCTATGGAGAACTAATTTGTAAAGGGGCAACCTACTCGTATCATGTCCCTAGGTATGAATTTCATTGTTATGGAAATGAGATGTTGGATTATGCAGATTATGATATCTAAGTAAGCTTAGTATTGGAGAAGATATTCGCCTATTGCTACTATACAACTTATACAAATTTGTGTAGAGTTGTTTTCGTTCTTGTATTTGCATCCTCCATGCATGCCATGTCAGCTCATAGATAGGAGGCAAGAAAGGCTGAAAATTGACAGTTCTTGGATGCAATGGCCTCTTTATTCATTCACCTAAGACTCCATATAAAGAATCCGTGTAGTTCTTAAATTGGCAGTTCACACGGTTTCAACAAACAAAATCACTTTACAATAATAGTGAAACCATTTTTACAGCCCACTCTTTAAATGTTTGACAACATGTTAATGTGTTTCATGTCTTTTGTTAATAGTCTCAATGTTAATTCATTAGTGCATCATCTCCACCATCTAGGTAAATTGTCTTGTATTGATTCATTTTTATTTGTTATTATAGTCACTAATTTAATGTTTGTCTAAGTTTTAGGTATTTTGGATATTAAGTCTTGATAGGACCCATTTTGTGTCATTTAATTTTTAGAGGTAAGGATGGATTTTATAAAAGTTTTTTCAAAATAAAATTCAATGCTCTTTAATAGTGGTTGATATAATTTCTAATTGATGGCTCTTAAGTTATATTAGAAAGTAAAGTTTTGTAAGTGTTGTTTTTTCTATGTTATCATGTGTCTAATTTATTGTGAAAGTCCGTTATAATCGTTACAATATAAAATTATTGTCAATAAAAAATTGTCATTGTTAGCTTTGAATAAAACTTGTCAAAAGTTCATTGAAATTTGATCTTCTTGATTTTAATAAGGTAGTTTACAACTTTCTCATCTCCCTTCATAGGAGTAATCATTAATTGAAGGATGAATTTGATAAATTCTTATAGTTTAGTGCTGTCATGCATTGATTTTAATTGTTTCCAAGCATCATTAGGAGATTCCAAGGTTTCTATGTGAAGCAAAAAAAAAAATCTTGGCATTTATTAGAATGATAGGCATGGCTTCTTGAGCTCTCCGCTTGTAAGTACTTAGGTTATCAAAGGTTTCTTGTCTTCCAGCAGCTGGTCTTTCAATCCCATTGACAATGGATTGCATTTTTCTAACCATAAATTCAGCTTTATGTCTAACATTTCAGATGTTATAGCTAGTTCCATTTAATAACTGAGATTTGCCAATTGAGAAACTTCCTTGAGAATTCCATTCAATAACAAGTTAGATACCTTCTCGCGAAAAAACAACATAAATGAAGAAATGTAAACTTTATATAACAAATAAAATTTGTATACTTATTTTTTTTTGTCGAAATAAATGTCATAATTTCCAAAAAAAATAATCAGTCCACAAATCAAATTTGAAATTCGGCAAACACGGGGATTTCTAGAGCAAAAAAAATGATTGTTACAATCGTGTGCTTAACACCTATATATATATATATATATATATATATATATATATATATATATAGTGAAGTAGAAAGAGGGCTTTGATTATTTATATATATAATATTTTTAGAGAAGGTGCCCAATTAAGAGTCCACATGGCACAATTTCGATTAGCTTTGTTAGAAATAGCTCAAGAACATGTGGCACAATCGGCAAGATAATCAACGATCAAGATTTGACTCCGGACAAGTTTATATGGAAAGTTAGATACCTTATCGCCAAAAAACAACATAAATGAAAAAAATTAATCTTTATATAACAAATCGAATTCGTTTACTTATTTTTATCAAAATAAATGTCATAATTTCCAAAAACTAGTCAGTCCACAAATCAAATTTGAAATTCGCAAACACATGGATTTCTTAAGCAAAAAAATGATTGTTACAATCGCGGGTTTAGTTGCACATCAACTAGAAATCGCACCTATTTAGTTTTTATATACATGAATGTTTATGTATAAACGTGAAGTAGAAAGAGAGGTTTCATGAGCTTTGATTATTTATATATATATATAATTTTTTAGAGAAGGTGCCCAATAAAAAGTCCGAATGGCACAATTTCGATTAGCTTTATTTGAAATGGCTGAGGGACATGAAATGTTGCAGAAATCGGTTAAGATCAAGGCATGTGACACAATCGGCAAGATAATCAACGATCAAGATTTGACTCCAAATAAGTCTATATGGAAAGTTCGCAAGACATAAGAGTTGGTTGGAATGATATAAGATGTTGACACAAGGCACAATTATTGGTGCTTTTGGAAGAAATAGCTTTGATGCATGAAAAGTTGTCGAAATTGAATGAGAGGTGGGCACATGGCTGGATATCATAAAGGCGGATCGTGGGGAAAAAATTGGATCTTGAAATGTGAAAAACTCCATATGCAATAGTCCATATATTTGTCAAGTAGAAATCCATGTATATAACTATCAAAGTAATAGACATGCTAGAGAATTTCACGGAGTCCAAAATTTTGAGATTACAATATGTGTTTGAATTGTGTAATCCTATATAAATTGCGAAGGAAAGCAAAGAACAAAAAGAAATAATCTAGTTTTCCTAGATTGGTACATGTAGCATAATCTGGTAGATGCGAAGAATTTGACTGTGTTTTGAGTCCAGATTTCTCTGAAGATAAAATTTACTAAATATTGTAAGTGTCTCCTAATCTAGGACTGCCCAAAAGATTGCTTCAAAGGCCATTAGACTCTTTGTTGTATATCTTATGAATGAAAGTTTATAGATGAATGATACTTGTCATTATTGCGTCGAATTTTTGGGTTAAAGGAGGAGAGTGCCAGTTCAAAATAATATGATTCTACATATATATGAGACAAATGTCATAAATCCATATAAAACATAGATTTTATAAAAATAAATGCAAGGTTATCAAAAGCTCTAAGACTCCGAAAACTTGACAAAAGTCATGATTTTGAAAAGTAAAAAAAAAAAAGACAAATCAAAAGCGACTAAGAAATTTTAATTCAAAGAACCGAAGGAACATTTCATGGTATAGCCAAAAAAAAAAAAAAAAACGCCTGTAACTTTTACCATGGATCACCAAATTAAACGAAATTGTGTTCGATGGAAAGTTTACTGAATTTTCTGATTCAATCAAAAGAAAAGGAAACGACTATTTGCATAAAAGTTCTTGTAGATTAGGGCACACACTTTCAAATTTTTTTAAAAACAATCTCTTAGTAATTAACATCGAGCAGATAATTCATATTTGAAATGAAATCCTTATTTTACAAGTAAAACTTGTATTATCATTACCAAATTAAGAGGAGACTAAAATGATGGCGAAGTTTAATAGAAGGCCTTTTGGGTTGAGAAAGAAGGCGCAGAGCAGATGGTAGTGTTTATTACAAGATAAATTCAATCCAACAATAATAGTATTTAACAGATGAGCTTAGAGTACTCCATTATTTGATGATTTCCAAACATCAAATTCAAAATAACAGATGAGCTTCAAATTTATAACCATAACAATAGTATTTTTATTTAAGATAAGAAAACCCATATAAAAAAAACTTGGAATTTAATTGTCAAAAACTCCAGCACGTCTGTGAAAATTTACAAGTAAACTGCTCTGTATCTGATCATGTTTGTAACACTTTGGGCTATAATTTCATATTCATATCAAGAGAGAAATAATGCTTTTGGATTACAGACAATTCCTAGAACTACCATAAGCCTGAATCAACAAAAGACTCGGCCATTATTGAGCAGCATTTGTTTAGTATGTTTCCATCCATTTTCCCACTAAGCTCCCAATATATTACATAGTGGTCTGGTTCTGTTGACATGTCTGCATAACTTGTGATGTCAACCAGCTCCACATATACTTCCATGAAGAACTGGTTAGCCCTCTCAACTGACATCTGCAGACCTTCCTCTGTACTCTTGTCTATGTCTACTATGAGGAGGGGGTTCTTTTGGTTTTAAGATTAGTTACTTCCCAGTGCAGTAAATGGTAAGTGTTTTCTGGATTCAGCTGTGTAGAATAATTACTAATATCTGACATTTTGGATCTCACTGCTGAATCCATCTTGGGGGAAGATTGAAGTCTATGCTTGAAGGAGGTTCTTTCGCAAAAAAATAGACGGAAGAGTCTATCCATCACATATGTTAGTAAGTTGAACTGTTGGCCAATCAATAGACTATTTACCACTTTTTCCATGAGGATCAATTTAACTTTCCTAATATATGTGATTTTTAGGCTGCCATATATGACAACTGTCGTGTAAAGTTGTAAACTCCAGCTACTCACATCACCAAGTATGTAGCTGTAAAGCCTAGCAAAAGCTGTGAAAACAACTTAATACTCCTCACCCACTTTCACTTCCATCAGACCCACGGGTTCAAATTCTGTACGGTGGCCATGAGCATTAGTTACATTGATCTCGAATAGATGATAAGTTTGATCCAAATCTAATTTTCACAGACTTTTGTCAAACATCTTGGCTACTTCTCCAATGCGTTTCCAGGGGCATGATTAGACAATGATATAAGGCCAGTCTCAGCAGGATTGAACCCACAAGTAATAAAGAATTTCAAGGTTGAAGGTTATTCTACCTACAGTCATCATCTGAGCGTAGGTGGTCTATGATGTTGTTGTGGTTTCCCATATAGAAATTTTACTTATTATGTTCTTCATCTCTTCTACTCTTCTCACTGTGCACAGCAGCACAACATCCATCGACTTGCAATCTGTTATGGTATTAAATCACTTGAATATTATGGAAGCTAGTCCTTTATGATCTTATTCTTATATCTAAAGGCTAAAAGATAAATGAGTTTTCATCAAATGAAACAGAATTGTGTAGAATAGGCACAGGGATCACCTTATACTTGCAAGCAAAATGGGTTTTCATCAAATGCAACAGAATTGTGCAGAATAGGCACAAGGATCACCCTATACATGTAAGTCCAATGGGTTTTTGTCAAATGAAACAAAATTATGTAGAATAGGCAAAAGTATCACCCTATACCTACAAAATCAATAGGTTTTCGTCATATGAAACAGAATTGTGCAGAATAGGCACAAGGATCACCCTATACCTGCAAGTTCAATAGGTTTTCATCATATGAAACAGAATTGTGCAGAATGGGCACAAGGATCACCCTATACTTGCAAGCTCAATGGGTTTTCGTCAAATGAAATAGAATTGTGCAGAAGAGGCACAAAGATCACCTTATACTTGCAAGCTCGATGGGTTTTAATCAAATGCAACAGAATTGTGCAGATTAGACACAAGGATCCTCTGTACTTGCAAGCTCGATGGGTTTTCATCAAATGCAACAGAATTGTGCAGATTAGACACAAGGATCCCTCTGTACTTGCAATCCACGAGTGTGCTAGGCGGCCTTGTTCTACAATTGAAAACCTGTATTAATCTTCTCAATTTAAGGAGAGACTCAAATCATGGCGGGAACTTACTTCTCCAGCCACCAGGTAAGCTACGCCAACATTTCACACCTGCATGCTTTCAAAGTAATGGAAGTGAAAAGAGATGTAACACGTTGCCGCTATCCTTGTGTTAAAATCGGCGAGCTGACATGTACAAATCGAGAAGCTTCGATCAGATCATAGACTAGATTTGTGCCCCATTAAATGGAGGAATCAGTTTGGCGCGCTGTTTTAACGGGTTCATCTCTTCAAAACCAAACCAAACCAGCAAGGACAAAGGAAAGAAAAGTCCAACCCCACGCAAACTCGAAAACATTTAATGTCAGATTTTCTTGTTACAGTTTTGGCGATTCGTTTTAGGATTGGACTCGGTCGGGCAACACTTGGCCGTGTGATTGTATGCATCAACTGGTTGTTGTATGATTAGGTGGATTCATTCCAGAGAGAGTAATCTCCTATTTATTAGTTCAGAGAAGGCAAATCTTAGCTACAGTCATCGCAGAAAGGAACAGATCGGTTCATAACGGAAAGAATGAACGATCCTGAGGAGGATTCGGATTACCTGAAGCTCACGCTGTCGCCGCCAGGACAGAGCTCTGGTTACAGTAAGGATTCTTCGTCGACTCAGGGCGGCAACGGCGGCGGAGAGTGGAGCAATGAGACTGCAAAAGGCGGCGCAGCGGCTGCACCAGCCAGAAGGACACGCAGGGGCGGCACCGGCGCCAGCGCTGGCGGCGCAGGGGCTCCGAGCAGGCCCAAGGAGGAGCGCATCGTGCCGGCATATCCCTGGGCCACCGACAGGCGAGCCGTAGTGCATTCACTCGACTATCTGCTCGGCCATGGAATTCATAGCATCAGGGGAGATTTAGTGTGCAAGCGGTGCGATGGAAAAGAAGCACGGGAAGTCGATCTGCAGTCGAGCCTTGTGCCACTGAGCTCTTTTTTTCTGAGCAGGAAAGATACCCTGCACGACCGCGCGCCCAAGGTCTGGATGGTTCCCCGACTCCTCGACTGCAATCTGTGCCACCAGTCCGACTGCGTGAAGCCTGTCATTGACGAGAAGAAGAGGAGAATAAATTGGCTGTTTATGCTGCTCACGCAGACATTAGGACTCTGTACCTCGACCAGCTGAAATATTTCTGCAAACACACGAAGAAGCACAGGACGGGAGCCAAGGATCGAGTCCTGTATCTCACCTACGTCGGCTTGCTCAAACAGCTCAACCCCTCTGGCCCATACGAATAGATTAGTCTCCATTAAACCCTAAACCCTAAAAACCCTAAACCTATAACAGATTATGTAGCCGTTCCAGACTTATTTGTATTTTAACTGAATAGGAGTCTGCCTGTTCCTTCAAGATTTAATTGCAGATAGTGTCTTAGTGCATACCAATAACCGACCAATTTTTTCGAAAAAAACATACTTATACGTGTTGATTTTACAATGAATAAGTGTATGTTCATATTTTTGTAAAATTGTTGGAAATAAATAGTTTTGTGCATTTTGCGATCTAAAACTAGTAGGCAAAAAATATTATTTTTATGTGAAATCGTTGAATAAATAATCATCTAACACTATTTTAAAAAAATAGTTTTGTATATTTTTAGATGTCAAACAATTTGGCGAGAATAATTATCTTTATATGAATGTGTTAAATAAATAATTATCTTTGTTATTTCTTAAATACAGTTTTGTACATTTTGAGTTGTCCAAAATAATTTGGCAAAAAAATATTTTTATCTGAAATTGTTGAATAAATAATTATTTTCGCTATTTCTTAAAGATGGTTTTGTATATTTTGAAATGTCTAAAACAATTTGGCAAAAATAATTATTTTTATGTGAAATTGTTGAATAAATAATTATCTTTGATATTTCTTAAATACAATTTCGTACATTTTGAGATGTCTATTGTGTACATTATGAGACTCCTTCAAATTAACCTTCAGTATTAATTTCAATATAGTTAACATTAACTAACATCAAAAAAATTGTTAAATATACAACATATATAACTTTAAATTGAATCTATCTACAAATAAAAAAATCTTGGACTTTCATACCTTTTAAAATTTATGTAAATAACATAATCGATATCATTTATCATTTATAAAAAACAAATTATAATAATAAAATTATTAATTGTTGCGTGATTTTAAAAATTCAAAATAAGTGAGTATATATGTATGTGTATGTGAGAGAGAAATGTATTTAAAATTTGTCTTTTGTCTTATTTATTTTTGCTCCTTTTTAAATTGAACATTTTAATAAATTGACATAAATGTTAACACACGATCCACTTGACCGCCATTATTTTCAAGATGTTTCTCGATATGATGTTTAGGATGTGTTATCATACCACTCAAATGTTTTATGAGAGAAATGTATTTAAAAGTTCTTGAATTATGTCTCAATTTGACATTTGGGGTGTGCTACCATACCACCCAATGTTTTTTTATATAAGATACTTTTGATTTTTATTATTCGTAGACACCTATTTTCGGTACCCTACATTGTTTAT
This sequence comes from Taxus wallichiana var. yunnanensis, assembly GCA_018340775.1. NCBI lineage: Eukaryota > Viridiplantae > Streptophyta > Pinopsida > Cupressales > Taxaceae > Taxus > Taxus wallichiana. Next base: position 622,411,645 of record CM031241.1, on the reverse strand, counting down.
CCATACTCCTCACATTCACACTCAAAACATTAAATTATCTTATTATTCCTAAAATCATGTCCTCACCCCGTAAAAACACACCTTATCCCTCAGTAAAAACCTATTCTACCCATCCTAAGTTACCTAAACCACCCTAACCACCTAAAACTCATCCTAGCCCATTTTAACCCTAACCATCTAACCTCCTAACATCTTCAACCTCTTCCTAACCATCTGCACTCCACCCATACCCAATTTAACCCTTTTGGAAGTGGTTGAACCACTTCCAAGAGGGTTTCCCCACTTTTCCCGACTCACCGCAGGTGATTTTTAACTAATCGCCGATGATTATATAAGCAACATCAAACTCCTTGAAACGGATCTGAGACATTTGCAAAGCAAAGCTTTGATCCTCGGACATTTGCGGTGGAGCTCTAACTCGTTAGCGACCTAGACAACATCTTTATGTTCATTTTGGCATCTTGACATCCTTGTCAAGTTGTCATGTCCTTACAAGCCCCATAATCTCTGTAAGAATCATACATCATCATTTTCAAGCATACATCAACAAAGGTAAGTTCTTATCTTTCATTTCCATATTCAACATGTCAATATATCTCATTGGAGCCCATATCAAGTCACAAATCATTTGTTTTAGATCTAATTTGCATCCTATGAAGAATCAATATTTTTCACAAGAATTACTAGTAATTCATCGGAATCGCTTGAGAAAATGTATATAATCGCAAAAGATCCTTGTCATTTTATCATTTCAATTACATTTATCACATTTGCAATCAATAGATCGGTTTGTTTTATGTCTAACATGGTTGTTTCCAAGTTATTTCTATATGTAGATGATTGTACCAGGGAGGCACATCCGATCACAAGCATATACGATCTTCCTATAGTTCAACAACCCTTTGTTTGGGAATAGTTTGGTATTGCACACAAACTCATCCTCTGTGTCATCTATTTGACACCAAACGTTGAAGACATCGAATATCAACTTGAAATCATACGCGAAGAACAAGACGTTGTTGAACAAGCCTGGTTTGATTACTTCTTGGATTTCAAGCTTGTTGTAGCCCTCATCTAGCCCACCTATCGCGCGGAGTAAGAACTCATTATCCCTTTAGATTTCTAATCACCCCCATATTATCGAGTTATTTTTATATCATTATCACTTGATTGTAAAACAAGTTGAGACCCTTGAGGAAGTCCTTTGATTCTTAGGATCAGCCCTGTCGAGCAACTCATCATATCCTTATCTAATATGTATGTATATACATACATATGTATATATGTATGTATATATATACATACATACATACATATGTATATGTATGTATGTATGTATGTATATGTATATATATATATAGATGTGTGTATATATACATATGTACATATGTATGTATATATATACATATATGTGTGTGTGTATACATATACATATATATGTATACATATGTATATATGTATATATGTATACATACATATCTATATATATATACATATATACATATGTATATATATATAGATATGTATATATATGCATATGTATATATATGTATATATATATATCATATATATATATATATATACATATATATATATATACATATGTATGTATATGTATGTATATATATCGTCTAATAATATTTCTATCTGCAGATTTCTCCTAGATATGTATATATATATATATATGTATATATGTATGTATGTATATATATATATATATATATATATATATATATATATATATATATATATATATATATATATATATATCGTCTAATAATATTTACGTGTGTAGATTTCTCCCATTCGTTGTAAGTAAGAGTCTGCATCATTTTTTGCATTCACACACCTTAACATTGCATTCTCGACACAACTATCACTAATGGTGTCTTCTAATTTTTGTTGTTTATCATATAATTAACAAACTGAAAATCATGTCAAACATTTTGGCATGCACGGTGGGATATCTAGTCCCTTTTAGTCATATTTTATATCTTTTGTTTATTTTCTTTTCAAATTATCTAACTTCTCAACTTGGATTACTTTATTTTCACTTCCTCAAAAACACAAAAATTAAGGAAAATAAAAAAGAATAACGAACACAGTACATTTATTTTCTTTCAGCATCATATTTTTGTTTGATCTATCTTCATCGAAATCAATCTTTCCTTTTTTTTTCTGAAAACAAACTTTCATTTTTCTTGATCACATAGTTTAATTAGGGGTTAAATTATTGCATTCACAAAAATCCCCTCACACACAACCAAACCACATAACAAATCAAACTTGCATCTAAACAATCCCTTCCAGGTCTACCTACTTGGATTTGTTCAACAAGGGGGAAGTCGACTCGATGTTCTAGGCGAGTATAAATAATTGGTGGGCAGTATATCAGCTAATCACTCGACACCCTTATCGCATGGGACCGTGAAGTGAGGGGTAGGCTCAATACCACTCCTCGTACCGACACCAACACAAACTTGGGCCTCACGTACCTTCAGGTATATCGAGGACTCTAGCCTTAACTCACCTGAAACTAGCCTTAGCTAGCCTTTTCCTAGTTCCCTTTTAGCCATTTTTCATTTCACACTTTTCTTAAGTTAATCAAGATAATCTAAAATATTCTTGTGATTGTGTGGTTTTTGTTTCTCTTAACAATTATAATTATTTTCTTTAATTCTTTTTGTCTAGTTCATGGTTCTCGACTAGATATGTGAGTCTCACATCTAAAACATCTCAAACATGATAGACCCACTTCAAAGCAATCCTTAGAATCAACCCAATCTCATATTCAAAACATCCCAAGTATGAAAAATCCATTACAAACACCCTTAGAAACAGATCAGGAACCTCTGCATTCTCCCAATACTCAATCTACGACATCAGAAGTTCCTTGTCTTGACCCTCTGTGGTTCTTCTAGAGTGGTGACCCAATATTTGTAGAACTCTTAAACTCCAATTCGATTTCCCTTTGTAGCTACCTTGTTACCAAAGGTATGTGTATCAATTATCCCCTATCCAAAATATTTTCCATCTTCTATCATCGACACTTTGCAACTACAAACTTTACAACCATGATTATCAACATGTTATTGAGCAAATCTCTCCTTGCCCCTCTACTAGTGATACAGGATGTCAACACTCACCTCATCTACTCTTGTTGCTAGTTTTGAACTTAATGCCATATCATCACAAAACACGGCTAACCAACAAGCACATGTGTCATTGGCTTCCTCATCTAGCTCGCAGGATACACAAACTCATACTACTACCTCCCCACCCACATACAATCACACAACCTCCACCGCTCCTCCTCAATCTACAAGTTCATTGGGTCTCCCTCTCTCTACCAATCCTTTGATCATGTATCAAGCATGTTTCCTCACAACAACCAATGTATTTGATTCAAAATATAGTCATATCCATCCCTACATCTACACCACCTATCAACACAAGTGTCATTGATAGTACTTTTCCCTTTTCACAACAAGCATCCACTGCACCTATCTCACAATATAGTTACATCTCTTCTCAATATATCCCACAACCATCACAACCCCTATCAATACTTATATTCCTTTTCCTATCAATACATCTAACATTCACAACCATTAGTCTCCCAATACACTTATAATATCCTAGCAAGTATTCCTCCTTCTCAAAATATTCCATTACCATATCACTTATATATCAACAATCAAACCCTCACGCCTATAATCAAGCCACTCCTTCCTCTTCGAACATCCAACAATCTCAAAATGATCCCTGTGCAAGCACTATTGATCAAAGTAACTAGCCTTGAAGTTGCCACTATGGGACTTAAAAACAACCTCTCATACGAAAAAAATTGCAACGAACTCCGATTAAACTTGAAGTCAACGGCTAAACAACTAGGGTTTCGCATATTTGGAAAAATTCAAGTTTCTTCACACCTGCGAATCAAAAACATCCAAATCTATCACGCACAATCATAAACACCACTCTGATACCATGTCAAATTTCACAGAATAATTATGTGATTAATTTATAATCATTAATTCATATGCCAAGGATTATAATTTTATGTAAATGTGCAGAGATACAATTTAATGAATTAAATACAACAATATAAAATAGTTTGAGTAAGTCATACACAACAATAGTAAATAACACATAACACAGGAACACAAGATTTATAGTGGGAAAACCTAAAAGAAAAAACCCCACTCCAAAATAAAGCACTACCTTTATTAGAATCTGCATAAAGATTTTACCCAACACTTCCACTTCCTCCTCGATCTCACACAAAACAATTTTTTTGCGATCACAAAACTCAATATGATCTTTCATGTGCAATACATACAATCCTATGAGGGATCACCCTGCTAAATAGGGTGGGTGAATCGGTTGCACTCGAGTGTATTGTTTCACTCTTTAATTAAATCAAAATGATTTAATTTTAAATATGGAGACCAACTAAAGTTTATAAATAAATTTTTAAATAAGAGGTGAAGTGGTGGCCCACCTAAATGGTGTCCCCACTTAATATTAACACCCCAACACTCCCCCTTAATGTTAAGTGGGAAAACATGCCAAATTACCTTTTTCTACAAAAGGATTTACAATCCATAAATCATCAACAATGATTTAGGCTAACATGTAAACAAGGAAATCATATAGATCTTCCCACACAAAAACTCAAGGACAAGTGCTTTACATATGAAGACTTGCATCAAATTATGGAGCCTTTTATAAAACAAGGAACTCCCATAACTAATGCTTCGCTAGGATTTACAAGTAAACTCACGTGTTGTGATCATTTACTTAAGACTCACATACAGTGATCTTTTACAAAATGGAGGAAGTATAGGAAGTTTAAAACAGGCCATTAAGAGGTGGCATTGTCATGCACACTCCCCTTAATGGAAACTCTAAAAGGCCTAACAAGGCACAAAATTTGTAAAACTTCGCAAAGACTCGGTGGCTTGGTGAAGATATATGCAACTTGATCTTCAATTGAACAAAACTTGAGATCAATATTGTCATTTAGGAATTTCTCTCGAATGCAATGCATATGAATCTCTATATGCTTTTTTCTATAATGTTGAATTGCATTGTTCACAAGAGCAATACAACTCTAATTCTGTTAAACAATCAAAATTTCAAAGTGAAATTTAATGACACATGTAACAAATGTGGAAAATTTGGTCATAAGGAGTTTGATTGTCGTGTGAAAACAAACAAATTTTGTAAAAAATACTAAAAATAATAAATTTAACAATCAGAAGAAGGATCATAACCGAACCAAAATCAAAACCATGCAAATAATGTTGAGCAATCTATTGCCTTCAGATATCTTTTGCATTTTTGCTTGAATGACAACAAATGGATCCTAGATAGTGGTGCCTCTAGGCACATGACCTGTATTCGTGATATCCTCATAGATGTTGTAAAATGTGAGGAAAATATATATCTAGGGGACAATTCTATCATTCGATCTGAAATTTGTGGGAATGTTAAATTGAAAAATGGAATAATTAAGAATGTCTTATATGTTCCTCAGTTGAAAAAGAACCTTTTATCTTTCTCTCAATTAACTAAAGAAAACTATAAATTTATATTATTGCAAAATAAATGGTATGTGAAAAATGAACTCAATAACATTATTACTTCTGGTATACAGAATAATGGTTTATATATTTTTGATGGATTTGTTTCTAAATCTTGTTTTTCTTCTTCTTCTAGAAATGATCTTCAACTTTGGCATGAAATACTAGGACATGTGAATTTTAGGAGTATGTATGAAATGTCTCACCTAAATCTTGTAATAGGTCTCCCTAAGATGAAATATGATCATGAAACATGTGAAATTTTCTTGCATGGTAAGCAACATGTTGAACCATTTCACAAACATCACGATCTGAATTCATCTCACCTATTAGAGTTGATTCACAGTGATGTGAGAGGTCCACTTGAAGTTCCATCTCTCAGTGGAGCCTTGTATGTTGTATGCTTTATTGATGATTTCTCTAGGATGACCTGGTCATACTTCATTAAGAAAAATTTTGATGTCTTGTCTAAATTTCAAGAGTTTAAAGCCTTTGTTGAAAATGCTTCTAATCTAAAAATAAAAATAATTAGAACTGATAATGGAGGTGAGTATGTTAGTAAAAATTTTGATGAGTTTTGTGTGTCATGCAGATTCGGTGTGAGTTGAAAAATCCCTATTCCCCACAACAAAATGACATCACAAAAAGGAAAAATAAGACTATATTAGAGATGGCTATGACTATGATCCAAGGATTAGTGGTGCAATGGTTTTTGGGTCTCTTTGTAATTAGGAGATCCAAGGTTCAAATCTCAACTCCATGTTAAGGTGACCTACTACTAGTGTCTTAGATACCCTAGTGACAGGGCACCACGATAATGTGGTTTAATTCGTGGGCTAGCCTCCGGGGTGTGGGATGGTGATGCCACAATGAGCTAGGACCCTCTCCCTAGGTAACCTAAATAAAAAAAAGGGTGTGGTTATCAAACAGAGGAACACATGGCATAAGATCAACATTGGAGATAAGACATGTGGCAATATTCCATCACTTTCTAGTGGAGATGCATTCCACGGATCTCAAGTCATGTAATAAGGTAGAGAAAATAACTTTTGGAATCGAGGCGTAAAAGAAAAGTTGCGGGAACTCCTTGTAACTAAATAGAATGTAAACACATGGCGCGAGGTCAACACAAGTTAGCGAGGACACATGTCACCAACTGGAACACTTCAAAGGAAAATCATCCCGTGGACCCATAGAATGAGCCAAAGTTCAATGGAATTTTGAAGTCCGCCCAAGAAAATGCAAGCCCGCAGATCAAAGAAAACCACACAAGTCAAAAAAAAAAAGGTTGAGGAAGGCCGCAAATGACTAAAAAGGCACAAACTTATTCAAATAAGTTTCACAACTATAAAACAGCTTATAAAAGGCATGAATAATTTAAATAAGCAGTAAGACCGATAAAGCCATGAAGGACCAGAATTTGGAAAAAAAGGTCACATATGGTGAAAAACATAGATATATGCACATAAATGGCAGAGAGGGCTAAAAACACATGCACAAGAAAGATCTAACAAACTAATCATCCAATATTCTCATTATTTTGGTGGGAATTGGAGTTTTGAACTTGATTAAACTTGAAGTCGGTGACAGAACAACTAGGGTTTCACATATTTGGAAAACTTCAAGTTTCTTCACACCTATGAATCAAAAACATCCAAATCTATCCTGCACAAGCATAAACACCAGCTTTGATACCATCTCATATTTCATGAATAATTATGTGATTAATTTATAATCATTAATTCATATGCCAAGGATTATAGGTTTATGTAAATGTGCACAAATAAAATTTAATGAATTAAATACAACAATATAAACTAGTTTACAAAGTAAAGCATACACAACAAAAGTAAATAGCACATAACACAAGAACACAATATTTATAGTGGGGAAACCCGAAGGAAAAAACCCCACTTCAAAATAAAGCACTACCTTTATTAGAATTTACATACAGATTTTACCCAACACTTCCACTTAAACCTTGGTCTCACACAAAAAAAAATTCAATCACAAAACTCAATATGATGTCTCGTGTGCAATACATACAATCCCCGAGGAATCACCCTACTAAAAAGGGTGGGTGAATCGGTTGCACTCGGGTGCATCGTTTCACTCTTTAATTAAATCACAATGATTTAATTTTAAATGTGAAGATCGACTAAAGTTTATAAATAAAATTTTAAACAAGAGGTTAAGTGGTGGCCTATGTAAATGGTGTCCCCACTTAATATTAACACCCCAACAACTTTAATCTAAGAAAATAAATTCCGAGTCCTCTTTTAAAACTTCTACCACCAACGACGAATCTAAAGGGTTGAAAAACACAGTTGTTTTGAAAACTACCTCCAAATTTTGTTTAGACTTCGAATGGTCTTGGAATCAACGTAAATATACACCTTTAGGGGAGTCCTATAAAGCATTATCTTTGACAAAAAGTTATCCTCTTGTATGATTAAATTCCCTACCATCAAACTCGATCAATGAATCATCCAAACCTTCATGCTATAGGGATAATGACTATCAAGTTTGGGGACACAACATTGAAAGGTTTTGTTCATTCAGAAACGTCCTCCAAGACCTTATTGAATGAGGTGAATTACAACTTCATAACCTGAATGCACCTCCTAATCAATGCTTGGACGTGTTTAAACAACCTTTTCCGAACCACTCCCCATCCAATAGTCAACCTCAATCTAACACTGTAGGATCTCATCACATCGTCAACACTACCAATGACATCACATCCACACATAGATTACCTAGTGTTTCCACATATGAAGCACCAACCAAACAACATCACTCCTCATAACTCTTCATTGTCAATATTTTGAGCCTATCCACATCACAACATCTAGAGTCTTCTACGTCTACTCCCACACAAGTATCCTCTATCATCCCCTCAAGACCTCAAGAAATGAAACTTGTCATTGAAATTTTGAATAGTTCTTTCCAAGACCACGTCATCTAACATAAAATAAAAAATCTTAGTAATCTAATTCAAAATACCACAAATCATTCATCTAGAAAGACAAAATATCTACCAAATATTCACCAGACAACCATACCACAAAACATACAACCCCTTCCCTCCATCTTAGGGCCTCATCCTTCATCCAAACTTGTAATCACAATCACAGAATATAAGGTTGTTCCTTGACCAACACCTAAATGTGCCACAAAAACATGACTCTCGTATCTCGTACCTCTAAATCATTCAAATGATATCCAAAATCCTTCACCATCATCATCATCTCAGTCAACCACAACAAGATATTATAATAAAATCCTTGATAAGCTTATCTCGATCATCCATCATAACACTACCACCTACTAATCCCTCTGATTCTCGAGGGTGGAATCCCTCTTGGTATAACTATGAGGCGTTTTGTGTTTATCATCAAATGTTAGGACACTTCACCGAGGACTAAATAGTAAAGCCCTCCACACCATAATTCAAAGTCTCACTACACAAAGACTTCTTCCAAAGTAGATAAAAACCATCCACCCTCCAATCTTGATATAATCAAATCCATACATCAAATCATATCTACCCATCAAATACCTAAACATACCAGTTATAAACCATCACTTGGCATCAATTTCGATAAAATCAAGGCTTCCTCCCGTAAATTTCCTCTCCACCAGATAGATGTCATCTATATTACCATAAGAGCGCGTGCATAAGAACCCAAATCCCCAAACCAAATAGGGCCCGAGTCTCTATCATCGTTGCTCCCTCGTAATCACCTAACCCATCTTCTTCTAAAGCCAATATTTCCATTCTTGTGGCACCTCAAAACCAATCCACTGCATCCATACAAAACGTTGTCATCAAATAATTACATCAAGCTCTTGTTAAAACGTCCCTTTACAAGCTCGCCCAAAATTCTTCGCAACACCAAGAAGCCATGATTAAAGCTCTTCAATCCATTTCAATACCATCAGATTACCCCCAACCATTTGCCAACCTCGTTAGCACCCTTAAAATGTTTGCCGCTATCGCATTTGAGGACTCAAATTTCATACTTATAGCTTTCAAGACCATGATCTTCCTCTCTTTATCACCACCCAAATCAATGACACTCTTGTCAAAAGAGTAATGATTGATAATGACACTAGCATTAACATAATATCATCTCATGCCTTTAAAAAAATTCAATTACTAGACACCATAGTTGCTCAATCACTTATCGCTTTACGTTTCTTTAACATTATGGCCCCGCAATTGGGCATGGTCATTTTACCTATCAAAATAGGTGTTAAAAGTCTTCACGAGCTCTTCTATCTTGTAGAAGGAGATTTCTAGTATAACATGATATCTTTGGGTCATCCTTAGATACATGTCAACATTCTCTCCCATCAAAACTACATAGATATCTCAAATATGAACACAAAGGTAAAACCTTCATAGTCCCTACGGCCCTAATCCCTTCAAACCATGTCACATGACCGACAAACCTAATGATGTACTGCTTCCTTTACAAAACTCCACATCTTTAGATCAAGCTTCAATAATTTTTAGCATCCCCTCATCCAATCTACTAGATGATCAATCCTTTGAAGATATCATGTAATGTCTCTCATTGGGGGAGTATTGTCTTCAAGCTCTTAACGCACTCCCTATGCCTAAAACGTATGGGAGGCTTGAAAAATAACTACTCTATGAGACCAATGTAGGAAATGTTATTTTATTTTGCCCCCTTTTCTCCGAACATAGTTAGTGTATGGAGGCATCAACTACCCTTCATCTCGTCTCAACGATCAACCACATGCAAAACCATTCCTTGAAATTTTCATTCTTGGATAAATTTGATTTTTCCTAGACTTACCTCCATCATTGTGTGTGGAAGGGATTTGGTGCTGGTCAATACGAGCAGGTGGTCTGCATTACTTACCCTTTGAATATTTGAGAATGCCTCATGAGAAACACGACCTCAGATTCAAAGTACCTTCTTCTAATATATCACCATCAATATCATAATCACATCCTCACCCATCATCATCATCGACTCATCTTCCGACGTTGATGACACCGCATCTATCCCATCCGAATTTTTTTAATCAATTCTATCACACTTGAACCTTTGACTTATCAAGTTAACAACAAAACCGAAACTATCCCTCTCATGTTACCACATATGATAGAGGAAGATTCCCCTATTATTGACATCCTTCATTGCCACAATGATGACACTATCTTAACTTATAGGGGTATTGAGGAAAACCATCTTAAAAAACCATTCCACCCGACACACCTACACTTTTCAATGAATCGACCAACGATGTTAATATTAGCACACTATAAAAGGCACACATTTTCAAAATCAGCCAAGCCTTAAACTCACGTGAAATCCAACAATTCACCGCTTTCTTATCTAAATACAAATAATCCTTCACATGGTCATATAGTGACATGCCCGATATATACCCTAACATCGTTGTCCACAACATCATCCTCATCTCGTATGCTAAACCCACGAAGAAAAAACTTCATCGCGCCGCACTACTAATCAAATAATCACTTCAACATCTTCTTTCAACCACTTCATACTAACTATTCATTATCCACAATGGGTTTCCAACATCGTACCCATCACTAAAGCCACTATAAAATTATGTATATGTAGATACTTTTGAGACTTGAACCTCGCCCGCTATAAAGATGATTTTCCTCCTTCCAACATCGATCAACTTGTCGATCTAAAAATAGGCCACGAGATGTTGTCTCTTATAGATGGATTCTTTAGATAAAATCAAATCCTTATCACACCGTAAGATTAGCATAAGAATTCATTTATCACCCCATGGGGAACCTTTTGCTATAGAGTAATGTCCTTTGGATTGAAAAATGCAGGAGCTACTTATCAACACGCCATGACCTACATCTTTCATGAGCTCACCCACGAAACCAAAGAAGACTATGTCAACGATATCTTGGGTAAATCCAAACACCGAAGAGACCATATAGATGTTCTTGACATGATTTTTCACGTCTATTACATTTTTTCTCTGTCTCAATCTTGTTAAGTGAGTTTTCAAAGTTCTCACATGAAAAATCCTAGGATTTATAGTTTCTATCGGGGAATAAGAATTGAAGTTGACCTTACCAAAATCAAAGCCATTCTTGAAATTCCCCCACCGTCTAATCTCAAGAAGCTTCATGGCCTTCAAGGAAAGTTTCAGTGTATTCATCACTTTATCTCTCAATTATCAGACCGTTGTCAACCTTTCCATCACCTTCTAAGAAAATACACCCATTTCAAGTAGGAAAATAATTGTCAACAAGAGTTTGATGACCTCAAACAATATCTTTTATCACCTTTAGTACTTTGTTATCCTGTAAAATCGACAAGGAAATTTTACGAGATAACCATACCAACATTTTGTTCCGATCCTCGTTAGGGATCCCCTTGCGTTCTAACGTTTGTAAAATCCTTTTTCGGGAAATCTGGTTTTCCAAACTTAGTCATTTTTGGTCTTTTGGCTGGGCGCATGGAATTACTATGTAACATCAACTTTTGGTGCGCCCCCTTTAAATCCTTTGGCACATGGTTCTTCATGTCAACAGACCTTTTGGTGTGCCTTGATATGTTGAGTCTTTCCTGCGTGCGCCGAGGCACATGCGCCTTCGTGTCAACAACACTTTTGTTGCACCACTTTTCGGTGCGCCAAAGGCGCACATATTCTTGTGTCGACATCACTTTTGGTGCGCAAAGGCGCACATAACTTCGTGTTGTCAGGTGCTTTGGTGCGCCAAAGGGCGCATGCTTCCTTATGTCGACAATGCTTTCCATGCGCCACTTGAAAAGTTGGTGGCGCATTTATTACTTCCTCACCTATATATAGGCGCGTCTGCATTGTCATTATCACCAATGCAAAACACGTGATATTTTCTCTGAACCTGTCAGTATCTACCCTGTCACTTTCAACACGTTGTGGACCCATTCTCACGCTTTTTCATCGTTTATATCTGGGTAAGTGGTTTTCAGTCTTTCGTGCTTTTTGTTTTTGTGGATTTTGATTGCTAGGATGGTTCAGTAGGATGAAGAGAATAGATTATGATCTTGCTCCCCCCTTTGTTGTCTTTCCACATTTCCTCCTCTTTCCAGATCTGCTGGAAGAAGAAGCTCTGTCCTAAAAATGATGTTGGCTTGATGATCCTTCTTGGTATTGCACTCCTTCATATGAACCTTGAGAAAGCTAAAACTTATGTGGAAACCCCTCTAAGGGAAAGCTAAAACCATATGTGGAAACCCTCTAAGGGAAAGCTAAAACCATATGTGGAAACACCTCTAAGGGAAAGCTAAAACCATATGTGGAAACCCCTCGAGGGAAAGAACAAACCATATGTGGAAACCCCTATGAGAGAAAGAACAGACCTAAAAACCATTTTCACCTGTGGCGCATAAACTTGCTATGCAACATCAAAAACAGTTGCGCCTTTGGCGCATCTGTCGCCTCTGTTACATCATAAAAAGATGCGCCTCATGGCGCATTTCTCTCGCATGCTGCAACTGCTTCCCGTGCGCCCCCTTAAGCACATCAAATTTGGATGCAACATTAAGGATTCTTGCGCCCTTTGGCGCACCCAGCATCCATGTAACACCCCTTTCATACGCGCTAAGTACAAAGCTATATAGGCGCAGGCGCATTCCTCATTACAGCAACATCATGTTGTGTAGACCCTCCGTGCGCCGTGCCAAGTTACCTTTGGCGCACGAAAAGTTCATGTTACACAAACCATATATGCGCCTTTGGCGCACCAAATCTCCATGCAACATAATGTCTCCATGCGCCCTTTACAAAATGCACCCTGCAGTGTCTATGCGCCATGCGCCTTTGGCGCTGATTTAACCCTTGCAACACCTTTTTCCTGTGTGCCTTACCTATTTAGCCCTGTAAGCTGCAGCTTTCATGCGCCCTGCGCCCTGAGCCTCAAAATCACTAACTCTTTCTTCTGTTAACACTTCAATGGAAGATCAAATGACTAATACAACCTTTTTGCGTTGGGTCTCGCTTCTTCTTCGTGCAGATCAACAACTAAGCTCAGAAGAACATATGTCAACATCAAGCAAGAGACCTACCAAATCCAAAGGCAAGGCCAAACTTACAGAAGAAGAGATGAAATATAAATATCAGAGGGTCAGAATGCCTGACTCCCAGGCCGAATGCGACCTGGACATCAGAGACTAATTGGGTCACATTGATATGGAGGAATTCTGGGGCATAACTCAGAAGGTAACAAGAAGTCCATGGATGGACAAACTAATAGGCAGTGCCCTACCCTTCGCTGGAGGAATCCCAGTCAACACCGTCAACAATGAATTCATGATGGTGGTTGCCCGGTGCTACAACAAGGACACAAGGTGCATCGTAAATGACAAGGGTGAGGTCATCATTAACCTCACTGCCCGTCACTTTGAAATAATACTCGACATTCCTCATCACCGGCACTTTGTGGCCGTCAGCCAAGACGAGTGCATTAAGGCATGGGACGATAATGAAGATCAGTGTATGCAGCTGATGAACGAGGTCTATCTCAAGAATAAAAAGGTGGTGACCCGTTGGCCACAAGTTATTCACCGCAGTGATTTTTCAGAGGAGCTCAGCGACACTATCACATTCCTGAGCAGAGTGTTTGGGCTTCCTGACGCCCACTTTTTCCACAAATGGATGCTGCGGTACTTAGAGACTATGAACAAGAATGTGCCCGATCAACGCTTTTGCTGGGGAGAAATAATAAGCAGCACAATCTCTGAGTAGCTACAACAGTTTACCACAACTGGGAGATTCTACATGAATTCCTATGTTGTTTACGCTGCAGCATCAGAGAGAGACTACCCAGGCCTGATGCGGAGTGGGGTTTGGCCTCAGGTCAAAATATATGAGTACTACCCAGAATTGAGGCTGGAGAATAGCATCCCTCAATTCACAAAGATCAACGATGTGTTTTTCTACCACATCATCTGCCTGTTGAGGCCAAATATGACTTACGGTCACACGACCAAGAGCATAGTGGCAGCCACTGAGAAATGGGGGGCCCTGTTCACCCAATTTCCCATGTTCACCTATCTGAGGGCAGCCAACTTCTTGGGAGAGCCAACTAGACTGCCGAGGTATGCTGGACCCAAGTTGATTCTGCTAGAGCTGTCAAGACAGCTGATCACCTATCATGAGAAGTGCCTCAAAAGAAAGAAGGGTGGAACTCCTTTCCCCCTCACAGTGGGCAGATATACATGTCTTACCCATCATAAGGCAAGGGACATGTTTGCAGAGCTGGAGCTACTTAATTTGAAACATGATTTCCGACCAGGCCTACCTTTGACCCAAGAAGTTGTCTGCCAAGGGCTAAGCTAGATCCAATCCACATCCCTCAGATCGAGGACATCTACATCGACGTCATTCATGAGGTTGAGCTCAGGAGAAAGGACCATTCTCGCTTAGCCTTGGCAGAAATCATCCAATACGGGGTAGCAATTGTCCCCAAAGGTTTCCAAACTATGGAGGATGAAGTAGACCAAGTATATAATAACACAGATGGGGACAATTGGCCTTTTCCAGCCATCGATAGAACTAAGGCACCTCAGATGATTGAGGAAAGGATCAAGGAAACTCTGCGAGAACAGAGCATTGGTGCCGAATGAATGGATTAATCTACCTCGAGGTTGATTTCACAACCTCCCCATTGGGTAACGCACCTTCTCGATCTAAACAACAGCCTAAGGGCAAGGGTAAAGGCATAGAGGGTGAATCCAGCACCACTCAAGAAGAAGCTCCTGAGAGTCCTCCTTCCGCAGCACCCAAACATGTCATAACTCTTGTTACGCCAGAGAAAGAAGCAGAAGAGGATGTTCCAATAGGCCCATCCACTCAGGATGTTGGCATTGCTACAACAACCGAGGTCCCTTCGTCCCTTTTTCTTCTCTTCCTTCCCCCCTCAGTGACTCAAGCGACCATCCCTTTGGTCGTGTCCTCTCCCCTTCTTCTACCTTCCCCGCTTCTTC
The DNA here is from genome assembly GCA_018340775.1 of Taxus wallichiana var. yunnanensis. Lineage (NCBI taxonomy): Eukaryota > Viridiplantae > Streptophyta > Pinopsida > Cupressales > Taxaceae > Taxus > Taxus wallichiana. Next base: position 622,396,053 of record CM031241.1, on the reverse strand, counting down.
GTCTATCTTCTCTTCCCTCACGGATCTTTCCCCCTCCATTTCTTCCCTCATCTCTCGAAATCCCTTCCCTTCCTATGTCTTCCTCATTTGTGGTATCCCTTCCTCCCATGGGCACTTCTTCGGTTGTTCTCTCCATTCCGCCGCCACGTTTTTTCCTTCTTCTGATGCATTTGCCCCCTTCTCTGTTTCCGGCCCTTCTCCCATAAGTCCAGCCTGGATCTCCCAGCAGTTAAGTCAGCAAAAAAGGAAAGTTCCCATCGCTCCGATGGACTTTTCTGTAATCCCATCTAAGGGGGCAAAGAAGCAGAAGCCCGTCACACGCTTCTCTCAAAGTGCTTCGGGAGAGAGGGTAATGGAGATCGCGTACCCCAATCCTCTCAAGGAGAAAAAGGATCTGTCTCCGACAGATTATACTGTGACCCAAGTCACAATGGGGACGTCTTCTGAAAGCCTTCAGGGGAGGCCCTTTCTGCAGTTGACGCCCTCTGCAAGAAGCTTCAGGAAACAAAAGAGGAGAAAAGGCAACTGAAAGAGCAAAATAAATATCTGCTCCAAGCCTTACAGAAAATGGGCAGTGCACCTCCCACAACTGCCACCGAGACTTCTGAGCTTCTGAGCCAGGAGAAAATTAATGAATATGCAAAGATCGGCGAGCAGGGTATGGCCGTTTCCGCTTGGAGGAGCCAGATCCTCAAAGATAGTGAAAAAGTAATCGCCAAGTTTCTGACTTGTATCTTGAACATCAACAAGGCGAATAAAGAGCTCCAAGCGTTAGTGGGACCCATATCGGAAGAGCTGCAACATGCTAGACTGCAACACGAGACCTTTCAACAAATGTTCGACTGTTCAGTCGAAGATCTGGTCAAGTTCGGTGTCTTCGGCCATCCCAGGGCCCTCAACAAAGTCACGTCCACTCTGGATTACCGGGTGGATCAGTTGGAATTTGTCCTTGAAAAGATCGACAAGGTGAAGGAAGCAGCCCTGGACGCGATGCACCAAATGGAACGAATCATTCTCAACATGTCGCCAGGGTTGCTTACTCCTTCCTTCACTTTAAGAAAAGCCGATGAAACCATCCAGATCTTCAAGGAGATCGTTTCTCAAGGGATGGGGCCAGAGGTCACTTTTGACGCAGAGTCTATCAACAACCTGCTGGCCTGTCGGGACTTCATTGGGTCCCTCATTGAAGCGGAGAAAGACTATTCCAAACTCCCCGAGAAGCTCATAGACGAGCGGGAGACTTGCGAGGCGATCAGTGAGCGGCACAAGGATCCTTCCCAGGATCAACTTGGGCCCATGATCAGCAAGTTCATGGAATACCGCTCTCAATTCCACATCTCGTCACCTGAGCAGCAGCAAAAGCAGGCTACTCCCTTTCGGCCGCAGGATGACGATGATGAATAGTTTCTTCTTCTTCTTCTTCTTCTTCTCTCTCTTCTTCGACTTTCTTTTAAATATCTAAAGTATGTTGGCACAAACGATGACATCATCCATGTTGCACCATGGGATGATGTCATCCATCAAGTTGTCAAAAGTCAACATGACTTTTAGATATTTTGTAAATATCTTTGTAAATAAGTGGTTGGCTCCTTTTTGCCTTCTTTTCTCTCCTTCTTCTATAAATACCCCAATACTTGTTGTATTGGGCATGAGTGAATATCTTTCAGATGAAAAATAGGAGTGAGGAGAAAAGACTTTGAGCTTTTGTAATGTAAGGAATTATTAATACAAATATTTAGACTTTGTCTTTGAATACGTGTGTTATTTGCATCGATCTTTCTTATGTCGATCTATGTGTTTATTCTATTAAATCGCTTTCGATTTATTGTCATTTATTCATCATCAAGTATTGCTTTACTCGTTTATGCAAGTAGGTTTGGCTCTGTTACTACCAATCCCAAAACATAAACCTTCTAACCTTTCTTTGGAATTCATTTCTTTTCTTCCTTCGGACTCGCTCTTTCGTCATCTTCTCTTTCTTTCCTTTCTTTTGCGTTGGAAACACCCTACGGGATGAGATCCCAAACCCCCAAAGGTAGAATTTGTGAGACTTGCATGATTCCTGCTGGTAGAATAGCAATAAACCAGTTTCGCTTTGCTGACTCAAAGAGGGGCTATGCCCTGCACACTGTTGGCTCGTTTATCCATAGATCTCGCCAAGCGGATGCATTTTCGGACCATGAGTTTTGGCGAATCATTGGGGATCGAACAGATCTATCAGATCTATGATGGTGGTAGGATAGAAAATCAGAAAAATAAGAAAATTGCTGCCTGTTTGCAAATCTGCACTTTTGTCAAAAATCCAAAATTTTGCAAAGATGCTCCAAATTGAAAATTTCTTCCGAGATCCATAGATCGCCTAGTTGGAGACCTTTAGTTTGAGTTTTTATAAAAATCGAGTATTTTGCCATAGATCCGAGTTTTTGATTTGTTTATCAAAAGTTTGAAATTCTTTGAAAAAGTCAAAATTAGATCCAAAATCAGCCTTACTAATCTTCTCTCGCCATTTTATCCTCATTGTTATTTGTCATTAACCGCAATCGGTTTTCAAGAGTATAGTTTTTAAATATTTAGAAAATTACATGCCGTTTTGGTTTTTTTCAGAAAAACCAGAAAATCAGCAAGTACACCCAAAAATAAATTTTGAATCAGCGCTACAACATCGCAGATCGGAAGGTAAGCGGAGGGTGAGCCATTTACGCGTAGCAGGAGAGCTCGTGGAGAAACCGATCCTACTTTCGATTTGCTTCAAAGGCACAATTTCAGCGTAACACCAGCACGTTTTTCAACGCTAAGCTCGGCCGACAGTCATCCAGGAGTGTCTCACCTCCACGAAGGAAGAATCTTTCGCAAGGGGCATCCTCATCCCTTTGTAGCGCCTTGCTGCTCAGTGGAACCGTGCTTCCAGCCCGTGTTCTTTTTCCAGCCTTTCAAATGGCGGTACCATGGGGAAATGCTATGGGTCCCTTGGCTTTGCCAGATCCTGTTCACGCACTCCCTCATGGAAACCGAAAGAATTTTCCCAAATTTAACGGGAGCGGAAATCAAAGCACGGATTCCCACATATCTGCATTCATTATGTCATGCAGTATCCTGGATGTAACTCATGAGGATGTGTCGGTTCACTTTTTCTAGAAACTCTACAAGGACCTGCAGCTGAATGGTTTCAGCATTTGCCGTCCGGATCTATTACCAGTTGGGCCACCTTGCGAGATGCTTTTGAAGACAGGTACAAACCTTCAGAAGATGCATTTGCATTATTATCACAGATCACTCACCTGAAGAAGGAGGCAAATGAGACCATGCGCGATTTTATCACCAGGTTCAATGTATTAATCAACTGTGTCCCTGTTGCCATGCTTCCAACACCGGAAAATCAAAAGTGTTTCTTCGTAAACGCTATGAGCTCTAAATTTAGTTTCTTGCTCCTTCAAGAGCAAGTGGCTACCTACTGATTCTCCCCAGACGCGCCATTCGAATAGAAGATAATTTGATAATATCTGGAGAATTGAAAAAGGAATCATCCAAGCCTAAATCTTCGGGCCCTTCGCCCACTACTTCGTCTGATCCGGCCTTTCAAAAGATGGTGAACGACTTGCTTGCATTGAAGAAGCAGTTGGCCCAGGCTTCCCCTAGTTACTCATACCGAGATATTCCGCAGAGGAATTTCATTCCTAACAATATCTCACAAAGGCCGCGCTTACCTGCAACTGCTCCACGGTTGGCGCTTGAGGCTCCTCCAGTCAATGCTCTGGCCGAAATTGAAGAAGAAGAGCAGTATTATGAAGAACCTTCATCTCAAGGCGAAGATGATCAAGACGTTGGTGAACCGACTGGCGACTCTACTATCGGGTATATGGAATTTGATGAGGAAGAATCTGATGAAGAAGAGGGTACCCAGGGATATGCAAGCGGACAGTCATACGCTATTTTTACCCGCTCGCAAGGAAAAGAAGCGGAAGTTGCTGCCCATGTCCAGCAGGAGAAGGCCGTGTCAAACACGCCTCCGATCATTGCTAAAAGAGGTAATCCTCTTCCTACTCAACTCCCTGGCAAGTCTTTTACAAGGAAATCTTTTCCCCCCATCTCTCCTCCAAATCAGCCCTCTCATATTCCTACCAAGACCAGTAATCCTATTCCACCATCGCAAAGTGAGGGACTCATTCCTTCACCAACGCAACCCTTGGCCGCATTTGATATCATAGATCATGCTAAAAAGACCAAGATCCAAATGTCTGAAGCTGAGTACCTTCAGTCAAATCCCGAACAGCTTGTAAGATTGACCAAGTATATTCAAAGTCAAGCTGTTATATCTAATCAGGTTTCCCCAAAAGGAATCCTTTCCACTCCCCCTGAATCCCACATAAATGTTGCCTCAACATCTGCATCAGGAAAGATAGAGCCTTTCTATCTCTCCCTCCTAATCAATGGTCACAAGTTGAGTAACTGCATAATTGATTCGGAGCTTCTGATAACGTCATGCCGGCAAAAGTCACCCATGCTTTGGGCCTCACCCTTACCAAGCCTTTTGGCAGATGTTATTCCTTAGAAACCAAGCAGGTTCCGTTAATTGGTCAAATCAAAGACGCGCAATTTGCATTTGTGGCGTTCCCAGAGAAAAGAGTAAAGATGACCGTCCCTTGTCTTGACATTCCGTGACCTACGGAATTTTCTTTGGGAAGAAGTTTTGCAGCGAAGTTGGTGGGGAGATTCATATGGATTGGTCTAAGGCTAGAATCCCGTCAAAGGCGTAATGCAGACTTTGGAGCGAATTACAAAAGAAGTACTTGGTTACTAGCTCGAGGACCCCAAAGCCCAAATCCTTTTGAATCATCGGGGATGGGGAACTATTTCTTATTTACCGAGTCTGAAAAAATGGTTGTTCTCGTTCAAGAAGAAGATCTTAATAAAATCTGGACTTTGTAGTTCGATGGCAGATGTGCAACCAATGGATGTGGCGCCAGGGCCGTGCTAATATCTCCCAAGGAAGAAGTCATTCCTCTCTCTTTCAAGTTGCAGTTTTTCAACACAAATAATACTGCTGAGTATGAATCTTTGCTACTTGGCATGCAAGCCGCAAAGGAAAGAGGGATCAAAAATCTGAAAGTGCAAGGTGATGTGGAGCTAGTTGTAAATCAGGTTAAAAGGATTTATCAAGTGGATGAGAGGCTGAGGCATTAGTGTAACGCAGTGTGGGACAACATTGAGGAGTTTGATGCTTTTTCAATTGAATCCATTCCAAGAGCTCAGAATGATATGGCCGATTCATTGGCCGATTCATTGGCCGTTTCAGCATCTCTCATGCTCCCTCACCCAGGTTTGAAAACAAACAAATACACCATTGAGGTGGTTTTCGCGCGAGCGTGCGGATAATTCTCAGCATTGGCAAGTATTCAATGATGATAACCAACTCATTGCCTTTCTAGAGAAGGAGGAAAATTTTAAGGAATTGCACTTTGAAGGATCCACTTCTATGTGCCGCGAATCGGTCACCGATCAAGAGGATGAATCCGGAGGGAACGACGGCATATGTCAGCTCAAAGGAAATAAAATTCCGAAGGGCCTGGTTTCTCTGGAATGGCTGCATTCAACAGTGCATGACTGTTTTTGTGAAAAAGAAGAGGCGAGATGATCGACTCATCCCGAAACCAAACCGGTCAATTTAGGTTCAGTAGAACATCCGCAATTCGTGAACATTGGAAAATGTTGCACGCTTGAAGAGAAGCGGAATTTCGTCAAGTTGCTGAAGAAATATATGGATGTATTGGCATGGTCCTATGCCGATCTAAAGTCTTTTAAACTAAAAGACATCGAGAATGACATCCCATTGAAAGAAGACATCAAAGCCTTTCGCCAGAAGCAGAGGCATTATAATCCTAAGATCTCAGGCACTATACAGGCTGAAATTCAGAAAATGTTGGATGTGAGAATCATCTTTCCTATCCATCATAGTACTTGGGTGGCGAATATTGTGCCAGTGCGCAAGAAGAATGGGGAAATACGCATATGCGTAGATTTCGAAATTTAAATCAGGCTTCCTTGAAATACAACTACCCACTTCCTATAATGGATCATGTTATATGTGCGTAGAATGGATCGGAAATGCTGTCAATGCTTGATGGTTTTTCGTGCTACAATCAAAGGTTAATTAGTGAAGAATGAGAGGCTCGGGCATTACCGTAACGCAGTGTGGGACAACATTGAGGAGTTTGATGCTTTTTCAATTGAATCCATTCCAAGAGCTCGAGAATGATATGGCCGATTCATTGGCCATTTCAAAGCATCTCTCATGCTCCCTCACCTGAGTTTGAAAACAAACAAATACACCATTGAGGTGGTTTTCCGCCCGAGCGTGCGAGATAATTCTAAGCATTGGTAAGTATTCAATGATGATAACCAACTCATTGCCTTTCTGGAGAAGGAGGAAAATTTTAAGGAATTACACTTTGAAGGATCCATTTGTATGTGCCGCGAATCGGTCACCGATCAAGAGGATGAATCCGGAGGAGCAACGGCATATGTCAGCTAAAAGGAAATAAAATTCCGAAGGGCCTGGTTTCTCTGGAACGGTTGTTCGACAGGCATGACCATTTTGTGAAAAAGAAGAGGCGAGATGATCCTGACTCATCCCCAGAAACCGAACCGGTCAATTTAGGTTCGGTAGAACATCCGTAATTCGTGAACATTGGAAAATGTTGCACGCCTGAAGAGAAGCGGAAATTTGTCAAGTTGCTGAAGAAATATATGGATGTATTGGCATGGTCCTATGCTGATCTAAAGTCTTTTAAACCAAAAGACATCCAGCATGACATCCCGTTGAAAGAAGACGTCAAAGCCTTTCGCCAAAAGCAGAGGCATTATAATCCTAAGATCTCAGGCACTATACAGGTTGAAATTCAGAAAATGCTGGATGCAAGAATCATCTTTCCTATCCATCACAGAGACTTGGGTGGTGAATATTGTGCCGGTCAGGCGAAGAAGAACGGGAAATACGCATCTGCGTAGATTTCGAAATTTAAATCAAAGCTTCTTGAAAGAAAACTACCCACTTCCTATAATGGATCAAGTTTAAGCGTGGCTGGAATCGGATCGTAAATGTCAATGCTTGATGGTTTTTCAGGCTACAATCAGATTGAAGTTTCACCTGAAGATCAATTTAAAACAACATTCACTACTCCCTGGGGTACATTTGCCTACATCAGGATGCCTTTCGGCCTAACCAATGCTGGCACCACTTTTCAGCGGGCCATGGACTTTGCATTCAAAGGTATGATGGGGAAAGTCATTGTCGTTTATCTAGATGACTTAACTGTGTTCTCTAAACAACGAAATGATCATTATGATCATTTGGAGCAAGTATTGGCCAGGTGCCGAGAACATGGAATCTCCCTGAACCCAAAAAAGTCTATTTTTGGAGTCACGGAAGGAAAGTTGCTAGGGCATGTGGTTAGCAAAGAAGGAACAAAGATAGATACCGAAAGAGTTAAGGCTATTCAGAGCCTTACTCTGCCTACAAGCAAGACTGGCGTTCATTCTTTCTTCGGAAAGGTGAACTTTCTCAGGCATTTTGTTCCGACTTTGTTGAGAAGACTCGTCACATATTGAACATGATGAAGGGGTCACCAACTTTCAGATGGAGCGAGGAAGGAAAAGGTCGTTTGAAGAAATAAAAGCTTCCGTTGCCCACGCACCAGTCCTGGTATGTCCCGATTTCTCCAAGGACTTCATCATGTATAGTTACGCATCTGAGCATACTGTGTCCGCAATCTTGATGCAAAAGAATTCGGAGGATGTTGAATCTCCGATTGCATTCATGAGCTCTCCCCTCAAGCCTCACGAACTAAAAATGTCTCAACTGGAAAAGCATGCCTTCGCCGTTGTCAAAGCAGTGAAAAATTTCAGGTATTACATTCTAAACTCTCATACGGTGGTGCTGGTCCCTGACACGGCGGTCAAATCAATTCTAACTCAACAGGAGTTAGGAAGCTTGCGAGGAAATTGGATCGCAAAGGTCCAGGAGTATGACCTGGATATTAAACCAACCAAGCTGGTAAGAGGCAAGGGCCTATGTCAGCTTATGGCTGAAAACAAAGATTCAGAAAACCCTGATGAAAAGGGTGACTACACCGATGAAGCACAAGACCGGCTGGAAAAACCCGATTCACTGCCTCTGGTCCTATTTGTTGCGACTAGTGATGAATGGTATTCCGATATTGCTTTCTTCCTCACCTACGGCGAATGCCCAGTGCACCTAACTGCAAAGGAGAAGTGCACTATAAAGCTCAGAGCAGCTAAATATGTCATCTGGGATGACAGTTTATATAAACGTGGGATAGATGGCGTCTTTTTGCGATGTGTTGACAAACCACAGCAGGTAAAGTTACTCGAAAGTTTTCATAATTCAGCCTGTGGAGGTCATTTCTCTTCCTCCATGACAGCACATAAGATCATCCGAGCTAGGTACTATTGGCCGACGCTCTTCCAAGATACAGCCACCTGGGTGGCAAAGTGTGAACCTTGCCAGCAGTTCGTCGGCAAGCCCAAGTTGGCTGCTTTTCCCCTTAGGCCTGTCATTGTCAACGAACCATTCAGGCAATGGGGAATTGATTTTATTGGTGCACTCAATCCCCAATCGAGTGCCAGACATAGTTATGTCCTAACAGCAACGGATTACTTCACCAAGTGGGTGGAAGCCATACCTGTCAAACATGCCACTTCTGAGGTTGTTTGCAGTTTCATTAAAGAAAATATTATTGTCAGGTTCGGCGTTCCCAACAAGATTGTTGCTGATAATGCTTCTAACTTCTCCTCACGAGAAGTTATTAGTTTTTGCTATGAATATGGGATAACTTTGGCTCATGCCTCAGATTATTACCCTCAGGGAAATGGTCAGGCGGAATCCAGTAACAAGAACTTGGTGACCATCATATGAAAATTGGTGGAGGAAAATCAACGAATGTGGCACAAGTCTTTATACGACACTTTGTGGGCAGATCGTATTACTCCCAAGAGGTCCCTCGGTATGTCACCTTTTCAAGTGTTATATGGCACTGATGCCGAGCTTCCCATTTCTGTTGAACTTCCTGCTCTGCGCTTGGCACGAGCTATTGAAGATGAAACTTTCCAAAATTCTCTTGAAAAGAGGATCATGTACTGTGAGCTCAAGAAAGAGAGTAAGAGTGGTTGACGGGATCACCGAACATCGAGAATCAAGTCAAGAGACTGCTCGATAAAAGCTAAGCAAAGAATTTCGGGTGTGAGACCTCGTCCTTACGTGGGACAAGCGAAGAGAGCAAAAGGTATGCACGGAAGTTTGATTCCCTGTGGAGAGGACCTTTCAAGATCAAACAAACTCAACGGAGAGAATAGTTTCTATCTCTCATATCCGGATGGAACCAAGCTCCCACTTCGTTATAGCGGGAAGCATCTCGAAAATCTTCAGAAGTAGATCTTGCTCTCTCTTCTTTGTATGCTTTGTTTTCGTTGTGTGTTTGCTTTCGGTTTGTTGTGTTTCCTTTGTTCTCCCTCTGGTCTCCCTTGTTTTTGACTCTGTTACCCAATGGATAGGCACATGAGGTCTGGGATTCTCTACCCCCGAGTTTGCTCAGGGATAGTCCCCAGAAAGAGCCAACTGTTATCCCGTAAAATTGACAAGGGAAATTTTACAGATAACCATCCTGAAATTTTGTTTCGATCCCTCGTTAGGGATCCCTTGCGTTTGGAACGTTGTAAAATCCCTTTTCCAGGAAATCTGGTTTTCCGAACTTAGTCATTTTTGGTCTTTTGGCTGGGCGCATGGAATTACTATGTAACATCAACTTTTGGTGCACCCTTTAAATCCTTTGGCGCATGGTTCTTCGTGTCAACAGACCTTTTGGTGCGCCTTGATATGTTGAGTCTTTCCTGTGTGCGCCGAGGTGCATGCGCCTTCGTGTCAACAACACTTTTGTTGCGCCACTTTTCGGTGCACCAAAGGCGCACATATTCTTGTGTCGACATCACTTTCGGTGCGCCAAAGGCACACATAACTTCGTGTTGTCAGGTGCTTTGGTGTGCCAAAGGGCGCATGCTTCCTTATGTCGACAATGCATTCCATGCGCCACTCGAAAAGTTGGTGGCGCATTTATTACTTCCTCTCCTATATATAGGCACGTCTGCATTGTCATTATCACCAATGCAAAACATGTGATATTTTCTCTGAACCTGTCAGTATCTACCCTGTCGCTTTCAACACGTTGTGGACCCGTTCTCACGCTTTTTCATCGTTTATATCCGGGTAAGTGGTTTTCAGTCTTTCGTGCTTTTTGTTTTTGTGGATTTTGATTGCTAGGATGGTTCAGTAGGATGAAGAGAATAGATTATGATCTTGCTCCCCCCTTGAAGTCTTCCCACATTTCCTCCTCTTTCCAGATCTACTGGAAGAGGAAGCTCTATCCTAAAAATGATGTTGGCTTGATGATCCTTCTTGGTATTGCACTCCTTCATATGAACCTCGAGAAAGCTAAAACCATATGTGGAAACCCCTCGAGGGAAAGCTAAAACCATATGTGGAAACCCCTCGAGGGAAAGAACAAACCATATGTGGAAACCCCTCTGAGAGAATGAACAGACCTAAAAACCATTTTCACCTGTGGCACATAAACTTGCTATGCAACATCAAAAACAGTTGCGCCTTTGGCGCATCTGTCGCCTCTGTTACATCATAAAAAGATGCGCCCTCATGGCGCATTTCTCTCACATGCTGCAACCGCTTCCCGTGCGCCCCCTTAAGCGCATCAAATTTGGATGCAACATTAAGGATTCTTGCCCCTTTGGTGCACCCAGCATCCATGTAACACCCCTTTCATACGCGCTAAGTACAAATCTATAGGCGCAGGCGCATTCCTCATTACAGCAACATCATGTTGTGTAGACCCTCTGTGCGCCGCGCCAAGTTACCTTCGGCGCACGAAACGTTCATGTTACACAAACCATATATATGCGCCTTTGGCGCACCAAATCTCCATGCAACATAATGACTCCATGCGCCCTTTACAAAATGCACCTGCGGCAGCTTTGGACTATGCGCCATGCGCCTTTCGTGACTTGATTTAACCTTCTGCAACACCTTTTTCCGTGTGCCTTACCTATTTAGCCCTGTAAGCTGCAGCTTTCATGCGCCCTGCGCCCTGAGCCTCAAAATCACTAACTCTTTCTTCTGTCAACACTTCAATGGAAGATCAAATGGCTAATACAACCTTTTTGCATTGGGTCTCGCTTCTTCTTCGTGCAGATCAGCAACTAAGCTCGGAAGAACATATGTCTACATCAAGCAAGAGACCTACCAAATCCAAAGGCAAGGCCAAACTTACAGAAGAAGAGATGAAATATAAATATCAGAGGGTCAGAATGCCTGACTCCCAGGCCGAATGCGACCTGGACATCAGAGACTCAGAGTTGGGTCACATTGATATGGAGGAATTCTGGGTCAGAACTCAGAAGGTAACAAGAAGTCCATGGATGGACAAACTAATGGGCAGTGCCCTACACTTTGCTGGAGGAATCCCAGTCAGCACCGTCAACAATGAATTCATGATGGTGGTTGCCCGGTGCTACAACAAGGACACAAGGTGTGTCGTAAATGACAAGGGCGAGGTCGTCATTAACCTCACTGCCCGTCACTTTGAAATAATACTCGGCATTCCTCATCACTAGCACTTTGTGGCCGTCAGCCAAGACGAGTGCATTAAGGCATGGGACGATAATGAAGATCAGTGCATGCAGCTGATGAACGAGGTCTATCTCAAGAATAAAAAGGTGGTGACCCGTTGGCCACAAGTTATTCACCGCAGTGATTTTTCGGAGGAGCTCAGTGACACTATCACATTCCTGAGCAGAGTGTTTGGGCTTCCTGACGCCCACTTTTTCCACAAATGGATGCTGCGGTACTTAGAGACTATGAACAAGAATGTGCCCGATCAACGCTTTTGTTGGGCAGAAATAATAAGAAGACAATCTACGAGCGGCTCTACAACAGATTTTACCACAATTGGGAGATTCTACATGAATTTCTATGTTGTTTACGTTGCATCATCGGAGAGAGAGACTACCCAGGCCTGATGCGGAGTGGGGTTTGGCCTCAGGTCAAAATATATGAGTACTACCCAAAATTGAGGCTGGAGAATAGCATCCCTCAATTCACAAAGATCAACGATGTGTTTTTCTACCACATCATCTTCCTGTTGAGGCCAAATATGACTTACGGTCGCATGACCAAGAGCATAGTGGTGGCCACTGAGAAATGGGGGGCCCTGTTCACCCAATTTCCCACGTTCACCTATCTGAGGGCAGCCAACTTCTTGGGAGAGCCAACTAGACTGCCGAGGTATGTTGGACCCAAGCTGATTCTGCTTAGAATCCAAGACGCTGATCACCTATCATGAGAAGTGCCTCAAAAGAAAGAAGGGTGGAACTCCTTTCCCCCTCACAGTGGGCAGATATACATGCCTTACCCATCACAAGGCAAAGGACATGTTTGCAGAGCTGGAGCTGCTTAATTTGAAACATGATTTCCCGGCCAGGCCTACCTTTGACCCAAGAAGTTGTCTGCCAAGGGCTAAGCTAGATCCAATCCACATCCCTCAGATCGAAGACATCTACATCGACGTCATTCATGAGGTTGAGCTCAGGAGAAAGGACCATTCTCGCTTAGCCTTGGCAGAAATCATCCAATACGGGGTAGCAATTGTCCCCAAAGGCTTCCAAACTACGGAGGATGAAGTAGACCAAGTATATACTAACACAGATGGGGACAATTGGCCTTTTCCAGCCATTGATAGAACTAAGGCACCTCAGACGATTGAGGAGAGGGTCAAGGAAACTCTGCGCAGAACAGAGCATTGGTGCCGGATGAATGGATTAATCTACCTCGGGGTTGATTTCACAACCTCCCCATTGGGTAACGCACCTCCTCGATCTAAACAATGCCTAAAGGCAAGGGCAAAGGCATAGAGGGTGAATCCAGCACCACTCAAGAAGAAGCTCCTGAGAGTCCTCCTTCCGCGGCACCCGAACAGGTCATAACTCTGGTTACGCCAGAGAAAGAAGCAGAAGAGGATGTTCCAATAGGCCCATCCACTCAGGATGTCGGCATTGCTACAACAACCGAGGTCCCTTCTGTCCCTTCTTCTTCTCTTCCTTCCCCTCCTCGAGTGACTCAAGCGACCATCCCTTTGGTCATGTCCTCTCCCCCTTCTTCTACTGTTCCCCGCTTCTTCGTCTATCTTCTCTTCCCTCGCGGATCTTTCCCCCTCCATTTCTTCCCTCATCTCTGAGCTCCCTTCCCTTCCTATGTCTTCCTCAGCTGCAGTATCCCTTCCTCCCGTGGGCACTTCTCTTGGTACTGTTCTCTCCATGTCGCCGCCATGTTTTTCCCTTCTTCTACTGCAGCTGCCCCCTTCTCTGTTTCCAGCCCTTCTCCCATAAGTCCAGCCTGGATCTCCCAGCAGTTAAGTCAGAAAAAAAGGAAAGTTCCCATCGCTCCGATGGACTTTTCTGTAATCCCATCTAACGGGAAAAGAAGCGGAAGCCCATCACACGCTTCTCAAAGTGCTTCGGGAGAGAGGGTAATGGAGATCGCGTACCCCAATCCTCTCAAGGAGAAAAAGGATCTGTCTCTCGACAGATTATACTGTGACCCAAGTCACAATGGGGACGTCTTCTGAAAGCCTTCAGGGGGAGGCCCTTTCTGCAGTTGACGCCCTCTGCAAGAAGCTTCAGGAAACAAAAGAGGAGAAAAGGCAACTGAAAGAGCAAAATAAATATCTGCTCCAAGCCTTACAGAAAATGGGTAGTGCACCTCCCACAACTGCCGCCGAGACTTCTGAGCTTCTGAGCCAGGAGAAAATTAATGAATATGCAAAGATCGGCGAGCAGGGTATGGCCGTTTCCGCTTGGAGGAGCCAGATCCTCAAAGACAGTGAAAAAGTAATCACCAAGTTCTCTGACTTGTATTTGAACATCAACAAGGTGAATAAAGAGCTCCAAGCGTTAGCGGGACCCATATCGGAAGAGCTGGAACATGCTAGACTGCAGCACGAGACCTTTCAACAAATGTTCGACTGTTCAGTCGAAGATCTAGTCAAGTTTGGCGTCTTTGGCAATCCCAGGGCCCTCAACAAAGTCACCCCCACTGGATTACCGAGTGGATCGGTTTGAATTTGTCCTTGAAAATATCGACAAGGTGAAGGAAGCGTACGGACGCGATGCACCAAATGGAACGAATCGTTCTCAACATGTCGCCAGGGTTGCTTACTCCTTCCTTCACTTTAAGAAAAGCTGATGAAACCATCCAGATCTTCAAGGAGATCATTTCTCGAGGGATGGGGCCAGAGGTCACTTTTGATGCAGAGTCTATCAACAACCTACTGGCTGTTGGGACTTCATTGGGTCCCTCATTGAAGCGGAGAAAGACTATTCCAAACTCCCCGAGAAGCTCATAGACGAGTGGGAGACTTGCGAGGCGATCAGTGAGCGGCACAAGGATCCTTCCCAGGATCAACTTGGGCCCATGATCAGCAAGTTCATGGAATACCGCTCTCAATTCCACATCTCGTCACCTGAAAGCAAAAGAAAGCAGCTACTCCCTTTCGGCCGCAGGATGACGATGATGAATAGTTTCTTCTTCTTCTTCTTCTTCTCTCTCTTCTTCGACTTTCTTTTAAATATCTAAAGTATGTTGGCACAAACGATGACATCATCCATGTTGCACCATGGGATGATGTCATCCATCAAGTTGTCAAAAGTCAACATGACTTTTAGATATTTTGTAAATATCTTTGTAAATAAGTGGTTGGCTCCTTTTTGCCTTCTTTTCTCTCCTTCTTCTATAAATACCCCAATACTTGTTGTATTGGGCATGAGTGAATATCTTTCAGATGAAAAATAGGAGTGAGGAGAAAAGACTTTGAGCTTTTTGTAACAGAAGGAATTATTAATACAATATTTAGACTTTGTGCTGAATACGTGTGTTATTTGCATCAGATCTTTCTTATGTCAGATCTATGTGTTTATTCTGTTAAATCTGCTTCTGATTTATTGTCATTTATTCATCATCAGTATTGCTTTGCTCGTTTATGCAAGTAGGTTTGGCTCTGTTTACTACCAATCCCAAAACATAAACCTTCTGACCTTTCTGCTTTGGAATTCATTTCTTTTCTTCCTTCGGACCTGCTCTTTCTTCATCTTCTCTTTCTTTCCTTTCTTTTCGCAGTCGGAAACACCCTACTGGGATGAGATCCCAAACCCCCGAAGGCAGAATTTGTGAGACTTGCATAGATTCCTGCTGGTAGAATAGCAATAAACCAGTTTCGCTTTGCTGACTCAAAGAGGGGCTATGCCCTGCACACTGTTGGCTCATTTATCCATAGATCTACCCAAGCGACAGATTTTCGGACCAACATACTTATTACTCCACGCAAGGGGGATTCATTCTATCTTTATATCTCTGTGATTGACCATGCCTTGGGAGCCATGTTGGCACATCGAGATGAACAAGGCAAGGAACAAGTGGTCTATTACATAAGCCGCACCCTTCATAAATGTGGAACCCATTATTCGAATTCAAAAATTATGTTTTGCATTGTACTTCACAACTTCCAAAATCTGTCACTACCTTCTCAATCACAAAACCTACATTATCACCAACTTTAATCCACTCAAATCCATGCATTCCAAGCCATATCATAATGATTGTATCACTAGATGGCTCATGCTCATGATTGAATTTGTCTTTGAATTCATCTCTCATAAATCTATTAAAGGGCAAGTAATTTTTGATCAACTCGCTTAAGCTCCCCTTCCTACTAATCAACTACCTTGCGAACACTTTCCCGATGAATCTATCAACACTCTCAATCATGATAACACCCCTCTTAAAATGACCTTATTCTTTAATGGGTCCAAATGTAGACAGGGGAGGTTTCAAAATAGTTATAATCCCCCTTGGGACACTCCTATTTTTTATCCTTCAAACTAAAATTTGAATGCACTAATAACATGATGGAATATGAGGCCCTTATCATGGGACTTCAGACAACCACTTTTCTTGGCATACAAATCCTTGACATCTATGGAGACTCACAACTAGTCATCAATCAAATCAAATGGATCTACCAATGTAAAAATGAGGTCCTACAAAAATACAAAACCATTTTTGAAGACTTACTACAACTCTTTGACCACTAAAAATCCAAACCACCCCTTGATCATCTAACAAATTTGCAGACACCATGGATTCACTTGCCTCTCTCATCCCTTTATCATTAAATGATTCCAAACTCTTCATCATCATACACAAACTCAATCAACCATCTTATACCAACATTGATCTCCCTACCATTAACCGCATAGAAGATAGCTCATCTGACACCTAGTATACACAAATATATGATTATCTTTCTACTAGTAAACTACCCACAAATCTATCCAAAAATGACAAGAGATATTTTCAACAACGTGTATCTCACTATGTCATACTAGGAGGTATCCTTCACAAAAAGGATTTGACGGCCTCCACCTCCTAAGGTTTCTTGAAACTCAAGAGGTTTGTCTAGCTATCCAAGAAGTATATGATGACATATGTGGTGGATACTTTGTGAGTTTAGTTTTCTATAAATACATATTCCACATGGGATACTATTGGCCTACGCTTAACCAAGACTATCATTACTACATCAAGAAATGCATCAAATTTCAACAACATTTCAATCTCGCACATATCCCTAGCCACACTCTTCAACCAACACAAGATATATGGCCATTTTCATAATAGGGGTTTAAAATTATTGTCCTTATCAACCCTTGCTCATCACAACGACACAATTCCATCATCACAACAATTGAATATTTCACTAAATGGGTGGAATAAATCCCCCTTATATCCACTAAAGGGGATTAAATCGTCAACTTCATCCATCATCACATTATCCGTCACTTTGGTATACCTTATAAAATCATCACAGATAATGAAAAATCCTACAAAAACAAGAAATTTTAGAAACTTACAATATTAAGCTTAGATTTTCCTCTCTTTACTATGCACAAGCTAATGGCCAAACCGAAGCATCCAACAAAACACTCAACAAAATATTCATGAAAATCGTTGACCAAGATGGTATAAACTAGCATCTTTAAATACCATTTTCGTTATGGGCATATTGAACCATCTTTCGAACCCCTATGGGATCTATGCCCTTCGCGCTCAAGATATCTGAAACTGAAAAGGTTATTCCTCTTGAAGTTCAAATCCCATCCCTACGTGTTTCTCTCAAAGACTTCATCCCTAATGAAGAATATCATCAAGAATGCCTATCACAACTTGAACTGTTAGATGAATGTCATCTAACCACCCTTGAACATATCAACATCTATCAAGAATGAATCAAATGTGCATATAAAAAAAAATCTCAAACAACATGAATTTAACATTAGAGATCTTGTTCTCAAAGAGAATAAACATGTCACTAACATGGAAAAGAGAAAATGTGGAAATTTTTCTCGAATCGGTCAGTTGTGACCATATATCATCACTCATAAATATGGGTCGGGGCTTATCATTTAGCCTCCCTTAGTGGTAAACCTAAAATTATCTTCTTAATGCCCTACACTTGTGGTCATTCTATTGTTAACTTATCAATTCACGAGACCTTAATTAAACTACGCATCTTATCATCCTCATAATGATTTGGAACTATGTGGCTTTCTATCAACATACCTTTCATGAACTTAAATATGGGCACCATGGCTCTACTCATAGCATATTCCACATGGACAAGTTCCCTACTCACAATTAGGGAACCCCACAATCATTACTCTCACCATCCCCTATCTCATCCTATTTTATGACATGAAAAGGACATAAGTGTAGCTTGCACACTTATTTATCCCCTTCTAAGTAGTCACTCAGGCTCTCCCTCAGCTCAAAATCAAAACATCTATTGGATGGATCCAATCAAAATATAGACCGATCCCTCGAAGGATGGCTATCAAAAATAAAATCATGTCAAATAAATTTGTATATCACTCCCTAGAAGGATGACTATCATAAAAATAAAAGGTCAATAAAATAATAGACCACTCCCTCGAAGGATGGTTATATAATCAAATACACAATAAAAACTTCATGTATTGATCACTCCTCATATCAAAAAGGGCTTCTCGCATCGATCAACCCTCATATCAAAAATAAAAAAGTAAATACCCCAAGAAATCTTCCCGCATCTATAAAACTTATGCCATATATAATAAAAGCAAGGTAAAAACCTTAGGAACTATCAAGAAGAACCCATTTTCCGTTGTTGCTACACACAAACCTTTCTCATGTCAAGAAAAGGATAGATATGACTATCCCACATCCATCAATGATCCTAGTATGACTAACCATTTTGAGTCATATGTTAACATTATTTACAAGGCCACATGTGTAGTACCATATATATGTAGTATATATATATATATATATATATATATATATATATATATATAAACATTTTTACCATCATACATAATACATGTTCAAAATAGTAAAAAGTAAACATTGCACATTATGTTCATATCCATTTATAGTGCATTAATCAAATAAAAATATCACCATCTGTCGCAATCACATTAAACATCTCTAAATAAAAATATACATTTCACATACATTCTTAACTCATCATATTATCAACTACATCTATCATATTGCATGATCATTACAAAAGTTCAAAACATAACTCAAACACAAAATCATGTTTATATATATATAAAAGTGTCTATAAATTATCAAATGCTTCGAGATCCTCGTGTATTAGACATATATACATCATCAACAAGGTCTTCAAATGAGCCTCATACATGAAAAGTCTATACATCAAATGTATACAACTATCCAATAAACCGAATGTCCGTCAATCAGACACTCCCTCGGGTATCGCTACCATGATCATCATTTAGGCCCTCGATGCAAGAGCATATTGTACATATATAATTTTGGATTTTCATAGTTTCTTAAAGTTTCTTATGTCCATTTGGACTCATGGATATGTAATAAGTGACCATTTGGAGTTTTCCCTCCAAAATGGTACTTTTAAATATTTGAATTAGTCTTTGTAATAAGTTAGTAATCTAGGAGTTAGTATAGTTCAATAAAAGTGTAATTAGGGGTCAAGAAGCATGTATAAACTTGTAAAATGATCTATTTGATCCTAACTAGACCCTAAACCTCATCTAGTTAAGTCTAAGCCTAGGTGAGTTAGTGGTTTCTCAACCTAACTACCCTCCTTCCTCATAAAATCAAATGTATTCGAATGAATGAGGGAGATGAGAGGTTGGTGAGAGGAAGAGAGAGAGGGTTTTGAGAGGAGGAAGGAGTTTTTAACAGAGCCAAGAGGCTCAAGAAGTCATGTGCTTCCATTGATTTGATAAATGAAGATACTTTTCTTGAGCATGAAATTGTGTAACTATGAATGATTGTGCATTAATGGATGATTCTTGGTTATTTTGGCTTGATGAATGATATTTGTAGGTATGAAGAAGGGTTTTAAACCATGATAAAAATAGGATAATGAATGGAAGCATGTGGAAACCATTAGAGACCATGAAAATGTCATATTGGCATAGGTAAGTAAATTGTTTATAGTATTTCCTTATTGTGTTAAAAAAATAAAACATGCATAAATGGAATTGTACTCCATAGAAAAGGTTGAAAATTAGTAGTAACCTCTGTGAAATGGTCCATAAACATATTCAAAAGGAATTTTTAGTTTTCATGGGTATAATTTAGATATAATGATGACATAAAATTTTCTAATGAGGAAGCATGCAAATGTGTGTGTGTGTGTGTGTGTGTGTGTGTGTGAAAGTGTGATGATTTGTTTTGGGACAATCATCATAACTTTTTCATTTTAAATCCAAATGACCTTAAATTTCGACCATAGGTGGATGATAATGGTTTAGACGGTTTTTCAATAGTTTCCCTTGATGGTGAGTATTGTTTTAGTTAGGGATTGTTTCTCTTGTTGGATAGAGGTTACACACAAAGTGCTTGTCATAATATCTTCCTGGTAAAATGAGCATAATTCACGTGTTATGAGGAGTTAGATTATGAAATTTTGGGGATATAACAATAATAATATCATGTAAGTGTTTTTTTTTTGAAAAATTTACAAAAAATTATTAATGACAGAAATTTCTGATAAAAATGGGAAATGAGCCTTTGTGGGCTTGGTAAGATCCTATTTTGCAGAGAGTAGGGGGAGTTGGTAGTTTATAAATCCTCTTTATTAGTTTATTTATTTGGTTTTTTTAATTCTCTCTACATCATTTGGTACCATATTAGGAGATTAAGGCATTTGAAAGAAGTTGTTGGTAAGAAAACAAGTCATTTTTGATATAGGCATTTGTATATAGTTGTTTTGATGAATTTGTATGAGTTGGTTGTGGTGTTTTGAGTTTTGGATGACTTGATTGAAGTTGTTGAAGCTGAAATTTTCATTCTTGAGTTGTGTTGGATGAAGTGATAGGTTTCTCCTTTTAAAAAGGAAGAAAAAAGTGAAGAAAAGAAGAAGTCAAAAGACTAGGTAAGAGAGAAACCTAGGTGAGGCTTGGGCAAGGTGAAACAAACTTGTCTAGTGAAAATGGATGAAGATAGAGTGGATTTAGTGAAATAATTTCTTAAGTATATGAGAAATGAGAGGAAAGAGAAAGAGATGAGATAGGGAAAGAGAAAAGAAGAGAGAAAGAGAGAGCAAGAAGAAAAGAGAAGAGTGTGGATGGAGGAAGAGATAAGAAAATTGAGAGAAGATGTGGAGCAGCTGGAAGTATTGTTGATGAAGCAAAGACAAGGTATGGAAATAGTAATCACAAAAAAGGTTAAGTGGCCTCTAAGGTCACTCATGAAGAGATAAAAATAGATGCAGTTGAAAAAGAGGATAAAAGAAGAGGAAATAGAGTTAAAAAGGATGAGAAAGAAGGCAAACAAGAAAGAAAAAAGGAAAACAGAGAAATAGTAAAGGAAGGATGCATTTATGAAGAAGAACTAGAAGGGGAATATGAGAAATCCAATTTTCAGTTTATATCTCGTGAGTAAAGAGCAATTGGAAGATGAGTTACAAGCACTTGAATGTGCTTTGCATGGTGAAGAAATGAAGAGTGATGAAGAGAAAGTGGAGATGATGGATGAGAAAACTGAAAATGAAGAAGAAACATGTGAAGAGACACAAAAGTATCTTGGTTTTTCATCTAAGGTTTTGTTTACATGTGTGTTTGCAGGTTTTATTGATGAAGAGGTAAAGCAAATTGAAAAGGCAGCTCTTAAAAGAGCTCAAGTGAAGAGAAAGAGAGATGAAATCCTCATTTTTAGGACAAAGACATGAAGAAGAAGATAGAGGCAAAGAGTGAAGAACAAATAAAGAATGTAGCTGATAAAGTTGAAGAAAATGCAGCAATAAAGAGGAGAATGTTACAAGTAGAGCACAATTGGAAAACAAAAAAAAGGCCTTTTGTATGTAGCATCATTCTCTCCACATGGGGAGTATGATGTAGGAACATCTTGTACATATCTAATTTTGGATTTTCATAGTTTCTTAGGGTGTCTTATGTCCATTTGGATGCATAGGAGGTGTTTCTAGTCCATTTGGACTCATGGATATGTAATAAGTGACCATTTGGAGTTTTCCCTCCAAAATGGTACTTTTGAATATTTGAATTAGTATTTGTAATAAGTTAGTAATCTAGGAGTTAGTATAGTTCAATAAAGGTGTAATTAGGGGTCAATGAGCATGTATAAACTTATAAAATGATATATTTTATCCTAACTAGACCCTAAACATCATCTAGTTAAGTCTAAGCCTAGGTGAGTTAGTGGTTTCTCAACCTAACTACCCTCCTTCCTCATAAAATCAAATGTATTCGAATGAATGAGGGAGATGAGAGGTGGGTGAGAGGAAGAGAGAGAGGGTTTTGAGAGGAGGAAGGAAGATTTTAACAGAGCCAAGAGGCTCAAGAAGTCATGTGCTTCCATTGATTTGATAAATGAAGATACTTTTCTTGAGCATGAAATTGTGTAACTATGAATGATTGTGCATTTATGGATGATTCTTGGTTATTTTTGGCTTGATGAATGATATTTGTATGTATGAAGAATGGTTTTAAACCATGATAAAAATATGATAATGAATGGAATCATGTGGAAACCATTGGAGACCATGAAAATGTCATATTGGCATAGGTAAGTAAATTGTTTATAGTATTTCCTTGTTGTGTGGAAAGGATAAAACATGTATAAATGGAATTGTACTCCATAGAAAAGGTTGAAAATTGGTAGTAACCTCTATGAAATGTTCCATGAACATATTAAAAAATAAATATTACTTTTCATTGGTAGCATTTAGAGATAATGATGACATAAAAGTTTTTAATGAGGAAGCATGCAAATTGTGTGTGAAAGTGTGATGATATGTTTCGGGACAGTCATCATAACTTTTTCATTTTGAATCCAAATGACCTTAAATTTGGACCATAGGTGGATGATACTGTGGTGCAAATGGGTTTTCAATAGTTTTCCTTGATGTTGAGTATTTTTTGAGTTATGGAGTGTTTATCTTTCTTTGGGTGAGGTTGCACACAAATTGTTTGTCATAATGTCTTCTGGTAAAATGAGCATAACTCATGTGTTATGAGGATTTAGATTCTGAAATTTTGGGGATAGAACAATAAGAATATTATGCAAGTTATTTTTAAGAAAATGGTGATTTTAAAATTTACAAACATTTATGATCAAAATGGGAAATGGGCCTTTATGGGCTTGGTAAGATCCTCTTTTACGAGAGAGTAGGGGAGTTGGTGGTTTATAAATCCTCTTTATTAGTTTAATGATTTGGTTTTTGAATTCTCTCTGCATCAACCTATGTCTAGTCCCTCTCCTGGACCTCTAGGTGATTGACCCATGCTTGCAGAATTACCTAAAGGAACCTGCCGTCATCGAGCCAAAAATATAGTATAGCGATGCTTTCTCGTCAAACACAAGCTTTCCACATCAATCAGATTGTGTAAGATACAAAAATCTAGGGAAAAGCCTTAGGAACTATCATGAAGAATGCATTTCCCTATGCTTGCTACACACAAACCTTACTCATGCCAATAACGAATAGATACCACTATCCCACATCCATCAATGATCCTAGTATAACTAACTACTATGAGTCATGTGTTAACACCTAGTACATGCCACATGTACAATATCATACATATACAATCAGTTTACCACCATACACTATATGTGTCCAAGACAATAAAGATGCAAACATTTCACATTTTGTTCTTATCCATCTATAGTGAGTTTAAATCAAATAACAAGATCACCATCTGTCACAAACACATATAACATCACCAAAATCATATTACACATCTCTAAATATAAACATACATTTACATCCATAACTCATATAATCAAAATCATCAATTAAAACATCACCATCAACTACACTCTCACATTGCAATATTAACAAAACTCAAGTATAACTCAAAATATCAAAGCCATCTACATATATATCAAAATCATGTATGTGTACATCATCAAAGGATCCAAATAGCATCATATAGCTATACATCACCAATAAAGGGATTCAAGCGATCCTCATACATCAAAATCATATCTACAAAAAAACTATTGAGTAAACTAGATGATCGTTAAACAAACACTCCCTCCTACACTACTACACCACTCCCCGAGCTCCATCCATCTCTCTATCTGGTCATACCTTTGGACCTCACAGTGGTTGACCCATGCTCGTAGAACTACTTGATGGAGCCACCTATCACTGCATTAAAAACACTATATAATGAGGCTCATCTAGAAGCCTTTATTGCACTATCTCCTCATAATATCATAACTCCTCACACAGTTCTTGGTAGTTGGCCATGCCCACACTACCAGGTGGTCCCATCTGTCCGCTAGTCTCGAGCATGAGAACTATATAGCTCAGCCCCTAAAATTGACAAACTTGTCACCTTAAAGGACTTTTCCAAGGCCTCCATGTCCTTCCTATACCTATCCATGTCAGCTCTAGCTGTGTGAGCTTCTCTTGTACAACTGTGAGAAGCTCTTGGCTCGGCCCATCTCTATCACCAGTGAATTTTACTTTTTCAGCTAGCAACACATCCTTCTTGTCCTCCAATACTACTTATCTATCCTCCTCATCTCCACCACCACCATCTCTACCCTCATCACCACCACCAACCTCCTGAGGTATAACCTCTACATGATCCTGTACTCGTCTCTCAAATCCATCTAACTACCCCTAACACCATGCCACATAGGCCTCAACCACCCCAACATCTTCATATCCCACTGCTACTCCCTTCCCATCCACCCTCACACCCTCCTCATCAACCATGTCCACTACCTCCCAAACAACTAGTAGTGCCACATCGGTATATGTATCATCATGCCAATAGGTCACTTCCGCCTTCGATACATCATGTACCAACCCAAACTAACATCTAACATGACCAAACCAGATCCCCAATGGTCCTCCCTCCACCCCTACACCCACCTATCCTAATGTAAGGCCCTCAACTCTCCCTTTGACTAGACCATGCTTTGGAAAACCTGCATATGACGTCCAAATAACATCACCACCCCGAAGTCTATCAAAAATTATCTGTAATATGCCTCTCCCGGACATGATTTGTAGCCAAAAATCAGATCGCCACCACATAAAACCAAGTGGATACAACAAATCCACCCATCTTATCCATGGTACACCCCGCGGCCGAACCACCGCAATGTGCTCATATGCCCAACACTCTAGCAAAAATGATACATCAACCTTGACCCTCGGTCTAGTGCTCTATCACCATAACTCCATGTATACTTGTATTAAAAAATTTGAGGCCCAAGCGAATACTATCATGTGCACCAACATGTCTATAACCACCCCTATCAACATCCATGAGAATTCCCTTTGGTGAATGCGGTAAGGTGTAACAGTTGATACCCATCATCATCGTTGTCACCAAAGCTCGCCCTCCTCATCATCACTATATAGGGCTCTATATGAGAAAGTTCCATAAGAGTATACTACATCCTATCCATCATCCTCATATAGATTATGCATAGTGACACCCCTACTAGCCTTGTTAATAACACAAATATTCTCACCTGTCTTGGTAAGCGTAAAATATGGTGCTCATCCTCCAAAGTGACTATCATCTCTCCAGTAGGTAGCCATAACATGCCTATCACATGGTCCCATCTATCAAATAGTGCTAAAAGTAATCACATGTCCTTGTGGATATGCTTGTAGTGATGCATCCCACCCAATCTAATGACCTCTAAGTGAGCCCAATCATTATGTGATAATAAATCTTGAACATCATCAAGTATCTTCGGGATCCTATCCCGTGTGGTCAACCTCTCCCGATCCTGCATCCAAAAAACAATATAATCTAAAATCCATCGAATCTATCAAATTTTATCAATAACAAATCAAAAATCAACAAAAATCACAACTTTTGTAGAATCACCAACGAATCTACTTGAATCACTAGTGACCCTTTAAAAATCACCCGGTGACTCGCTAATCACTAGTGTTTTCTCTAAACGCCCTAGATTTATAGAAAAATAAAAAAATAAGAAAAATCTTAAGTACATCACCTACCTCAACACATTTCGGCCTCCGTCGCCTCTACACACCTCTAGCTGCCTCCATCTCAATCAAATTTGTACAAAAATATCAAATTAGGTTCTTTTGATCTCTTGGGTTTTCAAGTTGGAAATGATCAAATGAGCATCTAAAAAAATTTTATATCAAAATTTTGTCGCGTACCCAATTTCCGAGGATTTGGTTAATCACCGATGATTTATACCCAATCGTTAGTGTTTTCCCTCCTTTTTCTAAAACATTATTAAATGGTCTTTGAGCCTCGTCAAACTATAGTTATCATCATTATTTGCCAAAATTGCACATTTTTCAACTATGTGCTACCATTTCAGGGCTCCAAGACCCTCTAAAATCAAAATTAATTAATCTATAAAAACCTTCATTTATAAAATCTATTTCAAATTTCCCAGACCATTAGGGAACCTTTTCCTTTTCATCATTAAGTCATACACCTTTAGGTCGCGAACCCATTGGTTCCTCTATCATTTGACATCATGATCTTGTATGTCCACCTTTGTGGAAAATCCTTTATCAAGCACACATCTCTTGATACACCATGAATACCATATGCTTTCAGGATCATTTTCCGTAGCTACTTCTTGTGAGTCATACATCTATAGATTGATAACCCATTGGTTCCCCTATCAATTGAATCTCCGGTTGCACAAAGTCCACCTTTGTGGCAATTTTTTTATACCTAGTCTTGGGGCATCTTAATTCGAAACACACCATCATACAAACCTATCTCATCCAACAACCTTTTCAAACTTTTGATTATTTCACTTCATCGTAATGACCCCTAGTTTGAGGGGGGAACACCCATACAACATAAAATCATACCATTTCATTTGTTTTCATCCAGTAGCTTGCTTATCACAAACCACTTGACAAAAGGGATAAATCTAGACACTTGTTTCCTGGCTACACCCTCACACCATTATTCAAAAATCCATAAATCTATCTCATTATCTTTAACCATCACTGCACCCCTCGTAAAATCATGTTTTACACTCCCCACGCACAACCCTATTTACCTATCCTAAACCTCCCTAACCACCCTTAACCCATCTAACCCATTTTTACCCTCACCACCCAACCTCTTAACCTCCCACAAAACATCCCCAACCATTTACAAATGAATCCAAACATGAAAAACCCCATTTGGAAGTGGACAAGTACAATAGACAGAGAGAGAGTCCTTATGGGCCAAGTATGGAGATCTAGGTACCATATCGGAGGAGATAGGGGTGAGGCTCGGGGGGCCTCACACAGGAGGTGGACATATGGCTCCACCTAGTACTATGATCTCTGGAGTAGTACCGGACAATGATAAAGAAATTTTCATTGCAGTGGAAGATGACATGATCATGTCAGGGAAGATCAAGAATCCTTCAATGAAGGATAAATCCCATAATTCTAAAGATGAAAGAGTTGATCCATTGTTGCAGAATTTGGCCAATGATTTGACAATGTTGAAGAAGGAAGTTTCCCAACATGCATCATAACAAATCTTCACCTACACAACCCAAAATACCACATCAAATCCAAAAAAGAAAGATGCAATATGGGGGATTCAAATTGACTCGACGCTCACCCAAATGAGTGAACTTACAACTGAGTGTTGCACTACATCTCATATTCCATGTAGTTCTTGTGTGTGTAATCAAGTGGTTCACTTTACTATGCTATGATCACTCCTCGATTGATATCTCAATCGATTGGTTTACTCTATTATGCTACACTCACTCCTTGATTGATCTCTCAATCACATGGTTCACTCTTAGTTCAATTTGGTGGAACACAGTATCTAGAACCTAATGCCATAGGTTCAAATCCCCAAAAGTGTGATCCTTTTTTATTGGTCCAATCTTTTGAATTGATCATTTCATAAATTAGAATGGTCAATGAAATCTTATCTCCCAGAATCAGTAGGAGACTCATTCATTCACGATAAAAATGATCTCAAATATCCAATTGATCACCACGTCGGTACTGTAAATATGCAGTTACGAATAATCCAGCCAAAGTTATAGGAATCAGACCTAACACAATTCCGGATAACAAAACTTCAATCATATTGATTCTAGAGATGGTAAACTGTACAAGTTACCAAATACTAATATCATGTCTTAGACATTTAGGGCTCCGGCGTATAGAGAGGACCTTACCGTTAGAGAAAGAACCATAGAAACGATGAAACCCATAATATTTTTTTCTTTTTTAGTACAAGGTCCACTTTTCTCGGATCACCAATGATTCTAACATAACAAAAAACAATAATAAATAGATCACTAAACCTCTTCTAACAGGATCCGAATCATAATCAATGAATCTTTGTTGTGTTCAAGACAAAAATTCCACCACTACGAGCATCCGTAAACTGTCAACACATAATTTCAGCCTTTGGGGCATCCACAAATCTTTGTAAGGATTCTTAAGCTTTATACATTTGTTTACATAGTCAAAGGTAAGTATCTTTTGTCATTTGCATTATCAAGTCCTTCAAACATCATCTATTAGTCAAAATTAACCTTGTGCTTAATCATTCTGCATCTACTTTTTATTTTTTAAATAATTCATCTTTTATTAGTAATCACCAATGATTCTAATTGAATCACCAATGATTACTATCATTTTATCATTTTAATTACATTTGTATACTTTCAGTCATTTTATCACTATGTTTCTGTCTAATCATTTTTGTTTCAAGATGTGTCTACCTATAGATGACAATGTCGGTGAATAACATCCCAATACTAATATATACGATCTCCCAATCGTGCGAGATACCCTTCATCTAGAAACAATTCAATATCACACACAAAATTAGCCTTTTTACCATCACTTTGACACATGTAATTGAAGACATAAAAGACCAACTCGAAATCATACAAGAAGAATGAGATGTTGTTGAACAGTTCTAGTTTGACTACTTCTTTAACTTCAATCTCGTTTTAGCCCTCTTATGGACACCTATCAAACAGTAACAAGATATTTTTATCCCCTTATAATTATATTCATTCCTTTTCCTTAGTAAGTATCATTATATCCTCATTATCACTTATTTTTAAAAAGTGAGTTGACACCCTTCGAGGAATCCCATTGGTTCCTAAGATCATCCTTTGCAAAGAAACTCGTTAAATATATTTCTAATATATATCTTTTTTATTTGTGTTTTCATTCAGGTTCTCTCATTCGGTGGAAAGAGGAAGCCGTCACATCCATTGCATCCATCCTTCCGGGCATTGCCTGATCATCGGCGCATGTATCGTTAAACCTTGATGTCTTCCGAGTTTTGGTGTTTTATTATATAATTGACAAACTGAAAAATCACCTCAAAAGAAACATGAGAACTCGAGTGAAAAGAGGAAACAGAGTAATAACCGTAGGTGGATAGGAGGAAGGTAGTTACATGATAAGGGCTTGGGTTGGAATTCCTTGACTTACTTAAAGTGGAGGAGAATCCAAATCCATAACCATTGTTGGAGTAGAATAAGTATAATACCTTTCCCATTTGCTAACAAATTTGAACTTTATAGGCTTCATGGGATCCTTTCCTTTATCCTTATATCTTTGGGAGGGACCCACTTTTGATGAATTTTTCATGCCTGGTTGGTTTAATGGCCAACTATCCTCGTTTTGGGTTGGATTCCAAAGGATATGATCCAAATGGACACTATGATTGATGATCCCAGTGGCACATTCTTTAATTAAAATGTATTATTTTATTGACCAGTTAATTTGAGTAAAACCAAGGGTTTCCACCTTCATTTTTTCATATACATTTTCTAGGATCTCACCATCATCATATATGCCCTCGGGGACATTAGTTATGTCATGCTTCTCGACTTCCTCTAGAGTTAGTCTGCAGTAATATTTCTTCCTCGATCAACTTCATATTTGACTTCAATCCATATATCTTCTAATTTAGGAACATGTATATGTGAGGTTCCACTATTCTTCACCACCCTCCCATAATAAAAACTAAGCCTTGGGTGAAAATATTATAGTGTTACCATTTAAATTTTTGCTACAACATTCTTAAGTTTGATGGTAGATGAGAATTTGTAATGACCAATAGAAATGGGGAAGTGAATTCCCGCCTTGTGTTTCCCTTATTGAAATTTATGTAGATCCATCAACTATATTACCAATTCCATCAAAATCCATTTATTACTTAGATCCCTATTGAGCATATATGGGGATCTTTTGAACCCCCTACTCGAATGTAAGTGAATATTGGGAGCTAAAAGAAGATGCATCCCATTGTGAGATAGTATTCTAATCCATATCGGTGAACATGCATTTGATGAGTTCTTTATCAATTTTTATTTGATGTTGTATACAAAGCCATAATTCACCCTCTGGAAGTGTTTATGAATTTATTCAAATATAGATCAAGGGTAGAAATCATATACACTACCTTTGATTTATTGATCCTTTTTGTTAACCCGGGATATACTCTCATCCTAGCTATAACATATGCAAGGTAGAAATTCATATAAAATCTTCCCATTGTATGCACTTCCTCGAGTTGTTTTTGAAAGGATTCACTTATCTTCTCTCCCATTTGATGCACTATTGGTTATTCCTTATAATATAAATATATTGATACATCCATTCTTGAAAATCCTTGGCAACAACCTACAATTATGCTCAATAATGTGATAATATCATTTACCTTTGGTATGAAATCACTTCAAGGTAAAGTCTTGGGGAAATGAATGATTGAAGGCTTTGGATTCTTTAGATAATTTTTGAGGTGTTTGGTGCAAGCCAAATAATTGTCATTCCAAGCTTGTTGAGATAGTTCTTGATTAGTATCAACATACTTGTTGAGATCAGGGAGCTTGAATAACTCCTCAAAATACTCAACATCTAATCTGATTACAACTTCCCCATCTTGATTATTCATGGTCCTTATGTCAACAACATGGTGACTCATATATATAAGAATGAACTCGAGACATTAAGATGATGGTGAAAAAGTTTTTGTGAGTGCTAGTCCACTATTGTAGATGGTATGTATCCAATTTGACTTGGATGCACTATTTACCCTGCTCCAAAAATCATGAAGGTCAATGTGCCCCAATTCAATATCCCTTATTTAGTCTACATTGATATCAATGTTGATACAAATGTAACACCCACACATGAAATACCAAAACAAAATATAAAATAAACCAGGATTAAAAAATGTCTTTCATTTATTATTATACGACACCACATGGGCTCACTTAGAATAAATCAACATCACATGATAAGCTTGTACAAACATGGACCCACATATACAACAGGATAATACGAGATTCACACCATTGCCAAAATTAGTCAAAAATGAGCACAATTCAATAACTCAACCTCACATGAGAAACTTGAGGATAGACATGATTTCACAAGCACATTATTTCTTGGTTACCTCTTTATTACTAAGGAAATTACTTTATTTTACAATGTTGATTTAGAAATACATTTAACATACAAGGAGCAAAGTTCTCGTTAAAAATTACAATAAAGAATGATACCCAATAAGGTATACTCCTTATAAGATAAAAATTGAATTAAATAATGAATACATACTCAACATATCTCTATATATATGTCCTATTGAATCTACTAAGACCTACCCATCTAATCCGAGTCTATACCCATCCATAGTAATAATATCTCTAGTCGAGATAAGAAGGGTCCCAACATCACCCCTTGATAGTTGTATTTCATTATTTTCTCCTTTCCTTTATATGATTCCATCATTGGCATAAGAAAAAGAACTAAAATTTTACCTAGAAACTATCGTGGGAGATTTAAAAACCAATTCAAAATTATCTACTTTCAAAGAGCCCTAAATACTTGAAAAATAATTGGGTGAGGTTTTCACCTTGTTCAACACTTCAAAATTTTGACAAACTCTCGGTTAGGGATTTTTACTTTCTTGACAACCCAAGAATCTGATACACGTTTTGAGGATTCACACTTATTTTTGACCTTTGAAAACCTAACTTGGAACTTTTTTAGGGTTTCCTCTTTTTAAATCAGACTATAAATCCTTAAAAACACCAAGTGAGGTTTAGGAATTGTTTAGCACCTCAAAAGTTCAGAAGGCGCAAGTTATGGATTTTAACTTTTTAAAAAACCTTCAAAACCAAAAAAACACTACTCATGGTTTTTACCTTGACAAACAAGTCAAAAATCCCGATAATCACTTGGAATTAGATTTTTATCAACCCTATATTTTCCTATGAAATATAATCATAAAAATAGGGGCAAACACTAAGTAACCCCTACAAAACTTGAAAGGGGAAGGAAAAACAATGTTTATAACAAATAAAGAGCACTAGGCCAAAATCAAGTGTAAAATTAGCTCAAATAACAAAAAAATCAAGGAGGATGAAGAACTCACCAATTGGAATAATGGATTATAATAATTTTTAAAAAGATGCCGAGAAGTAAAAAAATCGATCGGGGTTTTGGATACCGTACACAAGCCGAGTAAAAATCAAATTTTACATGAGGTGAAATGACATGGAAAAACACAAATTTATATTAAAAATTACATTAGTTACAATTGGCGAAATGTGTGGAGGTCAAATCTAGTTGGCATCAAATGCATCGACCTAAGGATCAAGAGTTTGACCACATATGGCATGACTTGCTTCTATACATGCAAACCCCAAAAACTTGACAAACAAAGCACTCTATGTTTTGGGTTCACGGATTGGATAATATTAAACATGCTTTGATGTTGGGATGTTTGATGTCTCAAACCCTGAAATCCTGAAATACTTTATAGCGTATTTCGAGGTTTGAGGTTTGGGAAACATCTTACACATTACATGTTTAAATCTTAAAATGTTCCAATGTTTTCAAAGCCCAAAATCCTGAAAAAACACTATTAGTGTATTTATGGGTTCAGGGTTCAAGAAAAATTGCATCTAACATGATTACATTCTTGAAATTCCCAAATAATAAAGGAGAATCGCAACTTGGATCAAATTTCTTAATTTTTATGGAAACAATACTAAATCCAAATTTCCCAAAGACAAAAATGGTAGGTTGTCCCAAAATTATCATGAAATTCAATTTTGGGATAACATAATTTGAGAGATATTTTGAAGTCAAGAAAACTCCTCATCAAGAACTATGTAATAACCAACCTCTTGTAAGTGTACCTCAACAACCTAAAATAAGATTCATCAAAAAAATCAAGAAGTAATCATTTCATATTGGAATAAATCTGATAGTGACGATGAAGCCATAGCTCAACTCTCTTAAGAGACCCCTATTGTTTACATTGATCAATCCATACTTGAAGATGTGGTTGTTGAGCATAAGGAGGAGGATAAAGAAGTGTTTGACATCAAGGGTGGTCAATTAAAGACAAAAAATGAACAAAATCTTGTTGATGTCCATAGGGATTGTGTTTTTGATCAAATACATTTGCAATCAGATCTAAAAAAAGAAATATAAGGGGTGTGATCTTAGCTTGAAGTTATAAATGAATAATAAAACTTGAAACTATCCAAGAAACACTTAATTCCTAATAATTCAACGACATTAGAGAACTACCATGAGTAAGATAAGATCAAACTTTAATTTCTAAATCCTCTTGAGTTGTAGAGGTAAGAAAGTACCATTGAAGAGTTCATGGCTTCCATTGGAGAAGAGGATGATAATTCATATATGAATAATGAAAGGAAAGAGATATTATTTTATCTTGAACATGTGGATGAGGAAGAAGATCCAATTGAACTCATAAATCCTCAATCTAAACCCCAAAAATCCTTTTGTTAAAACTTTACCTAAACTTAAGGTAGAGCATGAAATGTAATTAAATGCCAATGACATTCAGAGGAAGACACATATGGATGAAAATTAAGTTGAGGATAAATATTGTACATGTGAGGGAAAGGGATATGAATTTTCCTTCACTCTTAAAGGCTCTAATACCTTCTTGGATTATGTTGAGGAAGAAATCAAAGAGAATGATAAAAAGATACTTGAAAAGAGAGATAAATTGTTCTTGAAACTAATAATTCTCAACTTAAAGTTTGGGGAATGATGAGGAAGGTGAGAAACATGATTTTATGTAATGTAGGGATCCCAATTATTCTACATATTTATAACTTGATTTCATCATGGGAGACTACAATGTTGAAACTCCAAAAACATATTTAGACATTGAAGTAAGTCAAATGGATCTCCAAGAGGCTAAGGAGAAAGGTATGAAGCAAGTACACTCTTTGCTTTGAGTTGTTGATAAGAAAAAGAGGAAGAGTAGTTAGAATATCTCAAAAACATTCTATATGAAAAATAGGTTATGGAGAACTTCTTGTTCTATTGGATGTGAATATGATGATTATACTTTGCCTTCACTGTAGAGCCTACATGGGAAGAGGTCCTTTGGTTTAACGGATTTCAAATTCAAGGAAGATGTGTTTATAAACTTTGTCTACGGATCTAAATGCAAAATAAATGAGCAAATCGAGAAAAAAATTTATTCGTTCTAAAATTTGGGTGTCACATCACAAATCTTGCTAAATTAGATCCTAGATCAAAGTTGTCACCAATCATGTTCACTTGAGCATGATGCATAATTTCAAAGTATCATTGAGAAATTCATACTTTCCATTGAGGACAATCAGAAGTGGTATATTTTTCCTCGAAATTGATATTTTGGAAGAGAATATGCATACCATGTTTTCACTTCTCCCACTTGTCATGGGTGTTTCAAAATTGATCTCATGGCCTAATTTCATAAAAAAGGGAATCTACTATTAGAGTAGGCATTTACCTTAGCTCATGTTCACCTAGGTACATTATTGTATTTATCCTCACCCACTTATGTGTGTGGATATTTATTTTTATTTATTTAGATATTAGGAGATATTATCTAGTTGTTAGGTATAGTTCTTTCATTGATATATGGTATTGACTAGTTCTTTCCTAGATCTATGGTATTGACTAGATCCTTGATGTCTAGTTCTCTCATAAATCTATGGACTTGACTAGTTCTTTGATGACTAGTTCTTTCCATGATTTATGGCTTGATCTACGACATTGACTAGTTCTTAGATTGTTATTCCTTGCCTATATAAGCAAAGCCCATTCTCATTGAGTTCCATAATAATATATGATATTGCTGCTCATTTGTTTGCAAAGGTTTATGTAAAGTTATTCTGGCGAATTACTTTCATCTTATTGATCGTGATGTTTGATTAGCATCTGTGTTCTTGGCTTGACACAATTTGGTTATCATTCCTTTTATGGTATCAGAGTAGGAGATTGCTATTGACATCCGTCTGGGTGGGTTACCTTGGGATTTGTGTCGATGCGAAGGAAAACCATCAAATCATTTTATGGGTTTTTCACATTTTTTGAGTTCGGATCGGGTTTTTAATTCGCAGTGTAGCATTTTTGGTTTCGCGTGCATGACGGATTTCTTAAAAGACGTTTCTTTGCTCTTTTGGCAAGGGTCCATGGAAGACGGTGCACTTTTTTGCTATTTATGTGCACCCATTGAAATTTTTAGCCCCTGGTCATATGATACAGTCATATGAGGGCTTAAAGCTTATGATTCCTACTAGTAGGTGCTTAACTCCAGCCCCCTTTCATTTTATTTGTGTGGTGAAGGCAAGAGAATTTTATTCTATTTTAGTGGCAACTAAAATAAATAGTAGAGCATAATATTGAAAAGCTTGTAACTTTTGATCAGTAACTCGAGTTTTGAGTGTCGTTTTTTGAAAAAGTGCTTGTTTTTCTATGCTTTTTCCATTGGAAATATTTATTTTGAGAATTTCACTATAATTATAAAGTGCCATATTGTAACACGCACTCATTATAAAGTGCCAAAATCTGGGGGCTCTTGTTACATTGCTTGGGGGTCTTTTTGCATTGCTTGGTTCTTCCATTTATTTTGGTGATTTTTTTAGGATGGCATCTACTTCTACATTAGATCATGTTGAGCCATTAACAACACATAATTACCACACATGAAAACCAAGAATGGAAACAATAATTAAGTGGAAAGGATTATGGGCTTTAACTTCTAAAGAACAACCAAAGTGTTCACTAGAGAATATGAGAAATTTCAGTACCAGTGCAAATTTGATGAGTGTATGGGTTTGATAAGAACTTATGTAAGTGACAGTCTTTTATTTCATTTGGAAAAGTGTGACTCTCCTTTCAAAATATGGGAGAAATTGGAGGATTTATTTGGTAAGGTGGATCATATGAGAGCCATGCAACTTGAAATTGAGATCACCTCTCTTAATCCTGAAGATTTTCCAACAATTATAGACTATCTTACTAAGTTCAAGCATTTGTTGACACAGTTGAAGGGGAGTGGAAGAGATAAGAAAGATGAAGAGTGTGTTTACTTGATTCTATCCAAGTTGAGAGGACCATTCCAAATTTTTTTCTACCTTTTTCTTTAGCATGGATGCCTTAGGTGACACCTTCAAAATGCCTAACTTAGAAACATTTTGTGAAAGACTTACTAGGGAAGAATCCAAATTATCTCACATTGAGTCTTCCACCTCTCAAAAGGCATTAGTTGCATCTAATCCTAAGGGCAAGGGAAAACCAAACAGTAAAACCAAATCCACACCTTCTCCATCTCAAAATGCTCTTAAACCCAAAGAAAACAACTCAAAACCCAAGGAGTCTTCTAAATCTAAGAATAAGTCTAGTCGTTCATGCTCTTTTTGTGGGGGTAGAATCATGAAGAAAATATGTGTTCTAAGTGAATGCAAGCCTTAGAGGATGCAGTCAAGAAACACAAAATTTCTATCTCCACTCCACCTCTTTCTAATCAGCATGGAAAAGTACTTAATGTTCTTTAGAAGATCTTAGTCACCACTTGCACAATTGGGTTATAGATTCTGGTGCTTCTCATCACATGACTTCTTCTACGAGTCTTTTGTTTCTCTAGGTTTGAGTTCTACTTTGAAAATTGAGGTTGGAGATTCATCCTTTCTTTCTGTTGAGGGAAAAGGTGATATACAACTTGATGGTAGCAATATCCAAGATGAACTATATGTTCCTAACATCATTACAAATTTACTTCTTGTATATCAAATTTGTCATTCTGGTCAAGGAAAACAATGACTTTTACACCACATGGGGTAGAAGTAAGAACTTTATTGGAGCCTTATTCAATTGTTGCTTAGGGTATTGTTGATCATAGTTCAAGACTATATCACTTTGAGGGTTTTGATGACACTTCTTCTATAGGGACATGATTGGTTTCTCATTGATTCAGAGAGTAAGCTTTGGCATGAAATATTTGGACATCTCAATTACAAATATTTGAAGGATTTGAGCACTCATGGTATGGTAGATGGTCTTCCTAGAGTTTCTTGTCTTGAGGGAGTTTGTCATGGTTGTGCATTAGGGAAACAACACCAAGATCCATTTCCTAAGAATTTGTCTACGTGAGCTTCTTCACCACTTGAGCTTGTGCATAGTGACTTGATGGTTTTCCCTACCCCATCTTTTAATGGAGCTAAGTATGCACTTACATTTATTGATAATTTCTCAAGGCGTACTTGGGTTTATTTTCTCAAGTACAAAAGTGATGTTTTCCACACTTCAAAGTCTTCAAGGCTTTGGTCTAGAAACAATCTTTTAGTAGCATAAGAACCTTCACACTAATAATGGGGGGGAGTACTTTAGTAATGAGTTTTCTAAATTTTTGGAAACTCAAGGCATTATTCACCAAAGCATTCGGTTCCTCATACTCCACAAATGAGAATGGGTTAGCAGAAAGTAAGAATAGAACTTTGAAGGAAATGGCTAACTGTATGATGCATTCTAGAGATATACCTCCTATCTATTGGGCAGAAGCAATTAATTGTGCTAACTATATTCAAAATCACACACCACATAGAGAACTTGAGAATTTGACTCCAAAGGAAGCTTTGTCCAACACTAAGCTAGATGTCTCATTTTTTCGAGTCTTTGGGAGCCATGCTTGGGCCTTTGTGCCAAAGAAGAAAAGGAAAGCTTTGGATAAGAAGAGTAAACCCTTGATATTTGTAGGGTATTGTGAGGACATGAGAGCTTATTGTCTTTTAGATCCTGATACACATGATGTTCTTTTTCGAACACATGTTAGTTTGATGAGTGTTTCACTCCTCATGATTCTTCATCTTCTTCCATTCCTTCTTCTTCTTCATCTCATCTTGAGGATCCTTTCTTTGAGGAGATTGATGAGGAGGTTATAGATGTCATTAAGGATCCTATTCCCACTAATGTTGTCACTATGCCTAAGTGGGCTCGTACTACAGTTTCTGAGGCAACACCTTTCATAGAGGATCTTCCACCCACTAGGCATCATCATGCACATTCTACAAGTTCTGTAATTTTGTGTCAGGCAGTTTCTAAGGATCCACAGTCTTTTTCAAAGGCTCATGGGATACCGGAGTGGGATGATGTGATGACAGCTGAGTATTCTTCTTTGATGAAGAATCATACTTGGGATTTGGTATCTCTTTCTAAAGGAAGAAATATGGTTAGGTGTAAGTGGGTATACCGAACCAAATACGTAGCTGATGGGTCCATTGACAAGTATAAGGTTCGTCTTGTTGCAAAGGGTTTTTCACAAGTTGAAGGTATTGATTACTCTGAGACTTTTACACCCATTTCCAAGATAGATTATATACGCCTTGTACTTGTATGTTACATCATAGGGGTGGCCCGTATACTAGATGGACATGAAGAGTGCCTTCTTACATGGAGATCTACAAGAGGAAATATATATGGAGCAGCCGACTAGATTTGTTCAGGATTCTTCTCTTGTTTGTAGGCTCCGAAGGTCTCTCTATGGTCTCAAACAAGCCCCTCGGGCTTGGTATGAGAAGATGGATTATTTTCTTCTATCTATTGGTTTTTTTCATTGCCACTCCGATCATATAGTGTATCTCTAGCATGTCGGTGAGGATATTGTGATACTTGTCTTGTATGTTGATGATCTGTTACTTACTGGCAGCTCTTCTTCCCACATTCAGAGTATTCAGAGGGCTCTTTCTACACAGTTTGACATGACAGATCTTGGGCTATTGCATTATTTCCTTGGTTTGCAGATTTCTCAGACATATTCAGGGATTCATTTGAGTCAGAAAAAGTACACCCATGATCTTCTTAGGTGCTTTGATATGGCTGATTGCAAGCCAAGTCCATCTCCTTTTCAGTTTGGAGTTACTCTTACATCCACATGTACCACACCACTTTATGATCCTACATTGTATAGGCAGTTAGTTGGGAGTCTCATGTACTTGACCCATACTCACCCTGATATTTCATTTGTAGTAGGGCTTGTATCTTGGTTTGCACATTCTCCTCATAGTAGTCACTGGCAGTGCTAAAAGTATTTTGTGCTATTTGCATGGCACTTCCCACTTTGGCCTACACTACATTAGGGGCTACTCAGTTGGTTGGGTATCTGATTTAGATTGGGTAGGTTCTATTGATGACAGTGTTCCACTTTTGGCTATCTTTTTTGTCTTGGTTCTTCTCCAATTGCTTAGGTGTGTAAAAAGAAACAAGCTATTGCACTTTCATCTTCAGAGGTAGAGTACAGAGCAAAGATTCATGACAAGAAGTGAGATTCTTTGGCTTCGCCGATTATTGTGAGTTTAGATTCCCATAGGATTCACCGCATTTGTACTTTTGTGTGACAACCAAAGTGTAATTCACATTTCTCGCAACCTAGTTGAGCACCAACGGACCAAACATATTGAGATACACATCCACTTCATTCATCAGCACATTCAGGATGAAGTTCTTTGCTTGGAGTACATTCCGTCTCAGCAGCAGGTTGCAGACATCTTTACAAAGCCTTTTGTATCACCTCGCTACCTTGATTTACGTGGAATGCTTGGGGTTTGGAAGTTGTTCTTGGGGGTGTTCGTGAGAACATCTTCCTTCTTCTTCTTCTTATTTCTCTTTCCTTCTAGCAAGATTCTTTCCTTCTTTTGGTTCGAGATTTCTTCATGGATATATTGTACATGAGTACCTCATCAGGCCTAGTTTTCGGGACTCATATTGTGGACATGCCACTTCTATTTTTTCCCCTAGCTTCACTTGAGGGGGGGTGTTAGAGTAAGTATTTACCTTAGCTCATGTTCACATAGCTACATTACTGTATTTATCCTCACCCACTTATGTGTGTGGATATTTATTTTTATTTATTTAGATATTAGGAGATATTATCTAGTTGTTAGGTATAGTTCTTTCCTTGATCTATGGTATTGACTAGTTCTTTCCTAGATCTATGGTATTGACTAGATCCTTGATGTTTAGTTCTCTCATAAATCTATGGACTTGACTAGTTCTTTGATGACTAGTTCTTTCCATGATTTATGTTAGTGTAGGTTATTATTTATCCTTTTATTTATTTATCAGGATAATTCTTACACTTGTGTTAGCCCTACACTTTTTGGGTTAGCTTTCTTAGGTGTACTAGTTGTGTGGAGTTAGCTTACTAGTCTTTTGGAGTTAACTTAACTACCAGTATTAGTTAGTGGGAGTTCTTCACCATTGATTTAGGTAGTAGTTGTACTTCCCTCCTCCTATATGTACATCTTTCTTATTGAATAATTCAAGTCATTCTATTGTAATGTATTGAGCATTATGGATTATGATGGATTTCCATATATGGTATTTTAGCTCTTTTGCTTTACAAATCTAATGTGGTGTGCTATTATCATCTGAGATCGCGGCTTGGAACAATATTCTTATTGTTCCTTTCATGGTATCAGAGCAATAGATGATGTAGACATCCATCTGTAAGTTTTTTTGCAACCAAGGGTTTATTTTTTTCATGTATATGGAATTTGTTAGCAATTTTTTGTAGCATGCATTTTTATGTAAAATGGAGTGTGGAATTGGATTTAGAAGGTGCCAAAACCCTAGAATCAACTATAAACTCGACCATGTTTTGAGACAGTCAAATCTGGGTGCATTCTTTTATCCATTGGATATAAGCATGTACCTTCTGGACGCATTCTTTTACCCTCTGGGTATTTCAGTTTTGGATGCAGTCTTTTATCCACTGGACATAGATCTGTACCCTCTGGATGCATTATTTTATCCATTGGATATAAGTGTGTACCTTCTAGATGCATTCTTTTACCCTCTGGGTATTTCGGTTTTGGATGCAGTCTTTTATCCACTGGACGCAGATCTGTACCCTATGGGTGCATTCTTTTATCCATTGGATATAAGCATGTACCTTTCGGATGCATTCTTTTACCCTCTAGGTATTTCGGTTTTGGATGCAGTCTTTTATCCACTAGACACAAATCTGTACCCTATGGGTGCATTCTTTTATCCATTGGATATAAGCGTGTACCTTTCGGATGCATTCTTTTACCCTCTGGGTATTTTGGTTTTAGATGTAGTCTTTTATCCACTGGATGCAGATATGTACCCTCTGGGTGCATTCTTTTATCCATTGGATATAAGTGTGTACCCTCTGGACGCAATGATTTACCCTCTGGACATTTTAGGTTTTGGGCACATGCTTTTATCCTTTGGTCACAAGCATGTATCGTGTGGATGCACTCTTTTACCCTTTGGACATTTGGGTGTCACGTGTACCTTTTAAAAAGATCAGCATTAAAATATTATTTTAATAGCAAAACCTTGTAGAGCTCATAACTTTTGATCCGTAGCTCGGATTAAGGTGATCTTTTTTTGAAATTGTGTATTTTTTCAAGATCTACACATTGGTGACATTTTTATATACATATTTAAAATGTAAAATGTATTGTTACTCATTGTAATATTTACATGCACTCAATTATAAAGTGTCAAATTTAGGAGGGTGTTGTGATCACTTGTGGATGCATTTTCGGTTGAGCCCGACGTCCTAAAATTTTGGGTATTGCATTCTTGTATCTATGGGTGTATACATTTATATCTCTCTTGTTTGTTGAGATATTTTGGATCTGTATTTTCGACACTTTTTTGGCATGTTGACAGTCTCTCTTGTGGGGGAGCTATTCTGGTGGAGCCTAGTGTTAGTTTGTCAGTGTTTGAGTAGTTGATTTTGACAACTCATACAGATTTGTGGTGTCACTCTACCCATTCTGCAGTATGGGAGGGTGTGGTGTTGATACTGATTCTTCGGGTTTCGTGCCCTTGCCTTATTACCTTGGCTTTTTCTTGGATCATGACACTCCTATTTATTTGGATCTCGTGTCCTTGCCTTGTTGCCTTGGTTTTTCTTGGATCGTGGCACACCTATTTGTAGCAATTGATCAAATTATGTTTGGTGTTTGTTTTTCACTTTTTGACATCACTCCATTGACAGTCTCCTTGCATGGAGCTATTCTAGTGAAGCCCAGTGTTAGTTATTTTTGAGTTATATGATCGAGCAGTGGATTCAGACCATAGTGCACTACACTTCTTCAACATTGTATGAGTTTTTGGAGTCGAGCTTCTGAGGATATCTTGCAGCGGGATTTTCTCTCTCTACTTTGTTATTATTGGTTTTGGGTACCTTACGGTGTCTAATTTTCCTAGTTGTTGTATGTGGGTACCTCATCAGGCCTTGTTTTTGGGACCCACCTTCTTTTCCACCCACCTAAGCTATGCTTATGGGAGGGTGTTAGTGTAGGTTATTATTTATCCTTTTATTTATTTATTAGGATAATTCTTACACTTGTGTTAGCCCTACACTTGTTGGGTTAGCTTGCTTAGGTGTACTAGTTGTGTGGAGTTAGCTTACTAGTTGTGTTGAGTTAGCTTCTCAGTTATGTGGAGTTAGCTTACTAGTCTTTTGGAGTTAACTTAACTACCAGTATTAGTTAGTGGGAGTTCTTCACCATTGATTTAGGTAGTAGTTGCACTTCCTCCTCCTATATGTACATCTTTCTTATTGAATAATTCAAGTCATTCTATTGTAATGTATTGAGCATTATGGATT
Source organism: Taxus wallichiana var. yunnanensis (assembly GCA_018340775.1). NCBI lineage: Eukaryota > Viridiplantae > Streptophyta > Pinopsida > Cupressales > Taxaceae > Taxus > Taxus wallichiana. Next base: position 622,353,441 of record CM031241.1, on the reverse strand, counting down.
ATGATGGATTTCCATATATGGTATTTTAGCTCTTCTTTGCAAATCTAATGTGGTGTGCTATTATCATATGAGATCGCGGCTTGGAACAATATTCTTATCGTTCCTTTCAGATTTATGGCTTGATCTATGACCTTGACTGGTTCTTAGATTGTTATTCCTTGCCTATATAAGAAAGGCCCATTCTCATTGTATTTCATTGAGTTCCATAATAATATATGATATTGCTGCTCATTTGTTTGCAAAGGTTTATGTAAAGTTATTATGGTGAATTACTTTCATCTTATTGATCGTGATGTTTGATTAGCATCTGTGTTCTTGGCTTGGCACGATCTGGTTATCGTTCCTTTTAGCTACTTCTCTCAACATGTTTGTGGATTTATGTAAATTTTTATATACTTGGTTAGATTAGGACTAGTTTAGGTTTGATTTTAGAAAAATAAGTGTTTTTCATACTCTGCATGTTTTCACTTAAAACATGTATGCTTTTGATTTTTGTACATAAGTTTCTTTGGTCCACTTTGGAATTTTTTTTGGGAACCTTTTGGAAGGTTTTTTTGAATGTATGAGATGATTTTTTCACTATCAAGAAAAGCATTTAGGGTATATTTTTTTAAATTTTAAAGGAATATTTAAAGTTAAACACCATAATCCATGCCCAATAGATACTAAGGCAACTAATCATCATTCATATAGTAGATAGATGCCACATGTGATTCATCAAAAATGTTTCCAAAATAAGCACCATGCTTTATTTTTAAGGGGAAAAATTAAATCTAAGACTTTAAGGCTTTCTATGGAGTTAATTAGGTTTTTTGAAGCCCCATTATATTAAAAATTGTTAAAGTTGCTTACCCCTTCGACTAAGAGTTCATACAATTTGGATCAAGAAGAAACTTAGTGAAAATCTTGTGTTTTGGCCTCAAGACGTTAAAAAAATGATTTTACATTAATGAAATCTTGTCAATCTTAACCAAGACAAACAAGGACAGATGATGGCTAATCGTATCCTCAAAACCTTAGGACTTAACCAATTTTCACATCTTCTAGTCTACATAAAATAGATTGAAGAGAAGTGGCAAAGGTTAACATGTGGATAGTCATTAGACTTCCCACATCTCTCAAAATGATTAAAACTTAACCACCTTTTCATTATTTAGAGAACCTTTTCTTATGCCTATCACATGACACCCATCAACATTCGAAACTCTCACGAGGTTAAATTTTTGAATTTTATGCTATGCAAATTCCTAAATTTCACAACTTGTTAATTAAATACATGTGGAAAAGTATACACTTGGAAATAATCAGATCTTAGAGATATCTCGTAGTTTTAGCTGAAGGTTAACATCTCACTCAATTCTATAGAATACCGATTGAGGACACATGGTAGAAAGCGGCATTTGGCACTCTCATAGACTTCATGCCTTAGTGTTAAATTTGTGTACTTTTGAGAATTCTACAAAGCACCAATTAATGACATTGGTATTTTTATGATACATAAGAGATATGTGAATTACAATATGCATTAAAAAATCTTGCACATGAGATTAAATTTCATGGTTTAGCTTAGTGCAAAAATGATCTTGGGGATGTCATGGAAGTAAGACTAGGGCTCTAGTTTTTCCTCCATATATTTTGATTGAGAGATCCTTTTGACCTGCACATGGTACCATTAGAAAATTATTAAAGAGGGCTACATTTTGAGCTTATTTTTAAAGAATATGGTGAAGGGAAATGATATATTTTCATGATATAATTTTGGGAAGTCTCATCTTATTTTCTCAATTTAATGGCACCCAAATCAGTTGCAAAGGATTTTAGGTCATCATGTTTCTCTTCTAGAATATACTTTAAGTTTTTAGTTACCTTTTGGTCCCACCAAAACGTAGAGGAAGGGTGTAACAAACCATTACACCAAAACCTCGAGGCATTAGTGAAATCCGCACATGAGGATCATAACATCCCACCACGCTTCCGTAGCCTGGACCCATGCTAGATTTGTGCTCGTATAGCGGGACCACACCCTGCCCTATACGAGCCCCGAGCGAACACTGCAATGCCGACGTAGCTACCCATACTGGGACTCGAACTTGGGTGGTTTCTCTGATACCAAATGTAACGAAACATTACACCAAAACCTCGAGGTGTTAGTGAAATCCACACATGAGGATCATAAAATCCCACCATGCTTCCATAGCCTAGACCTCGTGCTATATTTGCGCCCATATAGCAGGACCCCACCCTACCCTATATGAGCCCTCGGGTGAACATTGCAATGCCAGCGTAGCTACCCGTGCCGGGACTTGAACCTGGGTGGTCGCTCTGATACCAAATGTAACGAACCATTACACCAAAACCTTGAGGCGTTAGTGAAATCCACACATGAGGATCATAAAAAGGGTTAAACACATTGTTGATCATGTATGACCTATTACAGTGGTTGAAAAGGTTATAATCATGACCATTTAAGGTAAATAGATGCTTAAACTTCAATTATTCCTCCTGGTCTCACGAGAAGACATTTATCCTCTATTAGAGTTTAACCTCAAACAAATATCTTTTTTATCTTTGCGAGTAAAGGAATCTAATCAACCAAGTTAGATATCCTATGATGGTTTTGATATGGTTTGTTGTAAAATATCTCTCAAGTTATGCATTCATTACTTGGTATCATCACGAAGCCTGCAAATATCCTTAGAATATGACAAAGAGTTGTTTTGGGTGGAACATCTTCAGTTAAACATCTTTGAGACCTCCATGACCTAGGTGAAGAGATAAGGATGAAGAAAAGAGATATTTTATGGCGTATTCTGATATCCTTCTTTTATCTCTTATTTTCTCTTCTCTCTTCTCTCTTCCTTCTTCTATATATGTGCAATCATGCAAAATTGTAAATATCCTCTCCTAAATGCAAGGTTACTCTACCATATTGGGTTTCGAAACATTTTGAGTTGTAGACATCTATTTTGAAATTATGTAATGCACTCAATGCCTTCCTTATGACCATAACTATTTTTTCATATTGTTAATACATCAATATGATGTTGATTGTCAGCTCCTTTCTACCCTTTTGCTTATGTTATTGTTATCTTACCTTTTTGTTTTATATTTTTAGGGTTTCCATTTTATAATGTCACCAATGCAAAGAGTGAGAGTTTTATATAAATGCAGGATTGACAATAGTTTTTTTCTACCCTTTTTACACTATATATTTCCTCTTTCCTTCTTCCAAGGAGAGTTATCCCTTTTATTTTAGTGCATCACCATGTTTTCTTTCATTTCATGCTTTATTTATTCCATCTTTCATTGCCAAATTAGTTAGACTAGTTATAGATTAGTGATAGCATTATAATATTCAGAGTTAGGAAGTTAGCCTTCTATGAAGAATTTTCCCAAGGAGCCAATCTTCCCACACCTTGGGGACATTTACATGTTGCTATTGAGATAACCAGATCCTCCAATTTTGGTGATATTAACTCACATGTACGTTTCATCCTCAAGAGGAACACATCAAGATCTTGATAAAAGGATTGGATCATTTATTGAGATTGTCTCTATCTCGATGGGTAGCAGGTATGTTAGATTCTACACACTCACTAATTTTTCTAAACCATTATTTCAATTGATAAATTTATCCTCATGCCGTGGGATGTGGACTCAATTTCGTAACTATGAAGGGCTTCCTTTTAGATGTTTTTGTTACAATCATGTTGGGCACAAAGTTTCAATTTACTCTTATAACAACATACCACCCCTCTTTTCTCAAGAGGATGGGAGGAAAGAGATGGAACTCGAACCATGAATTTATAGAAACCATGATTAATTTCTATTAGAATGGTATCCCTCTATGCCATATGATTCCTTGCTTGAAAACCTGTAATTGAGAAATGTTTCCCCTAGTCGGAGGGAGTTGGTAATGATAAAATAATTTTGGAGGAGGATCCAAATCCTTGGTATCCTGCCTTTTGGCCATATTGTATCCTTACAATGGACCATTCAAGAGAAATGACAAAGTTCAAAGGTCATGAGATATGAGATTGAAACAAGGAAATTAGAAACTAAGAAAATGAAGAGTGTTGGTTCACTGAGAACGTTAGAAGAAATACTCTCATGTTATGGGAATAGTTTGTGTGGGTAGCTTCCTTTATAGTGTGTGTTGAATTTTCTTTACTTGTTTTGTAACTTTTAGTTGGCATTGGTTCCTTCGTTGATCTTTAGGGATGTTTTATTTCTATTCGTCATATGTTGTTTTCTAGTGTCTTAAGGAATATGCCCTCTAGTTATGTCCCATGCCAGTTCATATCTATAGGTAAAATATTTTACCTTTAAATCAAGAAAAATGTAAAGGAAAGGTTAGGGATACTTATCTTTTGAAGACATGTTCGGTGCATTAACTATCCCTAAGGTTAGTAGCACCTTATGAGAGATTTGTTGTGGGTAGATCACAATAGGAATAGGTAGAGAACCTAATTAGATCAAATTTGGGGACTCCAAAGACTTGTAAAACATTGTTAGTGTATATCCTATTATTGTGGCCCATAGTGACCCAAATGGTCGAAAATAGAATCCAAGTATATTCTCTTTTACACCTTAAAAACTTAAAGATTATATTTAAGGGCAACATGGTGAGTGAATGATAAATTATATTTAATGACATGTGATTATTGGGACTATAGTTTTGATTTTATTTGAAAAAATTCTCTTTCTGCAGTCATCTTTGCATGTTCCGATTGAATTCATTATGTACTACTAAAATTCATCTACCCCATCCCATTGGGCCACGTGTAGGAATTTGAATTGTCAAGGTGAATAGTCTAACTATAAACAATGATAGGTGGTGATGAATGATTGACATTAATCCACATATAGATATAAAATAATGAGATAAATAATTGAAAATATTAATCACGGTATTTTTCTTAAGCTTGCCACTAATTTTGATTAAGTGACCTCATGTTACTCAATACTTATGTCATGATAACTACCCCAAAGAGGTTCTTCCATTCTTTTCTTGTTTATATGGAAAATATTTGAATCATACCTTCTAGATATATGTCAAAATATCTTCTCAAATTAAAAAATGTTGCGGTTCTACTTATATTGAAATAACTAACCCTTTATAAATCATAGAGAGTCCATCCACACATTAAAAAAATCAACCGCATTATCTATTTTGTTAATCAATATAAACCTTTAATCAAAAATCACACTTACCAAAGGCATAAATATTTAGTACATTTTTAATACAAATATTAAAACTTAAGCACATGGCATATATTGATCTTCTAAATATAAACATGGCTTCCAATCTTCTTTTACCCCTTTTTCCCCCTCCATTCAAACCTATATACTAAAATATATTCATGTACCACAATTCATTTTTTTCTCATTTCTTAATCTCCATCAACTTTTACAGTATTTTTCATTTCGTGGTTTTATTTGTAGATATCTTGAAAGAGCTATCAAATCGATTTAATGACAGGCACTTGAGATAAACAAGGCCATGATATGGAAAATATTTCCAAAGTTGATGGATCCATGAGAATAAAATAATAACTGTGGTAGGTGAATATATTTTAATACATCTAGGTTTGAATGGAACAAGAAAATAAGTAAACAAAGAGTTGAAGCCGTGTTTATATTTAGAATCAATACAAGTCCTAAACTTGAATTTTAATATTTATATTAAGAAACATACTAAATATTTATACCTTTGTAAAGTGTGAATTTTGATTATAATTTTATATTAATTTCCATAAAATGAAGTTGTTGTTTAAACATATAAAAAGAATGAAAAAACTATTAACACCCAAAAAAACTCCAAATGTTTATAGTCCTTATACTTCACTCAAGAAATCGTATGAACGATGTTGTTGGCATTCTTATTCAACGCATTAGACATGGAATCAACTCCTTAACTATGAAGGGTTTCCTTTTAGATGTTTGTGTTACAATCATGTTGGGCACAAAGTTGGAATTTATAATTTACTCTTATAGCAACAAACCACCCCTCTTTTCTCAAAAGGCTTGGAGGAAAATATATGAACCTTTGAACCATGATTTTATAGAAACCATGATTAATTTCTACAAGAATGGTATAACTTTGTGCCGTCTGATGCCTTGTTTGAAACCCTGCAATTGAGAAATGCTTCCCCTAGTCGGAGGGAGTTGGTATTAAGAAAACCCTTTTAGAGGGGGAGGATCCAAATCCTTGGTATCATCCCTTTTGGTCAAATTGTATCCTTACAACAAACCATTCAAGATCAATGACAAAGGTCAAATGTCACAAATCCGAGATTGAAACAAGGAAATTAGAAAATGAGAAAATGAAGAGTGTTGGTTCACTAAGAACATTAAAATAATTACCCTCACGTTATGAGAATACTTCATGTGGGTAGATTCCTTTATAGTTTGTGTTGACTTTTCATTGCATGTTTTATAACTTTCGACTGGCATTGGTTGCTTCTATCGATCTTTAGGGATGTTTTTTTCTATTTGTTATATGTTGTTTTCTAATGTCTTAGAGAATATGCCCTCTAGTTGTGTCTCATGTCACTTCATATCTCTAGGTAAAATATTTTGTACCTTTAAATCAAGAAAAATGTAAAGGAAAGGTTAGAGATACTTACCTTTTAAAGACACGGAGTTTGGTTTATTAACTGCCCCCAAGGCTAGTGGCACCTTATGAGAGAGATGTTGTGGGTGGATCACAATAGGGATAGGTAGAGAACCTAATTAAATCAAATTTAGGGACTCCAAAGCCTTGTAAAACATTACTAGTGTAGCTCTTATTATTGTGGCCCATAGTAACCCAAATGGTCGAAAGTAGACTCCAAATATAATCTCTTTTACACATTAAAACCTTAAAGATTAGATTTAAGGGAAAGTGAGTGCATGATAAATTATATTTAATGATGTGATTATTAGGACTATAGTCTCAAAAAAAGTTAAAAAGTCTCATTCTGCAATGTCTCTCTGCATATTTTAATTGAATTCATTATGTACTGACTAAATTCATCCACCCCATCCCATTGGGCCATGTGTAGGAATCTGAATTGTTAAGGTGAATAGTCTAATTGTAAAAAATGATAGGTGGCAATGAATGATTGACATTAATCTACTTATAGATATAAAATAATGAGATAAGTAACTGAAAAGATGAATCACGGTATTTTTCTTAAGCTCGACACTAATTTTGATTAACAATACTTATGTCATGATATCCACCCCGAAGAGGTTCTTCCATTCTTTTCTTGTCTATATGGAAAATATTTTTATCAAACCTTCTAGATATATGCCAAAATATATTCTCAAATTAAAAAATGTTGCGGTTCTACTTATATTGAAATAATTAACCCTTTGTAAATCATAGAGAGTCCATCTTATCCATCCACACATTAAAAAAATTAACCTCATTATCTATTTTGTTAATCAATATAAAGCTTTAATATAAAATCACACTTACCAAAGGTATAAATATTTAGTATGTTTCTTAATAAAAATATTAAAACTCAAGTGGGACATGTATTGATTCTAAATATAAACATGGCTTTTGCTTCTTTTTTTACTCTTTTTCTTGCTCTATTCAAATCTATGTATTAATATGGGAATTGATATTTGGTTTGAATAGAAAAACTAGAGTCGGCTCTTCTAAGGTTTCTTCCAAGCGCACTTGTCATTCTGCGGCCTCTTTCGGAACTACGAGATAATTATACTATCAGCTTTTTTTAGGGTTTCTTTCCTTTGGGAACCTCTATAAAATGATCTCTCCCACTTCAAACACGGTTGTTACAATTTGTGGCTGGATATAGTGGAGCTTTGAACTATGACACCACCACTAAAGTGCCCTCGAAGTTCATCCTAAAGTTTTTCATGAAGTAATGACTCTCTCGAGTCCCGATGTTGTTTTACCTATTCCCAAGTTTAATGTTGTTTGTCAATGGTCGAACAATTATGTCTCATGGGGTGCTTCATGGGTTGCATCCCCTCTGAAATTATGCTCAAATATTTGGTTAACTCGGCTTGTAATCCTCATGGAGTCCGACTTGAGAGCATATAAAATATGACCAAAGGATTCTTCCTTTTTGCTTTCTCGACCCAGCCAATGCCCCCAACATTTTGGCCCGATAGGCCACTTGGTATGTTCATAACTCCTTGTTGGTCCTATCTCCATGGACCAAAGACTTTGTGGTTTCATAGTATCCTACACTTAAGGTTCCAGAATGGGTGGAATTTCTTGTCCTACCCTTGCCTTGTGTTCATTTCTTTCCTTAGATTGCTTCTTCCATTGAGTGGGTGGTCTGCCATGAACCACAACATTTTTACAATGCTCGTCCATAGAAGCATGTATGTGTTGAAGTAGATATTTCTCAAGAACTGAAATAATTTGTGGAAATTCATATGGGAGACAAGTGTTACTCCCAGCGTGTCTTATATATCAACTTGCCTAATACTTGCTTCGGTGTTAGGCCTCTGATCATAAGATCAAGGACTGTCCTCTTTATGTCCCTTGCAATCGCCCAACAACTAAAGTGGCTCCAGAAATGGCCAAAACCCCTTAAGAGGAAGGGTGGAAAATAACTGGTGGCCGGAAAAATAGGAATAAAACTCAACAACCTAAGGCCTCTAGTTCAAATGACCTACGTGAGCCAACTATTAAGGAACAACCCCATAGCCTGCAAGCTAAAGAGCCAACTTTTACTACCAACTCGACAATCTAGTTACCTAAATTCTCCAAAGCATGCCTAAGGAGGCCTCAGTTCTCATGGATCATATAGATTTTGTTAACAATGTTTCCATTTCGCAACAACTACCACTCATTTTACACAACAATTCACATTCTATTAAAATATCTTCATGTACCATGATTCATTATTTTTCTCATTTTTTAATATCTATCAACTTCAATAGTATTTTCCATATCATGGATTTAATTTTAGATATCTTGAAGAAGATATCAATATTGTTGGGAAAAACTTGAGATAAATGAAATCATGATATGGCATTTCCATTTCCATTTCCATTTCCATTTGTAATTTGGATTTGTTTAGAGGTAAGATCTTTGCAGAAATTTAATTGAGAATTTCAGCAATGGCGGATGACAATAGTAGAAGCGGTAACCTGCGAAGCGTAGGGTGTGCTGGAAATATATAGCAAAATTTTGTGAAAACAACTACAATAAAAAGGATTACGGGCCCAAAATCAAGCCGATAAACCATCAAAAGTTTAAAATAGAACAAAGTCACAAAAGATGAAACAAATAAACACAAAGAGGCTTCAACGATTCTTTCAAGAAAGCAAGTTAGGTCTATTTGTAAAATCAGCTAAATGAATTAAATGGGAATCTCAAGAAGCAAAAAGAAAACAAAGTCACGAAAGACAAAACAAATAAACACAGAGAGTTTTAATGCTTCTTTGAAGAATGCAAGCTAGGTCTATATGTACAATCAACTAAAGGAATTAAAGGGGAATCTCGGGAAGCAAAAAGAAAAATTCTTTGAGATTAGAACAAGTAATTTGATGTTCTTACGATGTTGAAACAAACAATAAAGGAATATTTGGTGCAATCTTCGTCTCGTTATCTTTAGTCTTACCTTTTTCTCCATCTCTTTTATTGTAGACTAGTTTCCAAAGGAACACTCCCAATAACTAGTTGGGTTGAAATTGTGAAATTCAATGGAAGATTATTCCTCCTAATTCAAAATTTTCAAATTCATGAGATCACTTCATTCCCCCAATTAGAATTACATTTACACCAACCATTTCATCTTTTGAAACTGCTAGAAAAAGGTTATCTTCCTCCCTAATAGATGTCATCTTTTGGAACCTCCCCCCAAAAAAACTATCATCTTCCCTTTCCAGAACCACATCCCCAAATACTGAAACTTTTCATAATTCAGAAGGGGAGATAGCCGTATTATTAATATTTTTAGGAAATTTAGGTATATACAAGTAAAAACTAACGAAACAATTTTTAAATAGTTTTTCTTCTAGAAAGAACCAATATGCCTATAAAACCTTTCTTGAATACACACCAAAAAGATATCTCCTTTTAAATACTAGCAATCGCACCCGAGTTGTGTGATGATAACGTTGAAAGATGGAGAAGGTGGTGAGGGGAAGAAAAATGAGACTTAAGAGAAAGAAGTAATGTAAATGCAGGTAGAAATACAATTATATGACGAAAACATCTTACAAAGTGTGTGGAGGAAAAAAATAAGACTCTTCAAGAGGATGAGCGGTATAAAGGAAATGAGCAATGCGGGTCAAGGGAGAGTGATGAAGGAATGGAACGAAGGAGGATTTATTTTTGTAGTCATGACTATAGGAGAGATGTGGAGGACATGTGGGCATAACGACTGAATGAAAAAGGAGGTGAAATACGAAGGGAAGTTAAAGAGGGAACTCTTGATATAGCTATGAAGGTTAGGCCTTGTCTTTCCATGCATCCAATGTCAATAGTTGCTCAATGTAAAGTAAGTCCTTGAGATTTGTGGATTGAAAATGCCCAAGCCATTTTAAGTGGTATTTGTCTGCGGTTTCCTCTGGAAATTGGTGGAATATGAACATGGAAGGGGTTGTTTGCAATCTCAAGGAGGTCTCATGTATCGATCAAATATAACAACACTTTGTGTCAACGACGTGTGTACAAAAAATCTCGCTAATTATTTTATGAACTTTGTACATTTGGATCAAAAAGGACAATTCTAGGAACTCGGAGGAAAATTGGATCAAATAGGGATGGCCTACACTATGTTGAGATAATATGAGATAAATGAATAGAGGTATAACGAAGGATATTTCATACACTATGTCGATGACAAAGCTGCTAACACCATTGAAAAGACCTATTTGAACCGATAATTTTGTGGAAAGGATGGATTTCTGGTTGACGTAGAGAAGAACTTTGTGTTGCAGCTAATTGTTATCATTCTCACTGGAGTCAACATGCTTGGTGTTTTTGAGCAATCGATTTGGTGTTTGGAGAGTTAAGAGATTTTAACATTTGAAGGTTGTGGTTGTTTCACTAGGTCATTTTTAGCAAAAAGATGGGGGGCATATTTGAATTCAATGGTTTCTTGTTTAGAAAGGGAAGAATTCATTCTTGACATAAGGGTCTCCCAATCCTGAAACAGAGGGACAAAATTATGAATGTTGAGTAGCAAGTTCCTAAATGATGTTTGTGTTGGACTAGAACCCTATTGCCTGAAGATGGAATTTCTTGAGATGGCTATCCTAAATGCTTTTCAAAGGCTAGCCTCATAGGATTTTCGACATAAAGAGGAATGTCCATGACAGGTGGAAGTTGACCGAGGTCCCCAACAAGGATGATAGATCTGTTTCCGAATGCAAACTTGGTGTAAACTATCACATAATACAATTTCACTGCAACAAAATCCTATAATATTGTTTTTTGATGTAAGTTCCGTTGTATATACTTTCATCTGTGCTAGTCACATTCTCAAGTTCATATAATTTTAGAAATTCATTCTTTCTTTAACACATAAAAATACAAGTTTTCAAGAGTAACTATATATAATGATATTTGTGGATTTAATATATTTGCATTCCTTCTTCATAATATCCTTGAAACCTTTCATTTAATGGGTTGATACATACATTGACATGGAATTAATTTTACCTTATGAGAAAATAATGATAAGAATCTAGAGGAGGAAGAGTTGGCTATTATATATATTTCTCTTTAAAAATATAACATAAACATCAAGATATTCTAAGAATTAGAGAGTGAGAAAAATAATATTTCCATTCAAATATTAAGTATAGAGTTATCCCGTCTAATGGATGGTATTCATGGCGATATATATTTATTTACTTTCAAAAAATTATCCTAAACCACGATGTACATATTCCAATTTAATGTGAATAAAAATAACTAAAATATGCATTTAAATTATGTTATATTAGCATGTAAACAAGTACATAGAATAATGGTTTGAGGTTAAATAAGAATATATAGCCATTAATAGATATCTTATGGTTGATAAATTACAAATAACATGGTTATGCAAACCATTTCGAGGTGTAAAAATAGGGGATTCGCAAAGGAGTGCTACATCTAGAGTAAGAAACAATAACTAATCATTATTGAAAATCTTTTGTAGCTAAATATAAAGAAACATGATGGTTTTTATGAAAGATAGATTAAGGAGATAGGAGGGAAAAATTCATTATGTGTTGGTTCATCTTATAGGACTCTATGGTGTCACAAAAATTGCAGGAAAAACCATATGTTGTTTTATTGGAGTCAATGACCTGGGAGGATTAAATCTATGCACAAAAGTTGCATTAAATGTATGTCATACAAACAATTTGTATTGTTAGTTTCTATTCTAAGAGCTGCCTTTCAGAAAATGTAGCACGACATTGAAGAGCTGGAAAATCTGTTGCCAACAAGATAAAATTGATACATTTTTGTCTAGCAGAACCATAATGCTGAGGTGGGGAAGCAACAGAAAAAGAAGTTGACATTCTTCATAACTTTGTGAGGGAAGAAGATATTTATTCCATCAGAGATGGACTGATGACTTTAGTCCCTAAGCTTAATAGATGTTTTCATTATATTGTGAGCAGGAATACTCAGTCACAGGATACACTTTTCAATTTTAAGCTGAGGTTGTTCATTAACATACTTGGTGGAAGAGTTGGTAAAGGAGAGGCGTTGGATTACTTTGGATTGGCATTGATATCTTACATTGGAAATGTGTAAGGGGATGAAGATATTGTTTCTCCTACAACCCATAAACATGAAAATACTTGATGTTAGTGGTCTTACATGGCTCGACCCCATGTGGTTTGAAAATTGTTACATGTCTTCTATTACTGATGTTCCTTATGACTTGACATTTTGCTACTCCGATGTTATGTTAGTTTATAGTTTTGGGACTGGATCAATGTTCATAAACTCGAGATGAGTTATCTACTTTTTAAGTAGTTTATTATTTTGATGTATCTGAATTTGTAAGGAGAAGTGAACTTACTAATATTTTGACAAGGAATTGTCTTAATTTCTCTAAAGTGCCTAACTAGTGTAGGTTTTGGTAATATCATTTTATATCATTTGTAGTGACTTGACTGACTACTCTGAGAAGCATATTCGAATGTATGTAAAGGAAAATTGCTTGCTTACCCTGAACTGCTCCATAGATTCAATCCACTATGTAAGAAATTATATGGTAAAAGACATGGTCTTGGCTGTAGTTTCATGATCAGCCAATAGTAGAGAAATAATGAAATCGACAACGATTTCTTGTGAAATATTGTCTTCATCAAGAAGCCTTTCCAGCAAACCATTATGTTTTACTCCATCAAGACTGCATCTCCTCTTGTCAATTATTTCACATATCTTGCCTATCAAACCCCTCCTTGCCTAATAATCCAGCAGGCTAACAAAATATTAGTTAAAGAAAATAAGTGATAGTAAATTTTATAATAGAGGCCTTCGAGTTCAATTAGAAGAATGTGAGAAGAGTTATAACCTTCATTGCTTTTAAATATGCAAACCATGGTATATTTATTGGTAAGGATATAATTCCTCCAACAAAAGCACGGAATATGGGAGCCATTTCATTTATTTCATCTTCTGTTGAAATTCCCAGAAGTTGATTTGCCATCAAGTTGATTGCTAGTTGCATGGTGTCTACATGATTACTGTCAACAACCAATCGAACAAAATTACAAATACAGAAAAGACTTGTTGCAGCTCTAAAACTCTAGATTGTAAAGTTATTATGATTCCCTTCCTATTCTTATGTCCATAAAATAGAAAGAAGGAAAATTAAATGTAGTATTCTTGCCTTTCTACACTCAACCTCAAAGAACATTTACCTATCTTTCCATATTCCTATTGTCTTTTGTAGAATGATCTGAATATCTGTGATGAATTTTTTTCACCTTCTCTAAAGTCATTAGATTTACAACAATACCATGAATTTTACTATGAAGGTATCAATGGGTCTTATGAAACTATAATTAACTTTTGAATTTCTTTCTTAACCAGCAAAACCACTTTATGATGCGCCATTTGAATATTTTTATAGGTTTAGCATCGAGAACCGAAAAAAGGTTTTGTACTACAATATCGATGGAAATACTAGGCATATCAACATACAAAAATATATTGGTATTTTAATAGATTGATTTTTTCTTCTTCTAGAATTAATGAGACCTCTAGATTTAACATCTTGGAAGCCTCACTAAGACCATTAGGACCAATATTGATATCAATCGGATCTTCATTCAACAATATTGATATTTCTTCGATGAATGGTGCAACTTAGAAAAAACATGTAAGTTATCCAAGGAAATATCATCATCATTGTGCGGGGCTCATTTTTCCCAAAATAAGTGTGATTGTTCAATGTATAAGGGAATATAATCTTATGACGATATGTAAGTAAATAGACATTAGCTCCCAAATATATTTTAATAGATTTATCATTGAAAAAAACTAAATATAGTGTTGTCATTGATGTGTCATGTCATATTAGCTCAAGGTATGTAACTTGGTTTTAAATATGAATTATTTTTGTCATCTCAATAGGGTTTTTTTCGACCTATGAAATCTAATGTGTATACAATTAAAGGATATAAAATTGTTCCTCAAGAATAATTCCATGGTTTGTATTAAAAAAATCAATCTAGTGTTTTTCTTAAATTATTGATGTTTGAGTGTTATATCAAACTTTTTACTATCATGACGAGCATTGGGAGAAGAGGTTTTATCAAACCTTTCTCACCATTACTAATCACTTTATCCTTATATCCCATATTTTTTTGTAGCCTAGGTTTTACCCACAAAATCCCAAGGCGCATCGACACATCAATAATCCCGAACTAAGCACTCACCTAAAGTGCACAAGAGTACCAAGTTCCTCTTTTATGTCAACTTGTCTAATGAGTTAGCATGCTTAAATAAATATTCCATATCCATAACAATTAACCAAGTATATTGCATAACATAAACCAAATCTATATCTTTAACCATTAAGCATGAATACTCAAACAAGAACCAAGATTAACTTTACCATACAAAATCCATTCATATATGTGTCTACAATCAATATCCAGCCACAAAGATCCATTATATTAATTGTTGTAAAACACAAAAGCTTCATACATACATAGCATAATCACCATAGTCATGTGTGCCCATAAACTCGCAACATAACTCTACCAAAACATAGAATTGTCTAAACCGTGCAAATCAATACATATTTATAGGGATGGGGACTTACCCTTCACCGCCCATGCACCTTTCAAAAATAGACTACATGTTAATAATAACCATGCACCTTTACATAATAAATACGAGATCATGAAAGATTGCTAATGATAGATTATATGATAATATAACAAAGTAGTATAATCCTATTATTATCTCCAAAACTCAGACAACGTTTGATCTTCTACTCATCCATAATATCCTTTTCATGTTCCTTAAGTCTTCTACAAAACGTGCACTTCACTCCACGTCTTCAATTAGCCTCAATCTACAAAATGGCCAAGCCCCCGATCTCAAACCTTCTTGGGTGCACCATGTTTCACTATAGTTCCACATGCGTTCACGTGCCCTATGGTCTGCGCACCCAATTCTTCCACACCTTCATACTTAGGTATTTCATCAACCTAAAATTACCCCACACTGAATTCATTTCCACCCTGATAATGGGTAATTGTACTTATCTCTCCAAGAATAAAGAATAAGGAATGAAAGAATAAAGGAATTACTGCACAAAAAGAATGAAAGATTACTCGATGCTCTACTCTTCTATAGGAAGGATCAACTCGGATATTCATTCTTAATTTCTGCCTCTAATGCATTCCAATCACTTAGCACATTATTCATTTTATCTGGAATGTCTACAAGGAATTCCTCCATTTCATCAAGTGTCATATTTTCACCTTCATTTTGTAGTATCCTAAGTACATTAGATAGACTTGAGACCATTCCATCCATCACATCCATTTTTTGCACTAACGATTTTCCAATGTCTTTTATTTTCTCCTTACATGTGGATCATGTGTTATTGCAAGTGCATTGCACTTCTCGAAAAATAAGCCTCTCCATGTGCCTAAGTGTCTCATTCTTCATTGGCTTGAGGACCTCATTCTCTTCTTTAATGGTCCTTGTCTTTATAATTGCATCAGGGGCTACACACATGTTTAATTCCAAATATGCTTTCTTCAGTTTGTCCTTCAAAGTCTACAATAAGGCCTCATAACTTGTAATCTTCCATGTAATAGTTTCCTTCACCCTCGCTACCTCCTCTGCAATATACTTTTTTTTTGGCATTCACATGGGTCCCTCCTCCGAAGTAGTTGACTGTTATGCGTAAATAGTGTAGAGTGGATGGAAACTCTTTTGTAACCTTATCCTACAAATATGGTTATCCTACAAATATGGCATCTTTTCAATAATCTCATCACCAATATGTTATTTCATTTTAAGAACTTTTTTCTCTTGTTCCTTAGCCTTATCATGTTCCTTTGTGAGGTGCTTGACTATAGTTTCCTTATCCTTCTTATCATCCAAAAACTCCCTAATGATTGTTGCTTTACTAATGTTCCGACGTGTAACTTTAGTAGATACTCTAGTCAAGGTGTTGCTTACCTGCTCATCTGACATGACAGTGGGCTTAACAGTTACATGGTGTGAATGGGGCACCTTCTTCAATCTGCGTGACACACAGGATTCCTCACATACATCGAAGTCGAGGCTCATCCATATGAGTCTGCATCATCCATGATAATTGTTTCCTTATGTGTGTGGTTTCCATCTCCATATCCATGAGCTCCCATCCATACAATTCCTTGGGCTCTAAAGTGATTTGGAACCACACGTGTATGATTTTTCTTGGGTCATCAAAATACCCAATAGATGAAGTCTCATACATCTCATCATCCTCCTTCCTTGATCAAATACCTTTGAATCTGGGTGGTGAATCTAGTCTGGGACTTCATCTACAATAGGGTGTACCTGATGGCTTGCCCTTATCTTCACCTATCTCTAGGACAATATCCCCACTATATATGTTTTGCTCCTTCAAATTCTCTTAAGATCTCTCCATTTCCTCTTTCTAAGGCTCTATCTTCAGATCTTCACTGAACTGGAGTGTTCGGTGTGCTATCTCTAAATTTATCTTCCTCATCATCCTATTGGGGTGTGGAGCCTATTTTTGGTCTTCTAAAATCAGTATTGAAGTGTGGAGTTCGAATTGGGAAGATTAAAGGTCATGACCATTTATTTTCTAGCCATGGGAAGATGCGGGGTCATCACGGTTTCTTTTCCATCCGTGGGAAGATGAAAGGTCATGACTTTCAAAATTCTAGGGTCAGCTTTTGGACTTCTTACAGGATTGTAATCCTATAAATAGAGGTGTTAGGGTATCTTGAAGATATATTGTGTGTTCAAGAGGTGATCAAGGTTAAGCAATTGAGTGTCAATTATGGTTTAGATGTGGTTTAACATCTTTGGAATTCTGTTGTGAGTTCATAACTGAGAGAAGACTGTGAGAGTTGTTTTACTCTTGTTGATAATAAAATATGAGCAAGTTCTTGGTGGACGTAGCCCACATTGGGTGAACCACGTTAAATCTTGTCTTGTCTTCTTTTGTGCATTATTTATTTATGTTGTTATATTTCTACATGTATACTTCTGCTATATAGTTTCCTATTGTTGTGATTTGAGGAATTTTTTCCACATATTTGTTCTCTAATTCCTAACAACTGGTATCAGAGCTTTGGTGGTTTTTGCTGAAGTGGTAAATCACAGGGAAATTTTAGCTTGAGTGGGAGCTATGGTGGATGAGGGCAGATCGAGGGTTGAGAATTTCAATGGGCAGAACTTTGGTTTGTGGAAGATGAAAATGGAGGATTACTTATATCAAAAAGACCTCCATGTTCCTTTGGCTAGAAAAGCAAAGAAACCTACAACCATTTCGGATGAGGATTGGGAGTTGTTGGATAGAAAGGCACTCGGGGAAATTTGTTTATGCCTTGCATCTTCGGTTGCTTTCAACGTATCATAGGAGAAGACCACGGAAGGTATCATGAGTGTGTTGAGGAATTTATATAAAAACCGTCTGCGCCTCTAATAAAATATTTTTGATGAAAAAATTATTTAATATGAAGATGCCTGAGAATGGTTCTATTGCTGTTCATTTTAATGAATTTGATACAATTTTGAGTATGTTAAACTCAATAAAAATTGACTTTGATGATGAGGTCAGGGCTTTGTTGATTTTGTGCTCCTTACCAGATAGTTGGGACAACTTGGTTATGGCTGTAAGTAATTCAGTCTCTAATAATTCAAAGTTGAAGTTTGAGGATGTAATAGGTGTGATCCTAAGCGAGGAAATGTGAAGGAAGAGCACCTGGAGATTCTTCTACTTCTAGAAATGCTTTGATGGTGGAGAGCAAAGGGAGACAAAAGAACAAAGGGAAAGGTAACCGTGGGAAGTCGAATGATCGCGGAAGGTCAAAGTCCAAGAGTAAGTTAGAATGTTGGCACTGTGGGAAGGTTGGTCATGCTAAGAAATATTGTTGGGCTCTTCGGGATAAGAAGAACAAGGAGGAAACTAAAGAGGTAAATGTGGCAGTAGGTGATGTTTGTCAGGATGCCTTAATTCTTTCTTTAGATAATATTTCTAAGTCTCAGGTGTTAGATTCAAGAGCCTCTTTCCATGTCACCCCACATAGACATTACTTTACTGATTTTGTTTAAGGAGATTTTAGACATGTATATCTTGGTGATGATGAACCATGTAGCATAGTAGGGAAAGGTTGTGTTCAAGTGAAAATGTAGAATGGGAACACATGGCTACTTAAGGATGTTAGGCAAGTGCCTAAGTTGAGGTGGAACTTGATATCAGTGGGTCAGTTGGGAAGTGATGGTTTTATGGTCGGTTTTTACGGTGGATTCTTGGAAGGTTACCAAAGGAGCTCTTGTGGTTGCATGAGGTAAGAAAACTAGTACTTTTTATTTAACTAGTGGTGTTAATTACTGTAATTTAGTTGCTACAAATGGAGATGTAACTTTGTGGCACCAAAGACTTAGTCATATGAGTCAAAAGGGCATGCAAATTATAAATGACAAAGGTTTCTGGATTAAAGGAGTTCAATTTAGACTTCTTGAAGGACTATGTTTATGGAAAAAGAAGCGGGTGAGATTCCTTAAGGTTGGACCTACCAGGAAGGAGGGTAAGTTAGATTTAGTGCATATAGATGTATGGGGGCTAGCTAAGGTAAACTCTATTGGTGGTTCATGTTATTATGTCACTTTCATTGATGATGAAACTAGAAAATTTTGGGTATATTACAGTAGAAAGAAATATTATGTGTTTGAAATCTTCAAAAGATGGAAAGCCTTGGTTGAGAATGAAACATGTCTCAAGTTGAAATGTATCAAGTCAGATAATGGAGGAGAATATTACAGCAATGAATTTCTTGATTATTGTTCAGTAAATGGGATCCACAGGAAAATAATGGTTCTAAATACTCCACAGGAAAATGGAGTGTTAGAGAGAATGAACATGACAATCATGGAGCGTGCTAGGTGCATGAGGTTACATGCGGGGCTGCCACTCATGTTTTGGGTAGAAGCGGTGAGCACAATTGTTTATCTGATTAATAAAGGACCCTATATGGCTTAGGATGGAGGTACACCCGAGGAGGCTTGGTGCAGTAAAAAAATTGATTAGTCATTTCTTAGAGTATTGGATGTGAGGTATTTTTCACATTGATAAAAATGATAGGACCAATCTAGAGGCTAAGTCTGAGAAATGAACCTTTGTTGGATATGGTGAAGATGACTTTGGTTTCCATGTTTGGAGTCTTAAGGAAAAGAAAATATTTTGGTCTAGAGATATTGTCTTTAATGAAAAATTCATGTATAAATATCAATTACATGAACAGAAAGAGGAATCAAAGAAATAATACACAGTATTAGAGGACATTGCGAGATAGTAAGATATCCAAGGGCTAGTTTCGGGTGCAACATGTTCCAGCACAGCCAATTCAAGAACCCTAAACTCTTGAGGTGAGAAGGTATTCTAGGGTAAGAAGGGAACCTGAATGATTTAATCCATATTTGAATTATTTATTTCTCACTTGATGGTGGAGAGCCGAGTGCTTTGAGAAGCGGTGCGAGGTGGATGCTAGGAAGAAGTGGGAGTAGGCCATGGATGAAGAGCATAGATCTCTTATGGAAAACTAGACTTGGGATCTGGTGGAGCTACCCAAGGGAAAGAGATCATTGTAGAACAAGTGGGTGTATATAATCAAACAGGAAGATAGAGGCAAGAAAAGATACAAGGCCCGGTTGGTGGTCAAGGGATTTGCACAAAAGAAAGGTATAGACTTTGATGAATTTTTTTCTCTGTTGTTAAAATGAATTCTATTAGAATTGTTCTTGGTTTAGTAGCAGTAGAAGACCTACACTTAGAGCAGTTGGATGTGAAGATTGCATTCCTTCATGGTGAGTTAGAGGAGGAATTTTATATGCAGCAACCACAGGTTATGAGGTCAAAGGGAAGGAGAGGTTAGCGTGTAAATTGAAGAAGAGCTTGTATGGCTTGAAACAAGCTCCACAACAGTGGTACAAGAAGTTTGACAATTTTATGTAGGAGCAAGGTTACTCTAGGTGTCACTCAAACCATTACATGTACATAAAGAAGTTTCTTGATGGTATTTATATAATTATGTGCCTATATGTGGATGATATGCTTGTTGAGAGAAGAACATGTAGTAAATAAAGGTAATCAAGAAGCGGCTAGGTGACTCCTTTGCTATTAAGGATTTGGGGGCAACAAAACAAATCCTTGGTATGAGAATAACTCTTTCGAGAACATGAAAGAGAGGAATTTGGTAATATCTCAAGAAGAGTACATAAATAAGGTCTTGGAGAGGTTTAGTATACATGATGTTAAACCGGTTAGTAACCCTTTGGTAGGTCACTTTAAATTATCAAAGGAGTAGAGTCCCAAGACTGAGGAGGATAAAATCTAGATGTCCAGGGTACCATACTCATCAGCAGAACTTGGTATCTTGATGTATGCTATGGTATGCACTAGGCCTGACATTGCCCATGTAGTAGGAGTAGTGAGCAGGTTTTTGAGTGATCCAGGTAGAGATCACTAGCAGAAAGTGAAGTGGATCCTTCGATATTTGAGAGGGACCATGGGAGAAGCATTATGTTTTGGTGGATCAGACACTACATTACATGGTTATGTAGATTCATACATGGCAAGAGATTTAGACAGCAAGGAGGAGCATGATAGGTTATGTATTTACGGTTGGTGATACAACGGTGAGTTAGATTTCACGGTTATAAAGGTTGTGGCTTTGTCAACCACAAAGGCTGAGTATGTTGCTGCCACAGAGGAAAGCAAGGAGATGATTTGGCTATAATAGTTGCTTGATGAGTTGGGTCATAAGCAGGAAGTTGGGAGACTACACAATGATATTCAGAGCGTTATTCATTTAGCGAAGAACTCCACTTTTCACTCTAGGACGAAGCACATTCAACTGAGATATCATTTCATCAGGGCATATTTGGAAGAAGATAAGTTGAAGCTGGAAAAGATTCATACCAGTCAGAATCTTGCGGATATGATGACCAAGGCGGTCATAAGGGAGAAGTTGAAGTTGTGTTCAACTTTTATTGGCCTTCATGGTTGATAATGAAGGGTTGAGAACTTTGCTCAGTAGGAATAATCTCCAAGTGGGAGATTGTTGGGGTGTGGAGCCTATTTTTGGTCTTCTCAAATCAATATTGAAGTGTGGAGTTTGAATTGGGAAGATGAAAGGTCATGACCATTTCTTTTCCAACCATGGGAAGATGAAAGGTCATGACAGTTTCTTTTCCAGCCATGGGAAGATGAAAGGTCATGAATTTCAAACTTATAGGGTCAAATTTTGGACTTCTTAAAGGATTGTAATCCTATAAATAGAGGTGTTAGGGTATCTTGAAGATATCTTGTGTGTTCAAGAGGTCTTGAGTCTTAGTGATCAAGAGGTGATCAAGAGTGATTAAGAGTGATCAAGAGTGATCAAGGTTAAGCAATTAGGTGTCAATTGTGGTTTAGCATCTTTGGAATTCTATTGTGAGTTCATAACTGAGAGAATATTGTGAGAGTTGTTTTACTCTTGTTGATAATAAAATCTGAGAAAGTTCTTGGTGGACATAGCCCACATTGGGTGAACCACGTTAAATCTTGTCTTTTATTATTTTGTGCATTATTTATTTATGTTGTTATATTTTTCATGTATACTTCTACTATATAGTTTCCTCTTGTTGTGATTTGAGGAATTGTTTCTGCATATTTGTTCTCTAATTCCTAACACATCCTTCTAAGGAATGTACTTATGCCTTTTATTTTTTTCAGGATCTACTTTCATAGGAAAAGTTATCGGTGACCTCCTAAGGGGTTGTGATGTCCTCGCGCCCTGTTTCCTTGTTCTTATTAGTAATATCTTAAATTAAAGTTCCTTAGCAATATATTCTATATCCACCTCCATTGTGCCTATCTCCAACACTTCATCTTCTTACTGCAGTGGAGGGGTTACCTCGCACTCCCTTTTCTCTCCAACATTAGGTTGTTTTCGCCCCTATGCTCCAAGCCACCACTATCTTCCTGCAGTTATTCTTCTTCTCCTTCTTCTTCCTCAAGGGGCATGGTGTCTTCTTCATCTTGTAGTGTACCAACTGTATGCTTCCCCTTGGGTGGTCTAGGGAGCTTGAATTCATTTTCCACATATCTCCCATTTTTTAACTTAGGCTTGAGTTGGATATATACAAGGGTTGCTCCACTTTTCCCAATGGCCAAACTCATTTCCATCATGTTAATATTATCTGAAATTATTCTTTCAATATATGCAGACTTACTTGGATACACATAAGTCTTCCTCAGTGTGTGGTAGTCACAATCTACCTTGTCTACATTAAATATCAACCACCACCCGTATTAAAACCTATGTACAAATGCTGGAAGTAACGCACAATGAAGGTATAAGAGAGTTTACACCAAGGGCTCCACTTCTCGTCCTTCATGCTAAAACACACAATGCAAAAGTGTTGGTATACTACAAATTGTACCTATTTATTTAATACCAAAGGAAGCTCCTCGGGTATTCTCCATTCTTATTCAAATGCAGCATGAAAGCGCTCATACTAAATTTTTCCCTTTGTTTAAATTTTCCACTCATGGTCCCATCACATTTATACTTAGAAAATATCTCTGCAAGAGATTTCTTCTCCTCGGGATATTCCCATACTTTTTCCTTAGGCCCATCGGGAACTCCAATTTCTACAAAGACAAGGGATAACAGGATCGCACCAAAAATTATCTTCTCACCTTCATGCACTTCCTCTATGATGGTTTCAAAATGAAACCCACCAAGTTGTAGACTACACCTTCAGTCATTTAGTTTGTTATGTGCAGCCATAATGTATTCACCTGTGACCATCTCTCTTGGTTATTAATCTTTGTGAGGAGGTGCACTGTTGCCTAAACCATTGGATACTTATGTAGCTTGTCGATGTCCATCCCATGCCCTCCCTTGGTGTAACCTAGTGCCTTCCTTGTCACAATTATTGCCTCTTTATCTGTGAGGTCACTTCTCACTTTAGTACCTGAACTCCTAAGTCCTGTCAAACTCCCAATCAAGGGTAGAGTGAGACTCATTCACACTGGAAAAATATAATAAGTCCTCATGGACTCGCTCATCAACCACCAAAGTATAATTTTTTCGATTTTCCAAAATAAGGAGGTTGTATAACTATAAAGCTCCCACCTTTGTCAATAGCTTCTCACCCACATCATCATACATGACCATATCATCTGTTGTCCTCTTGTTTGTCTTCATAACCAACAACTTATCCAGTTCATCCTTATTAACCTTTGTTCTATGATTACAATCACTCACCTTGCACCGGTGAACATGTGAGTCCTATTTGTGACCCATGTAAACCCTTTCTAGGTATGGCATCTCTGAGAAATGGATTTCAGGGGTATCCTCCATTTCAACCTCGATTTCCTTTTGCTTCTTTCCCCTTATGGCCACTCCATGTGCTATCTTAGCTTCCATGGTAATAATAAAGCTATGTTCTTTTACTAGATCCGAGCTCTGCAAACTTTAACCTTTGTGCCCTAAATTTATTCTACGTGCCCTAGCTTCAACTTGAACCCTAATAGGATATTTATCTTCCCCCACACCCCTGCTTCACTAAAACACTCCTCTCCAATGTAGCATTGACCAATCCCTTGCTAAAATCCCTCTCGGTTCGGTTTGCACACACATATCGCACTTCACAACTCACTCGCTAGCTCACTCTTCTTCAAATCACTCAAATTCTCTTGATCGCAAAGGTAAAAATGAATTCCTAACACCTCCTTATATAGATTTTCAAAAAAATATGCATTTATTACTCACCAACTACCACCGTAATTCACATTAACTTGACAATTCTTCAGTTTTCCATGCTCATTTTCCACACCACAGTCATAACCTTCTGGCGTGCCTACTACTCCCCGACCACATACCTCCTTTTTTGTGTGCTTTCATGCACCAAAGTAGTATACCACTGTGCCTTTCACTAAGTAGTTTCCACTACTGCAGCCTACCTTGTGTTACACTATACATCCATTTATCCATACGTGGTCTTCATCCATGAGAAAATTTCCTCCATCTGCACCTTTACTTCAAGCACCTACACAAAATATCTTTATGCATATCCATCTTTAAATAACATTCAAACTTGGTCCATGTACCTTGTATATACTCCACCCCACACTAAGGGTATGTGTGGTCCTCTGCACATGAAAACACTTAGATAGTAATCAACTTATAATGCACAAGTGCACTTATTACAAAAAAACATTGAACTAAATTGACAAAACATAACAACGATGAAAGGAAAAACATATATGGGAAATACATTTAAGGAAGCCTAATCTAATGGAAATATTGCCTTATTACAAACACCAAGAATAATTATTTATAGTAGGGCTTCAACCTACTCCCGTTGAAGTAACTAGGTAATTGTGTTCCATCCAATGCCTCTAAGTGGAAAGTTCTGAATCAAGTATATAAATTATAACATATGGTCCAAACCAATGCACTTTAAGTTTTCCAAGGTGGTGTAAAAATTTGAGTCATAAAGAATAACCATCTGTCCAACTTCAATTTTCTTATCCTTAATATGTCTATCATGCCATGCCTTTTGCCTAGCCTTTTTTGTCTTCTGACTCCATCAGGCTATAGCACACCTTTCATCCAACTACATTAGTTTATCAATGCGCTCTTCAAGTGCTTTCTCATCAGCCAAACCTCTTGTGTGCACAATACACAAAGAAGGTAACATGAATTCCACTCGTAGAACAACCTTTGCGCCAAACACCAATTGAAAGGGTGTGTCCTTACTCAACCTCTTGTAAGTTTTTTTGTATACCCAAAGTACATTAGAGACTTTATCATCCCAGTCCTTCCTTCCAACATCACAAATTTTAGTCAAGATATGGCTCAATATCTTGTTGAAATCCTCAACAGTTCCATTTTCTTGAGGGTGATAGGGTGTTTTTTTATGATGTGCAACCATAAATTCTGCCAATAGTATTTTGATGGTCTCATTAAGAAAATGAGTACCCCTATCACTTGTCAAACTCAAAGGGCACCCATACCTACTGATAATGTTTTCCCACATAAACCTTGTTGTTGTAGCTACTATATAATCCTTTATAGGCACTACTTCTGCCCACCTTGTAAGATAATATGTACAAGTGATAATGTAGCACGATCCAGTCCTACACGCGAGGGGAAATAGGACCCAAAAACTCAATTGCCCACTTTTCAAAAGGTTTTGCGCTAGCAATAAGCCTTAAAGACATCTCATCTCTATGCCTAGGCTTTCCAAGTGCTTGACAATGATCACATGCCTTACAATATTCTTTTAAATCCTTATATAATTTTCCCATTGCAAACCAGCTAATAAAATCTTACGTGTGGTGGTATCTCTTACATAATGTCAACTGCAATACTACCATGAGCCTCCTCCATAATAGCTTTGTGCTCATGCTCAAGTACACACCGACACAAAACTTCATCCCGACCTAGTTTGTATAAGTCTCCACTTGATCAACATATAAGGCGCGACACGTATAAAAAGTTGTTTCTTTTCCAAGGCCTTCATCCCTTCGGGCACCACACCGAGTTCTTAAAAAAAACAACAATATCCTCTAAGTCGGATGGTGAGCGATTCAATCGAATAACTATGCATCCGACATTTTTCCTCAATGATTTCCACATCCTCACCTAAATTAATCCTTGATAAATGATCTGGTCCAGAATTAATCTTTCGTAGCTTAACCATCACATTAAAATCAAATTCTTGAAATAACATAATCCAATGGCATATATGCCCCTGTAAGATGGGCTTGTTCACCAAGTACTTCAATGCCATGTGATCTATATAGAAAATAAAATGTGTTTCCAAAAAGTACCATCAAAACTTATACAACGTGTAGATCATAGAAAAAGCCTCTCGCTCTATAGCAATGTAATTTTGTTCTACTGGAGTTAACTTCCTACTTGCAAAGAAAATAGGATGATCAAAATCCATTCTCGGGTTGGGATAATCTCGCACCAATGGCCATGCCAGAAGCATCCACATGTACAAAAAAGGTTTGATCTATGAAGGAAAGTGCAAAATAGGATTTGTAGTAAGTCTTTCCTTCAATGTCTCAAACGCGCGTTGTTGCGCCTCACCCCAATAGAACTTTCCTTTACTTTTCAGTAATTCCTCCAAGGGTGCAACGATCTTGCTATAACCTTTGATGAACATCCTGTAATATCATGTGTGCCCCAAGAATTAACGTACCTCACTCGGTTCGTAGGCTCCTCTAAACCCAAAATAAGAGAAACCTTATCAAGATCTGCTAATGTGCTTTCTTTACAAATAATATGTCCTAGAAAAGTCCTAAAAGGTGTAGAAAAAATGTACTTGTTAATGTTTAAAGAGACGCTCAACTAACGAAATATCTCAAACACGATCCTTAAGTTATCACAGTGATCCTTCACAATCCCATACACTATCCAATCATCCAGATAAACCTTTCAAGAACTTATGAATAAAATCCTGGAATGTCTACTCAACAATGCGCAAATATCTGCATAGAACATTCTTTAATCCAAAAGGAATAACTGTGTATGCAAAAATTCCCCATTTAGTGGTGAAATTTGTCTTCTCTTGATCCTCTTTAGCTATCCTCACTTGATGATATCCGAAATCCATCAGTGAAGGAGTAGATCTCGCACCCTGTAACACCTTCCAAGATTTCTTCAGTAAATGGTGTGGGAAAAGGATCAATTACACATGCATTGTTTAAATCTCTATAATCTACACAAATTCATATTATTCCATATTTATTTATACTGATAACCATAGGGCTAACCCATTCTAACTCCTCGTTGGGCTCAATGATTCCAGAATTTAGCATCTTGTCAATTTTTTCTTTCACCTTGATGCGCACCATTTAACCTACCCAGAAGAAGGCTATATGTCAGACCAATGTTTTTTAAAGAAATCCTCACACAGTGAATTTTTGCTAAGGTCGAGAATCAAAAATTTAAATTTTCGAACTTTGGAGTTTTTTTTTTTTAAGTTTTTAGCTTTGAATTTCATTTGAAATTTATTTTTATGAAGTCTAAAACTTTGAAAGTTTGAATTTTCAAAGACTTTTGGGTTTTTGAGTTTCGGGACTTTTTGGCTCATTTTGTTTAAATCCCTCTCAAACTTCCGAAGTCCATTTCAAAAGTCCGAATTTTGGACTTTCGGGTTTCAAGTTTTCGGAGTTCTCCGAGTCATTTTTAGGATTTTCACTTGAATTTTTCCGAAGTCAAATTTTGAAAATCCAAATTTTTGAGACTTTCGAGTTTTTAGGTTTTGGACTTTTCAATCGCCAATTCATCTTTTTGCTTCCCATTTTCAAAGTCTGAAATCCCAAATTTTTGGAATTTTGGGCTTTGGGTTTTGGACCTTCAAGAGATTCTGTGTGTAATTAATTTTCACCTACCTCCGTATGGATCAGATTTTTACCATTAATATCGGGATTTCTATTTAAACTCATATTTTTACTTGTCATTTTTACCTGACACATTCACTCTGACATTCCATTCTTGTACTTTTTACGATGTCTTTTTCAAGGTATGTTTTTTGTTTATTTTTCTTTTGGTTTTAGGTCTTTTTCCTCCATTTCCTCCTCATTTGGGTTTTTCTTTTGGTTTCCTCTATATTTTTTGTGATGTCGTTCTTTTGGTTCACCATGTTTCATTTTTTGAGTTTCCTCTAGGTTTTCAAAGTTGTTCAAAGGATCTTTTTAGGCCTCTCGTACTTCTTTTCGTTTCTCGTATTCCATAGCTTTGGTGATTTAACATTAGTTTTGTAGTTTCCTCCAGAAATATTTGGAAAGACTCATTCGGAGAATTCCTTTGAGAAGATCACAAAGTGGGAAATTCATTCAGAGAACTCCTTGGTGAAAATCTTTGGAGATCTTTCTCATTTTGGAAGTTTTTGAGAATTTGTTCATTTTGGGAATTTGGAGATTTGTTGCTTTTTGGATTTTGGAACCTCGGCTTTGGGAAAATCTTTCAAAAATTATTTTAGACAAATTATTTTCAAGATTTCTTTGAGTTTTTTTTTAGAAATTTGATTTTGGGAAATTGATTTGGGAAACTCTTTCGGGGATTTAGATTTGGTGATTCCTTTGAAATTTTTCGGTTGAAATTTCAGAGATTTTTTGTTTTTTGTTTTGGAATTTCTACAACATTCAGCTCCCAAAACATAGGTTTTGATGTCTTCCTCCACTTCAAAGGGAAAAGAGAAGATGAAGTACACATTTCTTGGGGTTGCTCCCCAATCCTACCTGTCCTCCGACTTAGGAAATATTGGGGACACTAATCTAGGACAAATTGATCTTCCTGAAGTTATGGGAGAGATTAAAGGGAAAAAAGAAAGAAAACCATGGGGTTTCTTCTTGCCAATTTTCCCTATCCTCCTAAAAGGAAATACGCGTAGAAGGGTCTTGATCTAGGCTTTGATTTTCGCTCGCTTTTTGGGAGAGATTAAAGGCTCCAAATAAGAAACCATGGATGCAGGCCATCTAGGATAGTAGGGTCTTTTGTGCCACGACTTTGACCCACGCACGCACATGACTAATGATGAGGACTCCATGTTTGTCTTAGCTACAGTAGCCCACTTTGATGAGGACTCCATGTCAGTTAGGGATAGTGATGATAAGGTGGTAATCTGTTTGGACCCATATTTCTTTGAGGATTTGTTTAAACTTCTATACATTCAAGATTATGCCACAATTTCACCAAAAATAGTAGTGGAACATTGGGATAAGAAAGAGGAAGTATGCTCAAAGGTTATGATGAAATCCTATCTAGTTAAGATTTTCCAAATTACCCAAAACTATGCATCGATCAGATTTTATTCAGGAAGTCAATGATCTTATTGTGTTATTAAGTAGAGTCTCAGGTCTTCCTTCTATAAAGGAATTCCAGGAATGGATGTTTTTGTACATAGCAACTATCAAGAAGAATGATGAGTTTATCCGATGGGGGAGCATATTAGTAGCAACATTGCTATCAGTTGGGAAAAGTGTCAAGAAACAAAGACTTTTACATGACATCTTTCCTAGTATATGTGCTGCTGCTATGGGAGATTTTGTGGGTTTGAATACCAGGGGTGTTCGCAGCACCTCCCAAATATATGAGTTTTATCCCCAACTCACTCTGGATGAGGGGAGCAAGCATTTCTAAAGAGTCAATGACACTTTCTTCATTGTCATCCTCTATCATTTTGACAAAGAACTATACAATCGGAGGGTTTTCAATGAGGCTTTCCAAGAGGTGTGAGAATGGGGAGCAATCTACTTTCAGTTTCCTACATTCACCTACATTTGGATTCTAGGTTTCATAGGTGCCCAAGAAAATTGCCGAGGTGCCCCACTGATAAATGGATTCTTTTGGAATTAGTTTTGGTAGTTGTTGGATTATCATCGAATCCAAAATAAGCATTCACAAAGTGGGAATGCATTTCCCTATTTTGATTGGTAGGTATTCTTGCCCAAATATTCACAAGGCAAAAAAATGTTGATGCAGAAATGATGAGGTAACCCTATGGACCTTCCATCCATGGACTAATTTTGACTATTGGGGTAAGTTTGGGGAGACAGGTCGGTCCAGTGCTCATGTACCCCAATTAGAAGATATATGGATTCATTGGGATGAATACATCGTGTGACAAAGGGATTATGAAAGGTTAACCTTGATGAAGTTGGCAATTTGGTTTGGTTGATGTGCCAAAGGACATGCAAGACAATGATGAGGTCCTAGATTCATCATACAAGAGTGATAATATTGCCAATCAACCACTACCATGGGTTGATTGGTATGTGGAAGAATGCAACAATACTAAGGAAAGGGTGGGACCCATTCTAAAGAGGACTTTTAGTTGGTTGACCACCTTGGGAATCTCACCCAAAGGGGAAAATCAACCTACAAATATAGGGGCTACACCAGCAATAAACCAACCAACACCCACAAAAGGAAAGAGGTCGACTCAAAGGGTTCCTACAATTCCAAAGAAGATTTCATTTGTTGGTGGCTCATCTCTCTCTAAGTCTGTTGCTCCCAAGATTACATCACCTATAGTGCCAGTGATAAAAGTAGTTGAAGTCAAGTGACTCTCCTAGTGTCATCCAAGATCCATCACATCTTCTCCTTCCTCCATTATCACTTCCAATATCAGTTCTTTCCACTTCCACCATCATTTCTTCTTTCCCATCCCCTTCTATGGCCCAAGTATTCTTATCACTTCTAGTTCTATCAGCTGGGGAAAATATTGGGTCACCCATTTCCTCTTCACTTCCTTTAACACTCCCATTTTCTTCAATTACAACCCCCAACATTGCTTTGTCAATTCCTATGGTTGTCCTTACATCCACACCTTCCATCATTTCTACCTCTGCTCAAATACTAACTGGATATTTCTAGTGATCTTCTCTAACTGATGCTTCAGGTATTGGATCTGCCACTCCATCTTCATCGGCTCTAGCCATACTAGAAATGGTTGTTTAGATAGACTCCCAAGAAAAATAAAAAGGTTCCTCTGGGGGATGTTATAGATCTCAGTATATTGGAGTCCATGCCCAAAAGACAAGCCAAGAGACCAAGAACCGTATCAAGTCTGATGGTTAATCCATCTGGAGAGCGTGTGATAGAAGTGGCTACCCCGTTGAGGGGAAAACTAAAGAAACAATCACACAAGTAGATTAGATTACTGGATATCAAAGTTCTCATTGGGGAAGGCTACTCATGAAGGAGCCAAGCAAGATGTACACACTACTCTTGGGGCCCTTTTGGAGAAATATGACAAAGACAAGGCCACCAAGGATGAGCTCAAGGCAAGGTCGAACTCACTACACTGCTGCGTAAAGTAACCCAACCCACTCCATCCACTGACATCTCAACTACTATGGCTATGAAAATTTCATCTACAATCGATGATATTTCTTATCATGAGCTCGAGAAGCTAGGCCAAAAAGGGAGATCAGTGAGTGGATGGATGGAAAGAATTTGTAGAAGCTAATCCTTTGATCAAGGAATCCATTGAGATATATAATGATTTGTAGGTTACAAAAATCACCATTTCTAAGATGGAAGAATCCTTCTATGAGGATAATAATAATTTAAATTTAACTTTGGCAACATGGAGTGACATTAGAGAAGAGGATTCTGATTTGCTTCTTCAAGAAGAGGTGATTGATGATGCCTCTAAATTTTTTGAATATCAAAAGGCCATGGAATTCGGTGTCAAGTATTACAAGATCTGATTAAGAAATTGGAGGAGAAATGAGTGGAGATTATAGATGCCCTGAATGACATCTAGAGGAGTTTGACAATGCCAACTGCAAATTCTTCAATGAAAATATCGATGCTCTTCCTGAGGATCTAGATTAAGGAAAATTTCAAAGATTTGGTGAAGCGTGATGATGACATCACAAAGACTTTCAATAGTGACTCCATTGACCGACTGGTCTTATGTCAAAATTTCATAGGGAGACTAAAGAAAGTCACAAATAAACTTTGAAGGTTGCCAGCCAGGATCACAAAAGAGATCGAGACAATGAGACGTAGTGAATCACTATGCATGTGGGCCTAGAGATGAAGAAACTCAGGGTGTTATCAAGTGCTTCTTGAGTATAGACACCGAATGGTTGTATGGGAGGAAGGACAACATAAAAATTGTAGAGAAAGGAGATGTAGATGAATCAGGCCAAAGCTGAGTGGCCATGAAAGGATAGGTTCAAGCTGGAATCAATCAAAGTTATAGGGTTGACTTGGTCAAACCTTTTGCAACAAATTTGCTATTTTCATGGGAGCATGTTCCTTAATATTAATGACATTACTATTTTTAGTTAAATGTTAGTTAAAGGCCCAGTTGTAATGGCTCAGCCTAGGAACTTATAAATAGTGGAATGCTTCCATTATTTGATATACATATTTTTAGAGATTTTTGGTGAAGTTTCTCTTCAAGCTTGGAAGAGTGCTTTCAGAGATTTGTTGAAACCTTTTAATTATATTCAGAGTTATACCTTGCACTTGAAGATCTATTTTATTGTGTTGAATGATTAGTCATTGTATGCTTTGTGAATGCAATTCCTTGGCATTATTGATTAATTTACCTTTATTTTCAGATTATCTATTTCATATTGTGAAAAGAATAGTGTGATTACCTTTCATTCAGTTGTGAGAAACTATTTTCCTTTTGTTGATTAAGAGTTGCATTATTATTATCACTTAAGTGGATGCTTGACATGTGCTTGTGATTATCCTCTTGATAAATTATCTGTGTATCAAATCAAAGCTGATCTTTCTATTGTGTATGTTTAAAGTTTAACAAAGGAATGTGTGCTTCTAGTCTGTGGTATTTTGTACCCTTTCCAAGTTGCAATAGGTGAAGGTGGCCAATGATGTGAGCATCCTACCCACATTAACCCTTTCGGAAGTTGAACATCCCTTTTCTTGGTGCATCACCACTTCTAGCATAGATTTTATTTCCTTGCATTCTCTCTCCCTAATCCCATGAAATGTTAGTATAGGTCTAGTTAGCCATCTTTCTTACATCAAAAGTAGTGTTGTGTTTAGTTTAGGAAGAGGAAGTTGGCCTTCTCCGGAGGTTCACCTCAAGCACAAGTCCCACAGCTTGAGAGGTGATCCCATGTGTCCCAATCACACCGAATGTCATGATTAATTCCCAAGCCATTTGGGGGTGCAGTGATTTGGAGACAACATTTTTTGGCATGCCGGTGGGGAGAGTTGGTACTTCTCTTCTCATTCCATTGACACAAGGTACCTAGTGACTCCATCTCTCTAGATTTCAAAGTTCAAGTACATCAACTTATGTGAAGAATTCACACAAGAGCTTCTTCAAGGTGGGACAATTATAATCATACAAAATATTTCTTTGTCTCCCCAAGAAGAAGGGGAAGAAACCTTTCAGTATCATCAGCTGCCGCTTTACCTCATAGAGGGCATTCAACTCCTCCTGAAGGACATTTTTTCCCATCAAGACACAACCAGATTTTGAATGTCATGGCAGCCAATACTTGTCCTCCATTCAATGCCAGTAGTCCTTTGTTGTTAGTGCAAAGAGATGCCATACCAAACAGCTACCTTGAAAATTTTACCATTTTACACTGGGGAGACTAATGTTTCACCTCGGGAGCACATACTGGATGTAGCTAGCATCTGTGTAGTACACAGTATCATGGAAGATAAATGTGGTAGTTTGACTCCTTACTACTTCATTCAAAGGTAGAGCACTTCAATGGTTCAGAGTTTAGCTATTGGATCCGTTACCACTTGGAATGATTTAGGCATGAAGTTGTGTAAACAGTTTGAGGACAAAAGTGATAATCTCTCACTTGTAGAACAATTTCATACTATCAAGTGGTCTCCTCAAGAGTATATGAGTGATTTCAACCTCCATTTTGACAAGACTTGGAAATGGATCCCTAGAACTTGTAAGGCCATCCCTGAAAGCACATTTCTATATTACTTATGGGCATTGAATAGTGATGTCACCATCATGATTCAATCCATGGGGGACCGTTATCCCTGATGCTTACGAAGTTTCATATGAGCTGAAAATTGCTTGATTCAAGTAGGTAAAATTGCTCCTAGACCTCCCATTCTATTTTTGTAGAGCTTGTAAGCCAACAACCAATCATTTCCCTAGTTCCTAATAGCTTCTATTCTAGTAGCCATGCATGCATCCAATCCCTCAAATGATTTGGCTGAGGTAAAGTCACTATTACAAACTTTTGGGAATGAACTCGTAGCAATGAAGAGGAAAGTAGTCCCTAGTATGCTTGCCCCTTTCAACCCCAATATCAGATGAACCATCCTCCATTCCATGGAAATGGTCAGTCACAAAATCAGGCCACAAGCCAAGCTACGAATGTAAAACCTTTGAATTTTGAACCCTTCTATGCCAATTCTTCCCAAGCTATAGTCGGTCCAGAACAACCTCATCCAAGACTATGAATGGTGCTACCCTTGTTCTCAAGCCCCATAATCAGAATCTCTACCCAAATGGAGTTTTGAGTCAAGCCCTCATGGTTCAAAGCATAACCACTCCACCTGAATCATCTATTGGACCATCCACTTCAGAAAGCCAAGACCAAGCTCCTGATGAAACCACATTACTAAATTGGCAAGAAGAGGAATTTTGTGGTGTGAATACTGACTCCTCCACCATAGCATCTAACACATGTTCCAAGAAAAGGGAAATAGACCCAATCTTCCAATACTGATCAGGCATCCACTTCTCAAGCCCCAACATAGGTACCAGATGATAAAGGCATGAGAAAGAAATCATCAAAAGTATCCGTGGATCAGACTACAAAGAAAGATGGGATGTCGAGTATCATGGTACCCAATAAGCATTATCCAAAGGAAGACCCCAATGCCCCAAAAGGCATTAGCAAAGTGGGAGTGATTCCATTCAAGCATCGTGGAACAAATGAAGAAGACCAATTTGAGCATCACAATGTGGGATGCACTTTCGATTCCTTCTCAAAGGAACTTTCTACGAGAGGCTTTGAATAACTTTGGCACTACTAATGATCAGTCAGGTCAAGAAGTAGTAGTGGCAACCAGCTTATGCCAACCCGAGACAAAAATACATGCTAAGACCAACAAGCCTCCACCATTTTATATCTCGCTGATTATTGGTGACCATTTGGTGCACAATTGTATGATCGATTCTGGAGCTAGTAGTTCCGTGATGCCTAAGCAGGTCGTGGATGTACTACAAATTCCATATGCTCCAATTTTGAGAGGGGTTGTTTAGCTAGATGGTACTGTAGTCCAAACTATGGGGGTCATTAAGGGGCTTCAGCTTACTATCCACACATGTCCTAGTTTGACTTTCACACAGGATATATCTATCATTGATCTCCCTCCCCTCTTCGCCATCTGCTTATCACGAGATTTCACCACAAAATGGGAGGTTATTTGTCATCAGACTGGTCACATATGATCCTGAGGACCCGATATGGGACTAAGGTAACTATAAGGGTAGAACCAATCTGTCACAATCACGTGGAACCATACACATCCAAACCCATAAATGGTAATTATGCCATTTGTGATCATGAAGATGAGGATACAAATCATGAGCCAACTACTCTTGTCAAAGAGGTTCTCAGATATGATTCTCGATGAAGTGAGCATAAACCATCAATATGACCCCTATGCTGATTTATTGGCAAATGAAGAATCTGGTTTGTTGTTCTTGGAGGAGACTGGATTAGGTACATTATTGCATTCATGAAGAAGATGCCATCATACCTTAGCTAGTTAAGGCATCAAGTGATACAAATGGACTGTGTAGAGATGTTCTTTGATGGATCATGAAGTAAAAATGGATCTGGTGTAGGGGTTATGTTAGTATCTCTAGAAGGAAACAAATATTTCTCTTCCTTTTGGTTGCAGTTCAGTTGCACTAATAATGTCGTTGAATATGAAGCTCTTATACAAGGAATTCAGTTGGCCCAACGAAGAGGAATCCACACCTTGACTATCTTTGGTGATAGCGAATTGGTTGTGCACCAAGTTACAACCCGTAGTGCATCAAAAATGATTTACTGTGGTCATACAAAAATCATGGGTCTAGGATCTGATAGAAGATTTTGAAGCTTTCAAAATTCATGCAATCCCTAGAAACAAAATCAAGATGTTGACAGGATGGCTACCATTGGTTCTCAATACGATGACGTACCAACAAACATCATGAAAGAAGGGAAGCAGATGGTCAAAATGGTGGTTCATCTGTGGTACTAGATAATGTGAGTAGTTGGCAGGTGTTTGATAGTGATCAATAGATTGTTCTCTTCCTACAACAAGAAGTATAATTCACTGCCAAACACCAGGATAAACTCCAAAACTCTTATGGTGATTAGATTATATAGCTGAAAGGAAACAAGCTGCCAAAAGGCCTGGTTACATTGGAATCCATTTTTAATCCAGATGATCAAGCCAAACAGAGCACCAATATGGTGGTCAAAGAGGAAGATTTTGAAGAGGTTGAGGTGGCAAGTGAGAAGGTCCTGAAAATTGGTAAGGTATGCACTACTCAGGAGAAAGAGGCTTTTTCGATTATGTCAAGAATACCATGATATTTTTGCATGGAGTTACAAGGACTTGCGTGGTTTCGATCCTGGCTTGGCTCAACATACTATTGAACTAGATCCAAACTCCAAACCAGTTCATCAAAAGCAGAGGCCAATTAATCCCAAAATCAAACCACTGATGTGGAAAGAGCTAACCAAGCTTATCGAGGCCTGTATAATTTTTCCTATCAAGCATTCTTCGTGGGTAGCTAATTTGGTACCCGTAAGGAAAAAGAATGGTGAAATTGGTTGTGCATGGATTTTAGGGACCTGAACCATGCCTCTTTGAAAGACCACTACCCTCTCCCCTCAATGGAACAAATCCTCCAAATAGTGGCAAGGGGCTCAAATATTTTCCTTTCTCGATGGATATTCAGGATACAATCAGATTCTGGTCCAAGAATCTGATCAATTCAAGATGGCTTTCACCACCAAATGGGGCACGTATGCTTACAACAAGATGCCTTTTGGATTATCTAATGTAGGGGCCACCTTTCAGAGAGCCATGGATATGGCATTTAAGGACTCATCAATGATATGATCTTGGTTTACCTTGATGATATCACTATCTACTCCAAACATGCTGAGGATCATATCACCCATCTAAGGAAAGTTTTTCGAAGGTGTAGGGAATTTGGCATCTCACTGAATCAAAAAGTGCATTTTCATGGTGCAGGAAGGAAATTTGTTGGGACATATTGTTTCAGCAGCAGGTTTGTCTATCGACCCAACTAGGATTCAGTCAATTATGTCCTTATCCCTCCCAAGTCATAAAAAGGGTCTCAGATTTTTTTAGGAACTATAAATTTTGTGTGGAGATTTATTCCTCAGTTTGCAATGTTGGAAAAACCACTGATGCCATGCTTAAAAATAATATTCCATTTTCATGGATGAAGGAGGGAAGAGAAAGTTTTGAAGCCATCAAGACAGCTATCTCCCAAGCTCCTACACTGGTGAATCCTCATTTTGATAGGATTTTATTCTCTATGCTTTCGCAGTCAGAAAGTATTTCAGGAATTCTCACTCAAGCAAAATGATGACCTGATGGAGCAACCCATTGCCTTTTTCAGTTAGTCTCTTAAGGAATGAACTCAAATATTCCTTCATCAAAAAATAGGTCTTTGTAGTCATTCGAGCCCTAAAGAAGTTTAGGCATCTGTTGTCTAACAACAAAATCCATTTAATGGTTTCTCATCCTGGCATCAAAGAATTTTTGTTGAATAAGGAGATGAATGAGAAAATGAGCTAGGTGGATTATGAAAGTAATGGAGTATGATGTACACATCAAGGTCACTAAGCTTGTTAGGGGAAAAGGGTTATGTCAACTGCTGGCCATGGACATGGAGACCAAAGATACGGAAGAAGTCATGCTTCTACATGATGATGAAGGAAATGATTAGATTGATTGGTCAACTAAGATGAAGAATTTTCTTCTCTCGGGGATATATCCTCCAAACATGAATAAAGTCCAGAGATGAACTTTTCCATCTGCAATCTATTCCATATGTCATGATAGATAATGTTCTCTTCGAAAGGATCTAAATGGTGTTCTTCTACGCTGCATGTCAGGCCAGAACAGGTGAACAAGGTATTAGAGGAATTCCACAATGGCCTGTCTGGAGGACATTTTCTCTACATGAAAAACCACCAAGATCATGCGAGTCGGTTATTACTAGCCAGACTTGTTCAAAGACTCTCATATCTGGGTGAGGAAATGTAAAGAGTGTGCTCTTTTTGTAGGAAAAAAGAGGCTGAGCAGCTCTCCCATTACGCCCCGTTTAGGTGGATCAACCCTTCGTTCAGTGGGGTTTAGATTTCATCAGATGATTAATCCTCCATCTAGTGAGGGGCATAAATGGGTCCTTACTGCCATGGATTATTTCACTCGCTAGACAGAGGTAGTCACCTAAAAGAAAGTAATGAAAAGGTTGTTCTAGATTTTCTAGAAAGTTTGATGACAAGGTTTGGTGTTCCTTTTACTGTTATCTCAAACAATGCTATGTCTTTCCTCGGGATGAAGATAAGTGAATGGGCCATCAAGAATGGAGTTTACCTCAAGACTTCATCTAATTATTACCCACAGGGAAATGGGTTGGCCAAATCTAGCAACAAGAATCTTATAAGAATCATTAAGTGCACTATGGAGGCCAATAGAAGAACCTAGCATACACAACTCAAGACCGCCCTATGGGCGATCGAATAACACCTAAAAAGGCCATCAATGGTTTCTCCTTTCATGCTCATATATGGAAGGGAAGAAAAACTTCCACTTTCCTTGGAAATGCCTTCCTAGATTTGGCTTATCGGCTTGAAGTTATGGAAGATGAGGCCTTAACAGTGAGGTTTTTTGAACTCATGGAGCTAGAGGAGATTCAAAACACTGCCATGAATATGTTGACAGAGCATCAAGCTCAAGTTAAGAAATCCTTTGATAGGAAATCCTCTGATAGGTTGTTCAAGGAAGGGGATTTGGTTCTAAAATGGGATGAAGATCATGCCAAACCAGAAAGCATGCCAAGTTTGATGCTCTCTGGAGTGGGCCCTATGTTATTACAAGCTGCAAAGAGGTGAATTCATTTTTCCTATCTAGACTCAATGGAGAAGAATTTCCCATTCATGTGAATGGGATACACCTCAAAGCTTGCTTTTGAGGAGGTTCCCCTATACATTTTTTGTTTTTCCTCCAAGTGCTCTGCACATTGTTTTTTTTTTTTTTTTTTTTTGCTTGTGTTTTCTGTTTTGGTTTTGGTTTTTTTAGACTCCTTTGCCCAATGTTTTTCTTAAGGCTACTGGTCTAAAAGCTTAGCAGGAAAGCTTTCCCTAGAGATCACCAAAAATGTTAACCATTTAACCTACCCAGAAGAAGGCTATATGTTAGACCAATGTTTTTTAAAGAAATCCTCGCACAGTGAATTTTTGCTAAGGCCGAGAATCTAAAAAATTTTCAATTTTCAGACTTTGGATTTTTTTTCTCTTTCAGAGTTTTTAAGCTCTGGATTTGGAATTTCATTTGAAATTTTCCAAGTCTAAAACTCAAAGTCCAAATTTTTAGACTTTCAGGTTTTTAGGTTTCGAGACTTTTTGGCTCTTTTTGTTTAAATCCCTCTCGGACTTCAAAGTCTGAAATTTCAAAACCTAATTTTTTGGGTTTTGGGTTTTGGGTTTTTGAGTTCTCGAGTCATTTTTAGGATTTTCACTTGAAGTTTTCCAAAGTCAAATTTCAAAAGTCCAAATTTTTGGACTTTTGGGTTTTTGGGTTTTGGACTTTTCAATCGCCAATTTATTTTTGCTTCCCATTTTCCAAAGTCCAAAATCCCAAATTTTTGGAATTTTGGGCTTTCGGGTTTCAGACCTTTAGAGATTTATGTGTGTAATTAATTTTCACCTACCTCCATATGGATCATATTTTTACCATTAATATCGGGATTTCTATTTAAACTTAGATTTTTACTTGTCATTTTTACCTGACACTTTCACTCTGACATTCCATTCTTGTACTTTGTGACGTCTTTTTCAAGGTATTTTTTTTTTGTTTATTTTTCTTTGGTTTTAGGTTTTTTCCTCCATTTCCTCCTCATTTGGGTTTTTCTTTTGGTTTCCCTCTGTGTTTTTATGATGTCATTCTTTTGGTTCACCATGTTTCATTTTTTGTTTCCTCAGGTTTTCAAAGTTGTTCAAAGGATATTTTTAGGCCTCTCGTACTTCTTTTCATTTCTCATTTCCAAGCTTGGTGATTTAACATTTTTTTGCAAATTCCTCCAGAAATATTTGGAAAGACTCATTCAGAGAATTCATTCTTTAGAGAATTCCTTTGGGAAGATCACAAAGTGGGAAATTCATTGGAGAACTCCTTTCGGATGAAAATATTTGGAGATTTCTTTTGGGATTTTTTGAACTTTTCATTTTTGAGATTTTGGAACTTTTTTAGATTTTAGAATTTTAGAGATTTTTTTTTTGTTTTTGAGGATTTTTGTTGCTTTTTGGGATTTTGGAACCTCCGGCTTTGGGAAACTCTTTCAAAAAATTATTTTCAAAAAATTCATTTAGGAGATTTCTTTTAGAGTTTGATTTTAGAAATTTTAGTTTGGGAAACTCTTTTGGGGATTTTGATTTGGTGATTCCTTTCGAAATTTTTTTGAGATTTTGGAATTTTAGAGATTTTTTTTTTTTAGTTTTCAAAATTTCTATGACATTCAGCTCCCAAAACATAGGTTTTGATGTCTTCCTCCACTTCAAAGGGAAAAGAGAAGATGAAGTACACATTTCTTGGGGTTCTCCCCAATCCTACCTATCCTCCGACTTAGGAAATATTGGGGACACTGATCTAGGAAAATTGATCTTCCCGATTTTATGGGAGAGATTAAAGGCCCCAAATAAGAAACCATGGATGTAGGCCATCTATGATAAAGTGGTCTTTCCCTTGCCGCTAGTTTTCCCACATCTATGCATTGCCTAGAATTTTTTTTAGCTGCAACAGATCCCACTTCGATGAGGACTCCATGTTAGTTAGGGATAGTGATGATAAGGTGGTAATCCGTTTGGACCCATATTTCTTTGAGGATTTGTTTAAACTTCCAGACGTTCAAGATTATGCCACAATTTCACCAGAAATAGTAGTGGAACATTGGGATAAGAAAGAGGAAGTATGCTCAAAGGTTATGATGAAATCCTATCTGGTTAAGAATTTCACCAAATTACCCAAAACTATGCATCGATCGGATTTTATTCAGGAAGTCAATGATCTTATTGTGCTTATTAAGAAGAGTCTTAGGTCTTCCTTCTGTAAAGGAATTCCAAGAATGGATGTTTTTGTACATAGAAACTATCAAGAAGAATGATGAGTTTATCCGATGGGGGAGCATATTAGTAGAAACATTTTCACTATCAGTTGGGAAAAGTGTCGAAAAAAGACTTTCTACATGACATCTTTCTTGGTATATGTGGTTGCTGCTATGGGAGATTTTATGGGTTTGAATACCAGGGGTGTTCGCAGCACCTCCCAAATATATGAGTTTTATCCCCAACTCACTCTGGATGAGGGGAGCAAGCATTTTCGAAGAGTCAATGATGATTTCTTCACTATCATCCTCTATCATTTTGACAAAGAACTATACAATCGAGGGTTTTCGATGAGGCTTTCCAAGAGGTGTGAGAATGGGGAGAAATCTACTTTTAGTTTCCTACATTCACCTACATTTGGATTCTGGGTTTCATAGGTGCCCCAAGCAAATTACCGAGGTGCCCCACTGACAAATGGATTCTTTTGGAATTAGTTCGGCATAGTTTTTGGATTATCATCGAATCCAAAATAAGTGTCACAAAGTGGGAATGCATTTCCTATTTCGATTGGTAGGTATTCTTGCCCAAATATTCACAAGGAAAAAAATGTTGATGCAGAAATGGCTGAGGTAACCCTGTGGACCTTCATCCATGAGACTAATTTTGATTATTGGGGTAAGTTTGGGGAGACAGGTTAGTCCAGTGCTCATGTACCCCAATTAGAAGATATATGGATTCATTGCGGGATGAATACATCATGTGACAAAGGGATTATGAAAGGTTAACCCTTGATGAAGTTTGGAAATTTGGTTTGGTTGATGTGCCAAAGGACATGCAAGACAATGATGAGGTCCTAGATTCATCATACAAGAGTGATAATATTTCCAATCAACCACTGCCATGGGTTGATTGGTATGTGGAAGAATGCAACAATACTAAGGAAAGGGTGGGACCCATTCTAAAGAGGACTTTTAGTTGGTTGACCACCTTGGGAATCTCACCCAAAGGGGAAAATCAACCTACAAATATAGGGGCTACACCAAGCAATAAACCAACCAACACCCACAAAAGGAAAGAGGTCGACTCAAAGGGTTCCTACAATTCCAAAGAAGATTTCATTTTTGGTTGGTGGCTCATCTCTCTCTAGGTCTATGCTACTCCCAAGATTACATCACCTGTAGTGCCAGTGATAGAAGTAGTTGAAGTCAAGTGACTCTCCTAGTGTCATCCAGGATCCATCACATCTTCTCCTTCCTCCATTATCACTTCCAATATCAGTTCTTTCCACTTCCACCATCATTTCTTCTTTCCCATCCCCTTCTATGGCCCAAGTATTCTCATCACTTCTAGTTCTATCAGTTGGGAAAATATTGGGTCACCCATTTCCTCTTCACTTCCTTTAACACTCCCATTTTCTTCAATTACAACCCCCAACATTGCTTTTTCAATTCCTATGGCTGTCCTTACATCCACACCTTCCATCATTGCTACCTCTACTCAAATATCAGTTGATATTTCTAGTGATCTTTCTCTAACTGATGCTTTAGGTATTGGATCTACCACTCCATCTTCATCTGGCTCTAGCCATACCAGAATGGTTGTTTAGACAGACTCCCAAGAAAAAGAAAAAGGTTCCTCTAGGAGATGTTATAGATCTCAGTATATTGGAGTCCATGCCCAAAAGATAGGCCAAGAGACCAAGAACCATATCAAGTCTGATGGTTAAT
The DNA here is from genome assembly GCA_018340775.1 of Taxus wallichiana var. yunnanensis. NCBI lineage: Eukaryota > Viridiplantae > Streptophyta > Pinopsida > Cupressales > Taxaceae > Taxus > Taxus wallichiana. The sequence continues at coordinate 622,310,174 of CM031241.1, read as the reverse complement.
CCATCTGGAGAGCGTGTGATAGAAGTGGCTACCCCCGTTGAGGGGAAAACTAAAGAAACAATCACACAATAGAGATTACCAGATATCAAAGTTCTCATTGGGGAAGGCTACTCATGAAGGATCCAAGCAAGATGTACACACTGCTCTTGGGGCCCTTTTGGAGAAATATGACAAAGACAAGGCCACCAAGGATGAGCTCAAGGCCAAGGTCGCAGCTCACTACACTGCTACGTAAAGTAACCCAACCCACTCCATCCACTGACATCTCAACTACTACGGCTATGAAAATTTCATCTACAATCGATGATATTTCTTATCATGAGCTGAGAAGCTAGGCCAAAAAGGGAGATCAAGTGAGTGGATGGATGGAAAAATCTGTAGAAGCTAATCCTTTGATCAAGGAAGTCGTTGAGATATATAATGATTTGCAGGTTGCAAAAATCACCATTTCTAAGATGGATGAATCCTTCTCGAGGATAATAATAATTTAAATTTAACTTTGGCAACATGGAGTGACATTAGAGAGAGGATTCTGACTTGCTTCTTCAGGAAGAGGTGATTGATGATGCCTCTAAATTGTTTGAATATCAAAAGGCCATGGAATTCTGGTGTCAAGTATTACAAGATCTGATTAAGAAATTGGAGGAGAAATGAGTGGAGATTATAGATGCCCTGAATGACATCTCAGAGGAGTTTGAAATGCCAACTGCAAATTCTTCAATGAAAATATTGATGCTCTTCCTGAGGATCTAGATTAAGGAAAATTTCAAAGATTTGGTGAAGCGTGTGATGATGACATCATGAAGACTTTCAATAGTGACTCCATTGACCGAATTGGTCTTATGTCAAAATTTCATAGGGAGACTAAAGAAAGTCACAAATAAACTTTGAAGGTTTCCAACCAAGATCACAAAAGAGATCGAGACAACAGACGTAGTGAATCACTATGCATGTGGGCTGGAGATGAAGAAACTCAGGGTGTTATCAAGCGCTTCTTGAGTACAGACACCGAATGGCTGTATGGGAGGAAGGAAAATAGAAACTTGTAGAGAAAGGAGATGCAGATGAATCAAGCCAAAGCTGAGTGGCCATGAAAGGATAGGTTCAAGCTCTGGAATCAGTCAAAGTTGTAGGGTTGACTTGGTCAACCTTTTGCAACAAATTTCTATTTTCATGGGAGCTTGTTCCCTTATATTAATGACATTACTATTTTTAGTTAAATGTTAGTTAAAGGCCCAACTGTAATGGCTCAGCCTAGGAACTTATAAATAGTGGAATGCTTCCATTATTTGATATACATATTTTTAGAGATTTTTGGTGAAGTTTCTCTTCAAGCTTGGAAGAGTGCTTTCAGAGATTTGTTGAAACCTTTTAATTATATTCAGAAGTTATACCTTGCACTTGAAGATCTATTTTATTGTGTTGAATGATTAGTCATTGTATGCTTTGTGAATGTGATTCCTTGGCATTATTGATTAATTTACCTTTATTTCAGATTATCTATTTCATATTGTGAAAAGAATAGTGTGATTATCTTTCATCAGTTGTGAGAAACTATTTTCCTTCTGTTGATTAAGAGTTGCATTATTATTATCACTTAAGTGGATGCTTGACATGTGCTTGTGATTATCCTCTTGATAAATTATTTGTGTATCAAATCAAAGTTGATCTTTCTATTGTGTATGTTTAAAGTTTAACGAAGGAACGTGTGCTTCTAGTCTGTGGTATTTTGTACCCTTTCCAAGTTGTAATAGGTGAAGGTGGCCAATGATGCGAGCATCCTACCCACATTAACCCTTCCGGAAGTTGAACATCCCTTTTCTTGGTGCATCACCACTTCTAGCATAGATTTTATTTCCTTGCATTCTCTCTCCCTAATCCCATGAAATGTTAGTATAGGTCTAGTTAGCCATCTTTCTTACATCAGAAGTAGTGTTGTGTTTACACACTATCAAATTCCCATCCTTCTCCACTTCTTCATCATTAAGTGCTTCCCATTTCTTTTTCTATAAAAGCTATTACGCATATGTTACTTCTTCTTCAAAGCACATTTCCAGATTCGCATAGTAATTCCTAAATAATTTCCTCAACCTTTGCACTATCTCCCATAGTCAAGTGCTTCATAACCTATAACACCTCATTCACCTCTTTTTAGTGGAAAATTAGTCAAAGCTCGAATCATACTTCTTTCCAATTTCCAGTCTCTTTATTCAACTCTGCATAGACATACCATACACACGTGTAACCTCGCAAGGTATAGTAGAGATTGTACACCCACAACAAAGGTGGTAAATCTTCCTACCCCTCTTTCCAAAGTTTCTCACACTGTTGAATGTGGTGCTGAACATGATCCTTACCATAAAATTCACATATCCGAGTAGGCGCATTGATCTTGAGAAATATAGCAAAGAAGGTGATTCTTACTTCTCACCATTCCAAAATATTATCCCTATGAACCACCCACCAATGCATTATTGTCCCACACAGAGTATAGACTAATATATTACTTCTTTCCACTTGAAATATCCATTAAAATTCCATAGCACGTAATAATACTTCAATATTTCCTTTGCTAGTGTACCTTGGTACTGGTTGTTGCAAGTTCCTAACACAAAGTGGTGCGCTTTACGCGCATAACTATACTCCTCACTTCTCACCCAACCATTTCATAAGTGTCATGTGCCCAGTTGTCACATGCAACACTTGTAGTATCGCTCATGGATTATGCATCATCCCATTAGAGAAATCATTCCTTTGATGGCTCAAACACTTCAGTTTTCTAATGGTGCACACATAAAAATTTTCAAATCCTCTTCACTTAAGGGCTCTACATAAGGTGCAACTTTTCCATCTGCCAAAGGAATAATGATGCACTCCTCCTTGTTCTCAAAACTTATATATCCCTTGTTGAAGTGTAGATCAACGTTGTTTGCATAACACCAAGGGCACCCAAGTAGTGTCAGAAACTATCTACTTCTGCAAGTGCTAAGACCTCAAAGTCCCCAATAAACTTGGCCCCTTGTATAGTAATCATAACATATTTTAAAACCCCAATAGGCATGGCTTTAGTCATATTTTCCATAAACAACACATTTGAAGATGGTTTTAATGGTGGCCTTCCCATCTGAATCCATGTGTCTAAAGTGATTACATTCACTTCTACACCTGTGTCAATCAGAATGTTACTCAAAAGCCAACCATCAATAACAACATTCAGAGTGATCTCTTTATCATAATCCAAACTATGAGGAGGAAGGTTAGCATGCAAAATTTGTCTTTCACGCTCTATTCCAAGCACATGGGGTGTTTCCTTTAACCACTCCCCCAACAAAGGAATGATGTTCTCATGTCACAACATCTTGAAAACTTCCTTTAAATCATCAACATTTGTCTGATGGAGCTCAATGGATTTCTTTTTCTCTAACTTCCATGACTATTCCTTCAAACATTGTATCTCACCCTGCAGATTCCTAATCACCTGCATGGTTTCTTAATAAACCTCCTTCTGATGCATAGGGTCTGGATACTTTACATGTAAGACCTCCTCCTTTATGATGATAGGCTTCGATTTGGAAATTACCTACCGCATGTATCCTCGGCGTGTGTAGTGATCTCCACAGGTACCAACTTAGGATTAGGTGCTAACTTCGGAAGCCACTAGTCTTCCACAACATGTTGTACTCTAACTATTCCTGTGCCCTTATCTTTCTTATGCTTCTTACTCAAGTGTTCATACAAGTTTGGGAATTCCTCATAGTTATGGTTCTTTCCGCAAAAATAACAAATAATGTTCTAAGGGCATTCACGCATGTAATGATCAAGGGATCCACATGTATAACATGTTCCATGAGGAAAATCACTTCTTCCACCACCACGACATCGGCCTCTATATCCTCCACAGTATCCTTGACCTCTACCATGACCTCCATTAGAGCGCCCTTCATTATGATCATGATCATGATGCTCACCTTTTCCTTTGAATTATTTGAAACACGGTATAACATACACCAAAGATTAATGACATCATGAATCTAATCAATTAGCCTATAATTCTCAAAGTATTGTGAGTGGTAGACTGTAAATATTTTAGTATAAAGACATGTTTTTTCTTATCGTGGTGTTACAACAAGTGACACCTACTTAAATCATGATCCAAGTGACAAATCTCATAGTCTAGCAATATGGTGTGCCCCGATTTATGAGGAAAAATATCCTTAGTATGTCCTTCTACTTCATAGTTTGTGCACCAAATTCCACTGCGCGTCTCATGCGTTGAGTTAGTTGAAAATTTCTCTAACTGTTTAGCCATAGCTACAATTTGGGCCTCTAAAAATGGGCTCACTCATGTGTCTACACTTCCCAATGCCTCGGCGTGCGAGCTACTTCAAGTGCCTCTTATGAATCTAAATAAGTTTTGTGTGAGACTGCCTTCTGAAAGGCATGATCATTCCTCCAAAAAACCATTGAGCATACTAACTTGGGTCAATGTCATAAGATAAATTTGACAAAAGGGTTTTGAAACATGCATCATACTCCCAAACACTCTCTCATCATACCTGCTTGATCTCCTTCAAAGTGTGCTAATGCTCTTCTTCTCAAATTTAGGAATATAGAACTCTTTCAAGAAATCATCCCACAGCATAGTATAATCTACACAAGTCTGGTTTAGATCAAATTTCTTGTACCAACTATGTGCACACCCTTGCAATGTAGTTACAAACTAACTTGCCTTACGCTCTAGAGCTATAATCCCCTTCACACACCATAGTATCTCACACATATGCACATGCTTAGCTACATCTTTCTATCCCTTTGTATTCTGGAATACAAAGAGACATTTCTATATAAATATTTTGGGGTTGGTGTGGACCATTTCCACCAGATCCAGAATCGTAGTTTCTTCTATGTTTCCTCCACCCCCAAAACCACTAGATCCACTAGATCCCGAGCCACCCAATCCTCTTGATCCTCCTCCCGTAGTAGGTATTGGACCAGAGGATGCACTACTTTTTCCTAACAGTTTGGTAAACTAAACTCCTATAGTCTGCGAAGTTGTACTACTTCCAAATGTGATGCCAACATTCTACACACCTAAGTTCTATGATGATGACGCGCGAAAACATACCTCTAATTGGACCTCTCGAATAACATAGATGACGATTGTGCCACCATATATGAATAAGCTACCGATTAACTCCTAAAATTGATCAGTAAATCAACTCTATTTGCCACTACTCTACTATCCACACTAGCTTGCTTATTTATATCTGTTGTAGAAACTAGAAAACCAATCACAAGGGCTAGGTTACAGGGGGATTAAATTCATGCCTGCGGCCCATGTAGCTTCCACGGTGTGCTCTCATCGAAAACAAAGAGGGTTCTCTACCATGTTTTCCCAAATGGGGAGGTTCGGATGCCTCGGCTCCATGTCCTCTGTGTGAGCTCTAAATCCTTCACAAGCCATCTCCCTCCATAAATCCATTCATTACAAAATTCACATTGATTCTCTAATTCCCTCTCGCGTGCCTCATTAAACTTAAGCCTCCTTTCTTCTCTATGTATTTCGTCATGAGGTCCGCCATCTTTCACCACACATGTTCGCCTCACACGTGGTGGGGTTTAGCTAGCCATAGGTTTCTCTTCCAAAGCTAGGGTCACAATTAATATCTTAATTGCTAAAGGAATATCATGCAAATAAGATCCTCTAGGATCTCGTAAGAACTGGAACTCAAAGCAAACTCAGAAAAGAATAAGTAGAAACTATGCACTCCAAAATATAGCTATTCAAAACACCACAAAACCAATTATCCACAATGGGAGTCCACGTCAGATCTACATCATATAAGGTCGGAATTCTTCATGTGTTAAAACAAGTGTGTGTAACCTCTAATTTCTCTTTGATGTGTACACAACCAACCACTTGTATAACTATATAGGAAATATGGTGAAGAATATTTCATACAAATCATAATACATATTATGTTTAACCCACTCACATGCATTAAATTCAGGTCCAATGTTAAATTGGAGAGCATACTCTTCTTCCAAATCATCTAACCACTCTTTAATACTAGACAAGGTCAACTGATATGTCTGCATCATGCAACGTCCTACCAAACAAATGAAAAATAGGTCCTGACAATGGAACCAAAATGTAGTCTAGAATTTACCCACAAAATTCCAAGGCGCACTGGCACATCACTCAGCCTGAACTAAGCACTCACCCAACGCACACAAGGGTACCAATTTCCTCTTTTATGTCATCTTGTCCAAGGAGCTAACATGATTAAACAAATATTCCAAATCCATAACAATTAACCAAGTATATTATATAACATAAACCAGATCTAGATCTTTAACCATTAAGCATGAATACTCAAACAAGAACCAAGATTAACTTTACCATACAAGATCCATTCACGATGTGTCTACAATCAATATCCAGCCACAAAGATCCATTATATTAATTGATGTAAAACACAGAAGATTCATACATACATAGCATAATCACCATAGTCATGTGCACCCATAAACTCACAAAGATAACTCTAACAAAACATAGATCTGTCTAAACTGTGCAAATCAATACATATTTATAGGGGTGGGGACTTTCCCTTCATCTCCCATGCACCTTTTAGAAATAGACTACATGTTAATAATAGTCATGTGCCTTAACATAATAAATACAAGAGCGTGAAAGCTCGCTAATAATAGATTATCTAATAATATAACAACAATATAATATTATTAGCTCCAAAACTTTGTATGGTGCTTGATCTTCTACTCATCCAAAATATCCTTTTGTTCTCCTTAAGTCTTCTACAAAATGTGCACTGCACTCCATGTCTATAATTAGCCTCAATCTGTAAAACGGCTAAGTCTTGATCTCAAACCTTCCTGGGCGTGCCCTATTCCACTATAGTTTTGCATGCGTTTATGCGCCCTATGCCCATGAACCCAATACTTCCACGCCTTCATTCTTAGGTTGTATTCCATCAGCCCAACATTTTGTATAGACATAATCCCAAATCCCTATTTATCTAAAATGGTTTGAATCACTTTGATGTACTTTGTTGGCCTTTTTATATCGGAACAATTATCCATAATAAAACTTTTACCCTTAACATCATTTAGTTATTCATGAGAATTATGTGATTTTTTTCTTTTGTAATCTTAAATTAATTATAGGGATCCAAGGGCAAATGTACACATATCATCTCTATATTATATTATTCCTTTGGGTGTGAAAATAAGCTTAGATGGGTGATTGTTATTATCACTATGATCCTTCCTACTTTATCTAAATTTAAAATAATGAAGTGTATCCATTAGTATAACTCATCATAGTTCTAATACATTGGGTCGATCTTATTCAAATGAGGTACAATGACATCTTGAGGTTAAATAATTTTACAAAATCTAAGTAGTAAACCATCAATGTGGCATGTATATGTAACTCCCTCGTGAATTCATTTCAAGCATTTGTGAAATATAGTTGTGACATCTCCCATACCTTGTATCCAAGGTATTCTAACTAGGATGTTATAGCTTGATTCATTGGATATAAATTTATATTCAATAGCTACCATATTAGGACCGAGTAATATGTCTAATGTAATTTTTGTAAGTGTTATTCTAGGTTGGTTGTCAAAACTTTTGATGATCGTATCAAATTATCACTTGAAGTGTGTATACCAATACCTAACTATACAAGCAATGAGTCACTATAAATATTTAATATTCATTCATTATCTACTAACCTTATTTATCCCTTTGATACTAACTTGAATATGCAAGGGACAATGTTCATCAGCTATGTTTCATCGAGGCACTTCATCATTTTCAAAGGTAATAGATTTTTCACAATCTATAATTGATCTAATAATAGATGCAAAGTGAGAATGTTTGGTTTTACTTGTTAAAGTGGTATCTTGCAATGATTTGTAAATAATATCATTGTACACATTGAATTTAGAAAGTAACTTGAGAATAGAAGTCTCGACATGAAATTTTTGCAATCAATTTATGATATCGAGCTTTTTGCAGCTTGTGGTCGAAGATAATGATGTTATTTAACCCAAAATAAATAAATGAGTGTTAGGATGATGTTTTTACATATATATTTGGATTAGGGTTAGGAACATGAGATATATTCAGATTGATTAATTAAATATCAATGTTCATATTAGAATCTACCTATTAAGAAACGTGGAAGATAAATTAATAGAAATAAGTGTTGATTAAAAAAGGTACAAGAAGGGAGATATACTTAGCCGATTGGATGTGAAGAATATAATTTGGTAGTGATATAAGGTAAAAAGGTTGTTACTTATCTACATTTTGTTTTTCTTTGGATTTGGGAGCAAAATGAACTAAGACAACAACATCATATTTTTATGGAATCATTTGGTGGTTTTGTATAGAAAGTTATTAGTGTTTTGTAACTTCATGTGCATGTTCTAACATCTAAAATATGATTCATTTTGAAACCCTAATTCTTGCAAATGTGTAAAACCCTTTGTATGACCCAAAATAACTTTAAACCCTAACCATGAGTAAGATACCCTACAAAAAGGTTAGTGGTTGGGCTGAAGTGAAATCCATAAACCATTTTCATTGATAATACTATGAAGAGGCCTCAAACCACAAGTAGTTCACCACCTAGCATGTGATATCATAATGAATGCAGCTAGTTTTGGCTAATAGCCAGCTTGATAATGTAGGAAATGAATTAGATTTTTGGTCTATATCTTTGGAAGTGTGACTCTAAAATGTATTTGAGTTTGAATCAGACCTCAAAAGGTAATTCTCCTAGAGTGTGTTGTTGCTTTAGGGGAATCGGGAGAGATTAGATCTCTTTCGAATGATATTTTACTATAGTACTCTTGAATTTCTAGTTGAGTAAATGATTTTATTTGACGTGTTTATATAGGGGTTCATAGGTATAATTTTGCATTAAGGCCAACCCATGAGGAAAGTATCAACCCATAAAAATATATAAAATTAAGAAAATGACCATTGGGTGGTTGGGGAAGAAACCAACAGTTTTAGACCAAACCCTTGGATGGTTTGGTCCTGTTTAGCGATCCCAAATGGGTAGGGAGTGAGTTATAAAATTATAGTTCTAACAATGGGAGGTGATATACTATTGTGGACTAATGCAAGTAATTTTATGAGTGACTAAGTTATGTGATTGAAGAGATAAAGTCATACAATACAACTAAGGATAGGAAATTAAGCTCAGAATGTACACACAAGTCATGATTTATGGATTAAGCCAATACTAACACTATTAAGTGATACATTACCGAATTTAAATGTCTACATATTCCCCCTTTAAGCTAGGAAATGAAATTTTTTTTCTTAAAGGAAAACACACATGAGTGTATCAACACAATTTGTATTTTCTTAGTGTAATTGATTCACTCAAGTGTTAACACAAACTCTATATTGAAAACTATAACATAGAATGTAGTCAATGTCCATAAAAATAATTGAACTTTAAATCAAATTTTAAAATGTAATTGAAACTTGAAAATTGAAATTGTAACTTAGAAAATTTGAAAATGAACAAAGCAAGGAAGGAGTACACCTATTTTTCTTACTAAAGGAGAATCTCCTTGATGAAGTGCTTGAAGAGATGGATTAGAACTTATCCACTGGAGGATAGGGATGATCATCCCCAGGTTTTTTGATGGATATTTTGAATCCAAAAGGTAATTAGATGTCACTTGACCTTACACCAAAGAAGGGTGTCACAAGGCTTTCTTTTTTCTCTATAGAACCTTATAAAATCAAGAAGGGTGTTATAGGATATCAAGATATCCGAAAAACTCCCAAAAAGAGTGAGAATAATATTTTAAAAGTAATTTCTATTCACCCAAACATTTATTTACACATGGACCATACCATTATAGATGTATGTAGACCTATATGTGTCAAATAGTGAAAATTCAAAAGAGATTGAAGTATACTCGTGCCATCGATGTGTGATGTCCCATGAGTATTAAGTATGTAATGTTAAACCAACCATGTATTGTAAAGGTGCTTGAGATGTGTAAAGTGGAAAGGGAATGAAGTCTTCATGCCCCCAAATTTTGTACTGAAATGAAGTAAACTCTACTATGAATTGTGCCAAATGTCCCTGAAATTATATCAACAACTTATGAAAGTATGGTGTTCTAGAAAATTATGAATTTATTGTTGAGAAACTTCACGGAGAAAACCACCCATCTTGAACAACAACATCTAATAGTTTCATCCCATATTAGAAGGTTTTGTCCCTGTGTGAATTATAATCTTGATGTGTATATGTTCATGATATTTCCTTTTGTACCAAGATATTTTCATTTGTGTATTCTTCATGTATTCCTAAAATACATAGATATTTTTGTAATAACTCCATTAAATTTCCCCTCTTTTTAGGAAAGTGATATGTGCAATAGATTTCTCATCTCAAAATAAATGATGTGTTTCTATGTTTGATATAACATATAGCCAATAATGGATCACATTAAAGGTTATTGTAGGTGGCTACCATAGATATCATGTTCTTGTAACTATTTTATAGTAGAAACGATGGCATAAAGAGGTAGTCAAAAATAATACAATCATAGAATAAAATAAGTATAGAAGCATAGAATCGTATTACAAGTATGAAAAACAATGTCACATATGTTAGTCATAGTAAATTAGGTGAAGAAACAAAAACAAGAGACACAAGAGTGTTTCACACGCACCCAATCATTATAAAAATAAAAAGAGGCCTAAAAAATCAACACCAAAGTATCACATGTAAAAACATAACAAAGGTCATAGGTTTCATACATCAAAATAAGTATATAAAAAATAAATTAAATACAACAGTAGATATTAGTCCATATACACATAGCTCAAGAGACACTAGCTATACACAAGGAGCATGTGTTAGTTGCATTAGTCCAAATAAATAACATATAACATAATATAAACAATGAACATATTGAGAATGTGAAATAACACTATGTAATGAAACAATATCACATGATAGGGTAAGAGATCCCTCTATATGTCGATTGGTGACTGTGTAAGATGAAAAATCCAACATCTAGGAATTGTAAAGTCTTGTGTATGTCATGCATCATGCTCAAATACCTCATGAACAAATGTGTGTAAAAATTATATGGAATATGTTATCTATCAAACTATATGAAAAATAACATTGTAAAATATAGAACTGGAAAAACAAGTCATATACAAGTCATGATTTTGTATTTTGATAATATTGTAGTGTTTTTGTATCAATGAGGCTATTTGAATGTTTTTACATTTTTATAATATTTATATTTATGAAAATAAATAGAAAAGAAAGAGCTACCCTATGATACTATAAAGAAGGTGAGGGTAGAAACTTGTAGGGGTGGGAGGTTTATACTTCAATTTTGCATTATACACACTATGAGTAGGAAGTATTGCTTTAATTCGGGGATGTAGGGCATGGTTGAGATATTTGTGACTTGTAAGTCCTACAAGGGATAAATCCTTTAGATGCAAAGTGTGATTAGGCATGGTAGGCATGGATGTAGAATCGATGTGATCTTAGCAAAGAGACTAGGAAAAGGAGTTATAAACGCCATACCATTAATAGTACCATTAAGTCGAAGCCAAGGGGATCCTATAATCATGTCTCTTCAACCAAGAGGTGTAGTAACCAAGAAGGGTATATCCAAATTAGAAAATCCCACAATAAGAGGGAGAATGATGTGCCTAAAAGAATTTTTAGTATCAAAGTTCATATATTTCTTAGTAAAGTCCAAAGATGCAAGAAATTTGAAATTTCACATATTATCTTTAGAGATTGTATCAATCAAGACACTATGTATATAGGACTTAGACCCAAAAATATCAAACATAAAGTGCATTAGGAAAATAAAAAACTATATCATCATTATAAAATGTAATACTAGGCATAAGAGGCATAGTAGAGGTAACTCTACAAATAAAAGAAGAAAATGTGTGATCATATGTAATAGGAATAGGATGAGCCTTATAAGTATGATACACTGTGAAATCCTCTTAAATTCAAAATTGTCGTGATTAGGAAGTCAATCATTAAATAAATTTAGCTTGGAGTTATCATTGATAGGCTTAGATTGCTTAGGAGGAGAGTAAAATTCAATTGTATTAGCATCAATGAGATATTGTATGGTATGACAAAGCTCAAGCGATTATTAGTAGAGTTTCTAATACACCTATAGAATTTACAATAGAATTAGAATAAAAAAATTTACTATGAGGTTTTCATATATCAACATCAACAAGAGAAGGGAGAGATGAAATGTTAAACTCTAGAAAATTTTGTAAGATCACTTGTGATGGGGATGGAAACCGTGTTAATTTACTTTGAGGAGTAAATTCTCACTTTGAATATTTGTAGGTTGAGATATGGCATTAATATTAATGAAATCAATGTTCTTTTCTTAAAACCCTATCCTCCTTAAAAGTCTTGTAAAGAAAGGTGTCGTCATTTTGAGTTGAAGAACACTTGTGCTAGGGTAAGTCAACCAAGTTGGGGGGTAAAAGGGGGTCTCAAGTGGACAATTTTTTTGAAAAATAAAAACTTCAACTTGTACGACTTATTTGAGATAGTTACACTCAAAATTTGAAGATGTTATAAGAACATGAATTGTAGCATTTCGAGTCTAGTTTCTAAACTACTATTTTTTTATAAAATAGTTAAGTGTAAGTGGGTTAAATATAGAAAATTTCAATAGTTGCTCATGTTTTTGTAAAAAAACATAGTAGATAGTTGGTCGTGCCCCTTCCCTCCCCCCCCCATTTTTGAGCACTACTTAGTATTTTTAAAAACCCTTTGTTAGAAAGATAGATAAGAGCATCTATTTTGGGATTGATTTTTTTATTATTTTAGTGAGTATTTATGATTTTATGATTTTTCAAGTAAAAATATTTTGAAAATTAAAAAATAATGGATAACCGATTGTGCCCCACCTAACTACCTCAAAAAATATTGAAATTTAGAATTTTTTTGAATATGTATAAAATTAGGCCTAGTTTGGGACTGTATATTTTTTTTTTTCAATTTGGAGAAGTGAAAAAAAAGATACATGAAAAAAAATAAGTGTTTACAATCACTAAAAATAAAGGTATAAAAGACATAGTTTGAAATAAATATAAATGGAAACTTTAGAATAGTCAGAAAAATATAAAAGTACATATTTAGAAAGAGGATAGTTTTCTTGACATTGTAGCAAATTTTTAAGAAAGACATTTTTTTGTAGGATTTAACATGGTGGAAGGTGAGTTTTTACACATTTTGTCAAAAAACACAAAGTTATTATCAGGTCCAAGGCATAGGTTTGGGAAACCAAAGCAATTCCAAGCCTATAAATTCTTGGTTTGGGGGCATAATAAAGGGAATGTGTACGCGTTAAAATGTGTATGCATTCCGTGGAGTATAGGTATTATATGTGTTTTTGGCATGCTTTTATTTACAAAAATAAATGTAAATATAAATAATAATAAATGAAAAACTTATACTTTAAATTTGGTTTAGTAAATATAAGAAATTAGGGTCACTCTGCATCTTATGGAACTAGTCTCACAACTCTATGAGTCACAGTTTAGAAAATATTTTTATAATCTAATTTGGTCAAGACATAGGTAATTTTCGGGATTTGAACATTCAGCCTAAAGCTTTTAACATTTAAATTATACAATCGATATCTATTTTGGTGATGAATATATTCATTGTTTAGGTTTTGGGGCCTTTTGGATTGTTTACTCGATGTATCTATGCTAAAATTACAATGCTATAGAAATGAAACTAACACCTAGTAGCTTAAAAGAAAAATAAAAATAAATATAAACATCTTGATTAGAGCTTAAAGGAAACTAGATTTTTCATGTAAAAAAATGAAAGAAATCATCTAATTACCAACCATTCCTACTCTATTTATGTATGATTACTCTAAAGCATGAACCTCTCTAGATCATGAGTAATCAAATTGGTATGTTTGATATCCAAAGAGAGGGAAGGATCTCACCAAGAAATGGCTACAAGGCCAAGCTTGGATCTTCCTTTCTACTCAACAATGGTATAATGGATGCAAAGATGAAGTAGCTATTCCAAAGCAATGGAGAAGGCTCTTATCACAAGCTTATAGCTTCCACTATTCAAAGTGTGGTGTAAGGTGTGAAGGAAAGAGCTTAGTCCTTTTATATAGCTTTCTATTTGGGAGACGCTTGAGTCCCAATGAATGTGGGATAAAGGATAAAGTAGATTTAGACTTGTTAAGCTTTCTTAGAAGAATTAACAAGTGATTAGCAACTCATGGGAGTTGGAGATGATTTAATTAATCAACTAGGATTAATTAATAGGCTAGAATAATATTTTTAGGTTATTTAGGAGGAATGTGATATGATTTGAAGCATTTAAAAGAGGTATTTAGCCAATAAAAGGGTTTATTGATTAAATGCATTGTTAAAAAGGCTTAATTAACTCATAATAGTTAATTAATCAATTCAAAGAGAATTATAACTAACAAAGTGTTGGTAATTGGCATCGTGAATATGATACGACTAATTAATTAACGAAGTGTCATTAATTGACCAAAATAAAGGGAAGTGCTAGTTAATTAGCAGGAAATCACTAATTATAACAGAAATGATAGGAAAGAGGATGGTTAGTACAATTTTAGCAATAAAATTGCATAAGTGGATTTTAGGTATCTACATTTGCCTCTCTTTGGGGTGGCATAAGCAACGCCAATTTAAAGATAGTAAAAAATTATAAACAAGTAAATTTTGAAGAAAAATAGTAGAATGAAGGATTCCCCCTCGAGTGTCGATGGGGTGATAGAAGAGGTCAATCGACAATCAAAAATATGAAGGAAATGGATAGAAGAAACAAGGTGGGGGAGGGAGGGATAAAAATGATCCCTATTGCCCTAGGTGTTTTGGAAGAAAAATTGATAGTGATAAGACATGATAGTGAAGAATATGGAAATAGATTTTTCATCCAAATTGTTCAATAAACAAATTTGTTTCATCACTTTTCTCATATGATCTACATCATCAGCTCTTATTAAAAATATATGCATACAACAAAAGTGTAAAATAACATGAAAAGATATAATAATAACATTTGTTCATTGCTAAAACACTAACTCAATGCAACATACATAATGTAATGCAATACGAGAAAGTAAAAATCTAACCTGACAGGGAAATAAGTACAAACACACATACTCAAACAAACAATGTTCAATACACTTGCACCAATGTTTTTGTTATCAAGCTTATGTTCCCAAATGTTCGCATTAATGAAAAGTGTTAAAAATGGTCCCCAAATCGAGGATACATGCGAGGGGAATACACATAGGAAGGTAGATTCGGATGATTCACGAGTCGTTGTGTGAGAAAAAGTGAGAACCTAAGAAAGATGTTATGTAGGAAATTTTTGATGTTTGAGGATAATGCATTTGATACAAGCTTCAGTTGTGTGCATACCTTTTACCAATTTTTGAAAAAATGAATTTTACAAAAAAATTGGATTTTTTGAATTTTTAAAAGTTTTACCATTTTTTTCAATTTTTAAATTTTCCAAGAAGAAAATGATCTCAAAGAATGAAAATATCATGGGATATCGCCAAAAAATGGTGGAAAGAAAAATATGCCCGGTGTAGCGAGTAAAGGGTCGTCGGGAAGTAAGAACATGCCCCACATAGCGAAAACGGGTGAAAAATGACTATTTAATAAAAATAATCATTGCGACAAGTGCTAGAAGAATATATAAAATTCACGGAGGTCATCTAACACCTCAAGGGTGAGAGAAATGACGAATTAGTGAAAAATGACTATAAATATCAGGCCAAGATGGGTAAAATCTATTACGGCGAGTTATTTGTTACCTAGCCTTTTGAGTTTTTGAGATATTTTTGCTCTAAATTTGGTGAGAAATGGTGTGGATTCAAAGGTGGAAACATCATGTAGAATGAGTACAAGAGTTTGGAAGGCATCCTACGGCCCTAAACCGGTATATAAAGTAAATTTTTTTGTTTTTTTGATAATTTAACGCTTTTGACCGGAGCTTTGAACCAGGGGATTAGGCCCCAACCTAACAAGAGAGAAGAAGAAGAGGATAAAAAACAATAGGAAGAAAGAAGGAAGAAGGAAGGAGAGAGGAAAAAGGGCGACAACCCACACCGCAAACACAGAACCAAAAACCACGCAGCGCAAAAAACTGAACCATCAGCCAAAGGGACCCAACACCTCAACCAAAGCCTGTGCCAGCTCGACGGTTAGCCTCCCTCGAAGGAAGTATACGTCACGTGCCCTATCCCTTAGTTCATTCCATTGATCAATAGCAAAGTTGAGAGGGAAGCCAGCAGCCTCAATGTCCACCACAGGCAGGAGACGATGATCGAGCCGGCCCACCGTGAAGAGGGTGTCAACACTTTGTGTGTGGTGAAGGAGAGCTCTGTACTGACCACAAATCCACTGAATACCATGCCTAGAGCCGAATGCAAGCTTGTCAACCTCTTCAATCCAGAGGAGAGGATCCGGCGGGGAAAAGTCAGCTAATTCCCCACCAAACCCACGCGATGAACGACACGAATGATAGAGTTGCACAGGAACTCAACAATGATTAGATCCTCCTCCAAAAGCAAGCAGAAGGAGACAAAAGCAGCCACTATTTCTGCATTAGAGTGCACATGTTGAGATTGAAACCTGTAAGAATCGCCCAACACAGTTTCAATGGCCTCGGCTTCTTGATCCGAGAAGAAAAGGAAGATCTCCGAAAGGTGAGAGCGATCAATCACCAAATTCGTGGCAACATCCGGCATAGAGCTTTGTAGAATAACAAATGGGAAGCCAAGAAATGCCATAGTACCACTCGATAGTATGCACAACGAAAGAGCCAAAACAGGAAACAAAAGCAAATAGAGGAACACATCCTCCATAAAAGGGGCAAAACATGCGCAAGAAGCCACATCAGACTCTGATATCATTAGTTGTGCTACTCGCTTTAGATTATTCTTGGGAGTCCTTGCCACATCTCAACTGTATCAGAAATGAAACTGGTGGCAGGGTGATCGATTGCGAAGTTCTCCAATAGATCAGCGGCATAATTAGTTTCCCGGTAATTGTGCATGATTTGCCAAGTACCAATCTTACCCAGCCAAAAGAAAATATGTGGTAAGAAAGAGTTGATTTTCCATGAGGGGGAAGATCCTCTAGATATGGCGTGGATAATTAATTGTGAGTCACCTTCAATAAAAATTTGAGAGCAACCTAAAGAAACAACCATCTTCACCCCTTCTAAAAGTGCTTGTGCTTCTGCAACATTGCACGAACCATCCCGGAGGGGAAATGATCCAGCCTTAATAAGAGATCCTAAATCATCTCTAAGAATACATCCAGCCCCTGATTTACCCGGATTTCCTCTAGAAGCACCATCGAAATTAAGTTTCCACATACCCTTCGGGGGTCTCCACCTGGCCCTTTTCCGCCAAATTAATTTTTCAACCTGAGAGAGACCTTTTTTAATGATAGAACCCGGGTAAGGCAGCTTGATGAGAGGCCAAGAATTAGAGATTTCAACGTCTCTGGATGAGAAATTGGAGTTTGACAGACTGTTGATACTAACTTTTTCTAGATATGGCCACTTCCAACTTGTTGAGGAAAACATGCTGCTCGGCCTTTTGATCGAAGAGCCGAAGATTGCGTTCCCACCAAATATGCCAAAGGAGGAAGAATGGAGCAATGGACCAAATAGAACAAAAAGAGCTTTTGAAATTGAATTTCGGCCATGAGAGGAGGGTTTCACTGATATTTTTGCATGAAACCCAAGCAAGATTTAATTTACAAAGAAGCCAATCCCAACATCTGGAAGCGAAAGGACAGAAAATAAAAAGGTGGTCCAGGTCTTCCTCATCAGCACCACAAAGCACACACTTTGTGGGACCCTCATATCCCCAAGACCTTCTCCTCTCTTGTGTCAGAATTTTCTTTTTCAAAACCAACCACCCGAAGATGGCCACTTTGGGGGAAATACTATTGTGCCAACAACCAAAAGAACTAGGAAGGCCCGGCCGGACCAAGAGAAGAGAAGATCATAACCCGCTTTCACGGTGAAGGAGCCCATGTCATCCCCCAGCCATAGCAGTTGGTCCTCGCTACCAAGGAAATGAGGATTTCTGACATGAATGGCATCCTTATAAAGTGCGGATTCTTGAGCTGAGGGCATAAAATTGGAAATATCTTTCCAATTCCAAGAAGGTGACCCGTTCTGATGTTGATCTCCATATGCAGCAACCAAAGAGCCCCATGAAAATTTGGTCTCGTTCATAACTCTGTTAAGTTCAGGCTTTAGATTAATAGGAGGTAACCCATTCCAGCTGTCCTCCCAAAAGTTGGCACACTTGTCCATTATTGATTTTCCAAGAGACCAAGTTTGCGATCAGGGATCTAGAATTACAAAAAAAGTTCCAAATATGTGAACCTTTAGGAAGCTCGGAACTTGATAGCAAGAGCTCGGGACAGCCACCCTCAAGATACTTATGAGAAAGAACTTGAAAGGCAAGCCTTTTAGCATCAGAAATAAAATTCCAAACAAGTTTAGCCCGAGTGTTGAGTTCTGAATAGCAAGATCCATAATACCCAGTCCACCCAAACATTTGGGCAACTTGACCGTGTCCCATTTAACCAAGTGGAATTTTCGTTCTTCATTGTTCCCTTGCCATAAGAATGTTCTGATGATCTTCTCAATTTTGTGAAGCACTGTCTTGGGGATTTTCAGACCAGACAACATATAGATAGGAATGGCTAAAAGAACAAAGTTTATCAACATGGCCCTCCCTGCCAGGGATAGCCATTTACCTCTCCAAGAGAGCAATCTGGAGTAGAGAGAATTAGTGAGCCCATCCCATAACACAACTTTACCATGCCCAGAGAAAAGAGGTATGCCAAGATATTTGGATGGGAGGACACCCATGGTAAAGCCAAGAATAGCTTTGATCTGCTTGAATTCTGGGAGCAACATTAAAAAAGAAAATGACAGATTTGTGGAAGTTGATTACCTATCCGTTGCTAAAGAATAAGAATTCAGTAGAGAAGAGAAGCATCTTGCTTCAGGAATAGATGCTTGACCAAATAAAAAAGTATCATCAGTGAATTTTTGGTGCGAGAGAGGCGGGAGATTGGAAGTTATACGAATACCTTTGAGGGAGCCATCCAGTAAAGAAAATTTGATGCTCCGACTGAGAGCTTCCGTGACTAGAATAAAGAGAAAAGAGGAAAGAGGGTACCTTTCTCGTCCCCTCGTTGTTTCGAAAAAACATTCTGCCGAGCCATTGACCAAGACTGAGAAATGTGGTGAGGCAATGCAGTTAAAAATCCAGTTGCAGAAGTGCCAACTAAATCCCATCACATGAAGTGACTTAATAAGGAATCTCCAGTTGATACGGTCATAGGCTTTACTAAAGTCCAGTTTCAACATCCTAGAGGAGGAGTGAAGAGTATGAATCAATTCATGCGAGATAATGATCCCATCAGTAATAGACCTCCCTGGAATGAATCCACTTTGTTCATGTGCCACTAATTTAGAAAGCAGAGGGCTTATTCTTGTGGCAATGGCTTTTGAGATAATTTTGTAGGTAGTGTTACATAGAGAAATCGGTCTGAAATCATCTAAAGAATTTGCCAGAGACTTTTTAGGAAACATGCAAATGAGAGTATGATTTAGTGCGCCCAAAAGCTTACCTGTATGCCAGGATTCTTCAACAGCATGCAAGACTGTATCAGCAATAACTTCCCAAAAGTCCTGAAAGAAGGAGGCGGGGAAGCCATCGGGACCAGGCGCTTTGTCCCTTTTCATTGAAAAAACAATTTTGTGGACTTCCTCCTTGGAAAAGGGGGCAAGAAGCTTTGTATTGTCATCGTCATCTACCAAAGAAGGAATCTGATGAAAGAAGGGGAGTTGAGAGTCCAAGGGGAGGCTGAATCACCATTCAACACTTTTGGAAGAACGACACCGACTCCGATTTGATTCTGCTTTGGGTGGACACCACAAAGTTATCTTCCAAATGAAGGGAAGAAATATAATTGGAATTTCTTCTAGCTTTCACCGACGCATGAAAGAACTTAGTATTTTTATCGCCATCAGCCAGCCAGACTTCCCTTGATTTTTGTCTCCAGTAAGTTTCCTCTTTAAGGAGGAGATCACCAAGCTCCCTTAACAACAATTTTTCTTTAAGAAAGTCAGCCTGAAGCATCCCATGTGAGAAAATAGAGTCATTAAGAATACGAAGCTCTTTTTCCACTCTGATTTTCTCTTGAAAGATGTTTTTGAAACAGGAGGCATTCCAGGCTCTCAGATTGTCTTTCAACAATGAGAGTTTTTTGGAGAGAATATACATCCACGTCCCTTCGACCCTGAAGGAATCCCACCAAGATTTAATCAGTGGTCTAAGAGAAGAATCCTGCAACCACATATTTTCAAACTTGAAGGGTGATCGTCGAGGGGGAAGATCAAAGGAGATGATTAAAGAAATAGGAAAATGATCAGATCTAGAAAGTGGAAGAACAGAGCTTTTCAAGAGAATGTTGTGATGCAGCCAATCTTCAGAGATCAGAAATCTATCAAGTCGCACTACCATTGAGCTGAACCCAAGCCTCGATTTATTCACGTAAACCAACCCGAGCATGGCTCCACATCCACAAGATTGGAGGAAGACACAAAGGAAATGAAATCAGCTTGAGAACGGGGCTGCCATTGAATACCTCCCCGTTTATCATTATCAGATAGGGTTGCATTAAAATCACCTGCAACTACGATCTTGGAGTTTGCAATTGAAGCCAGGGCTGGCAGAAGAGTATTCCAGAGCATTCTTTTCTTTTGTGGAATAGAGGGACCATAAACATTACACAAGAAGTAGGACTCATCAGAATGTTTAATGCTAACCTTGCACCAAATGAAATTCGGGTCAACCAGGATAGGTTCGAGATTGCAACAACTGGATTTCCACAGAACACCCAAGCCACCCGAGGCACCCAAAGAGTTTGAGAAGCAGCCTTCCCATCCTTTCCATTTTCGAAACCAACCATTCTTACAATCAACTAAGGACATCTTAGTTTCTTGAATCAGACACACATCAGCTAAAGAGTCAATAACATAACGTCTTAAAAGACGTTGTTTGTTAGGGGCATTCAAGCCCCTAACATTCCAGGAGAAGAGGATCATTTGATCTTCAGAGAGGACCCACCTCTCTTACTTAAGGAAGGAAAAAAGGAGCGTAGCTGAAGCTGCTTACCTACAACAATTTCTTTGAGGGAGATGTTGCTCTTGGAGGGACGACCTTGAGAACCCTTCACCCAAGATCCAAGCCAAGAATCACCAGAGTAGGAAGAAGTGATTGCTTCTGCGGGTTGTCCGTTGTCTCGTCCCCGAGGACTTCATCCTGAGAACCACAATGATCACCATCAATAGAGAGGATTAATTCATCCTTCTCGTTCACCCATTTCTCCAGAGAGTCAACATTCCCACCAAGACCGAGAGCAATGCCTTCATGAAATAAGGATAAAATCCTTGAAGAGTCCTTAACCACTGAGGCAGTTTCCTTAACAAGAGAGATGGTACTCGGGTCCAGGGCCAGGGAATCAAGCGTAGGAAGTGAGTCATTAATGTCCGCTTTAGGAGGTGACTCATTTTCAGCAGGAGGAGAAGCTGGATGAGAAGGAGCCTAGATAGGAAAAGTTTTCTTTCTCCACACCATTTGACTGTGAACCTAGGGCTTCTTGCATGATTTTTGAAAGTGGCCTAGTTTTTTGCAAATGAAACAATCTGTTGGAAATCCCTTCATACTCCACTTTCTATTCCCATTTCCCGAGAGGGGAAGTGATGATTATGTGATCTTTCACTTTTTGTTAGGGTCAATGGAAATGCAAATCCTTGTGAAGGATGAAAGGGTGCCTTCCAGAGTGACAGAATCAATGTGAACAACATGCCCAAGGCTGGAACAGATCTTGTGGAGAGTGGTTGCCGACCAAAACTCGCTAGGAAGCGAATAAAGCCTTACCCACACTTGGAAGCCTTCTATTTCCACTTTTGCTGGATCGAAATGTGCCTCCCACTTGCAAATGTCTAAGCCTGAATCTGCTCGAAGAAAGTCTTTTCTCTCCATGGTGTCGTTCCTTTGAGCAGAGCTCCAAAAGATAACCAGAAAGAAACCTCTTTCCAAAAATGGATTTTGAGGCTGCTACCCCACTGAACATCACACCAGTTTCGAATGCCTTCCAAAGAGAGCTGATGACCAATAAAGTTTGCTATGATTGCTCTACTTTCAAGAAGATTAAGTTGGGCCGCTAGATCATCCGAATCTTCCAGGATACCGAGACGAAATCAACATGGTCCTAAAGCAAATACTTGGTTGTTTGTGCTCATTGTTTTCAATGGTTGCTCCGATCAAAGAGGAGCATCCGGGGCCCCAGTGTTTATGTAATGCCTCTGACAAGCCCTGGCCCGTGGGAAGCTCTGACTCAACCTCATGGGGAGTAACACCCAACAGACTGTTGCAAAGGATGATTTTTGAAAAAAATGACCGTTCTTTTCTGAAACGCCCTTGATGTCCTTTAGCCATCCTTCCACCATCACCGATCATCTACTAGAAGTTATTCGATAAAGTAAAAAAATTATGTTTGAGTGTGTTTATGAGAATTTATAGCTAGGGGAAAATGCGGGGTCATGCTAGTATAAGCCCTAGAGTGTGTTAATGCGAAGGGTGTGCTGGTGCGAACAGATTGCATACTAGAATAGAGGGGGTGTATGCTAGTTAAAAATATAAATTGGGTTTTTTTAGGTAGATTTAGATGTGAAAATGAGTAAGCTAGTGAGAAAATGTGCACGCTAGCGTAAGCTTGCACTAATGCCAAAAGGAGTGTGCTAGCGTAAACAGCTTGCACTAGTATAACTTTGTGTCTTAGAAAAATTTAGAAGAAAATTCAAAGTTTTTGAAAAAATTAGGCATGAATAGAAGAATGTAGAATCAATTAGAACACCTTAGGAATATGTTTAGAAGAAAATGATGTTAATAAAGTGTTGTGAAATCTTGTAGGAAAAATTGCACAATGTGGACGTGTGTGAGCGGCATGGGTGCCTTAGACCCTATGAGTAGACATTTACACAACGAGAGTAGTGAGGATTGATTTTCATTCTAACTCGCCACCAATTTTAACACATATTTCACAGATGCATCACATTACATTGGATCAAACCCCACTGAATTCCTTAGCGAGAGAGATGACGGAGTGAGAGACAAAATTTTACACTACCGACTGGCAAGATGATAGTTACCTTAGAGGATGTTTGGTGCATCCTCATAGTGTCGATTCAAGGTAGCTTTGTGGAGTATGAATGGGATTGTATCTGTATCTAAGCTAGAATTTATGACATGTTTGTATGCCAAGGCATACCCCAAAAGGGTATGTTGGCAAATCTTTATGAGTGCTTTGCAGATAAACAAATTTCCTAGATACCAATTTACTTGATGGCTCTTGTCACCAACTACTTGTTTCCTAAAAATATTTACATGCACTTCCCACTTAGTTTAACGGGATTAGTGCACAGGTTAATGGATGGAGAGGTCTTCTATTGGGGCCAATGTATCTTGGCCCACTTGTATTGGGATCTGCATTTGATTTCTTACCGAGGTCAGAAGAACCTTGGATTAGGCACACTACTATAGACCTGGGGATGGGATCATATTACTATTGGTCACCCACACATAGTACTATGAGTCGAGATACATGCGAGCCCTCCTGTATGGGATGGGAGCCAGTGGGTGAGGATATTTTCTCACACATCGGATATGCATGATACTCTAGGTGGGCACTTGATGACTTGCAGCTTCGTATGATCACCGACGACCATACAAATTACATCGGTGGTATGATGATGTCATAGAGCTCACTCTGCAGAGGTTGACTACTTTATCATTGGGAGCCGCACTCACATCAAAGAGTGGTACTATGTTGACCGGGTACAATGACAACTTGGCTATATCCATGGCATACCAAGAGATGAGATGTGGTACATGCATAGGGAACATGAGACCTTTGATTTTGGGCCAAGAATCGACTACGGTGAGCTCAAGATAGATTTTTTTATGTCACCCCACAACAATGGATTGCACAACCTCAGGTAGTAGACCCCAAGAATATGGTAGATTATGGGGCTTGGTATGCAACAAGATACTTCCCTTATGCCTTAAAATCCCACAATCAATGATAGATGCAGCATAACTATAGTAGCGCAGGTTTATAGGGACATTCCTTGTGAGATATGGCTAGATTAGGTCAGCTTGAGGCCGAGGTAGATTTCTGACCATAGGGCCAAGGTCCACAGTGTACAGTGTTGCCAAAGGGTTCTTCCCAACAAAGATTGAGTACATCAACATGCTCATGTACAACTATAATAGGTCATTATACAAGGTATCGGTACAACATGTGCCCATAGTACATGCTTCACTTTCACCACTACAAGAAGTGAGTCTTCACTTAGCATTAGGTGGGGATAGTGGAGATGGAGGAGATGGATGGGATGGATGGGGGTCTCCACCACATTTTTGAGTAGGTGGAGGATGGAGACTATCATATAGATCACCATAGAGATTGCCTCCTAGATGGGTTTCCCGGGGTACATGGGATCTAGATTCCTTACATCGAAACTACAATAGGTCACCACAAAGAGGATGTGTGATATCCGAGTGAGACCAGTTGGCTTCCGATTATAGTTACAAGCATAGGTTTCTAAGTGACATGAGAGTGCAATGCGCTCAAGCATGCAACCTTAGCTATAGGTGCTCAGGACTTAATATTTGATTTTTCCACAGCCCACTCATGAGACTACCTATTATAGAGGATTACATCATGGGGCCATTCCAGAGGGACAGAGGGCCACACCCTTCATCATCTAGTCAAAAATAATTCTAGATCAAGATCATACATGTCATCTCATTCGGTGAGATCGGTATAACTACCACCCCCTCAAAGAAGGATCTTCCACACAATAGGGTGTAGTACAACCGATGCCCCCACCTGGTTTAAGACTAGGTAGTCTATGTGTGGGTGAGATTCAGTGGTTGACTTGGTATTATTCTAATGTACTCTTTTTTTTTGATGTATGCCTCGTGATGAAGGCACAATTTTGATTGCATGTATATGTATTGTTTTTATTATGCCTCGAGATGAAGGCATATTTTTATCCATGCCCATGATGGATTATTGATATCTGATGTATATCAAGACACATTGTTTTGTACATGGAAATTTGTATTTACATGGATATATGATGATGATGGACTATGTTTATTTATCGCATTTTTGTTATATGAGATAACATGTTTAGCCCATGTTTTTATTATGGTCTATGATGAGGGGGGATAAATATAATCCCTCTTGCCCCTCTTTTGATGATATGATATGATGTTATCTTAGCATACATGTGTAATTTTCATTTGTATGATGATGTATCTTAGCATTTATTGATATGTGATGATGTTTAGATGTGATGATAGATGATATTGATGATGAAATGATAACAAATTGTACAAGAAAACAAGACAAGCACAAGTTAATCAAATCTAATCAAAACAACACAACTATATACAAGTATGCAAGATAAAAATGAACCCAATGAACTCCACAATAGATTAAAGTAACACTTAATCTAAGCAAGCAAATGAATCCAATTTAAAGCACATAGATATGAAAAATGAAAAATGACAACACTATGTACAATCAAACAACTAAAGTAAGCAAACTACTACTTTTTTTTTGGTACAGTTTTTGAAATGTTTTGTGCTATTTTGGTATTATCTTGAGACAATGTTCTATTTTTTAGTTTTCTATGAGATGTATTTGAATGTTTTGATTTTTCCAACTAAACATATTTGAATTTTTTGGGATTTTCAAAAGTTATACAAATGTTTTTGTGATTTTCTAGAAGTTTTCGAAGTTATATACAAGAAAATGAAGAAACATGTATACCCCCAGCGATAGATGGGATGCACAATGGAAAATTTTCATACTTATGTTCAACAAGTGATGATGAAAAGTTACCCCCAACGTTAGATGGGAATGTGCAAAGGCAAACTCTTCACATATAAAAGTAGGATCAACCGGATCAAGGCCAAGAGGGATAGGTTCAAAAGTATCTCAGACACAGGAAAAGAATAGCTTAGGATAAATCCATCATAATCCTAGATATGAAATGCTTGTGAACAATGAACCCTCCAATGGCACTAGAAACCAGATTTTCACCAAAGGACTTATCCAAAGTGCCACAATTGTGTGGTTTTCACACTTAGATGCATTGATTTCTCTTTACTTTTCTCGATTATATTATATACATGTATATATATATATATATATATATACATATATATATATATATATATAGATATATATATATATATATAGATAGATATATATATATATATATACATATATATATATATATATATATATATATATATATACATATATATATATATATACATATACATATATATATACATATACATACATACATATATATATATATATATATATACATATATACATATATATATATATATACATATATATATATATACATATATACATATATATATATATATATATATATATATATATATATATATATATATATAATTTTCTAATTTTTAGGGACCCCATACTTAAGCATAGAAACACTTGAGATGCATGGCATTCATGGGTTCCCTAAGTTCATCACCATCAGATTCAACAAGCTTGTATGCACTTGAACCAAATTTAGCAACCACAACATATGGCCCTAACTAGTTCGGCTCAAACTTGCCTTTCTTTTCACGGTCCTTAGTGGTATTGAACTAATTTTCCTTTAGAACAAGGTCTCCTACCTCAAATTGGTGAGGTATGATTATTTTTTTGTAACCTCGACGCACTCGATTCTGATACACTTTGAGGTGATCAAGGGTGTGAAGGAACTTCTCATCTAATAACTCAAGCTATGATAGTTTAACCACTCTGTAGTCCTCTTTATCCAAGTAATCTCTTAGCTCTATGCGCAAAGAGGGGAGCTAGATCTCAACGTGTAATATGGATTCCATGCCGAAACCTAAGGAATATGGAGTAAAGCACGTAGGGGTGCGGATGGATGTTCTGTAAGCCCAAAGGGTGAGATGAATCTGCAAATGCCAATTACGGCCAATTTTATTCACCATCTTCTCCATAATATGAATAAGGGTTTTATTTGAGGCTTCATCCTACCCATTACCTTAAGGGTAATAAGGGGTTGAATACTTGAGTCAGATTTGAAATCATTGACATAACACCTTCACAATTTTATTTTTGAATGAATTATCATTATCAGCTACAATGGAAGAGGGGATGTCATACCAGCAAATGATATGGTTCATTATAAACTTGGATATCTATGCTCTACGCACCAAAGTGACATAGGTGAGAGGAACAACCTCTACCCACTTCATGAAGTACTCAATGGTAGTAATAATGAACATATGGCCATCAAAAGATGTAGGGGTAAGCTTACCGATGAGATCGAGTCCCCACTTTGAAAAATGCCATGGTGTAGTGATAGGTTGCAATGATTGCATTGATGCATGTATCAAGTTGCCATATTTTTGACATAGCAAACATTTCTTTATGTACTTACAATAATCAATCTCCATGGTAGGCCAATAATAGCCTACTCTTAGTATATTTTTAGCCAGGACTATCCCACTTATATGGGCTCCACATATGCCTTCATGCACCTCCTTAACCGCTAAGATAGATTCATCCGAGTTAAGACAACACAAAAAATTCTCATCATAGCCTCTACGATAGAGAGTTCCCCCAAGTAAGGTGTAGTGGGATATGCATTAGATAAGGTTTCTTTTGTCAGAATGGGAAATGTCTGGAGGGAAGGTTCCATCATGAAGGTAGTTGAATATGTCAAGGTACCAAGGGGAAAAGGGACCAATAACTTCACATACCAAATAGGACTCCGGCATGTCATATGTTGGTATTCGTAGATGTTCAACAAAGAATAACATGTTGTTATTTCTAGGTGGGATATATAACATAGACCCAACTATAGCCATAGAATTTTTGCTTGATTCTATCCTCTAGGGATCTTCTCAAATGTAATTTTCTCAAAGAACTCCTTCAGAGTGTCAACCATTTTTTTGTAAGGAAGAAGTTTTTCATCCTTAACTTTGTACTCGTCAGTTACCTATTTGATGATCAACATGGAATCACCTATTACATTCACTTGTCTAATATACCACTTGATAGCCAATTTCATCCCTGCAATAAGGGATTTATATTATGCTATATTATTTGTACATGGGAACCCGAGTCTAAATGCTTGAGGGATCAAATCTCTGAAGGAGTGATCAACACAACTCCTACACTTGAACCATGAAATGTAAAGGAGCCATCAAATTATAGCTGCCATGTAACATATTCCTCAAGGTACATTATAGAAGAATATAGAAGTTCTAGACTTAATGGTTTAGTACCTAGAAAATGGGATTTAGTTAGTTGATATGCCAACATCTACCCTTTAACTAATTTTTGATGAACATACTCAATATAAAATTCACTAAGTAGGATGATCCAATTGGCCATCCTTCTTATAAGTGCAGGATTTGATAACAAGTATTTCAATGGGTCCACTTTTGATATGAGCTTGGTCTTATTATTTAGAAAATAATGACGAAGTTTTGAAAAGTAAAAATGATGGCCAAGAAATCCTTCTCAATATGTGGGTAGTTGAGCTCGTAAGCAATCAACGTACGACTAAGATAGTAAACAAATTTTTCTTTCTACTCTATATCATATTGGGTCAACAATGCACCAATTGAAAATTGAGTAGCAAAAATTTATAGTAGTAGTGGTTCACCTGCCATAGGCGGCATTAGAACAGGGGGTTTAGATAGATATTCCTTAAGCAAAGAAAATGCTTTTGTTATTCGGACCCCAATGAAAGTCAACATATTTCTTCAAAAGATGTGTGAATGAGTGGCACTTGTCTACAAGATGGGAGATGAATCTTCTGATTGCTTGAATCTTCCCCTGTAGACTACACAGTTGTTTAATGTTCTTTGGAGGAGGTATTTATGTTATGGCAGTAACCTTTGTAGGATCTACTTCAATTCCTCTCCGTGATACAATGAATCCTAGAATTTTTTTGAATAGCACACCAAAGACACATTTATTTGGGTTGATTCAAACCTTATAATCTCTAAGATGTTGAAATATGCACTGCAAGATAGCTAGGTGATCTTCTCTAGTCCTAGATTTACCCAAGATTTCATCCACATAGTCTTCCATTATGTCATTGATCATATCATGAAATATTACAGTCATAGCCTATTGATATGTTGCGCTTGCATTCTTGAGGCCAAAGGGCATGAATTGATAGAAGAATGTCCCCATGGGGTTGTAAAAGTTGTCTTATGTTGATCTTCCTCAACAATTTTAATCTGATTATACCCTAAAAATCCATCCATGAGTGATAACATTTCATAACCAGTTGTTGAATCGACAATCATGTCAATGTTAGGAAGAGGGAAGTCGTCCTTAGGAAAATATTTATTTATATCTCTAAAATTTGTACAGATTCTAATACCAATGGGTTTCTTTTGTACAAGGACTATGTTTGAAATCCACTCTAAATAATCAATAGGTATGATGAAGCCTACTGCTAATAATTTCTTCATCTCTTCTTTTACCAATAAGGAAATGCAAGGATGCATATTCCTAAATTTTCTTTATAGGATTTGCCTCTTTTTACACCACTAGGTTATACACTACTAATGTCGATCTAATCTTGACATGCCTATGTAGGACTAAGCAAAAATATTTAAAAATTCACACAAAAGCAACACAATGGTTTTCTATTCTTATGCTGAGAGATAAGCTCCCAACTTGACCATTCTAGGCATTTCCTTTGTACCAATGTTTACATCTATGGTCTCCTCCATAAGAAACTTGGATTCTTCCTCCATGCGCATAGGATTAAGGGGTAGATTGAGATCTTCTTCTTCTAAGGGCGTATCAACAAGATTTTTACCTTTAGGCTGGTCACCTTCTTTGTCCACTGATTTTTTATTTTGTGTGTCGCAATGCCTCAAAAAGGTTTTCACTATAGGACTTGGACCTATTATTGTTGCAAGACTTCTATGTGGAAGTCTTTCCCTTGCTAACTTAGTCTCCTCCCAAGTCTTGGAAGAGAATCAAGATCGAGATCGATAAAGCTGCCAAGAAGTAGTTTTGGATGCTTCGCACGCTTTTAGTTGTTTTTCCGTTGTTTCTCTACGGTCGGTTTGCTGTTTTGAAAATTGTTGTTTTGTTGTTTTGTCTCAATTGAGTAGCTTGTTTCTGAGCTACTTTGAGCTTCATTGTAACACTTGGATCTTGATCCATTCTCTCTGTTTCTCACTCTTATTCCGGCTCTCAGGCCTTCTTTTGTATTCAAGGGTATAGTCCCTTTCAAAAAACTATTTGCCAATAATAAAAAAACTTAGTCTCCTCCCAAAAATAAATGCATGCATCAAGATTAATGGAGAATCCCTTCTTATGATCACCAACTGGAATGTCATCACGAAGACCCATAAACTCACCAATAACTTCATCATTTTCAAATATGTCAATTGTATACGTGTTATTATTGGTCCCAATTAACAAGTGATGGGTAGACAAGGTCTAATGTTGGAACGATAGGATATGACGGGGTTATAGTTAAGATAGTCATGTCAGAAAATAGGTTCATGGAGGCAAGGTCTTTGTAAAGACTACATCGGGAATCTGTTTCACTTTCATATTCAGACAAACTATCTTTGCATTCATAAGAGGAAGCCTTGAATTTTAGAGGATGAGACCCATACGGCCAAATGCCAATACCATATTTATAAACCTTGTGATGTGGTATCGAAGAGCTTCCCACATACCTTGTTCATTTATGCTGCAACCATATCCTTTGTATCCCATAACATACATCATTTTATTGGGGATAACATACTTGGGTGATTGATAACATGGATCCATCTCATCATCCAAAGGTTGGGAGACAATATTGTTAAGAAACTTTTCATATGATAATAAACCACCAGGAGTAAAAGTTTTTATGTTGCAATTTTCTCTAGGACTATTAATATTTGTGGCAAGGCCTACCACATGCTTTGGGTGATAGGGGATCTTGGAAACTAAAAGGGCCTATTAGAGATCATATTCTCTATAGCCATTTGCAAAAACTTTCATCTCCCATGAAGAAAAAGGAGAATTTGATGTAGAAGAACCATTATCATTGGTAGATAAGGTATCTAGATCAACTCGTGAAGCGAGCACCTTCGATTGAATTGGAACGACCATCTCTGTAGAAGGGAATTCATAAGTGGTGGGAAAATAACCCAACAATGCTCTGCAATAAGCAAAGGGCTGAGTATCCCCTAAATATTCATAGTTTGTCCTTTATGAAATAACTTTAAACACTAATGATATGTAGAAGGTATGACTGCATGGCATGAATCCATGGGTGACCGAGAAATATGTTGTAAGGAAGCTCCAAGTCTAAAACATGGAACTTAGTATCATGAGTAGTAGGCCCTACTCCTAGTAAGAAAGTGATCATGCCGGCTGATTTTCGTTCTTCATTGTCATACGCCTTGATGGTAATGACCTTAGTTTCTAGATCAGTTTTAGTACAACCTAGTTATCAAACCAATTTCAAAGTAAAAATATTCAAACCCGATCCACCATCCACAAGCACCCTTTTTATCTTCTTACGATTGATAATGACCTCAATGTGTAAGGGTAAGTTATGGGTAGGATCCTCTTCAGAATCTCTTCATGACTAAAGGTTATGTGCTCTATTGGAGAAATCTATATGACCATGGCTTGGAAGTGTGTAGGGTCAATATCAACTGACACTCTGACCCCTGTAATGTTTTACAAAGGATTTCCTTGTGAACATTAGATATTTTAAGAAGATCTAAGATCAAAATCTTAGCAATAGTTTTCTCAAGTTACTCTAAAACATCATAATGATTTTCCTGAGGGGTAGATGGAGGAGGTTCTAAAATAACAAGGCGAGCATGTCATTTTTCCACAATGCACTCCTTCATTTTAATCTTAATGGTGTTGATATGCTCAAAATGTGGGTTAACACAACCAATTAGGGCATCAAAAGGATTATTCATTTTTGCAACATAGTTGGCATTTTTGGTTTAGGACGACTTTCCTTGATCCAACTTTTCCTTTCCTTTGTTATGCTTGGGGAAAGGTTATTTATAAATTCCCAAGTTTGCATTGGTAAATTTACTAGGGGTAGAGGAATCCATTTCCACATCACCACTATCAATTAAGTCTGGATGAAGTGTTTCAACTTTAAACACTTATCAATTTTGTGACCCTTGACACGATGAAACACATAATATTCATTTTATCTAAACCATGATGGCTTAGGTGCATCATCTCCATAGGGTATATTTTATGGGTATTTAACCATATTGACTGCCTCTAACTATTTTAATATCGACGACATAGAGTCAGATAGAGGGGTGAAAGTGCGACATTTATACTCAGGGGTCGAAGGTCCCTTAGCAAGTTTCAAAGGAGCATGGTTTTGAACCTACCTGTACTCATTTAGAGTCTGTTATACCATCACCTATGTTTTTTATTTTTATTATTTGGAACGAACTATGATTTTTCATTAGGATTTGAATCAATATTATCACGTGAAGATGGTTTTAAAGTTCATTTTTCTAACAATGATTTTTCAATTTGACTAAATTTTTATATAACCTCTTCAAATGTGTTTCCACAATGCATCTACAAGTGGAAAGTAATCTTGGGGTGTAAGTTAGGTACAAATATGTTAACCAATTGTTTCTCTAGTATGGAGCAAGGGAAGTGACTAGCGAGCCCTTGCCATCTTTGTAAGAAACCAATGAATCTTTCATTGTTCTATTGTTTTGCATTGCAAAAATCTATCATGGTAACATCATTTTCCATGTTAAAGGAGAAGTGACACATAAAGTGTTCTACTAATTTTGGCCATGTAGAAATGGACCCTTTAGGTATATGTAAAAACCATTCGAGTGTTTGACCCCTAGACTCCATGGGAAAAGGTGAATGAGATAGTTATCACTAAACATGACCTCTTGACATGCCATGTAAAAGTATTTAATGTGGTCTCTTGGATCACCTTTGCCCTTATATTTATCAAACTTGGGATAATAAAAGTGACGAGGGAAAGGTACTTGCAACATAGCCCTGTCGAAGGGATATGGGCATAACTCCTCAAACTGATACTTTTTACTATTGCCTACATTGCCTTCTTGTAAAGAAATAAGGGCATTCTTCATGGATAACCACTCTTGATTGAAGAGTTTCCCTTGTGTAGGTGATGTTGGCTTATACAAATGGCTAAGTCTAGTTGTTTCCCCACCATTATTATCTGTGTATAACTCCTCATATGGTTCTTTACATTTTTCTTGATGAGGAGTCTTAGTATAAAACTCTTGATGTGAAGCCCTAGGTTTTTCTTGTCTAGGAGTTTTAGTATAAAACTCTTGATATGAAGCTCAAGGTTTTTCTTTTCTAGGAGTCTTCGTTGATTCCTTATTAACATGTGAATCCAAGCTTGTCAATTGGCGAGAAAGGGTTTCTATTTGTTGTTCTAAGGTAACATCTTGGGTTGGTATATCTTTATGATTTTCACAAGAGGGAGGTTGTTCATGATTAACATGTTCTTCATGATCCTTGCAATGAATTTTGACAATGGGGATGTGATAACCACCATCATTTTGAGAAGGCACTTCTTCCTCATTCTATTTTTGGAAGTAGAAGCATGTCCTGGGTTTAGGATTTCATCAACGTTACATGGAGGACACTCTACTTCTTCTTATTGAACCATATCGGTAAAGAGAGAGGGATAAAACATAGATGGAAACTTGGCCCCTAACTCTACAACACACATAAGAACCTCATGTCTATTTTGAAACAAAAATTTATCTATTTGGGTGGGGCTAAATTCAAATTCCACCCAAGGATAATTCTCCTCACCACCACTATGATCAACCATGGTGTTGTCTTCAAAATTGGGTTTATCTTACTTCAATCACACTCGATCTCCCGAGGTCATGCTAGGAAAACCAATGTGGAATGTTGTTGGGGTGTTGATGGGAAACTATAGGAGAATCAAGGACTAAGATTGGGTAGTGTGAATTCCTAGCAGTTGAATTGGCCAAAGGGGACTTAGAGGCTATGTGCGGGTAACGTAAATTCTATATTGTTTGATTACTTGATTTTATCTAATTGAAAATACATTAACTAAATAACGAAAAATAAACAAATAAAAGAAAACTAACTATTCTAATCTAATTTAAACTAATGTTTTTGTATTTTACGCTTTTTGGAAGTAACAGAGGAAAATATAGAGAAATGAAGAAATAAATTACCTCTAATTTAATTAACAAATCCTATACAAATAAATAGACTAGATGTAGCTATTTATTTGTACAATAGTGTATTAAATCTATTATAATAAAAAAGCTTTTTCAATTTGTAACTGTGAATTATTAAATATTCTTATACCTCAGATACACAAGAATATTTAAAGCTTTAGAAGATTTTCTTCCCATATAACTTCCTAGATAGAATATGTGAGGATTTAAGGAAACCACAATTTACAACAAATTTATTATCTATGGTGATATAATAAGCTTCTTGGAAATGAATCTAACTATTGGAAATAAAGGAAATTGATTTTCTTCTACTCTATTTGATATGTGTACGTACGTTAATAAATGAATAAATAAATAAATGAAGAAACTTAATAACAAACCCAACCTAGAATTATAGTATAGAGGTAATTCAATTGTGGTATCACTTTGTCCCCTCTTAGTTTGTCTTTTTAATCTCTTGTGTCCACATGAGTCCAGGATGCTGGGAATGTAGTAGAAGCAACAAGGAGAAAGCGTTGGAGCAATGGAAAGCTTGATGGAAGTTTGGTAGTAATGCAGGGTAGAAGAAAGATAGTGCAAGAGAACAGAGCTTGGCTATGTAGTTTCTAGCAAGATTGTTGTAGCTCAACTAAGAAAGATACACAAATAATCTTTGGCCATTTTCTTGAGAAGAAGCGATGGTTTTATAGAAGGTTGGTTGGGCAATGCACTATCACACTTGGTAGCCATGGGGTGCCACATCAACACATGAAGGGGAATTTAAATAGTCAATTACAAATTACAAGTGGAAGAGAAATTTCCACAAGTCATTCAAGCTTAAAATCAGCTAAAATGATTAAGAAACATGCTCTAAAAGTGAACTAAAGTGAAGCAATCATGTGTCTAATTCATCAGTAAATAATTATAGAAAAGTGCACAGGAATGCCACCCTATACATGGTGGCAATTATAGGACCATCGCACTTGTAGGGTAGCGGTTACAAGACCGCCACCTACGGTGATAGGATTTTGTAGACCACCGCCCATAAACTAAAGGCCAAAACTAAGGAAAATGATGGGAAGCTATGAAAAGTAGGAAATGGATAAGTAAGGTAAACTAGGCTACAAATATAAGTTGCAAAGAGGTTAAGGAGCTCAAACACCTTTGGAAAAGACATGAATCATCATTGGGGACTTTGAACTATTTTCTCGAAAATGTAGCACGTGCAAATTTGGGTGCGTACATATTTCCCCCTCGAGAGAAGCATTTTAGCCATAGAGAGGCATAAAACATAGAGTCTCGAGTATGGAGTTCCCAAAATGGGAGTTAGAAGTTATACCTGACACACCATGTGCCGAAGTGACATCATCTAAGCTCCCACTACCTACAAAATGCAAACAAGACTCAAGTGCAGATAGATATGATATCAAAAATAAATGCTAAAACAAACGACATGAGGACTTACCATTTATGTGGATATGAACATACCTACGCCAGCACTCCAACCCTGCATACACCCACTCGAGCAATATTAGAAAATACAAACTTGCGCTATATATATTACCTTTTTACTATTTTGGAAATCATTTTTTGTTAAGTTTTTGAATTCAGACCCCAATTTTTTTTGTGAATGTTTCATTCATGAGCATGGTTTAATTGGAAGGGATTTGGAAATGATAGTGTTGGTCCCAACAAAATTGGAAGGGGCTCAGGAATAATTTGGATGCAAGAGATTTTGTTCTTTTTGTGTTAAGCTTTGGCTTTTGACTTTTGAGTGTACTTGGAAAGAACTTATGGGAAATTCATAACTGAAGCGGTTGAAAAGGGGCCTCAAAGAGGCGGATAGGCAGAATATCTTTATTTCTTAGTCTCATTTTTATTGCATATATCATTTTTTTGGGATTTTGTGCTCATTGTGAGCATTTTGACCACACCTAGAGTGTAATGGCATTGCATACAAACTTGATTATTCATAAGATATATATACATACATGATTCTTTTTGGTTTGACATTCTTTGTAAGAGTTGACTCATTGATGGTTTATTTTGCTTGTGTACTCTTAGATGCTAGAATTTCAATTTTTTATATGCTTTTTGGATGCATGCTATGGATGATGATATGCTAACAAGAATGATTTTTTTTTTTGTTTTGTTTTATATGATGCTAATGCAAACACAATGTAATAAAAACTTTGGTTTTCAAACAATATTTAGTACTTCTTGTTTTATTGGCAACATGTGATGAATGATTTGATAATAAAATGAACTCACTCCACTTCTAACCCCACATAACTAGTAAGATGTGAGGGCTCATCACCGAGAGCTAGAAGGGATGTGAGTTGTATGATTTTGATAGATGGAAATGGTGAGAGAAAGACAAGATTTTGACATAAATCCAATTAGAAACCTACAAACTAACTCTACACATAGTTTACTTTAGAATGTGATTTTCTTGCAAGTTTATCTAGACTTAGACCCATAGATGGCCTCCCGATTGACAAATATGGTTTTAAGGTTTTAACTCTTGTGGAACATACACATCTAACTCACTTTTTTGGGATTTATGATTTCAAAAGCACTTTTTATTGAATGAATTGCTTTTAACTTACTAATTTATTTGTAAAGACCCCTACACCTTGCCCCATACTACCAGTAGGAAGTGTGGGCTCATCACCAAGGACAAGGCATAGGTGAGTAAGGGAACCTCCCTCCTTTCCCAATCTCACACTACTAGTAAGAGGTGTGGGCTCATCACCGAAGGTTGGTGGGGCAAGGAAGTGTGTAAATGAAAATTTTGTATTGATTTTGACTTGACATATATACTTTTTTAATTTTTAACTTTGAGTTGTGCTTTTGGGAGGGAACTTTCCCTAGCCTCAACCCCATGCAACTAGTAAGATGTAAGGGCTCAACACCAAAGGCTAAGATAGGCAAACAAGCAATCTAGGTAAAAATGTTTAGAATGTTTTTGTTACCAAAGAGGTTTTTCTGGGAGAGATGTGACACCAAGAAGCTTCTAGAACAAACTATGGGAAAAGACACCTAAGCTGGAAAAACTACAAGTAGAACCAAGTATGCAAGCCTTGGTAGGATTAGTGTCAAAATTTGTCTTAACTTGTTGAACTGATGAAATGATCAAAATGTTGATGATAATATTGTATATTTGAAGAAATGTGATTGAATGTTTTTCCAATGTTTAGAAGTTTGAAAGTTGTTTGAAAAATAATTTTCTTGATTACAATTTTACAATATGAACTGACAAGATGAAATGTAGTATGGATGCAATAATGTACATGTGGAAATGCAAATGACTACATGCTGAAATTTCTAAGGTGAAGAGAGTTGAAGGATGTCAAACTCCTCACCCCCAAGAGTACACAGTGAAGAAACATGATCTTTGAAATTTCCATTCTCTTGACAAGGACTTGTTATCCTGGGGCTTAAACTTACAACCCCTACCCATGATTGTGTATGTATGTTTATCCAATTTTCTTATTTGAAGGAGGTATTCAAGAACCTCTTTGTCACATTTTTGACATATCATACTTAGGTGAGCATGACTTGCATTGCTCAACTTTTTTTTTGCGTGAAGCATAGTGATTTTACATGACCTTTGTTGTGTTATGGGATAACATCCCATGGAGATGACATACTTGATTTTTAACACATTCATATTTAAACCAAGGTTCAGAATAGAACAAACCCTAGGGATGGATTTGATGGGCACCATATTGATTTCATCACTCTCTCCTTCCTTTGTTAATTCTATCATGTTTATACCTAGGCCAAGACCATCGGTGGGAAGAGAGGTCATACCAATAAGGCTACCCATTCCTTGTGGTTCAAATGGGAGAAATATCAACTCATCACTCTCTAAGATTTTCATGATCTCTGTTGTGGTTTTAGTGGATACCATTTCTATGGATATTGATTTACCCTTATCATTTTTCCACCTCAAATGTTTTTGAGTCATGACCTCAACTTTTGGAATGTTTGAGACGGTCGTGACCAATTGGTTTGATAGAGGGCTTGTTTAATTGGTTTTCATGTATCTCATACTTCGAATGAACCCTGGTTTTTTTTGAGATTTTCTAAGTGAATATCAAAAGGTTTAGGATCCCCTTGAGAAACAAAGACCTTCCCAAATGGAGAAATCTAACCTCTTGAAACAAATTGAAGGGATGGCCTTCATCCGGTGAATCCATGGTCTACCAAGGATCATGTTGTAACTGTTTCCCTATCAATGATGTAGAAATCCATTAAGATCATTTTTGGTTCGAGGGTGATAGGAAGAACTATGGTTCTAATTGAAGTTTCCTTTAAAATTGTCATACCCTCACAACGTGTTTCTTGTAGAGGAGAAATTAGTCTCCCCATACCCCAAATTCTGTAAGAAAGAGAAAGGAACCACATTCACTCACAGCCTCATCATCAATCATGGCTCTCTTGATGTAATTGTTATAAACCCAGACTTGTAGATATAAAGTAAGATCTCCTCTTTCAGAAATTTAGCATCATCAATGGCATCTTGTTTATATCAAAAAAAACCCTAGTATCCTTATCACCCTACCCTGGAGGATGAACATCAAAATCAATATGATTTATTTGAGCTCAGGAGGAGGTGTGACATGAACTAGATGACCAAGACCCATTGCATCTAATAACGCAACACAATGTGAAGGAGAATTCTTTAGT
The DNA here is from genome assembly GCA_018340775.1 of Taxus wallichiana var. yunnanensis. Lineage (NCBI taxonomy): Eukaryota > Viridiplantae > Streptophyta > Pinopsida > Cupressales > Taxaceae > Taxus > Taxus wallichiana. The sequence continues at coordinate 622,270,989 of CM031241.1, read as the reverse complement.
AAATCTAAAAATGATATGTGTGAGAAGGTCTTGTTCAAATCTGAAATCAAATCATAAGCTCCTATAGGTTTTGAAACTATAGGAGTGTCATCTATGTGAGAGAGAATGAGAGAGAGGAGGTTTTGGAACATATTCCCTTTTTCAGGGTTGTTGTGTTAACTTCTGGTTCAACCTCCAGCTCAACTAATCCCATGATTTTTATATTTTCATTAGAGCCGAGGTTGGGGAAACTTGAGAGTTTTATAGAAGTTGAGGCTTCATGATCATTGTTTGCAATAGGAATGCCCTTGTTTATGTTCTGAGGATTTACCTTGACATTTTCAGGATGCGTAGGGAATGGATCTCGAAATATTCTTAGGTTTTTCATTCTAAGGAGCTACGGGTCCTATGTAATTTGGTTGCAAATTTGTTTCAGGATTTACTAAGAACATATCCACAAAGAGTTTACATTTGGTTCTTGGGGAGTCTTTGTAGGAACTTGTTACAATCTCTACAATTCCTAGTGTCATGACCGATGACATGATGGAAACCCAATATAGGTTAGGATCATAATTTCTTGTTTTTGATAAGCATCTTGTTGTTGTTGATTATAACCTCGATCGTAGTTTTGAAATTGATTTTTATAACCATGATTTATTGCCCCTTGGCTAGAGTTTTGGTATTGGTTTGGGCCTTGGGTTTGATTTTTTGAGGAGGGGGATGGTTCACATCAACCATGTTGACCAGAGGAATGGTGTTAGGGCCTCTTTGATTTCCCGTGTTGTTTTTTTTTGTTTTATGGTTGTTAGTGTTACCATTGTTCATAAAACTAGTGTTCTTTATTTGATCAATAACACCATTAGTGGTAGCACCATGATTATGATTCAAAGCCTTAGGTCCTTGGTTGTTGGCTCCATTGTTTTGATGGTTTTCATTGTTTTGGTTAAAGGATACCAATTTCCCATTGAGATCGTAAGTCTTACGCCCACTATCAATGGTGGCTTGGTTCGATTTGAAGCGCACCTTCCAATACTTCCTCATAACTATGAAAGGAAACTTTTGACTTCTTCCTTGGTCTCTCGATTGAGTGAGTGAAGGAAAAGATCATCAAAGTTCCATCTAGTCCATGTTAGGTGAACTTACAGAGGAGTAAAGAACTTGATGCCATCTTTGGATAAAATGAGCGAAAAATTCATTTTTCTCCTATCTAATATGTAAAAACTCCTAATCCCTATTTGTAACAACTTGTTCATGTCAAAAGCTCTAATGAATTCTAAAAAAGTTGTTTAAAGGAATGTATGGAAGCTTTGGGAATCTGATAGTACCAATCTAAAGCAATTCCTCAAGGGTTTTTGAGAATATTTTAGCCACCACAGCATCCCAAGGAAGTAATTCCCTAATAGTAGTAACGTAGGCCTTGATATGAGCATTTGGATCTCCCTCCCCTTAAATTTGGGAAGTTCAGGAAATGGGCATGGAAGCATGACACCACATATGGTAAAGTCAAGGGGTTATTTTAAATACTTGGTGTAAGTACCCATTGCATAAGATTCCACCATTGAAGACCCTTGATGAGGAGGAGGAGGAGGAGTTGGATAAGATGCATTTTAGGCATTGACTGGGACGTACAAAGCTCCTTGATACGGCATATAAGGAGTAGGGAAGGTGTATGGGTCCATCGATGGGACTTTGAATACATATGTAAGTAGGGTGGGATGATACTAGGATATGGACTAGTGGGCATGAAACCAAGGAACATGCATTTGCCCGAAGGAGTGGTATTCGAGAATGCACTTCCGGCCATCCCTTACGTAGGATAATTTGAGAAGGATGAGGACCCATCCCTAGTGTGTCAGATCCTATGAGAAGATCACCTAGACTCGTTTAAACTGGATAACCTTGTTGTATAAGATGTTGCATTAGTTGTTCATTGGTAGGGATGTATCCCTTGTTATCAACTGGATATCCCATGTTGTGCCCTACTACATGAGTTGGTTGTGATGGTTCACCACTCTCTAGTTCTCTAATCCTCCCTACTAAAGTGGAGATAACATTGTGAGGACAAGGATTGAGTCTCTTTTTGGGATTTTGTGTAGGGTTTGGTTGAGAAGGCACATGATATCCTCTTATGAATTGTTCAACGTTTTCATTCTTGGTTTCCTTAAAAATAGGAGTCTCAGGATAGGTTTTCGATACATCGTTATTGAACATTTATGAAGCATGAATATTCATCCTATCTAAGGACTCATCTATCTAGAAAAGAGGATTAGAAATGCATGTAAAGATGTCATCTTCAGAAGATTGCATGGTAATGTGAGGTCTTTGACAAGACTCTAGGATAAGGATTTGTTCCACTTGTGATAACTACGTGGTTTGAATTGGGTTAACCATATTACATGTTTAAAGGTCGATCAACCTCCTCTATCCTCACACTACTAGTGGTTTTGAGACATAACTAGGGGAGGCTTGCATGTTATTTGTGTAATTATCAGCCCATCCAGAAAGGGAAGGGGATTGTTGTGGTTGAACGTTGGTGTAGTATCTATCATAGCCAAATGGCCCACCCAACTCTACTAGAACATATTTTAGAAGTATAAATACCTACCAAAATAGGGGAAGAAATGGAAAGGTGAGGTAATAATAATGAAAGAAAAGTAAATAAGAAGGAAATAATCCTTCACATCGGGTTTACCAATTTGTACGAATGAAAATCGACATGCGACCTTCAATTGCACTCGACCTCCCGAGGTCATGTGCCGGGACAACCGATGTGGAATGTTTTGGGGTGTTGATGGGAAACTATAGGAGAATCAGGACTAAGATTGGGTAGTGTGAATTCCTAGTAGTTGAATTATCCAAAGGGGACTTAGAGGCTATATGTGGGTAGCGTAAATTCCCTATTGTTTGATTACTTGATTTTATCTACTTGAAAATACATTAATTAAATAATGGAAATAAACAAATAAAATCAAAATAACTATTCTAATCTAATTTAAACTAATGTTTTTGTATTTTATGCTTTCTAGAATTAACAAAGAAAATGAAGAAATGAAGAAATAAATTGCCTCTAATTTAATTAACAAATCCTATACAAATAAATAGTCGGATGTAGTTATTTATTTGTGTAATAGTGTATTAAATCTATTCTAATCAAAACAAAGATTTTTCCAATTTGTAACTGTGGATTATTAAATCTTCTTCTACCTCAGAGACATGGGAAGATTTAAAGCTTCAGAAGCTTTTCTTCCCCTATAACTTCCCAAATAGAATATGTGAGGATTTAAGGGAAACCACAATTTACAATAGATTTATTATCTATGGTGATATAAAAGCTTCTTGGAAATGAATCTAACTATTGGAAATAAAGTAAATTGATTTTCTTCTACTCTATTTTATATGTGTATGTACGTTAATAAATGAATAAATGAAGAAATGAAGAAAATTAACAATAACTCCAACTTGGAAATATAGTACAAAGGTATGGTATCACTTTGTCCCCTCAGTTTGTCTTTTTAATCTCTTGTTTCCACGTGAGTCCAGGATGTTGGGAATGGAGTAGAAGTAGAAAGGATAAAGAGCTAGAGAAATGGAATCTTGATGGAATTCTGGTAGTAATGTGGGGTAAGAAAGATAGTGCAAGAGAACGAGCTTGGCTATAAGTTTCTAGCAAGATTGTTAGTAGCTAAACTAAGCAAGATACACAAATAATCTTTGGCCATTTACTTCAGAAGAAGTGATGGTTTTATATAAGGTTGGTTGGGTTGTGCACTATCACACTTGGTAGCCATGGGGTACCACATCAACACATGAAGGGGCATTTAAACAGTCAAATACAAATTACAAGTGAAGAGGAAGTTGCTACAAGTCAATCAAGCTTGAAATCAGCTAAAATGGCTGAGAAACATGCTCTAGAAGTTAACTGGAGTGAAGCAATCACATGTCGATTATCGGGTAAAGAATTCTAGAAAAAGTGCACAAGACCACCACCTAGGACAAGACCACCACTCGGGACCACCACCCAGGGCAAGACCGTCACTTCAGGACCTCCGCCTAGGAAACTAATGGCTAAAACTAAGGAAACATTGATGTGGGAAGCTGCAAAAAAGTAGGAAATTGATAAGTAAGGTAAATTAGGCTACAAATATAAGTTGCAAAGAGGCTAAGGAGCTCGAACACCTTTGGAGAAGACATGAATCATCATTGGGGAGTTTGAATTGTTTTCCGACAATGTAAAGCACGTGCAAATTTGGGTACGTAGGGAAACCAATCCAAAGGATCATGGAAATATGAACTAAGAATACTAAAGAATAAATAAATACACACTAATTAAGGTACCATATGGCAAGAAGTATCTAGGACAAAACAATCAAGTACAAGAATATGATCCAATCACAAGAATAGTTACTCCCTACGTTCTCAAAGATAGTTTTGGTGCAAATAATGACAACACAATATCAACACTTAGGTCAAGTTTAGAATAAACAAGGCCTAAATACTAAGATGTTGCTGACGTGATCTCCAAACAAGGTATACTAAAACAATTTTAGATACAAAAAAGTCCAAGTCTTTGAAAATGGAAGCTACAAATGCAAGCATCGTAACAACACTATTTGGACACGTTAATCAAGCTTTGTAGACAAAGAAATATTTTAGTATCAAGTTTTATTACCACAATGCGAGCAACATAACAATGACACTTTATAAAACTTAAGGTAATGTTAGGATCTAAACTAAGTCTAAGTATATCAAAAAAAAATTATTTATGTGAGTAACGTAATAATACAACTTAGAGACTTAGACCAAGTTTCACAAAGGAAACAAGACATAAGTGTTAAAATTGTATTGATATGATACGAGTAGCAAAACAACTAAAAGGAAGTCAATGACAAGACAAACTAACTACAATGATAATCTTGATGTGGGTATCAAGATAATGGATACCAAGATAAAAAGATGTACCAACACAATTTCAACGCTTACTATTGCACTCGTAATAAGGATGTAAGCAGGTGCTAAAGTGGTGGACAAAATCTTTGATAACACTATGTATGTATGTTCTCTTTTATCCCAAATGGGAAAAAATAAAACAAATGAGTAGACCAAGTGGTGATGAAAAATACTTGGCATAACTTTGGCAGAGTTTCACCTTGTCTTAAGATAAGTGAAAAACTAGGACAAAGTAAAACTTTATAAGTTTTGTGATGAATAACATGCAACTTCAACTTTAATGGACTCTCCCCTTGTTCGAATAACAATGTTTTGACTCCAAAAAAAAATTACTTTGTGAGAGCTCTTTGGAACACGATGGATAAAGTCAAACTGGCCCCAATCTCAATAGCTTCCTATTAGTTCACTTTCTAGGTGTCACAAACTATCTTTGCAAGCCTGGTTTGCCAAGAAAATCTCATTAGTAATATTCAAGGAGTATCCTGTATTTACTTCACCTCATTTGATACAATGAGAAATAAATTGTGTTTAGTTATATCACACTGGGGTCACATGAAGATAATTTTGATGTTAATCTCACGAAGGCATACTAGTTAATTCAAGATCGAGGAAATTCCCATTTTTCCACCATTTCTCTCAAGGTGTGGACTACTTTGGGGTTCTTGGGTAATCCTCACAATGAGTTTTATGGCTTATGCCAAGATACTTCCCCCAGTTTAAAGCGGACGATCCGTAGCTCTTAACCGAAACCTACAAATACAATGTGTTGAATAAAGTGGTGTATTTTTTATCTTTGATCTTAATGAGGTTTAGTACACCATTGGCAACCTACAACACATGTGTAGTTAGAGTTTTTTAGATCCCAAGTCTTTGACAAGTGAATTAGGTCCTATGCATAAAATATTTAGTAGTTTCCAATATAAAGTGAACCAAAGTTTTTTTATTCTCAAGATCGTCTAAGGATGCAAGAGAAGAGCATACACAATAATTTGATCCAACTAGATAAATGCAAAGGAAAACTTTAAATCAAATGAACTTTAAACAAATCTTGATAAATTTTTCATTCCCTTAAGCAAAAAATGAAAGATTAAGTTTCCAAATTAACCAAATGTTAGAAAAATGAAAACTAAAGTTGCTTTTGATTCTCAAGATCACCCTAAGGTGTAAGAGAAGAGCATACACAAACTTTAGTCTAACTTAAGTAAAGCATGGAAACATGATTCTCATTAAAGCTTAACAACATGTTAGAAATCTGATTAAAAATGTTAAAACCTACATAAAATAGTTAGGAAAACCTGTAAAACAACATAAAAATAGAAAGTCAGAATTTGAAGCCTCAAAAACTAAGCCAAAAATCAACACAGAGTGCTAGCCCAAGCCTGTGTAGTAGTAACACGTGGATTGAAGTAGTAGTGTAAGGATAAGTTTGCTAAAGTAATCTCACAAACGTAGGTCCGATATTAAAAACACAGAAATTGTTTCGCTAGCACATGTAGAGGAGAAATATCGCAAGCCAGTTAAGCATTAGTGTGCACCTATAGTGTAGTAGTGCAAGCCATATACAGAGTACTAAAGATATATTTGATCAAAAACTTAGGTCGAGAGGCACTAGCGCAAGCTTGTAAAGTAGTAGTGCAATCTTGACAGCGGTAGCGCATCGGTTTTCTCACTAGCACAAGCCTCAAAGCAGTAGTGCAAGGGTTATTTTCGCTAGAGCAAGGCACCTGTGTAAGCACAAAAACATTCGATTTGACAAGAAAAAATGCCAAAAATATCAAAACTTTATCATTTTGATCCAAATTTGGCAGCACCTCACCTCCTTTATTCCTGCAAAGAGCAAACAAAACAAGGAAAACTAAACTAATCTAGTTAAGAAATGCCATATTTATCTAAAATATTCTAAAATGAGGGTTAGTAACCAAAATTTGAAATTAATCTAAAAATCTTGAAAATGAATGCAAAGGACAATGGAGTATCTCCTACCGGGTGTTCCAAATGTATCTATGCTAAAATTACAATGCTATATAAATGAAACTAACACCTATTAGCTTCTAAGAAAATTAAAACTAACTATAAACATCTTTATTAGAGCTTAAAGGAAACTAGATTTTTAATGTAAAAACATGAAAGAACTCATCTAATTACCAACCATTCCTACTCTATTTATGTATGTGTTGTCACAAAATCACTGCACCCTCCAAATGGATAGAATATGAACAGGATGTTCAGTGTGATTGGGACACATGGGATCACCTCTCAAGTTGTGGGACTTGGGCTCGAGGTGAACCTCCAGAGAAGGTCGGCTTCCTCTTCCTAAACTAAGTGATGTACTACTCCTAGTGCAATAAAATGGTTATCTAGACCTATGCTAACATTTTCATGGGTTTTAGAGAAATAGATTTACGTAAATGAAATTATAGTAGGGGTGGTGATACACCAAATAAAGGGCGTTTCCAAACTCGGGAAGGGTTAATTTGAAGAGGGCGTGTGCACCACAATTCAACCCCGCCTACCGCAAATTAGAGAGAGTACAAAATACCATAGACTAGGAAACATGCGTTCCTTTTGTTAAATTTTTTAGACAAAACAATCTATCAGTATTCCAATGAAGAAGGATGAACTTGAGAAGGGTGAACAAGCACCACAACCCAGCGTCATGTAATACTCCACCACTTGATAAGCACATAACTCCAAGAACCTGCAATAGAAATGTGAACTTGCACAGTGTACCTGCAAGCATGAGAAAAGGCATAAATAAGTATAGAAGGATGAAAGGACCAAGATTAGTCATAAAACACACACTTTTATTACTTCAATAACATGCACAATACATCATACATTCAGAAGAGGCAATGGTTTCCATTACAGTCTTGAAAAGGAGGCTTGAAAGTTCTCTCAACATACAGGACAACTTGCCAAGAGAGAGGACTTTGAAAAATTTACACTTATCTCGAAGTCTAACTCTCCAACCCCGTCTAATTTATTGGAACCCCTGGAATGAACTTCCAACTTACACTTATAGAAGAATCTGAGAGAGAGGAGAGGAGTCATAAATTCCCTTCCTAAATTGAAGGCATATGATGGTTCATTTATTACAGTTAGTTGAACCACTTGAGAAGGTTCCATCATGTGTCATTAATTTCTTGTTGACCTAGTTCTCTTTAATTAATTAAAATAATATTTAAATAATAATAAATATTACTATTAATATATTTGAAAATATATATTAAATTAATGGTGGGACCCACTGAAAATTGATTTACACTGAAGGGAAAATTATGAGGAAAAGGCCAAAATATAGCCCAACTCGGTGGTTGGCTCACCGAGCCAACTCACCGAGTGGGTGATGAGCTCCTCCATTGCCTACTCTCCATTGCTGCAACCGAGCCAAGCTCCTTCTATTCCATGTTAATCTCTTTCATCAATGCGACCGAGCTCCAATTACGAATCGAGCTCCATTCTGCACTGAGCTCACCATCACCAAATAACTCTCCAACGAACTCTTCCCATTATTCCCAAGATCTTCCTAATGTCACCACGATCGATCCATGCTCTCAGACGGAGCCACTTTTTATATCTTCGACGAGCTCCTTTTATCACCGAGTCCCCGCATTGAATCGAGCCACCATTCCACATCGTGCTCATCCTTCAATTCATACATTGATAAAAATTTGTTGAAATCCTTTAGGTATTTCACAAGACCGAGTTCATTATTTTTTTCAACATAGATTCATTTTTGTGGTTCGTTGAGCCAACATGGAGTCTTCCAACTATATCTACCCTACACTCTCTGCAAACTCCCTTGTATGGCTCTACTCTATGAGCTCTACTTGCAAACTCACCACAAAGTGACTTGGCCTCAACTTGGCTCATTCCTCATTGTTCCTTGACTCATTAGGTGATTTCTTGAACTATTCTATGCTCAAGATAGATCTTTTTCATTTCTCGACTCTCCACTAGCTTGGGACAACTCAAGATTGATTCCCATTTAACGATAACTTTCTATTCATTTTTACTAATATCCCTTTATTTAAGCGTAACTCAAACAAGCCCGGGAGCTTATCACGGAGCCCTCTTACTACATGGTTCGGTTTAGCTCAGTGAGCGAGCTCTCGACATATCCCTATGGCATGTGTGTTTATCTCGGGTGAGCTCATTGATTTCTTTATCACTTGGCCATGAGCATTTGATTCAAATTCGTTGATGCCTTAGTGACTATGACCATCTTATGCATAGGTTACCAAGTTAGTTTTTGGGCTCTCTTGAGCTCTTCACACCTTTCTATTGGTGTGACTGATGAATCCGCAGAGCTCCAAGCTTGAGATCGAACCTCCTAATTTTAATGCCATCCATGTTCTCACGAGATGCTTTACATCAACCATGAGCTTGACCTATATTTTATCTGGTTTGATGTCTTGACCATTAAACCAACCCCAAACTCTTTGCAATGGAAAGATAGAACACTTCAAATTAATTGTGTCAACATCCGTTTGGCTCATGCACTCTCTTCAACGGGCTTTCACCAACCTCGAGCTCTTGCATAGAGCTACCAAAATGAGCTCTCCACCGATCTTCTTCCATCGATTGGTTTACACAGTTCCAACTTGGTCACCCGAGTTATCTCGAACTTGTCCTCTTATGCAGGCTCAACATCTCGAAACTCAACACTGAATAATTTTTGCATGGTTAACATTCATCCTTTTCTATGTATTTGAGGTCCATGCACTAACTCGATCAAGTGACCCTGAGTTCCTCCATACATAAATTCTAGCTCATCCGAGCTAATAGAGGTTTAGACTCACTATGCATGGTGATAGCTTGTTGAGACCGTGTTGACGTTCACTCGCCTATGCCACACCCTATGATGATTGACCTACATAGACCGATATCCTCACAATCAATTCACTCAAGCCATCGTGACTGTAATAAATTCACTTGGCATCAATATTTTCTTTGATTTGGTGGCTTTCTCGAGCTAATCTTTACTTTGTATCTTTCTCTAATGATAATTCTCGTGAGCTCAAGCCTCCAATGACTAAACTCTACACTGCCTTTGTGAACATTTCCCTCCTTTACACGGTGATTTGACTCCATCATGCTTCGTATGTACGAACCCAGAACTAGCTCCTCTGAAAGCGGTAGTTCCCCTATGACTCGCTCGCACTACCAACCGTCTCGTTAACCCAAAAGGTAACTCGGTGACTCACTGAATCTCAGCCATAGACTCGGGATCTTTGTTAGCATGTTCAGTTCATGGAAGTTCTCCTTTGGCTTGCCAAGTAATTATTCCCATTTGGCGATGCTTCTCATGATTCCTATGTCCTTGGAATTTTAAGTCTCAAACCCAAAGACTATCTTGCCATCACGGCATGGCTTCCTTATCACGAAAACCCGCAGGCCTGAGATGGGGACTCCAGACTTTTGGAGTCATTTTACCAACATTCTAACCTAGAATGATGGCTCACAATCTCCACTTTTCCACCAACTCGTCGCACTTTTGTGAATTCACCATCGAGTTCCCTCAAGCTATCCATCGAGTCATTCCTGACCGATCAACTCGCGTGTTTTCCTAAGCCTGAAATGGATAAATCCTCGCTCCCATGAGCTGGTTTTGGCTTGGTTTTTCCTTCGTTGAGTTCATGTTGAGTTATTTCAATCTCGTGGCTCGACTCAGCTTGGTTCACCAAACCATTTCATCACCTCCACAATCGAGCTCCCAACTAAGCATGTTGGTGCCAAGCCCGAGCTAAGTTGGCTTTTCCTTATGAGCTTCTCTCGAGCTACCTTGTAACCATGTAACCATTGAGTCATGCCTATGAGGCAATGTGATGATCTCTCAATGGCTCGGTTGCCACCCCATGTCCTAGTGAGCTTTCTCATAACATGATTCCAATCCAAGCTTGAAACTGAACTAGCTCGTCGAGCTTGAGCATCTTCCCCAAGCTGGGTGATCCAATCGAGTTGTGTTACTTGACCTATTATCCACCGAGTCATGTCTACCCATCACCAACATGAAATTGAGCTCTGACTTGGCCTTACCGAGACTCTTCTTTTCCTCTTTACAAGTATTTCCCTGTGTGATTAATTAGCTCCTCATCCTGTGATTCGAGTTATGGTTATAGTTTGTTCAAACTCTCTTACAATGGCCTTCTTACTTGAGATCAATTGTTCTCCAAGGTGAAGTCATCTTGTTCTTTCATGAGAAATCTCCTCCAACCAATGACTTAGCTCATCGTCAGAACTCCTTCATGAACCTGAGTCCTTTGCTCTAAGAAACCGTTTCCTCGATCGATCTCTTTAGAAAAATGACTCCTATGTAACCATGTCGAGCCAAAATTCCATTAAAATTTTCTCACAAGATTTCACCAACCATTTTGACCATGAGATCACTAGAATGAGCTCAACCTACACCATTTGTACATGTATCCCCATAGAATGAGAGCTCATCGAGTTAATCTTGTGATGACTCACCCGAGCCATGAGTCAAGCCATCTCTTTCTACCTATGACTAAGCTCTGAGTTGCTTCACTTCAAAGAGTCACTCACCAATCTCATTCATTATTCACCTGGAAAGCTCAACATGGAGCTAATCCACATGTTTTGTGTTGACTCAGCTTCTTACCACCGAGCTCCGTTGGTTGCATCGACTCTTGACTCGGTGAGCTCCAATGAACTCCACCAAACAAGCACCATGCATATGCCAACAAGCTCAATTTGAGTCATGTGCCGAGTTCCTTCCCTTAAACTCGACAAGTTATATTCTCGTGCATCAACACCTAGCCCTCATCAAGCTCTTGCAACTGATCTATTCTGTCGTGATCACCATGCATCCAAAGCTGATTTCTAAGTCAGGCTACCGAGTTGACACTAAATTATCTACCAACTCAACCCCGAACTTTTACTGAGTTGAGCTCAAACTGGTGTCATTAAATTCTAGGTGAGTTCACCTATGCCATTTATTAATTATTTTAATCGTTTATCTATGTGATAACTGGAAGTTGGTCCCTGAGACCAATGTCTTGATTTGATCATAATAGGACCTGTTGTCCAATTTTTCCATGTGTGTAAAATTGGATAACATTATGATTACTCTTAAAGCATGAACCTCTCTAGATCAAAAGTAATCAAATTGGTATGTTTGATCTCCAAAGAGAGGGAATGATCTCACCAATAAATGGCTACAAGGCCAAGCTTGGATCTTCCTTTCTACTCTATAATGGTAGAATGGATGCAATAGATGAGTTAGCTATTCAAAATCAATTGAGAAGGCTCTTATGATAAGCTTATAGCTTCCACTATTCAAAGTGTGGTGTGAGGTGTGAAGGAAGGAGCTTGGTCCTTTATATACCTTTCCATTTGGGAGAAGCTTGAATCCCGAGGAATGTGGGATAAAGGATAAAGTAGATTTAGATTGTTTAAGCTTTCTTAGAAGAATTAACAAGTGATTAACAACTCATAGGATTCAAAGATGATTTAATTAATCAACTAGGATTAATTAGTAGGATAGAATAATATTTTTAGGCTATTTAGAGGTGACAAAGAATTCATATTTTTGAATGAAAATAACTTCAAGATTGATGCATCCTAGAATTTACCAAATAACACCCTAGACGCGTTGGCACATCACTCACCCTGACTAAGCGCTCATCCGAAGCACGCAATGGTACCATGTCCCTCTTTAGGGTTGTTGTAACGGGGACGTTTGCGTGATCAAGGAAGAAACATATAGATCCATAACTAATCCATCATTCTACAATGCATGCCATATTCAGATTTATGAAACAATAATCATGATTGAATCAAGAACATGCACTACTCAATTACACATAGGAATGACACTTAGGTTCGGCCAATATCTTCCATCTATTAATAAACACATAAGCTCCTTACAATAATGGCAATCTATACCAATGCGCGCATGGATCGATATAGTAATCCAATCATATGCGCATATCTCTATATCTTCATACATCCATCTCTCCCCTGTGTATATCTTCTACTATGTGCTTCACATCATATATATAGGGTGGGGACTTGCCCTTCACTGCTTATCTATTCCAGAAATAGGCCGCATGCTATTAATAGCCATGCGTCATTTACAGGCATAGCCACACATGGAAGTGTGTTATCTATAGACTTCTTACGCTTAATCAAGTGAAAATCCTATTCTTAGTTTGTCTCCATGAAAAACACCTTATCCGATCCTCTAAAGATAGACAATGTGTGGTGCACACGTCTTGGCATCATTGGTGTGTTCCACACACCATCTTCTAAAAATAGGTCTTCATGCTCAAAATTGGCTACATCCCAAAAGCCAAACTTTCCCTCCGCACGCGGGTTCTTCCTGTCCCTTCGTGCCCTTAATCCTGGCCTTCTCTCCTACACGGACTTCTTATGTGATCTCTAACAAGTATTCTCTGATCAAAATTACCCCACACTAATCTCATTGTCGTCCCGAAAATGGGTATCTCCAAAAATTGAAGTAAAGAATACAAGAATGGAAAGAATAAGAATGAAATAATGTAGATAAATAAAGAAGTTTAAAGAGGATATGAGGCAGCCTCCTCTGTATCAGTTTGAAGTATCAACTCTGGATACTCCTCCTTTATTTCGGCCTCCAAGGCCTTTCATTCAGTGAGTCCTTGTTATGCTTTTTCTGGAATGTCCACGGAAATGGACTCCAACTCATCCCTCACAATCACCCCTTTGTCATTTTGCAGAACCAACACAACGTTGGACATCGAGTTCATTCTTCCTTTTAGAAAATCCATATTTTACACAATGAGCTTCCCAAGCTCTTCTAGCCGAGTCTTGTGAAGCTCTTGTGTTGTTTCCAGGGCCTCGTGCTTCTACTTAACCATTGAAAATATTTCTGCATGGCCCAATGTCTCCTCCTTCATTTATTTCTGGACCTCGTTGTTTTCTTCTACAGTCTTTATGCTTATAAGCACCTCTAGAGATGTGCATATGTTCAAAGCATGGTTTGCTTTCTTCAATACTTCTTGTAGCACTTACATCAGCCCCTCATAGGATGCAATATTTTGCATTACTGAGGCTTTCTCTCATTCTACCACTTGCTCTAAATTCCTTGCACCGCCATGTGCAGAGGTTCATCTTCAAGTACCAAGTCCACCAACTTTCCTATATAATGTATTCTTTGAAGGAAACGCCTGTGGCACCTTGGTCTCCAAGTGTGGCCAAGTCCTCTCTTGCGTTATGCACACTATCTCTGCATCCTTTGTCTTTAGCTCCTTGCGTAGCACTACTCGATTGTTGCAACTTTATCCATGTTTCTTCTAGCAACTTCAGCAGAAACCTTTACCAATGCGTTGTTGACTCGCTAATCTAACATGACAAAGAGCCTTTACTATCATATGTCTAGCTTGGGTGCCTTCTTCAACCATCTCAAAATGTATGAATCTTCATATACATCAAATTCAGCCTCATCCATATGGGTATGCATCGACCATGATAGTTGCTTTTGAGTGCACACAGTCACCATATCCTCATCCATTAGCTCCCAGCCAAATAAATCCTTTTGTGCTATCATGCTTTGGAAGCGGGCATGGACAATTTTACCTATGTCCTCTGCATAGCCCATGGCTGGTGGAATGTTCTCTCCACTCATCCTCATTGATATTGGAACTTTAGGAATTGTAGCTTCAAGGTTAAGAGTCTGTTATGTTACATCTTGAGCAGTCGCATGCACAGATTTGGAGATTTCCTTTTATTTTTCTTTTTCATCCTTCATGTCTTCATATTTTTGCTCTTCCTTGTTCTGTGGCTCATCTTCTTGCTCGAGCGGGGTCAGATATGCACACTCGCTCTCCCCTGATTCCTCTTTTTCTTTATCCAACTTCAACTTTCTTCTCTTTTTTGGCTCGGTGGTCTCCTTGTGTGGAGAAATACAAGGTGATTTCCTTACCTTTTGTGAGGTTCCAATTTGATTCCTTGTGCATCTGAACACTTTCTTAAACATATGCTCCCCCTTCTCAACCTTTGTATCTTCCTCTTCATCTTTTCCTTGAGGTGGAGTGGCCACGCACTGTGAATCTTCTCTGTCATAAGGTTTCTTTCTTCTACGCTCCAAGCCTCCACTATCTTCATGCTCCTCTTCTTCACCCTCTACTTCAATAACTTATGTGGGCCTTTGTGCTTGGGGTATGTTTTACATTGTGTGTTTACCCTTTCACCACAGGAGTGCAAATTCATTCTCTACATACTTATTGTTCTCCATCTTGGGCTTCAATTGAAGATACACTAATGCTTCCCCTACATTTGCTACAACCAAACTTATTGGCTTAATATTCAACACCTCCGAAATGTACCTCGCGGTGTAGGAACTTCTTCCAGGATACACATACTTCTTCCTTAATGTGTGGTAGTTGTAGTTTACCTTATCTGCATTGAATACTAGTCGGCGTGTCTATGAATCTGTGAATGATGCTTACAAATACCTTGCAGTGAATGCATAAGGCAATTTACACCAAGGGATCTAGACTCCATATCTCATTCGGAAGCGTGTGATGCGAAATGCTAATATAAAAAAACTCGGACTTGTTTCCTACTACCGATGGTAGGTTCTTTGGGATGCGTCACTCTTCTCTAAATGTCACGTGGATCTGTCATACCATTTCTCCGCCCTTTTATTAATGTCATCTATCATGACCCCTTTACATAGGTACTTACTAAACCTTTCAGTTGGTGACTTACTCTCCATGGGGTATTCCCATACCTTTTCCTTTGGCTCGTCTGGTACTCCAATTTCCAAGAATACTAGTGATAGTATAACAGCCCCAAAACTGATCTTCCCTCCTATGTTTGCTTCCTCGACTATTTGTTCTGTAATGTAGACCGTAATATTGTAGATTTCTCCTTATGATATCTTACGCGTAACATGTAACCACATAGTATTTACCTGTGACCATCGCTCCTGATCATTCAACTTTGTAACAAGGTGTGTTCTACTTGCAACTGCAGCAGTTCTTCAATTTTTCTATACACATACTTGTGTAGACCCTTCAGTATCCCAAATCATGTCTAGTCTTTAAGATCATGACTTTATCTATTAGATCATTATTTATATCCTCTCATGTGGCCTTCAAACCTATAATTGATTAGATAAGCGCAATTGAGACTCTAAATTTGTGTCCTGCAAAGTAGAAGAAGTCCTTGTGCACTCTGCTCATGAGCCATTGATACAAGGGCTCATACTTCCCAAAAATGGAAGCTCGTATAATTGGTAGACCCCAATTCTCTTGAGAATATTCTCACCTACATCATGATAAACTCGACATGTCATCTGTCAGTACATTTTTTCATCCCCGTAGTGAGTAGGAAATCGAGCTCCTTCTTGTTTTCTGCGGTCTTGTGATTATATTCACTTACTTTGCTCTTTCTGATGGGTGAAACCCATTCTTGGCCAATGATGATGCCTTCTTGATATTACATTTATTAAAAATCACTTTCGGGTGTCATCTCTTCCTCCTCGACAACCACCTTCTTCTTTCCTTTTGCTCTTGTTGCATCTGCCTTCTTGGGTGCCATTTTTACCTTGCAAACGTCTCCTCTTTAACTCTATAATTTGCGAATCAAACCCTATCTTGATTCAATCGTGCCCTAGGTGGAAACTATGTGCCCTAAATTCTCTATGTCTCCTTGCTTCACTCAAACCCTTCACCACCGGGACGCAAGCTTCTTTTTGCATAGATCTGTTTGTCACGCTTGATTTCACACCCTTCGCACCTTAACCCGATCACTCGGCTCTTCGCACTTAGCTCTTTTCTCAAATTCTCTTAGTCACAACGATAAAAATGAATCTGCATCCCATCCCATTTTTTTTTTTCAAATTTTGATGCATTTATTGCTCCTTCACCTACCAAATATCCTCTCATTCATTGACCAAATTCATTTGTTCTGCACGGTACATCTTCACACCCCAGCTATAACCTTCTAGCGTGCCTTCCTACCCTCTGGTCATAGAATTCTCTTCAGCGTGCACCCTTGCACCCGAGTACCTCATCATTGTACCTTCTCCTAGTAGTTATCATGGCCTTTGCTTACCTCGCATTATATTGTCCTTTCATTCATCTCCATCCTTGGTCACTTTTGAGAAGCAATCTTCTTTTGACTTAAAGCACACCCGTAGTAGCTTATTCCTTTCACCTTTCAATTCCATGCAGTCTTTTACTTAGATAACTACAACCACCCCACACTAAAAGTATGTGTAGTCCTCTGCGCATAAAAATTCTTCACATAGTAATTAGCTTCATGCACGCAAGTGCACTTATTACACAAGAAAAACTAAATTGACAAAGCATAATGACAAATGAAGGAAATACATTAAGGAAATACATAATGGAAACCTAATCTTACTAGAAATATTGCCTTATTACAAACACCAAGAAGTCTTCTTTATATTAGGGATTTAGCCTACTCCTGTTAAAGTAACCAGGTAGTCGTGTTCCATCAATTGCTTCTAACTGGCAAGCACCTGATTCAAGTATGTAAGTGATGACATACGGCCCCAACCAATGTACCTTAAGTTTTCCCTGGATGGCGCAAGAACTTAGAGTCATAAAGAAGTACCATTTGTCTAATCTCAAACTTCTTATTTCTTATGTTTCGTCATGCCATGATTTTTACCTCGGCTTTTTCTGTTTTTGAATCCAACGTGTTATGGCTCTTCGCTCATCCGGTTGAATCATTTTCTCAATACGCTCTTCTAGAGCTTGCTCATCAGCTGAGAACTCCAAAGACGTGCAATGTGCAAAGAAGGTAACATAAATTATATAGGGAGAATGGATTCTACGTCAACCACCAACCTGAAACAGTGTAGCTTTGTTTAATATCTTGTAAGTTGTTCTATATGCCCAAAGAATAGCTGACACTTTTTCATCCCAATCCTTTCTTCCAACATCACAATTTTTTGTCAAATTCTAGCTCAAAATCTTGTTGAAAGCCTCAGTAGTTCCATTTTCCTGAGGATGGTAGGGTGTAGTTTTATGGTGTGCAACCATAAACTCATCTAATAGGATCCTGATTGTCTCATTCAAAAAGTGTGTACCCCTATCACTTGTCAAGCTTAAAGGACATCCATATCTTGTAAGAACATTCTCCCATAGAAACCTAGCTATTTTAGCTATTGTACAGTCCTTTGTAGGTGTTACTTCTGCCCACCGTGTGAGATAATTTGTGTAAGTAATAATATAGTGTGATCCGATCTGCGCGCGGCTGGAAAAATAGGTCCTACAAAGTCAATGGCCCATTTCTCAAATGGTTCAGCACTAGTAATTTGTCTCAAAGGCATCTCATCTCTTTTCCCTGGTTTTCCTAGGTGCTGAAAATGATCACACACCTTACAATATTCTTTATAGTCTTTATACAATGTCTCCCACCATAATCTAGAAATTAGGATCTTCTAGGAAGTCACATCACCTCGCATAATGGCCTTGCAATACCACCATGAGCTTCTTCCATAATATTCTTGCACTCATGGTTTAATACATAACGCCGTAATACTTCATCTCTCGCCTAACTTGTAGAGGTCACCACCGATTAACATAAATGGTTCCCGCATGTATAGAAAGTTGTTTCTTTTCTAATGCCTTCATTCCTTCTAGTGCTACACCGGTCGTAGAAAGACAACAATGTCTTCTAATTCTGATGGCGCATGTTGTAACCTATATAACTATACATATGGCATGGTTTCCTCAATTGTCTGTGATTCCTCTCCTGAGTTGATTCTAGATAAATGGTTTGGTCCAGAGTTACTTTTCCCTGGCTTCACCACAACTGTGAAGTCAAACTCTTGAAATAAGAGTACCCATCTACATATGTGCCCCTGTAAGACGGCCTTGTTTACCAAGTACTTCAATGCCATGTGACCTGTATAAAACACAAATGGTGTTGCTAATAATCTTATCACAAAACTTGTGCAATGCATAGATCATCGACAAAGCTTCATGCTCTGTTGTTGTATAATTCTATTCAAAATGACTCAACTTCCTACTATCAAAGCAAATTGGATGATCCATGATACCTTCACCAGTTTGAGCTAACACAATGCCAATGTCCATACCAGAGGCATCCACATGCACATGAAATGGTTTATCCCATGAGGGAAAGCATAGAATGGGCATGGTAGTAAGTTTCTCCTTTAATATTTCAAACACGTGTTGTTACAGCTTCTCCCAAATAAAATGTACTTTCCCCTTCAAGAACTCTTCCAAGGGTGTAACAACTTTGGAATACCCTATGATGAAGTTTCTATAATATCATGTATGACCTAAAAATCCGTGCACCTCACTTTGACTAGTAGGTGTTTCCTGTGCCTAGAATTACCGCAACCTTAATCTGGATCAACCAACAAACCTTCCTTGCAGATTATATGTCCTAACATTATTCCAAATGGTGTAGCAAGTATACACTTCTTGATGTTCAAAGAGATACTTAATTATCTGCACTGTTCAAACATTAAGCGCAGATTGTCATAATGATCTTTCACAAGCCCATTTATTGTCCAATCATCTAGATAAACTTGTAAGAAGTTGTGAATAAAATCCTTGAATTCCTAAACAACTATCCATGAGAATACAACATGTGCATTTTTCAATCCAAAAGGCATCGCAATATATGCAAAACTACCTCATTCGGTAGTAAAAGTTGTATTTTATTTATCCTCCCGAGCAATCCTAACTCCGATGATACTCAAGACCCATATGTGAAAGAATATATTTCACATACTACAACTCCTTCTAGTATATCCTCAATAAATGGCGTAGGGAATGGATGTGTGACGATGTAACATTCAGCTCCTTTTAGTCCACACATATTCTAATTCGTCCATCCTTCTTGATATTGATCACCATTGGACCAACTGTTAGTGCAAAATCACAGCACCCCCAAATGAGTTCTAAAAATCTACTTTTCTAAGGTAGAATCATCTGGTGTGATTGCATAACATTGAACTTTCCCCAAGGTGTGGGACCTTGAAAAAGTGGGAAAGCTCTCCAAATTAAAGGTTGGTTCCTATTCCTCTATTTAGGTGCATACGTGAGAGCTTGTCAGAGGATTTCTCTCTATACCTAATCTAAAACTTGCCAAGGAGACAGGGAAAAAGGGATATAAGAAATAAGAAATAACTAAGCTACAAGGTGATGCACCGAAGGAATGATGAACACTAGTTTTTCCAATAGACACAAACCAACCAAATGCATATGATAACCAAGCACAAATAATCAGATCTATAATGAAAGATCAGATGAAAGAAAAAGGGACAAGAAAGGATCTAAAGTTGATCACATACGTGTTTTATTTCTCTGCAGATTGATACAATGCATTACAAAGTGGCCAAAAGGTATAAACGTATTACATTCTAGTGGAAGGTCTAAAACCCCATGAGTTTCTTTTCCAAGAAGAAAAGGGGAGCCTGCAAAACGAAGAATGTCCAACCCTTTACAATGAATCCCCCCTTGTATTTATAGATTCAATCAGAGAGGAGAAAGAGAGGGAGAAGTAGGAAAAGTAGGTTGAAGCTCAACCACTATTGTTAATGCCTCGACAAAATATGCCCCCAAATTCATCTTTACTGCATCAATCCTTGGTTCGGTGCCTTGAAGGAAGAGGAAATGACAAGGATTGAATCCGATCTGGTTGTTGAGGCAAGAGAGATCCTACATTAAAGGCCTAAAGATTTTCTCCATTTTTCACCTACCAGAGGCTTGAGAAAAATGAATTTTATCTTTCCATGGTGTAGAAGACGTCGAGACACTTCCAACGGTGTCATATTTGCAATATTTGAGCCTTGATTCGAAAGATATGCCCCTTCAAATTTTGTATCGAATCCATACAAATGGGTAGGAAAATAGTTTGAAAAATGGGTCCCCTTTTGATATGGGACACGTGGCAGCTAGATTAGAGCAAAAATTGGGCTTGCGGGTCCGCAATTTATCTTTTTGCCCCTTTTCACAAAAATGTAAAACTCAGAAAACTCCCACGGCCCCGAAGCTCCACCTGGACACGTGGCACCCTTTGGTTGGTTGGGGAGATGTGCTTCAATTTTGTCTCTGTGCCTTTTTGTCAAAAGGAAAATTTTCACCTTTTCCTCCGATGCCCCACTTTGGCCTTGACTCAGGCCCAAACACTGAATTTTTCCTTTGGGCGGAGTTACGGCCCATTTTACAACTTTTTAGCTAAATCTTTTGCTTGGCAAGGCATATCTCTTGACTTGGGACACGCGAGTGCCTGGCGCTTGTTTGGGCTTCCCTTTTTGGATTCATCTTTGGAGAAGCGCCGTTAGGACACGTGGTTCTTTCCGCTACCTCCTCCATACTTAGTCGATTTCGGACCTTTCCTGAACTGTTTTGAACCCGAGGACTTTGGATCTTCGTCATTTCTTCCCCTTTCTTGCTCCTGGTTCCTCTACGGCACTGCCCCTTCTTTTCTAACCTGTTATTCCATTGTTGGGTCCTTCTGTAACTTGGAAAATGGATTTAAGACATGGAAACGGCTCGATAGAGTCGTTTCTTTTGCATAGGGTCCTTTAGTCTCTCTCGGCCCCCGCTACTCCATTGTTGAGTCCCTCTGTGACCTATTTATAGATCTGAATGAGTTTTCTCAGGTTCTTTCTATGTGGGGTCATAGCTGATCCGATATTTGGCCTGGGGGTGAAATATGGATAACAATTTGGCGACTCACAAGGGTATCTACCTGCTAGATGAAAAGACCAATTTCCTTGTCATATTGTTGGGCATGGAGTCGAGAACAATGGTCTGATATTGATTTTGCCTCTGACTCATGAGCCCAATTGTTTGCACTCTCAATTTTTATAAGAAATCTCAAAATGAAGGTTTCTGAGAGTAGAAAATTGTTTTGACCCGGGGCTTCATCTGTCTCTCTAAATGGACTGCACAAGAGCAACAAAACAACACCACAACTATATACAAAATTTGAAATCATACATGCTCCAAATAGAACATGCAGAGCATGCAAAGCACTTAGGAGAAAAACAACCTAAACTACAACAATGCAATGTGCACAAGCACTTAGAGGAAAGAGAGACTAAACTAATATATACATGGTGAGAACTTCCCCTTTAGTAGCAGTGCTTAAGATAGATCCCATTCACTGGAATCTACAACTCTTCACCCTCCAATGTAGACAATTGGAAAGCATTGCTACTCTTACATTTTGTGACCATGTAAGGGCCACTCCAAATGGCATCAAACTTGGAATGCCTTCCTAGTTTTGCTCGATCTGCATCCCATTTCAAAACTAGGTCTCCTTCCTAGAAGGTCCTTGCTTTTTCCCTTTTGTCAAAGCATCTCTTGATTGAGGCTTGATCCTTCTCTATTGCTTGGAGTGCATGCTCTCTGGTTTCTTCTAATTCTATCAACTCCACATACCTGGCCTCCATTGGTTCAAATTCAGACATCTCTAGCTGCTTCATGAGCTCCAATGCTGGAAACTCAAGTGATATAGGCAACATTGCCTCTTTCCCATAGACAAGCTTGAATGGAGAGTTGCCTGTAGATCTCTTGGGCATTATCCTATCAGCCCATAAGGCTGATTTGAGCTTTGTGTGCTAGGTTCTCTGATTCTCATCAAGAGTTCTTTTGATGATCTTTAGCAGGTTCTTGTTTGTGGACTCAGCTTGGCCATTACCTTGAGGGTAATAGTTTGATGAAGTGCTCAAGTAAGTCCCATTTTTAACAGCCCATCCTGTGATCTTGGAACCTATGAATGCCAATGCATTGTTTGATATAATGGTGGTTGGCACTCCAAATCTGGTCACTATCCCTTCATAGAAATCTAGTATACTAGACTCATTAGCTTCCTTTGAGTGCCACCGCTCGGTCCACTTGGTGAAATAATCTGTTGTTGTCAGAATCCATTTGTGGCCTTGGCTTGAATTTGGATTGATGACTCCAATGAAGTCCAATCCCCATTGCATGAAAGGTTGGTCGACTGAGATTGGGTGTAATGGAAGTGTTGTTAGCCTTTCTTTGCCTTTGAAGAATGCACAATTCTTGCACCTTTTGATCCATGCATAGCAGTCACTAAACACTCTGGGCCAATAATAACCCACCTTCATGATCTTGAGTGTTGTCACCCTTGGAGAAAAATGGCCTCAACTGCTTCAACATGGAATTCTTGTAACACTCTCTCGAACCTGATCTATCTCAATGCATCTCAGCAGAATGCCATTGATGTCTCTCTTGAACAAGACACCATCAATGAGAACATATGGGATGGCCTGTAGTCTGAAATGTCTCCTTTTTCTTTATTCATCCCATGGGGACACATGTCTATCTCGAAGGAAGTGCGCCATGTCTTGAGTCCAACAAGGAGTAGGTACATCATCATTTCCTTCCTCTTGATTATTCTGTAGAACAAAAACAACCTCCTTTTCATTGTTTTCTTCATCTTGTTGACTGAGGCTAGTTGTTCACACAAACCCCTTCCCATGGACCAGCTTGGTGACCTTGATCTCAATGTCATATTCCATGACATGAGTGATCCATCCTACACATTTCTCATTCAGATCCTTACTGAGAAGGAATTCTTTAACTCCCGCATGGGAGACCAACAATTGGATTTTATTATTTGACACCAGATGCTTAAACTTCTTTAATCCCCTGATTATTGCCAAGACTTTCTTTTCGATGAAGGAGTATCTCACTTCATAGTCTTCTAGACCTTGACTGAAGAAAGCAATTGGTTGTTTTATACCTTCTTTGTTTATGCTGAACTAAGATTGTAGAAATCATGTCACTGCCACCAAAGGCATACAATATGAAGTCTTTAGAGAAATATGGATTCACGAGAGTTGGGGCTTGTGATATAGCTTCTTTGATGGCCTCAAAGCTCACCTTTCCTTCAGTTGTCCACCTGAATGCTAAGCTCTTCTTCAACATCAACGTTATTGGCTTAACAAGGCATAAATTTTGGTACAAACTTGCAGACAAAATTGATTTTTCCCAAGAAGCTTTGAAGAGCTTTCTTGTGGCTTGGAAATGGAAATGCTCTTATTGCTTCAACTCTCTCCGGTCAATTGCCAATCCTTCCTTTGATACAATATGGCCTAGAATCCTACCCTCATGGGCCAAGAATATGCATTTTTTAGGGTTCAATGATACCCCAAAACTCCTGCATCTTGAAACACCTGCCTTAGGTGGAAAAGGTGGTCTACTACATTTTTGGAAAACACCGTAATGTCATCCAGATAGATCAAGTACTATTTTTTGATCAGTCCCTTTGAATGCCATATCCATTGCCCTTTGAAAAGTGGCTCGCATTGGACAATCCAAATGGCATTTTTCTGTAGGCATAAGTGCCCCATTTGGTGGTGAAAGTTGTTTTGAACTGATCATCTTCTTTCACCATGATCTTGGTTGTACCCTGAGTAGCCATCTAGGAGGGAGAATCTCTCTGATCAGACACCACTTGCAAGATCTGCTCCATTAAAGGAGTGGGTAGTGATCTTTGAGGGAGGCTCTATTCAAGTCTGAAAATCTACACACAACCTAATCTCTCCATTTTTCTTCTGACTGGGACCAGTTTGCAACCCAACTTGAGTGTTTGATTGGAAATATGATACTTTCCTCTATCATCTTGTTTAGCTCTTTCTTCATCAGAGGCTCAATGTGTGGGTTGACTGGTCTCTACTTTTTCCTGATGGGCTGAGCAACTAGATCTAGTTCGATTGTGTGTTGTGCTAGCTTTGGATTGAACCCTTTTAGGTCTTCATAGCTCCAAGAAAACACATCTGGAAATTCTTGGCAAAGTTGTATGAATTCATACCTTTCTTGCTTGGTGGCCACTTTTCCAATTTGAAGTGTTTTGTCTTCTCCAACTAGGATTGACTCTGAATCTTCTCCTTTGATCTGTATGTTAGCCTTTTCTTTTCTAAATTGATCATTAGGATTGAAGATAGACTCCAATGTCACTAAGCCTTTGGGAAGCTTGTTTGTATGCAACTATACTATTTGATTCTCATATTGCTTCTCTATTTTGCTTTGATTTCTAGTTGAGAATTCAGCTTCTTCTTGTAAAAAATTAATGATTTATTGATCATTCTTGAACACTTGCCAGCATGTGTTGTTATCTAGCACTGTTGGCCTCACAACTATATGGATATGTGGTTGTTCTTTGTCTCTTTTGATGTTTTCAACCACATCAAACGTTGCTCCAACTGTTGCAAGCCTATCAATAGCTTCGTTCTCCTTCCTGGGTATGGACACAATGTTGAAGGCCTCAAAATCCTCCATGAGATCCCATACCCTACTCTTGTAGTTCTTGAGTAGGTCATTCTTGACAACATTAAGTCCTCTGACTTGATTGGCAACAGTTCACTGTCACCAAACACTTGCAAGTTCTTGATTCCTAGCTTCCTTCCTAATGAAGACCATGGACCAAAGCTTCATATTCAAGCAGTGTTGTTTGAGCAGGAAAACTGAAATCTGAAGGCTGAATAATATTTCATACCTTTGGGGGACACAATCATAGCTCCTCCTCCAGCTCCTTGTCTACTCCTTGAGCCATCAAAGAACAATTTCCATACCTCATTGTCATCTTTATATTTTGGCTTAATTAGGTCAGAAGAGGATGATTCTCTTCATGTAGACAAGTAGACACCTAGCTCAGATTCTTCCATCTCCTTATAGGGGTCAAAAGCATGTCTTTTTTGGCCCAGTCATCAAGAGTCAAGTCTGGGATACATCCCACCTTGGTATCTACTTCACAAGTGCTTAGGAGGTCTTCTTGATCAAAAGATGAGCAGTTGGCATTGATTGGGCTAGGCACATAAGATTCAATATGATAATCGGAAATGGGTTCAGATATCTATTATGGCCTTTTCCCCATACCTTGTTCTAAAGAGCATATGTGACCAATCAGCAGACAGATAGCCTCCAATTTTGGTAGTGAAGTCCCTGGACAAGCACAAAGAAAAATGTGGTGGCAAATCTATGATGGATACGTTTTTACAAAACAATCACATTGGGGTAGGCATGTAGAGTGAGGTTCAGATCTTTGATGATTCCAACAGTTGTCACTGTTGTCCCATCTAATTGCACTACCCCTCTAGAGATGACTTCATATTGGAGACCCAGTTGGTCAGCTATTTGTTTGGGCATCACAGAACTACTAGCCCCATAATCAATCATACAATTGTGCACCAATTTGTCTCCAATAATCAATGAGACATAGAATGGAGGAGGTCTCAGGATCTTACCTTGTTATTCTCCATGGTTCCTCCCAGGTTGAACTGCATTAGCAAACACTCTCTCTTGCTGGTCGGGGGTTGATTTGAGCTCGACCAATTTTGTATGGCAGTCTGCAATAGATCCCTCTGCCCCGGAATGGCCAGTGACTCCCATAGTGAAATGTTCACACTTGTCCTCTTCATTTTCTCGATGATGTTGAATGAGCTATCCTTTTGCTACCCCTTCCCAGGCACATTTTTCTCTTACACCTGGGCTATTACAACCGGTGCCTAAGTAGGTCTGGAAGGTGGCTTGGATTGACTTTGCACATTGGGAGTTGTATTTTGAATGCCAATACCTTGTTGAGTGATGAGGGTTGAGGATCACCTAAGCTTGGTGAATGTCCTTCTCAATATTTCTCTTCTTAGACCATGTATTGGTAGCTATACTTTGAGAAGGAGTCTGATTCATTCCACAGAAGTCTTCAGCTTGCCAATTGACAAGCATAGTTTTGTTTGGGGTCCCTCTTGTTGAGCTCCTTGTTGACTTTCTTCGTGGCTAGGTTCTTGTGACACACCAATGGTTTGCACCATCAGAGCCTGATTTAATGCACCATTGAAGCACATCGACTGATTATGTGGTTGATTACATGGGAAACACCATTCATACTCTTGTGCCATGTTATTTTGTGTTGGAACCAATCCCCTTGATGTTGAAACTATGTTTGGGTCATATGACCTGAAAGGTCTAGTAGGTTTGAGGTTTCTCTTAGTGTTGAATCTGATTTACAGCCCTGGGTGTGGTCTATTTTGCTGATATGGGGGTCTGGCCAGATACTGAGCCTAGGGGCTGATATGGCCTAGAACTCTGAGCCTATTTTCTTTTGATGGTTACTAGCTCATTTCCTAGGTTTTGCAGTTGTTTCATCACTTCTGAAGCTCCTTTGAGGTGTTAGATGATGAAGTGGAGGCTTCAGCTAAACTTTGACTCTGGGGTGGGTATAGGAGCTAATGTGGGTGTTTGGCTGGTACCTGGGTTTCCTAACTCGGGGTAAAGGGGCATGGATGGCCTAGGGGTAAGTTTTCCAGCCTGAATCAAATGGTTCTCAGCTCCTATGGAAAGGCTATAGGCTGCAGGTAAGGTTGTGCCCCCATTGACTGAATCATCAAAGAAATATCAGAATTTAAAGCCCTAAGAAAGTATAAGAAGGCACCTTCATTAGTGGGCTTTACTGTTGTTGGAATCCTGTCCCAGGTCTATTGAAATCTGAGGTTGAAATCCATCAGTTGCTCATTCGGGGCTCTCTTGATTATTGTCAGTTGCTCCAACAAAGACAAGTTATCACCTTTTTCTCCAAACTGGTTGTGAAGAGTTATGCATAGCTAGTTCCAGTTTTGAATAGAGCCTGCTTCAAGGCTCTTGAACCATTGTGAAGCTTTACCTTTGAGTGAAGAGGCTAGCAACTTGACTGTAATGTCCATCTCATGGATTTCATGGATTATACAGACATTTGTAATATCTTGGACATGATCACCAAGAGAAGTCTGGTTTTCCCAATGAAATATGGGATGCTCTTTAATGCTGCAATCGGGACTATATTTTGTGCATTCAGGGTGAGTGGGCTGCTGCCAGTGAAGTTGACATAAGGATTTGGTTGAGCCATTCTGATCACCTGAGTACCCTTCTTGTTTGAAAGAATAACCTACTAGGAGGAGGTGTTGATAAGGCTCTGTTTGGGGAGATGGAGACCTCTGGGCTCTTCTTCTTTTCCTTCTGTCTGGAGACAAGTGTATGTGTACAAACTGTCCTTCCTCTCTTGTTCTAGACCTTGTTTGTATCCTTCTCATGAACTTGCTTGGACTGCTGAAACCAGTGGATTTGTTTCTTTTGGAGTCGCCAGATGTACAATTTTAAAACTTCTTAAAAGTTAGAATCACAACAAGTGCACATCAATCTTACTATAATAAGATGGAGACTTCTCTATCCCACCAGGCGTGCCAAAATTGTTAGTGTAAAATCACAACACCCCCAAATGAGTTCTAAAATTACTTTTCTAAGGCAGAATCATCTGGTGTGATTGCATAACATTGAACTTTCCCAAGGTGTGGGACCTTGTAAAAGTGGGAAATCTCTCCAGATTAAAGGCTGGTTCCTATTCCTCTATTTAGGTGCATACGTGAGAGCTTGCAAAGGATTTCTCTCTATACCTAATCTAAAACTTGCCAAGGAGATAGGGAAAAGGGATATAAGAAATAAGAAATAACTAAGCTACAAGGTGATGCACCGAAGGAATGATGAACACTAGTTTTTCCAATAGACACAAACCAACCAAATGCATACGATAACCAAGCATAGATAATCAGATCTATAATGAAAGATCAGATGAAAGCAAAAGGGACAAGAAAGGATCTAAATTCGATCACAGACGTGTTTTATTGCTCTGCAGATTGATACAATGCATTACAAAGTGGCCAAAAGGAAGAAACATATTATAATCTAGTGGAAGGTCTAAACCCCTCGTGAGTTTCATTTGCAAGAAAAGGGGAGCCTACAAAATGAAGAATGTCCAACCCTTTACAATGAATCTCGCCCCTGTATTTATAGATTCAATCAGAGAGGAGAAAGAGAGGGAGAAGTGGGAAAAGCAGGTTGAAGCTCAACCACTGTTGTTAATGCCTCGACAAAATCTACCCCCAAATTTGTCTTTACTGCATCAATCCTTGGTTTGGCGCCTTGAAGGAAGAGGAAACGCAATGGAACAGATCAAATCTGATCTAGTTGTTGAGGCAAGGAGATCCTACATTAAAGGCCTGAAGATGTTTCTCCATTTTTCACCTACCAAGGGGCCGAGAAAAATGAATTTTTATCTTTCCATGGTGTAGAAGACGTCAAGATGCTTCCAATGGTGTCATATTTACAATATTTCGATCCTTGAGTCGAAAGATATGCCCCTTCAAAGTTTGTATCGAATCCATACAAATGGGTGGGAAAATAGTTTGAAAAATGGGTCCCCTTTTGATATGGGACATGTGGTAGCCAGATTAGAGAAAAAAAATTGGGATTGTGGGTCCGTAATTTATCTTTTTGCCCCTTTTCACAAAAATGCAAAACTCAGAAAACTCCCGCAACCCCAAAGCTCCGCCTAGACACATGGCACCCTTTAGTTGGTTGGGGAGATACGCTTCAATTTTGTCTCTGTGCCCTTTTATCAAAAGGAAAAATTTCACCTTTTCCTCCAAAATCCCCACTTTGGCCTTGACTCGGGCCCAAACGCTGACTTTTTCCTTTGGGCAGAGTTGCGGCCCATTTTGTAACTTTTTAGCTAAATATTTTGCTTAGCGGGGCATATCTCTTGACCTGGGACATGCGGTAGCTTGGCACTCATTTGGGCTTCCCTTTTTGGATTCATCTTTAGAGAAGCGTCTTTAGGATACGTGGTTCTTTCCGCTGCCTCCTCCATACTTACTTGATTTCAGACCTTTCCTAAATTTTTTTGAACCTAAGGACTTCAAATATTCATCATTTCTTCCCCTTTCTTGCTCCTAGTCCCTTTGCATCATCGCCCCTTATTTTTGACCCTGCTATTCCATTATTGGGTCCTTCTCTAACTTGGAAAATGGATTTAAGACATGGAAACAAATCTCGACAGAGTCGTTTCTTTTGCATAGGGTCCTTTAGTCTCTCTCACCCCGCTACTCCATTGTTGAGTCCCTTTGTGATCTATTTACATATCTGAATGATTTTTCTCAGGTTCTTTCTAAGCAAGGTCATAGCTGATCTGATATTTGGCCCAAGGGTGAAATATGGATAACACTAACCCATTCGACTCATCAAGTGGCTTGATAATTCCAAATTTCAACATTTTATCAATTTTGTCTTTTGCCTTTTCATGCAAATTAGGATTCATTCTATAAGGCTTATTTCTAATCAAGGCGTGCACTGCTTGTGCTTAAGTTTTATCTTCATTTACCCAGGTGATTTATGCACGCATTTAAGTTCATGATACCCTCAAGGGAATAAGTTTTGATAATCCCTAAGTAACTCAATGATCTTTAATACCTCTGAGTCTGGCCAATAGTCTCTAATTATGGCCTCCTTAGGCTCATCCTCCGAACTTATATTCACCTTCTTTGTCTTCATGGGTTCATGATAGGCACGTGTATCCTTGTCTACACTTTCCAAGACCTCACCCACCCCTTGTGAATGTTCAATATCCAGGTTCTCAACTTCCTCATCATCCACAATGTAAACCATCTTTCCTTTCTCTTTCTCAAGGAAAGCGCATTCAAGTAGTATGGATTCCATTTCTTCTTCCCTTTCAAAATGTGCTCCGGACTCTGTCTCACCAAATAATTCTTGAATATGCTCTTCTACTTTTGCACTATCTCCCATAGTTAAGTGCTTGACAAATTTTAATGCCTCTTCTATTGGAGGTTGGGAAGAAAAGTAGTCAAAGGTCTAGATCATTCCTGTAGTCAAATTTTGCTAGTTTCTAGTCTCTCGATGTAGTTCTATGTATACATACTAGGTGTGATCCTTGTAGCATAGAGTACAATCTATGTGCCTGTGCAGTGAAGGTGGTAATGCTTCCGTCCTGCTTCGTCTAGAGTCTCTCACAATGCCTTTGAATGTGATGATGAACAGGCTGATCACCATGATAAGTGCAAATCTATGTAGGTGCATTGTTCCTTACAAACCTAATAGATAAGGTGACTCTAATCTCTTCCCATTCTATAAGATTAACTCTATGGACTACCCACCAGCATGTTGTTGTCCCGCGCAAGGTATATACTAACATATCTCTTTTCTTAATTTTATTTTTCCATTGTGTTTCTATGGCTTTCAAAAATACAGGAAGATCTTCTGCCCCTGTATACCAAGGTATTGTGCTACCTATCCGTCGAACCGAATGAATTCCATTCTTGTGCGTAACCACGCTTTTTACCTCGCACCCTACTAGTTCATATGTACCATGATCCTAATTTTCACAAGCAATACTCGTAGTATCACTAATAGATTGAGTATCCTCCCACTATAGGATGCCTTATTTTGATGGCTCATTGACCACTGGGTCCTGAATAGCACATACATAAATTCTATTTAAGTCCTCCTCACTTAGAGGCTCAACATATGGTGTAGACTTCCCATCTATCAAAGGTATCACAACCCTTTCCTCCTTGTTCTCAAAGCTGAGATACCCCTTATTAAATCTCAAGTTAGCATTACTTGCATAACACCAAGGGCATCCACACAAGACTGGAAAACTGTCTGCTTCTACAAGTGCTAATACCTCAAAATCCCCAGTGAACTTGGCCCCTTGTATGGTTATAGATGCATCCTTTAAAACTCCTATGGGAGTGTCCTTAGTCTTGTTTGCCATAAAAAATAAATTAAATGATGGTTGCAATGGAGGCCTCCCCATTTGTACCCATGCATCTAATGTAAGCACATTTACTTCTACACCTGTATCAATCAAAATATTTCTCAATAGCCATCCATCTACAATAGCATTCAGAGTAATTTCTTTGTCATAGTCAATGCTATCAGGGGGAAGATTTACATGCAGGATCTGTCATCTAGTCTCAATACTTGTGCATGGAGTGTTCCCTTTTAACCAACTTCCTAATAGTGGAATAATGTTCTCCTAGCGCAACATTTTGCACACTTCTCTCAGATCATCAATATCAGTTTGGACTATCTCCGATGCTTTCTTCTACTCCTTGAGGTACTGTATCTCACCCTGAAGATTCCTTAGCACTTCCATGGTATCCTAGTAAACTTCCTTCTGATGAGTAGGATCTAGGTACCTTGCATGCAAAACCTCCTCCTTTATGATCGTAGACTTCTAGTGTAATGCCTCTCTTGCGTGTGCCGCTTCATCTCATGTAGTAATATTCACAGTTAATGCCTCAGTCCTGGTGCTATCTTGGGAATCCACTAATCTTCTACCATGCGTTAGATTATAACCATCCCGGAACCTTTATTTTCTTGCTTATGCTACTTACTCAGATGCTCATATAAGTCCAAACATTCTTCATAGCTATGGTTATTTCCGCATAAATAACATGTAATATTTTGAGGACATTCACGCCTATAGTGGTTAGGAGATCCACACGTATAACATGTTCCATGAGGGAACTCACCTCTTCCTCCACCACGGCCTCATCCTCCATATCCACCACAATATCCACATCCCCTTCCATGACCTCCTTCAAAATGCCCCTCATTCTTGTCATAGCACATATGATTATGATCCCGATCCCGGTGCTGATTCTTACCCTTGGAATTATCTGTTATACTTGTCATTTGTACCCGAATGTCTATAGCATCCTAGATCTAACCAATCAACTGACAATCTTTAATATCATGGTTTGTGGACCGGTAAATTTTGCAAAAGTAGGATACATTCTTCCTTATCACGCGCTGTAACAAAGGAAAGTGACTAGCATCATGATTCAAATGATAGATCTCACAATCCAACAATAATGAGCATACAGATCTGCGAGGGCAACTATCCTTAGTGTGACCTTCCACTTCACAATTTGTACACCAAATTCGTAAGCGCATTTCATGGGCTGAATTTTTTGATAGCTTCTCTAGCTGCTTTTCCATAGCTACAATTTGTGGCTCTAAGAATGGACTAATTCCTGTGTCAATTCTCTCAGCTACCTCAGCATGCAAAGCTGCTTCCAGTGCTTCACACAGATCAGTGTATGTCTTATGTGACAGTGCTCTTCTAAATGGTGTAATCAATCTGCCAATGAACCATTGTGCATATTGGCTTGTGTGAATATCATAAGATAGCTTAGATAGAAGTGTCTTAAAATGGGCATCATACTCACGTACACTCTCAGTAGTGCCTTACTTGATATCCTTGAGCACGCTAATACTATTTTTCTCAAACTCAAGGATATGGAACTCTTTTAAGAAAGCATCCTTCAATGCTGCATAATCCACGCAAGTTTGATTAGGGTCAAACTTCCTATACTATCTATGTGCGTGCCCCTGTAATGTAGTAGAAAATTGAATTACCTTTCACTCAGAAGTTGTGATCCCTTTAGCGCACCACAATATTTCACACATATGCACATGTTCGGCAGCATCCTCTATACCTCTATACTCTGGGAGATAGAGAGACATCTCCATATAGATATTTTGTGGTTGCTGTGGACCTTGACTACCTAATCCAAAACCTCATGTATTACCTCGTCTCTAGAACCATAAAATCCACCGGAAGTAGAACCACCTATACCTCTCGATCCTCCACCTGTAGCTGGAATTGGACCTATAGATGTACTCCCTTGTGCTCTAATAGTAATACTATACTGAACCCCTATAGTTTGTGAGGTAGTTCCACTTCCAGAGGTGAATCCAACATTCGGCGTTCTCACGTTCTATGTGGATGATGTACCAAAGAACTTTCATCCAAATATCATTGAATTCGTCTGTCTTTCCATTTATGTACTTGCTCCCTGACTTACTCTGGTTCTCCTACTTCCCACGTTAGCCTACTAGTTACTTGTCGTACTAGATACTAGAAAACCAAGCACAAGGGCTAGGTCACCAAGTGGATTAAGATACGCACCCATGGCCCAAGTAGTCTTTGCTAGTGCACTTCTGTGTGAGGCCAAGGTGGGAGCTCTATCATATTTTCCAAGATGGGGGAGTTCTTGATGCTCTGGCTCCACGTCTTCTACGTGAGCTTTAAATCCTTCACGAGCCATATCTCTCCTCAACACCATACTTTCTGCAACATAACACTACTTCTCTATCTCCCTCTCACGTGCCTCATTATACTTAAGCCACATTTCCTCTCGTTTCCTCTTTACCGATAGGTCTGTCATATTTCACCAAACCTGTTCCTGCTCTCACACATGGTGAAGTTTAGTTAGCCATTAGTTTAGTCTTTAGGTTAAAAGTTACCATCAAGATCTTGATCACCAGTGGAATACCTTGCAAATATGTTCCTCTTGGATACCGCAAAAATTGGAATTCAACTACCTTTGGGCAAGAGTACATTGAAATTGAATATTCCAGAATATAACTATTTAGAACACCATGAAACCACATATCCATAAAGTGAGTCCATGTCAAATCAGCATCATAAAGGGCCGGAAATTCTTCCTGTGTCTAGACAAGTGCATGATACCTCCAATTATGTTGAGATACATAAGCAGTAACCCACTCGTATAGTTCGACTGAAAATATAGTGAAAAATCTCTAATATAGGTTTTCATACAGATTCTGTTCTACCCAAGTGTGTGCATTAAACTCAGATCCACTTTGTTGAACCCTTTGTGCATATTCTTCCTCCAAATCATGTATCCACTCCTCAATACTTGTGAGAGTTAACCGATACATCTTCATCGTGAACCATCCTGAAAACAATGAACAAGAGGTCCGAGCAACAGAACCAATGATGTAGCCTAGAATTTACCAGATAACACCCTAAATGCGTTGGCACATCACTCACCTAGACCGAGCACTCACTAAAAGCACGCAAAGGTATCAGGTACCTCTTTAGGGTTGTTATATCGGGATGTGTGCGTGATGAAGGAAGAAACATATAGATCCATAACTAATCCATCATTCTACAATGCATGTCATATTGATTTATGAAAGAACAAGCTTAAACAATAATCATGATTAAATCCAAAACACTACTCAATTACACATAGGAATAACACTTAGGTTCGGCCAATATCTTCCATCTATTAATAAACATAGAAGCTCATTACAATAATGGCAATCTGTACTCAATACGTGCATGGATCTCGATACAAGAATCTAATCATATGTGTATATCTCTATACCTCCATACATCCATCTCTCCCTGTGTATATCTTCTACTATGTGCTTCACATCATATATATAGGGTGGGAATTTCCCTTCACCGCTTATCTATTCCAGAAATAGGTTGTATGCTATTAATAGCCACGCATCATTTACAGGTATAACCACACATGCAGTGTGTTATCTATAGAATTTTTATAGTTAATTAAAGTGACAATCCTATTCTTAGCTTGTCTCCATGAAAAATACTTGATCTGATACTCTAAAGATAGACAATGTGTGGCGCGCACGTCTCTGCATCATTGGTGTGTTCCGCACGCCATATTCTAAAAATAGGTCTTCATGCTCAAAATTGCCTAAGTCCCAAAAGTTGAGCTTTCCCTCCACGTGCGGGTTCTTCCTGTCCCTCTGCGCCCTTTATCTTGGCCTACTCTCCTGCGCGGACTTCTTCTGTGATCTCTAACAAGTATTCTCTGATAAAAAAAGATGTTTAAATATTTCCTTTCTCTGTCACTTATTAGAAAGAGTTCCTTCTACGAATGGGGAAAGTTACACTTCACATTCACTATTATACTCATCGAGACACATTCCCATACTAGGTATTGTTTGATATCACTTTTTAAACATAATTTTTACATGATGACCCCTTTTAACCTCACAATTCACCTCCGTGAAAAATATGTCACCTTTTCGAATGGAAACATACTTAGGATTCTTGGACACCTTTTTACTCATCTACTCCTCATAGGTTATCTCCTCCAGATAAAAGGATTTCCCTCATAATGAAACTTTGTACCTCTAACCTCATGTTGGGTAGAAACAATGTGGTTTCAATATCCTTCTTATTTTATATGTGGGCACACTACATGGCATTTAAATGAGTGTTCAGGAACATTGTTGTGAGATTTTCACCGAGTGGACAAGTGATGCCTTCTTGATCCTAAAAGCAGATGGTGTTGGGTTAACATACATTGGGAGAAGTGTAAAAGATGTAGTATCGTCATTTTAATTCACCTCTAAGGCTCAATTAATGTTTGCGAAGTGGTTAAAATACTCCATCAATATTTTGGTTCAGAGCTTCCCAAGTATTTCGTCCGGAGCCTACATAAACTTGGTCTAGAACTTCTATATACTTAGTATGGAGCTTCCCTAATTCACCTTAGTGTCGAAGACATATCCTTCTTAGATGGATTCAACCATTATGACTCTCTTTTGTGACAATTAGGATTATTTTAATCATCCAAATTCTTGCATAAATATTTACCATACATAATTCACTTTGAAACTGATGTTTTGGGAGCTTGCAGGGGCTTTCTCTTCTGTTTGAACCATTAGACAACTTCCCTTGACCTTGAGACTGTCGTAAAAATAAATGAGATGGGTGGAATGTGAGTTGATAAAAATTATCCAAGCCTAATTACAATACTTTATATTTTTATCATGTCCTACCTAATGCATCCATATTTAGTAAGTTTTCCCAATTTTCACTTTTTGATTATTTTTGCTTGTTTGGAGTGCATGGGTGTTGATAATATACCATTTTCAGAAACTTACTAAATTTTCACATATGAATCCTTACACACTATTTTTATACCAAGGTATTCGAGTTTTATATTGAAACAAAATTGGTTCCAAAAGTTTAGGTTTTGCTTGGGATCTTCTGCTCCCATTTTTGAGGTTTTTCTCTCACCAAAAATTCATATATCTAAAAAGGAAACCTATGGGTCTGAAAATTTCACATGGATTCTATAAATTGTACATAGATTCCATGGTAGTGCTATCGTAGTCACAAAATCATGCACTTTAGACACTATTTAGTCTTGATCTTATACTACTATTAATATGATTTTTAGTGAAGAAAGTACTAATTAACCCATGTCATTTGGCCATTTTCCTTTACTTGATGTCATCACTTGCGCGACCTCTAGCATATACTCACCCAGTCATTTCTACCATTTGGCATCATTTTATCTTTGACTGGGGTGCCCCAGGTGCTCTAGTCCCATTTTGGGTGCCCTGATCCTTTTTACACTTTCCCACCACTTTTGGGCAATTTCTAACCGTTTGATATTTCTATCTTTTTAGTGGTCAGCCTTTTCGGGGTTAATTACAAAATTAGAACAAGAGAACCATATAAATATAAAGTTATGTGACCATAATGAGGTATTAAGCACTAAGCACTACTATCATTACCTAAGGTAAGGTTGCATCATATCAAAGGCTCCATTTGCATCCATCTAGCTCCATCACAAGGAACAAGGCTGGTTCATCTGCATCACATTCCATAGGAGGGAAGTTTATTCTATTCCATCACCATTTTATTACATTTCTACACATAGTTATTGCTCGCTACTTTCACAAAGTGTGACTGGCACAAGAGCACCTAGGGCATGATTGCACACATACACACACACACATAACTACATTGAGTATGAGATGTAGTGAAACGCTCAATTAATAAGTCCACCATTGTGGCCACTGAGGACAATCCGACCCCTTTATATGCATCTTTATTTTTAGGGATTTTATGCTTGTCTTGGGGTTTTGTAGGTGATTCCTTATTGCAGGTATTGCAACAACATCTCACGCAATTCAAAAAGTTAGTGCGATAAGAAAAATAACATAGGAGAACAACTAGTGACACCTCATGGGAGGGTTTTAGGCCATTTATGTAGACAAGGGCGCCACTGTCCCTCTCCAGTGGTGCCCCAGCTCATCCAAAAACTCGGATCTATGATTTCTCAAGATTTAGTGTGATTGTTTCCTCCTCCTATTTTCTGGTTCACACTACAACATAGTCCAACACCTTCATCAAATCAGCTAAGCTCTTCCTAACCCTCTTTTCTCATTAGGGTTTCACATTTATATTTACTTAGTTTTTTGGGTCATTTTCTTTATGCATTTATTTGTTATTTACTGTTATTCTTAATATTAGATTAACCTAGAATACTCCACATTTTAGTTAATCATTTTGGTGAACTTGTACTTGATCTTCATGCTTAGGGTCCTCATTTTTCCTCTATCATGGCTTCTCAATTTCCTCAAGTTTCTTTATCTGATTTAATTAAGATGCATCCTAGTTTCCAAGTTGTTATTCAAAAATCCCATAACACCTTATATCATCGAAAAGATATGCCGCCACACAAAATAAGTCTTGTATTTGATTGTTTATATGACAACCCTAGTCCTAGTCATCCTTCATCTACTCAACCCCTATTGGATTCAATTCAAGCTTTACATTATTTATTTCAAGAAAAATTTAAGGATATAGAATCCATGATTACATCCCTCAAATCTGAAATCCAACATCTTAAGGATGCTTCTCAGGCTCATGTTTGTTCTTCTTCTACACCTCATTCTCATTTTATGTCTACTACATGTGCTCATATTAGTGTTTGTTAAGTTATACCATTACCAAAACCTTTCATCTTTGATAGCAATACTAAGCATCATGACCTCCTTACGGAGCTCCTTGGTCATCAATTGATCACTTTACTACCAGTCATTACTATCCTCCTTATCAACTAGTAAAATATCAAGGTCATCCCTATTGCAACTATCATTGAATCAATGGACATAATGACAATAATTTCTATGCTTTACAATGAAGAATAAAACATCTTGAGCATCAGGGATTTATCTCATTCACTACACAACATTCTATTTCATGCCCATCTACAAATGTTACATCCACATGGGCTCCTAAATATGTTCCTTCTATGTCAAATGAGCATCATGCCACCATTTCTAATGTACCTTCTACGGAAAGTCAAGCACCACCTAAGCAACCACCTCTCCAAATCAATATAGCACCTCCCCCTCTTAAGACATCTACAACATTACCAAGTCAAAGAATGTAACCACCTCTCAAAATCAATCAACCTTATTCTCCTATCAAGTCTTTGGTAGCGTTGTCAATACAGCCAAAGCTACCACCATTCAAGATTTCTAGCCATCCCACTCCACTTTTGTTTCCCATTCATTTTGTTAAAGCAACTACCCCTCCACTCAAGTTATCGACAACATTACCACCTCAGTGTCCCATCACTTGTTTTAAGGAAACTACTCCCTAAATTGATCCAATTAGTGTCTTTTGACTATACCTCCATCATTCACACACTTAGGGGGCATGACATATATTACCCTCCCCCACCACCCTAGCATCAACACATGTTTCATACCACACATCAATCTTATAGAATATGCATTGTCGCATACACATCTATGTCACCATTACCTGATGACACACTCTTGTGCTTTGATTCACACTTGATTGTTGAGGGCATACTACACATGAACCCCACACACTACACACTATACACAACACATTATGACCCTTCATACATCTCACATCATATGTCTTACATCTTACATCATACACTCAAAATTTAGTCCGAATCGGTTCACCATTTGTGCATCTATACACCATACATACTCTACACATCATATTATTTTTCATCACATATGTGTCACACTCCTATTGTATATGAATCTTTCATTACATACTACTCATCATGCATACTACTTAGCACGCACCTTAAACTCTTAGTCTATCTACACATCTTGCATTGCACAATATACATCGTGTATTACACATCTTACACATCACATGGTCATCTATCATCATCACACATCTTACATATTCTTATACATGCTACACTCACTACCCTATGACGCACTCTAGTTCCTCGGTCCATACTCGATTGTCAAGGGTTTATAAATAAAATGGACCTTATCATACACACATGTTCATCACTCGAGCTTCTATCATACAACATTACTAGGTTAGTGACATACGCTTTAGGTTAAATGCTCACCTCTTCCTTCATCTTGTAGTGATATATGCTTCAGGATAAATCATCACTCCTATTTTCCTTTTATCGTGATATACGCTTTGGCTATAGGATCACACACACACTTCATATCTAGGTCGCATATCATCATCACTATACCACAACGCGTTAGATACAACATACACTTCGACCATTTCCTAATGACACACTCTCATTCATGGTTCATTCTTAATTGCTAAGGGGCATACTAAATTAACCTCACCTTGCATATACTTTTATTCACTCGGGGGCACGTGAATCCTATCATCCATCTTACATTCCATTCTATCCATCCACAACATATTACATACCTTGGTTTTTTTACTCTTGCTTACATTTGCTTGTTCATGATCGTTTATTACACATGCTAGCTAGATCTCTTATATATCATCATCTTTACCATACATGTATGCGCATTCAGGGGCCTTTTCTAAGTTGCGATCACAGATACAAGTCTTCCATACACAACATGGATGCTCACCTCTGACCACTCCTAAAATTATCGCTAGGGGCATCCACATTCATCTCTTACATGTGTTATTGTTCTATTTTGTACTTATCACTTTACATTACTTGCTTATACATACTTTTGACATATGGGTTATCTATCTAACATGCTAACAGGTACTTCATGTGCAGCATTTATTTACAGGATTATTCACTTCCATGGCTATCTATTTTTTTGTCTACTATTGTTTGTCTCTTTTTTTCTATTATATATGGGCCTTGCCCTTTGTTTAGTGTCCACACTTATATATTATATGCAGTCATTATGGCCTTGAGTGTCTTGCAACATCGTGAGTGATGTCCCATGTTTGTAACCCATTTTGGAAGTCTATGATATTCTTCTTGCATTCTAGTTTCTACATTATTTTTGTAGTGTACACTTGTCTTCTACATGCATGTTTGTTCATACTAACACTTATTTCTAGTTGCTTGTTTGTGTGCACCCTTGGTATATACCAAGTGCATTCCCTTCCCCCTGTAGGGAACAATTTATGTGGTTGGTCATCTTTTGGGCCTGCATTCCCCTATCAGTGATGTTGCATGTGCCCCCAAAGAGGGGGTCATCGTTTTGGGTTTTACACACTACACAATGCTTTCTACATGTTGGCTAGATTTTCTCGCATAGCTAAAAACCTAGGCGATCATGATATAAATCTCCCTCATTTACTAGTGAGGCTCCCATGTAAGATTTTATCGTTATATTTTATAATAACTATTTGTTGGTTTTACTTTAACCACCCAACTCATGGACCATAGCTAGGAAATTTTACAGCAAGCAAGCAATCGTAAGAAATGTATATATGTATAATTGAATGCAAGTAGAAAAGAAAGAAGATGTGCGGCCTAACGAATAGTTGACATAGTTGGTTAGATGTACATAGACGAAACAAATAGATCTTGAAATGCAAAATTCAAAGAAAAGGAAAGTTTCAAATCCAAATCTAAGATAGCACAAAGTTTATGCAAAGATCTAAAAAGAAATAAGAAACAAATGCACCGTTGACATAATTTTTTCCAAAAATCTACCTCCTCTCTGTTCCTTATCTTTCAGAAAGACATCAATGGTTTCAGCTCAAAGTCTGGAACACAAGAATGCTGATTAAAAATTATGATCCTTTAACCCATAGGTTCTTCCTCTACTTATAGTGTATAGAGGGAAATTTACAAACAAGAAACTATAATTGAATTAGCACATGTGGAAGTTGTAAAGGAAACAAATGGTAATCTCCCTCCTAGAATTCCTCTTTGCATGACATGCATGATTTATAACTGAA
Source organism: Taxus wallichiana var. yunnanensis (assembly GCA_018340775.1). Taxonomy (NCBI): domain Eukaryota; kingdom Viridiplantae; phylum Streptophyta; class Pinopsida; order Cupressales; family Taxaceae; genus Taxus; species Taxus wallichiana. The sequence goes on along the minus strand of CM031241.1, from coordinate 622,229,451 downwards.
AATAGAACCTTCTATTTTGTATGTCTGCCACCTATTTCCAAGTAATTGACTTCTTCAAGTAACAAATTTTAAACCAATCACTTAAGATTGCTCAATTACTTTGTCGGAGAAAATAAGAGAAAGAAGAAAAAAGTGGAAAATAAATTAGAAGAAAGTTTCTACACTCCCATCTTGTTCTTTTTCAAGAGTCTCGCATGTGGTTGACTCTTTTGCCTTTGATTCTCACCAAACTGGATCTAACAACATCCGAATGTGACTTTACTTATGGGTGTTTCCTCTGACATGTATTCCCTCTTATCCTTGAAGATTTTGTATTTATTCTCTAGTACATGCACGGTCTGCAATGTTTGTCGTAAACAATGCGAAAAAAATCATCATCTTTTATTTTTAATTGTGTATATGAGCAATTTAAATTCTGGAAAGCACTTTGGGTGAATGAAAATACAAGTAAATTCAACGAAGGCTTAAATTGGAATATTGGGAGCACATGCACAAGATCTTGGAAGGAAATTTCCATGCACCGACTTCCACATAGGTTGCGCTTAGAAACAAGAGGATGAATTCTTACCGAAACCTTTGAAATTATGAGATCTGGATCTGTCAATTAAATCGGTGATAGGTTCAAGGCCAATGTTTGTATCATTGACTTTATCAAATATGGAAGCTATGCATGATTCATCGATCCTTCTCTTTCATCATGCTTCAACATGGCTAGAACAATCTTTGTCTAAGCTCTTTTTCTTTTAATTCTGTCAGAATCCCTTGTAATTGGATCAATTTGTGTAAATCTAGCAATTTCTTCTGATTCGGAAGAGATATTCAATGTATCTAACATTGATTTGAACTTCCTTTCACTAATATGAGCACCTGTGATGAATACCTACAATTAATTCAGACAAAGATGGAGTCCATGGCATGAATACTTGATTTTTATCACCAAAATCTGCATATAAAATTTGCTGCCCTAAAATTTGAGACTTTGCTTGCATGCAAAGTAAGAAAAAATATTATTTAATTCTCCTGGGCACTTATACCAACATGTAGACAATCAAAATAAAAAAATTAGGGTATTCCAACCCAATGTGTCGAGCTGGAAGCTTCCTGGTAATGGAAAACACTCTTTAATGTAAAATCCTCCTTCCCTTGGCGCCAAAACCTGTCCAGGCTGCAAACTTCATCAAAAGGAATTAAATTCTTCTCAATTATGGCGTATCATGCTTAGATAGCCACCTGCATGTTATTTTTAATAATTTCCCTTTCCTATTTATGGAAATTTAATTAATTAAAATTCATGCCTCTTCATCCAATTTGGGCGCCCAATTTTGCATGCTTCTGATTGCTTTTTAATGAATTTATTTTATTTATTTTTAGCATGCATCCTTGACTTCTCTTTATCTCATCCACTTGCATTGACTTTCTTCCTATTTATGGCGCCAAACTTAGCTAGAAATACCATTAATCACATGCATTAATGCCAAGGTGGGTCACACTTTTTGGCAGGGGTATTTGTTAAAAATAGAAAGTCAAAGTGATGGGAATTTCCAACCTGCATTGCAGCTCCAAAAATCCCATCTTTCACTTAAGTGATTTGACTTTCATAATGGGAATTTTCACCTGCGTTGCAGATAAGAAATTTTTTCGGTGCTTTAAGTGATTTTATTTTATAATGGGAATTTTCATCTGCATTGTAGGTAAGAAATTCCCACTGCCCCTTATATAGAGATGGGAGCCAAGAAATCTAGAGAGGGGCTCCCCTTACTCTCCCCCAAACCCCCTCTCTATCCCCGCCCTCACCTCACCGTTTTTCTGCATTGTAGGTAAGAAATTCCCACCTGCCTGCCACATCCGAAATTCCCATTGCAACTTAAGTGACTTTGACTTGATGGGAAAAAGTAACCTATTATGCAGCAAGAAATTCCCACCTGCCTGCCACTACCAAAATTCCCACTGGTAACTTAAAGTTTTCCTTATAAAAAGTGTGACTTGCATGAAAGATAGCTCTTTTCCAAAAGTGTGACTTGCCATTTTGGAAAGGGCCTAGGAAGATGTAGTGACCAAAACTTGCATGTGCTGATAACTTTCATTATGTGGCTCGGTTTTAGTGTCGTTTTCTCTAAAAGTGTATATTTTCTCGAGCTCTATGTATGGATGGAAATATTTTTCTTATTTTCATAAAATCCATTTTTACACCTTTTTGGACCAAGCGACTTCTTGCAATCTTTTAAAAGAACCTTGAGCTCATATCGCCTTCGAGACATATTAGTAATTAAAAATACTAGATAGATTTTCAAAACCCTAGGCCTGGGGAAAGATCTAGAAAGAAGAATGAATAGGCTACAGGAATTTCTGGAGAAAACAAACCAAAACACAGACAAAAAGAAATAAAACAAAACAAAACAAGTTATAGGCAATTTCTCGAAAATTTCTCCAATTAGTGATCTGCAAAACTTCTTCCCAGGGTGAATGTTCTATGGTAATAATGATGGGGTGAAGTGCTTTCATAGCCTAAATCCTCCAATTTTAGATCAATCTATTTTTAAAAGAAATTTATTTATTTAATAAATAAATAAATAAAATTCTCTCAGACAAAACCTAACTAAGGGATAGAGTGAGTTTTAGCATGTGGGTACTTGGGGAATTTTTCTTTTATGACTCTCTGGGGATACCTTAGAACAATGCAAAAGCATTTGTAGGTAAAACAAACACAAAACGACCCGTTACTTTGAAAAGAATGATTTTTTTAAAAGGGGTAGTCCCAAATTTCAAGGTGAAATTTCAAGGACACCACTACAAGTACATTTCAATTCATTTTTCTATCTTTGACATTATGGGATATACAATGAGTGGGTTCGGACTAGTATGTGAACTACGTATACAATATATTTTATAGGACATGGTTGTCCTTAGCATTCTGGGGAGCAGTTATAGGCTAGAGGATACAACAGATTTCCTCTCTACACTACTTTAGCTAGTGGTGTTGGATCGCCCAAAAAACCATGCAGTATAGAGATCTCTTCACACATCTTCAAGGAAGCGATTCTGAGTTGGAGAATAATTTATCTTTCTCCCGCACTTCTTCATCCAGGGGTGGCGTGAGATCATCCAAAAAACTCGCAGTACATGATATCCTTTCTACACCATTTCTCTCATCACGAGATCCGGTGCACATGTTCCTTTTTTTTTTTAAATCATACTTCCATTTACAATATTTTTAATATATACATGTGGTTTTTACATATACATGCGTATTTGACTACTTGATCATATTATCCTTTGTAGGTCCATTCGTATGAGAAACAAGCATTCAAAAACAACTACAATAAAGACATCAACAACAAAAATAATATTGTACGGCAGCCACACCTCATACTAACATGAAAGTACATCACACACATCAGAAATTACACACGCATTCCACCCTAGGTTCACTCTCACCACTTTTTGCACTTTTAAATATTTAGTTTCCACGCTCCACTATTTTCTCATTCCATGTTTTGTTTATTCGGCACACTTTTTACATCACTCCACATGGATTATCAGGTACGCATCTCTATCTACTTTATGTTACTGAGCTTTCCACTCACCAACATAAAGTGGGGGAAAATGTAGTCACAAAATCACGCACATTAGACATTATTTAGTAATGCTCTCATACTACTATTCCTATGGTTTTCAAGTGAATAAATTACTAATTAACCCATGTCATTTGGCCATTTTAATTTTCTCGTTGTCATCACTGTCGACCTTTTGCATTTACTTGCTCAGTCAGTTCTGCCATTTGGTGTTGTTTTATCTTTGGTAGGGGTGCTCGGCCTTGTACTAGGGTGCCTTGGTTCCATTTGGGGCATCATGATCCTTTTTACACTTTCCCACCAATTTTTGGGAACTTTGTAGCCGTTTAAGCTTTCTATCCTTTTAGTTCTAGGCATTTTCGAGGTTAGTAATGAAATTAGAATAAGATGACCATATAAATATAAAGTTATGAGACCAAGCACCGAGCACTACTATTATCACCTAATGTTACATCCATCAAAGGCTCCATTTGCATCCATCTAGCTCCATCACAAGGCACAAGGTTGGTTCATCTACATCACATTACATAGGAGGGAAGTTTATTCTATTTCATCCACCATTTTATTACATTTCTACACATAGTTATTGCTTGCTACTTTCACAAAGTGTGATTGGCACAAGAGAACCTAGGGCATGATTACACACACACACATAGAACTACATCAGGTCTGAGATGTAGTGCAGTGATCAGTTAGTAATTCCACCATTATGGCCGTTGAGGACAATCGACCCCTTCATATGCATCTTTATTTTTTAGGGATTTGATGCTCGTCTTGGGGTTTTGTAGGTGATTCCTTATTATAGGTATTACAGTGACATCTGACACAATTCAATGAAGTTAGTGCGACAAGAAGAGAACAAAGTCAAGGTGGACATCTAGCCATACCTCAGTTGAGAGGGTTTTAAGCCATTTTCGCAAACAAGGGCACTTTATCTCGATCCCAGGGAACCCACGGGTGCCCCTGTCCCTCTCCAGAACACCACGGCCCAGACCCAGAGAGAGCTTGGATCTATTATTTCTTAGGCTTATGTGTGATCGTTTCCTCCTCATGTTTTCCTAGTTCACACTACGACACATTCCAACACCTTCATTGAATTAGCTAAGCTCTTCCTAACCCTCTTTGCTCATTAGGGTTTCACATTTCTATTTACTTAGTTACTTGGGTCATTTTATTTATGCATTATTTATTATTTGTTTTTATTCTTAATATTAGATTAACCTAGAATACTCCATATTTTATTTAATCGGCTATTACTATCAACTTGAAGGCATTTTTAGAGGGATTGCCTTTGGTAAATATTGGTGGAAATCAGGTGCACTATTTTGGAGATATGGATATTATTCGGTTTTCGGGCATGGATGTCTAGAAAACACCAAGTACCATACCTATACAACAATTTATGTCTTGGAGGAAATAAGATAACATTTGAAATTTTTAAAATGACTAAGTATGTGAGGTGAGGGAGTTAGTCATTTTTATTTTGCAAGTTTTAACTCATGTTTTGACCCGACAGCTTAACTGGAGTTGGGATGTGGTTGAAGTTGAGTTTCATTGGTGTAATAAGGACAAAGGGGACACAATGGAAACAAAATTTTGACTTGCATTATATGGTGACAATCGATGACCTCGGGTTTGTTGTGGGTGAGATGCAAGGGTTGGGAATGAGCATCGGGGAAAAACAATGGATTTTGATGTGGTGGGAGCTTAACCACATGATTGGTTTCACAAGGGTACACTTTTGTTTCCCCCTTGTCCCCTTTTCACCTCTTTTACCCAATGGGATAGTTGATATTCCAAGATGTTCCATTTATTACAATTTTAAAAGACCTAGGTGTAAAATTGATTAGAGGTGAGTTGCGTAAGGATTTGGCCAAAAGGGTGTGTGTAATTTTATGTCCCCCTTGTCCAATTTGTACGCAAAGGAGCAGATGATGATCCAAAATGTGCCATCGGTACCATCCATCATGAAAAGTGGGCCATGTAACTTGAAACACTCACACATCCATCATAATACCCCAAGTAAAATTCTTAAGTGACCCAGACTTCAAAACCCATGGGGAGTTCACTTTGGTGTCCCCCTTGTCCCTTTTACACCTTGGGGGATAAATCATGCTCAAAACCTCACTCATGTCATTTTAGAATGATGATGTCGCCCACCAAGTCTAAATCGGAACACTGAGAGTGATTTTTTTGCTCCGTAGAAGCATGGAGGAGTGTTTTAAGGTCAAACATTATATGATTTTGACTAAAAATCACCTATTGAGATCATTACATCCATTATCATGAGCAAATTCTTCCTGAAATTTCATTTTTAGGGCCTATTTCATTCTTGACTAGAAGGGGAAGTGTGGTGTCTTAGATTCTCATAGAAAATATTTGAGTCTTAGAATAAAAGTGATGTTTCCATCATGTAGAGGGTTCCAATATATTTCTTTTAATTATTTTTTTCCTCCTAACTCCATCGAAACTCCCATAATCCTTCAGAAAAGTTGGCTTTCATTGTTGGATCCTTCATTCCATGTGCCCAAAATGACCAGTTTTGCTCAAGTTGTTCCTAACATCAATTTATTCCACAAAATTTCCCTAAATTACCTTCAAAACTTAAATTCTCTCCTACATAATTCCTATATGGTTTGATTCTTCCCTATAAGCTTCTAAAGTGTGTTTTGGGTTCCAAAATGGCCAAAAATGGCCCTTTCTAGGCCTCCGGGAGTAGTTGTTTTTCCTTGAATCTTAATGACTTCATCAATCACCTTGGGAATATATCCATTCACATTTAAAAACACTTGAAAATATTTTTAGCACATTCTTTTGATACAAAATGATGGTGAAAGCGAGGACAAGCAAGCTAGATGAAGGGTTCACATAAAGTGGGAGAAAAAAATTCAAGTGTAGGCTTGGTTGTCATGGCCAAAATTTTCATTTTTTCATGCTAGAAATATAGCATGAAAATAATTAGTAATAATACATGTATAATAAATAAGTTTAGAAATAATGTAGTAAGAGTCAATAATATGCAAACAATGTCACACAAATGACATAGAGCCTACAAACATGGGACACACATGGTGTCACAAGAAACTCAAGGCCAATAGGAAAGGAAAAAGGAGAAAAAAAGATAGGAATAGAGCCAAAAACATTGGAAATCCATGGTGTCACAAGATAATCAAGGTCCTCGGACCATAACTAGTGAAAAACAAGCAAGTAGCAACACACACAAAAAATAATTATGTATGAAAAATAAGAGTGTTAGAACATGATGAAGTGATACAATAACCGACATAAAAAGAAAGATGTGAAACAAAAATTTCAATATCTTGCACAAGACACATGTGTTAGTCGTGTTAGCTCAAGAGATAACATGTACACGACTAACACAAAATATATATGCTTACTTATATATATTTCTTGCTTGTGAATTACATATTTGTTAAATCACTTGAGCTAACGTGACTAATATAACAAATATGTAATTTGTAAAACCTTAAATATTCCAAATTCACATATGATAAATAAAATTTATGGCATAGAATTGATGCGGGCAAGTAAGCTAATAAATTTGAAACCCCGAGTGCAAGAGAGGGGATAGGAGACATAACTGATTTCACAATTGATCCCAAAGTATTCTGGAATAGTATGATGATGAATAGGAGGAGAAAATTATTGTAATCAAGCACAAAAAATCTTGGAACTTTTGAACAAGCCTAGACTAGGGCACCTACTAGGTTAGGGGGCACTGGGCACTAGAGACCTCTGTTAGGCAACCGTGACTTCAATAATGGTCATAAATTGATTCTTTTTTTGTCATAAGGTGATCGATATGCTTCATTGTTGGTCGCAAGTATGTCACTAGATGATCACAGATTTCACCTGTAACTTGCAAAACAAATGATATCCTACAAAACCCCAAAACACATCAAATCCTAAAAATAAATATGAAAATGGGGAGTCGGATCGATCCAGTGGTCACCTGACAAAGTGAACTTATGACCGAGTGTTGCACTACATCTCAGACTTCAAGTATTTCATTTGTGTGTGTAATAATCGTGCCCTAGGAAGCTCTTATGGAAGATGCACTTGATAAAGACCAATAGCTAGATGTACCAATGTAAGTAGATATGTGGATGGGAAAATGAACTTCCCCTTCTATGCATGTATGCATAAAATGCAGTCCCTTGTCCATAGAGAGAGTGCTAGATTAATGTGTTGATGCTCTTAGAATGCCTTTGGATGCAACCTTAGGTGGTGATGGTAGATGCTTAGAGCCTATTCCTTTATTATGGTCACATAGCTTTGTATTTATATGATTCCCTTGTTTGAATTTTGTAATTGACAACTAAATGGCCAAGCCATAAGAAAACAAGAATTTTAAAAGATAAAATATGCCCAAAAGAGGTGAGTAAGATACAAAGGGTTCAGGGGCACCCAAAAGGGATGAGGGCACTGGTACTAGCATCTGGTGAGCCTTTGGTATCCATAGTCAATAAAGATAAATTAATCAATATCGACTAGTTCGTGGGGTGTGTAATACCAAAGAGGAGACAAGAAAAGACAGAAAGAGGCCAAAGATAGATGTCAATTACTAGTTTTCTATGTGATTAGGACCTAGAAATGTTCCCAAGTGTGTGATTTTGTGTCTACATTTGCTCCCACTTTATGCTGTTGAGTGAATAATCGATAAGATAAAGTTTATAAGAGATGTGTACATGATAACCATGTAGATCGATGCTGAAAGTGTGCTAAGGAGACAAGAAAAAGCATGGAGTGATAAAAAAATGTGGAAACTAAGGAAGATGAAGTGACCTTAGGGGTGAAGTGTATGTGTTGTATCATGTTTGTACCTATTGTCGTTGTTTTGCTTTGCTGATGTGGGGTTGCGTCTTGTTGTGTATTAAAGAAAGACCTACAAAATAAGAGCAAAAAGTTGTCAAAGTCATGTATATGTGAAAAATCTGATCCAAGTATGTAAAAATGTGTAAAAGCATGTAAAAAGTAGTAAAAAGAAAGTGTGCACCTAATTTGCAAAGAGTGAAAAGGATAGAAAGTGTTTTGAATGTTGTAAGAGTGGTTTTTGGGGCTATCTCACGCCAAGAGTGATTTTTTTGGGTGACCTCACACCAAGTGCGAGTTTTTTGGGAAATCTCAGGCCACGGAAAAATATTTTTGGGGAGAAAGGTCTTGTATTATTCTACATCCCTGATTGCTTCCCAAAATTTATAAACTACTCCAGATGGTGTGATCATGTTTTGTTCCATGTTCAATCCAATTTTATCCAAGTAGAAAAAGAAGATAGAATACATTCTAATTGGTGGAGGATTGTTCGGTATCCTGTGAAAACTATTATGTAAACTTTTGAAAATTGTTCCAATATGAGAAAGTAACTATAACTACCCACTAGTCATAGGTGCCTAGGAAATGTCGAGAGTACCTAAGAGCTCATGTTTATATCTAGGTGTTGGCATCTGTAATAAACTAAGGACCCAAGTCAGAATCTAGGTCATTTTGTGTCTATAACTTTGTTATGTTCTTATATTATGCATGTTTGTAGTGAAGCTCGAGCTATTATATGGGGTTATTGATTCACCCAATGTATGCCCCCTTGTTTGGGGTGCATGTGATGTTACTAGGAGGATGCAGCCCAAAGCAAATTTCCAAATGCATGTCTGAAACCTATACCCTACAGAGGGAGGGAATGTGCATGGTAGAAACAAAGGAACATGCAAACAAAGTGGCTAGAAACATGTGTTAGTACAATCAAGAAAAATATACATATAGAATACAAAGTGTAATCTAGCAAGCAAGAAAACAATGTAGACTGTGAAAAGTGGGTTTCAAATATGGTACATCACTCACAATGTTACAAGATAATCAGGGCCGAAGTGGCCAAAATCATACAATGTGCACGCAAGACAAAGGGCATAGCCCACAAACAATGGCAAACAGTGACAAATAGTAGTAAGAAAAGTATCAGATAACCATGGTGGAAAATAGTTCTGAAATAAAATGTTATACATGAAGCACCAGTTAGCATGTTAGAAAGATAAAAATTATGTCAAGATGTGTATATATCGATAGACTAATGTTCTAGTAATAATAGGAAGTAGTATAAAATAAAACAATAGCACCTATAATGTGTTCAAAAGTAGATTCACCTAGAAGCCTCGGTGGGACTGGTAAGAGGTACAGTGCCAAGCATCAATGTTTTATGTAAGGATATGTGAAAATTATGCATTCACAACTAGAGAACAAGTGAACGTGCATGTGTATATGATAAATATAATGACATATGAAGTATTTGTTTAGCATGAAAAAAATTGTACATGTAACTAATATAAGCAAGAAAGAGTATGTGCAACCAAGATATGTAGTATTTTGTGAGTGTAAATGGAATGGAATGCAAAGTAATCATGATAGGAGTAGTGTGCCCCCAAGACAATATGGATGAAATATGAGATGAGGTTCATTTATAAAATACCCATCAACAATCAAGAATGAACCATAGAACAAGAGTGTGTCATCAATAAATGGTTTGAAATGTGTACACTAGAAATATAGATCAATGAAGCATAGAGCGTAAAGAGTGGATGTGAGGAGGCTCATTTCAAATTTACACCCTCCGCACTCAAGTATGAATCGTGGAACTAGAGTGTTTCATAGGGTAATGTGTTGTGTGAGAATGTGATGCTAGAAATATGTGGTGTGAATGTGCAGAGTGTGAAATGTGGTGTCTGTTTAATGTGAGGTTCATGGATGTAGTATGCCCTCAATAGTCAAGTGTGAACCTTAGCACGAGATTACACCATAGGGTGATGAGAATACAAGTTGTATGTATCAAGTTGTGTAATATGGATGATGAAGACAAGATGCAAAGCACGAAGCATAATAGTAGAAATGTGAGACACCTAATAATGCTAAGAGGGGGAATTAAGCATGATTCCCCCTACGTGTATGATGTGAAGAGGAATCAAGCAACATCATCAAAGAGATCATAATTTTCATGTTCAAATCCAAATGGATATACGTCGAGACACGGTAAACAATAGTATACGGTTGATCATGTAAGGAGCCATTACGGAGTAAATCGTACATGCCCATTACGTATTCCTCATCAAAGTGAAAGATAGTAGTGGAAAACCATGTGCATACCAATGAGTAAGATTTTGTGTATAGCTGAGAAATTAATCATTGCAAATAGAAACATGGTCAAAAGGCATGGGAAATGTGATATTAATATGATCAGGATCCAAAGTTCCACCAATGTAGTCAAGCCAAGATTTCCCAAGCGTAAGAGGAGAATTGCATCCAAAAAATACGATAGATGAAAGAGTAAAAGGCCATAAACAACAGTGATGCATGCATATCCATGATAAAGGTGAGGATAATGAGGTGGAGGGAGGAGATCATCGAGTGTGAATCCAAGCCGAGCCAAGCCATCATATGTGTAAACAATTTTAGAGAAAGTGGGATCAAATGGAATATGTGGCTAATAATAATTATTCATGAAAATATTGAATGTGAAAGGAGGAAACACAAATGTAGGTTCCTCATGAGAAGATGAGGAAGGTGGTATGACATCTAATGTATGGAAAGACCCCGAAAAATTACCATACAATTATTAGGAGGGGTGTCGACACAGATTGTTCTTGGGGAGATGAAGTAGATGGCATGGTGTCTAACACACAAAATGGATCCCTGGAGATGAATCATGTCAGTGGTAGGGGTAGGAGGTTCCGTGAGTTGATAATCATCAGTGAGATATGTAGGAGGATTATGAGGATGACTAGAATTGTGATAGAGAAATGGAGTAGGGAGAGCAATGAGTGGGTCTAGAGTGCAATATTTGAATGGATCGTGGTTAGCAAGAACAATATATGCACAACCATCATGTAGGAACTTAATACATCAATGAATAGTATAAGGTACTACCTGCATAGCATGAATCCATGGTATACCAAGTAAGAAATTGTATTGGAGCTTGACATCAATAACAAAGAATACCATGGGGATAATTTTTGGACCAACTGTGATAGGTAAGGTGATATGGCCCATGCACGGTCATGTAGAAGAATCATAGCTATGAATAGAAATGGATGTTGGATTGAGATTAGCTGAGGAAAGGCCAAGTTGTTGAAGAAATGTAATATTACACAAATTGAGCTCAGATCCATTATCAACTAGTACTTGCCTAATTCCTATGTTAAAGATGCAAGCATTGATATAAAGAGGAGGATCATTGTCGTAGACAGAAAGAGTGGCAACTACATCATATGGGAAAGTAAGGTGTTGAGTAAACACATCAACAAATAACTAATATACCGATCCGAAGGAGTATTAACAGGATCTGTAATTATTATAGACGGGGAGAGAGTTTATTTTAGCCTTACATTCAGGATTAGCTTGTAAAAATGCATAGATGGAAATATCCATGATGGAAGAAGCTTAGGATATTGAATAAAAAGAAGAAAGAAATATCCGAGAGTATTTAAAGGATAAGTTCACCAAATGATTTAACAAATATATAATTTGTAAAACCGTAGATATGTCGAGAGTCGTATATGATAAATAAATGATATGACACAGAATCGACGCAAGCATGTAAGCTAATAAATTTCAAACCCGAGTGCAAGAGAGTGGATAGGAGAATTAGTAGATTTTGCAATTGATCTGAAGTATTCGGATTGGAAGATTTATGGAGGAGCAAACTATTGCAATCGAGCATAGAAAATTCTGGAACTTCCAAACAAGCCTAGACTAGAGTGTATGGACTGGGTCAAGTGCACCTAGGTGCTAGAGACCTCTCTTGGGCGCCCATGACTATGAAAATGGTCAGAAACTGATTCTTCTTATGTCAGAAGGTGGTCATTATCCTTCATTGTTGTTCGTCACATATGTTGTTGGATGATTGCAAAGTTCGCATGTACCCTGCAGAATAAATACCCTGCAAAGCCCCAAAACACATCAAATCCTAAAAACAAATATACAAATAGGGATTAATAATGACCCCAAGTGATCACCCAATAAAGTGAACTTACAAAAGAATGATGAACTACATCTAAGACTCCATGTAGTTCTTTGTGTGTGTGTGTGTGTAAGAATCATTCCCTAGGAATCTCTTGTGCAAGATGCACTTGATAGTGAGTAATAGCTAGATGTACTAATGTAAATAGATGTGTGGATGGAAAATGAACTTCCCCTCCCATGTGTGTATACATAAAATACAGTCCCTTTTCCCTTGAGTGAGTGTTAGATGGATGCTTTTATGCTCTTAAAATGCCTTTGGATGCAACCTTAGGTGGTGATAGTAGATTCTTAGAGCTTGGTCATTTATTATGGTCACATATCTTTGTATTTATATGATTCCCTTGTTTGAATTTTGTAATTGATAGCTAAAAGGTTGACCCATAAGAAAACAAGATTCCCAAAATATAAAAGAGGCGAGTAAGATACAAAAGAGGTCGGGGGCGCCCAGACGGGATGAGGGCGCCTGGACATTGGCATCCTGGCTGGGCACTGTTTTACAAAGTTAATAAAGGTAAAGCAATGAAGATCATACTAGGTCGTGTGGTGTGTAAGACCAAAGAGCAAACAAGAAAGATAGAAAAGAGGCCAAATATAGATGTCAATTACTAGTTTTCTCGCTAAGGAATCATATGAATAGTAGTATGTGATTAGGATCTAGAAATGTACCCAAGTGCGTGATTTTGTGTCTACACTAAGTGTACAAGTATTGGCTTTATATTTTTTTAAATATATGAATGTTTTTATATTTTGAAATTATTTGAATGTTTTTGAGTTTTTGAAATGTTTAGTTATGTACAAGATAGGAGGGTAGTATGAAAGGTATTTGATGAGAACTTCGGAGAGGTGAAACAACTTTCATGGAATATGGATACTTGGGCCTCACTTGTGACTCAAATTCAAGTGGTATAGTAGTAGTAATGCTTCCCAAAGAAGGTATGGGAGATGAAGTAGATGCATGGGTAATATGTGAAGTAGAATACCTATGTGAAGGGATATAAGAATGGGTATTCTAAGACATACCATGGGAAATAGAATGTTGGTGAGAAAGCGTGGAGGGATCATGTGCAGAGAACCGATGTGGGATCTTATAAGAGTTGTGAGAGGTAGTGTGTGTAACAAAAGACCTATCGGGATATGTAGAAGAGCTAGAGCCATGAGAGGAAGTTTGTGAAATCAAATTCCTATCCATAGATGTTGTAGGGGTATGAATAGAAACTATAGGAGAATGAATAGGATAAATAGGAGAAGTATCTTCAAAGGAAACACATCTAATTGTTACAACATGTTGATTATGAATAAACTTGACACTTTGGTAAATAAATGATGGAATGTACCTAAAAGCATGTGGCCAAGGGATACCTAAATGTAATGCAATATAGCTAAGAGAAGAAACAACCAAGAATAAAATTGTTGTAGTGATAGAACTAATAGTGATAGGAAGATTAATTTCTTGGTAGCAAGGATAAATATCAAATGTGATATTGTGCATATAAATTCCAAAGATTGAAGTAGCATGAGAGAGAAAAATTTATCCTTGTTATGTGGATCAACCAAAACACCACATATGAGATACAAGGATCGATAGAGTATATGAAACAGGTGTGTCATATATAAAAGATTCATTAAAAGTGATAAGTGGTGTAGGAGATGATGTGTGAGTGACAATTTCAATCATTGCATCCAAAGGGTGATCATAAGAGGGAGGTGGTGGTACCGCACAATAAATGTTATGCACTTCTAAAGTAGATTTGTCATTGTCATGCTTAGGAAGTGGATCATTAAAGATTTAAATTTGGAATTATCATTGGATGACTAAGAAGATTTAGTGGGATCATCCCATTTAATGAAATTTAAATCAATAATATCTAGAATGACGTGACAAATAATGATACACCAATCAATGAGGTGACCAATACATCTATGATAATCACAGTAAGCATTGGTGTCAAAAATTATTTTTATAGGCTTGATCACTTCAACCTCAAAAATGGAGGGAGAGACACAAGATTACGCTCAAGTAATTGTTTCAATACAATGTGTGGGGCATAAAGTAAGAGATTAAAATTTCATCGAGTGGGATAAAGTTAGATCTTAATTGTTGGAGCAATAACATTATTAATGTTTCTAGAAGTAACCTTGGTATCATTAGTCTTTCCTTTTATTGTGGTTTTTCTTGGGAACTTGACATTAGAGGTATTAGGAAAAGAGATAGCAACGTAACTAATTTTGTTCATGTATATAAACTTAGCTTCGTGCTCTTTAAGCGTATGACATAAATGGTGAAAATATTGAAACTTGTCAAATATGACCAAATCTTATAAAGGAGGAAAAAAGATTATGTGAAGAGGTCTTATAACTTATCGATGACAACTAAGATATTTCTCATCTTAGTAAGCATGGTATTGTATCATAATACATAATCATTTATGGGTTCATTATATCCTTTTCACATTTTAGATAGTTGTGCACAAGACACTTTTTCATCAGTGTTGATAAATAATATTCCCAAAAATGGTTTTCCAAAGTAGTAAATGAGTACACATAATGTGTGAGAATATCATAGAACCATCATAGCGTAAACTCCTTAATAATTCGGGGAAGAGTTTGGTGAGTAATATGTCCTAGGATGCATATTCAAATAAATCCTTATGAAATAATAAAATTTTCTCAATGAGATCCCATTTTCCATCATAGATAATAGGGATTTTAGGAGTGAAAAAAATAATAGGAAAAGGGTAAGAAACAACTTTAGGTGAAAGTGGACTATGAAGTAATTGTGTAGAATCCATGACATGAGAAGAATATGATGCACCTTGTTGTAATTGCAAGAGTTAAGATTGTAATGTATAAACAAGGGTTTTAAGAGCTTGTATGCTAGATGAAGAATCCTAAAAACCATTAAGAGTGGATATAGGATGTGCAAGTAATAATAGTTGTTACATGAAGAGGCATAAAGACATTTTTCATTGATAGATTAGGTGCCCCCAAGGATGTAGGCATCATTGATGTCTTTAAATGAGATAATGAAGCATGTTTAAGTTTATATCTTACAACATATAGAATAATATCAACATTAGTAGGATTCTCTTGTAAGAAGTGTGTAAGGTGTTGTGCCTCATCTTTGGGAAGATCGTGAGAGTGAGTATCAAGGTTATTATTGGATCCTTCACCTTGTAGGAGATCAACATTAATAGTGAAGATGGCATTGGAAAATATATTAATAGTATAATAAGGATGAACATTAGGAACCTCGTTTGTGGGATTAAAAGAAGGATGAGCAAAGGGGTTACTTTTATAACCCCAAGTATGAGTATGTGGCCCTACATGCTTCATGTGAATATCATATAACATTGGAAATAACAACATGATGAGGTAGAATAAGAAGATAGATACAACACTAAAAGAAAAGAGGAACAATATTGAAAAGATTGAGTCATGAGTCGAGTTCACTAAAAATTTTGCACCCTTATTATATTATATGAAATCTAAGATATAGTGAATTAGCTACACTAAAGGATGTAAGGGGAGATATGGGAGGTTATTCTAATTAATTAAATTCCAACATAAACTATCCAATATAAAAAAACACATTAATACTTGAAAATAATGTATGAAACAAGATATGAACTTGAATACACAATAAAATGAGTGCACTTAGCTTATTACAAATGGATCGGGGAATTTCGGGAGTACACACTCGAAACTAAGGGATATGAACTTGGTGATACTTTGTTCCAAGAACTGTGATCTGAAACCGACTTGGGACATGACTATACAATTTTTCCAAGATCATTTATATGGTCTTCACCCTAATGCATGGTATTGGACCTGCTTGAATTCTATCTTTTCAACTTCATGTGATTTCCACCTACATGGATATGTCTATTACTAGTGAACCCTATTTATTGGTTATGTTGCAAAGCTCTTTGAAGATTCTAAAAAATTTATCAAACAATAACCATGCATGTTAAACCATAAAAATAAACATTATTTGGGTTGTGGGCACCCCCATGCACCTCTCGACATTGATATTACTCAAGATTCTTCAAACCACACATCATTCTCCACATAACATGTGAATCTAAATGAATGCAACTATATTTGGAAACCTCCTTCACAATGCTTGATTTGAGCTTAGATCTTGCTAAAATACTTAGAGAGGGGATGTTTGAGTGTTTGTGGATAAGAGATACTAATGCATTGACTTGGTAAGAATCTTTATACCTATATATATATATATATATATATATATATATATATATATATATATCTTCCCTAATGCATGTAGATGTGCCTTTCTAATATTTAGGGAGATTGAGGCACTTTTTGCAAGTGCTTTGGAAGTAAGTGTATCAATGTAGTGCCATAGGATTTCTAGGTTAGCAAATGAGGTAATGTTATCTTGTTTATATAGGGTTCCAAAGATGAATTATCAAAGAAAGGACAACCTAGAGAGAGAGTAAATGACCCATTGGAGAATTTATAATTAAAATAAAAGATGGAGGACATCCCATTGAAAAATCATATAGATAGGTTAGGACCAGATATAAATTCTTGACCAAACTTTATGCCCTTTACCAAGGATGAGAAACACATCAAATGAATTTTGCATCTTGTTAGGCTAACTCAATATATGGATTTTATGCATTTTACTCTTATAATTTGATGCAGTCACATCTACTAACTTCACACTCACAATAAGAAAGTTAGATCACCAACTTCAACTCAGTTCAACTCTTACAAAAATGCACCTTGTTCTCTAAGCTTAGAAACCCAAAACTTGCAATTCTAACATTTAGGATTAAATCATCTCATGTAATGTTAAAAACATGTTTTTTACTCCTAAATCCACCTATCTCAGCCATTAAATCCCTTTGGAAGCTCAAAATTTTATCATATTACTCTACTTTGAAAAAAAATTCAATTTGGGACCTCTTGAGAACACAGTCAATGTAATGACATTGGATAAAAAAAATTACAAGCCTCTATAGGAATTATAAATGTTTTCTAGCAATCTTTATAGAGTTTGAGATGTGGGAAAGTTTTGTTGTTTCAATTACTAAATCAAACCCTACTTCCTTCTGTCACCTTTCATGGTCTAGCTCTTCCTTCTAGCTTTGTCCCAATATAAAATTCAATACAACTTCGAATGTTAATCTCTTTGTTTTTTCCAAATAGTGTTTCAATCACCTCTTTAGAATATCTTCAAATATGCAAAGTCTTATCTTCTTACTCTTTGAGATAAACTTTCCTAAATCACAATTTGAGTTCCTAATTAGATCTTTATGTACTCCCACACAGATGTATTCCTAAGCTGTCAAGCCTTTCTTCATGATTTGATTCTTTCTAGGCTAAATTTCATTATATTCCCAATAGGAGGAGTGTGTAGATGTTTTATTAAGGATCTCCAAGTTTTGAAAATTCATGAAAAGATATTTCTTTCACAAGCCATTGTCTTTCTTTCAACTTACTCGACTACCATGCAAACTGTTAACAAATTCTCTCCTTTTGATAGGAAATGGGTTAGTTGATTTTTTATCCCTCTTATGGCCTCTCTATAGAGGTTTCTTCCAATTTTTAGGATTTTTGGTTGGGTAATGTTCGAGATAAAAGAATTTTTTTGCTTAGAAACCCAAGTTCAAGATTAATGGATCAGAACGACCCAAGGACTCCACTTTTTCTTACAACTTCAAATTTATACAATTTCCAAAGGTAATATTATTGATTTAAGTCTATGATATGGATGAGAATCAACCAATATTACCATTAAAGATCTCAGTAGTTTTTAGGTGCATGAATAAATCACAATTTAAATGCTTTCCCTAAGGATGAGGGTCTCACCATCTGTCAATATTTGTAAATATAAAACATAATTAAAACTCAACCTTCAAATCTTTTGAGGTCTAAATCATACACTCATGCATTCACAACAAATGTGATTCTTCCTTCGGTTTACATAAGATCTTTGTTCCTTGAACAAGCTTATTTCCCCGAAAATTTGTGATTCCCTACAGGTACCCGAAACACCCACTGCTCCAATGCAATCACACAACAATTATAAACATAAATGCTTAGGTCCTTGGAGAATCAACTCATACTCTCTATTAACTCTTCCCTCTAGTTAGTATCGATAGATTTCAGTAGTTATTTTAAATTCAATACACAAATTACAGGCTCTTCTTTTCACTATTTGCAAACAACTCTTCTCAATAACAAATTCTTGGAGCTCTACTCGACTTTTTTATTGATCAATCAATAAAATCAGTTACAATACTAGTTTTCATACCCCTAGCTCGAGGTTGATCCTCCATAATTGAATTTAAGTCATATGACAAAGGCCATATAGAGATTGTATTACAATCAAAAGGGCATAAATTGGTTAATTTGAATTATAGGATCAATCATGTATCATAGAGAGCTCTCAAAGTCACTTGATAACCAAAATTCCCTAGATACATGCTAAACTACTAATTAGACTCCTTACATTTAATGAGGAAGCCAAAATTGGCTTTAGACATTCAAATTCTTGAATAGAACAAAATGGAGGGAAACTCCATCCATTCAAAATTTTGAACTTCTAAAGCCTAAAGGATACCAAAATGGACTCGATGACACCTAGAAGACCTAAGAAGACCAAAAATTGCTTCCTATAAGCCTAACTAGCCCTGGTGATGATGCCCCTGCATCGAATGTGTCATAATATTAGTGTGCAAGGATAAATGAGATAGACAAGAGACCTCGAATGTACTAAGCAAGAATAGAAAGGTTTTGTTTATCTTAGCAAGAATGAATTTTCAAAACTAATAGTGTCAAAGAGTAAATTTCCAAACCTAAGTGTCTACACTTCATAGTTCATGTATTTTATTTTTTTCTTCATCCCTATTTTATTTTTCCTTTTTATCCCTTAAGTTCATTTATCCTTAATCACCTATGCATAGTTCAAATATCCAATCTCTATAAGTATTTACATGAAATCATCCTTGATTATGTCACCCTTCTCCTTGAGCATGCATGTGTGACCTCTTCTTGATAAATGTTGCTTATGCATGAAAAGTAGAAATATTTTGAGCATAATCCAACAATGGGCGCCTCGGCTAAATAATTTTCAGAAATTACACTAATTAAGGAATATTCACCCTATGACACTTCAAATGATTTTATAGTTGTGAAAAAATGGTTTGATCTACCGGTGAAATTGTTCTTAAGTTTAATCATTTTCAATCTATTCAATTATATAAATTTAAATTTTCAATATTTATGGAGGTTTAATCTATTTTCACTTTGTGTTTGCATAACTTTAGGAATGAATAAAAAAGTTGTTTTCCAATCATAAGCAGACTTATGATGGAGATATTTGATTTTTTCATTTCATTTTATTTTGATCCAACATTTGTTTATATTATATTAAAAGGGGAAGATTTTAGTGCCCTAAATTTAATCCAAGGAAATTAATAGTTACATTTTTGCACCTTTTACAATAATTCATCCAATAGTACATAATTGACCTTATTCACTCATATTTCCCTCTTTAAAGAAAACTCTAACCCATTAATTTGACTTAGAACTACTTTAGTCTATACACAAGATGACTTATATCCTATATGGGCATCACACACATTTCACTTATGAGTTTTATGATTGTTGGATGGGTTCATATTCCTTACGAAAGTTTTTCCCCAACCCTTTCCACATGTCAAATAAACGTCCTTAACTTTTCCAATAATCATAGTTTTAAATAGGTAATTTTTCTTAGTCAACCTTAAGAGGATGTTAGGATCAGATGAGTGGGAAAAATAATGAAGTAAAGTCTATATATTTAATAAAGGGAACCTTAAGTCATTCAAACTAACAAGGAATCATTTAAACATATCCTTTCCACTTTGAGACACTATACACAAAGATCCAAATATTTTAAGAGCATTATGTAGAGAGTGATAATATGAAGCACATAAGTGTTGATAAATCATGTTATCAACTTTCAAATTTATATCAACGGTTTTATGTTAAGTAAATTTGTTCCTTTATTATTAGTTTCATCTCGTCATATGCTTATGGGAGAACTACATATATTTGAGCCACTATAGGGTAATGTTATATAGGAAACACTCACCCATTAGGAGGTGGTTGGGACCATTCCAAACCAAAACACTAACCCATTTAAAAAAATTCTCATCTTCAAGGTGATCGAGCTATGGTTTTACAAAGCATAAGGTGATTCATCTTAGTATTCTATTCCTAAATACCAAAAATATACATCTAGTTAAACCTACTCTAGAAAGTTGAACTTTGTGCAATCGATGTTCGTGAGTTTGTAGCCTCCATAAAGGTTCAATGTTGATATGGTCATCCTCGAGATAGGATCATTTAGGAACCTAACTTCCCTTTATGAACCTAAGTAAATTATACAACCATATTACATATTTTTTTGAGTTCATTGATGACTTTTCCTCTACATAGAATCTAATCATATTAATTCATCATTTACCATCTTCAACTTATGAGTTTGTTTGATTTCTTTTCACAAGCTTATGTTTTCTATATTTGTAGTGATTTATAACATTCAAATATCAAATTTTAACATAATTCATGTTATATAAGGATTTCCCTTTGTTATTCTATATTAATATTTCAAGTATTTTATAAATATACAAAGCTTCATTTCTTCACTACTGATAATCTGCAAACAAATTTTTGGCCTTGATATATGTAAAAGTTATCTTTCATTCTTTAACCTTATCATTTCCTTTAAATAGAGGTCACAATGGTGAAGAACATGTGCTCTTGAAATAGAGGTCACAAGTTCAAATCCTGCAGGGGTAGGGTATGTACGCCTCGTTTGTAGAAAAGTTAGTTGCCTCCCGCATGTGAGTACGAGGTAGTCCCATATGCTATAAGCCGCTTGTAGACCCAAAAACAGGCCGCCCCACGGCATCGTGGACTGTAAAAACCTATTATTATTATTATTATTATTTATTTTATTTATCACTTTGAAAATAATCCCGCCACAAATATGCATCTCCTTCAAATTTATTCTCGGTAAAATTAAAAATTTTAGGGTCCTCAAAAGACTCATAATCAAAATATTTCTTCAATGTTGTGCTCCAATTTATTAGATGTTCAGAACAAACTTTCTAAATAATTTGGGATATCAATATGCAATCTCCCTCCAAAATTTGAAAGATCCTTCGTATATACATGTTGAGGTTCTTTATAGGATTCTTCTTCACAAAACTTTGGTGGCTCATCATTGTTAGATTCTATAATGTCACATGACATTTTGTGCATCCTTATGTTTAAAAATGGGAGAGTTGGGAAATTTTTGGGTTATATAATGGTCAAATCACAATTGCCATGGAATTATTTGGAGTATTAGTTATTTGAGACTACCATATAGTCATGTTTGGATGGAAACATATCAAAGACAAAATATCCATAAGGTTTGTATTAATAGTTTTATCAATGTCAACTATGGTTACTTTTCTAACGAGACTTATTGCATCATGTTATGTGTCTAGTCATCAATTCTTATGAGTGGCATTAAAATATGTCATTCTTTCATCTCAAAATATGTTTCTATTTATGGTCTGAGTTAAGTTTTTCAATGATACATGACACATTGTGTATGTTCTAGGCATAATTTCTCATTGTATTATTTTGGTGATTTTATATACAATTCCAATGATATAATACACATCATAAATGTGATAAATTAATTATTTAAGAAATTAAAAAGAGGAAGATATTTTATTGACATGAAATGGCACCCCATGGTTACTATGTATAAATGATATTAACCTCTCTTACCACTTTATAATTATTTATTTTTCATGAAAAGGACTACTTAATATATGATAAATTCTACAATTTTCCCAAAATGGATTCAAGAAGCATATTATGGATGAGGGAATTCCAAATTTGTTTACATTTTTTCTTTGTGACCTATAAAATTGATAAGTCAAGTTAGTATATTTGAATCCAATACTCAACCAATTAGAATTTATTTGGAATTACACTTTTGTGAAGAATATGTGACATCAAAAATTACATTGTGGAGGATAAGAATTCTACGTGTTATTCATGACACTAAAAACACAATGCAAAATTACCTCTCTAATAATCCTTTATTATTAATTTCCATAATTTACACTTGTATCCACTAAAGGATATATTTTTTCATGTTAGGTTTTATTTCGATTCTGCAATGTGTGGATAAGAGATGAAAAATAATGTAATGACATGATTTTGATGTGATCCCATGGATGAGTAATATCGATATATATTAATGAGATTTTTATGTATGTATATTGTAATGAGATTTTTATGCATTAAAGCTATGAGGAAGGTGTTCAGCCTCCATGATATTTGTTTCAAAAATGTAAAACAAATTCATTATATACTTATTCGCATATATGGGACATAATTTCAAAAAAGAAAGAATGGATATAATTCCTAAAAATATGCCAAATGACCTTTTACATAATTTTGAACTATAGATGCCTCCAAATACACCAAAGGACCTTTTATTCCATATTCATGGTGCTATTTTTATCAACTTGTGATCTTAGAGACCCAAATATTAAAACAATAATTAGTCCTATAAAGGAAACATAAACCGTAAGGGATTGTTCCATGTGGCACAATCTTGTGAATCCAAAGATCACTAGCGTCTTTATAAAAATATGGAGATTGACCATAGCTCAACCTTAAGGTGTTGTATGGTATTTCAAGTTCCCAATTAGGTGATGCCACATAGTGAAATAAGAAATTTATAAATCAGCTATATCACAATTATTTAGAAGTTGTAAAAAAATAAACTACAATGAAATTCCTAGGATATTCCTCTATTCATCATAACCCGAGATTTGGAGATTTGATTGAGGTGCCATTATTTTCATTAGAAATATCTCATCAAGAATTATGAAACAATAATAATTCAAGAGAATTTGTGATTATGTAAAACATGTCGGCATTCGAACTTTGTGGTATCATTGCCTCCTATAGTAAAAGAATAATGTGTATCGGTCCATAACTAATAAGAATATGTTGATCTGGATTTTGACACACAACCACATGTTTTTGGTTTTTTATAAACCCCTACTTTATGTTTTCCTTCTAGAAATAGTGTATGGCTTACTTTAACCTTCCTAATACACTTTCAACTTTTTTATAAAATGAACTATTCTATGTTTAGTTATATTCTATCGTATTTATTTACACTAACTAGGGAATATTTGAAATAAACAAGAAAATGATCTTCGATTTTCTATATACTATCAACTTTAAATCTCTCTACATGCAAGTGTGATAATTTTCTTCCATACGATATATTCGAAAGAAGTATTATTTGTTATAGACATATAAATTTACAATATTGAAAATATTCTTCTAAGAAATAACCAATCTCACATAAAAATAACAAAGGCTTAAATTTATATAAGATAGTATAACTTAAAATTGATAAAAAAATATTAGTTAAACAATATATTTCCAAGTAACTTTACTATCATATACAAATTTGAATTGTTTTTTCCAGTTTCCAACCCAATAACAAAATTTTAAATGATTGTAATCTAATAGAATAAAATGACCAAGATTCATAACCTCATTTTATATGATAAAATATTTGAGCTCAAATTAAACATAAAAAAATAGAATATCCAAACCTTAAAAACTAAATCAACTAATAAAACAATCATTTTAAAACATAATAGTTTATCACAACATCAAATTAACTCATTTATTCAATTTCTTCCTTCACAAAATATGTTCACATATGCATGAAAATAAAATAAAATCTCTAATATAATTTGAGAGTCATGACACTTAAATATTACTATAACATATCATTTTTTTACCCCTTTCACAATATACATATAGTTCCTTAAATAGAAATGTAGTGGTTTATACCTGGTCTACTCAAACTTATTTCAAAATAGAGTCTTCTTGGAAATATGATAACAACCTTATAAGATTAGTTTAACATTGATTTTCTTGTCAAAAAGCTTCAAAATCCTTATAGTATTCTTCCACATAACAATCATCAATTAACCATTGTTTACTTGGTCTCTTCCCAACATCTCAAGGTATAACTTTATTTTCAATGTTAATTTTATTTCATCTCCTATTGACATGAGAACATGTTTTAATTTTTTTGCTAGGAAATAATGTAGTCTTCAATCTAGGAGACATAAATGTTTTTGCAATGCGTAACATATTCTTTAAATATATCTAATAATTTTCAAACTTCTTCTTTGAGTAACTCTTTATAAATCCAACTTCCATATGGTCTTGGAAATTCTTAACCAAAAAAAAAAAAACAAATCTCTTGGAATTATTCATAAGTTCATTTAAAGAGATATAAAACATCAAATTTATTTCCAAGTGTACCTTAATTCTTCAACTGGTGGCTCAAAATTCCATGACCACTTTTGATTTAAATTAAAATAAATCAACCACATTGGAACAATTTGAACTTATAGACTTACGCGTGCCTCCTCTATCTTATCATCCATTTCCTCAATTATCTTAATTTTTTTATGTCCTTCCATTATTTTCTTCATATATTGTACCTGAGACACTTGTTCTTGAAAACAAAGTAAAATAGAGAATAAACCAATCAAGTATTTTCAATTGTAGATAATCCTTTCCATATAGCTCTCTTCACCATCACTAGATCATATGAACTAATTTTAACTTGTTTCAATTACATGTATAATTCAACGATCCTTTTCTTGTAACATTTATAATCCTTAGTGACTTTATACATATAAATTTCATTAATTTTTTTGAGTGTAGAGATGGCGGTAGGATTATTCATCATGTTGAAATAGACCATATGTAAATGTTAGTTTATAATGTTCTTTTAACCTGATTAGATATGATATGCACAAAGGTGGATTAAAATTAATTACAAATACAAATATAACATGAATGCATAATGAATTATGAAGTAGACTTATGATTTCATCATAAGTAGTCTAATAGTAAGTAAGAAGAAGAACACATACACACATTTCCTCACTCTAACTCCACTTTATTTACTATTGAAACTCAAATTTGGTAACTTATCCTTTAGAAATGATAAGTTTGGATTTGTTCATATGTTTGAAAACTACTCACATTCTAGGCTTAATTGATATATCCTTATCTCTCACACTTGAAATTTTGATCCCTAAATGTTTCTCGTTGTTCATCCTTGCAATATTTAATTATCTTGTGAAATAATATATCTCTAGTAATGTTTCCTAGACTTTATCTATGTCATGAATAATTTCCATTATGGGACCGTATAGAACGGCTATACCATACTACAATATAGGATTACCTATACAAGTACCATACTCCTCTTCATATAACGACTCTTTTTCTAATTTGAAAACTTGTGTGAGTTAGTTTGTCTTCCCTAGGTCAACCGAGAATGTGAATAACTAACCTTTGGAATCCTACATAAGAAATTTAATTGCACTTTATAACTCACCGGAATTATAATAACCATACATTATAGATATAAAAATAAATCACTAAAGGATCTCCTAAATCTTCCTAAAGAAATTACACATCCTTTAGAACAATCACCACATAACTTTGAAGCACTCAAACCAACTTCAAGATTATATCTTCCTCTATTTACAAACTTTCAAAGGTCCTAGAGCCATATCTTAGTAATATAAATTCACTCCAAACATTACTAAAGGTCTTTAAGGGAAAAAAGGAAGTATTTTTGGAATTTAAAGCACACCAAACCCTCGCTACTAATGCACCAATTACATTCTCTATTTTATATTTACACTTGTTATCTTTTTGTCAAGAGACACAAGGGCACACATAAGGGGTTGGCTTATATTGTGTACACCAACACTAGGAGAAATACATAAGTATTTTTCTCATTTGAGGGGATGTAATAAAACCCATGAATTGGTTTAGTACAAACGGGTTGAGGCGTCAGGTGAGTCTAGCCTCACCCACACACATATTTATCCTTTTGTTATCTAGCCTCTTCATGAATTTTCCGTAGGTATCTCAGATTTTTATTTATTGTAGATCATTATAAGTGATTTTGAAGTGGTGAAATCCGTAGTGATAGATATCGAAAATCATTTCCAAACAAGCAATGAGAAAGAAAAGTTCCACAACCCAATCAGGTGCATAGGTCCAAAACTATACATATCAATTTTGGACCATACTACACCCCAACATAAGCTATACGATTTTGTACAAGAGTATTTTCCAGAAATGTTCCGTATATGAAGCATTTCCATATTTAGATTAAATTTTTACCTAGTATATACACCCATATCACTTATGTATCAATATTGTTATTGTTTAACCACCCCCCATTTTCAAAACTCCTTTTTCAAAATAGGGACCCACTTTGATCTAAAAGAGTTGGAAACATGTAATACTTGCCTTTAATTTTAAGAACTATTTCCTTTTTTCCTAAATCCATTTTTCTTAGTGCTCACACTTTAACATTTCTCTATTTCTTGCACTAAGTCATTTCCTCGCAGATTCGCAATCAACATGCTTTGTGCTTCGCACTTCATGGTCAATGAAAAAAATTTCCTTGCACTTCCCATTTATGATATGTTTTTCCTCGCACTTTGATTCTACGAGATTTTGTTCCTCATGGTCAAAAGTTCTCAAATAGGCCATCAGAGGCTTTGCCTCCTAGTCAAAGGTTTTATTCTTCACACTCCACATTCGCGAGAATGTATTCCTCACACTTCGAAGTTGTAAGAATTTGTTACTCACACTTCACTGTCAAAAATGACCAAATTAAAGATACCTCAGCATTAGGGAACCATGATTCAATCATACAAAGACACACTTCTTACACAGGGTTTACATATGACATCCAAATGTCAGGAAACTAAGATGATAAATACTATTGATTATACTTGATATTAATTGGTGCAAGTGTGTGGTTGATATTTGAAGGAAAAAAATAAAAATTAACGTTCCTAAATCAAGGAAAAATTAATTCATGCATCATGTGCCATAAATGTAGGCATGTCAGCTTGAATAAGAAGATTGTCCAATCTAAAAATAAGGCATTAATCAAAGTTATTTACAGGCATGAATTTTCATAGTCTTTGGATTATAGTAGCAATAATATTGAATTTGAAGTAATGTCTAGTGGTTCGACACAATCTCCTGGGAATTCTAATTTGGATACCTTCTTGTACACTTATGCAAACTATATATTATTAAGAAACACCATCCTAGACCCTACTTTGATGCATAATGAGATCCTGCATTATTCTGCCATTTTTTCAATTCTTCAGAGAGAGAAATTTTGTGGATGCAATGGATGGAGACACAATGATACCCGACCATGTTCAAAGAGCTGCAAACATTAGAATGATAAAGAGGTCAATACTACATAAAACAACATCAAAACCAGAGGTATTCCCATGTCCTAATTGTTCTCTCTTATTCTTACCATCACTCATACACGTAATGGAAGATTATATGCTAAAAATGAAGATAATAAAATAGCCTTCATATTTGGTGTTTCTTTTAAATTCTATTATAAGCTACAAGAAGTCGATATGATGTATAACTCAACTACATTTGAATTTTGGATGGAAATCCATCGAGTGAGGATGGTTTTCAGAATTGGTCAAAGGACCCCATCAATAACATGGATGATGACAACTTGAATATCATCCATATATAGATTTTTATGTCATGGTAAGGATAGGAATGACCCTAAATGAACCATTTATACGGTAACTTGTCCAGTTCTAAAGTGGATATTTCTGGGATTCCTCTTTTTCACTAATTATTGATGATAATCAAATTCTTTGCATATGATATATTGTCTCACAAATTTTGATTTTCCAAAAGGAGGCATACATGGGAAACAATAAGTCATTCTTCATGGCATCATACTTAATAGATGTAATATGTGGAGTTTTGGTGTGTCCTATATTTTATTGTCCATGGAACCCTAGGTGTCATCGTGAAATAAATGAGGCTTAGTCTAATTTATACACACATAGATTTAGAGCACATACTAAATAAATATTTAATTAGTTTTATCCCAAAGTCAATATACTAGTTATGGGAAAACCATTGGCTAGGATTCAGCATTAGTCCTGAAGTCCATTAGACAAATGGGAGCTATCGGGTTCTATTATAAGTACATAGTTATTGTGATTAAGGATATTTTGACTCTACCTTTGCAACTTCCATATCATGTGCTAGAAAATATAGCAGATCAAGAGGTATTTTTTCAAATCCTTGATGGCATAGCTAGCAAATGCAAAGAAAATAATCTCATGCCATATACTCCAATGCATCTAACTATTGGAGTTAGAAAATTTAAAAGATGTCCTAACGTTAAATATTCTATTTCTTATAGGCATTCATTTAATTTTCCTTAGCATACATTGAAAATATATGATCCTAAACACATATTCACTAAACACTTGGGATAGTTGAAGGGGTAGGGAAAAGAAGTATATAATCATGAACTTGATGTTCATGATTGGGTATGGATCACCTAAGAGGGTGATGATGAAGTACAACATAACATGTAGAATGCGGGGGTAGTTACCCCACCTAGGGGGAATATCAGAAGATATTCTTAAAGAAGAGAGAAATGACCTCATATACAGAAACAAGTCCTACAAAGTGAAAGTGTTAGTGCAAAATCATAGCACCCCCAAATGAGTTCTATAGATCTACTTTTCTAAGGCAGATTCATTTGGTGTGGTTACATAACATTGAACTTTCCCCAAGGTGTGGGACCTTGCAAAAATGGAAAAATCTCTCCAGATTAAAGGTTGGTTCATATTCCTCTGTTTAGGTGCATACGTGAGAACTTGCAGAGGATCTATCTCTATACCTAACCTAAAATTTTCCAAGGAGACAAGGATGAAAAGGGATATAAGAAATAAGAAATAACTAAGCTACAAGGTGATGCACCAAAGGAATGATGAACACTAGTTTTGCTGGTAGACACAAACCAACAAAATACATGCAATAATCAAGCACAGATAACCAAATTTATAATGAAATACCATATGCAAGCAAAAGAGACAGAAAGGATCTAGTATCGATCACAAATGTGTTTTATTGCTCTGATTGATACAATGCATTACAAAACATCCAAGAGGCAAGAACATATCATGTAACTTTAATGGAAGGCCTGAACTCTATAAATCCTTTGTTAGAAAGAAAGGGAGCCTGCAAAAAAAGAATGTCCAACCCTTTACAATGAATCCTAGCCCCGCATTTATAGATTCAATCAAAGAGAAGAAAGAGAGAGAGGAGCGGGAAAAGTAGGTTGAAGCTCAACCACTGTTGTTAATGCCTCTGACAAAATATGCCCCCAAATCCATCTTTACTACATCAATCTTTGGTTCAGCACCTTGAAGGAAGAGGAAATGGCAGAACAGATTGAATCGATCTGGTTGTTGAGGCAAGGAGATCTTGCATTAAAGGCCTGAAGATGTTTCTCCATTTTTCACCTACTATGGCCTGAGAAAAATGAATTTTTATCTTTCCATGGTGTAGAAGACGTTGAGACGCTTCCAACGGTGTCAGATTTACAATATTTTGAGCCTGAGTCGAAAGATATGCCCCTTCAAAGTTTGTATCGAGTCCGTACAAATGGGCAGGAAAAAATTTGAAAAATGGGTCCCCTTTTTTATATGGGACACGTGGCATCCAAATTAGAGCAAAAATTGGGTTTGCGGGTCCGTAATTTATCTTTTCCCTTTTTCACAAAACGCAAAACTCGAAAAACCCCGCGGCCCCGAAGCTCCGCCTGGACACGTGGCACCCTTTGGTTGGCTGGGGAGATGCGCTTCATTTTTTCCTTTGTGCCTTTTGTCAAAAGGAAAATTTTCACCTTTTCCTCCGACTCCCGCTTTGACCTTGACTTGGGCTCAAACGCTGACTTTTTCCTTTGGGCGGAGTTGCAACCCATTTTGTAACTTTTACACCTTTTGGGATATCAAGGGCAAAAACCAACTTCCCCCAATAGCCCACTTTGACTGGGACACACGGCGGCTTAGCGCTCGTTTGGAAACCCTCTCTCTATTCAATCTTTGAATTAGCACCATTTAGACACTTGGCAACCTCCGCTTGGCCTAGCCTATGCATTGACTATTCAACCAACTCTACCCCTTTTTGAACTGGACATGTGGTGGCACCGCGCTTGCTTGAAAGCTCGATTCAAAATTTTCCTTTGGAGGAGCGTCGAGTTGACACTTTTTAGCCTCCACTAGTCTATGGACTTTTCAATGGTCCCTCTTACCCTTTTGGACTTTGGGCTATGTGGTGAGCTCGCGCTCATTTGGGTCTTCGCTTGGGACTAACTCTTGGAGATGCGCCACACTAACACTTGGCATTCTCTACTTACACTTTATACTTAGCTAATTTTGAGGCCTGCCCTATCGCCTTTTGACTCTATTTGACCATTTCTACATGGAGGGCTGGCACAAGTTTGAGTCTCTACCCTGGGCTCCCATTTCAGATTTGTGCAAGCCAACACCTAGCATGCTCTCTCTTAGTTGAAGACTTTTCAACGGTCCCACAACTTTTTGGGGCTCTGGACGTGTGGAAGCTTGGCACTCATTTGGGCTTCCTTTTTGGATTCACCTTTGGAGAAGTGTCGTTAGGACACGTGGTTATTTCTGCTACCTCCTCCATACTTATTCAATTTTGGACTCTTTCCTGAATGGTCTTGAGCCCGAAAACTTTGAAACTTCACCATTTTTTCCCCTTCTTACTCCTGGTTCCTCTGTGGCACTACCCCTTTTTTATAACCCTGCTATTCCATTGTTGGGTCCTTCTGCAACTTGGAAAATGGATTTAAGACATGGAAATGGCTCGATAGAGTCATTTCTTTTGCATAGGGTCCTTTAGTATTTTTCGGCCCTTGCCACTCCATTGTTGAGTCCTTCGTGACCTATTTATAGATCTGAATGAGTTTTCTAGGTTCTTTCTATGTGGGGTCGTGGTTGATCCAATATTTGGCCCAGGGGTGAAATATGGATAGCAATTTGTGACTCACAGGGGTATCTTCCTGCTAGATGAAAAGACCAATTACCTTGTCATATCCATTGGGCATGGATTCAAGAGCGACGGTCTAATATTGATTCTACCTCTGATTCACAAGCCCGGTTGTTTACACTCTCAATCTTCATAAGAAATCTTGAAATAAAGGTTTTGAGAATAGAAAATTATTTTGACCCGGGGCTTCATCTGTCTCTCTGAATGGACTGCACAAGAGCAAAAAAATAGCACCACAACTATATACAAAATTTGAAATCATACATGCTCCAAATAGAACATGCAAAGCATGTAAAGCACTTAGGAGAAAAGTAACCTACACTACAACAAGACAATGTGCACAAGCACTTAGAGGAAAAGGGATTAAACTAATATGTACAAGGTGATAACCTTCTTAGAGTAGAGTGTTTAAGATAGATTCCATTTACTGGAATCTACAATTCCTCTCCATCCAACGTAGATAATTGGAAAGCATTGCTACTTTTGCATCTTGTGACCATATAGGGGCCACTCCAAATGGCATCAAACTTGGAATGCCTTCCTGGTTTTGCTCGATCTAGCATCCCATTTCAAAACTAGGTCTCCTTCCTGGAAGGTCCTTACTTTTGCCTTTTGTCAAAGCATCTCTTGATTGAGGCATGATCCTTCTCTATTTCTTGGAGTGCATGCTCTCTGGTTTCTTCTAATTCTATCAGCTCCACATACCTGGCCTCCATTGGTTCAAATTTAGACATCTCTAGCTACTTCATGAGCTCCAATGCTGGAAACTCAAGTGATATAGGCAACACTACCTCTTTCCCATAGAAAATTTTGAATGGAGAGCTTCTGTAGATCTCTTGGGTGTTATCCTATCAGCCCATAAGGCTGATTTGAGCTTTGTGTGCCAGGTTCTCTGGTTTTCATCAAGAGTTCTTCTGATGATCTTTAGCAGGTTCTTGTTTGTGGACTCAGCTTGACCATTACCTTGAGGGTAATAGTTTGATGAAGTGCTCAAGTAAGTCTCATTCTTAACAACCCATCCTGTGATCTTGGAACCTATGAATGCCAATGCATTATCTGATATAATGGTGGCTGGCACTCCAAATCTGGTCACTATCCCTTCATAGAAATCTAGTATACTAGACTCATTAGCTTCCTTGAGTGCCACTGCCTCGGTCCACTTGGTGAAATAATATGTTGCTGTCAAAATCCATTTGTGGCCTTGGCTTGAATTTGGATTGATGACTCCAATGAATTCAATCCCCATTGCATGAAAGGTTGGTCGATTGAGATTGGGTGCAATGGAAGTGTTGTTAGCCTTTCTTTGCCTTTGAAGAATGCACAATTCTTGCACCTTTTGATCCATGCATAGTAGTCACTAAACACTGGGAAAAGTAATAACCCACCTTCATGATCTTGAGTGTTGTCACCCTTGGAGAAAAATGGCCTCAGCTTGCTTCAACATGGAATTCTTGTAACACTCTCTCAACCTGGTCTATCTCAATGCATCTCATCAGAACGCCATTGATGTCTCTTCTGAATAGGACACCATTAATAAGAACATACGGGATGGACTGTAGCCTGAAATGGCTCATTTTTGCTTTATTCATCCCACGAGGACACAGCTATTTGAAGGAAGTGCACCATGTCTTGAGTCCAACAAGGAGTAGGTACATCATCATTTCCTTCTTCTTGATTATCCTATAGAACAAAAACAGCCTCCTTTTCACTATTTGCTTCATCTTGTTGACCTGAGGCTAGTTGTTCACACAACCCCTTCCCACAGACCAGCTTAGTGACCTTGATCTCAATGTCATATTCCATGACACGAGTGATCCATCCTACATGTTTTTCATTCAAATCCTTGCTGAGAAGGAATTCTTTAACTCCACATGGGAGACCAACAATTGGATTTTATTATTTGAAACCAGATGCTTAAACTTCTTTAATCCTCTAATTACTACCAGGACTTGCTTTTCGATGAAGGAGTATCTCACTTCATAGTCTTCTAGACCTTGAATGAAGAAAGAAATTGGTTGTTTGTACCTTCTTTATTCTGCTAAACTAAGATTGTAGAAATTGTGTCACTGCCACCAAAGGCATACAATATGAAGTCTTTAGAGAAATCTAGATTTACGAGAGTTGGGGCTTGTGATATAGCTTCTTTGATGGCCTCAAATCTCATCTTTCCTTCATTTTTCCACATGAATGCTAAGATCTTCTTCAACATCAACGTTATTGGCTTAACAAGGGAAGTAAAGTTTGGTACGAACCTACGGACAAAATTGATTTTTCCCAGGAAGTTTTAAAGAGATTTCTTGTGGCTTAGCAATGGATATGCTCTTATTGCTTTCACACTCTCGGGTCAATTGTCAATCCTTCCTTTGATACAATATGGCCTAGAATTCTGCCCTTATAGGACAAGAATATGCATTTTTTGGGTTCAATGATACCCCAAAACCCCTACATCTTTGAAACACCTTCCTTAGGTAGACAAGATGGTTTGTTGCATTATTGGAAAACATCATAATGTTATCCGGATAGATCAGATACTATTTTGTTGATCATCCCTTTGAATGCCATATCCATTTCCCTTTGAAAAGTGGCTCTGGCATTGGACAATCCAAATGGCATTTTTCTGTAGGCATAGGTGCCCATTTGGTGGTGAAAGTTGTTTTGAACTGATCATTAGGATTAAAAATAGACTCTAATGTCACTAATCCTTTGGGAAGCTTTTTTGTATATAGTTGTACTATTTGATTCCCGTATTACTACTCTAATCTACTTTGATTTCTAGCTGAGAATTCAGCTTCTTCTTGCAAAAAAATCAATGATTTTTTGATCATTCTCAAACACCTGCCAGTATGTGTTGTTATCTAGCACTGTTGGCCTCACAACTATATGGATATGTAGTTGTTGGTTGTCTCTTTTAATGTTGTCGACCACATCAAACGTTGCTCCAACTGTTGCAAGCCTATCAACAGATTTATTCTCCTTCCTGGGTATGGACACAATGTTGAAGGCCTTGAAATCCTCCATGAGATCCCATACCCTACTCTTGTAGTTCTTGAGTAGGTCATTCTTGACAAAGCATTAAGTCCTCTGACTTGATTGGCAACCAGTTCACTGTCACCAAACACTTACAAGTTCTTGATTCCTAGCTTCCTTGCCCAATGAAGACCATGGACCAAAGCTTCATATTCAAGCAGTGTTGTTTGAGCAAGCAAACTGAAATCTGAAGGCTGAATAATATTTCATACCTTTGGGGAAAAAATCATGGCTCCACCTCCAGCTCCTTGTCTACTCCTTGAGCCATCAAAGAACAATTGCTATACCTTATTGTCATCTTTACATTTTGCTTAATTAGGTTAGGAAGAGGATGATTCTCTTCATGTAGACAGTAGACACCTAGCTCAGATTCTTCCATCTCCTTATAGGGGTCAAAAGCATGTATTTTGTTGGCCCATTCATCGAGAGTCAAGTCTAGGATACATCCCACCTTGGTATCTTCTTCACAATTACTTAGGAGGTCTTCTTAATCAAAATTTGAGCAATTGGCATTGATTGGGCTAGGCACATAAGATTCAATATGATAATCAGCAATGGGTTCAGATCTGATTGTGGCCTTTGCCCCATACCTTGTTCTAAAGAGCATATGTGACCAATCAGTAGATAGATAGCCTCCAATTTTGGTAGTGAAGTCCTGGACAAACACAAAGAAAAATGTGGTGGCAAATCTATGATGGATACATTCTATAAAATAGTCACATTGGGGTAGGCATGTAGAGTGAGGCTCAAATCCTTGATGATTCCAACAGTTGTCACTGTTGTCCCATCTAATTACACTACCCCTCTAGAGATGACTTCATATTGGAGACCCAGTTGATCAGCTATTTGTTTGGGCATCACAGAACTACTAGCCCTAGAATCAATCATACAATTGTGCACTAATTTATCTCCAATAATCAATGAGACATAGAATGGAGGAGGTCTCAGGTTCTTACCTTGTTGTTCTCCATGGTTCCTCCTAGGTTGAACTACATTGGTAAGCACTCTCTTGTTGGTTAGGGGGTTGATTTGAGCTTGACCAATTCTACATGGCAGTCTACAATAGATCCCTCTGCCCTGGAATGGCCAGTGACTCCCATAGTGAAATTTTCACACTTGTCCTCTTCATTTTCTCAATGATATTGAATGAGATATCCTTTTTTCTGCCCCTTCCCAAACACATTTTTTCTTGCACATGGGTTGTCACAACCGAGTGTTTGAGTGGATTTGGAAGGCGGCTTGGGTTGGCCCTGCATGTTGGGAGTTATATTTGGAGTGCCAACACCTTGTGGAGTGATGGAAGGTTGAGGGTCACCTGAGTTCAGTGGTTGGCCTTCTCTAATATTTCTCTTTTTGGACCATGTATTGGTAGCCACACTTTGAGAAGGGAACTGATTCATCCCACAGAAGTCCTCAACTTTCCAATTGACAAGCATAGTCTCACTTAGAGGTCCCTCTTGTTGAGCTCCTTGTTGCTGATCTCTTTCTTGGCTAGGTTCTATGACACCATACTAGTTTGCACCATCAAGGCCTGATTTAGTGCACCATTAAAGCACATTGATTGGTTATGTGGTTGATTGCATGGGAAACACCAATCATATTCTTGTGCCATATTGTTTTGTGCTGGAACCAATGCCCTTGATGTTGAAGTTGTGTTTGGATCATATGACCTGAAAGGTCTAGTAGCTTGAGGTTGTCCTTGGTTTTGGCTCTAATTTACAGTCTGAGATGGTGGTCTATTTTACTGATACTGGGGTCTAGCTTGATATTGAGCCTAGGGTGATACGACCTAGAACTCTGAGCTTGCTATCTTTTGATGGTTACTAGCTCATTCCCAGGTTCTAAAGTTGTTTCATGACTTCTGGAGTTCTTTTGAAGTGTTAGATGATGAGGTGGAGGATTTAGTTGAGCTTTGACTCTAGGGGTGGGTATAGGAGCTAATGTGGGCGTTTGGCTGGTATCTGGGCTTCCTAACTCGGGTAGAGGCATAAATGGCCTAGGAGTGATTTTACTAGCCTGAATCAAATGGTTCTCAACCCCTATGGAAAGGCTATAGGCTATAGGTAAGGTTGTGCCCCCATTGACTGAATCATCAAAGAAATATCATAATTTAAAGCCCTAAGAAAGTATAAGAAGACACCTTCATTAGTGGGCTTTCTTTATTATGTTGGAATCATGTCCCATGTCCTGGAAATCTAAGGTTGAAATCCATCAGTTGCTCATTCGGGGCTCTCTTGATTGTTGTTAGTTGCTCCAACAAAGACAAATTATCACCTTTTTCTCCAAACTAGTTGTGAAGATGTGCACAGTTGGTTCCAATTTTGAATAGAGCTTGCCTCAAGGCTCTTGAACCATTGTGAAGCTTTCCCTTTGAGTGAAGAGGTGAGAAACTTGATTGCAATGTCCATCTCATGGATTTCGTGGATTATATAGACATTTGCAATATCTTGGACATGATCACCAGGAGAAGTCTAGTTTTCCCAGTGAAATATGGGATGCTCTTTAATGCTGCTATTGGGACCGGATTTTGTGCATTCAAAGCGAGTGGGCTGCTGTCGTGAAATTGACATAAGGATTTGGATGAGCCATCCTGATCAGCCTGAGCACCCCTCTTGATTGAGAGAATAGACCTGCTGAGAGGAGGTGTCGATAAGGCTTTGTTTGGTGGAGATAGAGACCTCTGGGCTCTTCTTCCTCCCCTCCCTCTATCTGGGGATAATTCTAGATAGACAAATAATCCCTCTTCTCTGGTTCTTGACCGTGTTTGTATTCTTCTCATGAACTTGCTTGGACTACTGAAACTAGTGGATTTGTCTCTTTTGGAGTTCCAGATGTACAATTTTAAGGCTTCTTAAAAGTTAGAATCACACAAGTGTACATCAATCTTACTGTAATAAGATGGAGACTTCTCTATCCCACTGGGCATGCCAAAACTGTTAGTGCAAAATCACAAAGCACCCCCAAATGAGTTCTATAGATCTAATTTTCTAAGGTAGATTCATTTGGTGTGATTGCATAACATTGAACTTTCCCAAGGTGTGGGACCTTGCAAAAATGGAAAAATCTCTCCAGATTAAAGGTTGGTTCTTATTCCTCTGTTTAGGTGCATATGTGAGAACTTGCAGAGGATCTATCTCTATACCTAACCTAAAATTTTCCAAGGAGACAGGGGATGAAAAAGGATATAAGAAATAAGAAATAACTAAGCTACAAGGTGATGCACCGAAGGAATGATGAACACTAGTTTTGCTAGTAGACACAAACCAACAAAATACATGCAATAATCAAGCACAGATAACCTAGATTTATAATGAAAGACCAAATGCGAGCAAAAGAGATAGAAAGGATCTAATATCGATCACAAATGTGTTTTATTGCTCTACAGATTGATACAATGCATTACAAAACAACTAGGAGGCAAGAACATATTGTAACTTTAATGGAAGGCCTAAACTCCATGAATCCCTTTGCTAGAAGGAAAGGGAGCTTGAAAACAAAGAATGTCCAACCCTTTACAATGAATCTCGCCCTGCATTTATAGATTCAATCAGAGAGAAGAAAGAGAGAGAGGAGCAGGAAAATAAAGTTGAAGCTCAAGTCACTGTTGTTAATGCCTCTAACAAAATATGCCCCCAAATTTTTCTTTACTACATCAATCTTTGGTTGAGCACCTTGAAGGAAGAGGAAACGGCGGAACAGATCGAATCTGATCTGGTTGTTGAGGCAAGGATATCCTACCTTAAAATGCATGAATATTTTCTCCATTTTTCACCTACTAGGGCCTGAGAAAAATGAATTTTTATCTTTCCATGGTGTAGAAGACATCGAGACGCTTCCAATGGTGTCATATTTGCAATATTTTGAGCCCTGAGTTGAAAGATATGCCCCTTGAAGTTTGTATTGAGTCCATACAAATGGGTGGGAAAACAGTTTGAAAAATGGGTCCCCTTTTGATATATGGGACACGTGGCAGCCAGATTAGAGAAAAATTAGGTTTGCGGGTCCGTAATTTATCTTTTCCCTTTTTCGCAAAATAAAAAACTCAAAAAACCCCACGGCCCTAAAGCTCCACCTGGACACGTGGCACCCTTTGGTTGGTTGGGGAGATGCGCTTCAATTTTTTCCTTTGTGCCTTTTGTCAAAAGGAAAATTTTCACCTTTTCCTCCAACTCCCCACTTTCCTTGACTCGGGCTCAAACACTGACTTTTTCCTTTGGGCGGAGTTGCATCCCATTTGACAACTTTTACACCTTTTGGGATATCAAGGGGAAAAAAACAAACTTTCCCCCGACGGCCCGCTTTGACCTAGGACACACAGCGGTCTGGCACTCATTTGGAAACCCTCTCTCTATTCAATCTTTGAATTAGTGCCATTTAGACACTTGGCAGCCTCCACCCTGGCCTATGTATTGACTATTCAACCGACTTTGCCCCTTTTTTAGACTGGACACGTGGCGGCACCGCGCTTTCTTGAAAGCCTAATTCAAAATTTACCTTTGGAGGAGTGTCGAGTTGACACTTGTTGGCCTCCACTGGTCTGTGGACTTTTCAACGGTCCCTCTTACCCTTTTTGGACTTTGGGCTACATGGTAAGCTCGTACTTATTTGGGTCTCTCGCCTGGGACTAACTCTTAGAGATGTGCCACACTAACACTTGGCATTCTCCGCTTACACTTTTATACTTAGCCAATTTTGAGGCCTACCCTGTCCACCTTTTGACTCTGTTTGACCATTTTCTACGTGGAGGGATGGCGCAAGTTTGAGTCTCCGCCCTGGGCTCCCATTTCAAATTTATGTCGAGCCGACACCTAGCACGCTCTCTCTTAGTTGAAGAATTTTCAATGGTCCCACAACTTTTTGGGGTTCTAGACACGTGGAAGCCTGGTGCTAGTTTGGGCTTCCCTTTTTGGATTCACCTTTGGAGAAGCATTGTTAGGACACGTGGTTCTTTCCGCTACCTCCTCCATACTTAGTCAATTTTTAACTCTTTCCTGAACGGTCTTGAGCACAAAACTTTGAAACTTCACCATTTTTTCCTCTTCTTGCTCCTAGTTCCTCTGTGGCACTACCCCTTCTTTTTTGACCCTGTTATTCCATTGTTGGGTCCTTCTACAACTTGGAAAATGGATTTAAGACATGAAAGCAGCTCGACAAAGTCGTTTCTTTTGCATAGGGTCCTTTAGTATTTTTTGGCCCTTGCCACTCCATTGTTGAGTCCTTTTGTGACCTATTTATAGATTTGAATGATTTTTCTCAAGTTCTTTCTATACGGGGTCGTGGTTGATCCAATATTTGGCCCGGGGTGAAATATGGATAACACAAAGCTCTCTAACTTCCTCCCTAGGACATGTTGATCTAGATACTTTTGAAGTTCGGGAAGTAGTTCTGAAGAAATCCAAGGTCCTCCTCTGCGGTTGCATATGAATCATATTCTTCTTCGAATAAATAATAGGAGATGAATCGAATCAAGTTTCAAGGAGAGAAGGGTAGGAACCTTCAACTAATGAGCTTTCTCATGGGAAAGAATAGGACTGTGTAGAGTAGGATCTAGTCATAAAGAAGTAAAAATTGTATTGGACAACGCCGAGGACCCATAGATAATAAATTAATATAATTCTAAAACATGAACAATGAAAAGAGTGACTAGAAAAATGATGTCAAGCAATGAGGCCCTAATTTGGCATGAAACTTCAGAGGACTTGTTTTCTCTCATAAAAAAAAAAAAAAAAAGATTAAAGGATCCAAAACTATGGAATATAAAGAAGGTATAGTTTCCTTATTTAGAGCATAAATTGAGGTAGCAAAATACAAATGGTTAAGGGACTCTAAGATAAATCAAAACAATGGAAATATAAGGAAAGGCCACTGTCCCAAATGATGTTACAAACCAGGTTGAGTAAGATCTCTTACCCCTCTTCAACGTACTTAAAGAAGAGCCTTGATGCCAAGGAGAAGATAATTCTTTTCTAAAAAGTTCCATACAATTTTGAATAGAGTGTTAGTGTTACAACATTTTCTCTAGGTTATCTTTAGAGTCATTGATGGAATATGTCAAGATCATGTTGTGCTAAAAACAGAATATATTGGCCATTTCCAAACTTATGTCACTTATACAAATTAGGAGGATCAAATGGGAAGAATTTCCTCGTAATTAGATGATATCATCTCTAGGGGTAGTTAAATGTTCTTTGATGCAACTATCATCAAAATGTGGTGACCATGGATGATTTCTCGGAGGCTTCCAAGGTCATTTAACCAATATCTCATGTTAAGGAAAATATTCAAAAGGTAAAAATCCTAGAGGAGATTTCGGAGAAACAATGCCTTCTCGAGACGAATATGTTAGAAAAAAACTCCTAAGCTCTTCAGAATGCCATCATTGATCTTAAAAAACTTGATGGGGATTATAAGATATGCAGGGATGTGTTGGTAGCATTCAAAATGAGGCCCTCACAACAAGCCCGAGACTTCTAAGGGACCAATGATGAAGGAGGAAACGTAGGTCCCAATAGAATGTACTATAGGAATATTCCTTGGACATGTTGATCCCATGTGATTAATGTAAAATCATAATTGAATCAGTTAGAATATTTTGTAAAAGGTCAATTATCCTTCTTGATATTTTGCATGCATGTCTAGAATTCAGAAATGGGAAAATTACCATTGCATAAGTGGGGAATACCTAGGTCCCATTTTTTATAAATATACATATACCCTTCCATCAAAAGGGGGTAAATTCAAGAATTGTAATGTAAGCTAGTTTTGATCATTCTGAGACCAGGAGTAATTTGGTTTTCATTTCCTCCTTTGTATGATTTCTATGAATACTATTGTATAATGATTTTCATGCCTATAATTCTAACCTATAAATTGTTCTTTGTAAGTTTAATGAATGTGTAATAAATTACATAACTTTATAAGTCATAATGTATGTGCATCTAGAAATATGATGATTTTACTTATTTATGAATGTTTAATTGCATATTGTGGTCATAGTTCTTATTTCCTTTGAATCTTTGCATCAGTTGTGTATCATTTTGTGTGTAAAGTGGACTAAATGCATCTATTTTTATGGGTATGCATACTTAATTCACATAATTTTAGCTTCATGAAATTCACTTTCATTAGACATTTATTTCTCCCTACCTTACCCTCTTGTTTAGTTTTCTTCTAAGAAATACCCATTAATTAGGACCCCATTAGTCTTGTAGGTGATAGGTATAGTTTATTTTTTAGAATGGTGAGGTAGTATAGATATTTCCGCTAGAAATACTATAAAACTATCCAACAATATCCTCATTGGTCGTTTATAAGACTAGAAACCTATAAATCACGCTTTAATCCATTTATTTTGACTCTAAAATGAGAATGACATTAAGATCATGTTATCCTTTGAGTGAGCACCTTACGCACATCAATAGGAGATATGGTGTTAGAAGGAGGGCCATCTTTAAAACAAAAAAAAATCATATTTCCTTAGGCTTATGTGTACATACATCTTTCTTTCATAAATATTTGATAATTGTTGTTGTATGCATTGGTTTTAATAAGAATTATCACATGGTTTCATTCCAATTTAGGATTTCCCCATGTACCATTAGGTTTTCACAAGTTTTGATCCAATAAAGAGAAGTTGAAAATATAAAAATGGAGCCTTTCACCAAATTTAGGTAATCCATGTTTCACCTTCGTACCAAAAATTGGTCCTATCTATGTTTTACCCATAAATCCCAATAAGTATCTTTCCTTGTTTGATCCTTAAGGGAGCATATCTATGAAGAACACATTAGAATGTTTAAGTAATCCTTAAGGATTTTGAATGTCATACATAAAGACGTAACCTGTAGGATTTTTCCATTTACACTTTGTAATGATGCTTATGAATGGTTTCTAAATTTTCCTGAATATTCAATTATAGGTGGAAATAATTCAATAATATATTTGTTACATAATTTGGGAGGATTAGTATCTCAAGAGTCATTTATCAATAGTTCACTACCCTAAAAATAGATATCAAAGAACCCATTAGAGACTTTAATGCAAGATTTCAGAAAATGTATAACCTAACCACTAATCTATACAAACCCACAACCAATTTAGCAATTGAAATTTGTAAAAATGTTAATCAAAATGTACCTAACCTCATGCAAACACTTGGTCTTAGATTCTTTTCCTATCAACTATATCACTCCGGATCAAGTAACCAAGATTTGTTAACCCCACACCTTTCATGATACAATAAGTAAATGATACTCAAGCTTTGTTTGTGGTCAATAATACCAAAAATCAAGAGGTTCATTGGGAAAATGTGAAAGGAGAACTAGATTCTATCCAAAGAATGGTACAAAATAAGGGAATGGTTTCTGAATTTACAACGACAAGTGGGAAATGTTAGAGAAGGGGGTTCAAATAGAAATTTTACTTATTCAGAGGTATAATAATATACCCTTTAACAAGAACAATATCAACCAAGAAAAATATTCCCAAAATAGGCTACCTGAAATAAATGTCTATGAAATTGCATTATCTAATTGGTGTTGAGTGCATAGTAAAACCAAACATGGTGGATTCGATTGTGTTGAATTTTTCATGATTTTGAGGTGTTTCAAAATGAACTAGACAATTATGAAATAATCCCAAATACTACTAATATTGCTAGTTCATCTAACTCATCTGACAATGTGAAGCTATCCAACACTACTATGATGGTAGAGACTTTTAGTTTCCCTTTCCAGAAGATAATGAACCAAAGGAGAATACACATGAGGTACAAGTATTTCAGCAAAGTACCAAAAGGGTAATTACACACTAAGAAACTAGACACATAATACCACTTCAATGCCCCCAAATAATAACACAACACCACCTCAACCAAAGTCCAACAATGATCCTCCACCTTCTAAAGGAAGTGATTCTTGCTCACCAAAAAATTCCCAGGTACTTCTAACAATACTAGATATAATGTTATAGAAGACATGAAAATTAAGGTAAATATTACCTTGCATAAGCTAGCACAAATTACGTACAGATGGATCACATTATTAAAATACTTTATTAGAAAACCCACAAAAGATCCAAAAAAATATGCCCATGCAAACATAGCTTTATACAAAAGTAATAGTGAAGTCCCACCTTTCTTACTTATGGTTATGATCTTTAGGATGTTTTCTAATATCATGCCTTCAAGAATTTTCAAGAAATGAGGCTTAACCTCGATCAAACCGAGATAGGGTAATGGTTCGATTAGATAAATCCAAGATGGAAGTGGTAGGAAAACTCTTCAATGTGTGTATGTAATTGACTTCTGAACCAAGAATCCAACAATTTATAAACATACAAGTTATATAGATCTCATAAGCATGTGATATGATTTTGAGCCGTGGACTGGTCTAGAGATTTAAATGGGTATATTTCCATTGACTATTCACACATGTGGTTGTAATGAAGAATTATTCTAAACCAAATCAGGGTAGAAAGGGAACCCAAAATGAAGTACATGATCATTGAATACAATGTCAAGAATTAAGAAGTTAAATTGTGTGGCACAATTGTTATTCTATCCTTTAATCCAAAAACCCCTAAGTTTTGGATCAACCCCTCCATGGGGGCATTATAGCATAGTTATGCAAATATGAAAACATATATCCTTTCTACCATATATCACATCTATGCATTAAAGTCAAGTCGACGGCATCGATAAGTGTTAAGGGCCATATTAAGGTTCCATCTTTATTTTCACTTTTCTAACCTCCACTTCACCATAGGAATTACTTAACTACATGTGGCTTGCTCCCAATTTTTGCATTGAGTACGCAGCGGTACATTGCTCATCATATCAATGGGGGCATAGTAAAGTTAATCCATCGTATATGATGAAATACATTGTTGCAGGTCAATAAGTCTTTAAAAGAGTCATAAATAGGTATAGGAGATTCAACATAGAGATCCATAAATAGAAAAAACATCCAGAGACACAAGAAAATTAGGTTTTAGAGGCATATTGCATATCATAATATTACATAACATATTCATCATCGTAACACACCTTTTTCTAGAAAACCTATCCACAAACAAACAAACATGGCCTCCACTAATTTCCAGGATCTCGTATTTCATAGGAATATCTATGACATCTTGCACAACATCCACTTCTAGTTTCGTATCATTGTCACATAGCCTAGGTCCAATTTGGGGTGAATATGTTCCAAACCCTTACCCTAATTTAT
This sequence comes from Taxus wallichiana var. yunnanensis, assembly GCA_018340775.1. Classification (NCBI taxonomy): domain Eukaryota; kingdom Viridiplantae; phylum Streptophyta; class Pinopsida; order Cupressales; family Taxaceae; genus Taxus; species Taxus wallichiana. Next base: position 622,184,576 of record CM031241.1, on the reverse strand, counting down.
GTTATCTAATTTTTTGGAAGTGTGTTGATCAAATAGTTACAAATTTACATAATCCTTGGGTTTTTGTTTCTATATGTATTATTTTGAATTATCTTAATGCACATATTACAATATCTTAATTAGATTAACACTAGTTTTTATATTGCATTTTGGAGAACTTGATTTCTTTATCTATGCAACCTATGGTTTCGGTTCTTATGTTTAGGATTTCATATGTTAGTCGATCTTGTTGATTTTAAGAATAATATTTCTTCTTATATGTTTTTTAAAACCCTCTACCATTTGGTGCATACTCAAATGTTGTTTTCTTATGTCATCAAAACAAACTATATAAGCTACTCCAACACGCCAATATTGTTTATAGTTATACACATGAGGATGACACTATTTATGTTCATGGAAATGCTACACACATTACAAAAACATTTTCATCATTAAGACCATGTTTGCTCATGAGGGTGACCGGTATGATATTAGCAACGATCAAGATTATTTCATCCAACAAATGCCACTTAAGATTCCAATTTATGCATTCACTCATTTTTTAAGGATAAACCTAACAACATTGATGATGTCATAAGAGAAAATGTTCATATAAATCCAACATGGGGAAACTTGGATTGAACCCTAAAGCAATAAAAATGCACCTTCTAGAGGCTCTCCTCTCACTACAAAGGTAATTACCCACATTTTTACCCAATATCTTCATGCAACTAGTGTTCCAACTACGAGGGCATCACACATGGTCCCCCAAGCTAGTATGCATATTCCTACCATTATGCATCTTCTACTATAGGACCTAGCACAACACATGTTGTTCAAAATTTTCTTATCAATGCATATATCCGACAACTCCATGACATGCAAGCATAAATATCTCTTCTTATGCAAAGAAAATCCCAAGTCACAAGTTCTATAAGGTTACTTGATAATCCCTTAGCCCTTGAGGTCCTTAGTTATCCATTACAACATGGGTTTGCTCCACCCAAGTACTCATTTTATGATGACAAGGTTGATCCGCAGTAGTACCTATGTGTCTTTATGGCCTAATATATGGACTACTCAAGTAACAACATCTTGCTAGCCAAGTTTTTTCCATGAAATCTCAAAGAATATGTGTTAGGTTAGTTTTATACCCTTCATGGAGGTTCAATATGATAGTTCCAAATCTTAAGTGATAGTTTCATCCATCATTTTTCTAGTTTTATATACTTTTCTCAAATTTCCCAATTCAAGAAAAAAATCCAATGAGAAGGTCACGAAACATGTACTTGTGTTATAATATTGTGCTCTCTCAAGGACCTAAGCACATCAACGAGGACAAGTTAATCAAAGTGTTCATTCCTAGCCTCGTAACATGTCTTAGGGGAAAGTTTGTGTTCTCTACCTTTACATCCTTTGAAGACCTATTTTAAACATTTAAGATCTATGAGGTAGAGATCATTAGAAATAACATACTAAAATATGGTATTAATACACCTACTTCAATGTAATCAAAACCCTCATGTAAAGGGAAACAAAATGAAAATAATAAACTTGATGAAAAAAATTGCGATGTTGCACAAGCTGAACACGATCAGTAGCCCTTACCTCACCTCTAAAAGGAATATGACCCATTTACATAACCTCCTCATAATATATTGCAAAAACTCTTAGAGTGCAATTTGATCGAGTTACCTCCACCTACGGTGATTAATAAAGCTAGACCACAAAGCACGAGATTTGAAAATAAAGTATCTTGTGATAACCATAGATGCAATGGAAATTAAAGGGATGATTCTCATTATGTCAAAAATCCAAGAGCTAATTGAAAATAACACTCTTTCCATATGAGAATTGAAAAAACCTACCAACACACGGTAGCTCATTCTAATTCTAAGTTTGAAGTTTTTACTAATCCATTACCACACCATACAAAGACTCACAAGGGTGATAAAATACATATGGATTATCACATAGTACCTCCTCTACCAACTTACATAGTTGACCACCATCTTAGTGATGCCATTAATGTCTTCACTACAAAGATATTAGAATTCAAACCATTGATTACATTTGATGATTTAAATATTCCTCTTAATGATGAAGAATCATCTAGACATTTGTTCGTTTGAGCACATATCAATTCACATTCAATCAAAATCATAATGATAGACAATGGATCTATCCATAACATTTACACTATGACACTTCTTACCTATATAGGATATACCACACAAGACCCGTTGGTACTATAGATATAGTTCAACACTTTGATGGCCAACGATAGAACCCACTTGGTAGCATAATATTACCTTTATAAGTTTGATCTAAGAGGATGGCCACATGGCTCCTTGTCATCCCTTCTAGCAACACAGTCAACATGCTACATAGATTCCCATGTATTTGTGATATATAAGTGTATCCCTTCCACATTGTGTAGATGCTTAAAGTATGCACACAACAACATGGTTGTTACCATCCTTGTTGTTCTTTATGAATTCATAGTGTTTCTGCTACTTCATTCTAATAAGGGATGTCTCATACAAAGACAAAACATTCACAACCCATTTAGATTTATGATCATATACGGAAAAACTACGTAGCACATATTGATACAACCATGTCATGAGCATGTTTTGACATATGTTAGTCCTATAGTACACCTTGTCTTAACTAGTCATATGTGATGCACAATAATTATGCAACACCTTGTGAGCGTGACCTACATGGGACACCAATACACTCTCCACATACACATAGAGAGCCTCAAGTTACCCCGATACTTGTGACCCACATTGGTTACTAATACCGGTATTTTAGAATACTATGTTACACGTGGCTATAGCTTATATTCATACGATGGTTGTACTACCTCGAGCACAACTCCTTTGCATCTCATGCATGTCACATTGCTTGATACTGAACATATATATGATCATCCCATTGACGAGATCATAAGACAAACTCTTATGATTTCCTTATGATTTGAACACAATCACTTGTGCATAGCTTCCTACTCACACATATGTGTCTATGATTCAGCCACCAATGGAATTTTTTCATAGCATAATTCTCAATATTTTGACACTTACTCTATGGTTCATAACTACAACATAACCTAAAAATGCAACACATTTCAAAGGTTTGATGTGACTGTATTGAGGGAATAATTATTACATAGGCCCCCATCCCATTTCTTCCATTTCTATAGCCTATGGCTTAGGGCCCTTAGTGTAAATTCAAGTAAGTAGTTTTATCCATGTTATATATTGTGGCAAAAGCACAAAACCAATTCCTTCATGTGACTGGCGTATTCATTCCACAAACATAGACATTGTGTTCATTCGGGTTTATCACTTTACACACCCTACATCCTTTTGCACTTGCTCCTTATAGTCAAAATAAGGCACTTGTAGATACCTTAATCCATTGACAACACATACTTTATGGCTTCTTAAGCCTTATACCTTTGGGGGTAACCCACCACATTGGGAACATACCTACATCAAGGCCATCTTATGCATTGAGCCTAGTTAAATCATATATTTCACACTTATGACTTCTCACAACCCTATACCCTTATGGATACTTGCCATATTGGGGGTCATATCTACATCGGGGCCATCTCATTTATTAAGCTTTTATAAATCATATCTTTACACACTAGTCCATTGGTGATACAAAGCTTCTATTGCTTATCTTGCACCACCTTATATCTTATGACATGTTTTATTGTGCTTCATCATTTTATTGCATTCTTCACCACTAGATATTGATTTGACATGCTCCATGTTTATTATTGATCATTACTTTACTACTAGCTTTCTACATGTTGTTATGTTTGTTTGACTACTATCAATTATGGGCTCTTGCTTTTTACTATTTTACATTGCTTTGTATGTCACTCACTTTAAACACATTGTTTGATTCATAATTGATTTATGCACTTGTATGCTCTATGCATTTGTCTACTTTTATACATTGATTACTCTATGCACTTGCATGTTTTATGCACATGTTTGCTTCTATGCCATGTTTTCTTTATGTCTTGTTTGCTTTATACGTTGTTTGCTTACATGACATGATTTCTCTACGCACTTGTTTGTTCTCTATCTTGATTTCTCTACACACACGTTTTCTTCAATGCTTTGATTTCTCTATGCACTTGTTTTCTCTATGGACTTGTATGCTCTCTGTCATTATTTGCACTAAGCACATTTTGTTCTATGTCATTGTTTGCTCTATGTCATCATGTGCTTTTATGCCTTGATTGTTTTATGCACTTGTGTGCTCCATGAAATTGATGCTCTATGCCATTGTTTGCTCTATGTTATTGTTTTCGATATGGCATTGTTTTCTTTATGCATTAGTTGCTTGATACTAGTTTGATTACACATGGTGTTTGTTACATATAATACTTTGGACACATTAATGGATACATCTATTGATTGTAACAAATCGTTTATGGCATATTGCTTGAGACCCATCTTTCTCAAGCCACATTGTTTATAGACACGCTTTTTACTAGCACATCTCTTGATTTAAACTCATTGCTCATAGTCCATTGATTGATCCATCTCTTGATTTAGACACACTTGCTCCTAACACATTGATTGATACATCTCTTGATTTAGACACATTTCTCATAGCACATTGATTTATACATCTATTTATTTACACATGTTGCACTGAGCACATTGATTAACACATCTTGTTTAGCACACTCAACTAACTACTACTAGCATTGGTCAAGTTGTCATGCCTTGTTAGTTATCTTTGCTTTGTGGCGGGCATGTCATGTCATGGCTTGTCATGTTGTGTCTTAGGTCTGAATGGATCCATTAGGTGTTGAATCATGTTTCTACTTTCATACTACTTTGGCATTCTTTGTTAGCTCTAAGCTATTGATTTCTATGAATTGTTGGTTATATTTATCATGTTAGCTACCTATGAGATGGCATCTACTAGGTGTTCTCTAATGATCATATTTGATGGACATTACTTGTATCACCATGTTTAGTTTACATGTTATATGTGGTTTGCATCCTTGGTGCTTTGATTAGATACTCTTTACAACTAACACTCTCTTTTGACCTAAAGATACATGATAGCACCCCTCGTCTCAAAAGGGGTGCATATTTTGGGATATTCTAGTAGTATACAGATCATGGCCACATTGCCACATACTAAACAGGGTGATGGTATTCACACAAATCATATACAACTATCCGATACAAATACATTTCTTATAGACGGCAACCTAGCAGCCCAGTTCTTATAGAATATGTTCACATTTTTCTTATACAAGCACATCGGGGGCAATCTAGTGTAGTTGTTTCGTATTTTTATGGCCTTTACACATTTCAATTTTCATAAACTAATTTTATTTATCTCCCAATCATTAATACACGTCTTTACCATATGATTTGTGGATTTCACATTTATGGCGTGGGGGTACGCTCTTCAATTTCACACATTATACTCCTATGTTTGAAGCATGAGGTTTCTTTTACTTTTAGTCTATCACTTACATTGCTAGATTAAAAGGGGCATAGTGTAGTACCGAAATTTGGCCATGTCGCACTTGGCAATAGTAGTTTGACATTTATCCCAATATTCTCCCATTTACACATTTATTAACTACACTTCAAGTATTATGCTCAATCATACACTCTAAGTCAACTAGGTGGTGACTTATTCTTTAACTTAGCAACTCAAGAATCAATGCACTTTATACAAAACACATCTTCAAACTCTATAATATCTCGTCTCATATCAAATTCCATCCTAATCCTAAACAAGTTTGTGGGCCCAAGACAAGTTATGTTAACGAATATATCCCAAGGCCGATGAATTTGTTCTTGGTACTTCGCAACGGTCATATTTTTTATTACACAAGTTACCTTAGTTTGCTTAGAGTTAGTTGAGCAAGAAATCATTCACGCAAGCCATCTATATAGACATACAAACCCTAACCTATTAGGAAATCTAGGAATTTTGTATCCAAGCACACTCTAAGAAGGTATTTGAGCCAAACATGAAGCATCTCTCCCTTGGAGCACATTATAGCAAAGTTATACAAATTTGAACACATCTATCATTGCTGCCCTAGATCAAATATATGCTCTTAAAACAAGCAAAGCATTATTGTCAAGTGTTGAGGGCCAAATTAGGGCTCCATCTTTATTTGCACTTTTCTAACCTCCACCCAACCATAAGACCGGAGAACTATGTGTGTCTTAATCATGCTTTGACATATTGGTACCTAGTAAAATGCTCATCGTGTTAGTGGAGCACGATGAGATCAATCCAACACATATGATGAAATACACTCTTGTATGTCAATAAGGTCTTGAAGACAAAATAAGTTACACAAGTACACAAGATTTAATGTAGAGATCCGAACACAAAAAACACACCCAAAGACACACAAAGCAAGTTTCACAAGCATATTGTAGATCACAATAACATAGGACAAATCACGGCCCAACAATACCTTCGCCCAATGAACTTGTCTCTCACTCATTTTTCAAGGCTCTGGATTTCGCAAGCGAATTTACGACACCATGCACTCCACCCTCTCCGACTATAAATCAATGTCACACACTCGAGTCGATTTAGCATGAATATGTTCCAAACCCTAACCCTAATTTATGTTATCTACTTTCGAGAAATGTGTTGATTGAATAATTGCATCCTTACATAATCCTCGGGACTATCATTTATGTATGTAATGTTCTAGAATTATCTTAATACACATTGCAATATCTTAATTAGGTTTTGATATTACAACACCCAAAGAAATAGGACCAAAAATTGTGCTAACCAATTTTGTGCATATTTGATTACAATCATGAAAAGTATAACCCTATAAAACTTGACATAATTTCTACCAAAATGCTATGCCTCTTAAGTGGTGAATTTGATTGTGTGAATGTGATCTTCATGCCCTAATCTTCAAAAGCCTCACTCAATTTCTCCGATTCGCCGCTAATCACCAAGAATTTGATTTCCTTTGAAACCCTAATTTGGCCTCTAAGTCTCCAAAATGCATAAGAAAAATAACTATGTTTTCAAAAATGAGTTAAACCATGGAAAACTTAAGCTTCCTTAATATTTATGAAGGCCCTCAACCAGAGAATAAATTGACAAACAAACAAGTATAATGCAATCAACAAGCAAAAATGTGTAATGCAATTGGCTCAAGCTTATCTTTTCAATTTTTGTAACAACTAGTGGAGTCTAAACGCTTCTATATGCTTGAAATATGTGTTTTAGTGCATGAATGTTTCATTAAATATACAAATGTTTTTCTCACCACTTCAATATAGATGTGCTCTATGATTCCTTTTATTGTCCTAAATGCACTAATGCACTTTTATATTTATTGACTTTTCGAATTCAAATTATGACCATTTAGCACACAAACCGACTAATAAAATTGGAACCCCAAGGTAATCAAAATAAGGGTTAAAAAGAGCCCATAAAAGGCAAATGACCACTTCGGTAGAGATGACCCAAATCGTAGACTTGAAACTAGTCAAACTCTACAAAATTGGTCATTGACCCAAATCAAGCCAAAAGAAGGGAAGAGAGGGAATAGAAGAATATGGAATAAAAGAGACAAAAAGAGGCCCATACCATGCAGAATGGAAAATTGATAAGTGAAAGCAAGGTCGAAGGAGTCAATAACACAATAAAAAAGTCGATGATCATGAAGAAAACACAACAATAAGAGCCTAACTTGGACCAATGATCTATTAACACATAAATACACTAATACCAAAACAATTAACTAGTCTTGTACTAAAATGAAGTGCCTACAAAAATTAAGGCAAGTCGTTTTATATTCTCCAATTTGATGTTTATCTTATGCCATAGCATCCTTAACAATACCATTGTCACAATAAGGAAAATCATATCCACGTTGATGGATATTCAATCCGTGCAATTGGAATGGACTACACACACACGCACGCATGCAAGCACGCACATGTGCACGCGCGTATGCGCACACGCACGCACACACACACACACGCACGCACGCACACACACACGCACATTTTCAAATCGATGAAAATTATTACAAACAAATAGTTAATAATTCACGAGGTTATTTTTGCATTCACTAAGGAAGCATTTCTTTTGACCTGCAAATAATGGACCAATGATGTTAAACCAAGAAAAAATGGACTCGGTCACACACTACATTGCCTTCCACCAGTCTCACAATATGTTGCCTTCCACCACCTTTTGCTAGTTTATACCCAATGCTAATATAAATATCATAATTGTTTTACACAGAGAGGCAAAGTCAGCTTGGTTGAAAAGATATGAATTAGCCTTCCATTCAGTCCAGTCCTTTTACAACCTCCTTTGGAGCCATGATCCTTTACAATAAAAAGTCATGCTAGCATTTTTCTTAAGAATAACCACCATTTAGTATAAGAAAAAAATATTAATGACTTATATGAAATGACTTTCCTGCTATTATGGCATGACCAACCTTTTACTAGCCACATGGATAAAATGTGTTCGGAATTATATTAGTGCTGAGAAGAGGTTGAATCATTCCTACCCTCTATTAATAAATGCTTACAGTACTTGTGTGCTAAGTGGGTCCCCTTGCCTTGTGATTATTACCAAAAATACGTGAGGAATAATGTCATTAGGGTAGTGACTACTCATGGAGGTCATTTGGGTAATGACTAAAAAGAGTAAAAGTCCCACAAAAATCAATAATCTAATTAAAATTGTTCATGGAAGCCTTCAACTCAATTTAATAATGCTTGGAATTTTTGCAATAATGCTCTTTAGTTGCTGCCCTTCAGATACAGACTAGATAATCAGATCTACGATGCAATTTAGTTCTATCCATTCATAATACACCCTAAACTCTGCTGTATCACTGAAATATATGGCACTCTAATTCCCGATAACATACACTCAATTGGGAAAAATTGACATGACCAAAGAAAACATATATATAAATATAAAATAAGTGCAATGTAAATAGCACAATATATATTTTCTACATTCTGATACAAATTAGAAGCTGTCTAAAACCAGCTAAAAACCGAGCGTACATCTCAAAGTAAGCCCTATTTGCATTTAATTGAGCATGGTGAAGAATACAGAATCTAAGATGAGAATAATTTCACCATTGACAAACACAACCAATTTTCTATCAACCCTGACATGCATCAATGCAATGAGCAAGCCGACTTTAAGAGCTTCTACTGGTCTTTCTGAATCTCAAAAGAATAATCTACTTCAAGGTGACACCTTCCATCGTCATCCACAAACTGTACAGGACACATTACAATCAAATTTTGCCCAAACCATAAACTGAGGGGAAGTGAAACACATTACAAGTGGCTTAAACTAGGCAGCATATAGACATGACTAATGGTTTTCTTGTGTGAGAAAAGTTTGCATAAAATACTCAAATGAATGCTGAGATCCCAAAGTGACAAACCTTTGTTTTGGCCATGTAAGATCCACGAGCAAGAACTCCACTCGGAGCTGTCTCCTCCTCCAAGTCATGTACATATGGTTCTCGCCTAGGACTAAATGTTCCCACCATATGACGAATATGATCAACTGTATGGACTACCACACTGTTAGCATGTTTTCATATATCCTCAAAGAAAATTTCGCACTCAACTCAACCCTATACACCCTACCTTTTAGTCCAGCTTTCCAAACAGTGTTCACATATGATAAACCACAAACTATGTTATGGTGAACCATAAAAGAGAACTTCACATAATAGTTGCATCCTTCTTTTAGAGTTAAGGATATGTCATTGGAACTTTTCACAAGTGGCAACGGGAAATTTATTTCTGGATCGCCAGATGATATTATCCCCAGAGACTGGAATGTAACTTCTGGTTCCATTTTTTCTGAAAGTATGCAAAATAAAATATACAATAGTGAGATATCATACATTACATATAATTCCATGCAGAAATGCAAAGTTATACAGTAGCAACCTTCAGCGGAATCATAATCAACACAACCAAGGAGTTGCTCCTTCCACCTTCTAAGGCTCTCATCTTCCTGATATAAAACACCAAGGTAATGATTAAATACTGCTTATGCTTCTATCCAGTTCTACCACACCACATGAGTTCAGGCACAACTTCCTGGCAACTGATAAAGAACTAAATACAAAAATTACATACGCAACATCCCAGAACATGGCATGACCAATTAAGCATGACAATATCTCAAAAAGTTCTGGAAAACAAGAGCAAATAACACAGTATACAAAATTCTCAATCCCATTATACAAGACAACTTGAGCTCCTGAATACCAGCTCTGTAAGTCAATAGTTAAGGTATAATGCTAAGCAACAGGTCAAATTGCACCATCTTTATAATTTGACTTTTTAGTTTTCCATGTTAAAAAAAAGGCACCATACAGCTTAGTGGCACATTTTTTTCTTTGGGGGCCCAGATGAAAGGCTACTTTTCATGGAAACCCTTAAGCGTACATAAGTCTTTAAGATGAATTTAGTCCTTCACTAGAATTGATGCACTGCAAAGATATTAAATAACAGTATGTTGCTGCCAAAGCTGAAAAGCTAGTTCTCCTTGCCTGTGCTATGAAAGATGAACTTAAGACTGCTGATCTGCCAATTGTAGTCTCATGTACTTTGCTGGCTCACGATACAAAATGAGATGTGCACCTCAATGTTTACGTTTGTGTGTGCATAATAGATAATGATCTTACTGTTCACTGCACTGTTAACTTTGAAAACAAATGATGAGAAATCACACTATGGAATTAAGTCTTAACAAAGACAAAAGCTGCAAATAGCAGGGACAGTGCCACATAAAAACAAATTTGAGGAAAAACTGAAATGGAAGCATGGTAATGAAATCAAAGGAAAAATGTCGAGGACCATAAGGAAACACTTTTCATCTGCAAAACAGCATGCATGATGATTAAATGACAGCCTTACATTTCTAATTTTTCATTAACATGCTCAGTGGATCTAGATATGGAAACTGTAAAAAGAGATATAATCCTAAGAAGACCCATCTAAGGGGTTACATCATAGTTTGCATACTCGTATTTGGCAAATACTTAGCAGACCAAAAAATATTGACTCAGAACAAACTCGGCAAATATTTGGCAATGCTGAGCAACTTAAAAAAAATTAAATACTTAAAAAAATTATACAAAATACAGTATCAAATGAGTATTGACAAATATTGACAAGTACTCTTGGAAAACTTGACCAGACTCACGAGTATTAAAGACGAAAACTTGTTGTGGGATAATTTGGTCAAGTACTCGCCAAGTGTGTCGACTATGGGTTAGATAGACATAATGGGAGCCAAAATGCAAGCTTTCACAAATGAGATTCAAGGGTCAGCTTTAAAAGGTTGGCCCATCCCCCATTTTATGAAAATGCAAATTATTGGCTGAATTAATGACAGGGAAGGATATAAGTAAAAATAAATTTGATGTATGAGAGCCCCCTTGTGGAAGCCCCATAAGGAAACTGGTTTTCCATTTACCTTATATATTGTTCATACTAGACATACATACCCTACTCCTCACCTGATTGGAACATGGGCCTCCCTATGGAGTAAACAGGCCTTGGTCCTTCACCATCAGGCCCCCTCAGGTTGTATCTTAGGCCCATTTACGCAGCACATTAGATGATAACCATTTCTGTAACAGATTGAATTTTCCCGTAATATGGATGGAAACTTGCTCTAAAGCATAATAAGTTGCATAAGGGTACTCTAAACAATAGGCACTTGCCAAGGTGGGAAGTAAATTCAGTTTCCTGGGAAATGAATAGAGCATTTGGAGACCAAATTTCAGTTTTCTTGGTATAATGATCTTCATATTTGTTCATGCTGCTACAGTTCATCATCCTCTGAGAATTGCATGGGATTCATGGCACATCAGAACTTTGGATTGAATCTGTACACCAACTTTGATCAGTCATATCTCATTCAATTTGTGTCCAAAGTATGGCCTATTAGGCAGCACAAGGGGCACTCAGTGCATTTTGCACAAGTATTAGCATCAAAATGTTTCTGGATAAGAATGTTAAAATATTTAATTATGTCCTTATTTTAAGAGGGTATCACCAAAGGCGTGGTTTTTGGTGATAACCCTCTGATCATATTTATAAGGACAAGTCTGAAGTAATGAAATATCAATTCTTACCAATTATCAGCCGTTATTTGTTTTCATGCTGCTGTTGGTTTATTTTTGTTATTTACTGCTGTAAATCTAATATATTCTGAAATATCTCATAAGATGTTAAAGAACACAAATTAGGCCTGATGCATGTTGTCCTTGGTGAACCCAAGATAGAAGTGTGAGAAAGTTACATGTTATGTTTCGTGGTGATGCATCTCCACCCCTTTGTCCCTCGTCCCCATCTCCATGCTATGTTCTTAGTATTTTGGCGGTACTTCTAGGTGTCACCTTTTCGGATCCCTACATTTCCCCAGCCTCCCCCACCCAAAAAAAAGGGGACTCGGTGGAAAATAGGTTATATGTCATTAAATGTAGACAACAGTTTTGAATGTTAGACTAGTTATTCAACCCCACATTGCAATAGGCAAAGAATTGAACAGCAAAAAAGCTAGGGAATTGAGAATATTTGCAAGGTTGTGGAGGAAGTATCACACACTTGATATCAATATCAGCTAAATTCCTGTCTCGGAAACTGCAGTATATACATTATCTATACAACTTGGACAGATTGAAGTGTCACAAGGTCTATTTGAAGGGTTGGAAGAGACCTCAGTTACCAAAAAGATATGAAACTAAGCCTGCACCAAAAAAATGAATAAGACATCTCTTGGACCAATTAGTTATCCACAAAAGTGGAATGTGGTAGCGCTTAGTTATATTAAAAGAAAATGGACTCAAAACCATCCATGATTTCAACACCAGCAAAGTTTGGCAGCAAAAAAATTAGGATCAAACCACACATTGTTTGAACTGGGATGATTACTAGAAGACGAATAAAATAAATGATGACAAGATCTGCCTGGAATACTTCCCAGGAACACTGCAAGATTATGCCATCAAGTGGTACACTCACTGAAGGCCAAAGGAGAGAATATGTGGGCCAAGGGTAATCCAGTATTTAATATGGAATTCAGAAAGTGGCACATGAATTAACAAGTTTAAGACAGGGAGAAGAGGAATATATTAAAGATTATAATTGAAGAATCCTAAATTTGGAAAAAAATAAGAAAATCCTTTGGGTGAGGATTTAGAACAACAACATTTTCTACCCAGATTACATAAGGTATTCAAGGAATGTTTGAGGATGGTACAGACCTCGAAGGATCATGACACATCAGAGAATGTTAGCCATGAAACAGCAGCAAAATTTGCCAAAACAAAGTCAAGACAAAGATGACAATTCTAAACTTGAGCTGCTAAAACTGCTGAGTACGATGTAGCAACCCTCTATCATCTACAGCAAAAATGCACCAGGAAAAAAATTCTGAGCGCATCTAGTAATCGTCAACCAAGGACGGGACTCAATATCCACATTGATCCTGACTAAAGTAAAACACACAATTCAGAGTTTCTGCAAAACATTCTTACCAATCAAGTACTACAATAATCGACATTAATTCACTGTTAAATATTGCATGACATTTAATATCATTTCGATGCAAGAATGTTTAACTATATTCTAATTTATTTCAACTCAATCCAAATTGGTAATAATAACTCAATCACCAACTATTGAAAGCAATTTTTGCCGCTTACATCAACATAAGGATTCAAGGGTAAGCCCAACCATTTGCCAATACTGACAAGAACTCTACAAATATAACCCTCTCAATACTCGTGTATTGAGAATGAACAAGAGATATGTACTTAAAGCTTTTCAGGATGGGGTGGAAAGGGGAAGTGTCATCAGAACGTTTTTGCAGAGAGACCACAAGTGCCTATCAGTTATAAAATTAGCATGCATGCATATAGGCGTCAGCCAATACACGATAACAGTATGCACAGGGACAAGGAATTGATGAAACAATCCTTTTATGCTTTTGGTCAAAGACTAAAAGGAATACACTAGCACCCCCACAGTGATCCCAACTCCTGTACTGGGCTTGTAAAGGGACCTTGGTACACCACACAGTTCCACGACAAGGAGGACACTTTGGTAAACCCCACAGAAACCCTCCCCAAAAGTACTGACTTCAATGTGAAACTGAAACATAGTATATGCTATAGTTTCCATTCCCAATGTTCATAACACAACTCTCTTGAAAGAAAACAATGACCCTTTCATCCATCCATATATATACTCATCAAGAAGATCTCAAAACTACCAAGAAAATCAATCCGAGAATAGTGCAAAAGTCATAAGAAATTCATGTCCCATACCACTTACAAGAAACATTATTGTGAGGCACTAAGCAAGGATCAATAACAACCACAAGAAAAACAAGCAACTGATCTAGGTTTAGTTCATGCATGATAACAAAACTTGTAAGTGTACCATACCACTTTTGGGAACGTTAGCATAAAGTACTAAGCGAGGATCGGTCAAAAATGGCCGTGATGCTCAACATCCAAAATGATAAAGCAACAAGCACAATGCTAACAATTGTGTCAAGCAAAACTATCTTACAAAATCAAGTACTTTAACTAGTTTCATAATCCACCCATGTTTACCATTTTTTCAAGCTAAAACAAGGGAAGTCCTGAAATGAACCAAACAACAGTTTTCAATCCATCAAAGGTTTGCAGGCACTGTTAAACTTCCATTCCTTTACAATATTAGAGGATTTGCTAATTACTACGTAATAGCAAATAAATCGGGAGGATGATTACATGTCTATCAATTAGATTCTTGATACCATTATCCTTTTCATTTTAGGTTTTAAACAAAAAGCAAAGGACATCTATGTTTAGACTTTAGATCGCATACAAATTTCATGTTTTCTATAGTATTCAATTTATTTTCATAGGACAAGAGAGGTTATCATTAATAACATGCTCAATACCAAGTCTTCTCGGATCCTAATCACAAGGAATACGAAAAGATGAAACTATTTCTCATTGACTTGGCCTGTTCCACGGGATGCCTACATGCCTACTCAGCCACTGCTCAGTAGAATCAGGGACCAATGTTGTTCTTTGTTAATGTTGTTTTTAACATTTAGAGTCCACTCATAATTAGGGTTTCACATAATACTAGTTTCTGTTTGAACAAAACGTGTTTTTTTGATTTTAGACGTCCGAAAGGTTTACTTTTCCATTTATTCCTCTTAGCAAAAGGTTTACACCATCATTTATAAATTTAGGGTTTGGGAAATAAAAGTTGTTTAACCTCTGAATCCCTTTGGACACTGAACAAAGAACTATATCTTACAAATAACACCTGTCAGGAAATGCCTCATCAAGAATGTGAGATTTAACCCTCATTTACTATATATAAAAAGAATTGGGGTTTCATGTAACACACATACACTGGTCGGTTTACTATGCATTCTGCACTGTATCGCCCCTAGGGTTTCATAGTTTCAGTACAAGATTTCTTTCCATACTCTTCGACAAGCGACCAAGATTTCTTCCTAAAACGCAATCCATCACCATGGCTTCCTACTACGTAATTGAAATAATTTTACAATTATATACAGCAATGCTTTCTAGCAACCCCAATTACTTGCACAAAATCTTCCTACAGTTACTCACAGGCTTAACCGTAGTCTCCTCTTAGTTCCACGAAACCCACAAGACCTGCACTTTACCTAAGCTGCCACAAGGGTATGTCCCACTATGGAGACTTGTATGTGTGTGTATATATATATATATATATATATATTGAATACACAAACTTCGCGTTTTCAGTGCGGGACAATTGTCTGTAAAAGATTTAAAACCCAAACAATATAAAAGGAGGGATGTTCCGCCATGACATAGCTAAATTTAGTTTAACAAAACCAGATTTTAGCAGCATCTCTTAGTATCTTGGGAAATGAAAAAATCCTGATGCTTGCTTGGAAGTAAAGATATCAGAAAAGGAAAACAGTTGTTTCTATGTTTCGACATCCATGCTTTCTTCTTCCAACACAGTCTTTTGTTCTTTGCCCACCATGCTCAATGCAATTACTATTGCTGCTAGCTTCAATTCACTTCCCAATTCCTCTTCCACCTCCTCAGATTCTCAAAACGTACTCTGATAGCATGAAAACCCGTCTATGAATATTTCCAAATTGTTTTCTTGGGTCTGCTATGCACAACTCCTTGGAGCTTTCTAAATCTTTTAATGAAATCCGATTACTAACTCCAAAAAGTGTCCCTTTCTTTGCCCAGGCCATTTCCTTTTATTTCTAGTATCCCTCAAATCATGCAGATCTAGAATAGCATCCCCATTATTATCTCATATGCATGGGTTATAGAGTGAAATAAGGGTTTATTTATAAAAGAGCACTAAGAGTTATGTGAAGTTTAGGAACTGGTTTTTACTTGGTGATCCAAATGGCATCAGGTAGAAATAGAATCATAGTTAAGTCCAATATTCTTTTTAGTTATTTTTGCATTAGAATATCTGAGTATATCTAAACCCAAGTTTTATCAAAAATAAATTTATAGTTAGATTTATTATGGTACTATATGCAATTTATTAAACTAAAATATGTGTTTCTCAATAAGACCTATTTTTAGGTCGCCCTTAGTTAGTCGATCTAAGAAAATCAATTTGACCAATTCAAATAGCGACTTAGCCGCATAGCTACTCAAGATCTATTTGGATTTCCATATCAAGTTTAGTAGTTCATAGAGGTCCATCGGGTTTTTAACCCAATGACCTGTTACAAACAGGTCTTGCCTAGAAAGTTGATGATACTTTGTCTACAACCCTGAAAGTACTAAAACTACTTTCAATGATGTTATTTTCCTTAATGACTGTTATTTGACCTGCAATACCTTCTGTACAACACAAAAAGTAATTAGTCCTGTCAAAATATCGAATATACTGTTAATCAAGAACAAACTTAAGCGAAACAATAACCATGATATTAAATATTTTCTCACCCGTTTATTCATTGAAAGAGCTTTACATATATAGGATTCCCAGTCCTTAAAGTATGGATATTTACCATATCCAATACCAGGAATATCTCTATTTGATATACTCAATCTTAGACTCTTTCTAACGTGAGTTGTAAACACTCACTTAAACTAGACTAATGTTCACACTAAATTGTATATAGAATTCCTAACATATACAGCATTATTAGCATGTATATATAACAACATGTTTTCTCTAAAATTACATACTGCATAGACATATCAGTAATTCAAGCACACGACTTAACAATTAATAATTCATAATTGTTCTTCAATAATCAATAAGTCCAAACAATCAAATCTGTATGGCACGTGTGCCATTTATTACAACTTAAATGCTTGATAAGTTTAGCAATGAAAACAGGATGTGACATAGGAAATCAGGTAAAAAGTTTTTAAGAAATGGAGAATCGTGGAATATGTTGTCTGAAGTGTCATACTTTAGGGCACAAGGATGACAAATGTCCAGTAAAGTACTGTGTGATCTGCCATGTGAAGACATGCAACATAACTGAATGTCAGTTTAATATGAAGAATAAAGCAGACACAAAATGTATGATGCACAGCAGTCACTTTCAAGTGGAGGATACTGCAATCAAAGAAACCAAGGGTCATCATGCAATTGTTATAGCAGTAGTCAAGGTCCAACTACGCTACTAACGAAATAAGAAAGGTAGACTAGTAAAAAGTGTACTAAATGGGGACATTTTGCTGAAGAATTTCCTTATACACCAGTCCAAGTCTCCAAATTGTGCACAGAATGTGGTCAAAGTAATCATGATAATGATGGCTGCCCTAAACGGAAATCAGGAAACATGGTTGTATAGAAAGTGAAGAACGAGATAAATAATTGTTGGCAGTCACAAAGGCAGCCAAAAGGGAAGAATTGGATATGTTGGTAGAAAAATAAAGGATGCAAGATGCAATCCGGGCAGTCAAAGACATCAATAACTAGAGAGCAATTCTCTCTATTAATTCTATTAATATTTCATAAAGAGAAGAGGAAAATTAGGCCTATTAGATAGCTCTGGAAGGTAAAAAAAATTTACGATTCATAGGAAGATTGAGAGAAAATAGCTTCTACCTTATAATGGTATAGAAATAGAACTAGATCGGGGTAAAGACCAATACCTATGATTGGTAGAAAGAGACAGATCATAATAAAAATTTCGCGTGATCCTGAATCCTTAAAATAAGGATTCGGGACATTCAAAACCTTATATCCGTAAAATATTCTACGTAACATAGATAATAAATAGATAGGAGTTAATATGATTCCAATTGCTGCTATTACAGTAATAAGGATTCGAAAGGTTGAAGAATATTTATTACTAGTAATTATTCCCAATAATATAATAGATTCTGCTACAAAACCACTCATTCCTGGCAATGCAAAAGAAGCCATTGAAAAGCTACTGAACATAGTAAAGATTTTAGGTATTGGTATAGTCAAATAATATAGAATAAGTCCACAAGGCCACACCACCACAAAACCAGAGCACAAAATAATAATGGGTAGATCAAGTATAAAACAAGAAGAAAAAACAACAATAATAATGAAGTGAACCCATTACAAGAGCTGGTATCCCTAATTGATAAAACAATGGTAAAATAGCCAGTAAAATTGTTTATGGACTGTTTACCACAATTAGCCAAAGCACAGACTTTAGCACAACCACAAGTAGCAGCAACAAAAAAAGAGGATAGAGATGTGTTGATTTTAGGAAAAGATGATACCCAAAGTAACCGTTGAAATAGAAAACATGATTCTTTCAAATGCATTGATTGAAGGAGGGTCCAGAGTAAAAATACTTCCAGAGAGTATGGAAGAACTTGAAAAAGACAGCACTCATTCCAACAGATTTCAAGTTGAAATTGGCAAATTGGGAAAAAAATTATTCCTGTGTATTTTATTGGATCAGAAAATTGTGATAGCTAAGAAGAAGCTGTGTGTAGTATTATAAGAATGAAAAGTGTGCTGCAACATCAAGATGCCATATTGGGAAGATTATGCCTGGAACAAGTAAAGGAAATCGATAACTGGAAGCATAAAACCATTGCAGTGAAAATCGAAAGAGCCAGATTAACAATGGATACACTGAGAGATAAATTCATTGGAGGATCAGGAGAGCAGTCCAGTTCAAGCGGAGGCTCGTATTCTGAGAATGACTATGAACCTGGCGAAGAAAGCATGGTGTATTTACATGAGTTCAGAAGATAGCAAGCATGAAATGACGGGATTCATACTTTGTTGAAGCTGAAAAATATCACCAAACACAAACAAACAAACAAAAAGATTAAAGAGTGATTGTGGTGCATTCAAATCAAGTTCCAAGCATACCTTGAACTGCCAAGGAGGTTCAAGTAATGTACTTCATCTTTACTCTGCCAGTTCAAGATTATACTCTAGTCCAAAAGGTTCAAAATCTGTTTGTATGGGCAATATATATACTTAGGAAGGGAACTATCACTTTTTCTCCTTGTTTACAAATTCATCTACCTCTGATTACAGCCTTCAACTGGTTCAGTTTCATGTAAAAACCTTAGAACTCTCCTTTGTTAGTTGTCCTTCTTATATGCTTACTAGCTCTAAGTGCATACATCAACAACTTCTTGTCTTATGGCTCCCAGGACTTCCTTGAAGGTTACACCCTTTCAAACACCTCAAACACTGTTAGACTAACCATCATAAGGATTTAAGAAGTTTCATTTCAATCACTTACCTTACTAGGCCACTACTGCCCTTAAACTGTCCTCCTTTGTCTTAAGCAAGCATGTCTGGTTCACACAAGGATATTGACTTCTAAAGGTGGTTACGAGACCTCGTTAGCTTTCATAGGATCCTCTTTTCACCTTAGATGTGCACCCAAAATTTGGAGGTCCTACTCCTTTTCTAACTCTCTATACTTCACCTTTACAACTTTGTTCCAAACCCTTGACTAGGTCTTAAGAAGGAGACTGACATGTATAGAATTCAATGTAATCAATTTTAAGGTGAAATGGTGATTGATTCAGGGAACCCATTAAGCCCATTGTCATATGTATTAAGTTTCACCGTTGCATACAATGGATATCTCCCACTTTCCTTGTAATGGAGTCCCTCAAACTAGGCTTCCACTGTGTCCACTTGTTCATAGACACCAAATTTGGGTCTTACAACGCCCGTGCCCGCATCTCGTCTCGCAACCTAACCCTACCTCACCACCTAAACCTTACACACTTAATTATTTATTAATTACCTTATAATTAATAAATCCACATCTCCAACCCCGCCACCTCACCTCGCCACCTCACCATGACCTAGCCCTAACCCTAAACTAACCTAATTAGGACCTATAACTTGGTCTCCAGACCCACACACATGACTCATCACCCCTCACCCGCACCAAAACGAACCTAATAATGACTCGACCAAGCCCACTGTGACCCTCGGGAGAAAAGGAGGAAAGTTGGCTATTTTACTAAAAATAGCCAACTTTGAACTAATCGACATCGGTCCCTACGCGCGGCCGGCGGTTGTTAGGTAACCGCCATCGGTTCCCTCGTAAATGACCTCCCACAACCAAAACCAAAGGATCCGAATTCATTTGCAGGATCTGAATTCATTTGCAAGAGAGAGACAAGTGAGAGAGAGAGAAGAGGTTGCAGAGAGGAGTATTGAGCCCAAGACTATAACTGAGCAACTAGATCACTATCACACTCATCCAAACATTGGGAGAGTCAAAGGATAGCTTCATCAAGACACTTCCGATTGTCGGATCATCCCAATGAGCCTCGCTTTGCTTCACCATCGCATTCCTTGAATCGCATCCGCATCGGGAACTAGCAAGTAGTCTCTTTTATTACCTTCAGATGCTTCAGACACTACTTTGTGAACTTTTGATTCATAGTGATTATAAGCTCACTCCGGATCTACCACCCAAGCGAAAGACCGCACCTAACCTTCATTCATCCATCTCTATATTGTCCCAAAGATGCCTTTCTCACTCTCGAGTCTTCTCTATCACCCTACTACTCCCTCAACCATCTACCAACCTTCTACACCCCATAACCACCTTACAACCAACCTCCATTTAAAAGCCCCTAAATCATCGCCCCTACCGAGTATCGGTTATCCCCTACCTGGTGCGGTTTATAAACCGCATGTCGGTTATCCATTGACCGCCGTCGGTCATGTGACTTATACCAAAACCAACCTTTCACCTATTTACCTCCAAACAATCTCATATCCAAACCTTGTCTATCCATGTAACTTGATCCAACGTATCAATAACCGGTGACCAAACAAAGACATGACATTTTATTATTGGTAGTTTAGTCTCTATTGCTTTTAGTAACGAGGTACCTAAATCGCGATTTCGCAATAGCTTCTTTATTATCATTTGCATTAATTTGTATTAAAAGGAACTGACCACCTTCGAAAGGAAGTCTAATATTTCGGCCCAAGGCGCCTCCCTCACTTATTGTTTAACGAAAACTGGTGGTCTTGCATTCTTATTTACAGTAGTCCTTCCTGCATAAAAAGGAGCTCTTCACAATCGGTCCGATCCTCTACGGTACACACACACCTTCCCAACACTCAACAGGTATTCCTCCTAGCCCTAACCCTTATCTATTTCTCAAGAGAATGAAAAGATAGAAATAACTCTATTCTAGAACAAAATTCTGTGTGAAACATTTTGGCACGCCCGGTGGGACCCTTCTCGGGTTTCTTTCTTTCTTGCTTGTTTTCATATAGGGAGCACACTTGTTGTTTCTTTCTTCTAAATATTCACAAAATATTTTGTCATTTTAGTAAAAGAACTTGTCTTTCTTTCGCATCTTTGCATTAGTGAAAGTCATCTTCTTAACCTCTTCCCTTTCTTTGCTTCATCGAATACCATTTTCGATTTGGGTTTAAAACACGTGCATCACATTCTTGCTTGTTGTTTTTAATTCTAGTGAACGTAGATTAAGTAACAGGTCGTACACGTGGGGGTGATATCCACGGTATTGACAAGAAATTAATCTTACTCTCACTGCACAACACATACCAAATCACATCATAATCTACACAACATCTCAAACATCCCCCCTTCCCGCGGTATTCCTCGCCCGATGAGAGTAGCCTTACAAGCCAAAACAAAGTTGACATCTCCCTTAGGTCTTTTGTTTAGGATTGACATCATTCGCATCTAAGGCATAAGCCCTAAAGTGATTAAAACTAATCCTAGGGTTAGTCTCTTGATTTGCTTGTGTATCTTGCTTGTTTTTTTTTTTCTTTCTGTTTCTCTGTTATACCTGTCTCAGTGATCACTTCAGACAGTTTGGTGGGTATACTAAGCCTTGTTATCCCCAAACCAGCAGCCTCTTACATTCTCTCTTTGCCTTCACAAAGTGACCGACACCGGTCCTCTTCTACCGACATCAATTACACCGACCGACGCCAGCAGTGCAAACGGCCCCACCGAGCATCGGTTACTGGACCCGATATCGCCAGTTCTGTGTTTCACAGTTCCTGACAAACCAATAACCTACCAATTCCAACATTTGTTGTTGCTTTTGCTTCCGATTGACTAATTCCTGTTGATCCTCTTGTCCATGGTTGTTATCACCCGACAACAAGCTGCAACCATGGTTTCACATGCTTGTTCCGTGTCTTTGCCTGAGTCACCCCCTTCGCATCCTATGGGGAATCCTACGGACACCAGTGCTTTTCCCAAGATCCCTATAGGAGATCCGGACTTTGCCAAATTTTTGGATGCTAATCCTAGCGCCGTACAGTATTATTTGTCTCATACCCCTAACGTGCACCCGACGGTCAGCTACTCTTTGGTATGCCTATTAGTATAGCCGCTCACTTAGCCCCTTCCCCACCTAATAACTCCACCTCACCGTCTTCATCCTTAGCCCCGTCTCCCAGCTCAGTGGCTTCGGTGGTTCATACTGCACCAATTGGCCTTCCTTTGGTTAACTGGGCCCCACATATCACTACCAATCCACCGCCCTACCTCATCTCTCCCGCAAAGTGCCTCTTTCATAACTTCGCTCTCTACCATCTATTCACACGAGCTTTCCCTCTCATGCTCCGCCCACCTTTTCATTTCCGTAGACTCATCCGGTGGCCTCAACATCTTATATAGGACACCCTTATTCGGCTGCCCCAACACATTCATCACCGTTACCTTATCAACATTCAACCCCACCATTGTCTAAAGAGCGGCTCTTGGCCCAATCCTCCTCCGTTTATGATAAAGCACCATCATCTAACCCAACCAATGATTTAATCAAACAAATGATGGACAAGATGCAAAATCTTAAGGCTTCGCTTTTAGAAGCCGTAACACCCTGACATACTAGCAAGTTTGTCGGGAGCCTATTCATCCTTCTGTCCCCCTTCATACATATCCTCCTCAATGGGAATTACCGAAATTTACTCGCTTTAGTAGTAAGGAGGACCCTTAACAACACTTGCGATTGTTTAGACATGCCTGCTATCTGATTGCTCATGACGATGCCTTACTACTCGTACCTTCCCATGTCCTTATCAGACACTCGCTTGGAGTGGTACAGGTGTTTTAGCCTAACACTCAATCTTCTCCTTTAACCGATTAGCCCAATCTTTTTAGATCACTTCTCCATCAATATTGCAAGAAAGTATCCCTTTACCGACCTCTATGCCATCCGATGATTTGAAGACGAGTCTATCGCAGATTTCGTTGACAATGGCGGGCCTCATCAACCAACTTACTTATGCCTTACCTCGGGCCGAGCTCATCGAACTCTTTACGCATGGGCTGCGCTAAACACATTTCTCCCACCCTCCAAATTCAAACTTTCATGCAACTTTGATGAGGCCTTTACTATGGCTCGGAAACTAGAGATTCGAGCCTTAGAGGAGGAGAAATTGAAGTTGCATGCAACAAAACTCAAATTTCGAATCCAAGACTCCACCAACAAACCCAACACCACCAACTCTCACGCATCGGCTGCTTCGAAATCAAAAGGAGTCGTACATGCGGTGACGGTCAAATCTCAAGCACCGTCTAATACCCAGCCAAAATCCACCTATAAGTATAAAGCCGAGCCCATCAAGTACACTCCCTTGGGAGAAACTTATGATGTGATCTTGGACAAATTGCTTAAAGCAGGAGCTATCACCTTGCCTCCTGTTAAACCTCACTCCGGGTTTGATTCCACCCACACTATACCTTCTTGGTATAAAGAAAATGACTTCTGTAACTTCCATCGCGTGAAGGGACACAACCACGAAAATTGCAAGATGTTGAAAAACATAGTGCAGGAAATGGTTGATGCAGGGGATATAACCCTCGATAATCCTAATGCCCCGCTTAATCAAAATTAAAAATCTTCAACAAACCATTTCCAAACCATTCATCTAACAATGTTAACACAAACCAAGAAACCTCGGCCTGAGGAGAAAAGTGCATGAGATCCATGCGGTTTTCAACTCCCGACCAAAGGCTTCCATGAGGAACTTCTGAATCGAGCCTCTTCACCAATGCAGGGTCCTCGCCCCTTCTCCTTCATCAGGACAAGAGGACAGCCCCATTATTCCTTTACCCATAAAGGAATCAACCGCCTAGAGTTCTCTTCTCACAGAAGAGCCTTCTTACACCACATCCCTGCAAGACTGTGAGCGGATGTTATCCAACCTATCTATTTCCCAAACATCTCCTTCCACCACTCTTGCTGCAAAAGAAGAAGGATCGCCACTTTTTCTGTCGTCCTTAGAGGAGAAACCCCTCGAGCCTACATCACCAAACTCCTTAACCATGACGGATCCTCTAGAACATGCCCTCCTCCCTATCAGTTCTTCATCGCCTAAATCTTTCCAACGACCGGTTGACCTCTTAACACCCATTGATACAGCGCCTCATTCGCCCCCTGTATCACACCCACAGTGGACCGGAATCACAACCCACTTCTCTTCCATACCAAAATTCTCGTCCACACGTGAAGATTGTCATCCCCAGAAGATAGACGAGTCTTATGGGAACGTTTGAGTACACAATGCTCTACTCAAATGCAGATGACTAATCCAGACACCTCTACCATATGCCCGAAGTTTTTACAAAAGCTCAAAATGCATATGTCCTCACCTTCACCCCCTCATCTCTATCGAATACCTCATCCACCTCTATCAACCTAACAAACCTTCCCTAAGCTTGGGACTTCACCGATACCCAACCTAACGCACCCACCTAAACGGTTAGATTTATCCAAAAATAAAGCCGTCAATCCACCTAGAGACGGACTCCAATCTCCTCGAGTCCAATCTATGCCTCCGCCACAACTAAAACCTCGCCCCGATCACACCACTGCAGACAAAGAGGTACGGTTTCAACCTCATTTGTCACACCTACCTTCTACATTGGGGCCTCACCCCTCCACCTTGCCTCAATACACCATGCCTCCCACGTCTTCTTTAACACGACTCGCACCTTCGCACCCATATAAAAAATCCACGGGGTCTCAACACCGTCGCCCCAAGTATCCCGCCTACCTACTAACCCTAAGCAAACTCGATCATCGAAGGACTTGTTTGCTGCCGCTCCTCTTTTCCGCGTGGTTGTTTCGCCACCACGTCATCTCGTGGCCTCATCATCTAACTAGCTAAACATGACTTCGCAGCGAGAAGAAGCCACGCCTAGTTAAACCCAATCATCAAAATCCCTTGCCTAAACCACCACCCATACGAACCACTCATACCCAACCATTACCAAAACAATCAATAATCTCACCCACTCAATCAATAGCCTCATCTTCATCTGAATTTGACCCGCTCAAAGGATCTTACGCCAAGATCCTTGATATGTTGGTAGGGGATGCGACCATTTCCCTACCCCCACTCAGACCCTATGATCCATCTAAACCTCGACCTATAGGTTATGATGAATCTAAAATTTGTGCCTACCACCGCACACCAGGACACAATGTAGAAGGATGCAAAGCTTTGAAAGCCATCCTTTCGCCAGTTGCCTATCTCGGATAGAAAATCTAAGAAAGACAACTTATGGAGGGAAAAGCCCTTAGCTTCGATCCCTTCTCCTATACCACCTGTCCCCGCCTCGTCAAAATCTATCATCATTGCAACCCCGCCTCGAAAACAATGACTTATCCTGCACATCTTCCTCATCTCGTATTCACGAGATCAACATGATTAGCATTGCTTTACTAGAGGTCGGAAAAACAATGGAAAAGCTAAAGAGAGCACACTGCGGCCTCTCTTTCTCCTTCCGCCATCCCGATCGCACCACCACCTAAAGTGGTTATTCGTGGCCCACGCTATCCATCTCTCGATGGAGTTGCCCATCGCACCATGATCAAACAACTTCACCGATCTCTGTAAAAATGACACTCTATGATCTCATTCAAACATCTCAATCTCATCGAAAGCTCTAATTGAGATCCTCACAGGGATATGCCCGAAGTTTTTACAAAAGCTCAAAATGTATATGTCCTCACCTTCACCCCCTCATCTCTACCGAATACCTCATCCACCTCTATCAACCTAACCAAACCTTCCCCTATGCTTGGGACTTCACCAATACCCAACCTAACGCACCCACCTAAACGGTTAGATTTATCCAAAAATAAAGCCGTCAATCCACACAGAGATGCAGACCCAATCTCCTCGAGTCCAATCTATGCCTCCGCCACAACTAAAACCCTCGCCCCGATCACACCAGTACATACAGCAGCACGGTTTCAACCCTCGCTGTCACACCTACCTTCTATATTGGGGCCTCACCCCTCCACCTTGCCTCAATACACCATGCCTCCCACGTCTTCTTTAACACGACCTGCACCTTCTGCACCCATACAAAAATCCACGGGCGTCTCAACACCGTCGCCCCAAGTATCCTGCCTACCTACCAACCCTAAGCAAACTCGATCATCGAAGGACTTGTTTGTTGCCGCTCCTCTTTCCCCGTGGTTGTTTCCTGCCACCACGTCATCTGTGGCCTCATCATCTAACTAGCTAAACATGACTTCTGCGCAGAAGAAGCCACGCCTAGTTAAACCCAATCATCAAAATCCCTTGCCTAAACCACCACCCATACGAACCACTCATACCCAACCATTACCAAAACAATCAATAATCTCACCCACTCAATCAATAGCCTCATCTTCATCTGAATTTGACCCGCTCAAAGGATCTTACGCCAAGATCCTTGATATGTTGGTAGGGGATGCGACCATTTCCCTACCCCCACTCAGACCCTATGATCCATCTAAACCTCGACCTATAGGTTATGATGAATCTAAAATTTGTTGCCTACCACCGCACACCAGGACACAATGTAGAAGGATGCAAAGCTTTGAAAGCCATCCTTCGCAGTTGCCTATCTCGGATAGAAAATCTAAGAAAGACAACTTACGGAGGGAAAAGCCCTTAGCTTCGATCCCTTCTCCTATACCACATGTCCCCGCCTCGCCAAAATCTATCATCATTGCAACCCCGCCTCTCGAGAACAATGACTTATCCCTACCTGTTATCTTCCTCATCTCGTATTCACGAGATCAACATGATTAGCATTGCTACTCGAGGTCAGAAAAACAATGGAAAAGCTAAAGAGAGCACACTGCGCCTCTCTTTCTCCTTCCGCCATCCCGATCGCACCACCACCTAAAGTGGTTATTCGTGGACCTGCCTATCCAATCTCTGATGGAGTTGCCCATCGCACCATGATCAAACAACTTCACCAATCTCCTGTAAAAATGACACTCTATGATCTCATTCAAACATCTGAATCTCATCGACAAGCTCTAATTGAGATCCTCCAAGGGATAGAGGTCCTACCTAACGAAACCCTGCCCATCGCCTCCATCTTAACACCCAACCACGTCGCTTCTCTCACCAAACAACCTACCTCCACAACCACCTCTGTCCCTGTACAGCAAGCCGCTGCTGTCAGTTTTTCCGAAGAAGAAATTGTCGTCTTTGGTGCAGAAGATCCTGACCCCGCTCTTTTCATCTCGGCTTACGTCCAGGACATCCAGTGTACGTCGTGTTATGATCGACGGGGCGCTAGCCTAAACATCGTCTCTTCTAAAGCCTTCCAACAGATGAATATCCCTGCTAGTTGCATGTGTGCCAACCCCACCATGTTGCGTTCATTCAACGATGCTATTACTTCTACCCTAGGCACCGTGATCCTTAACATTCGTGTAGGGCCACATACCTTGCCCAAACTCTTCTATGTCCTTGAGGGAGAGTTCCAATACAACATGTTGTTAGGCCGCCCTTGGATCCAGGCTATGGGATGTGTTCCCTCCACCTTACATAGATGCATAAAATTCGAGTATGAGGGGAAGTCATACACCGTCACAGCTGACGCTTCCCCCTTCAAAACCTGCAATATGTTATCGCCCTAATGATGTGCTTGTACCAGTCAAGGCACCCATTGATCCGACCCAACCATCTACTTCAACCACGCCTCAACCATCCACCTTAGCCACACCCACACCTTCGACCAATGAAACCACCGACGCGAATACCTCTTCCTTCCCCGCGGACAACATCCCAACCTCGGATCCCTTGGTAGGTGTTTTTCAACGCCTTACGTTGGGGAGTACCGCCTATACAACGTTAGCACCTTCCATACCCCACAAGAGTATGGACAGTTATATGCGCATCCTACCTACGACCGTCGTGTGGGGGAGGTGATCTCCTACGGACCACCTAATTGCCGCACCAACCTAACGTATGGGGGTGTCGACGCATCCTCTGTCACCCCTGAACCTCCCCTTGGTGTGGTTCCCTTCCAATTTGATTTTCAATATCTAACCAACTGTCGTTTCGCCCTCACCTTCCTTCAAATTTATCAAAAGCGCATCAAGCATGCTTATGATAAGCGAATTCATGAGCGTACCTTTAAGATTGGTGATCTTGTCCTCAAAGAGAATCAACATGCAACCAAACTAGAAAAGAGCAAACGTGGAAAATTTGCTCCTAATTGGATTGGGCCTTACATTATCACTCACACTTACGGATCAGGTACTTATCGTTTAGCTTCGCTTAATGGTAAACCTGAGCCTGAACCCCTTAATGCCTTGCATCTCCGACCATTCTACTGTTGAATTTAGTGTTACATCACTTCTTATCTACCTTGCGCCGCCCCGAGCTCATTTACCACCTCATACACCTTGTTTCGTGCATCTCAAAGTAGAATCAAACTCACGTGGTTTGATCATCACCTCCGCTTAAAGATGCCTTCCCTTTTTAGTCCGGTCCATGACTTAAAAGTATCAAAATAACAAGTTCTCAATTATACAATTCTGGAATATTCTTGAGTCAAACTTCCTGCAAAACTAGATGTTTCATGCCAAACGGACATCTAGACCTCTAAGCTATAAACTAGACTACTCCTCGAAGGATGACTATGTGCAAAGCCGCATCTCGCTACTATAAGTAGATCGCTCATTTCAAGGACAGCTATACAAAGTCAGCCTCTATCAGAAGCTTCTCGCATTGATCAGCTTCGTGAAGACCTCAAGAACAACAAAATGCATATCCCATATAGACTTCCCACATCGATCAATCTATATCCGAAAAATAAAAACAGTATTCAAAAGCACTTTTGAGTCATGGACTTGTCTATTTAGGTTTGGTTCTCTTTCGTCAGAATAATCACCTTATAACAAGTTCTCTGCGCCCCAACTATACCATCCACCTCACCTCACCATTCTTCAAAACAACAAAACTCAAGGGACGTGACGTATATCCGATATATTGTGATTATACAACTCTTTTCACCTATCGACTTCTCGCCTATGCAAGGTACCTAGGGATTCAAGCTCATCCTACGATAATACGTGGTTTGTTTAGCTCTTTCCAACTATGGGACACTTTTGCCTCTTTTGCCCGAATCTAGGATTATGTGTTGACCTTAATCAGGACACGATTTCCTATGCTTGGGTAAGCTAACCCTCGCTTCACCTATACCCACACCAACACCAACAACATTACCCTACCAACATCAAACTTTTACCAACCAACAAATTGCCTAACCACAACCAAATTGTCTGAATTCACCTCTCCCCGGTCCTAAGGAGAACTACATCGATCCGAGGCCCCTCCTTGCTTTGTGCAATGGGCTATGTAAGGCGAGACTTAGGAGACATGGGGTCTCCCAAGGTTAGCTCGACCATCCCCTACCATAACCTCTCATGTGTTGTGTTTTTCTTATCCAACCAACCAATCGGCCCGACCCAAGGCCACAACTAACCAATCGGCCCGACCCAAGGCCGCAACCAACCAATCGGCCCGACCCAAGGCCGCACCAATTAAGTACCTAGACCGAACCCCGCAAATTACGATTCTATCCACCCATCATGTAGTTGTTTGTTCAATCGAGCTCACCTGTTCGTGTTTTAGCATGACTAGGATACTTGAATTGATCAGCCGACCAACTTTGCCTAGACCGAGACCATGACGTTTATCTCAACCAAACCAACCATTTGGTACTGCCGAACATGCCTAAACGTTCTGGTACCTTACCCGTTATATCCCCTAGAGCTACTTCCTATGCCTTGGATACCAGGATTATATCAACCTTATTTGGATAAACTATCGACCTTTGCCTATGAATTGCTTGTTTGCTCTTCAAATCGTGTACCCTGGTCGCACTATTGCATTTCAACGTGCGTCGGCTTCCTTGAACTTACCCCACCATCTTACCATCATCTCATCATCATTCACCCTTTATCAACCCTATCCCTGATTTCACGTCACCTCAATCTGTGATAGATTTGAGGGGGATTACCTATACCCTTAACTAGGGCAACCACTTCTTATTATTGTCAGTGCAGCTTTACAAGACAAGCTACACGACAACAAGGGGCAAATGTAGACACCAAATTTGGGTCTTACGACACCCTGTGCCCCGCATCTCATCTCGTAACCTAACCCTACCTCACCACCTAAACCTTAATTATTTATTACCTTATAATTAATAAATCCACATCTCCAACCCTGCCACCTCACCTCGCCACCTCACCATGACCTAGCCCTAACCCTAAACTAACCTAATTAGGACCTATAACTTGGTCCAAACCCACACCCATGACTCATCACCCCTCACCCGCAACAAAACGAACCTAATAATGACTTGACCAAGCCCACAACCGACCCCCAAGAGAAAGGAGGAAAGTTGGCTATTTTACTAAAAATAGCCAACTTTGACCTAACAACATCGGTCCCTACGCGACCGGCGTCGGTTAGGTAACCGCCATCAGTTCCCTGTAAATGACCTCCCCAACCAAAACCAAAGGATCCGAATTCATTTGCGCAGGATCCGAATTCATTTGCAAGAGAGAGAGAAGAGGTTGCGAGAGAGGAGTATTGAGCCCAAGATCAGAATCGAGCAACTAGATCAGCATCACGCTCACCGTAATCGAGCAACTAGATCTTTGTCACGCTCATCCAAACATTGGGAGAGTCGGAGGATAGCTTCATCAACTCACTTCCAATCGCGGATCATCCCAATCGAGCCTTGCCTTCGCCATGCATTCCTTGGACTCGCATCCGCATCGGGGAACTAGCAAGTAGTCTCTTTTATTACCTTGTATGCTTCTAGACACTACTTTGTGAACTTTTGATTCATAGTGATTATAAACTCACTCTGGATCTACCACCCGGCAGACCTCGCACCTAACCTTCATTCATCCATCTCTATATTGCCCCAAAGACATGCCTTTCTCACTCTCGAGTCTTCTCTATCACCCTACTACTCCCTCAACCATCTACCAACCTTCTAAACCCCATAACCACCTTACAACCAACCTCCATTTAAAATCCCTAAATCTTCGCCCCTACCGATATCGGTTATCCCCTACCGGTACCGGTTTTATAATGCGGTCGGTTATCCGGTGACCGCGTCGATCCTCGTGACTTATACCAAAACCAACCTTTCACCTATTTACCTCCAAACAATCTCATATCCAACCTTGTCTATCCCCGTAACTTGATCTCGAACGTATCAATAACGGTGACCAAACAAACAGCATGACATTTTATTATTGGTAGTTTAGTCTCTATTGCTTTTAGTAACGAGGTACCTAAATCGTGATTTCGCAATAGCTTCTTTATTATCATTTGCATTAATTTGTATTAAAAGGGAACTGACCACCTTCGAAAGAAAGTCTAATATTTCTTGGGCCCAAGGCAGTTCCCTCACTTATTGTTTAACGAAAATCTGGTGGTCTTGCATTCTTATTTACAGGTAGTCCTTCCCAGACAAAAAGGAGCTCTTCACAATCGGTCTGATCTCTCTACGGTACGCGCACACTTTCCCAACACTCAACAGGTATTCCTCCTAGCCCTAACCCTTATCTGTTTCTCAAGAGAATGAAAAGATAGAAATAACTCTATTCTAGAACAAAATTCTGTGTGAAACAGTTCTTGAGCAAGACTGCCAAAAATATATATGAAAAACTATCCAATAGAAGTCAAAAAAATTCTAGAATCCTCTTCTACACCTCTCCATTGTTGTTAGTACCAATTTTCAGGTAAATATGACTAAGTTTGATACCTCAAAGTTGATGCCCTAGCTGGGTTTCCACTGTAGCTCACTGTTCAGCCCGAGAATAGAAAAATGCTCTTATCTCCCTTCCTAGATGGAATTAAAACTTCAAACTTGTTTCTAAGAACTGTATCACCTTCTTACATAGTCCTATCTTAACAGTGGGTATAATATCAGGCATTTCTACAGTCAACCAAGCAAACTAATCTATGGTACACGTTAGAAGAGCAGCATTATCTCACAGTTGCACAGTTAGGATCTTAACAAGGAAGTCAATCTCCTTTGTTGGCTTGAGTCACTCTCTTCTATACTCAATCCAAGGATTTCAAGCTATTCACTAGTAGAATGCAGTGCCAAGAGAACCTTCCCCTTGTCAATCTTCAAAAACACAGTCGAAGTTCAGATTCAGGGTTTTAAGACTCACTAACCTTCAAGAAGGATCACAGTGATCTATCTTCCACAATATATTTGTTTATGCACTCTATCACTCACTGATCATCGAAGGGTTCATACACTTTTTCACAGTGCAAATTAAACACAGAAATCCCTTCTTCTAATGTCATGCATTCACTTGTATAGTCTCCCTGCAGTCACAGTCCACCCTGAGTATCAACATGCAAAGCATTAAAATACTCTTCCCTGTTCTTGATAATCATAACCTTTCATTTACTCAAAGTTCAAACCAATTAATCACAGTACAATCCTATTATGACAAGCTCAAATGCTATCTTGCAGAGATACCACTCACTGTTATAAGGTTTCACGGTACCATAAAGTATGTAATGGATCCTGAAACAAAGTGCACCCCCATTCAAACGTTCTCAAGGTGGCTACAAGCATTCTTTCATGTATGGAAAGAGAAAAGATCCTGGATTCCTCCTTTGCACAGTACTAAACACTAGATCATGCACTAACCATCAAAATGAACTTACACAGAATTCTTGCAAGAACCCTCACTGTCCTTCCGCAAGTACATTCATTTTACAATACCACAGTACCATTCCTCATTACCTACAAGCACACAGCCTAGGGAAATTCTCAGTCATGTTTCATTTGCAAATACAAGCACAAGATTTAATGGTACAACATTACAAGATTGCCACACACAGTCATCCAAGATTATAAGCCAACATTCAAAAACTCAGTTTTTCCTTCAATACTTCTTGAAATATCCTTACACTTTGAGACTCTATCCGGATAGAATGAAGGAATTTAGTTACATTTTCAAATATATAGTCTTCTCATCCACCTATAACTGAATGTATACCCTTGTAGTCATATGGGTGACCTTAGCTTTAACACTAAGTTGCCTAGTTATAGGTCCTAGCCTCATATCATGCTTTCTAGACTTATGTTATGATTCCTAGTCCCTAAAAGAGACCTAATACACCCTTTTATACCTCATGCCATCCTTTTACAAAGGTTTCAAGTTCTAAGAGTACATGAAATAACTTTTTCAAGCAAAAATGGCCTCCACATTCAAGTTTTACATTTTGGAGGGAAAGTGAATTTTCAAATTTTTGAATGTCCTAGACTCCAACTAGCACACCTGACTGACACCTAATGACCTCAAAGACCTAGGATCATACCTGACAAACCAAAATTTGATACCTTCATGGCTTATTCATGTACATGGAGTGATGCTCCTGCATCAGATTGGTACCAAAATAGAGGAGAAGGAGATTAAAGAGTGGTTGGTATCGAAATAGAGAAATATCCACCAGTGTATCAAAGTGATATTGTCAAGAGAAATGACAACCCAGCTTATTTTAGGGAATACAAAACAAGTCAAGCTGAACTAAAAGTCAAACCTGCATATGAATTTCCAAAAGAATAAAATATTTTGTATTCAGAACCAGCCATAAAAGGTGAAGAACTTGGGCACACAAAGAACCAAAGATGATTAGGATGAAAGCAGAGCTAGATCCAGAATTGGCAAGAGCAGCTATTTATATTTTTACCAAACACAAGGAAGATATCACATAAAAACATAAAGACCTAAAGAGCACACCTTGAGAGGTATGTGAGACCCGTATTGATCCCATACCAGGATCTCTGACAATTCAAAGACGACTAAATACTGCATGAAACCAAGGAATGCAACAAGAGTACATGAGGAAATTGAAAGAATGTTGGATGTTGGAATAAACTTTAAGGTAGGAACAGGTGATTGGGTGTCGCCACTGATGATTGCACTAAAGAAAAATACAATAACTTTTGGGCATATGGAGATTTTAGACATTTAAATGTTGTAACAAAGGAAGGCCCCTTCCTAATACTGTTTACTGGAAAAACTGGAGGAAGTAGTAGGAGTTGAATTGTATTCATCTTTAGATGGATTTTGGGGATATAATCGGATCAGTCTTGCTCTAGAAGATATATTAGAAACAACCATTATATTGGAATTTGGGGCATATGGATACAATAGAATGTTGTTTGGGTTGTGCAATGCCCTGCTAACATTTCAGCATACAATTTTTGTTTACATTCAAAGAAATGTCTACAAAATATCTAAAAACATTTCTTGACAATTGATGCATCCAAGGGATGAAGGATGACTACTGTTAGAGAGAATTATCTGGAAGTATTTGTTTGTATTGAGCAGGACGACTGTCATTATGCCAAGAAGAAATGTTGATTTCTTGCAAATTTTGGAAATTTGTTAGGCTGTGGTGTTTGTAAAGTACGAACGAAAATAGACCCCAAAAAAGTCAAAAGTTAATGATTTGAAATCCTCTCTCCATAGCAGAATTTCACAACCATTACTACTGCTACACAAAATTACCTTTTCTATAGCAGTACGAAAAGAGGAAAGTTGAGTAACTGCAAATATTTATCACCCATACAAAATGGTGAACCAATGGACAGAGTCAATAACATTTATCCAAATTCATGGCCATTTCACATAGTTCTACCAAAAGAGTGGAAGGAAATTGGCGAGTACCTGTCAGCTAGGAGCTTTGTGGCAGAAGTGTTGTTGGCACAAAGAAGAAAAAAGCATTTTAATGTCCACATCTTTTCAATTGATTCGTGGACTTGTATTACATGGGAAAAGACCGAATATTGAGGTATGTCGTGGGGAATAGGTTGAACCCATACTAAAAGAAGCCTATGAAGGACATGTTGATAGACACAAACACGCAGAAGCTACAATATGGAAGATATTGTCAAGAAGTAGCAGGAAGATATGTGGATAGACATATGAGGCCAACAATACATTGGGACTGCATAAAATGGATAGCATCATATGACACTTTTCAAAGAATGGGAAGGTATTCTAGCCTCGAAATACATTGTAAAATTAAGTATAGGCATTATAAACATATAAAGAATATGCAGTTTAAACAAAACATTCTAGTATTGAAATACATTGTAAAATTAAGAGATGGCATAAGTCAAAAATATAATGGGAAGATCGTTACAAATTGATTGAAGTCTTCAACAACGGATCCATACAGCTAGCCATATCACTCAGCCCGCCAATCTGCTTAACGCATCAAAGTTGACACAATACGACAGCAAAAGGGAAATTGGCGTAAATTGGATAGAGATAAAGCATATCCAGAAGCCTAAGAAAATAGAATATTAGTCATTGCTCGTCAATCAGTTAAACAATCGCTGCCCGTCAATCATAAAACTTTGAAAATGGTACCAGGTAAAATTCAAGCACGAGTGCAAAAGCATGGCAATTCTACTCGGTGCCCGATGACTGGCAGGAAAACAACAAGCAGCAAATGGAAAAATGTGATCCAGCTACTTCCACTCAAAAGTCATTTCCATTCAGCCATCACAAGTCAAGAAGTGAACTGTTCAATGCAGATCCACAATCAGAGGCACCTATGAATATACACCATGTGTCAAGATCCATTCAGTAATTTATTTGCAAGCCTACAATGATGACATAAGACCTTCAGTGGTATAAAAGGGAGTTGTACAGGTTAAGGTAAGAGTCATATGCTAGTTAGACAAGGGCAGTAAACCAAAAATCTCAACTCCTCCAAGACAGCAAAGAATGAAATGGGATCCAATGCTGACACCACAAACACAAGACACTCAGATGGTCAAAGCAGCAGTATAGGTAAACCCCCAAATTAGGTCACCTAATCATCCTCATTTGAAAGTAGACCAGAATATAAAACATTCAAAAGTTCATAAGCTTAGCAATAATGGATAATATATGCACATAGTAGTCAAGGCAGATAGCCAAACCTAGTAGCGTCAAAAGACCATAAGCTTGGTAATAATAGATAATACATGCACATAATAGATAAACACTATGTTGCCACGAAATGGGTACGGGTGCGGGTTCGGTAATGCGGATTCGATACGCAGATACGTCAATTTTAGAAAACCCTTGGGTACGATACGTCTTGGATACATCCGTACATATATATTAAAGAATATATATATATATAGACACACACACATGTACTCATTTTACTCATTTTTTAGTCCATAAGAAATACAAAACTTGAAAATTATAGTAGGATCAATGTTCAAAACATTCAATATACTTAAGACTTTACATTTTCATTGATCATGTGGCTGCCATACATATGATATATGAATATCATGTCAACACGAACACAAACAAAACTTGAAAAATATACTAGGAATAGGATCAATGTTCAAATTTTCAAAACATGCAATATACTTAAGATTTTACATTTCGTTGATCATGTGGCTGCCATACATGTGATATAGGAATATCATGTCAACATGAATACAAACAAATCTGGAATATATCATCTAGATTTTCCTCAATCAAATTCTTGCATGCCACTTGCGCTAGCTCTACTCTCATTAGCTCCACTCTCTGCTCCTTGCGAACTCCCTTGAATGTCATCTTCGCCATCAAATATTGAAAGTTGGGCAAGAGTGGTTGCGGAGGCATCCAAGTCTGTGGTCTCTAGAAGAAGATCCCAAAGTTTGTGAGGACCTCTAATATAGTCCTCGGACTTGTGTGACAAGAGGCGCAAATTGGAATGCACATATACCAAATCCTCAGCTTTTTAGATGCCAACTTGTTTCATTTAACTGAGTGGATAAAAGTATAAGTACTCCAATTCGGCTCTGGATTACTAGACACCTATTACAAAAAAGTTCGTTAGAAAATTCAAATTCAAATTAGTAACTTACTAAGAATGTGCAGAAAATAATCCTACTAAATAAAATTTAAATTTTTCAATGATTATAAATTTATAAATGTTACTTGTGAAAGAATTTTAATAGCAATAGGACGTAGGTAATTGGCATCATGGCCATGTACATGCCACCATGTGGTTGGGCTCAAGCTACACTTGTTGAAAAGAGCCTCAATCGCTACCTTCATTTTACCTTCTCATCATTTTCCACTTGTCGTCGAACATGATTGGTTCACTTGTAGGACCTTTGACTTGTGTTGACCATCTCAGTTAACCGAACACAACTTGCGCATATAGTGTATGATTTCTACGTTCTCATAGTCGTAGGAAAAACCTCAAAGAGCTCTAAACAATGGTCCAAGTTTAGGGAAAAGTAGGGAATATTTCAGAAATCAATTTGTCCTATAGAACATTATGATGCATGTACTTTCACATGACATTAGGTCCTTGGATCATGTTCACATGTGTTCCTCTCTCACATTAGTAGATAGTGGGCCCTCACCCTCTATCCTCATTGAATAGATCACTATGACACTCACACTTGGGGGCATCCTAATCCCCCTCGGTATTTAATGACACACTCTTGTTATAGGTTCAAAAATGATTGTTGAGGGAGCACTTACCTACATGAACCTTGTGTTACACACATACACACCGGGGCTACAAACATGCCCATTTCATTTCAAACCAGATCAAGTTATAGATGGATCAAGAAAAATCTTCTGAATGCTCTCCTGGTTCCATTTGCAACTTCGGAGTTGGATAATGGTGGTTTCTGTTAGGTAGCCCAAGTATGTCGAGCTATAATACTTTGGGTTCGGTGCATAAGCAAGGAGATGTAATGGGGTGGTCATTTTATTCCTCCTCTTCATGACCACACTCTTGACCTTATTGTCAAAGGTCTCTTACGGATCTTGCTCTTTTGTTTGTATGACATCTACGATACGTTCAAGCATAGAAGCTATTCCATCATATATCTCTCCCATGCATGTTGCATCAATATCTACATATCTGATCATGGAGAGAATGGGCTCTGTAAAACTGAGCAAGTACTTAGCCTTGGCCCACCAACATTCTGGGGGCCCACCGACTCAATTGCCTCTATCAAAATGTCGGAAATAAATTGTGCATCTTTGACTTGCCCTTCACAGTCAATGGCTTTTAAGAACATTGCCCCTCTATGGCATACTACAACAACATTTATGAGGGGTCTATTTCTAGCATCTTTCCATCCATCTTTAATGATGGAAACTCCTGTATCCTTCCATGATTCTCTTATTGGCTACAAAGAGGTGTGAATATGTTCCACTTCCTTTCCCAAGAGTGTGGTTCGAACCTTTTCATAACTTGGGGATTTGTACCCTTGTGGAGCTTCATTGACAACCTTCACCATCTAATGCCAATATGGAGACCTCAATACATTAAAGGCAAACCCACATACATAAATGCATTAAGTAACCACCTCATCGCAATATCCCCGTTGTCATTATTAAATGCTTTTTCCAATGCTCTTTTGGCCTTTTTCGTGAGGTCTCTTGTCATATGCCCTTAATCATATATCTTATATTGGATGTATATAGCCGACTTGTGGCTATCATAACTTCTTATCATTATGTATTTATTTCATATATGTTATATTTTCATTAGTGGGTCGGCCTTGGTGTTGGCCATAGCATAGGAATAGTATATATAGAGGTTAGTAGGTAGTAGTTTATCATGATGATTGGAGCATTTGAGTATTATTGTATGGTTTGGAGGTTGCCCCTCAAAGTGGCGAAGCTATTCTAATTGCATATTGAGATCATTATTCTGGAATATTGTGTTATTTGGTGTTATATTTCTGCTCATGATCTGAATTATACAAGTAATTTCATTACAAGTGGTATCAGAGCTTGAACTCGGCCAACACTACATCAAACCCTAATTTTGAAGGTTCGTCCATATCTCAACATCGGTAGCGAATTTTTTTGCAAATTTTTCTGTGGTGTGGCGAAATCAGTCAAGTAAGCTTCCCTCAAAATTTTAATAATTTTTACTTGTTTTGCAAAAGTTATAGCAGTTTTATGTTTTTTCATAATTCAGCTACATAGGGTGCAATTTGTGGAATTTTTCAAAGTTATTTACATTTCCAGAAAGAAGATTAAAAATTAGTTTGAGTTCGTTCTTTGAGTTTTATAAAATTTGGCCGAATTCCTATTGAAATCAAACCCTAAATTTCGACCTTGATCCTTAAATCTTACCATTTTGGGGCATCATGGTCTGGGCCTTCAACAAGAGGCAAAAAGAATCCCATCACTCTGGGTAAAACCCCTAATAAGGATGAGATAATAGTTGAGGAGTTAGAGTCAGAAGGGGTAACTACAGAGTCCTCAGGGTTAGGGTTTACTTCAACTGACCATAAGGTCAGCCTATCTTGAGTTAGAGTTGCGAAACCTCGAAGGTAGAGTGGCCAACAAAGAAGATGTAGAAAAGATTGGACAACGATTGGAGGATTTCATTCAACAATTTAGCTACAATATCATGGGTCATCATATCATTCCTAATGAGCCACAACTCAATCATACTCATATTAACCATGGTGGATCTTTAGGTCAAAGTAATAAACAAACTAGCCAGGTGGATCTGCAAACATGACCAATCCAAATACAAACACTCTACAAGCCCGTAACATGATTCCAAAAGTGGAAATGCATAAGTTTGATGGAAAGGATCCACTCAATTGGATTAACCAGATGGAGAATTTCTTTGATCTTCATCAAATTCCATCGGGACAAAAGGTTACCATGGCATCATTATATCTTGAACCTGACCAATTCATTTGGTATCGATGGTTATGTGCTCAAAGGAAAAAGAGTGGCCTCAATGTTACATGGACAGTATTCACCGAAGAGTTGTAATTGCACTATAGTTCTAGTGTGTCAGAGAATTATTTCAGCCAATTAGCAAAGCTCAGACAAACAGGAACAGTCAAAGATTACATCCATCAATTCCAAAACCTTTCCTTACGGGTGGAAAATATTCCTGAAGATAATTTGAATGACTTATTTCTTGGGGGTCTTAAAGAACAAATTGAGACTAAGGTGCGTATGTTTAATCCTCATAAGGTTTCAGACTCTATGATCATGGCACGTAGGGCAGAGGAAAATTTTCTTTCAAGTCAAAAACAAATCTTCGCAAGACTATCAAAGATCGTAGCACCCTTCCACCATCATTCCCCGCCCGGTGAGACCGACACCTCAACAAATTGAAGATAAGAGAGCCAAAGGGTTATGTTTTAATTGTGACAACAAATTTGGACTAGGACATAAGTGTGCGGAAAAGAAGTTGTTCTACATTGAGGGACCTACTGAAGAAGAAGAAAATGAAGAAGACGAAGAGGTAGAGCCAGAGGAGGAATTAGGAGATCCCCAACCAACAATATCATGCCATGCAATTTCTGGTATTAGCACTCCCCAAACTCTCAAAGTAGTTGGATTCTTAAAAAACAGAGGGTAACAATGTTGATTGATTCGGGAAGTACTCACAATTTCATCAATCATAAGTTAGCGGTACGCTTGAACTGCTTTGTTTATCTAGCTCCAAAATGTCAAGTCATGATCGCTGATGGGAAAACTATTAGTTGTTCAGAAAATGCCATAACATTAATCTCGCCATGGGAGATTACTTGCTAACTAGCAATATGTATGCCATTGCCATGGGAGGAGCAGACATTGTGTTAGGAGTTCAGTGGCTTACCACCTTGGGAACCATTGAAATGAATTTCCAAGAGTTGTTCATGCAATTTCAGTCAGAAGGGAGGAATTTTAAACTAAAAGGACTAAGAGCAAAGTCCCCACAGATGGTAAGTTCTCATCAGATGCAAAAATTGCTTAGAAAAGTGCAGAAGGTTTGTAGCACAACTATTTTCATTGGAAGCACATCATTCCAATACATTTATACCCGCAGATATGCAAGCAGTTATAGATGAGCACTCGGGGTTTTGGAGAAATGCCCAAGGGTTTGCCTCCGAAAAGAGACCATGACCATGCCATCCAGCTAGTACCAGGGAGTCAACCACCCAACATCAGACCTTATAGGTACCCCTATATGCAAAAGAGTGAGATTGAGAAGATAGTTCAAGAGATGTTAGAAGCAGGACTTATTCGTCATAGTCAAAGTGCTTACTCTTCTCTTGTAGTGATGGTACGGAAAAATATGACAATTGGCGCATGTGTCCAGATTACAGGGAACTCAATAAGTACACAGTTAAAGATAAGTTTCCTATTCCTGTAATTGATGATTTGCTAGATGAGTTACATGGTGTTGTTTACTTTACAAAACTTGATCTTCGTTTCTGGATATCATCAGATTAGAATCAAGGATGAAGATATTCATAAAACAGCCTTCAGGACACATGAAGGACACTATGAGTTCTTGGTAATGCCTTTTGGACTAACAAATGCACCCTCTACATTTCAAAGCTTGATGAATTCCATCTTTAAGCCATTTCTTTGAAAGTTTGTTTTAGTGTTCTTTGATGATATATTAATCTATAGTAAAACATGGGAGGAACACCTGCATCATGTAAATAAGGTGTTGGAAACTCTTGAACAACATCAACTTTATGCAAAGCCTTCTAAGTGTTCTTTTGGTGTCAAGGAGGTTGAATATCTGGGTCATATTGTCTCTTATGAAGGTGTTAAAGTGGATCCTAACAAGATAAAAGCCATGCTTGAATGGAAGGTTCCCAAAACCCTAAAAAATCTCCGAGGATTTTTGGGGCTTATAGGT
The DNA here is from genome assembly GCA_018340775.1 of Taxus wallichiana var. yunnanensis. Taxonomy (NCBI): domain Eukaryota; kingdom Viridiplantae; phylum Streptophyta; class Pinopsida; order Cupressales; family Taxaceae; genus Taxus; species Taxus wallichiana. Next base: position 622,142,067 of record CM031241.1, on the reverse strand, counting down.
TATTATCGTAGATTTGTAAGGAATTATGGCAGCATCACAGCACCACTCACAGCTTTATTGAAGGACTCTTTCCATTGGAACGAGCAAGCTACTATGGCCTTTGCCAAGTTGAAGGAGGCCATGTGCACCACTCCAATTCTAGCCACCCCAGATTTTTCAAAAACATTCATTGTTGAATGTGATGCTTCAGGGTATGGTATGGGGGCAGTACTCATGCAAGAAGGGCGACCCATTGCCTTCGAGAGCCGCCAATTCAAAGGTAAGAATATCTCTAAACCAGTTTATGAGAAAGAAATGTTAGCAATACTTCATGCAGTGAAACAATGGAGACCATATCTAATGGGACGACATTTCAAAGTAAAGACAGATCATGATAGTTTGAAATACTTCTTAGAGCAACGTTTATCATCAGAAGAACAACATAAATGGGTCTCAAAAATGTTGGGGTATGATTTTGAGATAATATACAAGAAAGGGAAAGAGAATGTAGTTGTTGATGCTTTATCTCGGAAGGATGAATCGCCCTGCATTGTTGTGTGCCATATCTGTATTACAGGAGGATTGGATAGAGGATGCAAGGTCTGAATGGAAAAATGACCCAGGTACACAAAATCTCATTCAAAATCTCCAACAAGATCCAAACATGTCGAAAAATTTTTATGGAAAGGAGATGTTTTATGGTATAAAGATAGATTATATCTATGTAAGAATTCAATCCTTAAAAATAGGGTTCTATCTGAGCTCCATGCTTCTCCAGTAGGGGGTCATTTTGGCTTCTTAAAGACTTATCATCGAATCAAGCATGATTTTTTTTGGGAAGGGCTAAAAGGAGATGTCCAAAAGTTTGTGGCAGAATGCATGGTTTGTCAACAAAATAAGGGCGAAACAATTAAGTCCCCAGGTCTTTTACAACCTCTATCTATTCCTAGCCAGAGGTGGGAAGAGGTGTCCATGGACTTCATCACAGGATTGCCTAAATCAGAAGGTAAAAATGTAATCATGGTGGTGGTGGATAGACTCACCAAATATGCCCATTTTTGTGCTTTATCACATCCATTTGTTATGAGTACAAGTAGCAATGGCCTTCAGGATACAATTCATAAGCTACATGGGACACCAAAGATTATAGTAAGTGATCGAGACCCTATCTTTACTAGTAATTTTTGGACTGACTTGTTCTCATGCTTGGGCACACAACTAGCTCATAGTTCCTCTTATCATCCCCAGTTTGATGGGCAAACAGAGGTGGTAAACAAGTGCTTGGAGGGATATCTTCGTTGTTTTACATCAGATAAGCAAGCGAGATGGGTCCAATGGTTACCACTGGCAAAATGGTGGTATAACACCTCCTTTCATACTTCATCTAAAATGTCTCCTTTCTTGGCATTATATGGGTACCATCCACCATCTATCACTTCATCTTTGAGAGTCCAGCCAAAGGTTCGAGCAGTTGAAGAACATATTCAACACCAACAAGAGGTGCTTTCTAGTCTCAGGGAGAATTTGGCCATGTCACAAAACCGCATGAAGCAACAAGCAGACCAACATCGCAGTGAAAGACATTTTGAAGTCGGTGATTGGGTTTTGTGCGTTTACAACCATATAAGCAAATGTCCTTAAAACAACACAAAAAGGATAACAAGCTTTCACCTAAGTATTATGGTCCTTATCAAGTGTTACAGAAGATTGGCAATGTAGCATACAAACTGGAACTTCCTCCGCTACTCGAATTCATCCAGTCTTCCATGTATCTTGCCTAAAGAAGGTAATTGGACAGACAATATCAACCCAGACAGTGTTACCCGAGCTTGATGAAGAGGGCAGAATCATCCTGGAACCAGAATGCATCCTTCAGACACGCACTAAGCGGTTGAGGACAAGGGTCATCACTGAGTATTTGATCAAGTGGAAAAATCTAGACAATGAAGACGCAACTTGGGAGGATGCAAATTTCTCGAAAGAACATCCAGATCTTCTCAACATTGGGGACAATGTTGCTTTGAAGGGGAGGGGCATGCTACGCCCTTAATCATATATCTTATATTGGATGTATATAGCCGACTTGTGGCTATCATAACTTCTTATCATTATGTATTTCTTTCATATATGTTATATTTTCATTAGTGGGTCGGCCTTGGTGTTGGCCATAGCATAGGAATAGTATATATAGAGGTTAGTAGGTAGTAGTTTATGATGATTGGAGCATTTGAGTATTATTGTATGGTTTGGAGGTTGCCCCCTCGAAGTGGCGAAGCTATTCTAATTGCATATTGAGATCATTATTCTGGAATATTGTGTTATTTGGTGTTATATTTCGCTCATGATCGAATTATACAAGTAATTTCATTACATCTTGACTCTCTTCATCAAAAGGGATATCAAGTGGTTGACTTTGAGTTTGGATGAAAGATGAGTAGTAGATTTAGGTGTGGGTGGTCGTAATGAAAGGGGCCTTCTTTGCGATGGAATAGTTTTAGATCTATTTCTTTCACATTGTCCATCAACCTCCTCTCGCTCTCTCAAGTACTCTACCATTTTTTCTTTTGATATTTTAGGGCACCTCTTTATCCCCACACCTCCAACCCCAGTCAAATGGATTTTTAGTCGACTATATGAGGATTTGTATTGAGTATGACAACCATGACATATCCAAATCCGACCCCACCACCAACAAGGTTTTCTACCATTGTCACATGTCTCCAAAGAGGGAATTAGGACCATGTTTCACAAGAACCGATGTGTTTTCAAAAGCTTTTAGGCCTTGCACTCCAACTAAAGTAGAACTTGATGCCATCCTAATCTATTTTTATCACCATAACGGCACGAGGTGAGAGCATACACAGAGTTAAGATGTTAAAAAATTAAAAACATTTTGCCTTTACATAAATAATAATTAATAAATTAAAAAATAATGGCTTACTAATTTTTAAGTGATGTCATCCTAATCTGTTTTTGATCACCAAGATCACCATAAAGGTGCGAGGTGAGAGCATACATAGAGTTAGGATGTTTAAAAAATTAAAAACATTGTCTTTACATAAATAAATTAGTTATGTCATCTTAAATGTTTTTGATCACCAAGCTCACCATAAAGGCGCGAGGTGAGAGCATACACGGATTTAGGAAGTTAAAAAAATTAAAAACATTTTGCCTTTACATAAATCAAATGATAAATGCTAAAATATTAATTATTAACATTGAACAATGCATTTAAAAATTAAAAATAACAATATTTACTAATTATTAAATTAAAAACCCTAAATCGTGTCATCCTAATCTTCTTTTGATCACCAAGATCACCATAAAGGTGCGAGGTGAGAGCATACCTGATTTAGGAAGTTAAAAAAATAAAAAAACATTTTGCCTTACATAAATCAAATGATAAAAGCCAAAATATTAAGTATTAACATTGAACAATGCATTTAAAAATTAAAAAAATGATTTTTACTAATTATTAAATTAAAAACCCTAAACCGTGACCATGCCGTCCTAATTTGTTTTTGATCACCAAGATCACCATAAAGGTGCGAGGTGAGAGCATACATGATTTAGGATGTGCTTAAACTTTAAACTTTTAAAAAAATGCAACAAAATAAATTTGAAAAATAAAAAATAAAAGGATGAATTAAATAAAAAATACCGTAGTGTAGATCCTTGTTGCATTGCAATAGATCCTTGTTCCCTCCAAACAAATGCTACCTCCAAATGTGATGTCTACTCTTTTGAATGAACAATATGAATAAAACAATCACAATGTCTTCCTCTCAACAATTGCTTCCTCTAAACAAACTTGAACTTCTTGCAAGCAATGGTTGCCCCAAATCTCCTCCTCCTTGAAATGTTTGCCTCCTCTTCAATTCCTCCTTACAATATTTTCCTCCTCTTCAATTCCTCTTTGGCTCTTTGCTCATACACTTGCAAAAACCAACAATAAATTGTTTGTGTGATTTCAAATGAATGGATGAGTGTTTTTTATAGATTTTTGAGGTGTTTAGGGTTTAATATTTTATTCATTTAAATGTTAGGATTCGTTTTTTTGCATTGAAGTCACAAAAAAAAAAATTAATGCCTTAAAAGACATTTTTTGGCTTGGGTTCATATCGAATACGTCTCGGGTATGTCCAAACGTACCTGGGATGTACTCGGTACGAACCCATACGTACCACAGTGAATTCGTCTGTACCCTCACGTATCAGTACCAGATACGTATTAAGAAGGGTACATGGGACGAGGGGGCAAAACCTAGTAACATGGGATAAAAATGCAAAAGTCCATAAGTTTGGCAATAATTGACAATACATGCACATAATAGTCAAGGCAGATCGCCAAACCTCCTTTTGTGTACAATATTAAAGAAAAAATTTCATTTGACTAGCTGAATTAGTAACCAGTCAAATAATCAAGGAATTAGAAATTTATTTGAGACTCATTACTTTACGTATACAGCTTAGTTCCATATAAAATCTTCATATCACTATTTCAAATTGATTTTGGAGTTGTACTGACACTATGGAAGAAAAAGATGTCACTCTAACATCACCAATATTGTTAATTGCTTTCACAAATAAATGTTAGATTCATTCAACTCTCATTTAAATTTCATTTCAAGAAATAGGACACAATATGTCAAGATTCGTCTTAAATGAACAAAAAAGCACTCTAAGAACATCAAGGTTTCAAAATGCAACTTTGGGGTAAGAATTCCTAAACTGGTATAATATGATGGTCACAAGTTGCAACAAATTCCATCAATAATGGAGTGAAGAAACAAACAGAATATGAAGACCATACAAACAATGCATGTAGGAAACTACTACAATTCAAAACATCCTACAACAAAATTTTGATTAATACAAAAGATAAATAGTGCTTTAATTTCCAAGATAGTAACAATGGTGTATCTCAAGTTGAAGCCCTCTCACACTAAATCTCTCTTGCAAAGTTAGAAATGAAGGACTTTGCTCAAAAACTAGCCTTGAACACACTCGAATAATTACACTAAAGCCATTGTTCTACATAAAGACAGATGCACAAATATATATTTGAAGAATGCATAAGATCGCATAAAACAGACAGAAAACAGTGATCAAAAGCCTCTCTTTACTTAATTGTATATGTGAGGAACTTGCAAATCTAGTTTTCAGATTTAGTAAGACTCAAGTAACAGCCTTAGACCCTCAGAATATATTTTTGAGTTTATAAAACAAAGCTTAACTAAAGATGTGTGAAAATACATTGAAGTTAAAAGGGAGGCAGAAAAAAATAGAATAATCGATAAACTCATAAAGACTAAATAAGACTGTCTCCACATTAGCTTGATAAAAAGAAAACAAGAGACCCTAATAAGACAAGGACAATGAACTCAAGCGACGCATGTACCTCTTCAACCCAAAAAGATAGGAATTTGAAGAGTCATTTGAAGACCAATAACAACTCAATTGAAGCTCCTAAGCATGACGACTCGGAGGTATGCTCCTGATTATGAAGAAGATTCTCCTTATACTACAAGTCTACAACCACAGAATCTCAAAGGTCAAAAAAACTCTGCATACACATTCCAACATAATGGCGAATGAAGCTGTCAGACTTGACTTGTTAGTATGCATCGAAAAATACCCTCTTTGTGGCAGTTCGACTGCCCACATCATACTGGAAACTTGTTAGAGTCTAGCGCCAACCTTAGAAAAATTGGTAATGCTCCAGCTTATATTTGTCATTTATCTGAAACCATTACACCACTTTAGGGACTGAGCATTTTTAATAAAATTCAGTGGTTCTCTATTCTCAGTTATGTAACTAGGTTCTTTGAATATAGTCACCTTATTCCAAAGTAGCATATGTACACATACCTGGCTGTCTGCATGACGGACACGGGAACCAAGCTGGTATGGAGAAAACCAGGGAATTTCTGGGACAACACGTATGGGTCCAAAAATTTGATAGGATGTTTATCCCTGTGACGAGAGCCTTCCCAACAGAAGGCTCCCAAAATCTCATAAAATACAGAGATATAATTTAAAAAAGAAACTAAATAACTAACTTAACCTAAGTTGCCGCATTCGAATTCGTGTTCGAATTCGCCGATGATTAAATTCGTGAAAAATTCGCGGTAAAAAAATCGGCGATTAAATTCGTGATTAAATTCGACTATGAGAAATATACATTTTTATTAAATATATAAAAACAAAAGATAAATTCACATTTCAAAAGAGAGATAATATCACATTTCATTGATTTCATTACTAATCTATCTACAGGCGATCAAAGCTCATGATTATTTCAGAAGATTGCAAGAAGTTGCTTGGTCGAAAAAGGTGCAAAAATGGATTTTATGAAAATAAGAAAAATATTGCCATCAATGCGTAGAGCTCGAGAAAATATGCACTTTTAGAGAAAACGACACCTGAAACGGAGCCACAGAATGAAAGTTATGGCACATGCAAGTTTTTGCTGCTACATCTTCCCGGACCCTTTCCAAAAATGGCAAATTTTTTCCTGTCCTTATGTTTTTTCCACCAAAAATCCAAAAAGTAAAAATTGCCAAAAAAGGAAAAAAACGCGAATTAAATCGCGATTTTCAACGCGCTATTAAAATTCGGCGAATTTCGAATTTTTTCCTTGAAGTTCGCCGAATGCGGCAACATAGAACTTAACCACTACCATAAAGAGTCTCAAAAAACAATTAGGCCTTATTTTGACCCACAAGTTTAGTGCTTTTGGGCTCTCTTTTCAGCTAAGCACAGTTTCACAATGAATTTTCAGGCAGAGGAATGCCTTTTCTCGGCATTTCTTCTCCAGCAGTTTACAGACAGTAAGTTTTAAGTGATTTGCAGCAGGGGAATACAAAAGTTCCCTGATTTGAAGCTGGTATACACAGTAATTAATTGATTTCTTGTTTTAGACGGGATTTTCACTACATTTGGCTGGAGGTTCCTCATGGACACAAACTTTCGGCTGGTGGCAGCAATTTCATACTGTTGGACAGCAATTGTGGTTCGAAGCATAGTTGGATAACTTGCTAAGTTCTCAGCAAGTGCCTGACTACTTGAAAAAACCAATTAAAATGGGTATTTTTTAATATACTCGCCACCGATTCTATGAAGAGTTTTGGGACAGTACTCACTGCGAATATTCGGCGATTTCGTGCCAGTATATACATAAAATAAACATTTAAGTTCACACTTAGATATGGACATTTACTTTCTTATACTTCAAGTTATATTTTATGCATATTCTTCCAGGATGTTTGAGAGTGGTTTCAGACATCTAGGAGCTATAATGCAAATTCTAGGTTTTGGAGGGTCCTATCAGATTTCAGACTTAGCCAGATTTCAAGGTTTCAGGGTTTCAGACTTAGCCATATTTCAGGGTTTCAGGATTTCAGGGAGACATCATAGGAGGTATGAAGGTAGTATGAAGGAATAGATAGGTATAACAGAAAATCATATGGACATCTCTCCTAAAACAGCACAATCCGTCCCCACCCGTTTGCCGGTACACTTCTTAAGATGTGCACTCAAGGACATTGATGCAAGAGAGATCGTCTGTAACCGAAAATATATGCATAAACCTATATAAGCACACTACATGCAATTGTAAACCTAGCAGTCATCCTAAATTCATAACAGTTTTCAGCTGGCTGTTGTATTTGAATGATGGTGTGATTTTGCACTCTATTTGTATTCAAGTCTAAAAGAAAAAAACTTCCCCAACGTTTCATAGATTCATTTGATACATTTTGTAACTGTATTTTGTATAAAATTTATGTTGTTTTAAGAAATTTGAGTATTTTTTAAGTTTCCGAGTATTTGCCGAGTCGAAAAAAATTGGTCTGCCGAGTCCACATATGCAAACTATGGTTGGGAGTTTTCTTTTGGCGTAGGCAGTGTTTTCTTGATGTTAACCATAGTTACCAAGTCCAGAAATCCAGATCCATTCAGAAGGGCAAAAAAATCCAGAACTCTTGAAAAAGTTTGGAAAATTTTGATGCAAATCTATACATAATATTTATGAGCATAATTTATAAATATGCATAAATTGACAAATACAGAGAAAAATATTGATAATGTAGTATAAAAAAGTTGATATATTTAATATTAAATAATATGTAAGAGTGTTAGATGTCTTCTTATTGCTAGAAAAATGGAAAAAGCAGGGCTGACCCAGACCGAATTTATCCAAGCCAGTTGAAAAATATGGATCTGGCCATATTTGGTAACTATGATGTTAAAAACATTTTCTTGTTGCAGACGCGCCATATTTTAATTGCGTGCACCAAGAGTTGAACGAACCCATTTCAAAGGAATTAAACAATTCTTAAGGTGAAGATGGAAGAAGACACCAAAGTAGCCTAGTGCCATTTGTTGGATGCTCCATGGCAGGGCAGTTATCCAAGAGTTAAGTTCCATTTCTTGGAGCTGCTATGGAGTTTCCTAATCTGAGAAAAGCTAGAATGACCCTTCCTCATTACAGAAAATGGTGAATGAACAAAGTGCCAGTGCAGGAACCATGTCTACCCAATCTTCTATTGCCAGTACCATTGCTCGTGGTGCATCTAATGGATGATCTTTCACTCATCGGGCATAGGCATTTACAAGAAGTCAACTCCACAATAAGGGCAATCTCCATCCATTAGTTCCTGTTTGACAATGAAAATAGGGAGAGAATTGATATTGTGATTGCCGATGGCTGAACAGACCGACAAAATATGTCCTTGTCAAATATAATTATTTCTTATCCTTCAGAACAATATTTCTTGAAGTCCATTGAGAGATTCTTTATGCAGCTATAGAAAAGGTTGGTTCCTAAATTGATGTGCAGGTGATAACATATGCTGTTTCAGTACATATAGCAGCATACAAGAAAAAGTACAGGACCATCAAATGGACACCTTGTGTTGTTCACGCCATAAATAATGCCCCAAAGGACATTAAAAGATTTGAATTGCTCCTGGCATTGCTCAAGGCAGAAAAATAAGGATATTCGTAACAAACCACTACCAAGCCATATCCATTTCAAATTTATATACTACGGTAGAGTTCCTAAAACCTGAATTATACTTACTACTCTGTTATACTAAGGTCCAACATCATCAGTGACTTGTGGATTCAGGCGAAGCAGTCAGGTTCAGAGGCTGGTATGGCAGCCAGGAGAATAATTAAAGGGGGCAGGTTTTGGGTTGATGTTTCATTGATATTATTAAGCTCATTGTTGATGTGATCCCTTATACAGACACTGATTCTCCTTGTTTAGGACAAGTATACAAGACTGTTGACTCCATGTGTAGGTGGATGAGATGGCTTAGAGGTAGAAGACATCCATCTTTTATACACGGCTGGCAGTGACGAGATAGGTGGAACCGCTTTTACAGACTTCAAGCTTCTGTAGTCCACAGTTTTTAAAGAAAAATCTTTCAGATAAGAACTGCAAACATCTATGAAAGAATTAATGTCTTGGGATACAGCTAGGAACCATCACGAGGATGACTTATGTTTAGAGATTGCAAACATAGAATGCCTTATACAGATTACTCTTTACATATACATAAGTTCGAGAGGACCTCATCTATAACAAAAAATATAATACTTAATGTTTAATCATCCCCTACATTCAAACCCACTAGGCCCAAAAGAAGATGAAAAAATTAACTAATTGATAAATTTATTAAATTACAGCCAGAAGGGTTGGGCTCATTTCAAAACTATAGATCATAAGCTATTAAAACAAAATAATTAATTAAATTACTGTCAAATCAAGGTTAAAATTTACCAAGAAAAGATAAAAAACTAATTAACTAGTACATTACGTAATCTGACCAAGCCCATTTCTAAGTCTATTGAAAAAGGTGTCCACGATTGACTTAAGCCTCAAACCATCATCCCTGTCTAAAATTGTTCGTGTCTTTCTCAATCTCTATCATCTCCCTTAGCACCTCGTTGAGTTTGCAATGACATTGGCCTCTTTGATGCAAACATGGTGCATTATGGAAGATCAGTGCTCTGCTAAAAATGACCTGTCAATGCTGTTTGTAGTGTAGATCTGTGGAATGCTCACCTATTCTCATCTTAACTGAAATACATGTTTCTGGTGCATTCATTGGCTTAAAACTATTTATAAAGAGTTGTGGGGAAGAAAAGTTTGACTTTACTTCCTTTCTTCTCAATAGCTTGGCAATCCTATTTGAAATCCCTTCAATATACGGTAGAAATGCTTGAGGCTGGTCATCCAAGTCTATAGTCCAATGACTTGGATCCCTTTTTGCATTGTGAGAAATCGCACTCTTCTAAAAAAATCCTAGTTAAGTTTTCCTCTGCTTATTGAAAATGCTCATCATCATTCTCAAGGCCTTGGTGGCGAGGGTGTTAAGAAATCACTTTATGTGAAAGGTTGTGATAGGACAAGACTTGTAAATATAAGTCTGGGTTTCCAACCTATAAACCTAACAAGCCAGTAAGACGTCACTAATAAATTTTATTCAAACATACAAGCAAGGGAACCATCCACCTCTAACTCTTTGCTAAACTAGATGTTGTTGCAAATGCTATTCAAATGAGCTTGGAAAGCTTCCAACGTCTACCTCCCATGCAACCATAGTTACCAAATCCGGCCAGATCTGCACAAAATCCACCTAGATCTAGATTTTTCAGCCGGCCCAAATAAATTTGTTGTGTCGGCCCTATTTTTCCCCAAAAAAATATTTTTGGGGCAATAAGAAGACACCCAACACCCTTATATATTATTTAATATTAAATATATTAGCATTTTATATTATGTTATTAATGTTTTTCTCTATATTTGTCGATTTTTGCATATTTATAAATTATGCTCATTATAATATGTATATATTTCGCATCGAAGTTTTCCGAACTTTTTCAAGAGTTCTGGATTTTTGGATTTTTTTGCCCTCCCAAATGGATCTGGATTTCCGGACTTGGTAACTAATGCATGCAACCAACATAAATTAGTTAGATTATTATTTTTGTAAAACTATGAGCCCAGGGTGACTTATCACGCATTACATGCTCCAAAAGCATTTCCAATGGGAAAAGAGGCTAGAGGGTGAGAAGCCAAAAGAGGTGGATTGAATTCACAATTCCTCTCCCATATTAACAAATGCTTACAGTGCTTGTCTAATAAGTGGGTCCCCTTGCTTTTGGATCTAAGATACCGATTCAGCTGTGTATGCAAAAAAAAAAACTGCCCAGTACAGTCAAGGTAAGGGGTATGGGTCTGGTTCGTTATTTAATGTTAATTATATGAGCACTTTATATTATGTTAGTAATGTTTTTCTCTATATTTGTCAAATTGTGCATACTTATAAATCATGCTCATATAATATGTATATATTTCACATCGAAATTTTCCAAACTTTTTCAATTGTTCTGGAATTTTGGAGTTGTTAACCCTCCAAAATGGATCCCTAGAGACATTCACAATTCCTCTCACATATTAACAAATGCTTACGGTGCTTGTCCAATAAGTGAGTCCCCTTGCTTTTCGATCTAAGATACCGATTCAACTGTGTATGCAAAAAAAAACCTTCCCAGTACATTCCAGGTATGGAAGTACGGGTCTGGTTCATTATTAAATGTAGTTATATGAGCATTTTATATTATGTTATTAATGTTTTTCTCTATATCGTCAAATTTTGCATACTTATAAATTATGCTCGTATATAATATGGATATATTTCGCATTGAAATTTTCCGAACTTTTTCAATAGTTCTGGATTTTTGGATTTTTTACCCTCCAAAACAGATCCGGATTTTTAGACTTTGTAACTAATGCATACAACCAACATAAATTAGTTAGACTATTAATTTTTGTAAAAGCTATGAGACTAGCATGACGTATCACGCATTACATGCTCCAAAAGCTTTTCCAATAGGAAAAGAAGCTTGAGGGTGAGAAGCCAAACGAGGTGGATTGAATTCACGATTCCTCTCCTATATTAACAAATGCTTACGATGCGTGTCTACTAAGTGGGTACCCTTGCCTTTGGATTTAAGATACCGATTCGGCTATGTATGGAGCAAGACCCTGCCTCAGTACAGTCCAAATGCGGGGTACAGGTCCGGTTAGTTTGAGATTCGGGCAAGGTATGATTTGGGAATCCGGATTCATCTGGGATTTTTGCAGCAAACCCATGCAAATCTAAGTTCCTCGGGAAGAATCCATGAGCAATCCAAACCTAAAGACATTTTTTGCTTTAATTTTGCTCAAAAATGAACATACAGTAACAATATAATATAACAAGAAACACTTTTCAAACCCTAAAACTTTATGTTTAAGACTTGAGTTTTAACTTCTTGCTTTTATAAATTTTAATAAAGGTTGCAAGTTGATCTTCGGATGAGCGGATTGCAGCACATACACTTTCATCCACTCACAGAAGCGCAACAATCTCGCAGCAAAAAGGTCGGGAGTTGGTCTACATACACTCCAACTACCGATATAAGCCCATGCATAAGGATCATGTCCATAAACCCAAAAGCCTTCACCTACCGACAAAAGCTTATTGATACTTCTCATGAGCAATCTAATGATGACCTCGCTCTCTCGGTTGAGCTTCATCCTAATGATCCACCAAATACCCCCTCTAAGAAACCTATTCCTCCATCATCGGACAAGGTTGCTCAAATCTTACAAACCTCATCTCAACATGGATCCTTCATCCATGTCTCATCCTCCTAAATACTGTTATGATACTTACCCTAGGCCACAATGGAACTTCCTTGACGAGCTCAACTCTATGACTTGCAAAATCCCTCTAAAAGAGATAATGTGTACCTCCCACGCGTCGTCGTAAATCCTTCATGCAACAACTTTACCATTTAGAAGATGCCTTCGACACAAAGCAGAGGAATCTCCTTCCATCCCACCTTTTCCGACCACAAAATTCACAACATTGAAACTACTAATCCTCCCTCATCTTCTCAAACTACTCGATTGTATCGTCATAGAGTTCCTTGAGGATGATATGATTAATGATGAAGTATTATTTCGTGTTGATGATCCTCCCCTTCTTATTAGTGTCGTCATTCATGATGCCCAAGTAAGAAGAGTCTTGGTGGATGAAGGCTTGGGCATTAATGTCGCTTCCTTCTCTCTCATTAAAACCCTTATCTTTTCCGCTAATGACGTTAAGCATACCTGACTAACTTGTCGTGGATTTGATAAAACACGTTAGTATTACTATGGGCCCCAAGACCATCCGCACCAAGCTCATGGTTCTTGATCGACCTCTTTCTTACAATCTTTTATTAGGTAGACCTTGGACACACCGCATGCAAGCATGCATATCTTCCAGTATCAATGCCTTAAATTCATCCATAGCTGTGACCAATGGTATAAACTCGATGCTGATCCTAACCCTTAGGATATACTTGTCCCTTTCACCGATAAGCCCTTCCACATCCTCATTACTCCTGCAGTGCTTGGCGTTCCATATCCCGAGTTTTACGACTACAGACTTGACATTCGAGTCACTTTAGCAAACTCAAACGATGATGAACCTAATGAACTACAAAACACGATTAATAAGAATCAATTACCCGACGCTATTACATTACGGGTTCCTCGATTCTACTACCCGTGTTGGTTTCCCCAGGTTTTAGAGTCTCGACGAGCCTCCTTGTATCGTTGTTTCTTCTAGTCATAGTAATAACAATCTCTTTGGGTGCAACAAACTTAGGATTGCTCACCTCTTACTGAGACCATCACCCTCTCTCCCCACGTTGTTTTAGAAAAATTGGCATTGTTGCCAAAGATAATTCGATGATCTTACTGACTCATTCCAATTTACCCTTATCAATGAAGTGGGCATCTTATCGCATGTTCAATCACAACACCTAGGCGTTCTTTATTAACGACACAATCTAGCAAGAATGTATGCCTTTAATCACAACACCAACATGGTTGCCACATCATACGAATTTGATCACCTTCCAATGACACTAGCTACGGTGAGGATGAAGAATATTTACCTTACATTCCTCCGGCTAATCCTCCTCTACTCGATACCCCTAGATCATCTAGCAATTTTCCAATTATATAACCAAGCATACATCCCAACATTCTCATTTTCCGATAAGATCGGGTGTCTACCCATAGACCCGATCCCATTTAGTGCATAACATAGATTTGTCTAACACCATCAACTTGTCTACAATTTAGCCATTTCATCATTCTCATACGACATTGATCATGCACCGTTGCGAGCCAATCCCATCTTTCCATAACTTTACCCAACCAATGGCATTGACCATTATGCTACTAAGCTACGCGCCCGATCCCATCAAGCAAAATGCTCCTTCCTCCCGCTCATCACGAAATCACTCTAGATGCTAAGGTCCTTGGTGTCTAACAAATCAATTCCCAACAACATTGTGATGGTAAGCGGTATGTGGCACTTGAGATAGACATTGAATATAATGGTCCACTACCTACCCTTGACAATGATAAAGTTTTCCTCGAGCTTCTCTATGTACATGAGGGCAATCTTCCTCGCCAATGCCATAAACTTGGTTACCTCTATAATAACCCAACTCTCTTTGATAATTTTGTCATTGCGGTTGATCCTGTTAGTGATGAAATTGCCAAGCTTCCCAAAGCTCCCTACCATTTTCAAGTTGACAATATCGTGCTTGCTTTAAAAGTACCATTAATGTTGAAATCAATGATGATCCATCCCATGTAGTCGTGTTTGGCAACCGTTTTCCTCACCTCTATGATAAACATCGATGCGATCCTCCATAAAAATAAATTGGTTTTTGTTTGGGGATTCTCAAACATGGCCCACGTTGACCCCAATATGAGGTACATAGCATTATCACTTATCCCGATGTTGCGCCCATTAGACAAAAGATCAGCAAATTCCCCCTAAAATCAATAATATTTTCTATAAGAAACTTGTCAAGCTCCTCGATGCCAAGTTCATCCGCCCCGTTGACTATTACGAATGGGTCTCCAATATTGTCCCCGTTCGTAAGAAAGTCATGTTAACCATACACATTTTCATTGAATTTGTGACCATACTTGCCGCCCTAAGGATAACTTCCCCTGTACCTTCCATCGATGCCATTGTCAACACTATGGCGGGTTATGAGATGTTATTCCTTATGGATGGTTTTTCCGGTTATAACCAAATCCAAATAGCCCCCGAAGATCAACATAAAACCACCTTCACAAGTGAGCAGGGCAGTTATTGCTACGTTAAAATGCCCTTTGGCCTTAAAAAAATTGGGGCAAACTACCACTGAGCTATGGCCCACATCTTCCATGATTTCATTCATAAAATCGTTGAAGTCTATATGGATGACCTTCTCATCAAATCTCGCGCTTACGAGAGGATTATGCTCGTGACTTAGAGATTTCTCTTGAACAACCTAGTAATTACAAGGTTCACCTTAACCCAGGAAAGGTATCTTTTGCGTCACTCAAGGAAAACTCTTAGGGTTCAAACTTCATCATATCAAGTGAGAAATAAATGTGGATCTTGCTAAGGTAAGAGCCATCCTTGACATGCCTCAACCTACATTTGTCCCCGATATTATCACTTTTATGGTAAAACTTGGGGTCATCCAACAATTTGTCCCCAATTTCACCTATCGCACTCACTCCATCAACAATCTTCTCAAAAAGGGCGTTGGACTTGAATGGACTACAAATTGTCAACAAACCTTTGAAAACTTTAAAAAAATATCTCCATGCTACTCCTACATTCTGACCTCCATCTCATGATTGCCCACTCATCTCCATCGGGTAATGTTTGCCCAAGAGGATGAAAAAGGTAAGGAACATGCTATGTACTACGTTAGTTGAGCTCTTCTGGATTATGAAACCCGTTATACATCTATAGAATGAACCGCCTAGCCATATACTTCGTTGCCACTAAGTTTCGACACTACATGGATTACCACACCACCTATGTCATCATTCATACCGATCCTCTTCATCATTTCTTCTCTCACACCGTCCTTCATGGATCACATTAGTAAGTGGGTGGCGCTTCCCATGGAGTTTGATCTACGCATCATCATGCAAAAGGTTGTCAAAGGCCAAGTCATCACCGATCAACTCGGTGTCATTCGCAACCCAACCCATTCTAGATGCTTTACCTAATGAGGAGTCATCACCGATCAACTCGGTGTCATTCGCAACCCAACCCATTCTAGATGCTTTACCTAATGAGGATATCTTACTCATTGAAGACACAAATCAAGCCCTTATAACTAAGGATTATTACCATAGCTTCACCTTTGTTGGCCTCGAGGCACGAGTCCCTTGCGATTGGTGACGTGAAACCTAAGACTAAACGCGTGAAAACCAATATTAAACTCAAAGAAGAAAAAATCACCGTCGAGCTTCATGAAGACACTTGGACTCTCCATTTCGACGGAGCAAAATGTCTTTAGGGAGCTAGGGCAGGTTGTATCCTCACTAATCCCTCAAGTAAGACACCTCCATTCTCTTTCCAACTTGAATTCAATGTAACCAACAACATGGCAAAATACAAAGCGTTTATCCTCGGCATGAAAGCCTTTCTTTCCTCAATATCACATATCTCTATGCCATGGGTGATTCCCAACTTGTTTGCCAACAAGTCGAGTGGCGCCTATCAATGTGTAGAAGTTTACAACCTTAAGGCATATCATGATACGGTCCAAGAGTTGACACGAAAATTCACCTTTCACCTTGAATCCATTGCCCAAGAACACAATTCCTTGGCTGATTTCTTAGCCTCATTTGCTACCCAATTTCAACCTCACCTAGATCTCCAAAAAGACCATTCCACGGTCCAAATCCATAAAACCCATTCCATGTAACCTTATCTCATCTCCCATATGGACGTTGTCACTACTACCCACAAATCATGGTATACAAACATCATTCAATTTCTCCAACATCAAACCTACCCTTCGGATGTTGACCATCGTGAACGAACCAAGATCCGAAAGAAGTCTTTTAAGTACGTCATTCATAATGACATTATTTATTACCATAACTTTGAAGGTACCCTACTTCAATGTGTTACCGAAGACAAGGTTCATGTATGCACCGAAAATTCACACATTGCACTATGTGCAAAACATGTGTCCAATGATAATAAATTCCATTTAAACAAGAGCAGAGTCTCGATCCCTCCCACTTCTCTTTACAAGATCCCTAATACTCCCACATTAGCCTAAAACTTGGTATTTGAGATTTTTCATTTTAGTTTTGAGTATTTCTGCTCAACCATAGTGAAACCACCAGTCAATCCAAATCGGTGGATATGTTACAATATAGAGCATTATATAGCATGTAATGTAGTTATGTAGTTGTTTGGTTGGTAATCTGTTCAACCAATCTGTAACCACCTCTTCACATATAAATAAACCTTTACTGTGACATTTGAGCAAAGTGTAGTTGAGTGCGGCTTTGCCTTCTCTGAGTTCTTTCTTCTCTTTGCATATTCTAACATTGGTATCAGAGCGATTTGCCCGAGGAAGCCTTTGAAGGGTACGGGATATTGACACAGAATTTGAGGAAGCCCTAACAGGGCACAAATTGGAGGGAGGTTAGGGCATTTGAGGAAAGAAAATTGATCTTCGAGTCGTTGCTTCGACAACAAAGACTTTTATTCTTGTTCGTTGTTATCCTATTCGTTTAGGAGAACTCGTGGGCAATTCGAAGCAGTTTGAAGGCAACCAGGAGAAATCGTGGGTAGTTAAAGGCAACCAATCGAGATTGTCTTTTTGGAGGGCAAAAGACACATGAACCACTCCACAGTCAACAGTGGTAAAGTCGTGGTAGAGAAAAACCAAGGGCACAAAGTCACAAAAGGCGTAATCATGAGTTCTGGAACCTGTCGTGTGAAGGAAAACCGTGGGAAGGAAAAAAACGTCCAGTGGAAGAGAGACGTCAAAGGCAGAAGCAAATCATGGCACAAATTGTTTCATCTTTCCCTTCGTGAGGCAAAGTCGTGGGCAGCGAGATGTTTGCAAAGACAATCGTAAAAGAGGGCTTGATTAATATTCATTTTTTTAACAAAGGTATTCACCTTGCTTTTGAATAATCAATTTCGGAAGAATAAATAATATATTATTTTATTAAGTGTGGGCAAACTATTATTTTATTATTTCCGTTACTTTGGAATAATAAAATGGCAAATATTTCACACTTGACTTTGTCGGAGACACAAAAATTAACGGGCACTAATTTTAATGTATGGAGTCATAAGATTTTAACGCTTGCAGAGTTTGTGATTGTGATAAAATAATCACGGGTAGCGAAATTCAACCAACGACGAACTTCGCGAATTATGACAAACGTCATAAGGAAGCGTTATTGCTTCTCAAGTTGTCGATGTCGGATGATATGATACCGGAAGTGCGGAATGCCACTGTGGCAAGCACATTGTGGGCCAGTCTGAGGGATAAATATCAGACGTCAGAAAAGAGTCGGGTGTTATACCTGAAGAATATGCTCTTTTCCGTAAAGTTACAAGAAGGTGGATCGTTGTTTGAGCACCTACTTCGGATGAAAGACCTTTGAGACCAGTTATCTTCCATCAACAAAAAGGTGGACAACGATGATATGGTGGCTCTAGTTCTGAACAACTTACCTTCTTCGTATGAGTCATTTGTGGAGGCACTCCATTTAATGGCTAAAAGTCAAACACTCATGTTTGACAAGGTGAGTTCCTACTTGTTGCAAAAGGAGCGGAGACAAATTCAGGCAGAATATAATTGTGATCATTCGAGAGAGTGCCCTTGTCACTCGGTCAAAGGGAAAGTGGAAACGTCAATCTGGTGAGTCTTCCACTCAATATCAGGTCACATGCTATTACTGTCACAAGGTTGGGCACCTTAAGAAGGATTGTCGAAAGCGGAAGTATGATCTTTCGAGAGAACAAAAAGCCATGTGATGAGGGACATGTGGCAGCAGTTGTGGAAGAACGGGATTCGGATGACGGGCATGCTCTTTGTTGTCTTACGACATCATGCTCGCATAACAGTGGTACCAATTGTTGGATCATTGACTCAAGTGCGCTCTGCACACTTTTCATGTCGCAGGACTGGTATGTTTCATTTTTGCAAATATTTGTTTGAATCGTAGTACTAGCAGATGGCAAATCACTTGTAGTAGAAGGGATAAGAAATTTATGCATTGTATTGAATGATGCTTATAAACTGTTGGTACATAATGTTAGATATGTACCTTGTTTACAAAAGAATCTTCTATCTATTCGTCAATTAACAGAAAATCCCAATATTTTTGTGGATTTCTATGGGAAGAAGTGTGTTGTCTCTGATGTGAAACGGAGACGGATAATTGCCCTTGGTATTGGGGAAGGTGGTCAGCATTGGCTTGTTGATCCAGCTACAATCAATATGAGTGCACATGTGGAGGAGAGCTCCACCATACGGGATGTGCGGGGAGGGCGCAATGCCTTGGGAGGAAGCCATTCCTCACGCATTTGTTGACTTGGATACGATCAACCTAGCTACACCTTTGTGGAGGGAGTGGTACGGGGAGGCAAGCATGCCTTGGGAGGATGGATTTCCTCATTTTGAAGAACAATTTGTTGTGGATGGAGACTCCACTATTCCAGATGCACTAACAGTGCATGGTGAGATGGCATGCCCAGCCACTCACTCAGAGGTACTTGCTCGAAGGATAGTAGAGCATGAACAGTTTGTTCATTGTGTTGTGAGAGATCTTTCCCAATAGAGGGGGATAGATGAGCAAATAGATGAGGAGTTGGTTCTCACTCCTACTACGCGGAGATGGTTATTTCTCCCACTGCTGAGACGGATGAGACGGAGATGGTTATTTCTCCTACTATTGCAGAGTTGGTTCTAACTCCTACTGCACAAATGGTCACATTTCTCTTATTGAGAAAGTTGGATGAGCACTACATGGTGTTGCAAGGACATGATCGAGGTGACTTCGATTGTAGGATAATTGAGTCTCTGCATGACTCCAGCAAGCTACACAAGCCTGAAATAAATTTTTCAATCCACCTCTCCGAGGTTCTGATTTCACACTCTGGAGTCGGGGACTGACACTCTCACCATTGGTGATTCATGAATCATGTAACAAAGAACTAGTGGACCACTTGCCATATCTTTGTTCATGCCAGATTTTTGTTTTGCGGTTCTTCTCCATTTGACAACCGCAACACAATCATGGACTACCTGACTTTGAAGTACTCTACAATCTATGGCACAGTCTGTAGATGTAATGACTAAACATATGGGCTTTAGGAAATTTGTAAAATTTCGGGACAAACTTGGTATTGTTTCCAGTTTAGTCATTAAGAGGGGGTGTTAAAATATAGAGCATTATATAGCATGTAATGCAGTTATGTAGTTGTTCGGTTGGTAACTGTTCAACCAATCTGTAACCACCTCTTCACATATAATAAACCTCTGCCTGTGACATTTGAGCAGTGCAGTTTGCCTTCTCTGAATTCTTTCTTCTCTTTGCATATGCTAACAGGATACACAACTACCACGGCGATTCATCACCATTCAAATCAAATTAGAAAACATGTTTCAAATGTGTAATTCAATTGCAATTTGATTTTCTCTATGTTTACTTGGTCAATTTTACCAAAAATAAGATTGTTGATTTCTTCTTTGCTTATTGTATCATCTTTACTAAGTCTGATTTGTTCATTTCTTTTGTGCTTACTAAGTTTTCCATGTTAAATATAGAACTCCTTAATTCCTCCACTTCCATCACATTATAAAGACCACTTTCATATTGTTCAAGGGTTAGTGATTTTTAAATTTTGAGAGAGGTTATGCCGCCAATTTTATGAAAGATTTTGCTGTAGGCAGCGGTACTCATTCCAAGCCATCTTTTCATTTACATTTCAGCTATATCCACATGTCAAACCAGCCATCTTTCTTGGAGCTTTCCAATGCTGTTTAGTTGCTTCAGCCATTTCTTTCTACCTAAATCACATTGGACTCTGCATTTGGAAGGAGCACAAATATGAGGAGACACCAAATCACCACCAACAAACTTGGAACAAGCTGCCACAAGACTGCAGTAACCAAGTCGGGTGTATTTAGTTTTTTTGGTTTTAATAGCATAGCTATTGAAAAGGCCTCTAGAAAAGCCTTTTTAATCAATTTTAATCTGCAGAATTGAATTAGAAATCATTAGAAAGAATTCTTGTGAGTACTTCCCTTGCTATTTCATTTCTTTACATTTGCCTGGAAGTCCCTACTACTAATAATCAATCCTCGACTCATTCCCTGTGGATTTTCTTGGAGAAAGATTGAAGATAGGGAAGAATGCAGTAGCATTCTATTTGCATTTCTTTCGTCTTTCATTTCAAGAAGCAATCCCTGCCCAGGAAAGTTTTGTTCGGGTTGAGAGAAAAACTTCGAGAAGCTTCTCCTCCTAATGAAACTGAGGCTAAAGGTCTTGTTGTAGGAAGCTTTCATTTAATAAGAGATTAATATTGCATCATATTTTCCAAAAAGCTTTCATTTCCATTTTATGTTAATAGTCTGCAACAGAGGGATAACTACAACTGCTTATTCTCTGTTTAGTTTAGTTTATTTTAAAAAGGTATTATTTTAGCTTCCATTTATTTTATTTACTTTTAGTTCATTAGTCATTTAATCATTTTCAGATATTTGAGAAAACTCAAAAATATTAGATTGATGATTTTATTTCCATTTCATTTTAAAAGGCATTGATTTTATTTCCATTTCATTTTAAAAGGCATCTCTGAGAAATACAAAAAGAAAGAATCTCGACTAAATTGTTATTTTGCTTTGATATTGAATAGTTGGAAGTGAATTAAACAACTTAAAAGTATTGTCCTTAATCTTTTGATTTAAAACAAATTTACTTTTCATTATTCATTTGTAGTTAGCTTTTAATTGATCCAACCAGCAAACAAAATATAAAACATTGCTATTAGGAGCTCACACTACCCATACTTAGCCCCTAACTGTCCTTTAGCTCATTGTGCGTCCTCGCCTCGTGAGTTGATATCCACATATGTCCACTCCTGGTCCAAATGAACCTCATAGGAGAATCTTTGAACCCATTGTTAATCCACCTAGTATAGACCTGTATCAAGGAGACATAGACTTAGGACTGCAAATACTAGTCTTTCACTTACTACCACCTTTGATCATCAACCAACTTGAAGCATTAAATGAACATCTTTCTATCACCAAACAATTATGGTTTCATCAATTGCACCCTCTTAGACATGTGAATCCATAGCTTTATCACACCGCATCATCCATATTTCTATATGACCCTCTTTGGAGAGGAAAATCTTGAGAGAAACAAACACTTACTAAGGGTCCTACAGCCCAGTCATAGTTTATTCTGCATAACCGACATAGATCGAGAACTACGCATTGCTATTATCCTTAATCCCAACACCCCTCGGGAAGAGATAAGTAGGAGTTTTACTACCCTAAATGAGTAAGTTGTATTCTCGTGAGTCCATTGGCATAGGATCATCTACCCACCTCATCTCAACCACTAGCCATCTATACTTCACAGTGCATGCCATCTCCCATAGCTCTTATCATCACACGCAATCCATCATCTTCACATTATCGTCCTTACATTGTCGGTTATCTTGGCCCGACTTCGAGAAGTCAAGTGCACGGGTTAAACTGTCATTTTTCCTATGTATAGCCCCTTCTCTCCTAAAGGAAGCACATGGGGGCACTTGTGTTGACACCGTGGAGACCATGCTACAACCCACAAATGCCTGTGTATGGGTTACTTTTGGCCCACTCTAGAAGCCAACGCACATGGCTTTGCTAAGAAATGTAAACCATGCCAATTTCATGTTGACCTAATTCACTCTCCTTTGGTTGACTTCAAGTACTTGAGGCTCCTTGGCCGTTCGAGTAAGTGGGGATTGGATTGCGGCAACGGCAAATTTTCTCGCTCACAAGATGGGCATATTTTCATCATTACCACCACTATAGAGACCACACTACAACTGCAAATGCCTACATATGGGTTACTTTTGGACCACTCTGAAGACAACACACATGGCCTCACTAAGAAATGTAAACCATGTCAATTTCATGATGACCTAATTCACTCTCCACCAATTGAGCTTCAAGTACTTGAGGCTCCCTAGTCTTTCAATATGTGGGGATTGGATTGCAAAGATAAACTTCCTCACTCACAAGATGGACATATTTTCATCATTACCACCACCGAGTGCTTCACTAAGTGGCTCGAAGCTATGCCTCTTACCAACATGACCAGTGTCGCCACTGCCAAGTTCATCCTTACCCAAATCATTTGCTGCTTTGGAATTCCCCACACAATCATCTCTAATAATGGTGGGAATTTCAAATGCAAAGAAATGAAACAACTTTGCGCTAAATTCAAAATCAAGCAAAAATTTTCAACTCCTTATCATCCACAATGTAATGAACAAGCTAAATTCACTAACAAAATCCTTAAAAAAACCTCCAATAGACAATTCACTAATCACACACCGTGTGGCATTTGAAATTTTATCCCACGCTCTAGGCTTATCGTACCAATATCCGTACAATTACTAGAGCAACCCCATTCTGTTTGTATACAGTGTTGAAGTTGTCCTTCCACTCAAGGTGGAACCGACTTCCCTCTGCATTTCTCTCCACGGAGGCTCATCCTAAATGAGGAAATTTACAAGGCCCGTCTACATGCTTTTGATCTATTTGATGAAAAACGTTCTAATACTACTCGCCATAACCGCAAATTCAAAGAACATGTGCTAAACAACACAACAAAATAGTCAAGCCTAAGACATTCAAAATCGGTGATCTCGTATTGAAATTAGACTATACTCACAACAAAGAAGCCAAACACACCCAAAAATGGTGGAGTCCCTATCTTATCAAAGACATACTTGTTCTAAGTTCTATCGCTTACAAACCAATGAAGGCCATATCTTCAAAGAACCAACAAACGCTCACTTTCTCAAGAAATTCTATGTTTGATGTTCTCAATTATTCACTTATACATAGCCACCTTCTTTCCAACAAATCTACTTTGTACAAAAAATTCCAAATTAACTATTTTATCAATGTTATTTTTCTCTATTTTCAACCCGCTTAGGTCTCTAAGGCCATTGTCTCTTATCTTGAATGCTTTGGTAATCTACTTTTTATACCTACAAGCCCGCTACCTCCATGGCATCCTATCTTGGTTAGCGCCTTTTATCTTGCTTTATCATACAATATACTTATAGCATTTACCCATTGGTTTTTTATGCTCAAAGCATTGCTATCTCGCCCCAGGATATCATCCTCATTTCCCACACCCTCTTCATTTCGACAATTCGTTCCATCCTTCACATGGCCTCCTAGTTAGGTCATTTATGTTTTATTTTACTAATTATCTTCCAATGTTTCGTTCAATCTTGCTTCTTCGGGGTTTCCAACAACTATTGTGCCCACCACAAACAAGCCAAACAACGCGAGAAGGAACTACGAGGTAGGTATATTTCATTTGGTGGAGTTCATTATTTCTTTATTGCACTTACATTATTACTTCATTTCTAGCATCTACTTTTGATTTCAAGCATTGCATCGGTCTTTTTCCAAAGACCATCTCGTGTTTCACTATTGTAACTTGTGATGACTTTCGGTTAAGGCATATGTATACACCTCATTTTTAACACTTGCTAACATTTCTCTTGTACGGGGTTACAATACATTATCCTCCGTGAGCGGGTGCCTCAAGGAGCCTGTTGGGATTGGGGTGTGATCAAAATTGGTCACGTGGGCTAGACCACAGCATTTGAGAGATATCGTTATGTCGTCCTTTATACCATAATTACCCTATCCTCACTTTGTTTCCTCTCTTGTTCACATGTTATCCCCATTATGTTCACTTGTTTACACTCATTCCTAGTTTTCCCATCACTTTCGGTCATCCTAGATCTTCATCATACCTCCATTACTTCTTTCCCCTCCATTCCCCTTTGTTTTGCTGCCTTGACCTTAGGTTTCCTCCCAAAGTTAACGTTATCAAACATGGTCAATCATGTTGGGCTTTGTTTTCCTATGGCCGACGGGATCAACCACGATCAATCATGCGGTATATATAATCATCCTCTTTTGTCATTTAGGGTCAATCAAGACATCACGCTTTACTTACATATTGGACATTTGCACAAATATTTGCATCAGGTTTTGGAGCTTGCCCTTTTGCATTTGGTCACCATGATTAGTTAGGACTAGCGGTCTTCTTCTTGAGTTTTCACTTCTCCACCCATAGCGATTCTTCTTTGGTGTTATTGTCTCTGGGGAGGATCAATACATCAGCACAGTCACACCACAAGTAAGTATCTCTAACTCTTCTTTGTCCTTTGTTTCATGTTTATTGTTGTGTGGATGGTTGATCATTCATTACTATAGATTAGAGTAGATGTATGTTTGCTTTATTTTATTGCTTTGTCTTATTTATGTTATGCCCCTTGGCTTTATCCATCTTTTGACCTACCTTTATTCCAAATCCTAATAGGATACCTCTCTTTACTTTAGGTATAGGCCTTGGAAACATATAGCTATCTTAGGGTTAGGACTACTATCCTCTAGAATTGCGACCCTTGCGCTCCTTGAGCATCTTTGGTATCTACATCTTGTGTATAGGCCTAGATTTGATCCCCAATAGTAAGAGAACAAGTGGGGATCCATCTTAGCCCTTCGTAAACTATATGTCCATTTCACTGAAAGCAATAACTCAAAAGATGATACCCCCATCAAATTGTGCACATTATCAACAAACAAGTGAGGAAAAAATCAAAACTTTGAATGCTTGTTTTTGAATGAACCTTGAGAGTGAGCCTATAAATCTTGTCTTCCATTCATTATGATTTAGTGTCCCTCTATGTTGGCGGTAAAAAATGGGTAAAGATTGCAAACAAGCAAATGTGGTTTACTTGAACATAATTTTTGGTATTGGTTAAGTATCAATTTACGTCATTCAACCACTAAGAACCATATAGGGGATAAGGCATTCACAATCTAGAATCCAAGACGACAAGCAAACAAAAACATCCTCTTATGTTTGCTTTAGAAATCAAGCCTTCGTGGAAGAAAAGAAAGCCGAGGAAGATGACAATAGTACCAAGTTCCTTAGGCATAATGACAATGTTACTAAACTTGAGTGTTTGGAGGTGTTTGGAGTCTTGAGAGATTTTTGAATGAAGCAAATACCCTACATGTTGCGATACCATGAAACAATTAACAACTTCACCCACCACAACCTTCTAGCCCTTACAAAAGAATCAAGTATCTTTTTACATAAAATGGTGGATTACAAACACCAATTACATATGTTATTCATGCAGCACAAACTGAATGTGTTAGTCCAAAAATATACTATTTGAGATAACACATGTATTGTAATGTCATCGTTTTCACACACAAGAAAGATATAAAATTAATGGGACCAAAAACAGAAAATGACCAACTTTTTTACTCCAAGAGAATGTTATTGGACCGAACCATTTTACTATAGGAGCATCCGTTAGGATCCATTCAGAACTACATCACTTCGAACGGAGCAAGTTTCCTAAAACTCCTTAAACTCAAATGTAAAGCACACAAGCAACAATTATTGTATTATTATTCTCACACCACACATTAATAAAAGCTACTTGTAAATACAAATAAATAGGCCTTACAAAGAGGTTATACACAACAAACCTCTAAGTTGTTCAAACTAATTTAGTTCAAACAAACTCATACTAGCACCAAATTGTTTAATAAAATGACAAACTTGGTTGCAACAAATAAACTCCTAATAATGAATTTGCAAATAGTGAGAACATTAATAAACTAGGTAGGAAATAACACAAACCACTACCTAATGTGAACACAAGTTTAACACCCTCACTTAAGCGAAGGTTAGGGAGAAAAAACAAACAAAAATGAGTCATGGCTACTAGACCCAATAAGATACCCATGTACAAACATGAAAAGAAAGGACTCAACCAAAATCCCCCAAGTACAACTTCCTTCACCCCAAGCAATTCTCGCAACTGAAGGTAACAAGGAGAAGCCAAGGGCTTAATGAAGAGGTCACCTACCTACTCAATTGTATGAACAAACTCCAATAGAACAACTTCATCTGAACTAACAACGGAATAAAGTACATGTGAATCGATGTGCTTAATTCACTCATGCTTTGTCGGTTTGCATGCAATCTCAATAGCACTTTGGTTATCACACCAAATCAAAGTGGGATCCTATTGAGGAAATTTGAACTCACCAAGTAACTATCGTAGCCAAAGAGCCTCCTCGCCAACCTTAACAACAGCTTTGTCCTCTACCTCGATGGATGATAATGCAACAATTGTTTGCTTCCTGCATGCCCATGCAAGACCAAAGTGAAAAATGAATCCAGAAGTAGATCAGCGGGTATCAACACGGCCCACCCCAATCCGAATATGTGAATCCCTCAATGTCTCGAAGAACCCCTTTGGCATATATTGAATCCCAAAGTGCAAGGCGCCCGAACATAGCGCAGAATACGCTTGGTTGCATTCCAACGACTCTCATGTGGCTTGTGTGAAAACGAGAGACAAGGTTAGCAACAAAACTAATATCGAGACAAGTATGAGTCAAATACAAAAGACTCCCTAATGTCTATACAAAGTGGGATCAACCAACTTAGATTTCAGTCAACTCAATACCTAACTGATATGGCATGGGAGTTGGTTAGCAACCAGCCATGTAAAATCAAAGAAGCGTATATGTGGTATACTTGTTGTTGTCCAATAGAAATACCTTCAAGAGACTAATGAACCTAGAGGCCAAGAAAGTAGTGCAACAGTCCTAGATTAGTCATATCAAATTGTGCTTTAAACTTGTGCCTAATGTCCTAAATTATAGAGTTTGAGCTACTTGTGAAGATGAGATCGTCAAGCATAGAGAACCAAGATCAAAATATCCTCACCTTGCTTCAGAATATAGACATTGTGATCAGATTCACACCGATAGAAGCCAAAACTCAGCAAAAAGCTATCACTTCTCTACCAAGCTCAAGGCACTTGTTTGAGACCATATACAAAACGACGGAGTCTACAAACAAGTGAAGAATCCTGCATGGAGCCCTGAGCCTGCTCCATATAGATCTCCTCTTGGAGATCACTGTCCAAGAATGCACTCTTCACAGCAATCTGATATTCTAGACACCGATGTGATGCAGTGAGAGAGAGAACAAGGCATACTAAATACATCTTTGCAACAAGAGCAAAAGTGTCAAAGTAATCCACTCCTTTGACTTGTGAGAACCCCTTAGCTACAAGACGGGCCTTGTGCTTATCTACTAGAACCATTTGCTACATATTTGGTCTTATAGACCCATTTACAACACACAAGTTTTCTTCCCTTAGGAAGAGGCACTAACTCCCACGTGTTATTCTTCATGAGTGAAGAATACTCATCTTGCATAGTAGCTTCCCACTCAAGTTTACCTATCGCCTCAAAAACAACATTGGATCATTAGAAATTGTTGCACTCATGAGAGCAATACCAGATGTCGAGCAAGAGTATGGTGGGGATCGAAGGATCACCAACCAAATCACTCAAAGAACCGCTTGTGTAAGGTAGATTATGCCCACCTAGGCATAGGCGAAGAACAAGAGGTGGCTTCGCAGTATCATCATGGGTGCCATCATCAATATCAAGAAGTAGGTCCTCCTCTCAAGTGTAGGAGGAGAAGCCATAGTTGGAGAAGACTCTAAAGCTAGTACTAATGGAGTGAAATTCTCATCAACTCGAACATCTTGTCAAAACAAGACATCATGTGTGACAAGATCAAAGAGGCAATATGCCTTCACATCCTCACAATGATCAACAACAATGAGCTCGACTCTTTTTCTCAAAGACTTGCACTTGTCGTTAGGAACAAATGCCCACGCTTTACTTCTAAAGACACGAAATCCAAAAACATTAAGTTTTTCACCTGACCAAGCTTCTTCAAGAGTCTTATTCTACACTCCTTGTGGGGAATGCGGTTCTAGATATAATTTGTATAATTTACAACCTCGACCCGAGAACTCAAGACCTAAGTCCTACGATTGTATCATACAATTTTCCATTTCCTTGAGTCTTATGTTTTTCCACTCAACAACACCATTTTGCAAAGGGATCTAAAACATCATAAATTGGTACAAAATGCCATGTTAAAAACAATAAACTTGAAAGGGTTTACTTACATATTCCCCCCATTGTCTGTGCAGAGCTTTTTCAATGAATGCCTAGATTGCTTTTCTACAAGTTCCTTAAAGGCTTTGAAGTGATCAAAATCTTCACTTTTATACTACAAAAAATACACCCCAATTCCTTCGAGTAAAATCATCAATGAAAGATAGCACATACTTTGCACCAGAAAATGACCTAGTGGGAAAAGTCATCAAATCACGAGTACTAACTATAGTGGAGCCTTAGCTCTCAAAGCTTGTCCCTTTGGAAAGGGATCCTGATGTTGTTTTCCAAGCATGCACCATAGCTGAACACCATCATTACTAGAGACCTTCGGAAGGCCTGTCACCATGTATTGGGAGCTCGGTTGCTGCAGATACTTGTAGTTTAGGTAACCAAATCGTTTGTGCCACAATTTTCTCATTGTATCAGAATGAGCAACGAGTGAAGAACCTATAGAGGTGTCAAACTTATCAAAAACATAGAGGCATGAACAATGGTCCACCACACCTGTTGCAACTACATCTTGTGGATCATAAAGTTCTCAAATTACAACATTATGTGGAGTAAACTCCATAGTTTTCCCAGTTCTGAATTACAAATTTGATATATTGACAACAAATTAGATGAAGCTATAACGAGTACATATTTGATGCACCCATCCTACATATTAATTGTGTCGGATCCCAAAACTTCAACTGACAATGAGTTGCCCATGACAATTTGGGAAGTGTTGCATTCAAAAAGAGAACTCAACAAACCACGTGAATGAGTTAGATGATGAGAAGCACCAAAATCAAATATCCATCTATCTGACATAGGAGAACTTGCCCTAGGAAAAGGGCTTTTCCTTTCCCTATGTTAGAAGAAGGAGAGGGAATAGCAATTTTGTGTTGCTTCAATGTTGCTTCCAATGCTTCTATCCTTTGGTAACATTTGAACTCAAGATGATTAGTTTTTCTAAGGTATGGACAAGGATCATAAACCTTCTTTTTAAATGGCTTTTGGATTTTCCCTTGATTAGAAGGTTTAGAGGACCCAATAGTGGTTTTTGCAGGCTTGCTTGATTTTGTTGGTTTATTAAAAGTCCTGATTTTTGTGTTGTCTTGCGTTTTCCCTCAAGAGAATTTGCAACTAGAGCATGACTTGAGCTAGGTAAGGCATCAAGTGACATCAATTTTGTTTGTTCACAAGTTAGCCTTTCACAAAATAGCTCAAAACTAGGCATTTTAAACTAATCTCCTAAAGCATCCATTGTGGAGTAGAAGGTAGAAGCAAAAACACTAAAGGGACCTTTCAACTTAGACAAAATCAAAAAAATACATTCATCATCTTTCTTTTCTTTACCACCAGCTTTTAACTGAGCTTGAATAGACTTAAACTTAGCCAAAAATTCCTCAATCGAGGGAAAATCAGAAGGTGAATGGGAGGTCAATTTAGTATCTAACTGCAGCATTCTAAATTCGTTGATTTTATTGAATAACTTCTCAAATGTATTCCATATCTCCTGTGGACTCTTAGCGTCAATGATATGGAACAACAAATTGTGTAATACATTCAGGCCGATCAGACCTAGAGCTTCATCCTACTTGCATGCATAAGCATACTTGTCCTTCTTTAAGGTGAATGCAGGTACATTTTCCTGAAAGACTCTACACAGGCCTCTAGATTGGAGCAACTACTGCACTTGCGATTTCCAGACATGGTAGTTTGTGGTGTTCAGCGGTTCAAAGAGCATGTTATCCACTATGAACGAGGGAGCAAAAGAAGAATCCTAGATGAAGAGCCTGGACAACATTGGTCAGCAAAAAATCTCCTCCCCAGAGTAGTTTGCTTTTTACAATTTACGAAATATTCCTTCTTTTACAAAAATCCTACTTTGAAAAAATTCCACCCCCTTTAAATAAATAGAAAATCCTTTTTTGAAATTTTCTCTCTTCAAAATTGCTCTTCAAAAAATTCTCCTCTATAAAAATCATTCACCCTAAAAACTTGTTGCAAAAGTAATGGTCAAGGAGTTTGGAACCCTTGACCTATCCCAAACCCAACATCCTACCAAAAGTGTATCTCTATAACTTTTCAAAAATGTATATGACCAAATTTGCTTTTAAGGTCTTACTAGAGCAGAATTTGGAAATGAAAAGTCAACTTGTTGAACTAGTTACCTTCGGTTGCCAATTTTAGGGCTGCGAGTCAGTTACTTCTTTTAGGTTTGTTTTGACTGCCAAGTTGGAGAAGCTTTTGGGGTTAGTTTGGAAAGCCTCATCTGTTGTGTGAGGAACTGCCACAAGAGAGAAAGGGATGCAAAGGACTATGCTAAGGTGGGTGAGGTGGACCTCGAGCTATGTGTGAAGAGATCTGATCGAGCCAAGCTCGAATGTATGCAGTTAGGGCCAGGCCTTAGTTCGATTCAGGAGTCATGAGGAATCACTAAGCAAATGTGACAGGTTGAGTCAAGATGCATTGAACAGATCCAGTCGAGTTGGGAGAAAGCTCTACGGAGATAGAGGATCCACCACCTAGCACATAAGCCTAATGGATCCACGACACAGTCAAACAGGGAGTTGAAGAGGTGCCAAGCCGAGGCAAGCCCGATTCAGTTCACACAGGAATTCGCGAGCCGCTCAAACTGAGCGAGTCAAGGTTGCAACTTACATGCGGGTGAGCTGATCCTGACAGGGTTGAGCCGTTTATAGGGCCAAGCCAGGAGTGTTGAGGTTGGGCAACTCACAGTGCTTGGGGAAGAGCTGAGTTGCAAAGGTGTCAACTCACCGCACTAAGCTAGGAGAAAACAGGGCCGAGTTGCATCCCTTCAAATGCTTCTCCTCACGAAACACTCTGCAAATCAACACAGGTCCAGATTGGGCTTCTTCCACCTGTCGACCACCGAAGAACACCTGAATGCAGAATTTGGTCTACTTAGATGTCAGGTACAGTACAGTGATAGGTTCTGCTCTAATACCAAATAGAAGCAGCCATTAGGATCGAGGCAGGAACTACAGCCCTTCAAATATGGGCGGATTTCCCTAAATCTCCCTGAACTCAAATGTAAAGCACGACAGCAAAAATAATTGTATTGTTATACTCGTACCACATGATAATACAAGCTACTCATAAAGCCAAATAAACAGGCCTTATGAGGAGGTTATACACAACCTTTAAGTTGTTCAAACTAATTTAGTTCAAACAAACACATACGAGCACCAAGATGTTCAATAAAATGACAAAATTGGTTACAACAAGTAAGTTCCCTAATAATGAGCTTACAACAATGAGAGCACAACTAAACTAGGTAGGAAATAGCACAAACCACTACCTAATGTGAACATGACTCTAACATCCACTAACTACAATCTCAAAGACAATCTTGGGGACCAAATGGTGATTCTTGACGTGGATGATACTTTTGGTGTTGGTGGGGGTCTAAAGAAGGGTTTTCTTCTACTCTCACCCTTTTGTATGCATTTCTACTTGTTTGAATTCTTCCTTTCTTTCAGGGTTTTCAGGTTGTACCCTTCTTTAGTTTTACCTTTTATGGAGTAGTTGCTTTTGCACTCCTTTTGTAGTTATATCATGACCTTGTCCATTGAATTTCTTTGTTCAGTTTGGTTGTTATGGACATTAATGTAATTTCTTTCTTACTTTCTTTAAACTTAACAAGTATTATGAAAGATCGGCACCAAACAGCAACAATAAATGGATGATTTTAACATTTTAAACAGATTGCTTGATGGAAATAAGAACTTGGTAACAAAGGAGAACAATGCTCCAACAGCAGAAATCTAAGGTAGATTGAGGATTTTGTCGTATTTTGCATAAAGAATGTCATTGCTGTTAATGAAAAAGCCAAAAAGAGGGAAAATACTCTTTTGTTTAACAATGAGGAAAATGAATGTTTAAAACTTTATAGGGCATTTTTTTAGCCTGATACCATTTATGGCTATTATATATGATATCTCTAGACTCTAGCAACTGACAACATAGGCTCAAGAGTTAAGGGGTTGGCACATGACACTTGGTAACAAGTGACTATATATTTTGTTCCAAAAAGTCATGCTGCTCTCATACATGGAAAAACACAGTCCCTGATGCCATAGGCCATTTGAAACTAGTCCGATGGATCTTCAAGTCCCGTCAGTATCAGGAGCTTGACTTAGCCATTTCTTTAGAGAAATCCTATCTAATACAGAACTTATTGACAATTTTAAAAATCTCTGCTTAAGTTTCATGGAGAAATGAAAAGTAATAAGGGATGGCAGACAGCCTTCTCCTGAAGGGTATCCTAACAATTAGAACAAAATAAATTACAATGTATTTTTAATGCATTTCTGTCTGCTGTTTCTTATAGATAACAAAAAACCCCAAGAAAAAATATTGCATGTAATATGCCTCTGTTTCTCCCCTCCTTAATGACATTATTGTGAAGGTTGGAAACGTGGAAAGTTGACTTGATGCTTTCCCAAAGTAAGAATCAAATATTTCATGAATAGTTTGTTCGTCACCACCAAAATGTCATCTCATACAACTCAAAATTAAATAGGGTGTTTTTATAATTCTTTCTAGATAGCATGTTTGTTTTTAATCTCCCAGAACATGGCAGGTGTCACAAAACATTATGAGATTGGGACATAAAGATTGGAGGAACACAACTGTCTTTATGATTGTGTAGCTCCAAGACATGGCAGATCAAGCACGAAGAAATACCGAAAACACTTTAACATTAATGCAACTAGATGATCTGGATTGCAGGAGTATATAGGGGAGTATAAGCAGAAGCAAATTATAATGACAATTGCAGTACAAAGACAGTTGCTACACAGAATAGTGAACAGATACAGAGCTGAATAACAATAAACACGAGAAAAGAGAACAGATAATAGAAATATAGATTGTGTTTATTATAGTAATCTTCATACCTTGGTGTAAAGAACTATATGTTGTAAACTGGCTTAAATGAATGTCAAAATAGTAATCTAGAAGTTCGCAAGCACCGAGGGATGTGCATGGACTCCCTATACTCAAAGGTTGAGGTGTGCCTTAAGGTATGTGTGTTGAAGGGAGGCTGCATGTGTGAAGGATATAATGCCAAGCAATATGCTCATATGTCTGCTCGTGAGAGGGAATGACTAAAGTATACCTTGACTATATGCTATGGGAAAAACTAACAGTAGAGAATCCCCTCTCTGCTCTACTCTGCCCTGTTCTAGGAGACGTATGTATCAATGCATAATATATAAGTGAAGAGCCTCATAAGAGAAGAAGAACCAACTCATAAGGGAAGGAGAACTAACTCATCTCAAGAATCCAAAGAGCCATCGAACAGGTACCTCATCTGAATCATGATACGGCAGATAATTACAAAACTACTGATTGCACGTAAGTAACTATAATGTATGGCTGGGACCAGAATGCATGGAGAAGCATTTGTGTTGAGCTGCCACCTGAAGCACTAGAGGAAAGCAAAGTGCACAACTGAACGAAAGGGAAGACCTCTAAGCCTACAACATCAAGAGATAATTCCACATGATCAAACTTTAGCCGTCTTTTAAAAAGAAAAATTTGATTCACAGTGTCACCTAGGTATGGGAGCCATCCAAAAATTAAAAACAAATTCCTAACATATATGAAAAAGAGCAATATTGTATATGCTGTGGTTGTAAGAGTATTTCTAAATTTTAAAACACACAATGCAGGAAAAAGTAATAAGAATAAATCCAATTATACTTCATGTATCAAACTCTCAGACTCAGCATCGTACATTAAGTTGAAGCAAACTAAAAAATTAAAAAACAAAGCAAATAGGTACGAACAAGATGCGGTAATCAGTAAATAAAACATGAATATCGAGTCAGGTGAATGTACTCGATCCTAAGTGCAGATTAGCAATAAAGAAGACCCTAGTAGCAACCTTCAATCTACAATACAATGCTCAAGTTCATACATGAAATTATAGCAAACAAGATGGCAATTTATACACCATGGCATATTAAGAATAATTTCAGTGAGCTCACTCAATGATATGGCATGAAATGTCATACGGCCAAGAAGTACATTTCCAGGAATCCTGTCTGCATGGACTTTGGATGCAAGGAAGCACTTGAATTAAAGAAGCATAAACATGTTTCTTTAGAAAACCACACAGAGTGTAACTTTAACTATCCTCACATTACCACATTTCCACTCTCCAAATTAAATCGACTTTCATCCCTCAGATTCTATAAATTCTGAAAATTATTCAATAATTAGACCTCTTATTAACTTATGACATTTCCTTGTTCTTCACTACACGCAATTTTAATATTTCTTTACTTGAGCGATAAATGTCCATGCTGTTTGACTGCACCACGCTTCAGTTTACTTAAGGTTAGCTATTTTAGCCTAAGTTATTTTCTTATTTTCAGTTATTTAAAATTAGGAAAAAACAACCAATCAAGGCGTACCTTTATACAAGCCAATCAGGATTGCCCAATTCTTAGCCAATTAGAAAAGGGATGTGAATCTTAGTTTAAAATTAGGAAAAAACAACCAATCAAGGCGTACCTTTATACAAGCCAATCGGGATTGCCCAATTCTTAGCCAATTAGAAAAGGGATGTGAATCTTAGTTTTCCTATAAATATTTCCTTTCTCCTCACCTGTACATATATTTTACATGAAACCTATGTTGTCGGGATACAGTACAGTACCGGTTCGGATACGGGTTCGATACGCGGATACGTCAATTTTAAAAACACTTGGGTACGATACGTCCGTACATATATATTAAAAAATTAAAATATATATATATATATACATATACACATATATATATATTTAAATATACATATATATACATATATAAATATATATAATTGTATATACTCATTTTTTAGTCCATAAAAACTGAAATAGTAATACAAAACTTGAATCAATGTTCAAAACATTCAATATACTTGAGACTTCACATTTTCATTGATCATGTGGCTGCCATATATATGACATACGAATATCATGTCAACATGAATACAAACAAAACTTGAAAAATATACTAGGATCAATGTTCAAATTTTCAAAACATACAATATACTTAAGATTTTACATTTCATTGATCATGTTTAGGGTTTAATATTTTATTCATTTAAATGTTAGGGTTCGTTTTTTTGCATGGACTAAGTCAAAAAAAAAAAAAAAGTGTTTTAATGCCTTAAAAGGTGTATTTAAGCTTGGGTTCTCCGCGGGTACCTCCGGGTTCTTCCCGGACGTACCCGTCACGTACCCGGGAAGAACCCGGACGTATCCATCACGTATCCGTACCCGTACCCTGACGTATCCGTACCGGATACGTATCAGGCAGGGTTCGGGGCTGGGGGATGTACCCTGGCAACGTAGCATGAAACAAGAATGTGAGAGCTGTTTCTTCATTCTGAGAGAGGAGAGTCTCTGGTTGATCATGAGAGCTCCCGAAAGTGCTTTGTAGTCTCACCTTAGAGAAGCTTGTACTGGTTTTTCTATTCTCATAATATAGAGTTTTGTTCTTCTTTATTTCTTTTCCTGTATGTTGTACATGTCTAATTTTATGCACAGCAGATCCGAGGCTTGTTTTTGAACTAGGCAAGGATCTTGTGGCTTCCCCCTTTGCCCCCGAAGTTCCAAAACTCTTTCATGGTTATTAGAGCCATTCAACATGGTAACATAACCTTGCTTCTTGCATTTATCAACATGTTTCAGGAAGAAATTTGCATTTTCTTGATCAAACCCTACTCTCTCCATTTCTTCTGAAGAATTTGGTTTTTTGTCCAAAAAAAGTAAATTAGAGGCTTCTTTTGGGGTTTGTGTGTCTATGTTGTTTGGGGCATCTTTTTCATGACACATTTGTTCATGCCTTGTTGGGACGTTGTTGGCACACTTGTTGTTTTGTGCCACATCTAGGACACATGTGGGGACTCATATTCAAGACTCTTGACTTTGTGTCGCCATCTTCTTTGAGCACCTTTGGTAAGGCCTTGTGGTGCTTTCACTTTTTGAGTGTGCACTGCGGCGCATTCTCGTTTCTTGCTCTCCTTTTGGGTTTTCCCCTTGCTTGTGGATGCGCGAAACATGTTTCTTGTTTTGAGAGCCACTTTCACAAACCACCATAGTGGCAGAATTACTTCAAGCAGACCTTTTTATGGGACAAACCATACACCGTGGCATATTCACATGGAACACTTTTTCACTGCACAGGATCTTCGTCCTTTTCTGTATGGACACCCCTACTGTTTTTTTGGGACTTTCACATTTTCATAGACATGTGAAAAATCCACTGTTTCTTGCAGATCCTCGTTCTTCACCAATTTTGAGGGTTGATGAGCCATGCCCTTCACGTCACATGGACATTCTTTCAGCAAATGGTCCATGTCCTCCTTCCATCATGTCTACTTCAGTGGCATCACTTTCAATTCTTGTGCGTGATCTTGTCAGGCCTTTGCCACATTTCAGTTTCAGACCAGCTAGGGATATCTTCAAACTGTTGCCTTCGTCGTCCTTCGTGGAGTGGGAGGATTCTCAGGTTCACATCTTTTGTCCTTCTTATTGCAAAGGGCAAACAAATTGTTCGGTGCATGTGGACCTCCTCCAATCTTCAGGCAAAGGCCCTGTCATTGACACTATTCAGTTAGTGACTCACATTCCTTCACTGCCTTCAGCATCTGATATTAAGTGGTCCTTGTGGGAGGCGGGGTGGGGCAGCGGGGGAGAGGGTTTATGTTTAGTCCTCCTTCCTTCATGGAGCTTTTTAGTGCACATGGGTAACACATCAGGCATGTTGCTGGGACCCATTTCTGATGATTTGAGCCCCTTCTTTTTGTACATGCTCTTCTAAGCTGCACTTAAGGGGGCATTGGTGCAGAGAGTTAGTCACACCACGCTTCAGTTTACGTACGATTAGCTATTTTAGCCTTAATTAGTTATAACTTATTTTCTGATTTTCATAGTTTCGGATATTTAGAATTAGAAAAAAGCAACCAATCAGAGCTTGCCTTTATACAAGCCATTAGTTTCCCACCTGTCCATCAACCAACCAGGATTGCCTAATTCTTAACCAATCAGAAAAAGGGATGGGAATTTCCTATAAATATTTCCTTTCTACTCCCTGTACGTATGTTTTTCATGAGAGAAGAATGTGTGAGTTGTTTCTTCATTCTGAAAGAGAAGAGTCTTCTGGTTGAGCATAAGATCTCGCAGCTCTTTGCAGTCTTCATTGGAAGAGCTTGCAGTGGTTTTTATTCTCATAATATAGGGCTTTGTTCTTTTTATTTTTTCAAGTACATTGGACTTGTCTGATTTTATGCAGATCAGATCCAGCATTTGTTTCTGAACAAGGCAGGGATCTTGTGGCTCCCCTTTGCCCCCATAAAGTTCACAATTCTTTCATGGTTATCAGAGCCATTCAACACAGATGGTCTTAAAAGTTTTGATATATCACACACTGATCTTCTCTAGGAACCCTCATTTCGGGATTAGTCGGGCCAAAACATTACAAAGATTTTAGTGCATACTTCAAGGGTTCCAGAAAAAGTATCAACTTATGTAACTGGTAGCAATGAAATATTAAAAATTTAAAATAAATTAAAGAGGGTAAAAAGCAGATTGAATCAGCTAAGTAACACTTCTAGCTTCCTATCAATCTCTATAAAGCAGCCCTGAATCAGGAAACAAAAGAAACAGCCAGCACTAACCAAAGGCTGAAGAAGAATTAAACATTATATATACTAAATACATTTTGTGTAGATGTGCCAATTTCAGATCAGCAGTCATGAGTTCAAAACCCCACAAATCATTTCACTAAAACAGATATAGGATTATTCTTAGTAAAGGAAAGGATCATACCTTATCACGCTCCAACTGTTCCTTCAAAGACACCAGAGGACCAGGCACATAACTGCTAGCATCCCTCCCTTCGTCCTGTTCTTCATCTGTCTCACACAAAGATGCTTTCGAAAACTGCCTCAGAAGTCTATTTGTCCGAAAGGATTCTGAAGAACCTGCTGCATCGCCAGGCTCTGAAGGCCCATTCATTGTTGAGCTTTAGTCTCGGAAATTATTCCACTTTCTCTATGATTTTGAAAAACCTTCCCACTATGCTAAACAAATACCTCCTTCCAACCCCCGCTTCAAACTGCAGCAGATTAAGTAAATTATCTACTTTTGCTCAGAAGATTCCAAGTGTAAAGCCTTCACTTTCCTAGTTTTCTAGGTCAAAACACATGAAATTATACAGCTTTTAAACACATAATTTTGAAGGAAACCATATTCTATTTCGTTTCTGAGGGCTTTCAAAGACATAAATTTGAAGGAAAACCTACTCTTTACCATTTCTGAAGCTCTGTAACCCATAAAATTGAAGCAAAACCAGGTTTGTTTCAAATCTGAAAGTTTCAAACCTACTCTATGTGGCTACTGGCTTGTGAAGCTCACAAATGCATTAAAACCCTACACTATGTGGCTTGTGAAGCTCACAAAGGCATTAATTAGAAGAAACACCTTTTTAAAGTTTCTGACACTCTCAAACAGAGGCATTTGAAGCAAAAGCTGTTTTTTTAAGTCTCAGATGATCTCAAGCACCTAATATAGAAGCAAAAGCTATGTTTTTAGTTCCTGAAAATTTCAACCGCGTAAAGTAGAAGCAAAGCCTGTTCTATTCCGTTTCTGAAGCCTTCAAACGCATAAATTTCTGGCAAAATCCGTTAATTTAGATTCCGAAGCTCTCAAACACATAAATTTGAAGTCATATCTAATCTTTTCGTTTCTGAAGGCACGCATATTTGAAGAATAGAAACTGATCTGTTTCATTTGTAAAGCTTTCAAATTCAGACGTGAGAAGAAAACCCTATTTTTGGTTTCGGGAGCTTCAAAACGAACAAATTTAAAGCGTTACCTATTCCTTCTCGTTTCTGAAGAACGACTTCAAAGCATAATCTCTTCCATTTCTGAAGAAAAAACATGGTTTTCCATTTCTGAAGAAATAACTTAGTTTTCCATTTCTGAAGAAAAACTTAGTTTTCCATTGCTGAAGTTCTCAAACACGTCAAACTGAAGAAAAACTGATCTTTTAGCTTCTGAAGCTCTCAAGCACGCATACTTCGTGAAAAAGCCTATTTATTTCGTTTCTGAAGCTTTCAAATATATAAATTTGAAAAAAATTAATCAGTTTTGTTTCTGAAACTCTCAAACACGTGTATCTGAAGCAAAACCTAATGATTTTGTTTCTAAGCTTTCGCATGAATCGTTTTGAGAAAGAAAAATTAATCTGTTTCGTTTACGAAGATTTCAAACACATATATTGAAACCAAACCTGTTCTAATTCTTTCTAAATGCATATATTTAATCAAAATTATATTGTATTTCAGTCTGAAGCTTTCAAAACATATATTTACAGGAAAAGATTAAATCTGTAACCACATTTGTCAGCAAAACATTCCTCCCGAAATTGATACCTGATAAAACTCGAAATGTGGCCCAAAATAAAATGCAAAGATTTATATATTCGGAGAAATCTGTTTCTGTAAAATTAAGGAAAAGGAATTTCAAAACCTCATCCGTTGCAAATACCAAGGCAGACAGGAGCAGACTGCAGCGTGTTTGAAGAGTTTTAAGGCGCAAAAAAAGATGCGTCAAATAACGGGAACGGAGTTTTGGCTCTGTTTATTGGCCGGGTGTTGTGGGACGGGAAATGTACTCGCCGTCCTTTCGCATCATTGGGTGTGAAAACTTTTATCTCCGTTTTTGTCAGTCGGCCCATAAATATTTGTCAAACTTAGAAAACCGTAATGCCTTATGAATGGCACGCCAAAAACAAATTTATTTTGCTATTTTCAGTCATTTTTCTTTTGGTTGGTCAAGCATGGCGTTGAATTTGTTTTAATGGCAACGAAATGGTTTTAATTATGTCCATGAGATCAAAGGTGTGTGGGACCACGGAATACTCTAATTCTTTAAGAGTTTATGGGACTGCCGAAAACTCTAATTTTTTAAAGGTTTATATGACCACCGAAAACTCTAATTATTTAAAGATTTGTGGACTTTGTAGATGTCTTTTAGAATGTTGCTCCCCTTGTTACTTAATTGAGTTAGCATTTTCTTTAGATCTTTTATTTTGTTGTCCTTGAATAGCCTTATCATGGAATCAATTCTTAAAATTTCCTCGTAATTGGATATGATGTCCATATACCTTGGACATTCAAGGAAGAAATACTTTTCTATTTTAAGCGCCCTTGTATTGCATAGAACACAAGTCCTCTCTTTCCACAATTCCTTAGGCATTGTCTATCTTCTTGTCTCACATTTGAGCCTATGAAAGCTAGCCCTTAGCTGAGCAATGACGATCTTTGCCTTCTATTTAATTTCAACCCCTATATAAGTTTTTTCACAATGTTCATGCGTCGGGTTGAACTCTGTAATATAGTGTTGACACACTTCCTACTTGTTTTCTTCCTCCGCGTCCTCATTCTAAACTTTTCATTCACATAGTTTTGTATGTCTTTATTAAGATTTGGGCATTCATTTAGGTGATATCTCATTTGTTTGAATCCATTTGTGTTTTTGTTTGATCCATGTGTTATTTCATCTATGCGGAAACTCTTCACCTTTTTTACAACCTTGGACCACTGTCAACCTTATGTTTTATGTTGTTGTAAGTAACATATAAGCCTAGTCATAGTAATTGCCTCTAAAGGAAGGTACTTGTTTCAACCAAGATGATTTCATAGGGGATTATAGTCTTGATTTTAAAATTATTTGTTATTAGTTGCTTTTGAATCTTTTATATTTGTCTTCGCGTCGAACTTGTCATTCCTTTGGCCCATACTTGCTGCAACCATACAACACTATTGGCATGATGAGTAACCCAAAAAGGACCATTGTGGTCTACCAATCCCATAGCTTAACATTCTTGCACCTATTTTAGAGTGCATAAAGAGCTCTCCATCCTCTTTATATTCTCTTCATCCTACATGTATCCAAAGTTAAAGCTTCTTTGTGAAAATTGAGGCCAAGATATTTGTATTTTGACACCACTTTAAGAGACTCTCCAACAAACTAAAAGTTGAGATGTTGTTTCTTCCTTTTCACTGAGAAAATCATAATTTTGGTTTTTCCAATGTTTACCTCCATCCCCACTTTTATACAGAAGAGCTCTAAAGAATGAAGGTGATCTCTTAAATATTGGATTCTCTTTACCACTATAATTAAATCATTTCTATATAGTAGGAGTTTCACCACATATTTTGCCAAGTGGACCCCTTTCCCTCCAAATTTGTTTATCCACTCCTCTAGCTTGTAAATGTATAGCCCAAATAAATTTGGGAAACGAAAAGCTGACCTTGTTTGACACCTATATCACTCCCAAAACACTCAGATAGTCCTTACATTTTGATTTTAGCCTTGGCATGCTCGTATAATATGTGAATCGTTGCCTTGTACTTCCATTTTGCTTCTTAACACCATGTCAAATGTCTTTTTGAAGTCTACAAAGCAACAATATGCATCCTCTTTTTTATCCCAAACCTTTTCAACTAGGTGTCTAAGCGTGACACAGTGATCGGTGATTGAGTGTTTTGGGTAAAAACATGCTTTCCTTTTTCTCTCTTTCTCCTTTCCTCTTCTCAATGACCAATCATGTGCTTTATCATGCTCCCAAATAACTTTGAAAAAGAGTGTTTTCCAAAATTGCACCCCATGCAATTTTGAGCAACTTATCTAAGTTGGGACTTAGACAAATGTTGCTCGGGAAAAGTCACGGGATCTTGAGTTACTCTTTCACAGAGTGTGAAAATGTAGTGTTCTGCGGGTTCTCGACCCACTTTGAAAAAAAGGCAGCGCTCAAAACTTAGGCGGATTTTGGTGGGATTAGTGTTTCGCGAAGGTTTGAAAGACCTTCGTGGCACTAAGGAATACAATCTTCAACAGGACAATCAATCTCTCGCATGTCCAAAAATAGGTCAAGGCATCATAGAGTTTCTTACTTGTGAAAATTTAAAAAATCAGCTAAGGGCAAGGTCCACAGAGCGAGATAAGAAGTGATAAGCTTAGTGTTTTATCGTATGGAGAAACGCAGGTGTCACGCAAACTCGAAACACATAGCATTCCATGGAGTTGTCAATTCTGCAGAACCAAGGATAAAGTTCGTTAAATTAAAATCTACAACGTAAAGGGAAAAGGTGCTACAAACACCAAGCGATAAAAGAAAGCAAGTTGGAAAGTGACTAAGGTTGATAGCTCTACGAAACGCAATTGTAGTGTTCCGCAGCTTCCCGAATGTAGTGTTTCGCGGGTCCTCAAAAGCTACGGAACAAAGGAACATAGTTGCGGGTAAAGTGTCGTTGATAGAAGAAGGAAAAACCTTCGTGGCAAGGAAGGAGTGTTAAATGGCTAAGGACAAAAACATTCAAGTGAAACAGACAAAGGAAACTTTGCTCTTCACTCGGGTAATATGGAAGGTGTAGGAAACTATAGATCAAAGAAAGTCCGCGAGGCACAAGCGAAAAGTCGTACTTTGTTTCTAAACAAGATGACCAACCACCTCAACCACCAGAATTTAATGAAGTATGGTGTCGTTCTCGAGTAGTACGATGGTGTGTGATTAAATCAAGGTGTCATGTTGTGGTAGTTGGATCTTTTTCATATAGCACCCATGTTTGTACTACAAGTCAACTCTGTAATAAATCATGGCATCTACGCTTGTTCAACAAGTTTTTAGGGGTAGGTACTAAAGCATGGCAATCCTTCATTTCTTCTTTTCTTTCTCTCTCTTCCCACATGAGTTCTATAAATATAAGTGCTCGCACACAT
Source organism: Taxus wallichiana var. yunnanensis (assembly GCA_018340775.1). Taxonomy (NCBI): domain Eukaryota; kingdom Viridiplantae; phylum Streptophyta; class Pinopsida; order Cupressales; family Taxaceae; genus Taxus; species Taxus wallichiana. Next base: position 622,098,065 of record CM031241.1, on the reverse strand, counting down.
TCTAGGGTTCTTCTCTAATTTTCTTCCTTTAAAAATTTTGGAGTTTCACACTGTGAACTCAAACTTTGTGCTTTCAACCTTTCGAAACTCGTGAATGAAGATTCTCTTGCCTCAAAACTTTGTATGTAAATTGTTAAGCATCGACTAATACAAGTGTGGCTTCTTTCTTTCCTTCAAATGTTATGTGTTTGGCGTGAATATCTCTTCCCTCTTATGTATTTCACATTCTTTCAGTTGCTTGCATTAGATTTGTGTGCATCCTTATGATATTCATTCTACAAACTTGTATTTGTGTCTCTTAGAATTGGAGAAGCTCCACTTTTAAATTTGGTGCTATCACCACCCCTTTTAGCTTAGGATTTGCCTTTGCATCTCTTCCCTCTTCTCTCCCCTTGGTTTCTTGGATGTGTTAGTGTAGGTTAGTTATAGGAATAGCTTTGGCAATAGGTTAGAGTGTGTTCTGTGGATTCTCCTAGCCTATGAAATAGAGGAAGTCAACCTTCTTTGGAGGTTTGTCTCAAGCCACAAGTCCCACACTTGAAGATGTTCCCATGTTGGCCCAAAATTTTGGATCTCCTAAGATTCAGGCTAGGGTGCCATTTTGAGAAACAACAAAGAGGATTTACCATTTCAAGTAATTGGAGGGATTATTCACATCTATGCTTTTAAACAAATTTATGGTTAAGAGGGTTCCATTTTGGATGACCTCATTGAAAATTACTTTGATTTAAGGTGCAAGGATATTCAATCCACATTTTAGATGCTCCACTTGAAGGTTGTCTATGTCATGGGCTTTACCTATTGCTATCTTTTTAATCCCTTGTATGATGTCCTCAATTGTGAAAAGTTCTTCATTAACAAAGATAGTGGGAGGAGTATCTTGTTCATTTTTATGCTCGAAAGTTACTTTAAACATTCCATCAATTGGGTTGTTGTTATGTTGTTCTCTATCTGTTTTTTCTCTAATCAAAACTTCATTTAAAACCTCTTCGATTCATGCTTCCCTAATTAAATAAGTTCCTTCCTTATGGTTCTTGTATACTATAGTTTTCTTCACTAATTGCTCATACAGTTTTATGTTTTCCTTTGTTCTACCAAAAATCTCCTTTAGTGGCCTTCGTGTTGTCTTACACTCTTCATTGTACCACAAGTTTGTTGGGAAGTTTTTTCTTTCCTTCTTTATAGGTCTATCTCTCTTACATGTTTATGGATTCTTGAATGGTGTGCATTAGCCTCTCACTCTCGGTGTAATCAATTCCAAGTGACATGTGTTCCTTTACTTTCCTTTTCTTGGAGTTTGCTCTTTAATTCCACTCTAAAATTTTATTGATTTTCCTCTATCAAGAGGATGTTTCTTTTAGAAGGAGGCTTACTTTGCTTGACCCTAGTGTGATCATCATGTTATTTTCTTCTTGACATTAGTGTTTCATAAGAATTGGGTTGTGGTCTAATTTAAACTCCATTGGATAATCTTCAACTTCTAGCTCTTTTATCCTAGCCACACAATTTTGAGAGAAAATAACATAGTCACACTCGCCCATTGTAAATGTTGCATGTAAAATTTCTTTTATCTTTCCCATTTTCTCATACCATTACATATAATCAAGTTGTGAATGTTGCACAAGCCTAATAGTTCTTCTCCAAAGTGTTTGATACCCCCATGTTCATCATCTAAAACCCTAGACCATTATTGATTTTCCTCCTCTGTCATCCAGAGCGGATTTATATCTAGATCCTCATTATTTCCTAGAATGTTTGTTTATTTGTTTGCTTGTTTGCTGTCCTTGCATTGAAGTCTCCTATTAACAAAATCTCCACGATCCTATTGTAGACTAAAATATCCCTCTTCAAAGAGAAATACAAGTCTTCACATGATCAGGTCTTATTTCTTATAAAATTTGGATTTCTTGGGTGCAAAATAACATGCAACTATGCTAATAATAGTGTCATTTTCTATTATTCTTATCCAATGTATTGTTTATTTTCATCTTATTTTTCTATTATGATATTTATACCCCAGGTTTCCTTTATTAACACCATTATACCCCCATGTCCCTTGCCATTCTTTACTACTTTATTCCAAATTGTTGTTTTTTTGTATCCTTCAAAATATGACGGTTTACACCCATCATGCTCATGCATTTCAATCATAATAATTATATCTCCGACTTTGGAAATGGGCCTTAACCCAAGTCCTCTTCTCCAAGGGTAATCTCTACAATTCTAGCTTAACATGATAAGATGCTCTTGGGTGGGTCATATTCCTTATTTGTTTCGGGTTTGTTTACTTGTGATATATGGTTCCCCATTATTTAGGTATACCCATCTCTCTTCACTACTTGTTGCCTTCATATTTTCTTGCTCCTTGTTTCTTTATGTTATCACATTAACACTCGAAATGTTATAACTTGAGTCTTTTAATTTTCTACTCTTTATCTAGATGTGGAAGTGGTTTTAGAGTGAGAATGCACTAAACCTAAACCATATTTATAGATATATTAAATACATATAATTTTTTCAGTGATTTTTTCTTTCTTTAGATTGAAGATGAGCTCAAATTACGTAGTATGGATGTTTTTTCGATTGGATTCTTTAAGAAAAATAAAAATAAAAAATCTAAGTGATGGTTAAATGAATGGTAAATTCAAGGTCGAAATTAATTATTAACAAGTCACGGAAATTACAACACCTCACAACCACCCTCGGCTACCATTATAGATTGTTTATTGATGTACTTAGGCCTATATAAATAGGATGTAATGAATCATATCTAATTGCATAAATATAATTATTTGGAATATTTTAGAGTATAGGAAAATAGGAATGATTGAAATTCTTGTAAGAATTAAAGTTTAGAGTGATTTTTTAAAATGTTACAATTTTGGAGACAATCATCATAAATATATAGTGGAAAATAATTCGAATAGCAAGGTAAATTGAACCCAAAAATTCCACTAATATAAAGAAATTCAACCTAAATCACATCACTCGTTCATGGCGAGACCAAAATTGTACTAGCAAGGTATAATCAAGGATAAGGTCCAAAAGAAACAAGATCATGCCCTTATATCCATATACTCTTTCACAAGTGTATGTACTTGTGTTTTTGTGCATCTCGTGAGAGTCTCACTCAAACACACGTGTTACACTAAAAATGTGACTCTTCTCATTAATAATCAGTCCTTAATGACATTTATAGATTTTTCTCTCTTTTCTACAATCTTTAAGCCTTTCATGGCTTTACAATACTCATCTAAGCCTCTCAATGCTATATTGATTCTCTAAGTGCCCCTAGACACTCATGAAAACACTAAAATATGGTAATTTTTTCTTGTGCAATGCCAAGTATGACCTTGTATCCTTGTCAAGACAAATGCTCACATTCAAAATCTAATCTCATCATATCTCTAGCCATTCTACAACTTTCTTATCTTTACACCATGCTCTCTCAACAATTATGGAAAGATTATTCAATCAAAAAGGCATAAAACATGTGATATTAATTGTACAACTTTTGATTGAAGAGTTTCTTTCTCGTGTTCAAAACCATATGTAAAGGGTCAAGATGTGGGATCCAATCCTAACCGACACATGCAGTCCCTAACCCCTTCTCGATTCTTGACTTTTCTTTTGATGCTAAATCATTTTTGGGGTTATTTCATGACCATTGATTGACCCTATAATAATATCTTGCCGTGGAATACTATATAAGCAAGTCATTATCACATTATAACTCACCTAACATTCTTATAACCTCCTAGTTCAAATATCATTCTAAAGCCACTCAAAGGGTTCCTAAATATGCTCAAATAAATTGCACATCATTTAGAGGAATCCCTACTATAAGTTTAAAGCACTCAACTAGGTCAAGGAGTCTAGATTCACCCATCTACAAGCATGTAAAGATCATAGAGCCGAGTCTTAAGAAATAGAAAGGTTACTCCAAGCATTGAACAAGAATTTCAATCAACACAAGGGTTAGGTTACATAGTTGAGTCACACCATGTCTCACTACTACCATGTTGGGTAAATTATATACTATGTAGTTAGCCCACTATCTTGGTGTTAAGAGACACGAGGGCACTCATAGGGGTTGGTTAGCTTTACACACTTGCATAAACACATATGAGAACTGCACTGAGGTTTGATTACGCATTGAGGATATACGCAGTATATCACTTAGATTGGTTTATAAAGTGGGAGTATGATTACCCGTGGGGTCCAACCTCAAACACACACATGTTTTTCTCCTTTGATTTGTTAATGCTCTAATGAAGGGTTTTGTAGGTTATTAGGGTTTCTACTTTATTACGGAGTCATCACGAGGTTGCGCGAAGCAAAAAGACACACACTTAGCACCATTACGAGAAAAGTGATTTTCCCATAAAGTTTTAGAGGCCAATTGTCTTCTGGTCCAAAACCATATAACCCTTTTCCTAGATCATACAACTCATACCTAGACCATGCATATTCTACAACGCGATCCTACACCTGCATGTTTTCCGGTTCAGAATCTTCGTGAAAAATCTAGAGTTCTTGATTTTCTTGTCTCACTTCCTATGACAACGAAATAATTTCAAATTCTTCTTAAACAAGATAAGTTTCTCTCTCCTCTTGTATTTTGAATAAGTTACTTATCGTTTATCAATCATTTAGTTCATTTTAAGTTGGAATGAATTATTATGGTCATATATAATTGATGTTGGAAGTTAATTAGATTAGAATAGTCTACCTATTTCTAATCTATATACCCCTCTTAGTTGTTATACCCATAACACTCATAGAATCTAATTAGGGTGTAAACAACTCTAACTCTAGTAACTCACAATCTTTTTATATTTATTCTTAAAAACAAATCTCTAAGACTATTTTGGTAGCATATAATTACAATGTAGAGTCGCTCTCTTTTAAGAAACAAGACTTTGGGATTTTTAAAGGCATCAGTGATTTGCCAATCACTTTAATCTCCTGTTAAACCAATAATTCAAATTTATTTAAGGTTTCTACTCTCAACGGATCTATGTCCTTATGGTCTCTCAATAAATGGAATTTTGAGCTCTCTTTGTTGTTGATAGGATTTAAGAAACCATCACTATTTATTTCAACCTCTCCGACCCTATGAATGTGTTTTCAAGTTCTCATAGGTCGAATTTGAATTTGTATACTTTATATGGAACAAAATGGGTCCCAAATTCTTCCTTAGCTTGTGATTATATATCTTGATTTGAGGCATATCCAAAATCCCTCTTTAAGATATTTCTAATGAGCCTAATCTCACATCAAATGATGCCCCTAATCAATATATACGGTCTCCTAAAAAAATTAGGTCATTTCTTCCACCAAGAATTCTTTTTCTCCTTCTCATGTGTATGATGGCTCCCAAAACCCTTTATCTCTTCTTTGTGTGGCTCCATGGTTTCTTTTACACTTTAAAAGTGCTTTATAATATTTTCCTTACCTAGGACATGAGTCTCTCCATGGGCATCTTGTGCCCCTTCTTTTCTTGTCTCTCCACGGTCCTACATCTTTTTATGCTCAACCATTCGTTGATGACACCACATAATATCATCATGGGATTATTGTGATTGAAGATCCTGTAGACACCAAAATTGGGATCCATTCCATTTTTTTTCTTTCTGACCTCCCATTATGTGATGGTATCAAGTGTTACCATCATAAGTCCATCATTTCACTTTGGATCTCCAACCATTATGTGATGGTGACTAGTGTCACCATTATGACCTCTTTGTTTCACAATCTCTTTGCGATCAAAAAATTCATGATCCTCCATATTTGTGATCTTGACATGTGACACCGAAGCCCTTTCATGATATCTACACGTGGTACTCTTACATAACATTTATAATATGACTAAGTCTTTATGTGCCCCTTCTTTTCAAACAAAATGGACTCTCTTTTCAACTATACACTATAAGTGTTATTCTATTTAAACTCTTAGTCCCTCATGTTCATGTACATGTGGGATGAATTATATACTACGAGTCTCTCTCTTGGGTAACCATTCGATTGTTATGCTCACTCTTGAAGCTTATAAATGGATTCATCATTCTCTTTATGTATTTATAGTAATTCCACAAGCCTAACCCAATCTCTTATAATTGTTTTGGTTTATTTTTAAGTGTGGCTACCGTTGAAGGGACTCTTGAGAATTGTGACTAACATTAAATCTTACTTTAAGATATTTGGTCTCTTTAATGACCCTATATACCCTTGTATCTATCTCTTGGGGTAATAAATTGGATATGATCCCTTACTCACATGTCCCTCCTCATATATTCACTCTAGGATATTTTTAGTGGTTTCCTCTTCTACTTGATATAAGTTTGCAACAGGACTCTTCTCTTCCTTTTTCTCCCCTTTCACATTTTTTTTTGTAATGCAAGAGAAACTTAGGTATTTTTTCTTCACTCTTTCCATTTGTCTCTTCCTTTTCTTATTAATGCTTAGTCATTTCCTCTCTCTATCCTTGTGTGATATGAATTACACTTTGAGTCTTTGTGGTCCTAATTACACCTTAAATAAATAAGTAGTTGATGTTACAATATGGTTCTTATTTATTTAAATATGAAATGGTAGTGCATGTCATATATTCAAATTAATTAATATACATTAACATACAATTAAAAATATAGCTCCTAAAGTAGTTTGAAAGATATATTAATAGATATGATTGCTCAAAACACAATAAGAGAAGTACACTTAATGATTACATAAACATAGGTGTGACTTGGGAGTGTTGAGTGACTAAAAAGACTTAGAAATGGCATTAAGATTCTTTATTTCTTGAATTATAACTACAAATTGAGTTGGTATGGAATCACACGGACTATACAAGAGCACAATACAATTTGGTCACGAGTTATAATTTTTTAGACTAGGATATTTTGGCATTTTGTAACTTTTTAGGTAGTTGTAACACCTTGTGACGACCTTCACATTGTATTCATAGGCATTGCACATATGCAAAACCCTTTGTGTGATGTGAAACACATTTAAACACTAACCATGGATGGGATACCCCTATAAAAAGGTTAGTGTTTTAGTTCAAGTGACCTTGTGTCACCTATATCATTGCTATTACAAAGTTACTTCAAACCACATATAGTTCTCCACCTAGCATGTGATATTTATATCGATGCAACTGCTTTGACAACTTGATATTTTGATTATAAGAGAATTGTTTGACATGCTTAAGCTAAAATTTGAAATAAATAATACACTAGACAAGATAAATGAGAGATAATTATAGCCATATATGGCTACACTCTTGCACATATGTTGGAGGGTTTTGAGCAAAGAAATATAAAAGACTAGATGACTGTATAACTTGATTGAAACTTGGGCACTTGTCAACTAGATTTGTAAAAACCTTTAGAACACGTAACAATGCAAGAGTTGAAGATCATCGATGATTAGGGATCACAAAGGACAAATTATGCATTCTAGTTATACGCTTCCTAGAGAAATTATCTTTAAAGGAATATACATGTTGGTTATAAAATATAAATAATGATCATTTTGTAAATTCCAAGATAGTCGATAGTTAGTTGTTAGAGAGGAGAGACATATATTTATACACTTCATTTTTGTTTCCTTAAGGTTTGGTGTGCCATTGTTACATAAAATATATGTAATCCTCTATCGACATGAATATAATGGAGGTTTCTTATGTTTTGTGATGTGTTGTTGTACAAATTACAATGAATTATGTGTGTTAATTGCCTATGTAGTTAGATCGAGGATAACATCCAACCCTTAAAATCATCTCTAAAATGATGTCCTTGATGAAATGTTACCATGTTTTGGTTCAAAACTTTGATAGTAATATGATTTATAATGCCAGTGTAGATAGAGGTTTGTTCTTTGAGACAAATACTAGATCTCGGGCGTAACTAGGCCACCATTTTAGTTTCGTTTACAAGATCTCATTATATTGGTTATAAGGGATCTCTACATTTTATTCATTGCTTGACTAGAAATCGGGTTGGATTACAATTTTTTTATAGATAATTTTAAGGATTTTACATGTAAACCCTAGGAGCAGTAGGCAAAATGTGTGACTGCAAGGTTTAGGCAATGGAAGGGTGTGAAGTAGTGCTTAATATTTACAAATTGGCATGGAAATGATGGATTATTGTGTCGAGAAAGATTTTTTGTGCATATTTAAGGAAGGTGATCTTGTCGAGGTTTCCATTAAGGAATCACGAGAGGTAAAGGGGGTCGATCTCAAGGATGCCATTAAAACCCTATAATGAATGGGTTAACATAAGACAAACCCACGTTATAATAAAAAGATCCTTTGGAAGGAATATTTGTGTGAAAAAATATTTGGACACCAAAGGAAGAAGGCGAGAGGCTTTGGAGCTACAATGGTGGAAGAACATAAGATCTGTGTAAGTAATTACTCAATCTAGTGAATATTGAAGACTATATCATTATTTTTGTGAATTAAGGTTTCTTCATTGAATTAGGGGTTATAAAGTGAGAAAGTAGAATTTGAATAGAGTTAAATGCATATCAAGAATCTATGTGTGAGAATGAGATACATTGGAATTAATTTTGGTGGAGTAAGTGTTGGGGTTGTAACATCTATACTTATTGTGGGAGGTGCCTCACTTGAGCCTACCATGACCCAATCATTAGTGATATCCCGATGTGTCTAGATGTTATGATGAATCTTTTAGACTATCATGGAATTGAATATTTAGTTAACCATGTGCATAAGTGTGAAATAGCATGGTGAGTGAAGGGTATGACCTCGTTGGGATGTGTGCATACCTAATATAAGAAGTATGATCCTAATTAGATGTTGTGGATTTTGATGCGTCGAAGGTTGCATTTTTAAAGAAATTTCACATTCTTGAGTTTGAGCAAGAGGACATTTTTGCATCGAAGGAAATTAAATAGGAGCCGATGGAGGCTATGGGGGCATATGAAACATGTTTTTAAACTTGGTTATAAAAATATCTTATGATATACATCTATTGCAATATGTACAAAGTTAGTGTAGGTTATTATTTATCCTTTTATTTATTTATTAAGATAATTCTTACACTTGTGTTAGCCCTACATTTGTTGGGTTAGATTGCTTAGGTGTACTTAGTTGTGTGGAGTTAGCTTACTAGTTGTGTTGAGTTAACTTTTTAGTTATGTGGAGTTAGCTTACTAGTCTTCTAGAGTTAACTTAACTATGAGTATCAATTCTTGGGAGTTCTTCACCACTGATTTAGGTAGTAGTTACACTTCCATCCTCCTATATGTACATCTTTCTTATTGAGTAATTCAAGTCATTGTATTGTAATGTATTGAACATCATGGATTATGATGGATTTCCATATATGGTATTTTGACTCTTCTTCTTTGAAAATTTAATGTGGTGTGTTATTATCATCTAAGATCGTGGCTTGGAACAATCTTCTTATCATTCCTTTCATGGTGTCGAGAGATGATGTAGACATTCATCTATAAGTTTTGTTTACAAGTAAGGGTTTATTATTTTCATGTATTCGGAATTTGTTAGCACTTTTTTGCAACATGCATTTTTATGCAAAATGGAGTGCGCCATTGGATTTGGAAGGTGCCAAAACCCTAGAATTGTTGTAAACTTGACCATATTTTGAGCAGTCAAATCTAGGCCGAAATCTATACCCTCCGGGTGCATTCTTTTATCCATTGGATATAAGCATGTACCTTTCGGATGAATTCTTTTACCCTCTGGATATTTCTATTTTGGATGCATTCTTTTATCCATTGGACGCAGATCTATACCCTCTCGGTGCATTCTTTTATCCATTGGATATAAGTGTGTACCTTCTAGATGCATTCGTTTACCCTTTGGATATTTTTATTTTGGATACGATCTTTTATCCAATGGACACATATATGTAACCTCTAGGTGCATTCTTTTATCCATTGTATATAGATGTGTACCCTCCGGATGCTATGATTTACCCTTTGGACATTTAGTTTTTGGGCGTAGGCTTTTATCCTTTAATTCGCATGGCTGTATCATGTGGATGCACTCTTTTACCCTTTAGACATTTGGGTGTCATGTGTACCTTTTAAAAAAACATCAACATTAAAATATTATTTTAATAGCAAAACCTTCTAGAGCTCATAACTTTTGATCCGTAGCTCATATTAACGTGATCTTTTTTAAAATTGTGTATTTTTCAAGATCTACGCATTGGTGAAATTTTTATACACATATTTCAAATGTAAAAGGTATTTTTACTCATTATAATATTTACATGCACTCAATTATAAAGTGCCAAATTTGGGAGGGTGTTGTAATCACTTGTGGATGTAATTTCAGTTGAGCCCGACGTCCTAAACTTTTGGGTGTTGCATTCTTATATCTATGGGTGTATACATTTATATCTCTCTTGTTTGTTGAGATATTTTGGATATGTATTTTGACACTTTTTTTTGGCATGTTAATAGTCTCTCTTATGAGGAGCTATTGCGGTGAAGCCCAATGTTTATTTGCCAATGTTTGAGTACTTGATATTAGAAACTCATACAGATTTGTGGTGTCACTCTACCCATTCAACAAGTATGGGAGGGTGTGGTGTTGATATTGATTCTTTGGGTTTCATGTCCTTGCCTTGTTACGTGTTGATACTGATTCTTCGGGTTTCATGTCCTTGCCTTGTTACCTTTGCTTTTCTTAGATTGTGGCACTCCTATTTATTTGGATCTATTTTCCTTGCCTTGTTGTCTTAGTTATTGTTTTTGGATCATGACACACTTATTTGTAGCAGTTATTCTTGCTTCTTCAGATTTTGTGTCGCTTGCTTACATTACCTTGGCTTTTCTTGGATCGTGGCACTCCTTTTTCTTTGAATCTCATGTCCTTGCCTTGTTCCATTGGTTTTCTTGGATCGTGGCACACCTATTTGTAGTAGTTGATCAAATTATGTTTGGTGTTTTTTTTACACTTTCGACATCACTCCATTGAGAGTCTCCTTACATGGAGCTATTCTAGTGAAGCCTAGTGTCAATTGTTTTTGAGTTCTATGATCAAGTAGTAGATTCGGACCACGGTGCATGCCAAGCTTCTTGACATTATAGGAGTTTTGGAGCTAAGCTTCTTAGGATATATTGCAGCGGGATTTTGCTCTCTACTTTGTTATTACTAGTTTTGGGTACCTTGCGGTGTCTAATTTTCTCATTTATTACGTGGGTACCTCATCAGGCCTTGTTGTCGGGACCCACCTTATTTTTCACCCACCTAAGCTATGCTTACAAGAGGGTGTTAGTGTAGGTTATTATTTATCCTTTTATTTATTTATTAGGATAATTCTTACACTTGTGTTAGCCCTACACTTGTTGGGTTAGCTTGCTTAGGTGTACTAGTTGTGTGGAGTTAGCTTACTAGTCTTTTGGAGTTAACTTAACTACCAGTATCAGTTAGTGGGAGTTCTTCACCACTGATTTAGGTAGTATTTACACTTTCCTCCTCCTATATGTACATCTTTCTTATTGAGTAATTCAAGTCATTGTATTGTAATGTATTGAGCATTATAGATTATGATGGATTTCCATATATGGTATTTTATCTCTTATGCTTTGCAAATCTAATGTGGTGTGCTATTATCATCAGAGATCACGGCTTGGAACAATCTTCTTATCATTCTTTTCAGGTCAATGGTTTTGGGAGGGTTGTTGACATTTTTCCCACAGACAATTTTCTATACTGAGAAATTTTAATACCCACATGAGGATCTTGATGTAACTTTGTGGGAAAATTTGATACTTAGGTAAGTCCATTTTAGAGGCATAAATATCCATAACGATGTGAAAATTAAATAAGATAAAAAATTATAACACCCAGCCATTAGAAGAATAGAAAATGTCGTATTGATTACAATGTGAATGGATGTCTAGTAGAATTATTGTGTTATTTAGAGTGATGCAATTGCATACATCCCATCAACTTTTGCTCTAAAGGGAAGTCACCTAACTCTACAAAATATCTTTGCTTCATTAAATTATCAACCTAGGTGGGTTAAGCTTGACAATGTGCCAACACTACACGTGGAACACCGTTTCTTTGGTATCTCTTGAGTATTGGGTCCTAATCATTGTGTAATTGAAACACACTGCACAGAAGGGAAATGAATTGAATTTAAATCACACTTATAGGAAAGTAAAATATAGGAAAGTAAATCTAACCTATTTTGAAATTTAATTACAACATTGTGATGGAAACTTCCCCAACTCAATGAACCAAACTCACAAAAATATAATGCGTATACAAAAATTAGAATAGGAAAACCAAGATTAATATGATGAATTCAAACAACCGAGAAATATATACACACAATACATAATGGATTATAATCCAACAAATGAGAAATCAGTCTTCCAATCCACATCAGTGGGCCCTACCTCGGTAAGTTTGGAGCTTGACTCTCCTCCTTAAGACAAGTAAGTTACTACAATTGGAATTATCTCATTGACAAATATGTTATGGTAGCACTACAAAAATATCATACTCACACTTTCTAACATATTATTTCACTCATGAATCAATGACTCCTAAATAATTTTCCAAACTAAACTCTACTCCTTATATAAGGGAGATAATTGGTTATTCAAATATTCCTAGAATCTAGGACTTGTAACTGAATCATATGGTTGTTAAAATTTAATAAACTTTACAACGATAATAAGTTGTAACAAAACAATTAAGTTACAATAATAATCCAATGAGATAATGTAATGTTTATTTTCCCATCCCTAGATTTAAGGAATCGATTTAGTTCCTTAATTTGTGAAAGAAATCTTCAACTCCCAAAACCACCACCTTGTTACCAACATATGCTACAAGAAGTTCAACCAAAGTGGCTACAAAATTTGTCTAGATGCTACTGGCTGTCTATATGTTATGGGCTAGCGAACAAGTTGTAGAATAGACGGAATAAGATACATCAAACACAATGAGTGTGTCCTCCTTTGATTCTGCAAGTATCTCATATGACATTGGATTCCTTCATTAGTAAAACCACATAATAAAATCATTAAATTACATTATTTTATTTAGAAATCACTATTTATACCATAACAAAATAATATATACAACAAGGATAGAAATAAGGATGAAAACATAGCTTAAGATTGTAAGTAATGAAAAATTGGCATAAATGTCAAAGATAAACAAATATGACAACAAACCTTTCCTCTAAGCTCTTCCTTGCAAACCTCAATGATAAGATTACAAACCTCAATGATAAGGAGGCGCACAGTGCAAAATAGGTTCTTTCATGGATTGACTAGGCATTTTGTGGCACTAAGGCGACCTCTTCGAATCCTAACCCTACTAGATCCTCTCATGGGGATGGATCTCAACCGACCCCTATACAGAAGGCTCGATCACCCTTCTCGCTGCTATTGGTGATTGTAACAGTGGTAGAACTGTAGGCGGTGAGTCTCTCTGCGCAACCTAAGAACCGCTCTTCTTTAGTGGATATGCACCCGAAGATCACTACGACAGGCTTTCGGATACCAGGGATGATGTGAATCATGTCCTAAATAATAAATCAAACAGATCGAATACATTTAAGGATATTTTACAGGGCAGGAGTCTCACGTAGGGGATGAGTCCCATCACACCCATGACCCCAGCAGTTACTAACCCTAGCATTTCTTTTGGGGATGAAGTCCTCGATTTAGAATGTTTCTACCAGAGAGCATGCCCTGATCGGGAGATTCAGCGGGCTCTGGCCAAACCTAGCTACCCTTCATGACTGGATTACAAAGCACTGGATCTTGATTCTATCTGGTAAGCTAGATCTTTATCCATGTGTGAAAGGTACGTTTATTGTTGTTTTTTCCTCAATTAGGGATAAGGAAGTCATAGCTAAAAAACTTTGGGCTTCTCAATCCCACTACCTGGTTTTGAAACCTTGGTTCCCATCTTTTAACCCACTCACTGAATCCTTTACCTGCAAACCAGTTTGGATTAGACTACCCCATTTACCGCTCCAATTTTGGGATCATACTTGTCTAACCACTATTGGAAATACTTTGGGTCATATCCTTTTCATTGACCCCCAAACCACTGATTTCACACACACAACCTTCACCAGAATCCTTGTTGAGCTTAACACATCCAAAAATCTCCCTACTAATATAGAGCTTAAAGTCCAAAACAAAACTTGGACACAATCATTAGATTATGAAGGCTTTCCCTTTAGGTGCAGAAAGTGTTTTGCTACCGGACACACTGCTGATGTTTGCGGAATGGAAAAGAGAAAAAATGGAAAAAACAACTGGTGGAAAAATGCACTCCCGAGAACACCTGATTTTCGAAGCCAAAGAGGATTCAAATACGAGATCTTGAAGATGAGTTTTTCCCGAAACTCTTCTTTCGAAAATTCCAGTTGTTGAAAGCACCAAAGAATCTCATTTAGTTGGTGACAGAAAGGAAAATACAAAAGAAGATAATGATTCCGCTATCCCAGTTGGATTTATGGAGGATAAGGAAAATACGCCTCCTTTATTTAATCCTCCTATCATGCGGAGGCTTCTATAATTTGGATAACGGTGCGTAAAAGAAAAACTTTTCTCCAAGAATACCGCTTCTCCACCTTGTTAGTTTCCCAGTCTTTGCTTCAATTTGCTCATTAATGCTTCACTTTCTTTGTCGGGCGGCCGTTGTTTGGTTCTTTGTAAATCGATTGTTTTTATGTTGATTTCTTTGTTGGTTTTGGGTTTTATTCGAATGTGTTTTTTCCTATTATTGGGCGTTCACGTTTTACCTTGATCTTGATCTTTTCTTTGTACCTTATTTGTGCACACACGGCTTTTTGAGCCTTCTTGTATAAGGGTATAGTCCCTTTCAAAAACTATTTACCCAGTAAAAAAAAGTATTTGAACTTGTAAAATCTAGTAGTTTTTGGATTATGGATGCTCTTGAATAGATCTCTAAATGTAGAAATGACAATGCTATGAGTAGATTTTAGACACGAGGATGCAAATGGAAATTTTGGCAGAAGTTAGTTGCAATTACACAAAGCTTTTAGGGATGATTTACAAAGGATTGGCCTGCTTTTTATAGCTGAGGGTGAGGCCATGAATATTGGATCAAGGTTTGAATGGGTTACAGGTTCATAATTGTAATTTCTGAAATAGCCATTGGATTTGGTCTGTGTTATTACACTTTGCAGGGGTAATGAATGTTTAGATTTTGTTCGGGAAGATGGTTGTATGTGCAACTTTGCTACCCCAACCATTGTAGGGTTCTAGAAGTAGAGTTGAGTGGAGTGTGAGTAGAATAGTGAAGTGGAGTGCAAATAAGAAAATAGATTTATTTTCCAATTTAATAACTAATTTAATTAGTTATGAAGTGTAAGATAATTAATCATTTATTTAACAAATATTAATTAAACTAGCTAAAGGTTTAGGAATTAATTTAATCAATTCCAAAGGGTAATAGAATTAACTTAATTAATTCTAAGGGTGATAGAATTGAAGCATGAATGAATTAATTTAATTAATCAATTCTAAAGGCTATGAAAGATAATCTAGAAACATGTATGTAGTTTTGGGGTGTCTACATTTACCCCTCTTTAAAGTGTTATTATGAAGTAATAACATTTTAAAGATAATAGAGGCATGCATATTAGTGAGTGGAAGGCAAGGAAGCATGGTGGGCTTGCTTGATATGCCCCGGTGAAGCATTTGGATGCCCCAACAAGTATAATGGTAAAGGAATGCCCCTCAAGTGGGTAGGTGACACAAAAAGCGGTGGACAACAATTTGATAGGAAAAAGACAAGGAATTTGAAGGAGGATGAGAGGGATTGTCCTCATAATACGATTGTCATTTAGAGAGTGAAATTTAGAGCAACCTTATTTTGCTATTGTAAAATAGAGTTGTCACCATGATTATAAAATAATCATGATGTTTAACCTATTATGTGCGTAAAAATACACACACACAACAAAGAAAAGATAAAAATGAAAACAAACCCAATATACATCGTAAAAGTATGCACCATGGCTATAAAGAATCCAAGATGATAATGAAATACATGTAATTGGTCCAAAAAGTAATATCAACAATGCAACACAACTTTAAAAAGAAGACAATTAACTATGCCCCTAATACATGCCACATTGATGATTAAGCAAATGCAAATGCCCCCAAACAATATCTTAGAAACACAAGGGATAGGATCAAACTAAAGAGCAGAGTAATCTTAGATACTCCTAATGACACTCTTGTTAGATCCACATTGAAAATTGATTTGAGAGTTGAAAAGGATCATTTCCCTCAAGCATTAAACTTATGAAATGTAGGGGAGGGAATGAGAGTTGAAATTACCCCAAGTGAAGTTATATCGCGAAGGAAAAATAATTGATTTGACTTACCCCAAGCAAAGATATTAACATGCAAAGGGAAGATAATATATCATGATAGGCATAAGATTGGAACAATCACTAGGGTAGTAGTTAAAAGTGTGATTTTATCAAGATTTTGTTGTATTGCTGAAATATTTTCATGTGTTTGCAAATTTTTAGGATTTTGCAAATATTTTTTTTTGAAATTATGATTTTGGTGAAGAGTGAAGAAAGGGAGTGGCATGATTGTTACACTAGATTTATTATGGAGATATGATGATGTGAGATGGATCTTAGCTTCCATGTTCATAGCTTATCTTTTATTCATGATGTATGATGATTATGGATAAATGATGATGTTGTATGTGAAATGATGTCCACAAAGTACTTGCAATTAACACAAATACAAAAAAATGTAAACAAACCGAACTACACAACAAAAGGAAAACACACCATGGCTTATTTAATAAACCAGGATGATAACACAATATGTACAAATGATTCAAAAAAAAAAACAAACATGTCAAACAAACCCAATATGAACATGAATCAACTACACTAAAGTTATATGTGAATTAAGATGTTAATGATTCGTTTATAATTGGTATACAACAATAAAGTACAACAAAATAACAAACTAACATGTTAAAAAAAGCATTGTCACAATGTCAACAAACCGCAACAATACAACACACTTTGTAATAACGACGTCTAATGATACCCCTAATGTGTTCCACATTGAAGAATTAAATACATATGAGTGCTCTCAAGTCATATCTTAGAAACACGAGAGGATTAGATCGGGGACGGGTTGAGTGATCTTAGATACTCCAAAAACACTCTTTTCATATCCCATTGAAGTTTGATTTGTATTAGATTTAATCCAAACGTGCCTTAAGAAAAGTTATATTACTAACAATTAATTGATTGTTGTTCCTCAAGCATAGATATACGCTACGGAAAGAAAAGTGATTATCGGAAGATGATCTGGAACAATCAGTAGGATTGTCGTCAAATGGCAATATTGTTAAACAATGTTATTCACTTCTTTGAGATTTTTTCAAACATTTTCGAATGCATTGTTTTTTTCCTAGTTTTATATTGTTTTTGGTTTTTTGAACATATTTGAATGTTTTTTATTTTTGAAACATATTTGAATGTTTTTGGATTTTTGAACATATTTGAATGTTTTTGAGTTTTTAAACATATTTGAATGTTTTTGGATTTTGAAACATATTTCAATATTTTTGATTTTGAACATATTTGAATGTTTTTATTTATTTTTTTGACTCGATAAAAGGGTGCACTGTCTGAACTCATGTTCAAAAAATTGTAAGCATTTCATTCCATTGGCATAATGTAGATGATATAGTGATAGGATGTCTCACTCCACTCATGACTCCACACAACTAGGAAGATGTGAGGGCTCATCACCGAGAGCTAAGAAGGATGTGAGAACTAGGAGAATAGTGATATGAAAATGAAGATGATGGATGCCAAGATACAAGGTGTAACAATGGTCCATTCAGGAAAATGTGACTTATCTTCAGTCAAGATTACCCTACTGATTCCAAGATGAGTTCACTTTATAAATCTTGACTAAATTTAGATCCATTAGTAGCTTACTAATTGGCAAGATACGATTTAAGGAATTATTTTCTCTCTTAATATGAGTAAGTTCTTAGGATGTGTATGATTAAGCAATTTGGATACAAATTTTCAGAAGGCTTTATTTTGTTCAATTTTTTAATGAAACGACCCCTACATCTTGCCCCATGCCACCAGTAAGAGGCAAGGGCTCAACACCGAAGACAAAATGTAGATGAGTAAGGATACTGCCTCCTTTCCCAATCTCATACTACTAGTAAGAAGTATGGGCTCATTACCAAAGATTGTGAAGGACGAAAGGTGTAATGATTAATTTTCCTTGTATGTTAGTATTTTGATTGTTGGGAAGGAATTTTTTGCCCCCAAATCTCAGTTGCATGCGACTAGTAGGATGCAAGGGAACACTGTAGGCTTAGATGGATGGTCAAAATGATCCGTAAACGTAAGTAAATATTTTGCTTTTTCAACTGTTTATCAAGACCTTTTAAAAATTCATCAAATTTCAGGATATTGATTGATTCAAAGTTGATCATAATCTATTATAAATTTGAATTAATACTGATCTAGAACTATTTAACTGATTCAAAAAAGCATTTTTTGATCACCCATTTAGATTTTACTTTTGACCAATTTACTTTCGGATGCCGTAAAACTAATATTTAATCTTGCTTGAATTTTAATCTAACTGATTAAATGTGGAAATAAATCAGAATTCAAATGTGGATATACTAGATTATAGAGATGACACCAAAATTGATTACAAAATTTGGTAATTACTTATGTCTCCGGGTTTATACAAACCGATCTATTAAATTTTTCTAGAATCATAAGTACAATCACACTCAAAATTCACAAAATAGATCATAACCTATAATGTTGTGTCTTCAAACCTTTGAAAGAGCCTGACAGAGCTGAGTGTTTGTCTTTCACCTTTTTGGAGCACTCGTAACAACATATCCCCGTAGTTCCTAGCCTTCCGGTGAGTTACGATGCTCATAAAGCAATGTCACTAAAACTACAAAATAGGAAAATTTTGGACAACTTTCCAGTTTACTTCAAAAACCCAATCTACTCCTAAATGCCTCTAAAATTCACTTTTACAAAATTACCTTGTTATGGCTTTAGCACAGTCTCTAGAATTGTGCTATTCAAATACCAAATGGTCCTTATATAGGACAAGCCAACCCAAATGACATGACAGAAAAGCCTTATTTTATCATCCACTTGGTTGGGGTTTGATCCTTCCCAATCACCTACACACTCACCTTTTCCATACTTGGGATTAAAATCCCAAATTGCCGGGATAAAGGTTTGGCGATGGTTTAAATGTGGATTGGCTGCCCTATTTGGTTGTGGCTTGGGCCACACATATACTCCCTTTTCTCCATGTGGCTTAGATGTTAAGTCCACTATATTTGGCGGGTGGTGGTTTATTTGCAATGCCACTATATTTGGTGCTCAAGTTTTATTGTTTGACTCGCCACATAGGTGGTTGGGTGGTCTGTTGTCTATATTTAGTGCGCCATGTGGGCACGACCAAGGTGTTCGAGCTTTTTTGTTGGGATCGCTAAGTTGTCATGACTCACCAAGTCAAGTGGCTTGGTCCCCATACATAACACTGTTAAAACATTACAATATATCCCACACATAATATAACATTAACATTAGTGGCATATATATGCAATTTTGTGACAATAAGAATGTGAAGTAACTGACCGCGCGAGACAACCCTCTGTCAAAAAAGTGTGTTGACCCTGGCTAAGGGCCCCTAGCCAGCAAATAGTGGGGCTCACTTGTCCGAACACGAGTGTCAAATACCGGTGTCGTAAAAGCAAATATTTTACATTTTTTTTCAAACTTCACTTTTGCCACGTGTCGTGGCCTGATTGGCTAGTTGACCTTGTTTTGATCAAACTTTGACCAGTGGTAACTTGAGCGCACGAGCTCCATTTTCAAAGTGTTCTTTATACCATCGGAAATCTCTCGAATGTCTCTATCATACTATCATGGTTTTGGGAGATTTAGGTAACTTATGAAGTCCCAAATTGTCCTCGGGATCAAAAAGGTCAAAGTAAAGAATATTAGTGTTTTATGTTAAAGTGAGAGCTTGTTTAAAAAGAGGAGTTTCCATCAATAATATTGTAGATAAAACTATAGGTAAAAATATCTAGAATGGTATAAACCATAACAGGGATAGACACACAATTCTTAATACAGACAATATTAACATGTGTCATGTAGGTGAAGAATATGGAGAGATGAAGTTGTCATGATTAAGTTATCCTCCAATGGATGAAACAATTAAAATTGTTTGTTAAATGAATTGACCATGCAAGTGACCTCCCCTAGTGTAGAGAGTACTGTTGGATAAGGTGTTTTTTCCTCTATGCTTTTTATTTTCAAATAGTACTTTGAGGAGGGGTTGGATATGGATTTTTATTCTTTTTTATGCTTTTTAATTTTTCTAAGTTTTAGCGAATGAGGGTTTGTAATGGACTTGTCATCATGTAATAATTCCATGTTTAGGAAAGTTAAATGGTCCTAATTTACGAGATGTGGGAGGATGACGTCCAAGTCATCAGATTATATAAATTGATTTTTCAATAAATCTATGATTTGATGGGTCCGGATTTACATGGGTTGGGCTACGAGGTCCAAACCGATAGAGTGAATCGAAAGACTCGATGAGTCCTAATTTACGAGACTTAGGTAGACGGTGTCCAATGAAATGAAGTGAATCAAAAGATTTGACAAGTCCTAATGTGCAATACTTGGGCGGATGAGATCCAAGTCCATGGAGTGTATAAAAAGGTTGTTGATGAATCTTAGATTTGATGAGTCCTAATGTATGAGACTTGGGTGGACAAAATCCAAGTTAATGGGAAGAGAATGCGATTGGTCCTAACGTCACGAGGCTTGGGGGTGGACAAGATCCAAGTCGATGGGTATGTGATTGGATAAGTTTTTGATGAGATCAAAAAACCTATGTGATTTTAGAGGAAATTTGTTGATGTAGAGAATACGTTGAAATTCATATTCCCTGATACCTTTGTGAATGATTTATAAGATAGGTGGAATAGAATACTTAGATGATTGACATTATAAATGGTTCTATACATTAATATGACCTTTACCCGTGAATGGAATGATGTGAGGAGAAAAGGATTGATCCATAGAGGGGAATCCAAGGCATCTTGTAGGATGTAGAGAGAAAATATTCAATGTTACTTCTTTCGGTGTTGGATTAATTTGTTAGAGAATAAATTCAATTAAAACATGAAATGGTTGTGTGAGGATACCCCTAGGAATACACACATCATGGAGTGCACACGTATAGATGTCTTGAAAAATAGGAATTATCGGTGACTATGTAATAATGTTTTGTAAAACACAAGAATACTCTACATCAAATAACTATCGTGAAACATTATTAAATTCAAGATTGATCGTTTGAGGTATTATGGACATAGAAGGTTGGGTTGTGTAATTGTCCAAACTTGTTATTGTTGTCTCCTACAACAAGACTAGGGATGTCAGGTGTAGGATCTAGCATTGAAAGGATATAATCAAGCTCAACAATGTTTGATGATTGACCCTCTTCTTTAGAATCTTCATTTATATCATGGGTTGGAAAGGAGTCTTGAAGCAAGTTCAAGTTCTTGTTGGACGTTTGAAGATAGTTGTCTAAAACATTTTCAATTTCTAATTGCACTAACGAAAGAACATCTAGAGGAGAGATTGATTGGTTTTGGTTTATAGATCCTTGACCCTTATCATCTTGATCTCGTTGAGTTTTATCATGTAAATAATTTTGGACAATGTTCAACTCTTCATTAGAATTTGTGGTAGCTGACATGTTTTTGATTTCAAAAGATTCATCATCAATTTGTATTTCGATAACTCCATCATCGATTAAGTCTTAGACATAAGGGTTTTGTAATTGGATATTTTATCATTTTAGCCTTTTATAATTGATAAAAGACACTAGATATACTTTATCTAAGGGGTGTAAATTGACGTTGGAATTTGTGTGGAGTAGTGTTTTATTTGGATTATATGATTGGTTTTTGGTTGATTGCTCACTAAGGTGTGAAGCCATATGAAAGATTTGTTTCATCATCCCATGAATTTTTTTCAAGTAGGTCGTCGTTTGATGTCTTGTGTGAACCCACCATTGTAGTAAAGATAAAGACCTAGAGTGAGGAGGTGTTTCGACTCAACCCTTAGAAAAGTGAATTCTAAGATGGAAGAGGTTAAAAATGAAAGGATCTGACTCAACCCTTAGAAAAGTGAATACTAAGATGGAAGAGTTTAGAAATGGGAGGATTTGATTACTTAATCCTTAACAATGTTAATGCTAAGGAGGAGAGTGATAAGGTTGATTACTTGACCCTTAGCCAAGTGAATGCTAATATGGAGGAGTGTGGAAATGAAGATGCCTAAAATTTAACAAAGTGAATGTCAAATTTGTAGATGTAGGATGGGTGAGTGCTTAGATTTTAACAATTTCTATGTTAAACTAAAAGGAAATAGGAAATTGATAGAGGAAAAGATTGGGATGATGTTTGACGGTGATAAAGTGAATATCAAGATGTCAAGACTTAGATTGAGAATGAATGTGCTCAAGTGAGGACGTGGGTATCCATAACTCAAGACTTAACTTTGATGGGAAGAATTTGCTTAAACTTTGGGGAAGGAATCCAAAGATTTAAGGCTAAGGTAAAAATGAACTTGAGATGAAAAATCCAAATGAAGGATATTTGGAAGATTCAAAAAGAGATGATGATGGAGAGTGTATGATATGAGTGTGGAACACAAACTCACTAATACATAAAAATAAATGAAAATGATGTTTATGGAAGGAGGGCCTCTAAAATTAAGTTGGCTTGGTCAAGGAGTGGCTTCTTAGAAAAAGTTCTCTCCCTAAATTCCAAAAGATTACTTGAGCAAGCGCAATATACTATTTATAGTTGTCAAATTTACTTTACCCCTCTTGATACGATAATCCAAATATTACTCCACTCAAAGGATCAAATTGGGGTCACCACTATGGATAAATTTGACTCTAATCTCTCAAAAAAGGCATACTAGTCAGTTGGGTAGGGGTTCTCATTTCATCAACCAGTCCACTCAATGCATCGACTACTTTGGGGTTCCAATGGTACTCCTCAATAAAGAGTTTTTGGCCATGGCCATGCACTTCCCATAGTTATAGTGGATCGGGGAATAATCATGTCTCCACAAATTTAATTAAAAGAGATTTTTATAAAAATTGTAATAAAAAGGGTGATAAAAGTTTGCTTGAATCGATGAACAAGGTAACCTATAATTAGTAGTTTAAGAATAATCCTCATAAAGTTGGTCCGCAGACAAAATAAAAATAATAAAAAACAAACTCAGGTCATTGATTCTCAAGATCACTTATAAAAGTGTGAGAGAAGAGCATATGAGTGATGTTGTTATGATTTAGACAAAATGGAAGCTAATAACAAAATAAGAACTTAAAGTAATTAGCTACAACAATCCTGTAAGAAATGACTTAGAAACAAACCTAAAACAGAGGTTAGAAGAAAATGAACTTGCTAGAAAATATAGAAATTTTTTAAAAAAATTCAAAGCATGTTAGAGTTGACTTGAATGCACTAGAATTAATAGGTGACACTAGCGCATGTACAAAGACGTAAACACATACAATAGAACGTAAATGGATACAATGAAACACAAACGTGTGCAATGAACATTTCTTTATAATGCTAGCACGTGGATGAGCATGTTAGCACACACATAGATATGGAAACAAGTTCACAAATATGATAGCGTAGGCACATGCACGCTAGCGTAAAGCACGTGAAACGATAGCATAGGAGTCCGAAAGTGAATAAAATGTAGTAAAAATGACCGAGAAACCTATATTTTTTTGGACTTTCTCCTTCTTTATTGCACCTAGAAGCATGAAACTTTAATAACAAGGTTATAATCACACAATAAAAAAACAAAAAATGATTAGATTACCAAAATGTAAACTAAAAATTATTAATAAAGTGTGTGAGTCCCACTAGGCATGCCAGAATGCAAGCAATGAAAAATTAGTAGAAATGTGAAAGATAAACAAATATGAAAACAAACCTTTCCTCCAACATCTTCCTTGCAAACCTCAAATAAGATTGCTTGAAGTATTTGAACTTGTAGAATCTTGTAGTTGTTGGATTGTGGATGCTCTTGAATCGATCTCTAAATGTAGAAATGACAATGCTACGAGCATATTTTAGACATGAGGATGTAGATGGTAATTTTGGCAGAAGTTGGTTGCAATTACACAAAGCTTCCAGGATGGTTTACAAAGGAGTGGTCTTTTTTTATAGCTGAGGGTGAGGCCATAAATATTAGATCAAGATTTGAATGGGTTATAGGTTCATAATTATAATTTCCTAAAATAGCCATTGGATTTGGTCTATGTAGTTTCAGACTTTGTATAGGCAATGAATGTTTACATTTTGTTTATGAATATGGTTGTACGTGCAACTTTGTTGCCCCCATCATTGTAGGGTTCTAGAAGTAGAGTTGAGTGGAGTGTGAGTTTTAGTGAAGTGGATTCCAAGTGTAGTCCAAATACGATAATAGATTTATTTTTCAATTTAATAACTAATTTAATTAGTTATGAAGTGTAAGATAATTAATCATTTATTTAATAAATGTTAATTAAAGTAGCTAAAGGTTTAGGAATTAATTTAATCAATACTAAAGGGTAATAAAATTAACTTAATTAATTCTAAGGGTGATAGCATTGAAGCATGAATTAATTACGTATTTTTGGGGTGTCTACAAGGATTATATCAATGGTCAAACTGGAAATATGTATAGGCTAATGATTCGGTAAATATTGAAATAAATAGATGCTACATCTATATATGTAACAACACATATATAAATAATTAAAGTACAAATTTGACCCAAACAAGTAAGCTAGAAAGTATGAAACCCTAGTTGCAAATGAAGGGACATAACACTTAGATGATTTTGCGGTGATGTCAAAGCTATGTCGAATTTGGAAAAGGCGATGGAACAGGAGAGGCGAAGTGTCACAATCGAGACCAATTTTTTTGCAAATGTTGGGCACTTGAGGCAATTGTAGACCTCCTTTGGGTGTGTTGAATGCTTAGAAATTCAGAAAATGATCTTCTTAGGGTCACAATATGTTCTCTAATGTTTTCCTTTAAACACCTATACTTCATTATACTTCTTTTTTGTTCACTTGAAACCTACAATAAGAAAGAGCACTTGTAAAACCCCATAACACATCAAATACTAAAAAGAAAAGATGCAAATGGGGAGTAGGACTGACCCTAGTGGTCACCTGACTTTGTGAACTTACGATCTGGGTATTGCACTATATTTCAAACTCCATGTAGTTTTGTGTGTGTGTGTAGAATTATGCCCTAGGTGATTCTTGTACAAGTTGCACTTGATAGCGCGTAATAACTAGATGTAGAAGATGTAGATAGATGTGTGCATGGAAAATGAACTTCCTCTCATATGAAGTGTATGTAGAAGAATGTAGTCCTTTTTCCTTTATGTGAAGTTAGATAGATGCTTAAATGATCTTGGATGCAACCTTTGGTGGTGATAGATAATGCTTAGTGTTTGGTCCTTTGTTATGGTCACATAGCTTTGTAGTTATATGATTCCCTTGTTTGAATTTTGTAATTAACCACTATAATGCCAACCCATTAAAAATAAAGATTCCCAATAGCTAGAAAGGGCCCAAAAAGTGTAAGCAAGATATAAAGAGGTTGGGGGCACCTAGGAGGGATGAGGGCACATGGTGTTGGTGTCCCAGCTAGGTATTGGTGCCCAAACTTAGAAAAACTAAAGTGTCAAAAGTCATACTAGGAAAGAATGTGTGTAAGACATAAAGAAAGCAAAGAGACCAAATACAATGTTCAATTAGTACTTTTCTCACTTAGGAATCATATGAATAGTGGTATGTGATCAGGACTAGAAATATACCCAAAGTGCGTGATTCAAGTGTCTACATTTTCCCCCACTTTATGTTGTTGAGAAAATGCTCGATAACATAAAGTAGATAAGAGATGCATACCTGATAACCATGTAGATCGATGGTGAAAATTATTTCAAGGAGACAAGAAAAATATTTGAGTGATAAAAAGTGAAGCGTGGAAGCTAAAGAAGAGGAAGTGAAAATGATGATGACCCTAGGGGTAAAAGTGTATTTGTAAATGTTGCATTGTACTTGTTGTTGATGTCAATTGATGTATGGAAGAGGAATTAAAAAATGATGATGACCCTAGGGGTAAAAGTGTATTTATAAATGCCGCATTGTACTTGTTGTTAATGTCGATTGTTGTATGATTGATGTGACTACCGCTTCCCATAAGGATGGACCTACAAAAGAGAAGAGCGAATGAGTATTCAAATATATGTATATATGAAAAATTCGATCAAAACACATAAAAAGTATGTGAAAATGCAAAAAAGAACATGTGCACATGATCCATGATGAGTGAAAGAGATCGAAAGTATCATGAAGGTATTATAGAAGAATGAGTTATTTAGGCGATCTCATGCCAAGAACGATTTTTTTGGGTGATCCCACACCAGCTGTGCCATGCATGAGTTTTTTGGGTGATCTCACACCAAATGCGAAAGCAATGTAGGGAAAAATGTCTAGTGTTATCATCCAACCTTTGACTACTTCCTAAAGTATAAACACCACTGCAAATGGTGTATACAAATCTAATCTAGTTTGATCCAACGTGAAAGTAGAAAAGAAGGTGTAATGCATGTATGTCGAGTCTTTGAATATAATGTGTCTTTCTGTAAAATCCATTGTGAAAATCTTTGTGAACTATGACAAACTAAAAGAAATATGTAACTACCCCGCCATAGGCACCCATGTAATGTCGGGGGCACCCAAGCACTATTGTCTTTTTCTCGAGTGCTAGTGTCTGTGTTGTGTTGAAGACCTAAGTCAAATTTAGGTTACTAAGACTGAATGTTGTGTTGTATTAGTCTTGAACTATGTTTAACTATGACTATAGATTATTGTGTGGGGGGGTGGTGATTCACCCAATGATGCCCCCATTTGGGGTGTATGCGGACGTCGTAAGGAGAATGCAACCTAAAGGAGGACCGACCACCGAACTAAAGCGATGCCTGCAAGGGAGAGGGAATGTGCTTGGTAGAAACCAAGGCACATGTAAAAAAAGTGGATGGAAATAAGTGTTAGTGAAAACAAGAGAAACATGCATGTATAAAGTAGTGTATAAGCTAGCAAGAAAAATGACAATGTAAACATGCAATAGGGTAGACAAAGTAGACCACGAAAATTGGGTTTCAAAAATGGGACATCACTCATGATTTCACAAGAAAATTGAGGCGAAGTGGCCTAAAGCAAAAAAAAGTAGTGAACAAACAAGACATAGGGTAAAGCCCATGAATAATGTCATACAAGAATGAGCAATGGAAATTAGTGACAAACAAAGGAATCGAGAAAACCATGGTAGCAAATAAACCTATAAAGAAAATGTTACACTTGAAACACCGTTAGTATGTTAGAAAGATAAAATGTATGTCAAAGCATGTATAAGCTGATATAGTAGTGTGTTAATATGAAATAAGAAATAATATAAACTGAAAAAAAATAACACCTGTGATGAGTACGAAAGTGGATGCCCCCGGTAGCTATTGTGGGATTTGGTAAGAGGGGACCTGTGTGCCAAGCATCCATCTCTTTGTGTGTAACAATTTTTGTAGAGTTTGCGATCACAACTAGAAGGCAATTGAACGCACATGTGTATATAGAAATATAATGACATACAATGTATTTTTATAACATGTGTAACAAAGTGTACATGTAAGCATAAGAAAGCAAGAGTAAATGCAACCAAGATATGTAATATGTTGTGGATGAGATGGAATGGAATGCAGTATGAGTGTGATAGGAGCAGCATTCCCCTCGAGTGGATGTGTATGCATGAGATGAGGTTCATTGATAAAATACCCCTCAATAGTCAAGAATGAACCATAGAACAAGAGTGTGTCATCGGAAATGGTTTGAATTGTGCACTAGAAAGATATGATCGATAAAGCATAGAGTGTAGAGAGTGAGTGAGTGTGATGAGGTTCATTTCAGATTTAGACCCTCAACAGTTGATTATGAACCATGGAACTAGAGTGCGTCATCGGGTAATGAGTGCAATGTGTAGAAGTAGATGTAAGAAAGATGTGTCATGAATGTGTAGAGTGCGTATGATGTGTAATAGAAGCTGCGAGAAATAGATGTCATGAATGTGTGATGTGTGAAGTATGTAGTGTGTGAGGTTCATGTATGTAGTATGCCCCAACAATCAAGTGTGAACCAAAGCATGAGAGTGTGTCATAGGGTAATGATGATACAAATGTATTAAGATGTGCAAGGTGAGTGTGAAAGACTATATGTGAAGTGTAGAGTGAACAAGTAGAAATGTATGATTCTTAGTAATACTAGAAGGGGAAGAATAAGTATGATGCCCCTAAGTGTATGATGATAAATGTGATCAAGTAATATCAACTAAAAGATCATCATTATCACGGTCAAAACCAAATGGTGATGCATCCGAGACTTGATAAGCTATAGTATGTGGTTAATCATGTAGAGATCCATTGCGACATAGATTATACATGCCCATTGCATATTCCTCATTAGTGAAAGGTGGTAATGGACATCCATGTGCATACCAATGAGTGAGGTTTTGTGAATAATCAAGAAATGAATCATTGTAAATGAAAACGTAATCAAAGGGCATGGGGAATGAAATGTCGATATGATTAGGATCTAATGTGCCACTAATGTAGTTGAGTCATGATTGACCAAGAGTAAGTGTTGAAATACATGCAACAAATACTTGATAAATGAAATACTCGAAGGCCATAAGTAGCGATAATCAAACATAACCATTGATGTAGCCTAGAATTTACTATGAATAACCTAGGCGTGCTAGCACATCACTCATCTTGAGCTAAGCACTCACCCGAAGCATGCAAAGGTACCAAGTCCCTCTTTAGAGTTGCTTGTACAAGATGTTAGTGTGATGATGTTTAAACATGTTCAGATTCATAATTAGACATAAACATTCCACAGTGCATAATCTAGATGTATATCTTAGAGAATCATGATAAATGAATTAAACAATAACTATGATAAGATTAACCATACAAGAACTAGATTTAGTTATGTCTAATACCATTATCCAACCAATATACTCCATTGCATTAAACATTGTAAAACACATAAGCTTCTTACACTATAATAACATCTCCATGAGTTATGCACGTCAAAACCAGCAACACAACTCTACAATAATTCACCACCTACTAAACTACACAAGTCAATACATATTTATAGGGGTGGGGACTTGCCCTTCACCACCCATGCACTTCTCAAAATAGGTCACATGCTGATAATAGCCATGCACCTTTACAATAGTATGCACAACATGCAAGTGTTCTAACAATAGATGTCTTATAGTTAACTCTAAGTAGAAATCCTATTATTAGCTTAAACTATGCATGGTGCTTATCTGCCGCTTGTTCCCAAAATACCATTGCGTGTAGTGCAAGTCTTCATCTCTATGTGTGCTTTGCACGCTATCTCCAAAAATAGCCCTTATCCACAAAATAACTAAGTCCTGATTTTGGGCGCTTCAATACTATTATAGCACCGTGCGCTTCCAGCCACCTAATACTTGGAATATTTTTGGCTATTCAACATTACCCCACACTAGAGTACATTGTCGTCCTGACAATGGGAATCCTTTCATATGTCTTCAATAATAGAGAATAGGTAATGAAAGAATGAACCAAACTCTGTACAAAAGGATGAAGTTTATTCTGCAACACCTTCTTCTTCAACTGGAAGGATTAATTCTAGATATTCATTTATGAGCTCAACCTCCAATGTCTACCAGTCACTCAGTGCGTTCCTCATTTTCTTTGGAATATCAGTGGCTATGGCATCCAATTCGTCCTTAGAGAGTTTCTCTTTCTCATTTTGTAGTACATGAACAACATTGGCCATACCTGATAGCATTCCTTCCATGAGGTCCATCTTCTGCGCTATGAGTTTTCCAATCTCATTAATCCTTTCCTTGTACGGATCCGGGATGCTTTAAGGGGAGGGCCTCGTGCTTTTGTTTTACTAGTGCCAACCTTTATGTGTGCCCAAGTGTTTCATCCTTATAGCCTTGAGCTTCATTATCCTCTACTAAAGTTCGGTCCTTATTATGGTGTCTGGCGCCGCACATAAATTAAGAGCTCGAGCGGCTCTCTTCAACTCATCCTTCAATGTTTGGAGCAATGCCTCATAAGTTGAAACTTTTTTGACAATATTGGCCCTTGCTCTTGTTGCTTCTTCCCCTACATCCTTTTTCTTGGGGAGGTGCATTGGTCCTTCCTCTAGAAGTAGGTGAACTGTTGTGCGCAGATAGTGCAACTCATACTTGAAGTCCTAAGGCACCTTCTCCTGAAACTCAAGCCTCTTTAGTAAAATCTCATCTACAATATGCTTTTCCATATTCTTTACATTATGGGCCTCCGCATGACTGCATTATCGCACTCTTGAGTAAGGTGCTTGATTTTATGTCCTTGTCCTTTTTATCCTCCAATAGTGCATGCGGATTGTTGCCACCTTATCCATATTTCGGCATGCTACTTCTGTGGACACCTTAATCAAAGTGTTGCTTACCTGCTCATCTAAAAATTGGGTTGGCTTAATGGTCATATGGCGCGTATGAGGCACCTTCCTCATCTTCTTGAAGTGCATGCCTCCTTGCAAACATAAAAATCATGCTCATCCATGTGAGTCTGCATGCCCTAAGATAGCTGCTTGTGAGTGTGTGTATTGGCTATTTCAGGGTCCATCTAATCCAAGACATATAACTATTTATTCGGTAGTGTACTTTGGAAATGGGTTCAAATATTTTTGAAGGGTCATTCATATAACCCAAGTCTTGAGTACCTACCACTTCTTATTCCTTATGCGCGCCTGTATGTGCCAACATCCTCGTGCGCTATTGCATCCTCTTCTTTTCTGTCTAGCTATGCTGCATCCCAGTGGGATAGTACCTTGACCACCTGGTTGACTTCCTCCCCATCTTTCCCTTCTTCCTGCGTGGGGCATATGAGGATTTATGTATCCCCACTAATGTTACTTTCTCCTTCACCAGAGATATCTTCGCGAATACTCACATTGGGGTCTATAGTCTCATAGACTAAATGCTCATCAATATTTTCATTATCCTACATGTCCACACGGGGGTGGCCTCGACTCTATCTTCACTCATTCTTGGAGTTTCCTCTACTTCATGTGTACTTGGCTGTGGGGATTCCTCCTCACTATCTTGTATATGAACATATTTCTGTGCTTTCTCCTCTCCTTCTCTTCATCCTTTATAGGAGTCACATGTGGTGATTTCCTTACTAGTTGTGAAGTTCCAGCACCAGTGTCACTTGAAGTGCACCTCTTCCTCAAAATCCTTGGTATGCACAAGTCGACGATGTCTTGAGTTCCTCTTGTTTTAGGACATTTTATAGTCCTCTATGTCCGGGTCTTACGGGAGCAGGGGGCACAGATGCAACATTCCTTGAAGTCCCCATTGTTTGCTTCTTCTTAGGAGGTCCTGGAAGAGCCATATCCGCGCCCTTCACCACTTTTTCATCCTTGAACCTTGGTATGAGGTATATATAGATGCGCGTTGGTTCAATATGCCCTATAACCAAACTCTCGGCGTGATGTCCACATTATCAGACTCCATAGTTTCGACATAGGCCTCCTTACCTGGCCATACATATGTTTTACGTAGAATGTGAATGGTTTGTATCCACTTTTTCCGTGTCGAACTGGAGCTGATACGTGTCATGAAATCTATTTACAGAGTCCTTAAAATATCTTGTGGTAAATGTAAAGGGCAACTTACACCACGGGCTCTTCTCCCTAGACTTCATGTGGAAGCGCCCTAGCTGAAATGTTGGTAAACTACGAATTCAGCTTCTCCATCCAAAACCTTT
Source organism: Taxus wallichiana var. yunnanensis (assembly GCA_018340775.1). Taxonomy (NCBI): domain Eukaryota; kingdom Viridiplantae; phylum Streptophyta; class Pinopsida; order Cupressales; family Taxaceae; genus Taxus; species Taxus wallichiana. The sequence goes on along the minus strand of CM031241.1, from coordinate 622,066,023 downwards.
GGTAGCTCACATGGAATGCGCCATTCTCCCTCAAATTCCCTGCATAATCTCTGGAACTACTTGTTTAAGCGCTCCTTGTATGTATTGGAAATAGTTTCGTGAATCATGTACTTGGCATATCTTTTGGTTGGGGACTTGTTCTCCAACGGAAACTCCCATATGTTTTCCCCTAAGGTTTAGTACCCTAACTTCACTGAACACAATTAATAACAAAATTGCACCCTAGGTTATCTTCTCACCTTTTTCTGCTTAGATGCGTGCCTCATTCACCAAGCTCTCTACAATGTAACCAACGATGTTGTAGTAGGTCTTGTTGGCCATTTTGTGCATTATATGCAACCAACACATATTCACCTCATTCCATCGCTCAGTGGCACCTAGCTTGCTCCTTGCTAACCGCGCTACAACTATGGTGGCCATGTCTTCAATGTTAGTGACCTTGAAAGCTCGGCTCCCTTCTTATACTTGTATAGGGATTTTGTGGCATCAATTCCCTCATCATTTGTGGTATTCAAGAAGCTCTAAGCCCGTGTTGTACAACCATGTTACCTTCCCAATTAAATTTGTAGTTATCCTCATTCTCTGCCTGCAAAAAAGAAAAAATCCTCATGGACTCGCGACATTAGCCACTAGCACAATTTCTCAAGCTTTCTAAAGTATGGAAACTCCAGGATCTGTATTATGCCCATGCTCTCAAGTAGTTTCTTCACCGAGGCATCCAAACCCCTAGTGCCATCCACCGGTTGCCGGTTAGTCTATCTATAAACTCTCTCACGACGTCCTTCATACATTTTACAGTGCGGTGGTTAATCTCTGAAACCCTACACTGAGTAATATTTGTTGTCCATGGCCGCCATTCAGTGACTCCTTCTGGATACAACATTTCCACCAGCCACTCTTCTTCTAGATCGTCAACCTCATTCTCTACTACTAGAGGTTTCGTGGTGCCATTGCTCCTTTTGATTTTGTAAATGCATAGTGAAAACCCTATTTGTGACCTTTTAGAAATTTGAGAAAAGTGTAAAAGACCTAGATGACCTACTTAGAAAACAAAGAGAAGCAGATGATAGGACTAGATTTGGCTTCAAAGAGGAGTTTAAAGGTAAGGAAGTGAAGTAAGAAGACATTAGTTCAAGAAAAGAATCAAGTGAACCTATCACCAAGGAAGAGAAGAAGGTGACACTCATGAAGGACAATGTGAAACCAAGATCCATTAGGCAACCCAATGCCTCAAGGTATGAAAGAAATTTCAATGGTTATTGTTTTACTTGTAATGCATTTGGTCATAGGGCTACAAAGTGTAGAAGATATTATCCTAGAGATACTTAGCCATAGAAATACAATGGGAGTAAGTTTTCTAAGAAGATAGTATGCTATAATTGTAATGAACAAGGTCACACTCCTCAGTATTGCTTGTATCATTCATCTAATCAAGATAGAGGTTTCAAGAGAAAAAAATCAATAATTTGTTACAATGTGCAATGAAATTTTTGCGTGGAAAGATTTTGTTTACATGCTTATTCAAGACAAAAATAGATGGCTCAATGTTATAGAATACAAGGAGGTAACCTACAAAGGGCTAGAGTGCAATCCTATGGAGTTCAAAGACCTAGAGTGTATGAAAATGGTCCTAGAAGGACTTGGGAATCTTTAGGAGACCATAATGTCTCATCAAGAGCAAATGATAGTGAAAGAAGAAAATTTATAAGAGTTCAAATCAAAAGAGAGAGGATGAAGGAGTTTTGCATGTTCCTAAGAAGGCTTGGGACCTCTTCAAGACCTTCTTTTAGGTCATCATGGTACATATATACCTTCATTATGCTTCTTGAGGGTATATCAATGCATATGAAGCATTCAAGAGAGGGGGAGTTGTCTGAGTCAAAGTATGCCTCCTCCACAAGGTCAAGGTATGTCTCTTTATATTCTTGTTCATGGTATTATTAGTTCATGATGGTTGTTCTTGTGTAAGAAGTCTTGCTCACAGTCTTGGGTTAATATTAGTACATGTATGAAGTCTCCATGATTTGTGTTTACATCATCATGGTGTGAGTTAGTTTTGTATGTTTTAGAGTCTCATGGTCATGTTATATTAATTATGTATTTTCTCTTGAACTCATGAAGTTTGCTTTATAAGTCTCTGAGATTATGTTTAGCTGTGTTGAAGAAGTATGCGGCCTGTGAGAAGTTTGGAGATAAGTTTGAGTTGTTGACGGTGTCATGAGGTTAGTCATGAGTTTTAATGGAATGTTTCAAGTGATTCTATGAGTACATAATGTGTATGAAGCTATGAAGTTGTCTCGGAGGTTGTAATAGGTCATCTAGAGTCACAATTTACTCATTCTTCTTAAAAAAGTATTAGATTGTCTATATGAGTGGTTGGAGAATATGTTTGGATCTAAAAGGTCATTGAGTCTTATGTCATGAGTGCCTAAGAGTGTGAATGGTTCTCTGAATGTGTTCTTAGAGATTCTCTTATGACATCAAGTATGGGAACTTGTTCAATCAACATGAAAGTGGAAGTTACGTGTATGGTTTTTGGAAGCGGTATGAAAGAAAATGATGAATTTGAAGGTCGAATAGTGGATTCCAAGGCTAAAAATTTGTACAAATAATCTAGAAAAGGTGTAATTTGTGATTGAAAAGGATTTATGCCATGAAAAGGTCTTAGGCTAGTGAAATTTGTGACAATTCTAAGTGTTAACAATGAAGAGTAACATCAACCTAATTGACAAAGAATAAAGTTGCAAACTAGAAAATTTCCTTTGGTATCAAGCTTAAATGTTCATGGAGGTGTTAATATGGTTAATGGAAGTATTGTATCAATATTTTGATAGTGAGACAAGTCTAAATGTTGCAAACATCAAGACTGAAAGGAAATTGTTTAAGTCTACTAGGTGTTTTTGCTCTGTTGTTGCATTTGTGTTGACATTCAACTACTTTTTAACAAGGTTACTGTAATTGAGATTCTAAGGTGATGTTTAATCTATTTTGTCCACATATGAGTGCTCAGAGCTATGATATAAGAATCTACAAGTATGAATAAGTTTTCAAATCTCTTTGGTTGTATTGAGAATCTCTTAAATAGTCTAGTGGTGTGAGGTTGATCAAGATAATGGTGAAGTACTTGTTTGGACTCATTTGTCTACCTTAGGACAAAGTGATATGTTACTATAGTGCTATGTGAAGATCAAAATGAGGCTTAGAGTCGTAATGGAATATTAATGATGGGGGGAGTGCATGTGTGTTCTTCTAGAAGATAACATTGATGACTTATATGCATATGAGGTATGGGCTCACAAGTCTATGCATGTCAAGAGCAAAAGTTGTATCCCAGTCAAATATGTTTGTTAAAGTCCGAGAATATGGTTTAGGGAAGATCCAAATTGACCTAGATGGTCTCTTAACAAGATAGTAAGGTAAATTGTTTAAATTTGTGCTTATTTACTAGAGATGGTGGTTTTGAGTCCAGGGGGAGTGATGGAATGTTGAAACATACTTTGAATGATGTTTGAGAGCTCATCAAAGTTGGTCTTAAATGCACTGAGATGCTTGTTTAGGGATATGAGTCCTTGAGATAGTTTGAAGACAAGAATGATAAGTGACAAGGTAAATTTATGTCTAGTCAAGTAATACAAGCTTATGAATGAAGATATGGTGGATTTGTATGTTCATATATGACATTTTTGGCATGTTCTTAAGATGTATTCTTTAGATATTGGTCTGCTACATTGTCCTAATGAAGGAAAAATAGAGCTATAAGGTGAAATGACTAGTTGTGCATGCTTAGAAGGTAGATGATGATGTATCAAATCAATGCAAGGTAAAGATGATATTTTCTTCCCGCTTATTGAAAAGATTAGGTGATGTATATGTTATTCTCGGGGGAACATGGTAGTTTCATGCTTGAAATTAAAAAAATAAAAATAAAAATTAGTTTTTGTGCAAAATTCAAGGTCTTGAGCTTGTATGATATTTGGTTGATGTTTCTAACCAAAGCATGATGCTATGAAGCTGAGGTAGGTGAAGAATATGCTACTATAGGTATGCCTTTGTTGTTAATGTAAAAAGGGGATAAGTTAATGACCCTATTACAAAGGGGGAGATTGTTGGCATGTGGTCCTATTAGGTGTTGTCATTGATGAAAAACCACATTAATGAAAAAGTGGATGATGTATTAGGGTCATATGATGATGTATATGATGTTGACATACTAGTTCAAATGTGTTTATGGTGATGTAGTGAGATTCAGTGAGGATTACTTGCTCTTGCAATCCTCTTCGTGGCCAAGTGATACTTGCATGATGATATGAGCTTTTGAATATTTGAGAATCATGTTTAAATGATGGATAACATGTTTTGAGAGTGTTTGGGCACTCACAATAGTGGCATGATGCATATACAAGTGATTGGCTATGTTACAGGTGCTCATTTGGAGCAGACATGGTAGCTAGGAGGTGTGACATTGTGTTTTTGAGCTATATGAGCTCATGGAAGCATGTATTCAAGTATATCATGGTATATCAGGTATGTTTGGGTCATTTTTAGAGGTTTTATGATGAGTTATTACATTCTTTCAGTTGATCCTAGATTCCACAAAGGAGAAACATGCATGTACACAAAGGTAAGTCTTAATGGTTTGGAGAGATTAAGGCATGGATTTGACATTATAATGATTAGAGATATTAGAGGGATGTGTCATAGTGATTTTAGAAAATTTTAAGGTTCTCATGATTATAATTTTGCAAGTTATGATAGTTTATGTGAGACAAGGTGAAAAATAAGTGAATTTCCAACTCGAAGTTGAACTTATGATGCTCATTGTGAATTGTGTTCTTTGAATGGGAACTTTGGCTTTCAAGGATTCTTCTATTGTAATTTTATAAGGTTTTAAAAAAATCAGGTTAGTTGATCGTTAGGATTTTATGAACGAATGTTAAGAAGATAAAGTGGTCTAAAACCCTAGTTAAACTCTAAGCTAGGAGTTTGCAGAAAGAGAGGTATAGTGACCTAGTTTTGATTGATTCATAAAAAATTATTATTGGATGTTGTATAGGAATATATTATATTTCCAAAAATGTATGGTTGAGGTCATGGTGGTGAGTGGGCCCCACTCAAACAAGTTAGTTTCTGAAGAAGAAGGTTTTGGGACAAGGTTTTCCAAAGGAGTAGCATGAAAAATTGATGGTGCATGATTTATGGGAGCTTATCTTAATTTCCATGAAGGTACATTTTCATTTGAGGTCTATACAAAGTTGATCTGGTCAAAGAGCTATTTTGGGGTCTCAAATAGCAGGGCTCAGTAAAATGGCTATAACTTGAGCTACATGTGAAAATTGAAGATAATTCAAGTTGTGTTGGAAATATAATTCAGAGATATTTACAGTTATATGATGTTTTCCTCATGATGAGGTGATTTGATAGGTTTTCCAAGTCATTATTTAGACAAGAAGAATTTTGGTAGTTTAAGATGAGATGTGTTCGGTGTAAGTTTTGAGTTTCTTGAGGCATCATATGGATTGGGTGATGATTTAGATCACTTGTAATATTAATAGGGATTAATTTGGAATCCAATGAATCAATTTTGAGGTATTTAATATATATAGAAATGTTGTTATGAGCTAACCTTTGGAAACAATTTTTTAGAAGGTTATTTTGGTGAAGGAAAAAGTAGCCGTGGTTTGAGAAAGTGGTTTATTAAAGGATTATAACTTGCTTAGAAGTTTTCTATAGGTTATTTAATTTCCATAAACTAGTTACATGGTATATTTTTCTCTTTTGAAGTTATTTGGTGATCAAATGAAGTTTCCAGGGTGTTGAAGGGTGTAGGAAACATCTATTTTGAGAATTGTAAAGGAATTGGGCCCAATAAATGAAATAATTTGATTGGTTGATCAAATATGCGGCAATTAATGAATGTAAAATTATATTTTAATCATATGTAAGGGGTTTTTGGTCATGAATATGTATACATTTAATGTAAGGGCATTTTTAAGAATGTGCTTATGGGGTTTTGAGCCATTTTTGGCACTTGTAATAAGGGTTTTAGTTAGGCCGACCTAATTGGGTCACTTGTGACTGTTGTATTAATTTTTTTAATGTTTCCTTGATGTATGGGTCGAAAAAATGAGGGAAAAATATTGTGTTTGAATTTGAAATCAAGAAGAGCATATAAAAGCATTGTTTTTGGTGCTTTTTGAACTAGTTGAGTGTGTGCATGGTGTGTGTGAGAAGTATGACCTAGGTGGGTGATATTTGTAGGTGTTGGAGAATTAATTTAAGTCAGATAAAGCAATTTAAAATTTTAGGAAGATCATCAAGGATGTGTGCATGAGTTTGAAGCATTGAGAAGTGAAGAAAGAGCTAGATTGTGCAAGTTGAAGACCTAGGGTTTGAGCAAGGGTTTGGAAGAGTTTGGAGCTGAATATTTGGATCACTATCAGCTGTGGTATCAAAATATTTTCAATGTTCATACTTCATCAAAATCTTGTGTGATGATTCATATTCATGCAAGTCTCTTGTTGTGTGTAATATCAATAAGGGTTTAGGGGTTGGTGCCTCACTAAAGAAATATCTTGTGATGTGTAATATTCACTTGAGTATTTTTGTGAGTAATAGCAGAAAATATTTTAGTGGGTTTTTCCCTTGAATTTTTCCCACTTACATCTTGTGTTATGGTGTTACTTATCTTGCTCTTGGTTTATTGAATGAATGTTGTATGTTTTTGCACACATTAATGAATGGATAATTGATTAATGGTTTATGTGAGTGATATGAAATTGAAGTTGAATTTGTAAGGACTGATTCACCCCCTCTCAGTCCATTGTGCTTCCAACACATACATTTTTACTTCATAGTATTCATACATCTTTATTGATGGGAGTACCCCTTCTAGGATTTCAGTCACTTCTGCTGTTTTGGAGATCATCTTTGATCCTTTACAACAAGATCATACATGTCTTATTGATACACCTAACTCAGACACATTTCTACATGACATTGTGTCCTTATTAGTAGAATCCCATATTTCAGATCTAGATGACACCATTAAGGACATTTTTCTTCTCTTTAACAACTCTTATGGAGTTGCACCTTCTTATCTAGATGTAATGAGGGTACTTATTATCCATCTTGCTCTCTCCCATTCATTTCATGATTACGTATTACCATCTTCTACAATTAGGCATGGATTTCTTGATTTGACTTTTTCACATTTGAGCACTTGTTTGGAGACCTTTAATCATTTTACAGACTTCTACATTATGATTCCTACTTGCATTCCAGTTGAGTGGGAATTCAACAGTTTGATTTCTATGGGTTTCTTTCTTCCAAAAGGAAGAGAAATTATTTTTTGCAAAGGTGCCTACTATATCATTTTCCATGTGAAATTTTTCATTTATTTTTCTCTCTTCTTTGTGGAGGCATACATGGGCCCTATCTTATAGGATACATGGTGGCTATATGTAGTTGTAGCTTCTAGTGAGGCTTCTTAGTCCTCAATTTTATTTGTCTCTCTTTTAGGGGGAGTTTTTTCCCATTGGGTTTTCTCCTTTTACTCCACTTTGTGAGAATTTCATTATATATGGGCACCTCATCAGGCCTTGTTTCTAGGGCCCAGTTTATTCTTTTCCCACCTAAGCTACACTTATGGGAAGTGTTAGTTTAGGTCATTATTTATCCTTTTATTTTTTATTAGGATAATTCTTGCACTTGTGTTAGCTATGCACTTGTTGAGTTAGCTTGCTTATGTTTACTAGTTATGTTGAGTTAGCTTACCAATTGTGTTGAGTTAGCTTACTAGTTTTGTGGAGTCACCTCTACTACTAGTATATGTTAGTGAGATTTATTCACCATCAATATAGGTGGTAGTTGCACTTCCCTCCCCCTATATGTACATATAGTTATTGAACTAATGAAATGATCAGTGTGTTGAGTTGGAGCCGTTCTTTCCTTTTGTATTTATTGTTCTTCGTATCTTACAAATTTATGCGTGTTCTTAGTCTTACCTTTATATAATTCACATCTCACACTTATCACTAATGTAATATTCGATTCATTGGATCCATGGTGCATTCTAAAATAGATGTTACTCCCAAGAAAAGTGCAAAAGAGGACCCAGAGGAAGGGAAATAAGCCTCTCCATTAATCGATACTCCTACATAAGAAATTAAGACTATTTCCCTAAAAACCATTTTACAAATTATCAATACCCATATATAAGGATTCACCTATTGTACTTCCTTTTGACCCAAGAGGAACCCGATAAAACCAATAACAACATTCTCTAGCCATGGTGGTCGATGTGAACATGGTTAAAATTAATAAAATACAAGTTCCTTCATCCATTCTATTCTAAAAACCCTCCCCAAAACTAATTTTTGGACTATGTACTATGATGGGTCCAAATGTGTTGTAGGGACAGGAGTTTGTGTAGTCTTAATTTCCCGTGGAAGAAGGATTTTTCCTTTCAGCTTTTCTTCTTTACTTTGAATACAAAAATAATAGATATGAGTATGAGGATTTATTAATTGGCCTCATCTTAGCCCCCATAATTGGTATTTGGAGGAAACAAATATTTGGTGATACTCACTTATTAATAACCAAGTGTCAGAGGTCTACGAGACCAAAGCCAAAAATTTATACTTATATGAAAAACACTACTCAGACATTAGTTAAGGATCTCTATTTCCTATCTATTGAATCCATCCATAAGAATAAAAATCATCTTGTCCATGCCATTGTAACTTCTTGTGCACAGTACTATCCTTTTCAAAAGATTCCTAAATTTGATTTTGTTGTCTCCTTAAGGTGTGACCCTCTCTTTAAGAAGGAAATTCCATCCAAAATAGGTGTATTCAAATTCGATGACATTAGATTTTTTAATCTCGAAATAGAGGAGAACAATGACTCCATTTTAGAGTATATATATGCTTACGAATACCGCTCTGATTCACATAACAAGAAATGGTTTCCCATGACTCTAGATCCTTAATTTGCCTCGGGAAGTTAATATTATGATTCATATTGTAAAATCAAAAACTATGATTCAGCAACCAAATATCTTGACATTTGAAAAAAATGAAGATGGATTTTGGACCTTCCGTTAGCACTACTCGAGTTTGAAGAGGGAAATTCTTTCATCAAAGATACTATTGATATAAGCATAGGGAGAGAGGAAGAACTAAGGATCTTAAAAATTGGTTCTTCATCAAAACACAAGAAGTTGAAGACCATAAATCCTTATTCATTGAGTTATCTAAGATTTTCTCTTCTCCTATTTTGATATGACTGGTATTCATATAGAAGTTGTTGTCCACAACCTAGTCATAAAACTTGAAGCCAAACCGATCAATTAATTTTGTGACCAATGAAATGCAAGATTACATTAATGGTGAAAGAGGGGGTCATCAAACTCCTCAAAGTTAGTTTCATCTAACTGGTATATTATACAAATTAGTTATCTTGCATTTCCAGTTTTGAAAAATAATAGAAAAATTTGAATTTGTATTAACTCCCATGATCGTAAAAAAAAGTGTTTTATAAAAATGAATTTTTGTTTCCATCTATCGATGTGATTGTTGATGAAATTATTTGGTATGAAATATTTTTTTCATGGATGGGTTATCTAGCTATAATCAAATTCTGATTTCAAAATAAGATAAAAAAACATAATTCACTACCCATGTGGAACTTTTCATGTTACAACACCATGCCCTTTGGTCTCAAGAATGCAAGCACAACCTACTAACAAGAAATGAACCATATATTTCATGACTTAATTCATAATTCTATTGAGTCTTACACTCGATGATATCCACGCTAAAACAAGAAATAGAGAAGACCATGTGGGGGTTCTTATAATCATTACCATGTGCCTCATTAAGTATGTTGTTAACTTAAACCTAGAAAAGTGTGTTTTTAGAGTAAAAGTGGAAATATCTTAGGATACATTATATCCCAATGAGGTATTGATGTTGATCCTGCTAAAATACATGTTATCCTAGAGATGGTTACTCTAAATACTAAGTTAGGGATCTAATATTTCCTTAGGAAGTTAGGAGACACAAGGAGGTTCATTCCATACCTCACCTACGAGGCTAACTTGATCAACATTTTTTTGAAGAAACAAAATTCCATCAAATGGGCCCAAGACTATTCGGAAGCCTTTGAATATATCAAACACTACCTATTGTACCCTCCCACTCTCATGGATCCTTGATTTGATATACCTATTATTCTATACCTAGACATAACCGACATTTTATTGGCTTGCATGCTTTCTCAAGAAGATGATGATGACAAATATAAGTTGTTTATTTTAATAGTTGCGTCTTCTTAGACTATGTAATTTGTTACTATGAGGATGAAAAGGAATGCATCACCATAATATTTTCCAAAAAATTAATGAGGAATTATATGATAAATCAAGAGACTAGGGTAATTTTTAAATATCATGGACTACACACCTTTTTAATGCATCCAACATTCTCCAGAAAGATGGTTATTTGATTGCACTCCTTGGTGATTTTGAGTTCAATTATGTCAATCAAAAATAGGTGAAGGGGAAAATCGTCACTGATTGGCTAACAAAAAACCCCTTGGACTTAGCATATCTAGTAGATGTTGAATTCTTTGATGAGTTAGTCTATTACGTAGATAAGCCCAATGTTGCTTCATCTCCCTCGTATAAAGATATTATCACTTATCTCATTGAGAACACTTATCCAAAGGATGTTAATTACCAATAGAGGTGACACCTCTATGTCCTAGTTGTAAATTATGTAATTTTAGATATAGTATTATCTGAAGAGCCTTTAACTATATGATCCTTCACTATGTCGGTGAAGAAGCTTCCAAGTACCTTTTATTCTAGTGTAATAATGGGGTCTACAAAAATCACTTTAGCGGTGACAAAATGGTGCACAAGATTCATAGGAAGGGTTATTTCTAGACCACTCTTGAAAATTATACTATTGAGTATGTTTGAAATTGTCCCAAATGCCAAGAATTTTCTCATGTTGTACACATTCCAACATAGGAACTTTGACCTATTGTCATTCCATGGCATTTTTCTACCTATGGTATTGATTTAATTGGAAAACTAACCCTTCTATATATATTGGAATAATTTCATTATAAACACAATCGATTACTTTTAAAAGTGGGCAGAGAGGCCATGCCTCTTACCATTGTCACTCGATTCAATCATTGTAAAATTCTTCCTAAACCAAATTATTTGTAGGTTTGGAGTCACAAAATTCATCATTTCGATAATGGGAGATCCTTCAAGAACCAAGAGATGTGAGAACTATCCAAGAATTTTTCAATTTCACACCATACCGTATCTCTCTATTACCCTCAAGCCAATGGATAAGACAAATTAATAAACAAGATGATGAAGTTCATTTTGCTTAAGACAGTTAAGAGCAATAAGAGGGATTGTCATTTGTAGTTATATCTAACACTAGGAACTTATAAAATTATCATACATACATGCACATGTGCTACCCCTTATTCATTTATTTTTGGGGCCAAATTCATTCTTCCATTAGAGGTTCAACTTCCTAGCTTATGAATATTTCTCAAAAGGAATTTTGGATGAGGAAATGTATAGGGAAGAACGTTTAGCTTCTTTAGAAATTTTTGATGAGAAACATCTCAAAGTTGTGAAAAATCATGAAGTATATAACTCCCACATATATTGAAGGTATAATAAGAACATTCACAAATGCCCCATCTAGGTCGGTGACCTTTTAATTTGTCAAGACAATTGGATAGATAAGAATATCAAGAAGGATGCAAGTTTCGATGGAATCTGGTTTGGGAACTTAGTTGGTCACTAAGGATTTCAATAATGGGGCTTTCACCTTTGTATGTTTGATGGTGAGGAGTTTGGCGAGTCATTTAAATTTCTTCACCTCAAGAATTATTATTTATAGTTTCATGTTTAGAATTTCCCTTTTTGTCATTTGACCGCATTCGTGTTATGTCGTCTCACTATCTTAATACCTAACAAATTTATTTAAAAGCGATAGTTAGTTTATTTTCCCTTGTGATGATCCTTTTTTTCATTCATCTATTGTTAACTATTTTACCTTATGTACTATTGCCTTAGTACTATTTCTATTGAATCATATATGTACCATAGCTTTGGTTCTTGGTTGGCTAGTGTCATTATTCCCTTGTCCCCTAGTGAACCTTAGTTTGGCGTAGGGACTTTGGGTTTTGTAGTTCTCTAGAATCTTGTTCATGACACATTACCCTACTTCTCTCTCTCTCTCTCTCTCTTTGAGTATGAAATATTGATGTGTTTCACCCCTTGAAATATCTCTTGCGTTCCTAAGTCTTTGGTGTTGATCCCTTTTATAGTACTAGTTACATGGGGACGAGGCATAGGAGAGAGGTTTCAATTCTCTCACAAAAAGGAAAAAAATCATACAAAAACAAATTATTAATTGATCCACCACATCACTCACCCTTATTTGTCTTTGGTGATGAGCTTCCATATCTTCTAGGTCATTTCAGGCCAACATTTGGGATTACACCCTTACTCGGCCATGTCTAATCTTTTGTGATGATATCATGCATTTTCTAGGTCACATGAGGTTATATATGGGGTGTCGTATTCAAAAAAGAAAGGAAAACTATATACTACAAAGGTAAAAGAAAAAGTGAAGCAATAAGAGCTCCCAAATCCCAAAGAAAGGATATTTGTTTGCAATAAATAAGAGATAGATAATCCCCATTTCTTGTTGTGTCATGATTGGCTACCAAAAGGTTTTAAACTAGACTTCTACATCGAATCATAATCCTTTTCCCCTAAGGGTTTATATTATCCTAATCATGATTAATACTTAGTTGGTTTCTCAAGATTACATTATGTACCATCATCATTTCCCTTTCCCTTCATCACATTTTTCATTATTGCATTCATTTTTAGCCATCGCCACTTTGTAACTTCATTTCACAAGAGTCATTTTTAGAGTCACATCTCTTTATCTTGCTCGTAAAATAACTAGACAACTTAATATTTGCAATTGTGCTTCATCCATTACATCATCATACATATAGGTCTAAAAATGTTCAATGTCATACATCCATCTTGTTACTCACTATATTGCATGCATTCATTTTTAGTGTAGGTGTTATTTTTCATCCCTTATTTATTTATTGGGTGTAGTTCCACCTCACTAGGTGAGTCATCTCACTTAGGCGGGCATGGATCTAGGTGTCATGTTAGCTATGCCATATTCTCTTATAGAAACTTTCACATGTGTGAGTGTGTCACAGGAGTTACTTTCTCCTTTGGGAAATTAACTCTTCTTATCCATCATGGAGGCATTTTGTTTTTACATGGGAGTTACTCACTCACTCCCCTATATGTACACCACCTCTTTTGATCTATGGAATTCAATTCCAATTCCACATTTTTGAATCTTGAGTTCACATATGCATGCACGTTGCTCTCATAAGTTTTGTTGCTTGAATCTTAAAACTCCTTCATCTCAGTTGAGTAAAACTCTTTGATGCACGTGGATTACCTCTAGGTATTTGTCCTTCATCCTTCCATCATGCTATCAGAGCTTAGGGACCGGAATTGTGTTGCTTGCAATAGTTGCTTACTAGTATCTGTTTGTAGTTGCTTATGCAAGCTCTCTTTTGATTGTGATCTACTTACATGGTCAAGGTTTTAGTGGTTGGTTTTATTTGAGTGCTTCTTGTTAGTTTCATGTGTGTTCAAGTTGTAAGTTTAAAATTTTAGGCTCCAAGGTGCAGAGGTTTTTTTTGAGTTTGGAGGTGCAAGATTATTCTTAAGGACCAACTCGGCCCCAGCTGGCTGAGCTGGAGACCGATACATCCTTATAGCTCATCGTACATTGCTTTGGTTAAGAAGCTCACTACCAACTCATGCATCAACTCAATCCATGAACTAGTGTATTCATTTACGGAACATTGAACCAACTTCATTTTGACTCAATTTTATCTCCTTATTTATTGCATCATGTTATTCAAGCATTATCATAGTTAGCTTCGACTTGTGACCTGGTTTGCTCGTGCATCGATCATGTTATAAACATGTTTAACTCATGGTACTATTCATTCTAATTCGGATTGTGACCTTTCATTAGACACCCACACTCGCCTATTCGTGTTTCGTCTTGTGTTGAATGAGCCCTTGCTTGGTAGCTCAGGCGTGCAATCGCTTTACCTTTAAATGAGCCCTGGTTCTTGTTCGTCCCTTTACGCTATACACCATCGTTTGGTTACACCAGATCATGCAATACAAATCCTTTATCTACATAATTCTTTGAATTACATTGCTCGTGGAACAACTCATCTTTGTTGGTTTCCTTACGCTCGAATGAGCCCCTGGTTCATTATTTACGACTAACGCAGACTAGTGTGAATCCTCACTGTTTCAAACTTGACACGATTATGTGCCCGAGAGGATCTTCCAACCCCCCCTGCCACAACCATTACCACACCACGTGGCCATTCCTTCCATCTTGGGCCATTACCATAGCACGTGGCCTCGGGCCACTCAACTCGAAGGCATTTGTCACTCACTCGGCGCTTGGGTCTATCTAACAACTCACCTCGTCTCTAGACATTTCTTGGTACACCTTATCAACTCACCCCATCACTTAGTTTTGACTTGACACACATTCAAACCGAAAACCACGACTCAAGTCACTTGATAGCTATACAGCTCACCCAACTAACTAGCTCACCGAAGTGGTGACTCACCTACACTCGGAGGTAAATTTTTTTTCTCTCCTTATTTTTATGATTCAATTATAGATTAATTAACAATTAATTAGTCCCATTTCCAATTAAATATAAGCAAATTTTAATGGAAAATTTATTTCCTCCTTTTTGGGTGTTTTTGGTATCGTGTGCCCTACCTCTTGAAAATCCTTCCACATTCGGGGTATTATTTTTCTAGTTATTTTTCCTTCCACACCTCAGTTGCACACCTATTTTTAACATGGATCCTCTTACAATTCCCTTTCTCATACCTTTTAACTATCCGAATGGTTGGATGCTATATATTTTGCCTTGAAAAAGAAACAACTATTTCGAGATAACTATGGGTTTGCAAGTTGAACCTAAAGATGCGATAGAAAAATATAAGTGGCTTGAAAAGTGTGATGAAGCCATTGGATTTTTATCTCTTTGTGTGTCTCTAGAACTGTGCTTCCACATTTCTTCTGCAAAAACACCCAAGGAAGTTTTGGATTCCCTACACAAACTTTTTGGGAAACAAGATGAAATGAGAGGACATGAACTTGAAAATGAACTAATCAACCTTAGTCCCAGTAGTTTTGACACCCTTCAAGACTTCTTCACCAAGTTCAAATCACTCATATTGTAGTTGGAAACTTGTGGAATAGATAAAAAGGAACCACAACTCATTCTCCCAGTCCTTGTAAAACTTGGTTTAGAATACTATGTTTTTATCTCCACCTTCCATGCAACAAAAAGGGTGCTTCGTAAAAGTTGTTTTATGCCCTCACTTGATGATTTTATTTATAATTTAATCAAGGAACATGATAAATTGATTTAGATTGGCACCTTGAAATCCAAAAAATCACATGCTCTCATTGTTGGACAGAAAAATAGAAAGCTTCAAAGGAGAAGAAACAAGAAAAGGATCATGAAAAGGACAAACCAAAAACCAAATCTTCCACTTCCTCTTCTAGTTCTAAACCTCCTAAAGAATGGATCAAATGTGGGTACAACAATGGTAGACATGATGAAGAAAAGTTCTTGAAGAAAAAGATTGATCTCCTCACTAATTTGCTTGAAAAACACAATATCAGAGTTCCAGATTCCCTCAAATCATCTTCATCATCTCATGAGAGTTCTAAGGAGAAAGAGAGTGAAAAAGGGAAAGTGAAAGAGAAAGAAAAAGGGAAAGAATCAAACAAGGAGAAACCAAAGGGAAGAGCTCTAGTGACAGTTGTGCCACCTACTCCTACATGGATCATTGATTTGGGTGTAACTCATCACATGGCATCATCAAACATTGAGTTTGCTTCATTGGAGCCATGTGGCATGTCTTCTATTCAACTTGGTGACAACACTACTACACATGTTTTCAAGAGAGGATCAGTTGAAGTGAGTGGTGGTACTTTCAATAATGTTCTAAGTATCCCTTCACTTTCAACCAATCTTTTTCAATTTATCAGATCACTCACCTTGGGACAGGGCATGTAGGTTGAGTGCATTCAGACTCAATTTATGTTAGGGAGATTAACGGTGATGTTATTGTTGAGGTTTGTATAGTTGACCATCACACTCAGTTGTACTTCTTGCATTTCCCTCCTCCTTGATTCTTCATCCAAATCACTTGAATTCGAGGATACTTTTGAGCCCACTTTTGATGTTGAGGACATCTCTTCTAGCATAGTTGATTTTCATGATGATGGGGACCCACCCCCACCATCCAATTATTACTTGCCATATCTTGAGGAGTTTTCTCTTGATCTTCCTACTTACGGTTCACTTGAGGACATTTCATGGAGTAGGCACTATGATTTAGGACTCCTCAGGAATTGGGAACACTTCTTCATAGTTTCAGTACATTCTACCTTCCTTCCTTGCCAGTACTTTGGGATATGCATTTCTTCATGGAGTAGCTGGAATTTCCACTTCATGTATGGAGAATTTTTCCTTGGATTAGAAAAACACCTTGTCACTTTTGAGGGTCTTCTTCCTCCTCTTCACTTAGCACAGGGTGGATCGTGATTGGTTATTCTTGGGAGGCTAGATAACACTTCTTCTTCTCTCTTTCTTCTTCTTAGTAGTTTAGGAGAGTTTTTCTATCTCTTGTAAGTGGATGTTTTTCCCACTGGGTTTTCCTTCACTACTTGAGATTTTTTTTTTGTGCATGGGTACCTCATCAGGTTTAGTAGCTGGGACCCATTTTCCTTGTGTGTGTTTTGTTGACTTTCTTTGCCTCATTGAGTCATCCCAAGTTTTGATGAAGGGGGGGTGTTAGTGTATGTGGTATTTTTCATCCCTTATTTATTTATTAGGTGTAATTCCACCTCACCGGGAGAGTCATCTAGTTTAGTTGGGCATAGATCTAGGTGTCACGTTAGTTATTATAGATTCCCTTACAAAAATTTCATATGTGTAAGTGTGTCATAGGATTTACTTTCTCCTTTAGGCAAGTAACTCCTCTTCTCCATCATGGAGGCATCTTGTTCTTACATGGGAGTTACTCACTCACTCCCCTATATGTACAACACCTAATTTGATCTATGGCATTTAACTCCAATTCCACATTTTTTGAATCTTGAGTTCACATATGCATGCACATTGCTCTCTTAAGTTTACTTTCTTGAATCTTGTAACTCCATCTTGGTTGAGTGAAACTCTTTGATGCATGTGGATTCCCTCTAGGTCTTTATCTTTCATCCCTCCATCATGAATAACAAAAAATAATATGAAAATATACATAATCAAATGAGTCCCATAGCATTTTGTAAACAAAATTCCAATATATAGATTGATCAAAGTTTACACAATCTATCATCACATCCACGTTGAATGAGAAAGTGTGGGCTCAAAAATAAAAATATACAAAAATGGGTCACCCGAGTGCCTCAGTGTACTATATGCATCATAGTGTTTAATACAAATAACTTCAACGATGTGACCCTTTAGCTAAGTGATGTAGAGGAATCATGGTCCTCCACATCTCGTGAACCTATTGTAGAATGATGAGGGATCCTCGATCACCTTCTATGACGTGATCCACTTTCTGTGGTACTGGTGTCATCTATATCTGGTTCCTCTTACCCAGAAAGCTCCATTTCTTCCCGAACATGAACTCATCACCTCTTACATAGTACATATATTAGCCTCCAATGTTTAGGTCCTTGACCTCTCAATAGCCAAGAATTGTGCCCTGTGGTGTCCTTTGAAAAAGGTGTTGGTGTGTCACATAACACTCTGAGGAATTCCATGATCTACTTAGAAATCATCGGTAGTATTCCCTAAGATTGGGGAAAACATGTCAACAAGAGTGTCTCATATAAGCTACCGCCACTTACCAACAATTTATACACACACAAAAATGCATGGAGTCATAAAATTATCTCCAAAAATGATTCAAGTGGATATTAGATGTAAGAATTCACAAACACTAACACAAAAAGTAGTCTAAATAAGTGTAGGATTACGGATACAAAACAAATCAAAATGAATTACTTGGGTCTCGTACTTGTCACTTTGGATCCAAACCAACATCGGAAGGCTCGTATTCATCATCATCATCCGTCTCCTCTCTAGAGGTTCCTAACCCTCTCCCGCCTCTTCGTATCCCACGCCATCTCCTTTCCATATCCATCCTTTCCATGAATAATAAGGTATATCACTTACATGGGTGCTAGTCCTCAACCATTCCATGTTATTGCCCATGTGGTTGTGGTTGTCCTATTAGTGGTAGTGGTGTACCTTTCACCAATCTTCATCACCTATGGGTTGGCACTTCTCCACCAACATCTGACAATGACAGAGACTTCGAGGTGTGTGAGTCCACTCTAATCTCACCAATCACACATATTGTTTATATCATGCACCTTAGTACACCACTACTATATCTATAAGTGTAATAACTAATGGCTGCACAAACTACGAGGTTTACTAGTGACTGTGTGTACATCCACATATCCCAATTATTCATTGACCTTTCTCGAAGGAGAAGGCCATCATTAAACCACCCTCACTTGACTAAGAATGTCGCTTCATAAGTAAAACTTAACAATCATGTTTGCATTAGTCAATTTCATTGTTACTCTCGAAGCATATCTAAAAGGGTCATGTTCCCTAATGAAATTCTTTTATCTCTCCCACTAGACCCACTAGAACTATCCCGACATATGGCCTAAACATATCATATACCCATATCATGACCGGCGTGGGAAATATCAAACTCGACTACCTAATATAGCTACCTTGTATAAATTCCTATAGGCATAAGATAACACATCCTATGGACAAGCTGAACATGCACCCATGCTCCTCAATCTCTCTCTCTAACAATGGGATCCTATATGTATAGGAGTGTATTTGTGCCATTTTCCTTGACCACTCGGGAAAACAAGATGCTTATGATCTCCTTGCAAAAATTTAAAATGTGAGCATTCGAACTACCACTAACTTCACCCCATACTTGGAACCATCTAGTGGCACTTGAACATCACTAAAATAATTCACTCATTCTAAAGTTTGGGCCAGAACTATGTTGGATGTCACTTAAACCTCTCTCTGTGATACATCATCCAAAGTGATAGTACACTCTCCTACAACTAATGGAAACCAAAAATTATTCCAGTCTAGATCCTAGTATGTAAGAACATTGCAAAAATATTACTCACATGAGGAACCAATGGAGTCTCAACCAATCTTAACAACCCTAAGTTAGCCAATAACATTGTCTCTTATGGAGTCAATTGTCATACCATGTACCGTATCTAATTGATCTCTCTATCTCTATTCCATCTAATGTAACGACTTGCACGACACAAAAACAACATAAAATGGAGGTTAGAAAAAAACCAAAATGAAAAAATCTAACTTCAAGAAAAAATTGACATTCTAACAAGTTTTTACGTAATCTGTTGCTTCATGTAACCGACACAGTTACATGTTTACCACATGTGGTTATGAAACCACTGTGATGGTTCCATCATCATCACGATGGTTATGTGTTCACATTATTAGACATACAACTCTTCCTACATGTGGTTACATCCTCACTTTGTGGTAGTTATGTAATCACCAATCTGCACAAACTTGTATTTTTGTCCTATGAGTGGTAGTTCCATCCACCACGGGAAAAAAAAAGCTTTAAAAACTACCCAAATACCCACAAAATCCAATTTTTTCACATATTCATAACCTACCAGATAAAAATTCACGCAAGAAAAGTGATATTTTGACTTAAGTTTCACTCGTGACGGAACTTTTGGTTTTTGCAAGAGGCAGTTATGTAACTATCATTGTAGTTCCATAACCACTGCAATGGTTTTGTCTTCCCTACTAGTGGTTACATAAACTATCGTGGTAGTTTCATAATATCCATCTGTAGGAAGTGGCGATTCTTTCATGAGTAAAACTTAATTCAAACTCTCATTTCACATGTGTGAATTTTTATCCTTATTTTGACCTATGCACATGTTTTCCTTATTTTTAATGCCCAGTTCACTCCACTTACCCTCTAGTACTTGAGTTTACTCCCTAAGTGATTGAATCTAATCCTTATATTGAGTTATGACCTTGAGTTGGGATTGTAAAACACTTAGATGTTTGTTATTAGGAAAATTTGTGCACTCGATTCTTGCTCCCTAGAATTTTGAAGCTTTTTCAAAGAGTATTGTTTTTGCACCATTTTTCACCCAAAGAGAGAGAAACCATATCCAAAAGGATATTGCTTTTAGTATTAAGCACCTTGAGGATCTTGTATCTACCACTATCACTCCAAAAGAGAACACAAGGACACCCAAACCATCCTTCTTCCTCCTTAAACCAGCCACATATTTGTTAATTTGTTCCTCTTCTAAAAGTGCATCAAGCTTCCACCTTCCCTCCTTTGAACAAACCATTACCACACCCATCATCAAGAGCATCAATTGGAGTAGTATAAGCACACAAAATTCAAATAAGCTCCATTCTAATAGTAAAAAGAGGTTTGGTTTGAATAATTTTTTTATTTGTGTAATTAGTTTAGATTTAAATTCCTTTCTTTATTTTTAATTAGAAAATCAAGAAAACAACAAAAAGTGTTAGTTTTCTTTATTTGATTGATTTCATGCTTTGTAGTCAAACCTCCATGCTCTAGGATTCTCCCATCTCGAGATTAGACCCTATATTTAGAGTAGGACTATAGTTTTATTGCATTTAAAATCTAGGATAGTTTAATTTTAGAGTTTGCACATTAGGAAACAAAAATCCTAAAAAAGATAACTAGATTTAAGTAAGAATTTGTTCTCGGGATAGATACTTTTCAAATTATAGAATAGATAAAACACATCTTAGATTGTATATCACAAATCCACACAACACTTATCTTCTAAAATAGAGGTTAGTTTAGAAAATTAGATACAATCAACAATGTACAAGGCCTAGATCTGAAACAATAGTTGTTTAAGGATAGTTATTATTCCTATCTCTTTTCTTGTGGCGCATTCTAGCATAACAAATTACATTTTAGCTCACTTGTGTAGTTTCATATTAGTTCACACATTCATTGCATCTTATAAATCTTAAAAACACTAAAAATATTGCAATTCACGTTCTTACAAACTAGAGTGGTAAAATAGAAGATTTGTTGAATTTCTTTTGCATGTAATCTGAAATTTAGTATTTGAAGTTTTTTTTTCCAGCAAGTGTTATGATTCCTTACTTTAAGTATGTTGAAAAAACTCATTAAAGTAATCAACTAAAACAAATAGGAACAATAGTCATAAAATTAAGTAAACACACCCAACAACATGGCTTACAGACCCAAACAAGCCCAAAACATCCACAGGAAAACTTGCAACAGCCATAACACATAGTCACGCTATTTCGAGCACAAGAAGATAAAAAACAAGATAAGGAAACATGCTGATTTGGAGGAAAAGAAGTTATAATTTTGATAAAACACCATAAACAAACATCTCTATAGCTTCATTCATAGCCCGTAGTCATACTACAATAGCCTTCATCACATGATTTCTTTTTCTTCACTCCCAATCATATTAAACACAGTGTAACGATCATTTCCTCTCAATTGTAGATGAATCTAGATAGTCAAATAATCCTTAGAAGAGTTGGAAGATTTCCTCGCAGTCCTACTCCACTCAGCCACCAAGACATCGAAGATGACATCTTATTTGAGTGCGGGTAAGAGGTGTTCCATTATTCACCTTCCCTCGTTCAAATCATCCCATAATTACTTTTTCTTGACGTGCAAAGCCGCACAAGACAAAAACATATTCACCACCTTATTAGACACCTATTGCCATTACAAATCCAAATATTCTTCACTTATTTCACCATCCATTACTATCCCCCACATGACCTTTCTTGATCAAGGCTAACCCACCTCCAACGACTATTTCAATTGAGTAGTGTAATTAAACATCCCTCCTTTAATTGACAAGGACATGGACCTAGGGCTCCATGTTGTCAATATTCTCAAATGCATCATCCACCATGATCAAGTTTGTTGGAGTATCACTAAACTCAATGAGTAGGTTTTACTTTCCTAAGAGTATAGGTAGAGGTATCTCTTTTACAACTTGTTTACATTCCTATACTCCCACTCTTTCTACCCTCATATCATCTCTAGCCCTAACCCAATTTCATATTATCATCCTCTAAATCTACTATCTTGGCCTGTACTCATGAATATTTGAGTGTACATGAAAATATCATCCACTATTTAGCATGTATAGTAACTATTACTTTGTTGTTCTCACATCATCTCGCGCGCCAATTTCCTCTTTTATCCCACTCATTTCAATTTCTGCTCCCATTTCTTCAACACCTATTTCTCTCGACATCTCAAGTTTTCTCCTCCCTTCCATCTCTTTTTCCTAGAATCATTATTTTCATGGGTTCTCCTCATAATACTCTTTCTTCACCAACCATTTCCATTACTATTTCAAGTATTCTTCCTAGTTCCTCTATCATTTCCTCTACCACCATTCCCATGGCTGTCTTGTTAACTCCTCCCCTCTTGGAGTCAAGTATCTACATGCATTGTTAGTATAATTTTATTTGATACATCCATATCTTCTTCATGTAGCAGTTAGTTTCTTCTTGCTCCATCCTAGGTAGTAAGCCAAAGCAAGGAAGAGAAACAAGGTGATGCTCCCGAAGCATTTTATTTCAACACATTAGGTTTGAATCCTTCCTTGACTACAAAGAATCAATGGTTCTTGCCCATATTACCAATGGTAAATTTGGGGAGAGATTTTCTATTTTTTTACCAACTACGAGATAAAAATAAGGAGTATATAAATGTTACAAAATATTAGATCACTAGGGTTTCTTTGGGAAAGGCTATTATAAAAGGCATAAAGCAATATGTTCAATTTACCCTTGGAAATCTATTTGGAAATATTGAAAAGTAAAAGGAAACAAAGTGTGAACTAAGGAGAAGTTAGATCAATTAATAACAATATCACTCACTTACCCAAACCACCGCTCTTGTAACAAGCTTAGATACATCATCTATCATAGTATTTGAAAAGATAGGACACCAAGGAAGGGATATCAATTATTGTATTTAATGAGTTATCAAATATGGATAAGAATTGATCAAATAAGCTGTCAAATTCCATATTTTTTGAACTAGAGAAGATAATTATTGGATGGATTAACGGTGAATTTGAAGATAAATGTAATAATTGGGAGCTCACTCTATAAGCATTGAGTGAACTAAATAAATTTTATACAAATACTCTCATCAATGATAAATTGATTGAGGAGTGGGGTAGGAAGTATTTAGTATTGTGAGGCTATTGAGTTTTGTATTTAGATTTTGAGTGTAGAAATGGAGAAATTGTAGGAAGCTAAAAGAGAAGGGATAAATGTCACCTTTGATATGAGTGATTAAATTTCTAAATTGTCTTGTCACATACATGATGAATATCTAAATGCACTACCATCTAGCACCATTTTTCCCAAATTCAAAATATTAGTCAAAGGGGATTCAAGATTTCAAAAATAAATAAATTTGCAATCAATTGACAAGCTAGTGTTATATCAAAATATTTTGGATAGTTTGAGAAAGATTGTGAAAAAGGTTCAAAAGCTTCCAAGAAATTTGATGAGTTTTGATGATACATGTGAAGTAATCAATTTATATTCATGTTGACTAGATGAAAAGGTTTTTAGGAAAGGGTAGAGAAATATCATGAATATTGAAAAAGGTAGAAGGCCACAAAATCTAAGTTCATTGACATCTTGAGTGATCAAAATGTACAGAAGGGAAAACATGATAAGGAAGCAAGTTGAATTTTTTTGTGTATTTTCTAAACTTTCTCAAACATGAAATTTTCTAATACATTTTTACATCTTTTCACGTAACATGTAAATTGAATTGGTCATTTTGTATGAGTACCATTCAATATGTATTCAACGTGTTCAAAATTTCAAGGTGGAATAAGTATAGAAGTATAAATCAAGTTTATATATTTCTTTCTATTTTTAGTATTACGAATTAATGAAAAGGTGCATTTATCCCTATTTTTGCTAACTTCATTTTTCTATAAATGTAAGAATGTTTAAAGCATTCAGGGGAATTTTTACGCATGGTAGTAAGGACCTTTTATGGTTAGAGTAAAATTATTTTTCTGGAATTTTGTGAGAAGAAAAGAAGCTTTGTATTATGTTTTTCTGACAATAAAGGAATAAAGAGATCAGAACTTTCAAACTTTATGTTGAAGTTAATATTGATATTATGCTATTATTCTTATGTTCAATACATTGTATTTCTTTGTTATTCCATTTTTTTACTAATTACTATTCAAGGGTATTGTTATTCTTCTCAAATTGCGTGAGTAGATTAGAATAGGTGTTTGTCATTCCAAATCACAAACATCTCTCTCTTTTCTCTCCTCTATTCTAATTCTAACATTCTTTGGGAACTACCTTCTTATTCTTTCTAATTCCTTTCTTTGTAAGATGAAATATACCGAGATGATCTCCCACCCCCAAAATTAGATTAGTGAATATATTGTAAATATTCCTTCATTGTTCTTAGACCAAAAATAAACAAGGTGTCTCCCCTTATTACGGGGAGGGACTTTGTTCCACATGCTATGGTTGAACACCATATTTTGTCTTTAAAAAATATAAAACCAATAAGAAGTTGGATTCTTTTTCCTAGTGCTGATGTTCCAAAACTATAGCAATTAATTCCTAATGATTATGCATAATATCTTGCAAGATTTAGGGATCCTCAGGTGCCTTTAGTGCTATTGTTTGCTGATAGTTCTTAAGAATTCTAGGTTTGTAACTAAAGCGAGTTTAACTTGTTTATATATGGTTTTGAAGGTAAATTATCATGGAAAGGCCAAACCAAAGGGATTAAATGATCCATAAAAGAATATAAAATTGAAATATCATACGGAGGATATGTCAATCTAAAACCACACCAATCGGCTAGGAAGAGATTCACTAGTCGACCAAAGTGGATGTTTCTAGACATGGATGAAAATCATGAAAAATCAAGGTTTCATCCTATTAAGTGGAGTTTTCCTATGGATGTTGTGGATTTAATTCTCATAATCTATCGAAATATTAGTGTGTATGAATAAGAAATTTAGATAAGATACCTTGAGATGTATTGAGTAGGGATAGAAAGAGTGTGTTTGTCTTAGAAAAAGTGCCTTGTCAAAAATAGTAGCGTTAAAGAGTAAATTACCAAATTTAAGTTTCTACAGATGGATTGAGTGGGATATGTAATGGAGAAGAATCCATGAGGTTACAATGTTTGAGAGTAGGAAGAGATAACTCAATATGATCAATGGATTGATTATGAATTTGATTATTATGTCGGAAGGGCATAAGAAGAAAGTAAATGCAAACTTAAAAGATTTAGATACTAATGTTATCGGAAACACTAGGGTAGATAGGGTTTGCATTATTATTTTTGATTAAAATGTCAGTTTCACCAAAAAATTTACACCCTTTTTAAAGATATATATATTGTTATGAATTACACAACAATAAAAAGTAATGTAAGTTTAAGAATCTAGGAGCTATTCGAATAATTAACTTCCAACAATAATTGTAAAACACTAGAAATAATGTATTGGTTCTTACAATAAATGAATCCAAGCTCAAATATACAAGAGGAAGATAAACTTAACTATACAAAGCTATACAAAAGAGATCTAGGTGCACATACTAGATAATGTGGGAGTGCAAAGATTGGAGAAGATTAAGTTTTAATACGGTGACCTAAAAATGCCATGATAAAGGACATTTGTACAATTCAGTTAAGATGTATAATTTAGTCAAGCTCCTTCGTATGGTCTTGGATGCTTTCATAATTAATTTTGTAACTTTTTAGGTTCTTTAGTGGCTTAAAAATGTACTTTGTTGTCAAACCCTAGAAATCACACGAGTCCTTAAACCATTTTTAACAAGTTAAATCATGTAAAAACCATAAAAATGGATGGAATACCATATAACAAGGTTGGTTATAGGGTTGAAATGCAATCCAAACACCACTTACATCAACACTAATCTATAGAGGCCTCAAAACACGTTCTCCACCTACCCTATAACATCTATATGAATGTATCTAGTTGGAAACTTGAACCACTTTGATCATGCTTGGTAGAATTGTGTTGTTCTAAGGATTTGGGCTGTGGAACTTGGTGTGCTTGGAATTGAGGGAAGCTATAATTATTGGCCTAGTTAGTGATTTATAACTATAGTAATGGTTTACATAGTTGATGTGCATTAACTTTAGGGAGATTTAGGGAGCCTTGAGTGCCTTTTGTGAGTGTTGTAAGTGAGTGTGTCAATAAAATCTCATGTGATTGCTAGGTTAGTAAATGAGGTGATGTTAAATTTCTTATATAGGGTTTTGAAGGTAAATTATCATGATAAGGTTGACCTAGGAAGATGAAAAGACCCAAAAAATGATATTACATTGAAAACAGAGTTAGAAAATGTGTTGGTGTAGGGTATGCAATGGTCGCCCAAGATGGTATAGGTCAACTAGGACCAAAGTATACAACTTGGTCAAATTGTAGGTTTTTCAAAGAGAAGAGCTAAGTAAAATCTGAAATTTGCATCTTGGAAATTAGAGTTTAAGTACTAGTATTATGTTTTAATATTCAAATTTTGTTGACACATAGGTGTATGAAAATGAGAAAGTTAGGAAAGAGATGGAAAAATACATTGAGTGGGGATATGATATGGAAGTTTTTATCATCCAAGAATCAAAATTGAAATAAATAGTGTAAAAGGTAAATTTCCAAATTTAAGTGTTTACATATTACATGCTTGTGTTTTATTCTATGTTCTTATATGTTTCTAGAATCGTGTTTTCTTTTACACTTTGTATGCTTCTATGCTCGTATTTTCTTTTCTAGTATCATGTATTCTCTATGATCATGTTCACTTCTATTATTTTGTATGATCTATACTCATATTTAGTTTTAATATCTTTAATTCTTTATCAACATGTTTTCTTTTATGCTCTTGTATCCTCTATGATCAGGTTCATTTCTATGCTTTTATATTCTCGATTAGCATTTTTGTACTAATATATTGTATTCTTTACGAGCATTTTCACTTATATGATTATATACACTCTATGATCATGTCTACTAAGGTTATAAGTCTTCACACACATCTTGATTTGTGTGATATTCACAACACACTTCTTGGCACATAATTTCTTTGCACACATGAATAGACACTACTAACATTTATCAAGTAGTCACATCTTGTCACTTATCTATATTTTATGGTGGTTTTATCATGTCATAATGCAACATGTCATGCCATAATTCACAATAGATCTATACGGGTTTAATTTATGTGTTATGGTGGTCATATATATATATATATATAAAATTCTAATGCTCTTATCTATGGGTTACTATGAAATACTATATATAATCATGATATTCCTAATAATGAGGTGATATCTATTATTTTTTGAAAATATTCATAGTTAATGCAAATTGTTTAATTTACCATATTTAGTTGATATACTATTTATGGTTCACATACTTGATGTTATGGTTATGTACTCTATATAGAAAATCATTTTTCTTTAGACATAAGTGATTCTTTGCATCATCCTTCCTCGCAAAAGGGGGCATACTATGATATTTTCCAATAGTTCATTAGATCATAGCCACAATGCTTCATTGAACACTATATGAAAAAAGTCACATAAATATTTAGGATATATTATAAACTTTTACGTAGATCACATCATTACATATATATTAAGGTCTTTCACAAAATTGGCTTCTAGTAGACTCAAGTGTTATAAATGGGTACCTAGCAAGCCTAAATGTTATAGATGGATTATAACATACTCAAGAAATATAAATGGATAATAGGACCTCAAATTATAATTTTATAACATATAGTACTCGTGCATATTATATATGGTGGAACTAGAGGAAATCAAGAGTAAATATTTCATGTTTTTAAATTTTAGTCTCATATTTACTGATTTTTGTAAACATCTCTATAGAATACTAATACACACTTTGGCATGTGATTTTCAGGTTCACATGTATGGCACATAGGATACACTTTCTCATTCTTCCTTACACCGTACAGACTAACATGTTTGCATTTAATTGTCCTTCTAATTTTAATCCAACGATTTCATTACTAGATTGAAATGGGGGAACATATAACACCCTAAATATGTTCCTAAGGCACTTGGTAATAATAATTTGAAACTCACTTTAGTATCACCCCATTTACACATTTATTTACTCAATCCAATGATCTCATATAATTCTTGCACTTTTATTCTACTAGGTCACAACTTTTTCTTCAAATTAGCATCTCTAAAACTAATGATCCCTATGTATAACACATCTTGAGACTCTCAACTACTTGTCTTGTGTATCTTATAAAGTTCCATCCTAATATTGGATAGAATCACTAATAAATGAAAATATTATGATAAAATAAATAAAATGTTATGTCCAAGGCCAATGATTTTGTTTTTATTCTTACAAAAGTCATATTTTTAAATTCACAAGTTATCTTAGTCATGTTATGGTCAATTAAGATAGAAATCATTCCCATAAGTACGTTATATAAAAAAGGGGCATATAGGGGTATCATACTAAATCACACTCTAAAAAGGACTTTTGGGTCAAAATCCTTAAAGCACCAATTCATTAGAGCGCACTATGACAAGCTATGAATATGAATACATCCTCATTTTTTTCCATGGATAACTCCCATGCACCAAAAGTGAAGCTAAGGTTTATTTCTAAGTTTTGAAATCC
Organism: Taxus wallichiana var. yunnanensis; assembly: GCA_018340775.1. NCBI lineage: Eukaryota > Viridiplantae > Streptophyta > Pinopsida > Cupressales > Taxaceae > Taxus > Taxus wallichiana. Next base: position 622,037,014 of record CM031241.1, on the reverse strand, counting down.
CTATTAGGGATTTTAATCTAATTATTTATGCAAATTTTCACACATCCACTATGAGGGAGAACTACACAATCGTTAGGCCCTTTAAAAATAATGTTATGTACGAAACACTTAGTATTTATGAAGAGAAATGGTTTTAACACAAGGAATGAGCCATTTGTAGATATAGAAGTGCAATATTCAGATTTCCGAGTGCAAACCACACGTAAAAATATGCAAGTGTGTCGGTGCAAGAGTTAATTTTATAATCAAAATGATAAAGGAAAAAATTGGTTATTAGAGGCCACAATCACGGGTGATTTTATTTAGCATGGGGGATTATATCAAGAGAAAATCTCCATATTACTTAAATTTAAAAGATTTAGATGAAACTATGCATGGTTAACCTAGTGAGTTCTAGACCAATCTCATTCCTTTAGACCTCATAGAATGGTGAAATAATTCTAAAACCGAACCCCAATTGCTTGTATTATAATTTTAAAAATTGTGTTAATCAAATTGTAACTTGTGACATTTATAATTTTTGTATTTACTATTCTATATCAAGTATAAAATTTTTTAAGAATATTATTAGTGTTTTTTTATAGATAAAGTGGGTTGAAGGGACCTATTCCCTATTTACATAACAAGAGGCCAAACCTCGAGATAAGCTTGAAAAACCGAGACAAAAAAACTTTCGACCTAAAGTAGACAAAACCAATAAACATAATATCTATAACACACTATATAACCTTATAAACAAGGAATTATTACCCTCTTTCCATGGAGACAGAGATGCGGCCGTTGGAGACCCCGATCCACAACTTCCATGTCATAATCCACATCCACAAAGTGTTGGCTTTAACCCAACCCCTCCGAGAGATAGTCATAAGCGCCTCCAGCCGAGACACGTAACAACTCCCACCAACTCGGAAAAGGCTCCAGAGGTAGATTCAGAGTCTTTAGATTATGAAGTTTGATCCGAGCATGACCAAAATTACGATCCTAGGCCAAGGTGACCAACTTCTAGGAAAATTCCATTAACTCCACAAACATTTTCTCCGGCTCCTTGAAGGCACCAACCGCTACCATTTGAGAATCACTCTCGACATCACCAACCTACCAACACGCCATATGCAAGTATGCCACTTGAGCCACCGAGGTTTCCATAGAAGGAGGGCTTCATCCAATGAAACACTATTTTTATTGCTTGGACTTTAAATGGTGAATAACCCAAAAATTATTAGGAATATTATTAGTTAGATTAACCCTAACTTTGACATTATAATAGTAACACGATCTATAAACTAGATGAATATTCCACATAAGAACTATAAAAAAATATTTTCAACTCCAAACATATGTGGTTAATTAATTTTTTTCTATGTATGTTAGTTTTCTAAAACAAAGATATAATGTATTGGAATTTAGCTACATATCGTTGTAATAAACATGGAAGATAAAAGAACATGATGCCCATACTATGAACACAAGTATTTGACAAATAAAAACACAATGTAAATAAAACTATATATAGGAGAACACTATATGTAATTCAAAAGTGTACAAGTTCACTTCTAACAATGGCCTCTATGGACAAAGATTCAATCTAACAACTATCCAATGATTACACAACTACTTTTCACTCTTACAAATATTCAAGATAATTCATAATATTAAAACAAACAATTCCATTAGGAGAATCAACGCAAAACTAAACATAGACCCAAATAAAGCCATCTTTCATTTAATGTTTTTACTTCCACATATGCCCATACTTATATCCATTCTTCAATAAACCCACCAAGAAGGAGAAACCAATTGGAAGAAAAAATGCTTGCACCCATTTTCTTTTCTTATTCTATCACCTATGGTGAAAATTTCACTCTATGTAGATTGGTCATCACCCAATTTTCATCGGGAAAAATTGTAGTGGTGAATCTTCATTAATTCATGAATATTCTAGTTTTGAAATTTAGATTTGGAAAATTTTGAGTAGCCATCTCGTTTGTTATTTCGCCTCAATTTTTGGGTACTGTGTTCATATAAACTTTGCAAAGCTAATTAAAATAGAATAACACATAGTATTCTAAAGCTAAGATAAAATCTACCATAAAACCATCATGATCATAGCTTATTGGAATGCTAAAATGAATTAAACATGAAATTACTTATCTAATTACAAACATTCATACTTAGTATGTATGATTGCTTTTAAAACATGAACCTATGAAGATCATAAACAATCAAATTTTTGTTGTTGCTTCAATATGGTGAAAGGATCTCTCTAAAATGGCTACAAGGCCATGTTTAGATCTTCCTTTACTAACCAAACATGAAGGAATGGATGTAAGAGATGAACAAGCTATTCCAAATCAATGGAGAAGGCTCTTAATCATATGCTTTATGATAATACTAACAAAAGTATGGTGTAAGGTGTGAAGGTAGGAGCTTGGTCCTTTATATAGATTTCTATTTGGGAAAGCTTGAATCCCAATGAATGTGGGATAAAGGATAAAGTATATTTAGACTTGTTAAGCATGCTTAGAAGAATTAACAAGTGATTAAAAACTCATGGGAGTTGGAGGGTGCTTTAATTAATCAATTAGGATTAATTAATAGGCTAGAATAATCTTTTTAGGCTATTTGGAGGTGATTTAGGAGGAATTTGATATGATTTGAAGCATTTGAAAGTGGGATTTAGCCAATAAAGGTTTATTGATTAAATACATTGTTAAAAAGGCTTAATTAACTAATAATAGTTAATTAATTGATTCAAAGAGGATTATAACTAATGAAGTGTCATTAATTGGCATTCGAGAATGTGATAGAAGCTAGTTAATTAATGAAGTGTTGTTAATTGACCAAAATAGAGGGAAACATTAGTTAATTATCGAAAATCACTAATTATAATAGAAATGATAGGAAAGAGGATAGTTAATACCACTTTAGCATTAAAACTACGGAAGCAAATTTTAGGTGTCTACATTTGCCCCTCTTTGGGGTGGCATAAGCAATGCCACTTCAAAGATAGTAGACAAGTATAAAAAAAAGATTTTTATGAAGAAAGATTAGTAGAATGAAGGATTCCCCCTTGAGTGTCAATGGGGTGATAGAAGAAGTCGATCGACGATCGAAAATAGGAAGGAAATAGATAGAAGAATTAGGTGGAAGAAACCCTGTTAGTAATGAGAATTGATAGATGAAAATGGAAATAACTTGTGCATCCAGATCGTTCAATAAACAAATTTGTTTAATCACTTTTCTTAAATGATCGACATCATCAGCCCTTATTAAAATATACACATACTGAAACGTGTAAAATAACATGAAAAACTATAATACTAACATTTGTTTTTTATTAAAAATGCTTAAATCCATGCAACATACATAACACATAATGCAATGAAATACGAGAAAGTAAACAAGCTAACTGATAGGAAACAAGTATAAACACACATACTAAAACAAACAACGTTTGAGAAAATTTCACCAATGTTTTTGTTATAAAGTGCAGTTCCCGAATGTTCATGTTTAACGACAAGGGTTGAAAATGGTGCCCCCTAGTAAGGATACATGCAAAGGAATAATAGAGGACATAGGGTTCATATGAAAAAGAATTCATGTACTACAAAATAGTACCTAGCAACTCATTGTGCCCATATATTATAGACATAACAAACAAACCAAATTTGTCAATGAGGGTAGATCAAAATGATCCATGCAAGTCGTTGTGAAAAGAACAAGTGAGGACCCAAAAAAGATATTTTGTAGAACAAATTTCAATGTTTGAGGATTATGTGTTCATATAGGCTGCAATGCATGCTTTTTATGATTTTTACCAATGAATTTTGAATTTTTTTGAAGTTTTACATTTTTTGAATTTTTAATTTTTTTTTGAAAATTTTCCCGATTTTTAATTTTTTGAAAATTTTAGGAAAATGATTATAGAAGAATGAAAATATTGTGGGACATCACGAAAAATTCTGGAAAGAAAAAATATGCCCTGGAGTAGCAGTAAAGGGTCATTGGGAAGCAAAAATGTGCCCCAACGTAGCAAAAAAGGGCAAAAACGATTATTTTTAAAAATAATCATCGCGATGAGTGCTAGAATAATTTGGAAGAAACATGGTGATCAATGAGCTCATCGGGGGTGTGAAAAATGACATGGGGGTCAAAAACGACTATAAATACCAAGCCATGGGGGTTAAAAATCATCGCAGATTAGTTCATTTTCTAATTACCCCTATTGAGATTTGTGAGAGGATTGCTCGAACTTGGAGAGAAATGACATAGATTATGAACTAAAAACACCACGCAGACCAAGTCGAGAGTTTGGGAGACCGCCATGGACCCTACATTGGTATGTACACTTAGAATTTTGATTTTTAGGTGTATTTATGGCATTTATTAGCTAGGAAAATTGGTGGGCTTGCGGTAGTGCTGAGCCCTTGCGTGCAAAAAGGTGCGAGGCCTCATCTTGCTAGTGCAAAAGGGGTGTGTGTAGGCACAAGGGGGTGTTATGTAGGTGCTAAATTATATTTAGGTTTTTCTAGATGTAGATGCATGTGTGAAAGTATATAAGTATGTGTGAAAATAGGTGCGTAGGTGAGAAAATGGGCACACTTGGGCACACAAAGAGAAAAAGGCGCTAGTGAGCTTTATGCCTTAGGCCAATTTTAGAAGAAAATCCAAAATTTTTGACCTTAGTGAAAAATTTAGGAATGAATAGAAGAGTATAAAAGCAAGTAGAACACCTTAGGAAGATGATTTTTGGAAGAAAATTATGTTAATGAAGTGTTGTGCAATCTTGCAGGTGAGATTGCACAAGTTGGATACATGCAAGTGACATGGGCGACTCAGAGCCTTTGAGAAGACTTTTAGATGATGGGAGTAGTGAGGGATGATTTTATTTTGAGGCTACATGCCTAGACTATGTAGCTCATATGCCCCAAATTAGACTAGATCATGCCCTGCTCACTACCTTAGCAGAGAGATGCGTAGTAAGAGCCAATGTTTTAGACTACCTATTGGTGAGATGTCCGTGACACTAGAGGATGTTTGTGCATTCTCCAAGTACCGATTCAAGGTGACTTGATAGAGTATGATGGAGATCAAATCAAATCCGATCCTGAATTTATGATATGTTCTTACGGTGAGACCTACCTCGAGAGGGGATGGCAGTAGACCTTTATACACTCTTTGATGATTGAAAATTTTCTCATATACCAGTGTATTTGATGGCTCTTATCAGTGACATCCTACTTGCTACTGACAAGACGAGCACACACTTTCCCCTAGGATTGACTGGAGTGATATACAAGCTCATGGATGGTGAGAAGCTTTGTTGGGGCCAGTGTATATTAGTTGATTTATATTAGGATATTCATTTGATAGCATACCGAGGTCATAAGAACCTCGGATTAGGGACTCTACTATTGCAAATATGGGCATGTGACCACATAGCTATAGGTTGCTCACATGGAGTACTTGAGACAGGGAGGTAGGTGAGCCCTCCTGACTATGGATGGGAGCCATTGGGTGAGGATGTGCACTCACACATGGGAGATACTACCTACTATAGGCATGCTTTTGATGATTTTATGATTTGTGAATGATCACATGATGGTCTACAAGGTTATACTTCCAAGATAGATCATTTTATCATTGGGATTCGGGGCTATAGATCATTTTATCAGATTGAGGTGGTATAAAGTAGACTAGGTTCGAGAGATAGTTTGGCCACATTTAAGGCATCCTGGGTGATGAGATGTGGTACGCGCATAGGATGTGTGAGACTTTTGATATGGGACCATGGATTGGGCAACGCCACGTTCTTGATAGCTTTACTTATACTATGCCGCAACCATGGGTTCCATTGCTCCAAGTAGTTGATTCGGGAACTACAACTGATTATGGAGCTCTTAGTATGCTACATTTACCCCCTACATTTGACTATTCCAAAGGCTTATATATACAGGGGGATAACCGCAATGATAGTGCGGGGTTTATAAGGCCAAGATCTCATACCTAGAGTTAGATTAGGCGGTCGAAGGCCGAGGATACATTACAGGGATAAGGCCCACATGATTCCACAAGTACCACAAGTACCACAAGTTTAGGTGCCCATGCACAGTGCAGGGACGGAGTTCCACAGTGCCCTTTACAATAGACCATCCCATAGGTACATATCTAGATTTTGATGGTACAGTAGGTTCACCTTCACATATATTGAGTCCACCACACAATAGTCCACCGAGGGATGGATGGGATGGGGGAGATGGAGATGGTGGGGATAGTGGAGATGGTTGGGATGGATGGGGATCACCACCACACAGTTTAGTGAGTGGGGGATGGAGGGATAATGATAGGTTATTACCGGGATCACTTTGTCGAGGGCGGACTATACAGAGTTCATGCGATCTAGCTACCTTGAGGCATCCATTACAATAGGTGACAACACGGTGGGATCAAGTGAGCTGAGAGGGACCAAATTAATACATAGAGAGATTCATTTGGTTACCGAGAGGACACACTCAAGTGGATGTATCCAGATTGATAGGAGAGTGTGATGATCTACATCATATGCCCACTGCGTCAAGTGCCCAGGACATAGTGTTTTATTTTTCCACAGCCAATGGGGAGGCCGCTTATTATAGGGATTTGTATTATGGGGTCATTCTAGAGGGAAAAAGGACCATATATTTCAGTCAGCTAGCCGACATTTGCTCTAGGTCTAGATCATACAGGACATCTCATTCAACGAGGTCAACTAGATCCGTATAGATACCACCACCACAAGGTGCATCATAGTAGAGGCCTCCACCCGATTCCAGGCTAGGTAGTCCTAGTGTAGGGGAGAGTCATGACTGACTTATTGTATTGTACTGGATGTATATTTTTATGTATGCCTCATGATGAAGGCACATTTTGATCCATGTATATGTATTGTTTTTTGTTATGCCTCTTGATGAAGGAACATTTTTGATCCATGCCCATGATGGCAGACATTGTATCTAATATGTATTGAGACACATTGATTATATATGGACATTGAATTTATATGATGATGATGGAATTATTATGATGTATGATTGTATCACATGTTGTTTGATTTATGAGATAGCATTTGATGATATCACATTGCATTTTGATGAGATACTTTGATTAGTCCATGTTTTAATTTTTGATATTGGTGAGGGGGGATAAAGATAATCCCTCTTGCCCCATTGATGATATTATATGATGTTATCTTAGCATACATGTTTGATTTTCAATTTCATGATGATGTAGCTTAGCATTTTATTGATATATGATGAGATATAGATGATATGATGATGACATGATAACAAAATGTACAAGCAAACAACAAGCACAAGTTAATCAAATCTAATCAAGACAACACAACTATGTACAAGTATGTAAGATAAAATGAACTCAATGCACTTAACAACATATTAAAGTAACACTCAATCTAAGTAAGAAAATGAATCCAACCAATACACACAACCTAAAAAGGAAAACCAACAAAACTATGTACAAACAAACAACTAAATAAGCAAACACTATTTATTTTTTTGTGGGACAATTTTGAAAAGTTTTACACTATTTTTGGTGTTATCTCGAGACAATGTTCTATTATTTTTTATTTTTCTATGGAGATGTATTTGAATTTTTTGATTTTTTTTTCAAAAAAGTTATACAAATGTTTTTGTGATTTTCTAGAAGTTTTCTGAAGCTATGTGTAAGGAAACGAAGAAATGTGGATGCCCCTAGCGATAGATGGGATGTACAAGGAAATATGCCACATGTTATGTGTAAGAAGTGATAATGCAAATTTTCCCTAATGTGAGATGGGAATATACAAAGGAAAACTCATTGCATATAGAAGTAGGATTAGCCGGATCAAGGCCAAGAGGGATAGGCTCAAAAGTATCTCAGACATAGGAAAAGACTAGCTTAGGATAAATCCATCATAATCCTAGATATTGAGATGTTTGTGAAAAACAGACCCTCCAATGGTGTCGAGAAAATGGTTTTCACCAAAGGACTTTCCAAAGTGCCACAATTGCATGGTTTTCACACTTGGATGCATTGATTTCTCTTTACTTTTTCTGATTTTATATATTTTTATTGATTTTATGATATTTGAGGGACCCCATACTTAAGCATAGAAACACTTGAGATGTATGGCATTCATGGGTTCCCAAATTTCCTGACCATCAAAGTAAGCAAGCTTGTATGCACCTAAACTAAATTTAGTGACCACAACATATGGCCCTAACCAGTTTGGCTCAAACTTACCTTTCTTTTCATGGTCCTTGGTGGTATTGAATTGATTTTCTTTAGAACAAGGTATCCTACCTCAAATTGGCGAGGTATCACTCTTTTGTTGTAACTTTGATGCACTTGATTTTGATACACTTTGAGGTGATCAAGGGCATGAAGGCACTTCTCATCCAATATCTCTAGCTTTGCTAGCCAAGCCACTATGTAGTCCTCCTCTTTATCCAAGTAATCTCTTAGCTCTATGTGTAAAGAGGGAGCTTGATCTCAAAGGGTAATATGGATTTTGTTCTAAATACTAGGGAATATGAAGTAACACCAGTAGGGGTGTGGATGGATGTTCTATAAGCCCAAAGGGTGGGGTGAATCTGCAAATTCTAATTACGGCCCGTTGTATTCACCATCTTCTCCATAATACGAACAAGGGTTTTATTTGATGCTTTAGCTTGCCCATTACCTTGAGGGTAATAGGGGTTGAATACTTGAGTTGATTTGAAAGCATTGACACAATGCTTTTACATTTTATTTTTGAATGATTTACCATTGTTAGCTACAATGACAGAGGGGATGTCATATCAACAAATAATATGGTTCATTATAAATTTGGATATCTGCGCACCCTTGACATAGGTTAGAGGAACAACCTCTACCCACTTCGTGAAATAATTAGTGGCAGTAATAATGAACATATGGCCATCAGAAGATGTAGGGGAAAGTTTACTGATGAGATCGAGTCCCCACTTTGAAAAAGGCCATGGTGTTGTAATAGGTTGTAATGATTGTGCGAAGCATGTATCAAGTTGCCATATTTTTGACATTGCAAACATTTCTTTACGTACTTGCAACAATCATTCTCCATGGTAGGCCAATAATAGCCTATTCTTAGTATATTTTTAGCCAAGACTATCCCATTCATATGGGCCCCATAGATGCCTTCATGCACCTCCTTAACCGCTAAGATGGATTCGTTTGAATTAAGATAGTGCAATAGATTCATGTCATAGCCTGTACGATAGAAAGTGCCTCCAAGTAAGGTATATGGGCTATACGTTGGATAAGGTTTCTTTTGTTAGAATGGGAAATTTCTAGAGGGAAGGTTCCATCATGAAGGTAGTTAAAAATGTCACTATACCAAGGGGAAAAGGGACCAACAACTTCACATACCAAACAAGACTCGACATGTCATATGTTGGTATTCATAAATTCTTGACGAAGAATGACATGTCATTATTCCCAGGTGGGATGTGTAACATAAACCCTACTGTGGCCATAACATCCATTGATGATTTTGTCCTCTTGGGATCTGTTCAAATGTAATTTTCTCAAAGAAATCCTTCAGAGTGTTAACTATTTTTGTAAGGAAGAAGTTTTTCATCCTTAACTTTATACTCATCAATTACTTGTTTGATGATCAACATAGAATCACCAATTATATTCACTTGTCTAATGTCCCACTTGATATCCATTTCATCCCTACAATAAGGGATTCATATTCTGCTATATTATTTATACATGGGAACCCAAGTTGGAATGTTTGAGGGATCAAATCTCCTAAAGGAGTGATAAGCACCACTCTTGCACCTGATCCGTGAAATGTAAAGGAGCCATCAAAGTATAGCTTCCATATAACATATTCTTTAAGGTACATTGTAGAAGCATTTGGAAGTTCCAGAATCAATAGTTCAATACTTGGAAAAGGGGTTTCAACTAGTTGATCCGCCAACACCTACCCTTTAACTGATTTCTGATGAACATACTTGATATCAAATTCATTGAGTAAGATGATCCAATTGGCCATATTTCCTATAAGTGCTAGCTTTGATAAAAAGTATTTCAATGGATCCAATTTTGATATGAGCTTGGTCTTATTATTTAGCAAATAATGATGAAGTTTTGAAAATAAAAATGACGGCCAAACAAGCCTTCTCAATCTATGGGTAGTTGAGCTTGTAAGCAATCAACATACAACTAAGATAGTAAACAAATTTTTATTTCTGCTCTATATCATATTGGGCCAATAGTGCACCAATTACAAATTGAGTAGCAAAAATGTATAGTAGTAGTGGTTCACTACTGTGGGTGCATTAGAATAGGGGTTTTGGATAGATATTCCTTAAGAAAACATGTGTTATTGTTCTTAAACCTAATAAAAGTTGAAATATTTCTTCAGAAGATGTGTGAATGAGTGACACTTGTCTCCAAGCTGGGAGATAAATATTCTGATTGCTTGAATCTTCCCATGTAAAGCTGCAAGTAGCTTGTCCGATATTATTTGGAGGAGGCATTTCATTGTTATGGCAATAACCTTCGTAGGATATAGTTCAATTCCTCTCTCGTGATAAAATGAACCCTAATAGTTTCCGATAGACACTTTGAAGAAACACTTCTTTGGGTTGAGTGTGACCTTATAGTCTCTAAGATGCTGAAAGATGCATCGTAAGATAGCTGGGTGATCTTATCTAGTCTTGGATTTACCTAAGATGTCATCCACACAATCTTCCATTATATAGTTTATCATATTATGAAAGATGACCATCATAGCCCATTGATACATTACACATGAATTCGTGAGGCCGAATGGCATGAATTGATAGAGAAATTTCCCCCATGGGGTTGTAAAATTTGTCTTGTGTTGATCTTCCTCTGTAATATTAATCTGATTATACCCTAAAAAACCATCCATGAGTGATAACATTTCATAGCCAGATATTGAATTGACAATCATGTCGATATTAGGAAGAGGGAAGTCGTCCTTAGGAAAACTTTATTTATATCTCTGAAATCTGTACAGATTCTAATACCGATGGGTTTCTTCTGTATAGGGACTATGTTTGAAATCCACTATGAATAATCAATAGGCCGATGAAGCCTACTGCCAATATTTTTCTAGCTCTTCTTTTACCAATAAGGCGACATGAGGATGCATCTTTATGAGATTTTGTTTTATATTATTTTCATTTGTGTGCACAATGAGGTTATGCACTACTAATGCCGAGATCTATCCCGACATGTCCGTGTAGGACCAAGCAAAGATATCTGCAAATTCACACAAAAGCAAAGACAAAGGTTTTCTGTTCTTGGGCCAGAGAGCGAAGCTCCCAACTTGACCATTCTAGGTAATTCCTCTATACCAATATTGACATCTATGGTCTCCTCCACAAACAACTTAGATTCTTCCTCCATGCATGTAGGATCAGGGGGGAGATTGAGATCTTATTCTTCTAAAGGTGTCTCAATGAGATTTTCACCTTTAGGTTGGTCAAATTCTTTGTCCATTGATTTTTATTTTTGTTTGTCTCCGCAAGTGCCTCAAAGAGGTTTTCACTATAAGACTTGGACTTATTATTTTTGCAAGGATTTCTCTGTGGAAATTTTTCCCTTGTTTATTTTTTTACTTAGATGACCGCATAACTCAGCCTCCTCCCAAAATACGTGCATGTGTTAAGGTTGATGGAGAAGCCTTTCTTATGATCACCCAATGGAATGCCGTCATGAAGACCCATAAACTCACCAATAGCCTCATCATTTTCAAATATGTCAATTGGTATGTGTTGTTATTGGTCCTAGTTAACAAGTGATGGGTAGACAAGGTCTAATGTTGGAATGGTAGGGGATATGACAAGGGTTATAGTCAAGAGAATCGTATCGAGAGAAGGTCTTCATAAAGACTACACTGGGAATCTATTTCACTTTCGTATTCGGATGAACTATCCTCGCACTCAGAAGAGGAAGCCTCGACTTCCATGGGATGAGACCCATATGGCTGAATGCCAATACCATACTTACAAACCTTGTGATGGGGTATCGAAGAGCTTCTGCATACCTTGTTTGTTGATGCCACATCCATATCCTTTGTATCCCATAGCATACATCATTTTATTTGGGATAACAAACTGAGGTGATTGATAACATGGAGCCATTTCATCATCCGAAGGATGAGATACAATATTGTTAAGCAACTTCTCATCTGCTAATAAACCACCAGGAGTAAAAGGTTTGACATTACAATTTTCTCTGGGCCACTGATATTTGTAACAAGGCATACTACATGCTTTGGGTGATAGGGGAGGTTAGAAAGTAAAAGGGCCAAATGTGTTCATATAAACTTTTCAAAGCTAATTAAAATAGACTAACACCTAGTAGTCTAAAGCTAAGCTAAAATATACCATAAAACCATCATGATCATAGTTTATTGGAATGCTAAAATGAATTAAACATGAATTTACTTATCTAATTACAAACATTCCTACTTAGTATGTATGATTGCTTTAAAAAAATGAACGTATGTAGATCATAAGAAATCAAATTTGTGTTGTTGCTTCAATATGGTGAAAGGATCTCTCCAAAATGGCTAAAGGCCATGTTTAGATCTTCCTTTACTAACCAAGCATGAAGGAATGGATGTAAGAGATGAACAAGCTATTCCAAATCAATGGAGAAGGCTCTTAATCATATGCTTTATGATAATACTAACAAAAATATGGTGTAAGGTGTGAAGGTAGGAGCTTGGTCCTTTATATAGCTTTCTATTTGGGAAAGCTTGAATCCCAATGAATGTGGGATAAAGGATAAAGTATATTTAGACTTGTTAAGCATGCTTAGAAGAATTAACAAGTGATTAACAACTCATGGGAGTTGGGGTGTTTTAATTAATCAATTATGATTAATTAATAGGCTAGAATAATCTTTTTAGGCTAGGAATTTGATATGATTCGAAGCATTTGAAAGCGGGATTTAGCCAATAAAAGGGTTTATTGATTAAATACATTATTAAAAAGGCTCAATTAACTAATAATAGTTAATTAATTGATTCAAGAGGATTATAACTAACGAAGTGTTGTTAATTGGCATCCAGAATGTGATAGAAGCTAGTTAATTAATGAAGTGTCATTAATTGACCAAAATAGAGGGAAATGTTAGTTAATTAACAAAAATCACTAATTATATCAGAAATGATATTAAAGAGGATAGTTAGTACCACTTTAGCATTAAAATTGCGGAAGTGGATTTTAGGCGTCTACAAGCACAAACTACTTTTTTGGGTTGGTTCACCTAGTGTTTACACTAATGTTTGAATATTTATATTCAAATTGCATTTATAATTTGTGTTGTTGAATGGTAGTATGTATGCGTTATCATATGGTAGCATACATCATGCCACCGACCAGTATCATACAACATGTTACTAGCTGATAGTCGCTACTGGCCAACAACATTATCAAATAGTTAGTCATCCTTATGAAAAGTATTTCCTTTTATACGCCAAGTAATATCTATGTGTTTTGCGGGCTATTAATTTTTTTAATGCTTTCCATGGTATTTACACAAATTTCAATGTGTTTTAATCAATATTTTCATATGTGTACATGTGGTTAATGAAAATTTCATAGTAGTTACAAAACTACCACATGTTTTTACTTGGGATTTTGTAAAATTATTGAAAACTATAAATTTTGAGATGAAGAATTTTTGTATACTTTCTTAAGGCATATAGATCACCCTAAAAATAATATGTAACTTATTTTGACACAATATTTTATACGATTTACTTTACAATATTATTTTTACAACATAAATTACATATTTATAAAAGTGGTTTATATCTATTAAATATTATCAATTTATAGGATCAAAATTTCAAATTAAGTAATGACATATGAGGTGTTAAGAAATATCCTTACAAACCATAACTCAAAATTTGAAATTATGATGTGATCTTGGATGTAAGTGGTGTAAGTACAAAGGGGGTGTCCAAGTAAGGAAAACATCTAATTTTGTGATGCAAGGGCTATCATGCTTCTATGGACACACATGAGCACTTCCACAACCTTGGAAAAACTCAATAAATTTTTCTTATTATGAATTCACTACTTAATAGATACACACACTCTTGAGAATACTATGATACTCACAAACATGCGTCTATAGCTTTATTTCATTACAAATATGGAGAAAGAAATGGATACATCACACCCAACCTAACTAGTGCATAGCCATGTTCTCAAGTTTCTTTTCTAAAGAGTTATTTTTATGTTTTTCTTCTTCATGAGAATCCTTTTTCTCCAATTTACTAATATGCCTTAGGTATATTCATATCCCCAAGGACCCAAGAGACTCTTCCCATATGAATAATCATCTTAAGAATTTTTTACTTTACCTTTGGTAATGATTACAGACTTTCAATTAGCGAAAAGTCAATGTTTCTTCCACAAAACATCAACACATGACAAATAGTTCCACATTGCTTTAGAAAAACACAAAAACTAAAAGTTATAGAACATGATTTACTAAAAAAATTCTTCCCAAGGATTCCTTGTGGGACCACTTACACCATGTCATGCTAAAATTCAAATTAAAAATTTAAAAAACAAACAAACATCACTTTATTTTTTTTATGCAATATTACTTATTTTCCATGGATGGTCCTGCATGAAACACCCATAGTAAATAAAAGGTCAATGAGTTCATGCTCATGATTCTATTGTGAGATATTCAATATTTATACCATATTTGGCAACCTTTTATGCACTCATCCAAGTCACGTCTTCGGCTGCTCCATCCTTCCACTTAACAAAGTACTTGTAATACTCATCGCCTCTTATCTTCTTGAAAATCCAAATGTCTAGAATGGACTCCATATCATCTCTATTTTCCCTCTAAATTTTTCTCTCTCCAATCCATAACTAAAAAATCACCTGTTCTTACTTGGTTTTCCTTTAACATATGGGTACAAATCTGTAACATTAAAGATACGTGAAATGCCTACTCCATTCGATAAATATATCTCATAAGCATTGGATGAAAAATTCCTCAAAATTTGTCAATGCACGATCTTATTCTACTTCACTTTATTGTATTCACCCTTAGGAAGCCTCTCCTTGTGTAAATTTACCAATACCAAATCTACAACTTCAAAATTCATCTCTCTCATTTCATGTCCACATGCTTCTTGTATTTTCAAATACTCTATTTAAATCTTCTCTTCACCTACTAATGCACATCATGTATACTCTAAGAAAATTCCCCACCTTCATCACTTATCCTACTCATCTCAGGTTGTACTTATCAACTCAAAAACACATCTTGGACTATTCCCATACACAATATAAAAATGACTTGTTATCCAAAATTCCCTTTCAGTAATTTTGATAACTCACACTTTTATTTTAGCTTGGACAGGGGTAAAATTGGTAAAAATGGAGAAATTCAAGGTTATGAGGGCTCCCTTTTCCCATTGCAAAGATTTAAAGATCCATACTTAGCCAAAAATTTGAGGAAAAATGGAAAAATGGGCCCTTTCTAGTGTATTGTGGACTTTGGGTGTTTGGTTGGAACAAGTTCCATGGGAACTTATGTTCCTTCACTTAAGTTCAACCCACAATGATAAGTCAAGTGCATTACGGATCATCAGTGGGTTACGGGAGCCTAGGGGTCGGAGAGAATAGGTTATACAGGAACTTAAGTTCCCCACATTGGGGTCGAAGGGAATGGAGTATTGTGGAAATGCGGGCGCATGGAGGAATGACAAAATTAGTTCCACCAAGGAACTAGTTCCATGCATTAGTGTATGGCCCAAAAAAAAAAAGGAAGAAGTGGTGAGTTAAGTGGAATAAGTGAGTAGTGTTGCAGAGGTTGTAGGATGTAGGAAAAGCAAGGGGTGTGGGCACCAAATGCACAAATAAAACCATTTCCCCAAGTTCCCCAAAAATTTGAAATACCCAAAACCAAAGGAGTAAAAAGTAAAGGAGAAAAATGAAATTTTAATGCAAATTGTAGTTACGCATGAGGAGCATGTGTTCCTCCCCAACCCTCCAGATCCGCATGACCATATATTTCACCCGGATGCTCTAAATTTCACAAACTTGGAATTTTGGAAAGGTAATTTCATGCTCTTCATCATGGAAATTGAAAATTTGGAGTTAGGTGGGAGTAGGTGGGTGAAATATAAGAAAAATTCCTTAGTATTAAAATATGTAGTTCTAGTTTGTTCAACCACCAAATTTAGAGAGGTATGGTTCTTGGCTTCTCCAACAAAAGCAAACCTGACAAGGGGAGTGGGTTTAACAGGTGCCCATCATTGTTTTTAGACATTTAATGCATCTTGTTAGTGGGTGAAGGAAGAAATTCAAGTTTCCCTCTTCTCTCTCTCTCTCATTATCTCTATATTGTACGAATCTCTCATTTGTGAGGGGGGATGTCCTAAAATGTAAAGAAACTCTGCCAAAAATGTTTCTAAGTAGTTGTGAGTTATAAGCCTCCATTTTGAACTTGGAAAGTGTTCTTGTGCATTCTTCTTCACATGTAATGGATTGTGCATATTTTGAAAGCAAAAAAATCTATGTTTGTGGTGTTTCTTTCAACCCTAGCTAATATTATGTTGCATTTCCTTGCCTCTCCATTCTTACTATTGTATTTTGTGCATGTATTTCTCACATACAGGTTTATTTTGTTATGTTTCATGGAGAATCGGTGGTGAATGAAGTCTTGGGTATGTGTCACTTTTTTTTTGCCTCTCCCTTCTCCCTTTTCCCTCATTAGAGTATCTCCACCCCTTTTTCTTGGTGATATCACCTTCCCCTAGCTTAGGATTTCCATTTCACGCATCTTTCTCTTCCCTTGGTCCCTTGGATTGCTAGAGTAGGATTAGATAGCTTCATTTCCTTACTTAGGAGTAGTTTAGCATTAGGAATAGGTAGAGGAACCAGCCTTCTCTAGAGGTTTGTATCAAGTAGCAAGTCCCACAACTTGAGAGACAATCCCATGTTACCCAAAAACATTGATTTCCCATCTATAAATTCATGCCAATCAGAGGGTGTTGTTTTTGTGATAAAAGTTCTAGCACGCCTAGTGGGATAAAGTTTAAAATGATTTATATCTTCATACTAGTAGGATTGATGTGTTCTTGGTTGTATTTATCCTTTGGAGGTATGTTTTCAACACATTTGGTGACTCCACTGATTTAACCAACCCATTATCTAAGTTGTAGGCCTTCCCTTTTCCTTTCCATTCTTTCATTTTCCTTTCATTCATGAAGTTGTGCAATAATGACTTCATTCCCTCACTGTAACCCTAATTTGTAGCAAAAATACTAGTCCCATTCATCCCCATATTTTCAATATCCTCCTCGAGATCGGTTTTATTGGCCCTATCATGATGATTATGCATATAACCAAAATACCATTGATTCTTATGTTATCCCTTTAACCAAAATGTTTATCAAGAACAAGGTTATGCAGATGATGGTGGAAATTCCATGGAAGATGCTGATTTTTTAGAGACAGATTCAAGGAATGGGGCAAGCATGGTGCAGGTTAGAGCTACATGTTAGATAAAGGCATGTAAAAATGGTGTTAGGTAACCCTTTCCATGGGTTGTCCCTATACAAAACTAGTTCAGACCTACGTAAGTTGGAGTTTATGGTTGAAATCATGCCCATAATTACATAGTGGGTTGAAGAAATGGAGGCTTACCAATCTAGTATTGGGAAACCATGTCAATGGGGCAACCCTATACTACCATCTCACAGCCCTTCCTTTTACTCTCCCCAACCGAACCATCTCAACCTAATTTTCATGTCCCTAGCTTTATGGCTGCTCCCATTAAGGATTCCCCTTCTATATCTACTTCCTTTCCATCTCACCTTCATTTCTCTACCTTTATCTCTTCCCAACCCCAACCTCCTCCACAAGAATTTTTACGCCTTCCCCTTCATTGGAAACATTGCAAAGTAATATTGAAACCTATCCCATCCCCTCCTCTTGCATTCCCAAATCCATTTTGGGAAGGAACAAATTAGCCAATCAGTCAAGGAGGGTAGAAAATTGAAAAACCCAATAGGGAAGAATTTACAAAAGGTTTAAGGAATTGGGCTTCAAAATTTGAAACCAATTAGATGCCACTTGTAGGTCAAGCCTTCAACAGAGGTTGGGACTAAAGAACAAAAAGTGGAAACTGATCTTGTAGAAGAGAAAACACAAGAAGAAGATGATCAACAATCTCTATGTTATGAGTGTAGTGTGCATGTTGGCACCATATTCATAGAGGTTATTGATTTATCTTAGCTTGTAAGGTCAGAAGAGAAAGAGGAATCAAATTCAAATGAAGAATGACGTAAGGAAGATGAGATCCAAGGTGAGTATACTATATAGCTTGAAAACGAAGAGGCTGATTTTTTATCAGATTTGGAAGATTTCATTAGTGAGGAAGATCCCATTGAAATCACTAATTTTGTAGTTCCACCATCTGTCTTCCAACACAGAGAGCCTCTTGTTGCTAAGGTCTCCCTTGGACTTGAAAAGGAGAAAGAAATTCAAGTGAATGTAGATCCTTCCTTGCCACTTTTCACAAAACCTTCCATGGAGGAAAGCATCACAAAAAAACTTGTTGCCCAAATTAGTCTCCACGAGGAGAATGAAAAGGAGTTTTATCTTTCAAACTTCATGTTTGAGAGTTAGGAAGAGGAGGATGAAAACATTGCCAAATCAGTCATCATGGAAGAGACATAAGTTTGAGTTTATGCAAAAGAACAAGGTTTAAATCATCCTGCAGACACGCTCAAATTTAATGGAGAGGATCCACAAATGGAAGAGTTGTTTGTAGAGGAAAATCAAAGTTCAGATCAACTTGGAAATAATATCCATCTTTAAGAAAGTTTGCATGATGATCTCATTTGTGAGGTTGAGCTTTAAGAGAATGGGAAAATTCAAAGGATCGGGTCTTGCCCAATCAAATATTTGGCTAGTTTAGAGCCACACAAGGATTTTCAACCAATAATGCTCATTTCATAGCATGAAGAAGAGCTACAATGTGCTAAGGGTCAGCTTCAATACCTCTCAAATATAAATGCAGAGAAACTTAAGGAGGTATTCTTCTTATTTTAAGTTGATACTTTGTGCAATAGGATGGAAAAACAACTTCATCCTAGTTTTCCACTCTCATTAAATACCATGTTCAAATTCCAAATTAGTTACATGGTCTCAATTTGTTAGGAAAGGTAGCTACTTCTCCCTACCTATTACATGATTTGTTTGAGCTTCCTTTGCATCTAGTTAGAGAGTAGGTTTTCTTTTAGTAAAAAAGTGCATTGTGCACACTCCACATGTTTCCACTTGGAACATGTATGATTTTCAATGTTTGTACATAGATTTTGTGCCCTTTTTGTTGTTGCACAATCCATTTGAAGAAGTAGACTTCATGGTGGAAGCAAGTTGTTTGGGACGATTCCAAGTGTATGCATTCTATTTCCAAATCAGCATGAAGTTCATAATTTTGCAATGTTCATCCTTGTCAAGAAATCAATGTTTTGGTCTAGTTTTAAACAATTTTCAACTCTTTTAAGTACAAAGTTCTTTAACTTCTTCATACTTGGAAAAATCAGATTTTGGGACAACTTTTAGTGAGTGTTCATTCAATCCCAACAGATCGATCATTGGGAAACAAGGTTAAAACAATTTTCCACTCTCATAAAACTTAATTAAAAAAACTATAATGAGAATGGTCAATTCAAGCTTCATGACATATTAGCTCTAACCCAAGAAAAAATTCAAGTGGATTTAGGGAGTTATTCAAGTTTTAGATTAATTTTCATGAGTATCGGGCTAAATCCATGCCAAATGGATGCTTCAAGGCCACAGATCTTTTCAATCTAGCAGGAAAATTACCTGTGAGTTTCTAATTGTTATCCAAAATTCCCCTTTTAGGTAATTTTGATAACTTACACTTTCATTTTGGCTTGGGAAGGGGTAAAATTGGTAAAAAAATGGAGAAATTCAAGGTTATGAGGGCTCCCTTTCCCCATTCCAAAACTCTAAATATCCATACTTAGCCAAAAATTTGAGGAAAAATGGAAAAATGGGCCACTTCTAGTGTATTGTGGACTTTGGGTGTTTGGGTGGAACAAGTTTCATGGGAACTTATGCTCATCGCACTTAAGTTCAACCCTTAACCCTAAGTAAAGTGTATTGTGGATCATCGGTGGGTCGGGAACATGGGGCTAGGAGAGAATATGTTGCGGGAACTTAAGTTCCCGTACTTGGATTCAACCCATAGGTTAAAGGGAATGAAGTATTGCGGAAATGTGGGCATAGGGAGGAATGAGAGAACTAGTTCCACTGGGTAACTAGTTCCCGAATTGGTTTTACGGACTGCAAAACAAAGGAAACAACGGGGAGTTAAGTGGGAGCAACAAGTAGTGTTATGGAGGTTGTAGGATATGGGAGAACTAAGGGGTGAGGGCACTAAATACACAAATAAAACTAGCTCCCAGTTCCCTAAGTTCCCAAAACCCAAAATATCCGTAATCCGGAGGAGTAAAAGGAAAAGGAGAAAAATGACATTTTAATGTGGATCAGTAGCGTGTATAGGGAACCTATGTTCCTCCCCGAACCTCGAGATCCGCATGACCATATCTTTCACCAAGATGCACCAAATTTCACAAACTTGGACTTTTTGGAAAGGCCTGTTCATGATATTCATCATGGAAACTAAAAAATCTAGAGTTATGTGGGAGTAGGTGGGTGATATAGAAAAAGCATCCTCATCATTAAAATATACAATTCCAGTTTGTTCAACCACAAAATTTAGTGAGGTATGGTGCCTTGGCTTTCTACTAAGAAAATTGACATGGGGAGTGGGTTTGGCATGACGACTATCATTGTTTTTAGACATTTAATGCATCTTTTGGTGGGTAAAGGTAGAAATTTGAGTCTCTCTTTTCTCTCTCTCATTCTTCTATATATTGTAAAAACCTCTCATTTGTGAGGGGGTGTTCTAAAATGTAAAGAAACTCTGCCAAAATTGTTTCTGAGAAGATGTGAGTTGTAAGCCTTAATTTTGGACTTGGCAAGTGTTCTTGTGCCTTCTTCTTCACATGTAATGGAATTTTGTGGTGTTTCTTTCAACCCTAGATTATATATTGTTGCATTTTCTTGCCTCTTCATTCTTGTTGTCGTATTTTGTGCATGTATTTCTCACTTGTAGGTTCATTTTGTTGTGTTTCATGGAGAATAGATTGTGAATGAAGTCTTGGGTATGTGTCACTTCTGTCTAGCCTCTCCCTTCTCCATTTTCCTTCTCCCTTTTCCCTCATTATAGTATTTCCACCCCTTTTTCTTGGTGCTATCACCTTCGTTAGCTTAGGATTTCCATTTTCATGCATCTTTCTCTTCCCTGGTCCCTTGGATTGTTAGAGTAGGATTATATAGCTGCATTTCCTTCTTTAGGAATAGTTTAGCATTAGGAATATGTAAAGGAACAAGCCTTCTCTAGAGGTTTGTCTCAAATAGCAAGTCCCACAACTTGAGAGATAATCCCATGTTACCCAAAAACACTGATTTCTCATCCACACATTCATGAAAATCAGAGGGTGTTGTTTTTTGCTGATAATAGGACCCATACATGTACTTTGATTGATGGAGTCATTATAAGAAAATTCATCTTGTGTCAACACTAAATCTCATTGGTTGTGCTTATTACTAACTAGATACTTTATAAAATTACCAAGACTTCAATTCAATACCTCAATTTTTCCATCTATTTAAGGGTGATAAGTTGAATCGAAGTCTAACCTTATGCCCAAATTCTTCCATAGAATCTTCCAAAAGTACCTAATAAATTTTTATCTTTATCTGATCTAATGCTCCTCGACAACTAATGAAATCATACAACTTCTTGAAATAAAAAATTTGCAATATGCTGGCATCACTAGTCTTCTTAAATGTCAAGAAGTGATCCATGTTATAAAATATTTCCATAACAAATATGGAATCATTACCTTGTTCTATTCTTGGAAGTCTAAGAACAAATTCCGTGCTCAATGCATCCCACAATTTATCTAGAATAGGTAATGGATGATATAAATTAACATTTTGAATTTTTCCCTCAGCATATTAGCACATTCTACAACTTTGAACAAAATTTTTCATATCCACGCTCATTCATCCCTAATAGTAGTTATCACTCATCTACACTGAATTCTTATCTAGTCCAAAATGACTATCTAGACCTCCATTATGCTTCTCTTTCAAAATATCTCTCTCTCTCGGAACCTTGATGTATGCATAACCTCTTGCATTTGAAAAATAGCCCCTATTGATTCATGTACTTCAACCATGGAGTTCTATCCATTTCTGTTGGATTGTTGTGTGCTTCCCATGCATCTCAAAATTCTAAATCTTCAACATACAACTCTATCATTATTTCAAACTTGATGACTTCCACCTTGAGCTCACCTAATCAAGGCATATTCAACTCTATTGGACTTGTCACTTATATTCTCTAACATACAATAATATCTTTGAATAAATTCTACCAGTTTTATATGCCTTCAGTTGAGCTTACCTTGGTTATTTATGAATTATAAAACTTAATTGATTGTGTACAAAAAAATATTTCGGTAACAAGTAATGTCACCACTTCTTGAGAGCTTGTACCATTGCATAGAATCCTTGATCATAAACCAAGTACTTATTTTTTTCTTAATTTAAATCCTCACAAAAATAGGTAATGGGCTTACCCTCTTGGATTAACAATGCTCATATGGTTGTCATGCTTGGCATCAAAATCAATTTGAAATACTATACCAAAGTATGGAAAGGATAATACAAATCGTTATGTCACCTTCTTCTTCAAAAATTTAAAGCTAATAACTAATTAAACAATCCAATGAAATTTATTTTTATCTCCCTTCATAGTTTATGTGTTGGGTGCACATATGTTGCTGAAATTCTTAATGAATTTTCAAAAACTAGCCAATCCTTGGGAACTTATTGCTTCAAACATACTCTTTGGTGAAGGCCACTCCATAATTTCCTCGCCTTCTCTCGAATCCATTCTCAACCCATCCTTGGAGATTAAAAAACCCAAATATATCATCTCTTATTGCATGAAGTTACTCTTCTTCAAACTCAGTAACAAATTCTCTTCCTTTAAATTACTTAATACAAACCTCAAGTGTTGTCAGAACTAATATTCTTTAGAATGACTAAAAATAAGAATGTTATCCAAGTAAACTATAACAAACTTACCCATGAAAGGTTTCAGCACTTCATTCATGAGCCTCATAAAATTCAAAATGACATGACCAACCATGAATAAAACCTATTATTCATCTTGAATGCAGTCTTCCATTCATCTCCTTCTCTTATGCATATTTGATGATACTCACTCTTCAAATCTATCTTTGTGAAGTATCTAGCTCCACTTAGAAAGTTCATTAATTCATAAATTCTTGGTAATGTAAATGGTACTTAATGGTGATCTTGTTAATTGCACATGAATTTGGGCACATTCTCCATTCATCTTTGTGATTTAGGAGCATCATCAAAAAGACATTCAAATACAAATTTTCCTAGCTATGAGGTCAATGGGAGTGTTCTAGGGTATGTGGAGTCATGAGAGAGAGAGAGCTTGGTGTGAGAGAGAGTTTGAAATTTCAAAATTGAGTTTCCCTCCAAAAATGTAATTCAAAATCTCAGACTTGTAAAGGTGGGTTCTAAGCTTGTTAAGTGGATAGTTGAGCATATAATAGGTGTAAATACATGTGTTAAAGGGTACTAAGGGTTTGTAAAGGTTTTGTAAGTGTTTTTTTAGGTTGTAGGATGGGTAATGAGTCTTCATGTGGAGGTGAGTCATTGAAATTCTTAAAATAGTGTGAAAATGGCAGTTATGAATCTAAAAGGCATATGGTAAGCCCAAGAGTCACAAGAAGGAGTAGGTACATGCAAGGAAAAATTCAAATATAGGATAAGAGGATAGTAATTGAGATTCATTCCTCATGGTAGAGGATGACAAGAATGTTAGAGAAGGATAAGGATACAATTTGTAAGAAAATATAATGAATAGATAGTGTAAATTTATGGTTTTTGCTTACAAGATCATGGTTTTGAAATCAATGTATTTGTATTGGTTTATATGACTTGAAGTATTAGTGATTTCCTTTCATGAATGTGTGAAGAATCCATCTCGAAGGATTAGTAAAGTCTTGAAGTTATATGTGCTCTAGTTTTAGCTTAGTAAATCTATGATCTTGTTGTGCATGTTAATGAAATGGTATTGTGATTCTTGAATTTGGGGTAAGGAATAGTGCGTTCCCTTTACAATATAGAAGAGTTTCAATCATATGACTGTGTCATGATAGCTTTCATGTGGATCTTAAGTTGGTATGAGGATCTAACCCCCTTTTCATGTGAACTACATGAGTTCTTGACTAGCCTGGTATGACTATAGTGGTATTTGAAGCATTTTAGCGAGATTTGAAAGTCGAAGCACATAATGAAGGATGTATGGAGTGTTAATAAAATTTATTGAAGTAGTTTTAAAGGTTGAATCATTTAGTAGAATCCATTTGCATGTTAAGATCCTGAAGACTCAGACTGTGCATGATTGTAAGGAGTTAAGGTTTAATGGTGTAAGGAAGTTTAACAAGTTCTTCAAATCCTACTAGTAAGTTCATCTCTTAGATACCATCAATAAAAACTTCTATACAAAATATAGAACCCTTATTTGAATTCTAGTGAAAGTTATTGCAAGAACAAGCTTCTCAGCTTCACTGTGTATCAGGTAAGGGTTTTGAAAGGAAAACGTGAGTTAAAAATGTTTAGAGGTGGAAATTTGTCCGAAAATTTTGTAGAAATAATATTAAGGGAGTACTTAAGGATATTCAAGAATAAATTTAAGCTTTCATCTGTGGGTTAAGGAGATTTTCATGACAGTCCCTTCTAGGACAGTGTGCTACAATACAAGACCTAGTTGTAGAGGTCATTTAACAAAGAGACTAAGCTTTTAAACCTTGAGTTAAGCATTGAAAATTATTGGGTAGAACAAAAGGCTTAATGGATACTTAGAAACATCTAGTTTGTTTCTTAATGCCTCTTAGAAATGAAGATATGAAGGACATAATAATGTCCAGGACCTACTTGAGGGTTAGTAAGCCAAAAGGAGAAATTGAGGTAGGGGAAGAAAATATAGGAGTAGAGTTATAAAATTTTGCACACACCTTGTAGATGGTGAGGGGTATAAGAAGGAGTTGAAATAATTTTTTAGGTTACTATAGCTATCTCCAAACATGAATGTTCCAAGCAAGCTTGTCTTAAGGGTACAAATTGCAAGATAGATCAAGATTAAGTTTTGAATCATTTTGGATCATGTTGAAGGTTACTTAACCTGTGTTTTGAGTGATGAAATAGGGGGAGGCATAGGAAGTATTTAGGAAGAAAAAAATCCAAAAATTGCATTCTTAAGCAAGAGCTAGTAAAGCTAGAAGTTGGTCAACTTGGTGAGCTTGGGTAAGATGACTGTTTCTTTCATTATGAATCATTGTGAAGGGATTATTAGTAGTGGAATGATATTCTCGAACTAGATTCCAAGTTAACTAAGGACCTTTGAGGTGATAAATGTCATTTACTGCAATTTTAAGCCATTTTAGGCTTGTTGGTTGATCCTCAATGCAGAGATAGGTTATAGTTGATGTTTGAAAACTTCTTGAAAGGTGAATGTAAGATTGAATGTTTTATTTTATCTACATCACTTCCTTATTGGGTGCTAACACTCTGTTGGAACTTCACATGGGCTCAAGCTTTCTTGAATCAAGCCCTTCTTTAACAGCTCTTGTACTTGCCTCTTGATCTCTTCATTCTCCATTGGATTCAACCTATAGGCTTTCTTGTCTAAAAATATTTCTCCCGATATAAAATCCATGTGATGGCTTATGCTTCTCATATGTGGTTTTCCCTCCAATAACTCACATGACACTATGTCTACATAGTCTTCCAAAAAAAATTAAATTTCTAATGGAAGATCACTCATTTTAGTGGTTGTCACAACTTGTATGGGATTTGGAATAAATTCATAACACATCCCTTCTTTCTTTTCCACCTTCATGAAATCTTTGCCTTCAACCAAAATCACCGTAGGATTTTTATCCACATCTTCTCATTTATCTCTCAATGGACTCAACATGAATATCTTTCCATCCTTCATTATGGTGTAGGTGTTTTCTCTCCCATCATGCACAACTCTTATATCAAAATTCCATGGCCTTCCCAATAGTACATGACACACATCCATGGGAATAATATCACAAAGAACATCATCCTTGTATGAACCAATCTGCAAACTTACCATACACTTCTCATTCACAAGCACTTGGTGGCCCTTAAGAAACCACAAAACTTTGTATGGAGTAGGATGCTCCAATCTTTTCAGCCCAAGCTTTTCTACCATCTATAAAGAAACCAAATTATTTGTGTTTCTTCTATTAGCTGTCATCTTACATCACTTACCTCCAATCTTACAAATGGTTCAGAATAAACCCTTCCTTTGATATGGTTTATTTACCTCCTTGGCTAGTTTCAACAACACTCTTTTCATCAATAGAGCCTCTCCATGATCTGCATCTTCCATCTATGTCAAAGACCCAACACTCTCCTCATTGACATGAGAGATATGGTTTCTAGATTCAATCCTTCAATTTTTGTTTTGAGGGTCTTCTAGAACTCAAATGCTCTATGCCCCGCATACATGTTACACTTAAAACACTTTCCCATGAAGCCTCTTTCTCTATATATTTTGTATGCTCCTCTCCATATTAAGGAATAGCCTTCTCTCGTGTCTAAGTTCTTATTTTGTGAGTTTATTACTTCTCCATCATGGGTTTTCTAACCTCTTCCATAATTACCTTTTCCTCTACCTATAGAATACCTTACTCTCCTCTAACATTTGTTTTTTTATTTCTTGACAACTTCTCTTCTATCTTCAATACAATTTGATAGGGTTCGATACATTCCTCAAATTCATCATTCTAATATCATCTTGAATATCAAAACACAACCAATTTACATACCTCAAAAATTTTTCCGGGTCATCCTCAAAATTTCTAGCTAGTATAGTGAGCCTATAGAGCTCCTTTGTGTAGTCCTTGATGCTCATATCCTTTGTCTCAAATTATGCAGCTTTCTAAACAAGCCAATGTGGTAATCTGAAGGCATAAAATTGTCCTTCAACTTGGTCACCATCCTATCCCAATAATTTATTTTCTCCTTACCTTTCATTTTTCTCTTAGCTTACACATGACCCCACCATATGGAAGCATGGCCCTTCAGATTTGTACAATAAAAATTCACCTTCTTGGGATCCTCCATTGCCACATAGTCAAAATACTTCTCCATCTCAATTATCCATTCAATCAATCCCTCAACATTTAAAGTACCATGGAAATGAGGAGAGTCAATCTTTGGCTTGATAATCATCTTTGTAATATCCATGAAAAATATTGTCTCATCCTCATCCTCCATGTTCTATACTTCAACTTCTTGTGATCCTTCACCTCATCTTCCACATGGGCTCCTCTTCATTTTTTTGTCTCCATGACATCCAAACTTTCTTAAATTTCTATCATCATATCTGTTAGGCATGCAATTCTCGGTGCACTTTCTCCTTTACTAGAAACATTTCTTCGGTGTTCCATCTTGTAAAATTCTATTTCACAACCTCTTGACACCTTCTACCAAACAACTCTTATTTATTGTAAGATGTCTTCTCTTGTTTTCTAGTCAAAAAAATGTGGAAAAAAACTCTTAGTAGGATTCACACATTTCTACGATACCAATTGGTGAAAGCATAGAGGGGTGCCTAATTAAGAAAATCCTCTAATTTTGTGATGCAAGGTTATCACTCTTCCATGTACACACATGAGCACTTCTTTAACCTTGGTAAAACTCAATAAGTTGTTCTCATTAATGAATTTACTACAAAATTAATACACACACTCTTTAGTGCATTATACTACTCACACACATGCCTCTACATATTTATTTCATTACAAACATGGAGAAAGAAATAGATATAACATCGTCCAACTTGGTGGTGCATAGACCTATTTTGGTTTCTTATTTGAAGAGTTTTTAATGTATTTATTCTTCATGAGATTATTTTTCTCCCCATCTAGTGATGTTTCCTAGGTCTCTTCATTTCCCCAAGGACCCAATATACACTTTCCATATGAATGATCATCTCAAGAATCCATTACTTTACCTTTGTTGATGATTACAAGCATTTGGTTGATGAAAATTCAACAATTCTCCATGAAACATTTTCACATGAAAAAATTCCATGTTTCTTTAAGACAATTCCAAAACTAAAATTTCTAGAACATGATTTCTTGAAAAAAATCTTCCCAAGGATTCCTTGTAGGACCACTTACACCATGTCAAGCCAAAACCCAAATAAAAAAACAAAAAAACTAACAAGCATAACTTTATTTCATTTTTGTGATGCAAGATTACTTGTTCTCCATGGATTCTCCTAGATCACTAAGGATAGTAGGATTGATGGGACTCAACCATTTTAATTTTATGGAGAAGATAAAAAAATTCCAATTGAAGGGTCATAAATCTAATTCTTGAGAAACCCTCTTAAAATCCTTAAGATTGTTCTCATTATTTCTTTTCTATAACTGTCCATTTTTGCTAAATATAAACAAGAACATGATGGTGTGGAAAATTACAAAATCTTATTACTCAATATAGTTGTTATTATATTATAAGGTTGATAAATTAAGTTTCAAACCCATTGAATGCGCATAATGATAAGATCACGATGAAAATGAGTGATGTTCAAGTAGAATTGGATTATGTAAATATTGGTGGGAGGGGACATCTATTCAATGCAAAATTTAATGGTAGATGGTAAGAGAATAAAGATTATAGAATAAAAATAACCAACCTATCAAAATAATTAGTAAAGAAAAAATTAATCTACACCAACAACATGGATGTATCAAGCCATGTGAAAACTCATTAAATTTCATTACAGAGATTAGACCACATGAGACATAGAATATCTTTTTTTATGACTGGGATCAAAATGACCTAAATTATAATTTATTTCACATGTAAAACCAAACCTCTCTATTATTGATGTGATAATCCACATGTCGAGGCCTCCTTTATCCTCTATATATTCCACGAAATTAAATTGTCCATGAAAACCAAGCTAGTTATGGGAATCTCCTTCACCAATCACCATTAGTTTTTACTTTATTTATAATTTCATTAGAAGCACGAGAGGTTAAAAATGCCAATGAACCACCCAACAAAATAAAAAGTCATTGAAACATCTTATTTGGATAGATCCAAACTCCACATGTCACAAAAGTAACATACAATGGTGATATTAAAGTGACACAATGTTGAGTAGAAAATATTGTCCTAAGGAGAAGACACACCTAGGATTCACACGTGGGACCAAGGCGTACTTGAAGGTGTGGAAGGATAGGGAAGGAATGCGCACCAGGACAAGTTGATTTAGGACTTGGCCATTTTCATGGATGCGGGCTATTTTTAGAAGATAGTGTGTGGAGCACACATTGGGATGAAGACTTGCACAACACACAAATGTTATTTTGGGAATAAGCATCTGATAAGCGCCATGCATGAGCTCAATATACTAATAGGATTACTTCTTCCAGTTAACTATAGGATGCCTATTATTAGCACACTTACATGTGTGCATGTTATCGTAAAGGCGCATGGCTATTATTAGCATGCGACCTATTTTGGGAAGTACATAGGTGGTGAAGGGCAAGTCCCCAACCCTATAAATATATAGTGAAATGTGTAGTTAGAGGGATGTTGAATAATGAATTATTGTAGAGTTATGTTACTGGATATGATACACACATAACTTATGGTGATGCTTTGTAATGTAAGAAGCTTCTATGTATTACAATGTTTAATATAATGGAGTATATTGGATGGATAATGGTTTTAAACATGAATGTAATTGGTTCTTGCATGGTTAATATTATTATGGTTATTGTTTAATTCAAGATTCTCTAAGATCTAGATCTGGAATATTCTATGTGGAATGTTTATGCTTATTTATGGTTCTGAATATGATGTATCTTCATTACACTAACATCTTGCACAAGCAACTCTAAAGAGGGGTCTGGTACCTTTGTGCTCTTCAAGTGAGTGCTTAGCTAAGGCTAGGTGATGTTCTAATGCGCCTAGGTTTTCTTGGGTTTTATATAGTAGATTCTAGGCTGCATCATTGGTTCCATTTTCGGGACCTCTTTTTCAGTTGTTTTTAAGGATGTTTCATGATGAAGACATATTGGTTGACCTTAGCAAGTGTTGAGGAGTGGAGAAAGGATATGGAAGAAGATTACGCTTAGAGGTTCAACACCAGATTTGAGTTTGACAAATGCACGTGGGTGGAACATAATTTGTATGAGAGCTTCTTTGCTATCTTTTCGGTAGATTTGTATGAGTGGCTGGTTGCTTATGCATCTAAAAAGAATTGGAGGTATCACACGCTTGTATGGATGCAGGAATAATTTCAGGCCCTTTATGATCCTTATCTAATTTAGACGTGCGCTGTGGATACTTCGTTCCGTGGTGTTTTGAATAGATATATTTTGGAGTACTCAATTTCCACTTATTCTTGCTCGGAGGTAGCTGAGTTCCAGTTTTTATGCTAATTTGCAAGGAATTCCATTAGAGATCAAAATCTTGATGGTAACCCTTAACTTGGAAGAAAACCGATGACTAGCTAAACCCCACCATGTGCGGGGCATGAACATGTTTGATGAAAGATGACAGACCTAGTGATAGAGAGGCATAGAGAAGAAAGATGACTTAAGTATAATGAGGTACATGAGAGGGAGATATAGAAGAAACATGGTATTCAGAGAGTGGATGGCGTTGAGGAGAGAGATGGTTCGTGAAGGATTTGAAGCTCACACATGAGGTATGGATCTAGAGCATCCGAACTCCCTCATTTGGAAAAACATAATAGGGAACCCTCTTCACCTCACATGGGAGAGCGCTAATAGAGACAAAATGGGCCACGAGGTGAGCATCGAATCTACCTAGTAACCTAGCCCTAGTGATTGTATTTCTAGTATCTAGTACAACTAGTAGTCAACAAGCTAGTTTGGGTAGTAGAAGAGCATGAATAAGTTAGATAGAAAGTACATCTATGGCAGAGAAAATGTCTTCTTTACTATTGGAGGTACCTTTTCAGCCCATCACATTAACTCAAGCGCGTAGAATTTTGGAATCACTTCTGGGAGTAATATCACTTTGTAAACTATAGGATTTCAGTTTAGTACACTATTGGGACACAAGGTAGTATATCCACTAGTTCACTGCCATAGGTGGAGGATCAGGGGGCATAGGTGGCTATGGTTCTAGTGGATCTAGTGGTTCTGGAGGCAGAGGTAACACAAGAGGTTTTGGATTAGGTGGAGAGGGTCCGCACCAACCCTAAAATATTTACATGGAGATATCTATTCATCTTCTAGTGTATAGGGGCATAGAAGATGTCACGCCGAACACATGCATATGTGTGAGATACTTTGTGGCACGCAAAATGAATTACATCTTCTGAGCACAAGGCAAGTCAGTTTACAACTACATTACAGAACACACACATAATTCGCACAAGAATTTTGACCCTGATTAGACTTGTGTAGATTATGTAGCATTAAAGGATGTTTTCCTTAAGGAGTTTCATATCCCTGAGTTTGAGCATAAGAGTATAAGCATGCTCAAGGATATTAAGCAGGGAACTACTGAGAGAGTTTGGGAATATGATGCCCATTTCAAGACACTTTGTTGTCTAAAATTTCTTATGATATTCATGTAAGCCAACATGCACAGTGGTTCATTAGGGGCTTGATCACACCTTTTAGGAGGGCGCTGTCACATAAGACTTATACGGACCCACACAAAACACTTGAAGTAGCCTTGCGTGCTAAGGTAGTCGAGAGTATAAACAATGGAGTTAGCCTATTCCTAGAGGCACAAATTATAGCTATGGTAAAGCAGTGGGAGAAACTATTGGAAAATTTAGCACATGAAACACACATTGGGAGATGGTGTACATATTGTGAAGTAGAAGGGCACACCAAAGATAGTTTTCTTTGCAGATTAGTGCGATCATTCATTTGTTGGATTGTGAGATATGTTATTTATACCATGATGTAAGTTACCGCCCATTATTACAATGTGTGATAAGGAAGATTATATCTTGTTATTGTAAAATTTTCCACTACATGACTCAAGATATAGATGACTCGTAGGTTGATTGGTCGATCCATGATGCCATAGATATGGTATGCTGCGATGACTAGAGTATCGATAATTCTAAAGGCAAAAGTGAGCACCAGGATCGTGATCACACTCAAGCATGTTATGATTGGAATAAAGGGTGCTTTGAAGGAGGTCATGGCAGAGGTTGAGGATACCATGGTGGATTTGGGGGCTAAGGCCATGGTGGTGGATGAGGTGAGTTCCCTCGTAGAACATGTTTTACATACGGATCTCCTTACCACTACAGGTGTGAATGTCCTCAGAATATTACTTGTTCTTTTTGTGGGAAGAATCACAGCTATGAGGAATGCCCGAAATTATATGAGCATCTTAGCAAGCAACATAAACAAGAGAACAAAGGCAGTGGATGGTCAAAATGCAACGCTCTGTGGAAAATCAATGGATGCCAAAGTTGACACTGGAACTTGAGGTATTACCTGTGAATATTAATACATGTGTTGAAGTGTGTGCATTAGAGAGGCATTACAACAAAAGTCTACCATCACCAAGGAGGAATTTTTACATGCAAGGTACCCAGATCCTACACATCAGAAAGAGGTTTACCAGAAACCATGGAGGTACTTAGAAATATTCAGGGTGAAATACAATGTTTGAAGGAACAGTCACAGAAGTTAGAACAAAAGAAGGCAACAAAGACAATTCAATCGGATATTGATGACTTGAAAGAGGTATGAAAAATGTTGCGCCAAGAGAATATCATTCCATTACTAGGGAATTGGCTAAAGGGAAACACTTTGCACGTAGGTATAGAGAATGGATGGAAGATCTTGCATGCTAATATTCCCCCTCATAGCTTGGATTATGATAAGGAGATCACTCTGAATGTTGTTGTGGATGGGTGGCTCTTGAGTAATATATTGATTGATATAGGCACGAAAGTTAATGTTCTTACTTTAGATGCATGGGTACAGATGGGAAAACCTCTATTACAACCATCCTCTAATGTAATGTTCATGGCCAATCAAACTAAGGCCACTCCCATAAGAGTTTTAAAGGATGCATCCATTACTATATAAGGGGCCAAGTTCATTGGGGACTTTGAGGTCTTAGCACTTGCAGAATCAGACAACTTCCCAACTCTACTTGGGCACCCTTGGTGTTATACAAATAATGCTGATCTACAGTTCAACAAGGGGTATATAAGTTTTGAGAACACGAAAGAAAGAGTGATTATCCCCTTGACAGATGGGAAATCGTGCCTTATGTTGAACCTTTGAGCGAGGAAGACCTGAACAAAATTTATGTACACACCATTCGAGACCCGTAGTACTTAAGTCATCAAAGGAAGGAATCCTCTAGTGGGAATATGCACATTCTATCAGTGATACTACAAGTATTGCTTGTGAAAATTGGGCACATGGCACCTATGGGATGGTTGGGCACGAAGTAAGAAACAGATTTACGCAAAGAAGAAATTTTTATGTATTCAGAGGATAGGTAACAACCCTGTACCTCGCTACACTAGAGAAGGAGATCCTATGATATTCTTGCGCGCCATGGAGGAGCAGTGGAAAATCAAGTGGAAAGAAGGAATATGTTAGTATATACCTTGCATGGGACAACAACGCAATGGTGGATGGTTCACAAGGATAATCTTATGGAATGGAATGAAGTTAGAATTTCTCTAACCACTCAGTTCTTCAGGAGCAATGTGCCTACTACAATCTGCATGTATCATGGTAATCAACCTATTCAAAAGTGTGAGAGACTCTGGAAAAGGGGCAGGAAGCTTTACCACCTTCACTTTGGGTGCACAAACTTTATTCCACTTTACAAGGCTACACACGAGCCTGGTATGTTTATGCAGAGTTACATAGGGAGACTAGAAATTGGCAGGACTTGATTGCAGGAATGACCCAAAATTTTGACTACTTCTCTACTAAACCTCTGGTGGAAGAGGCATTAAGGGTTATAAAGCACTTAACTATGGGAGAAAGTGCAAATGTTGAAGAACTCATTCAGGAGTTATTTGGTGAGGTAGACTCAAGAGTGCGTTTTGATGAAGAAGAAGAGATAGATGCCACAGTACTTAAGCGTGCTTCTGTGAGAAAGAAAAAGTAAAGATGGTCTACATAGTGGATGATGAAGTAGAAAATTTGGATATAGATCATTCATCGTGCACACGCCAAGTGTTAAGTGTGGATAAAAATGCACACACCTATCATGAACCTATGAAGACCAAGAAAGTGAACATTGTCACAGATGTTGAACCTAAGAAGGAAACAATTGGGGATTATTGGGTTAATTCTAAAGTGGCAAAGATAATTGAGTTACTATGGGATTTTCAGGACTTATTTCCTAGGGGTTACCATGAGTTAAAAGGAGTGCATGAGTCATTAGGAGATATGAAGATTAAGCTAAAGGAAGGATCCTACCCAGTTAGGAAGAGACCTTATAGGATGAACCCTAACCTGCAAGGCCAAAGTTAAGGAGGAAATTGAAAAAATATTGAAATACAACATCATCAAGCCCCTAGAGGAATAAGAGTGGGTTAGCCCCATGGTGATTAGTATCAAGAAAGATGGTCGGATTAGGATTTGTGTGGATTATAGGGAATTGAATGCTGCATGTGTGATTGATCCTTTTCCTTCACCTTTCACAGAGGAAATATTAGAAGGCATTGCAGGGTGTGAAGTTTATTATTTTACATATAGATTCTTTAGGTATCATCAGGTTAGAATTTCACAGAAGGATCAAGAGAAGATGACTTTCACTATTGAATGGGGAAGTTTTGCATATACTGTGATGCCCTTTGGTTTGAAAAATGCGCTTCTGTATTTTTGCACATAGTTGTTCAAGCATTCCAAGATTTTATTCACAACTTCCGTAGGTTTACTTGGATGATTGGATGGTGTATGGACTTATTAAGGATCATTGTGATAATTTGCACTTAATGTTTGAAAGATGTAGACAGTTAAGCATCTCTTTAAACATCAAGAAGTGCATGTTTGCTACACCTTTTGGAACTTTGTTAGGGCACATCATCTACAAGGAAGGTTTGTTAGTGGATCTAGCTAAGGTTGCAGTTATTATAGGCCTGGAAGAGCCTACCAATTAGAGTGAGGTGCGTGGAT
The DNA here is from genome assembly GCA_018340775.1 of Taxus wallichiana var. yunnanensis. Lineage (NCBI taxonomy): Eukaryota > Viridiplantae > Streptophyta > Pinopsida > Cupressales > Taxaceae > Taxus > Taxus wallichiana. The sequence goes on along the minus strand of CM031241.1, from coordinate 622,001,565 downwards.
TCTTGGGCCACATAGGGTATTATAGAAATTTTATCAAAGGATATGCAAATATTTCCACACCCCTGGAAGAGTTACTAAAAGGAAAAGGGATGTTCTATTAGGGAGAACCGCAACAACACACATTTGAGGCATTGAAGGAGAGACTTACAACAATGCCTATTTTGTGTTTTCCTTCATGGAACCAACCGTTTCATGTACATGTGGATGCCTTTGGCACAACCATTGGAACAATGTTAGCTTATCTTGGAGAAGGTATTATAGATCATCCTATCTTTTTTTCTAGTAGAAAGTTGACTCCTGTAGAGAATAATTATACAACAGAGCGCGAGACCTTGTCAATGATTTATGCGCTGCATAAATTTAGACAATACTTGCTAGTAATACCTTTTGTATTCTATAATTATCACATGTCATTAAAATAATTGGTAAATAATCCCATTTTATAGGGGCACATATGTCGATGGGTGCTCTTATTTCAAGAATTTGATTTCACAGTTGTGGTAAAACCAGAAAAAGTAATTCTCGCCTTGCACTAGTTATCACAGATTCAGTCAAGGAGGATTGCAAAAATTGAAGATACAATGTCGATTCAAAATTGTACATGTTACATCACACACCTTCAGAATTGGAGGATATTGTTGTCTTTTTACGCACAGGTATGGTGCCAGAAGGAATGAAAGCATTGGAGAAGAAACAACTTGCAATTCACGCGGCACCCTTTATGTTGATCACTGGAGATTTATACAAACTAGGTCGAGATGAAGTATTGCGCCGGTGTGTACTGGAACATGAGTGCACAAATATCATAGAAGAGGCTCATGGTGGTATTATAGGTGGGAACTATGCAGGTGATGCCACTGTGCACAATATTCTACTCACTGGATTATGGTGGGAGACCCTGTACAAGGATCGCAAAGAGTATCAGAAGGTGTGTGATCACCGTTAATACCTTGAAAACCCTGGGCAAATAGATGAAATGCCTTTGAGGCCTATTGATAGTGCAGAGCCATTTGAGAAATGGGCTATAGAATTTTTAGGTCCTATTTCACCAGCCTACGTGAAGAACTAGATCATGCTATATCACCACTTGCACATTATCTTACAAGGTGGGAAAAACAACACCTACAAAGGATTGTACAACTACAACAACCAGGTTTTAATGGGTAATGTTCTTACTAGGTATGGATACCTAGTGAGATTGACAAGTGATAGGGGCACACACTTTTTGAATTAGAATATCGTGATATTAATATATGAATTTATGGTCGCGCACCACAAGACTGCACCCTATCATCCTTAGGAAAATGGTACTGCTGAGGCCTTTAACAAGATATTGAGCCAGACCTTGACAAAAAAATTTTATGTTGGAAGGAAAGATTGGGATGATAAAGTTTCTACTTGTACTTTGGGCATATAGAACAACCTACAAGAGGTTGAATAAGGCCACACCCTTTTAGTTGGTTTTTGGCACAAAAGTAGTTCTTCCTATGGAATTCATGTTACCTTCTTTGTGTATTGCATGCACTGGAGGTCTAGCTGATGAGCAAACGTTAGAAGAAATAATTGATAGGTTAATACTTGTTGGATGAGAACACCATAACACATTGAAATTAGAAGTAGGAAAAGACCAGTAGAAGACATGACATGACCAAAGCATCATGGACAAGAAGCTTGAGGTTGGATAAAGTCCTACTAGAATGAGAGTAGGATAATTACTTTAATGAGAGTAGGATAAAGTCCTACTATAAATAAGTCTTCTTAGTGTTTGTAATAAGGCGGTGTTGCCATTTAGTATAGGTTTTCATTTCTATATTTTATTTAATTTATTTCCTTCTTCATCACTATGCTTTGTCAATTTAATCGGTGTTTTGTGTAATAAGTGCGTTTGCACGGTGGAAGCTAATTACAATCAAGTATTTTTATGCGTAGAGGACTCATGCGAATACCATTGGTGTGGGCTGGTTGTTATTTGTTATTCACAAATGGGTACACATGAGAATAAATAGTTATAGGTGCTATTCAAGTATGGAAAGGAGTGTTAGAAAGGATATTAATTAACTCTTGGGAATTAGATCTATTTTTAGCATTAAGGTATATCTATTGATTGTAATTGCATGGATAATTGCCCTAAGTATATAAATGCCTATATAATCATAAAGCTAGGGTTTATAAGTAAGAGATTAACAAGAATTAGAAAGAACTTACAAAAGTTGGTGAGAGAGAGAATTCTTGGTGATGAAGCAAAATCTTGAGGAAATAAAGTATTGTACATCTAAGAGGTGTGGAAGATTGTAAATCTTCATTGTATATCTTGTCAAAGCTTTGGATAATAGATTGGCTTGTTTCTTGGTGGACGTAGCCCACATTGGGTGAACCATGTTAAATCATGTGTAAATTTATGTCTCTTGGTTTGTATATTTCTTCCGTAGAATATCCACTTTTATTTGCATGTATGCTTAGATATGATATATATCTTCAGTACAATCGTTGTGCTAACCCCAACAACCGGTATCGAGCTTTGTTTGAGGGTTTTGTGTGTTGAAATATTTACTCACGCATAAGGTTTTTTTGATTGAATGGGAGCTAAAAAAATGGCGGAAGAAAACAAATACAAGATAGAGAAAATTGACGGCCGAAATTATCAATTATGGAAGATGCAGATTGAGGATTATCTCGTATCAAAGAGATTTATATTTATTGTTAGATGAAAAGTCTATACCTACGAAGATGACTAATGAAGAATGGAAGATTCTTGACAGAAAGGATTTGGGATCTATAAGATTAAGCTTGACAACATCCGTGGCTTCCAATATTACAGAAGTGACTTCTACGGTAGAGTTAATGAAATCTCTTGCTAATTTATATGAAAAACCTAATGCTTCAAATAAAGTTTATTTGATGAAGAAACTATTTAGTTCTAAGATGCATGAAGGTGGATCTACATCTAGTCATTTGAATGATTTCCGATCTATTGTAAATCAGTTAAAATCGGTTGTAATACCATTTGATGATGAAGTAAAAGTAATTTTACTCTTATGTTCTTTGCCTGATAGTTGGGATAACTTGGTAATGGCTGTTAGTAATAGAACATCTGCTAATAATGTTTTGAAGTTTGATGATGTGGTTAGTATAATATTGAATGAAGAAATTTGCAGGAAGAGTACAGATGAATCATCATCTGGAAATGCTTTGAATGTAGAAAGCAGGGGTAGGCAGAAGGAGAGATCCAAGAGTAAGAGTAATAGGAAATCAAAGTCAAGGGATAACAGATCTAAACTAAGTAAGGGAGTTACTTGTTGGAAATGTGGAAAGAAAGGACATGCAAAGAAAGATTGTTGGTCAAAGGATAAAGAGAACCAACAACCGACAAAGGTAAAGAAGAAAATATTGCTACATCGTGAGGTAATGCAAGATGCTCTTATTCTTTCTTTAGATAATAGAATTGAATCATGGGTTTTAGATTCAAGAGCTTCTTTCCATGCAACCCTTAATAAGGGTTATTTCAGTAAATTATGTCCAGGGCAATTTTGGGCATGTTTATTTGGGTGATGATGAACCTTGTAGTATTACTAGTAAAGGGAAGTTCATCTAAAATTGTAGAATGGAAATACATGGGTATTGAAAGATGTGAGGAATGTGCCAAGCCTCAAGAGGAATCTTATTTCTGTAGGGAAACTAGGTGAATCTGGTTGCATGGTTACTTTTACAGGAGAATCTTGGAAAGTCACCAAGGGTGATTTTGTTGTGGCAAGATGTAAGAAGGTAGGAATGTTATATTTATCTACCCGTATTACTAATTCTTTTTTCGCATTATCTACTTGATTTGATGCATGCATGTGGCATAAACGGTTGGGCCATATGAGTAAAAAAGGAATGCAGATCTTAAAGGCTAAGGGTAAGTTATTAGATTTGAAAGATTTAGATCTTGATTTCGTGAGCACTATATCTTTGGAAAGCAAAAGAGAGTGATATTTCTCAAAGTTAGGGCAATTTAGAAGGAGCAGTAAATTAGAGCTTTTACACTCGTCAGATGTGTGGGGACCAACTCGGGTAGCTTCTCATGGATGATCCATGTATTATGTTACTTTCATTGATGATGCTACAAGAAAGGTATGAGTTTATTGTATTAAACGTAAATATGATGTTTTGATACTTTTAAAAGATGGAAAGCCCTTGTTGAGAATGCATCAAATTCTAAGTTAAAGTTCCTTAGATCTGACAATGGTGGTGAATACTGTAGTAAGGATTTTAATGATTATTGTTTAGTGAATGAGATATGTAGAGAAAGAATGGTTCCAATAACACCACATGAGAATGGTGTTGTAGAAAGAATGAATAGGAAAATCATGAAATGTGCTAGAAGTATGAGGATACATTCGGATTTCCCTTACAGCTTTTGGGAAGTATGTCTATACAATGGTTTATTTGATTAACCACGGGCCTTCAAGTTCACTAGATGGAGGAATACCAAAGGAAGCTTAGATTGGAAAAGAGGTAGATCTTTCTTTTCTTAAAGTTTTTGGTTCAGAAGATTTTGTGCATGTTGATAAGGAAAATAGGAAAAATTTGGATGTAAAATCCAAGAAATGCACTTTCATTGGTTATGGATCTGGTGATTTCGGTTTCCATTTTTGGGATTTAGAGAATTCTAAAATTATTAGGAGTCGTGATGTTGAATGGAATGAAAAGAGAATGTACAGGGATCAAATTTTGGTACCCAAGGATGAACCATTTGAGAAGTTTGTGAATAAAAATGAACTCTCAAATTTAAAATAATTACCGATAGGGTTACATAGTAATCGGTGTTAGTTAACCTCCGATCGAATCTGGTTAGATGAACCAGTATCGGTTACCGAAGATCCAAACCAGCCTCGGTTAGCGTAACCGGCATCGCTAGAGGTGACCGGCGCAATCACGGCAATGTTAGATTTGGATAGGAATGTCCAGGAGGTCTAGATTGAGCCTCGGTACCCAAAACTCCTGTGAGAAGGTCACAAAGGGTAAGTAAACCTCCAGAAAGATTTACACCTTCTCTATTTTATTTATTATTGACTGATAATGGTGAACCAGAGAGCTTTGAAGAAGCAATACATGATAAGACTCACGTCTAGTGGGAGCATGACATGGATGAAGAGATGAACTCCTTGGAACATAATCGATATGAGATTTGGTTAAGTTGCCGAAAGGTAAGAGAACATTGCAGTAACATGTGAGTTTACAGATCAAGGAAGAAGAGGGTGGACGATAAGAGATACAAGGCAAAGCTTGTAGTAAAGGGATGTACACAGAAAGAAGGTATTGAATTTGGTGAAATATTTTCTCCTGTTGTTAAGATGACTTCTATTCGTATTGTATTGAGTTTAGTTGTAATAGAGGATTTGCATTTAGAGAAACTAGATGTGAAGATGGATTTCCTTCATGGTGATTTGGATGAAGAGATTTATATGCAGCAGCCACTTGGGTATGAAGTCAAGGGTAAGGAGAAATTAGTGTGTAGGTTGAAAAAGAGTCTATATGGGCTCAAACAAGCTCTAAGGAAATGGTACATGAGGTTTGATAGTTTTATGCAAGAGCATGGTTACTTGAGATGTGAATCTGACCATTGTGTTTATTTCAAGAAGCTTGAAAATGGGAGCTATATTATTTTGTTAATGTATGTGGATGATATGCTTATTGTAGGATCCAATATGCAAGACATTGGTGAGCTTAAGAGAAAACTATCTCACACATTTTTGATGAAGGATTTAGGAGCTGCAAAAAGAATCCTTGGTATGTAAATACACAAAGACATGAAAAATAAGAAATTGTATTTGTCTCAGGAAGATTATATCTACAAGGTGTTAGAAAGGTTCAACATGAAAAATGCTAAACCTGTTAGTACACCTATGGCTGGACACTTAAAATTGAGTAAAGATTAGTGTCCATCATCACATGAGGTAAAATACATGACACGAGTGTCATATGCTTCAGCAGTTGGGAGTCTCATGTATGCTATGGTTTGTACTAGACCATACATTTCATAGGCAGTGGGAGTTGTGATTAGATATATGGCCAATCCAGGTAAAGAGCATTGGAAAGCAGTCCAAGGGATACTCAGGTATTTGAAAGGGACATCTAGTATGTAGTTATGCTATGGAGGTTCAGATATTTCTTTATGTGGCTATGTTGATTCAAATATGGCTGGAGATCTAGATGGTAGGAGAGGAACTAGTGGATATATTTTCACAGTAGGTGGGATGGTAGTTAGCTAGATTTCAAGATGCAGAAGGTTGCGGCTTTATTTACTATAGAAGCAAAGTATGTTGCAGCTATAGAGGCTAGCAAAGAGATGATACGAGATGAGTAGGTTCATGGAAGAGTTGGGAAAAAGAAAAGTAATTGTAAAGCTGTTTAATGACAAATGAGTGCAATTCATTTGGCAAAGAACTCAACATTTCATTTGAGAACGAAACACATTCAGTTGAGGTATCACTTCATACGGCAGGTATTAGAGGATGGACAGTTGAATCTGGAAAATATTCATACGAGCAAGAACCCTGCAGATATGCTAACAAAGCCATTAGCAAAGGAGAAGTTGGAGCTACACTCCACTTTTGTTGGTCTTCAAGTTTGAGACTTGAAGAGGAAGAAACAAAGCTAAGGAAGGATCCAAGAATGATGTTTTATAGGTATGGTGCAGTAATTAATCTCCAAGTGGGAGATTATTGAGTTGTGGAGCTCAATTACTTCAGTTTAGCATGCAATGGAAACTTGTTGGAAAATATCAGTAACTGTGATCATCGGTTAGGGGTAACCGGCATCTGTCACCCAAGACCGACATCGATTAGGGCTTCACCGACATCGGTTACCTGTGCGAGGATTTTTTAATTAAATCTCAGAAATTAGATCTATTTTTATCATTAAAGTATATCTATTGATTGTAATTGTATGGCTAAGTGCCCTAAGTCTATAAATGACTATATAAGCATAAAGCCAGGGTTTAGAAGTAAGAGAGATTAACAAGAATTAGAAAGAACTTGCAAAAGTTGGTGAGAGAGAGAATTCTTGGTGATGAAGCAAAAGCTTGAGGAAAGAAAGTACTGTACATCTGAGAGGTGTGGAAGATTGTAAATATTCATTGTATATCTTTTCAAAGCTTTGGATAATAGATTGGCTTGTTTCTTGGTGGATGTAGCCCACACTGGGTGAACCATGTTAAATATGGTGTTGATTTATGTCTCTTGGTTTGTATATTTCTTCTAGTAGAATATCCACTTTTATTTGCATGTATGCTTAGATCTGATATATTATCTATACAACCGGTGTGCTAACCCCAACAAAGCCTACTCTAATGTCTAATGAACATGTGAGCAATTCTTTCGTTAAAGTATTTGTGGAGGTGGCGTGGAGGAACTTTGATAAGGCTACCACCATAAGAGTGCTACTTGAAGGTAACAAGGTAAAAATGCAGAAATAACACGTTTAAAAGGAGAAAAGGAACTAGAAAAGAAAAAGAATGAGGCCTTCATAAGCATGGCGAAGAAATTGGTGACTACGTTCTAAAAGAAAGACCTCATCTTGAGTCTAAGGTACTGAGAAGTTTCCTTTGGCTATGCATTATGTGCACACATTGGTTGATCGGTGCTAGAAGATGGACCAATTCGAATGCTAGCGCCAAAGGATCCTGAACAAGAAGCAAAAAGAGTAAGGGCCTCCGTGGTTAGGAAAATTTCAAATTATGAGGTGTTGCTCCAAACTATGAAGGATGAACTGAAGAAATCCAACCAAGCTCTGAATATTTGTGTGGCACCAGAAGTAGTGATAAGGATCAAAACTTTAGTTGAAGATAATGATGTTTTGAAGGCCATGAAAGATGAGACAGTGGGACGTGCAGAAATATTGGCACTAGTGAAACAAAAGTGCGAAACCCTTGTATCAAATCAAGACCCACATAAGGAGAGAATATATGAGATTGGGAAGCACATAACAAAAAGATGGATCTTCTAGAGGGAATGATGACTGATATGGCCAATGTTGTCTAAGTACTGCAGAATGAGAAGGAAAAGATTACTCAGGATGAATTGGAAGCCATTACCACAGACATTCCAGAGAAGACAAGGACCAAGTGGATGACTAGAAGACATTAGAGGATGAGATTAAAACATAATATCCAAAATTGATCCTCCCAGTTGAAGAAGAAGGTGTTGCAGAGTAAAGGTTTATTCTTTTGTATAATGATTCTTTATATTCTTTCCATTCTTATTCTTTATTCTTTGGGAACATAAGAAAGAATCCCCATTTCCAAGATGACAATGTACTTTAGTGTGGGGTAATGTTGAGTAGACAATATTGTCCTAAGGATAAGACACACCTAGGATTCATGCGTGGGAACAAGGTGTACTTGAAGGCATGGAAGGATAGGGAAGGAAACACGTGCCAGGACAAGTTGATTCGAGACTTAGCCATTTTCATGGATGCGAGCTATTTTTGGAAGATAACATGCATAGCACACATTGGGATGGAGAATTGTGCAACACACAAATGCTATTTTGGGAATGAGCATCTGATAAGCACCATGCATGAGTTCAAGATAATAATAGGATTACTTCTTCCAATTAACTATAAGATGTCTATTATTATCACAGTTGCATGTGTGCATGTTATTGTAAAGGCGCATGGCTATTATCATCATGCGACCTATTTTTGGAAGTGCGTAGGTGGTGAAAGGCAAAGTCCCTACCCTTATAAATATGTAGTGAACTGTGTATTTAGAGGGATGCTTTGAATAGTGAATTATTGTAGAGTTATGTTCTTTGGATTTGATATGCGCATAGCTTACACTCGATGCTTTGTAATGTAAAAAGCTTCTATGTATTACAATGTTTAATATAATGGAGTATATTGAATGGATAATGGTTTTAAACATGGCTGTAACTGGTTCTTATATGGTTAATCTTATTATGGTTTTCGTTTAATTCATGATTCTCTAAGATCTAGATCTAGAATATTCTCTGTGGAATGTTTATGTTTATTTATGTTTTTGAATATGTTGTATCTTCATTACACTAACATATTGCACAAAAACTCTAAAGAGGAGCCCGATACCTTTACACACTTTGGGTGAGCACTCGGCTCGGGATGGGCGATGTCCCAAAGCACCTAGGTTTTCCCGGGTTTTATATAGTAGATTCTAGGTTGTACCACACAACTAGGTTATGATTGGATTCATGACTGAACATGTGACTAATGATAGTTTTAAAAGGAAACCATTAATTTTTACCTTAAAATACATGAGCATGCATTTCTGCAAATTATTGATAACTATCCCCAATCATGTATTTAATAGTTAGATTAATTAAATTTCATTGTTCCAAGAGAATACATTCATTAATTTATTAAGTTTTATATTGTGGACATCAATTGTATTTAGTATTATATGATTTTCATGTAGAAACTTTTATTAATTTTTGCTAAAAAATCATTGAACTACATCGGTCGCTACTTCTATAGCACATATTCTCCCTCAGCTCCTTGACTTA